>OZ014520.1:639040244-641440244 GCA_963966055.1 Lathyrus aphaca | reverse complement strand
AATAGTCCCCAATTAAATTCGATATTTTTGACCGAAACTAATGTATAATATACTATGATTTTTGACAGAAACTTGCATTTTGAAAAGTTTCATAGAATCAAGTTTTCAGATGATTTTTTTGCACGGGATTCCATCATAACCTTCCCTCATGACATATATAAATGACATGTGAAGTCTCGTATCATTTCAATTAGTCCCCAATTAAATTTTATTGTTTTTGACCGAAACTACTGTATAATATACTATGATTTTTGACTGAAACTTGCATTTCGAAAAGTTTCATAGAATCTAGTTTCCAGATGATTTTTTTGCATGGACTTCCATCATAACCTTCCCTCTTAACATATACAAATGATCTGAAAAGTATCGTATCTTTTCAAATAGTCCCCAATTAAATTCGATATTTTTGACAGAAACTAGTGTATAATATACTATGATTTTTGACCGAAACATGCATTTTGAAAAGTTTCATAGAATCTAGTTTTCAGATGATTTTTTTTGCATGGGCTTCCATCATAACCTTCACTCTTAACTTATATAAATGATCTGAAAAGTCTCATATCATTTCAATTAGTCCCCAATTAAATTCGATATTTTTGACCGAAACTAGTGTATAATATACTAACATTTTTGACCGAAACTTGCATTTCAAAAAGTTTCATAGAATCTAGTTTTTAGATGATTTTTTTGCATGGGCTTCAATCATAACCTTCCCTCTTAACATATATAAATGATATGTGAAGACTCGTATCATTTCAAATAGTCCCCAATTAAATTTTATTTTTTTGACCGAAACTAGTGTATAATATACTATGATTTTTAACCGAAACATGCATTTCGAAAAGTTTCATAGAATCTAGTTTTCAGATGATTTTTTTGCATGGACTTCCATCATAACCTTCCCTTTTAACATATATAAATGATCTAAAATGTCTCGTATCATTTCAAACAGTCCACAATTAAATTTGATTTTTTTGAACAAAACTAGTGTATAATATACTATGATTTTTGACCGAAACTTGCATTTCGAAAAGTTTCATAGAATCTAGTTTTCAGATGATATTTTTGCATGCGCTTCCATAATAACCTTCCCTCTTAACATATATAAATGATCTATCAAGTCTCGTATCATTTCAAATAGTCCACAATTATATTTTATTTTTTTGACCGAAACTAGTGTATAATATACTTTGATTTTTTAGCGAAACTTGAATTTCGAAAAGTTTCATAGAATATAGTTTTCTGATGATTTTTTTGCATGGACTTCCATCGTAACCTTCCCTCTTAACATATATAAATGATCTGAAAAGTCTCGTATCATTTCAAATAGTCCCCAATTAAATTCGATATTTTTGACCGAAACTAGTGTATAATATACTATGATTTTTGACCGAAACATGCATTTTGAAAAGTTTCATAGAATCAAGTTTTCAGATGATTTTTTTGCACGGGATTCCATCATAACCTTCCCTCATGACATATATAAATGACATGTGAAGTCTCGTATCATTTCAATTAGTCCCCAATTAAATTTTATTTTTTTGACCGAAAATACTGTATAATATACTATTATTTTTGACCGAAACTTGCATTTCGAAAAGTTTCATAGAATCTAGTTTCCAGATGATTTTTTTTGCACGGACTTCCATCCTAACCTTCCCTCTTAACATATACAAATGATCTGAAAAGTATCGTATCTTTTCAAATAGTCCCCAATTAAATTCGACATTTTTGACAAAAACTAGTGTATAATATACTATGATTTTTGACCGAAACATGCATTTTGAAAAGTTTCATAGAATCTAGTTTTCAGATGATTTTTTTGCATGGGCTTCCATCATAACCTTCCCTCTTAACTTATATAAATGATCTGAAAAAGTCTCGTATCATTTCAATTAGTCCCCAATTAAATTCGATATTTTTGACCGAAACTAGTGTATAATATACTAAGATTTTTGACCGAAACATGCATTTCAAACAGTTTCATAGAATCTAGTTTTTAGATGATTTTTTTGCATGGGCTTCAATCATAACCTTCCCTCTTAACATATATAAATGATATGTGAAGACTCATATCATTTCAAATAGTCCCCAATTAAATTTTATTTTTTTGACCGATACTAGTGTATAATATACTATGATTTTTAACCGAAACTTGCATTTCGAAAAGTTTCATAGAATCTAGTTTTCAGATGATTTTTTTGCATGGACTTCCATCATAACCTTCCCGTTTAACATATATAAATGATCTAAAATGTCTTGTATCATTTCAAACAGTCCACAATTAAATTTGATTTTTTTGAACAAAACTAGTGTATAATATACTATGATTTTTGACCGAAACTTGCATTTCGAAAAGTTTCATAGAATCTAGTTTTCAGATGATTTTTTTGCATGGGCTTCCATAATAACCTTCCCTCTTAACATATATAAATGATCTGTCAAGTCTCGTATCATTTCAAATAGTCCACAATTAAATTTGAATTTTTTGACCGAAACTAGTGTATAATATACTTTGATTTTTTAGCGAAACTTGAATTTCGAAAAGTTTCATAGAATATAGTTTTCTGATGATTTTTTTGCATGGACTTCCATCGTAACCTTCCCTCTTAACATATATAAATGATCTGAAAAGTCTCGTATGATTTCAAATAGTGCCCAATTAAATTCGATATTTATGACCGAAACTAGTGTATAATATACTATGATTTTTGACCGAAACTTGCATTTTGAAAAGTTTCATAGAATCAAGTTTTCAGATGATTTTTTTGCACGGGCTTCCATCATAACCTTCCCTCATGACATATATAAATGACATGTGAAGTCTCGTATCATTTCAATTAGTCCCCAATTAAATTTTATTTTTTTGACCGAAACTACTGTATAATATACTATGATTTTTGACCGAAACTTGCATTTCGAAAAGTTTCATAGAATCTAGTTTCCAGATGATTTTTTTTGCAGGGACTTCCATCATAACCTTCCCTCTTAACATATACAAATGATCTGAAAAGTATCGTATCTTTTCAAATAGTCCCCAATGAAATTCGATATTTTTGACAGAAACTAGTGTATAATATACTATGATTTTTGACCGAAACATGAATTTTGAAAAGTTTCATAGAATCTATTTTTCAGATGATTTTTTTGCATGGGCTTCCATCATAACCTTCCCACTTAACTTATATAAATGATCTGAAAAGTCTCGTATCATTTCAATTAGTCCCCAATTAAATTCGATATTTTTGACCGAAACTAGTGTATAATATACTAAGATTTTTGACCGAAACTTGCATTTCAAAAAGTTTCATAGAATCTAGTTTTTAGATGATTTTTTTGCATGGGCTTCAATCATAACCTTCCCTCTTAACATATATAAATGATATGTGAAGACTCGTATCATTTCAAATAGTCCCCAATTAAATTTTATTTTTTTGACCGAAACTAGTGTATAATATACTATGATTTTTAACCGAAACTTGCATTTCGAAAAGTTTCATAGAATCTAGTTTTCAGATGATTTTTTTGCATGGACTTCCATCATAACCTTCCCTTTTAACATATATAAATGATCTAAAATGTCTTGTATCATTTCAAACAGTCCACAATTAAATTTGATTTTTTTGAATAAAACTAGTGTATAATATACTATAATTTTTGACCGAAACTTGCATTTCGAAAAGTTTCATAGAATCTAGTTTTCAGATGATATTTTTGCATGCGCTTCCATAATAACCTTCCCTCTTAACATATATAAATGATCTGTCAAGTCTCGTATCATTTCAAATAGTCCACAATTAAATTTGAATTTTTTGACCGAAACTAGTGTATAATATACTTTGATTTTTTAGCGAAACATGAATTTCGAAAAGTTTCATAGAATATAGTTTTCTGATGATTTTTTTGCATGGACTTCCATCGTAACCTTCCCTCTTAACATATATAAATGATCTGAAAAGTCTCGTATCATTTCAAATAGTGCCCAATTAAATTCGATATTTATGACCGAAACTAGTGTATAATATACTATGATTTTTGACCGAAACTTGCATTTTGAAAAGTTTCATAGAATCAAGTTTTCAGATGATTTTTTTGCACGGGCTTCCATCATAACCTTCCCTCATGACATATATAAATGACATGTGAAGTCTCGTATCATTTCAATTAGTCCCCAATTAAATTTTATTTTTTTGACCGAAACTACTGTATAATATACTATGATTTTTGACCGAAACTTGCATTTCGAAAAGTTTCATAGAATCTAGTTTCCAGATGATTTTTTTTGCAGGGACTTCCATCATAACCTTCCCTCTTAACATATACAAATGATCTGAAAAGTAACGTATCTTTTCAAATAGTCCCCAATGAAATTCGATATTTTTGACAGAAACTAGTGTATAATATACTATGATTTTTGACCGAAACATGCATTTTGAAAAGTTTCATAGAATCTAGTTTTCAGATGATTTTTTTGCATGGGCTTCCATCATAACCTTCCCACTTAACTTATATAAATGATCTGAAAAGTCTCGTATCATTTCAATTAGTCCCCAATTAAATTCGATATTTATGACCGAAACTAGTGTATAATATACTAAGATTTTTGACCGAAACTTGCATTTCAAAAAGTTTCATAGAATCTAGTTTTTAGATGATTTTTTTGCATGGGCTTCAATCATAACCTTCCCTCTTAACATATATAAATGATATGTGAAGACTCGTATGATTTCAAATAGTCCCCAATTAAATTTTATTTTTTTGACCGAAACTAGTGTATAATATACTATGATTTTTAACCGAAACTTGCATTTCGAAAAGTTTCATAGAATCTAGTTTTCAGATGATTTTTTTGCATGGACTTCCATCATAACCTTCCCTTTTAACATATATAAATGATCTAAAATGTCTTGTATCATTTCAAACAGTCCACAATTAAATTTGATTTTTTTGAATAAAACTAGTGTATAATATACTATAATTTTTGACCGAAACTTGCATTTCGAAAAGTTTCATAGAATCTAGTTTTCAGATGATTTTTTTGCATGGGCTTCCATAATAACCTTCCCTCTTAACATATATAAATGATCTGTCAAGTCTCGTATCATTTCAAATAGTCCACAATTAAATTTGAATTTTTTGACCGAAACTAGTGTATAATATACTTTGATTTTTTAGCGAAACTTGAATTTCGAAAAGTTTCATAGAATATAGTTTTCTGATGATTTTTTTGCATGGACTTCCATCGTAACCTTCCCTCTTAACATATATAAATGATCTGAAAAGTCTCGTATCATTTCAAATAGTGCCCAATTAAATTCGATATTTATGACCGAAACTAGTGTATAATATACTATGATTTTTGACCGAAACTTGCATTTTGAAAAGTTTCATAGAATCAAGTTTTCAGATGATTTTTTTGCACGGGCTTCCATCATAACCTTCCCTCATGACATATATAAATGACATGTGAAGTCTCGTATCATTTCAATTAGTCCCCAATTAAATTTTATTTTTTTGACCGAAACTACTGTATAATATACTATGATTTTTGACCGAAACTTGCATTTCGAAAAGTTTCATAGAATCTAGTTTCCAGATGATTTTTTTTGCAGGGACTTCCATCATAACCTTCCCTCTTAACATATACAAATGATCTGAAAAGTATCGTATCTTTTCAAATAGTCCCCAATGAAATTCGATATTTTTGACAGAAACTAGTGTATAATATACTATGATTTTTGACCGAAACATGCATTTTGAAAAGTTTCATAGAATCTAGTTTTCAGATGATTTTTTTGCATGGGCTTCCATCATAACCTTCCCACTTAACTTATATAAATGATCTGAAAAGTCTCGTATCATTTCAATTAGTCCCCAATTAAATTCGATATTTTTGACCGAAACTAGTGTATAATATACTAAGATTTTTGACCGAAACTTGCATTTCAAAAAGTTTCATAGAATCTAGTTTTTAGATGATTTTTTTGCATGGGCTTCAATCATAACCTTCCCTCTTAACATATATAAATGATATGTGAAGACTCGTATCATTTCAAATAGTCCCCAATTAAATTTTATTTTTTTGACCGAAACTAGTGTATAATATACTATGATTTTTAACCGAAACTTGCATTTCGAAAAGTTTCATAGAATCTAGTTTTCAGATGATTTTTTTGCATGGACTTCCATCATAACCTTCCCTTTTAACATATATAAATGATCTAAAATGTCTTGTATCATTTCAAACAGTCCACAATTAAATTTGATTTTTTTGAATAAAACTAGTGTATAATATACTATAATTTTTGACCGAAACTTGCATTTCGAAAAGTTTCATAGAATCTAGTTTTCAGATGATATTTTTGCATGCGCTTCCATAATAACCTTCCCTCTTAACATATATAAATGATCTGTCAAGTCTCGTATCATTTCAAATAGTCCACAATTAAATTTGATTTTTTTGACCGAAACTAGTGTATAATATACTTTGATTTTTTAGCGAAACTTGAA
Organism: Lathyrus aphaca; assembly: GCA_963966055.1. NCBI lineage: Eukaryota > Viridiplantae > Streptophyta > Magnoliopsida > Fabales > Fabaceae > Lathyrus > Lathyrus aphaca. Next base: position 641,433,734 of record OZ014520.1, on the reverse strand, counting down.
TTTCGAAAAGTTTCATAGAATATAGTTTTCTGATGATTTTTTTGCATGGACTTCCATCGTAACCTTCCCTCTTAACATATATAAATGATCTGAAAAGTCTCGTATCATTTCAAATAGTCCCCAATTAAATTCGATATTTTTGACCGAAACTAGTGTATAATATACTATGATTTTTGACCGAAACTTGCATTTTGAAAAGTTTTATAAAATCAAGTTTTCAGATGATTTTTTTTCACGGGATTCCATCATAACCTTCCGTCATGACATATATAAATGACATGTGAAGTCTCGTATCATTTCAATTAGTCCCCAATTAAATTTAATTTTTTTGACCGAAACTACTGTATAATATACTACGATTTTTGACCGAAACTTGCATTTCGAAAAGTTTCATAGAATCTAGTTTCCAGATGATTTTTTTTGCATGGACTTCCATCATAACCTTCCCTCTTAACATATACAAATGATCTGAAAAGTATCGTATCTTTTCAAATAGTCCCCAATTAAATTCAATATTTTTGACAGAAACTAGTGTATAATATACTATGATTTTTGACCGAAACATGCATTTTGAAAAGTTTCATAGATTCTAGTTTTCAGATGATTTTTTTTGCATGGGCTTCCATCATAACCTTCCCTCTTAACTTATATAAATGATCTGAAAAGTCTCATATCATTTCAATTAGTCCCCAATTAAATTCGATATTTTTGACCGAAACTAGTATATAATATACTAACATTTTTGACCGAAACTTGCATTTCAAAAAGTTTCATAGAATCTAGTTTTTAGATGATTTTTTTGCATGGGCTTCAATCATAACCTACCCTCTTAACATATATAAATGATATGTGAAGACTCGTATCATTTCAAATAGTCCCCAATTAAATTTTATTTTTTTGACCGAAACTAGTGTATAATATACTATGATTTTTGACCGAAACTTGCATTTTGAAAAGTTTCATAGAATCAAGTTTTCAGATGATTTTTTTGCACGGGATTCCATCATAACCTTCCCTCATGACATATATAAATGACATGTGAAGTCTCGTATCATTTCAATTAGTCCCCAATTAAATTTTATTTTTTTGACCGAAAATACTGTATAATATACTATTATTTTTGACCGAAACTTGCATTTCGAAAAGTTTCATAGAATCTAGTTTCCAGATGATTTTTTTTGCATGGACTTCCATCATAACCTTCCCTCTTAACATATACAAATGATCTGAAAAGTCTCGTATCTTTTCAAATAGTCCCCAATTAAATTCGATATTTTTGACAGAAACTAGTGTATAATATACTATGATTTTTGACCGAAACATGCATTTTGAAAATTTTCATAGAATCTAGTTTTCAGATGATTTTTTTGCATGGGCTTCCATCATAACCTTCCCTCTTAACTTATATAAATGATCTGAAAAGTCTTGTATCGTTTCAATTAGTCCCCAATTAAATTCGATATTTTTGACCGAAACTAGTGTATTATATACTAAGATTTTTGACCGAAACTTGCATTTCAAAAAGTTTCATAGAATCTAGTTTTTAGATGATTTTTTTGCATGGGCTTCAATCATAACCTTCCCTCTTAACATATATAAATGATATGTGAAGACTCGTATCATTTCAAATAGTCCCCAATTAAATTTTATTTTTTTGACCGAAACTAGTGTATAATATACTATGATTTTTAACCGAAACTTGCATTTCGAAAAGTTTCATAGAATCTAGTTTTCAGATGATTTTTTCGCATGGACTTCCATCATAACCTTCCCTTTTAACATATATAAATGATCTAAAATGTCTTGTATCATTTCAAACAGTCCACAATTAAATTTGATTTTTTTGAACAAAACTAGTGTATAATATACTATGATTTTTGACCAAAACTTACATTTCGAAAAGTTTCATAGAATCTAGTTTTCAGATGATATTTTTGCATGGGCTTCCATAATAACCTTCCCTCTTAACATATATAAATGATCTGTCAAGTCTCGTATAATTTCAAATAGTCCACAATTAAATTTGATTTTTTTGATCGAAACTAGTGTATAATATACTTTGATTTTTTAGCGAAACTTGAATTTCGAAAAGTTTCATAGAATATAGTTTTCTGATGATTTTTTTGCATGGACTTCCATCGTAACCTTCCCTATTAACATATATAAATGATCTGGAAAGTCTCGTATCATTTCAAATAGTCCCCAATTAAATTCGATATTTTTGACCGAAACTAGTGTATAATATACTATGATTTTTGACAGAAACTTGCATTTTGAAAAGTTTCATAGAATCAAGTTTTCAGATGATTTTTTTTCACGGAATTCCATCATAACCTTCCCTCATGACATATATAAATGACATGCGAAGTCTCGTATCATTTCAATTAGTCCCCAATTAAATTTTATTTTTTTTGACCAAAACTACTGTATAAAATACTATGATTTTTGACCGAAACTTGCATTTCGAAAAGTTTCATAGAATCTAGTTTCCAGATGATTTTTTTTGCATGGACTTCCATCATAACCTTCCCTCTTAACATATACAAATGATCTGAAAACTATTGTATCTTTTCAAATAGTCCCCAATGAAATTCGATATTTTTGACAGAAACTAGTGTATAATATACTATGATTTTTGACCGAAACATGCATTTTGAAAAGTTTCATAGAATCTAGTTTTCAGATGATTTTTTTGCATGGGCTTCCATCATAACCTTCCCACTTAACTTATATAAATGATCTGAAAAGTCTCGTATCATTTCAATTAGTCCCCAATTAAATTCGATATTTTTGACCGAAACTAGTGTATAATATACTAAGATTTTTGACCGAAACTTGCATTTCAAAAAGTTTCATAGAATCTAGTTTTTAGATGATTTTTTTGCATGGGCTTCAATCATAACCTTCCCTCTTAACATATATAAATGATATGTGAAGACTCGTATCATTTCAAATAGTCCCCAATTAAATTTTATTTTTTTGACCGAAACTAGTGTATAATATACTATGATTTTTAACCGAAACTTGCATTTCGAAAAGTTTCATAGAATCTAGTTTTCAGATGATTTTTTTGCATGGACTTCCATCATAACCTTCCCTTTTAACATATATAAATGATCTAAAATGTCTTGTATCATTTCAAACAGTCCACAATTAAATTTGATTTTTTTGAATAAAACTAGTGTATAATATACTATAATTTTTGACCGAAACTTGCATTTCGAAAAGTTTCATAGAATCTAGTTTTCAGATGATATTTTTGCATGCGCTTCCATAATAACCTTCCCTCTTAACATATATAAATGATCTGTCAAGTCTCGTATCATTTCAAATAGTCCACAATTAAATTTGAATTTTTTGACCGAAACTAGTGTATAATATACTTTGATTTTTTAGCGAAACATGAATTTCGAAAAGTTTCATAGAATATAGTTTTCTGATGATTTTTTTGCATGGACTTCCATCGTAACCTTCCCTCTTAACATATATAAATGATCTGAAAAGTCTCGTATCATTTCAAATAGTGCCCAATTAAATTCGATATTTATGACCGAAACTAGTGTATAATATACTATGATTTTTGACCGAAACTTGCATTTTGAAAAGTTTCATAGAATCAAGTTTTCAGATGATTTTTTTGCACGGGCTTCCATCATAACCTTCCCTCATGACATATATAAATGACATGTGAAGTCTCGTATCATTTCAATTAGTCCCCAATTAAATTTTATTTTTTTGACCGAAACTACTGTATAATATACTATGATTTTTGACCGAAACTTGCATTTCGAAAAGTTTCATAGAATCTAGTTTCCAGATGATTTTTTTTGCAGGGACTTCCATCATAACCTTCCCTCTTAACATATACAAATGATCTGAAAAGTAACGTATCTTTTCAAATAGTCCCCAATGAAATTCGATATTTTTGACAGAAACTAGTGTATAATATACTATGATTTTTGACCGAAACATGCATTTTGAAAAGTTTCATAGAATCTAGTTTTCAGATGATTTTTTTGCATGGGCTTCCATCATAACCTTCCCACTTAACTTATATAAATGATCTGAAAAGTCTCGTATCATTTCAATTAGTCCCCAATTAAATTCGATATTTATGACCGAAACTAGTGTATAATATACTAAGATTTTTGACCGAAACTTGCATTTCAAAAAGTTTCATAGAATCTAGTTTTTAGATGATTTTTTTGCATGGGCTTCAATCATAACCTTCCCTCTTAACATATATAAATGATATGTGAAGACTCGTATGATTTCAAATAGTCCCCAATTAAATTTTATTTTTTTGACCGAAACTAGTGTATAATATACTATGATTTTTAACCGAAACTTGCATTTCGAAAAGTTTCATAGAATCTAGTTTTCAGATGATTTTTTTGCATGGACTTCCATCATAACCTTCCCTTTTAACATATATAAATGATCTAAAATGTCTTGTATCATTTCAAACAGTCCACAATTAAATTTGATTTTTTTGAATAAAACTAGTGTATAATATACTATAATTTTTGACCGAAACTTGCATTTCGAAAAGTTTCATAGAATCTAGTTTTCAGATGATTTTTTTGCATGGGCTTCCATAATAACCTTCCCTCTTAACATATATAAATGATCTGTCAAGTCTCGTATCATTTCAAATAGTCCACAATTAAATTTGAATTTTTTGACCGAAACTAGTGTATAATATACTTTGATTTTTTAGCGAAACTTGAATTTCGAAAAGTTTCATAGAATATAGTTTTCTGATGATTTTTTTGCATGGACTTCCATCGTAACCTTCCCTCTTAACATATATAAATGATCTGAAAAGTCTCGTATCATTTCAAATAGTGCCCAATTAAATTCGATATTTATGACCGAAACTAGTGTATAATATACTATGATTTTTGACCGAAACTTGCATTTTGAAAAGTTTCATAGAATCAAGTTTTCAGATGATTTTTTTGCACGGGCTTCCATCATAACCTTCCCTCATGACATATATAAATGACATGTGAAGTCTCGTATCATTTCAATTAGTCCCCAATTAAATTTTATTTTTTTGACCGAAACTACTGTATAATATACTATGATTTTTGACCGAAACTTGCATTTCGAAAAGTTTCATAGAATCTAGTTTCCAGATGATTTTTTTTGCAGGGACTTCCATCATAACCTTCCCTCTTAACATATACAAATGATCTGAAAAGTATCGTATCTTTTCAAATAGTCCCCAATGAAATTCGATATTTTTGACAGAAACTAGTGTATAATATACTATGATTTTTGACCGAAACATGCATTTTGAAAAGTTTCATAGAATCTAGTTTTCAGATGATTTTTTTGCATGGGCTTCCATCATAACCTTCCCACTTAACTTATATAAATGATCTGAAAAGTCTCGTATCATTTCAATTAGTCCCCAATTAAATTCGATATTTTTGACCGAAACTAGTGTATAATATACTAAGATTTTTGACCGAAACTTGCATTTCAAAAAGTTTCATAGAATCTAGTTTTTAGATGATTTTTTTGCATGGGCTTCAATCATAACCTTCCCTCTTAACATATATAAATGATATGTGAAGACTCGTATCATTTCAAATAGTCCCCAATTAAATTTTATTTTTTTGACCGAAACTAGTGTATAATATACTATGATTTTTAACCGAAACTTGCATTTCGAAAAGTTTCATAGAATCTAGTTTTCAGATGATTTTTTTGCATGGACTTCCATCATAACCTTCCCTTTTAACATATATAAATGATCTAAAATGTCTTGTATCATTTCAAACAGTCCACAATTAAATTTGATTTTTTTGAATAAAACTAGTGTATAATATACTATAATTTTTGACCGAAACTTGCATTTCGAAAAGTTTCATAGAATCTAGTTTTCAGATGATATTTTTGCATGCGCTTCCATAATAACCTTCCCTCTTAACATATATAAATGATCTGTCAAGTCTCGTATCATTTCAAATAGTCCACAATTAAATTTGATTTTTTTGACCGAAACTAGTGTATAATATACTTTGATTTTTTAGCGAAACTTGAATTTCGAAAAGTTTCATAGAATATAGTTTTCTGATGATTTTTTTGCATGGACTTCCATCGTAACCTTCCCTCTTAACATATATAAATGATCTGAAAAGTCTCGTATCATTTCAAATAGTCCCCAATTAAATTCGATATTTTTGACCGAAACTAGTGTATAATATACTATGATTTTTGACCGAAACTTGCATTTTGAAAAGTTTTATAAAATCAAGTTTTCAGATGATTTTTTTTCACGGGATTCCATCATAACCTTCCGTCATGACATATATAAATGACATGTGAAGTCTCGTATCATTTCAATTAGTCCCCAATTAAATTTAATTTTTTTGACCGAAACTACTGTATAATATACTACGATTTTTGACCGAAACTTGCATTTCGAAAAGTTTCATAGAATCTAGTTTCCAGATGATTTTTTTTGCATGGACTTCCATCATAACCTTCCCTCTTAACATATACAAATGATCTGAAAAGTATCGTATCTTTTCAAATAGTCCCCAATTAAATTCAATATTTTTGACAGAAACTAGTGTATAATATACTATGATTTTTGACCGAAACATGCATTTTGAAAAGTTTCATAGATTCTAGTTTTCAGATGATTTTTTTTGCATGGGCTTCCATCATAACCTTCCCTCTTAACTTATATAAATGATCTGAAAAGTCTCATATCATTTCAATTAGTCCCCAATTAAATTCGATATTTTTGACCGAAACTAGTATATAATATACTAACATTTTTGACCGAAACTTGCATTTCAAAAAGTTTCATAGAATCTAGTTTTTAGATGATTTTTTTGCATGGGCTTCAATCATAACCTACCCTCTTAACATATATAAATGATATGTGAAGACTCGTATCATTTCAAATAGTCCCCAATTAAATTTTATTTTTTTGACCGAAACTAGTGTATAATATACTATGATTTTTGACCGAAACTTGCATTTTGAAAAGTTTCATAGAATCAAGTTTTCAGATGATTTTTTTGCACGGGATTCCATCATAACCTTCCCTCATGACATATATAAATGACATGTGAAGTCTCGTATCATTTCAATTAGTCCCCAATTAAATTTTATTTTTTTGACCGAAAATACTGTATAATATACTATTATTTTTGACCGAAACTTGCATTTCGAAAAGTTTCATAGAATCTAGTTTCCAGATGATTTTTTTTGCATGGACTTCCATCATAACCTTCCCTCTTAACATATACAAATGATCTGAAAAGTCTCGTATCTTTTCAAATAGTCCCCAATTAAATTCGATATTTTTGACAGAAACTAGTGTATAATATACTATGATTTTTGACCGAAACATGCATTTTGAAAATTTTCATAGAATCTAGTTTTCAGATGATTTTTTTGCATGGGCTTCCATCATAACCTTCCCTCTTAACTTATATAAATGATCTGAAAAGTCTTGTATCGTTTCAATTAGTCCCCAATTAAATTCGATATTTTTGACCGAAACTAGTGTATTATATACTAAGATTTTTGACCGAAACTTGCATTTCAAAAAGTTTCATAGAATCTAGTTTTTAGATGATTTTTTTGCATGGGCTTCAATCATAACCTTCCCTCTTAACATATATAAATGATATGTGAAGACTCGTATCATTTCAAATAGTCCCCAATTAAATTTTATTTTTTTGACCGAAACTAGTGTATAATATACTATGATTTTTAACCGAAACTTGCATTTCGAAAAGTTTCATAGAATCTAGTTTTCAGATGATTTTTTCGCATGGACTTCCATCATAACCTTCCCTTTTAACATATATAAATGATCTAAAATGTCTTGTATCATTTCAAACAGTCCACAATTAAATTTGATTTTTTTGAACAAAACTAGTGTATAATATACTATGATTTTTGACCAAAACTTACATTTCGAAAAGTTTCATAGAATCTAGTTTTCAGATGATATTTTTGCATGGGCTTCCATAATAACCTTCCCTCTTAACATATATAAATGATCTGTCAAGTCTCGTATAATTTCAAATAGTCCACAATTAAATTTGATTTTTTTGATCGAAACTAGTGTATAATATACTTTGATTTTTTAGCGAAACTTGAATTTCGAAAAGTTTCATAGAATATAGTTTTCTGATGATTTTTTTGCATGGACTTCCATCGTAACCTTCCCTATTAACATATATAAATGATCTGGAAAGTCTCGTATCATTTCAAATAGTCCCCAATTAAATTCGATATTTTTGACCGAAACTAGTGTATAATATACTATGATTTTTGACAGAAACTTGCATTTTGAAAAGTTTCATAGAATCAAGTTTTCAGATGATTTTTTTTCACGGAATTCCATCATAACCTTCCCTCATGACATATATAAATGACATGCGAAGTCTCGTATCATTTCAATTAGTCCCCAATTAAATTTTATTTTTTTTGACCAAAACTACTGTATAAAATACTATGATTTTTGACCGAAACTTGCATTTCGAAAAGTTTCATAGAATCTAGTTTCCAGATGATTTTTTTTGCATGGACTTCCATCATAACCTTCCCTCTTAACATATACAAATGATCTGAAAACTATTGTATCTTTTCAAATAGTCCCCAATGAAATTCGATATTTTTGACAGAAACTAGTGTATAATATACTATGATTTTTGACCGAAACATGCATTTTGAAAAGTTTCATAGAATCTAGTTTTCAGATGATTTTTTTGCATGGGCTTCCATCATAACCTTCCCACTTAACTTATATAAATGATCTGAAAAGTCTCGTATCATTTCAATTAGTCCCCAATTAAATTCGATATTTTTGATCGAAACTAGTGTATAATATACTAAGATTTTTGACCGAAACTTGCATTTCAAAAAGTTTCATAGAATCTAGTTTTTAGATGATTTTTTTGCATGGGCTTCAATCATAACCTTCCCTCTTAACATATATAAATGATATGTGAAGACTCGTATCATTTCAAATAGTCCCCAATTAAATTTTATTTTTTTGACCGAAACTAGTGTATAATATACTATGATTTTTGACCGAAACTTGTATTTTGAAAAGTTTCATAGAATCAAGTTTTCAGATGATTTTTTTGCACGGGATTCCATCATAACCTTCCCTCATGACATATATAAATGACATGTGAAGTCTCGTATCATTTCAATTAGTCCCCAATTAAATTTTATTTTTTTGACCGAAACTACTGTATAATATACTATTATTTTTGACCGAAACTTGCATTTCGAAAAGTTTCATAGAATCTAGTTTCCAGATGATTTTTTTTGCATGGACTTCCATCATAACCTTCCCTCTTAACATATACAAATGATCTGAAAAGTCTCGTATCTTTTCAAATAGTCCCCAATTAAATTCGATATTTTTGACAGAAACTAGTGTATAATATACTATGATTTTTGACCGAAACATGCATTTTGAAAAGTTTCATAGATTCTAGTTTTCAGATGATTTTTTTTGCATGGGCTTCCATCATAACCTTCCCTCTTAACTTATATAAATGATCTGAAAAGTCTCATATCATTTCAATTAGTCCCCAATTAAATTCGATATTTTTGACCGAAACTAGTATATAATATACTAACATTTTTGACCGAAACTTGCATTTCTAAAAGTTTCATAGAATCTAGTTTTTAGATGATTTTTTTGCATGGGCTTCAATCATAACCTTCCCTCTTAACATATATAAATGATATGTGAAGACTCGTATCATTTCAAATAGTCCCCAATTAAATTTTATTTTTTTGACCGAAACTAGTGTATAATATACTATGATTTTTGACCGAAACTTGCATTTTGAAAAGTTTCATAGAATCAAGTTTTCAGATGATTTTTTTGCACGGGATTCCATCATAACCTTCCCTCATGACATATATAAATGACATGTGAAGTCTCGTATCATTTCAATTAGTCCCCAATTAAATTTTATTTTTTTGACCGAAAATACTGTATAATATACTATTATTTTTGACCGAAACTTGCATTTCGAAAAGTTTCATAGAATCTAGTTTCCAGATGATTTTTTTTGCATCGACTTCCATCATAACCTTCCCTCTTAACATATACAAATGATCTGAAAAGTCTCGTATCTTTTCAAATAGTCCCCAATTAAATTCGATATTTTTGACAGAAACTAGTGTATAATATACTATGATTTTTGACCGAAACATGCATTTTGAAAAGTTTCATAGAATCTAGTTTTCAGATGATTTTTTTGCATGGGCTTCCATCATAACCTTCCCTCTTAACTTATATAAATGATCTGAAAACTCTCGTATCATTTCAATTAGTCCCCAATTATATTCGATATTTTTGACCGAAACTAGTGTATAATATACTAAGATTTTTGACCGAAACTTGCATTTCAAAAAGTTTCATAGAATCTAGTTTTTAGATGATTTTTTTGCATGGGCTTCAATCATAACCTTCCCTCTTAACATATATAAATGATATGTGAAGACTCGTATCATTTCAAATAGTCCCCAATTAAATTTTATTTTTTTGACCGAAACTAGTGTATAATATACTATGATTTTTAACCGAAACTTGCATTTCGAAAAGTTTCATAGAATCTAGTTTTCAGATGATTTTTTTGCATGGACTTCCATCATAACCTTCCCTTTTAACATATATAAATGATCTAAAATGTCTTGTATCATTTCAAACAGTCCACAATTAAATTTGATTTTTTTGAATAAAACTAGTGTATAATATACTATAATTTTTGACCGAAACTTGCATTTCGAAAAGTTTCATAGAATCTAGTTTTCAGATGATATTTTTGCATGCGCTTCCATAATAACCTTCCCTCTTAACATATATAAATGATCTGTCAAGTCTCGTATCATTTCAAATAGTCCACAATTAAATTTGAATTTTTTGACCGAAACTAGTGTATAATATACTTTGATTTTTTAGCGAAACATGAATTTCGAAAAGTTTCATAGAATATAGTTTTCTGATGATTTTTTTGCATGGACTTCCATCGTAACCTTCCCTCTTAACATATATAAATGATCTGAAAAGTCTCGTATCATTTCAAATAGTGCCCAATTAAATTCGATATTTATGACCGAAACTAGTGTATAATATACTATGATTTTTGACCGAAACTTGCATTTTGAAAAGTTTCATAGAATCAAGTTTTCAGATGATTTTTTTGCACGGGCTTCCATCATAACCTTCCCTCATGACATATATAAATGACATGTGAAGTCTCGTATCATTTCAATTAGTCCCCAATTAAATTTTATTTTTTTGACCGAAACTACTGTATAATATACTATGATTTTTGACCGAAACTTGCATTTCGAAAAGTTTCATAGAATCTAGTTTCCAGATGATTTTTTTTGCAGGGACTTCCATCATAACCTTCCCTCTTAACATATACAAATGATCTGAAAAGTAACGTATCTTTTCAAATAGTCCCCAATGAAATTCGATATTTTTGACAGAAACTAGTGTATAATATACTATGATTTTTGACCGAAACATGCATTTTGAAAAGTTTCATAGAATCTAGTTTTCAGATGATTTTTTTGCATGGGCTTCCATCATAACCTTCCCACTTAACTTATATAAATGATCTGAAAAGTCTCGTATCATTTCAATTAGTCCCCAATTAAATTCGATATTTATGACCGAAACTAGTGTATAATATACTAAGATTTTTGACCGAAACTTGCATTTCAAAAAGTTTCATAGAATCTAGTTTTTAGATGATTTTTTTGCATGGGCTTCAATCATAACCTTCCCTCTTAACATATATAAATGATATGTGAAGACTCGTATGATTTCAAATAGTCCCCAATTAAATTTTATTTTTTTGACCGAAACTAGTGTATAATATACTATGATTTTTAACCGAAACTTGCATTTCGAAAAGTTTCATAGAATCTAGTTTTCAGATGATTTTTTTGCATGGACTTCCATCATAACCTTCCCTTTTAACATATATAAATGATCTAAAATGTCTTGTATCATTTCAAACAGTCCACAATTAAATTTGATTTTTTTGAATAAAACTAGTGTATAATATACTATAATTTTTGACCGAAACTTGCATTTCGAAAAGTTTCATAGAATCTAGTTTTCAGATGATTTTTTTGCATGGGCTTCCATAATAACCTTCCCTCTTAACATATATAAATGATCTGTCAAGTCTCGTATCATTTCAAATAGTCCACAATTAAATTTGAATTTTTTGACCGAAACTAGTGTATAATATACTTTGATTTTTTAGCGAAACTTGAATTTCGAAAAGTTTCATAGAATATAGTTTTCTGATGATTTTTTTGCATGGACTTCCATCGTAACCTTCCCTCTTAACATATATAAATGATCTGAAAAGTCTCGTATCATTTCAAATAGTGCCCAATTAAATTCGATATTTATGACCGAAACTAGTGTATAATATACTATGATTTTTGACCGAAACTTGCATTTTGAAAAGTTTCATAGAATCAAGTTTTCAGATGATTTTTTTGCACGGGCTTCCATCATAACCTTCCCTCATGACATATATAAATGACATGTGAAGTCTCGTATCATTTCAATTAGTCCCCAATTAAATTTTATTTTTTTGACCGAAACTACTGTATAATATACTATGATTTTTGACCGAAACTTGCATTTCGAAAAGTTTCATAGAATCTAGTTTCCAGATGATTTTTTTTGCAGGGACTTCCATCATAACCTTCCCTCTTAACATATACAAATGATCTGAAAAGTATCGTATCTTTTCAAATAGTCCCCAATGAAATTCGATATTTTTGACAGAAACTAGTGTATAATATACTATGATTTTTGACCGAAACATGCATTTTGAAAAGTTTCATAGAATCTAGTTTTCAGATGATTTTTTTGCATGGGCTTCCATCATAACCTTCCCACTTAACTTATATAAATGATCTGAAAAGTCTCGTATCATTTCAATTAGTCCCCAATTAAATTCGATATTTTTGACCGAAACTAGTGTATAATATACTAAGATTTTTGACCGAAACTTGCATTTCAAAAAGTTTCATAGAATCTAGTTTTTAGATGATTTTTTTGCATGGGCTTCAATCATAACCTTCCCTCTTAACATATATAAATGATATGTGAAGACTCGTATCATTTCAAATAGTCCCCAATTAAATTTTATTTTTTTGACCGAAACTAGTGTATAATATACTATGATTTTTAACCGAAACTTGCATTTCGAAAAGTTTCATAGAATCTAGTTTTCAGATGATTTTTTTGCATGGACTTCCATCATAACCTTCCCTTTTAACATATATAAATGATCTAAAATGTCTTGTATCATTTCAAACAGTCCACAATTAAATTTGATTTTTTTGAATAAAACTAGTGTATAATATACTATAATTTTTGACCGAAACTTGCATTTCGAAAAGTTTCATAGAATCTAGTTTTCAGATGATATTTTTGCATGCGCTTCCATAATAACCTTCCCTCTTAACATATATAAATGATCTGTCAAGTCTCGTATCATTTCAAATAGTCCACAATTAAATTTGATTTTTTTGACCGAAACTAGTGTATAATATACTTTGATTTTTTAGCGAAACTTGAATTTCGAAAAGTTTCATAGAATATAGTTTTCTGATGATTTTTTTGCATGGACTTCCATCGTAACCTTCCCTCTTAACATATATAAATGATCTGAAAAGTCTCGTATCATTTCAAATAGTCCCCAATTAAATTCGATATTTTTGACCGAAACTAGTGTATAATATACTATGATTTTTGACCGAAACTTGCATTTTGAAAAGTTTTATAAAATCAAGTTTTCAGATGATTTTTTTTCACGGGATTCCATCATAACCTTCCGTCATGACATATATAAATGACATGTGAAGTCTCGTATCATTTCAATTAGTCCCCAATTAAATTTAATTTTTTTGACCGAAACTACTGTATAATATACTACGATTTTTGACCGAAACTTGCATTTCGAAAAGTTTCATAGAATCTAGTTTCCAGATGATTTTTTTTGCATGGACTTCCATCATAACCTTCCCTCTTAACATATACAAATGATCTGAAAAGTATCGTATCTTTTCAAATAGTCCCCAATTAAATTCAATATTTTTGACAGAAACTAGTGTATAATATACTATGATTTTTGACCGAAACATGCATTTTGAAAAGTTTCATAGATTCTAGTTTTCAGATGATTTTTTTTGCATGGGCTTCCATCATAACCTTCCCTCTTAACTTATATAAATGATCTGAAAAGTCTCATATCATTTCAATTAGTCCCCAATTAAATTCGATATTTTTGACCGAAACTAGTATATAATATACTAACATTTTTGACCGAAACTTGCATTTCAAAAAGTTTCATAGAATCTAGTTTTTAGATGATTTTTTTGCATGGGCTTCAATCATAACCTACCCTCTTAACATATATAAATGATATGTGAAGACTCGTATCATTTCAAATAGTCCCCAATTAAATTTTATTTTTTTGACCGAAACTAGTGTATAATATACTATGATTTTTGACCGAAACTTGCATTTTGAAAAGTTTCATAGAATCAAGTTTTCAGATGATTTTTTTGCACGGGATTCCATCATAACCTTCCCTCATGACATATATAAATGACATGTGAAGTCTCGTATCATTTCAATTAGTCCCCAATTAAATTTTATTTTTTTGACCGAAAATACTGTATAATATACTATTATTTTTGACCGAAACTTGCATTTCGAAAAGTTTCATAGAATCTAGTTTCCAGATGATTTTTTTTGCATGGACTTCCATCATAACCTTCCCTCTTAACATATACAAATGATCTGAAAAGTCTCGTATCTTTTCAAATAGTCCCCAATTAAATTCGATATTTTTGACAGAAACTAGTGTATAATATACTATGATTTTTGACCGAAACATGCATTTTGAAAATTTTCATAGAATCTAGTTTTCAGATGATTTTTTTGCATGGGCTTCCATCATAACCTTCCCTCTTAACTTATATAAATGATCTGAAAAGTCTTGTATCATTTCAATTAGTCCCCAATTAAATTCGATATTTTTGACCGAAACTAGTGTATTATATACTAAGATTTTTGACCGAAACTTGCATTTCAAAAAGTTTCATAGAATCTAGTTTTTAGATGATTTTTTTGCATGGGCTTCAATCATAACCTTCCCTCTTAACATATATAAATGATATGTGAAGACTCGTATCATTTCAAATAGTCCCCAATTAAATTTTATTTTTTTGACCGAAACTAGTGTATAATATACTATGATTTTTAACCGAAACTTGCATTTCGAAAAGTTTCATAGAATCTAGTTTTCAAATGATTTTTTCGCATGGACTTCCATCATAACCTTCCCTTTTAACATATATAAATGATCTAAAATGTCTTGTATCATTTCAAACAGTCCACAATTAAATTTGATTTTTTTGAACAAAACTAGTGTATAATATACTATGATTTTTGACCAAAACTTACATTTCGAAAAGTTTCATAGAATCTAGTTTTCAGATGATATTTTTGCATGGGCTTCCATAATAACCTTCCCTCTTAACATATATAAATGATCTGTCAAGTCTCGTATAATTTCAAATAGTCCACAATTAAATTTGATTTTTTTGATCGAAACTAGTGTATAATATACTTTGATTTTTTAGCGAAACTTGAATTTCGAAAAGTTTCATAGAATATAGTTTTCTGATGATTTTTTTGCATGGACTTCCATCGTAACCTTCCCTATTAACATATATAAATGATCTGGAAAGTCTCGTATCATTTCAAATAGTCCCCAATTAAATTCGATATTTTTGACCGAAACTAGTGTATAATATACTATGATTTTTGACAGAAACTTGCATTTTGAAAAGTTTCATAGAATCAAGTTTTCAGATGATTTTTTTTCACGGAATTCCATCATAACCTTCCCTCATGACATATATAAATGACATGCGAAGTCTCGTATCATTTCAATTAGTCCCCAATTAAATTTTATTTTTTTTGACCAAAACTACTGTATAAAATACTATGATTTTTGACCGAAACTTGCATTTCGAAAAGTTTCATAGAATCTAGTTTCCAGATGATTTTTTTTGCATGGACTTCCATCATAACCTTCCCTCTTAACATATACAAATGATCTGAAAACTATTGTATCTTTTCAAATAGTCCCCAATGAAATTCGATATTTTTGACAGAAACTAGTGTATAATATACTATGATTTTTGACCGAAACATGCATTTTGAAAAGTTTCATAGAATCTAGTTTTCAGATGATTTTTTTGCATGGGCTTCCATCATAACCTTCCCACTTAACTTATATAAATGATCTGAAAAGTCTCGTATCATTTCAATTAGTCCCCAATTAAATTCGATATTTTTGATCGAAACTAGTGTATAATATACTAAGATTTTTGACCGAAACTTGCATTTCAAAAAGTTTCATAGAATCTAGTTTTTAGATGATTTTTTTGCATGGGCTTCAATCATAACCTTCCCTCTTAACATATATAAATGATATGTGAAGACTCGTATCATTTCAAATAGTCCCCAATTAAATTTTATTTTTTTGACCGAAACTAGTGTATAATATACTATGATTTTTGACCGAAACTTGTATTTTGAAAAGTTTCATAGAATCAAGTTTTCAGATGATTTTTTTGCACGGGATTCCATCATAACCTTCCCTCATGACATATATAAATGACATGTGAAGTCTCGTATCATTTCAATTAGTCCCCAATTAAATTTTATTTTTTTGACCGAAACTACTGTATAATATACTATTATTTTTGACCGAAACTTGCATTTCGAAAAGTTTCATAGAATCTAGTTTCCAGATGATTTTTTTTGCATGGACTTCCATCATAACCTTCCCTCTTAACATATACAAATGATCTGAAAAGTCTCGTATCTTTTCAAATAGTCCCCAATTAAATTCGATATTTTTGACAGAAACTAGTGTATAATATACTATGATTTTTGACCGAAACATGCATTTTGAAAAGTTTCATAGATTCTAGTTTTCAGATGATTTTTTTTGCATGGGCTTCCATCATAACCTTCCCTCTTAACTTATATAAATGATCTGAAAAGTCTCATATCATTTCAATTAGTCCCCAATTAAATTCGATATTTTTGACCGAAACTAGTATATAATATACTAACATTTTTGACCGAAACTTGCATTTCTAAAAGTTTCATAGAATCTAGTTTTTAGATGATTTTTTTGCATGGGCTTCAATCATAACATTCCCTCTTAACATATATAAATGATATGTGAAGACTCGTATCATTTCAAATAGTCCCCAATTAAATTTTATTTTTTTGACCGAAACTAGTGTATAATATACTATGATTTTTGACCGAAACTTGCATTTTGAAAAGTTTCATAGAATCAAGTTTTCAGATGATTTTTTTGCACGGGATTCCATCATAACCTTCCCTCATGACATATATAAATGACATGTGAAGTCTCGTATCATTTCAATTAGTCCCCAATTAAATTTTATTTTTTTGACCGAAAATACTGTATAATATACTATTATTTTTGACCGAAACTTGCATTTCGAAAAGTTTCATAGAATCTAGTTTCCAGATGATTTTTTTTGCATCGACTTCCATCATAACCTTCCCTCTTAACATATACAAATGATCTGAAAAGTCTCGTATCTTTTCAAATAGTCCCCAATTAAATTCGATATTTTTGACAGAAACTAGTGTATAATATACTATGATTTTTGACCGAAACATGCATTTTGAAAAGTTTCATAGAATCTAGTTTTCAGATGATTTTTTTGCATGGGCTTCCATCATAACCTTCCCTCTTAACTTATATAAATGATCTGAAAACTCTCGTATCATTTCAATTAGTCCCCAATTATATTCGATATTTTTGACCGAAACTAGTGTATAATATACTAAGATTTTTGACCGAAACTTGCATTTCAAAAAGTTTCATAGAATCTAGTTTTTAGATGATTTTTTTGCATGGGCTTCAATCATAACCTTCCCTCTTAACATATATAAATGATATGTGAAGACTCGTATCATTTCAAATAGTCCCCAATTAAATTTTATTTTTTTGACCGAAACTAGTGTATAATATACTATGATTTTTAACCGAAACTTGCATTTCGAAAAGTTTCATAGAATCTAGTTTTCAGATGATTTTTTTTGCATGGACTTCCATCATAACCTTCCCTTTTAACATATATAAATGATCTAAAATGTCTTGTATCATTTCAAACAGTCCACAATTAAATTTGATTTTTTTGAACAAAACTAGTGTATAATATACTATGATTTTTGACCAAAACTTACATTTCGAAAAGTTTCATAGAATCTAGTTTACAGATGATATTTTTGCATGGGCTTCCATAATAACCTTCCCTCTTAACATATATAAATGATCTGTCAAGTCTCGTATAATTTCAAATAGTCCACAATTAAATTTGATTTTTTTGACCGAAACTAGTGTATAATATACTTTGATTTTTTAGCGAAACTTGAATTTCGAAAAGTTTCATAGAATATAGTTTTCTGATGATTTTTTTGCATGGACTTCCATCGTAACCTTCCCTCTTAACATATATAAATGATCTGAAAAGTCTCGTATCATTTCAAATAGTCCCCAATTAAATTCGATATTTTTGACCGAAACTAGTGTATAATATACTATGATTTTTGACTGAAACTTGCATTTTGAAAAGTTTCATAAAATCAAGTTTTCAGATGATTTTTTTTCACGGGATTCCATCATAACCTTCCCTCATGACATAAATAAATGACATGTGAAGTCTCGTATCATTTCAATTAGTCCCCAATTAAATTTTATTTTTTTGACCGAAACTACTGTATAATATACTATGATTTTTGACCGAAACTTGCATTTCGAAAAGTTTCATAGAATCTAGTTTCCAGATGATTTTTTTTGCATGGACTTCCATCATAACCTTCCCTCTTAACATATACAAATGATCTGAAAAGTATCGTATCTTTTCAAATAGTCCCCAATTAAATTCGATATTTTTGACAGAAACTAGTGTATAATATACTATGATTTTTGACCGAAACATGCATTTTGAAAAGTTTCATAGATACTAGTTTTCAGATGATTTTTTTTGCATGGGCTTCCATCATAACCTTCCCTCTTAACTTATATAAATGATCTGAAAAGTCTCATATCATTTCAATTAGTCCCCAATTAAATTCGATATTTTTGACCGAAACTAGTATATAATATACTAACATTTTTGACCGAAACTTGCATTTCAAAAAGTTTCATAGAATCTAGTTTTTAGATGATTTTTTTGCATGGGCTTCAATCATAACCTTCCCTCTTAACATATATAAATGATATGTGAAGACTCGATCATTTCAAATAGTCCCCAATTAAATTTTATTTTTTTGACCGAAACTAGTGTATAATATACTATCATTTTTGACCGAAACTTGCATTTTGAAAAGTTTCATAGAATCAAGTTTTCAGATGATTTTTTTGCACCGGATTCCATCATAACCTTCCCTCATGACATATATAAATGACATGCGAAGTCTCGTATCATTTCAATTAGTCCCCAATTAAATTTTATTTTTTTGGACCGAAACTACTGTATAAAATACTATGATTTTTGACCGAAACTTGCATTTCGAAAAGTTTCATAGAATCTAGTTTCCAGATGATTTTTTTTGCATGGACTTCCATCATAACCTTCCCTTTTAACATATACAAATGATCTGAAAACTATTGTATCTTTTCAAATAGTCCCCAATGAAATTCGATATTTTTGACAGAAACTAGTGTATAATATACTATGATTTTTGACCGAAACATGCATTTTGAAAAGTTTCATAGAATCTAGTTTTCAGATGATTTTTTTGCATGGGCTTCCATCATAACCTTCCCACTTAACTTATATAAATGATCTGAAAAGTCTCGTATCATTTCAATTAGTCCCCAATTAAATTCGATATTTTTGATCGAAACTAGTGTATAATATACTAAGATTTTTGACCGAAACTTGCATTTCAAAAAGTTTCATAGAATCTAGTTTTTAGATGATTTTTTTGCATGGGCTTCAATCATAACCTTCCCTCTTAACATATATAAATGATATGTGAAGACTCGTATCATTTCAAATAGTCCCCAATTAAATTTTATTTTTTTGACCGAAACTAGTGTATAATATACTATGATTTTTGACCGAAACTTGCATTTTGAAAAGTTTCATAGAATCAAGTTTTCAGATGATTTTTTTGCACGGGATTCCATCATAACCTTCCCTCATGACATATATAAATGACATGTGAAGTCTCGTATCATTTCAATTAGTCCCCAATTAAATTTTATTTTTTTGACCGAAAATACTGTATAATATACTATTATTTTTGACCGAAACTTGCATTTCGAAAAGTTTCATAGAATCTAGTTTCCAGATGATTTTTTTTGCATGGACTTCCATCATAACCTTCCCTCTTAACATATACAAATGATCTGAAAAGTCTCGTATCTTTTCAAATAGTCCCCAATTAAATTCGATATTTTTGACAGAAACTAGTGTATAATATACTATGATTTTTGACCGAAACATGCATTTTGAAAAGTTTCATAGAATCTAGTTTTCAGATGATTTTTTTGCATGGGCTTCCATCATAACCTTCCCTCTTAACTTATATAAATGATCTGAAAAGTCTCGTATCATTTCAATTAGTCCCCAATTAAATTCGATATTTTTGACCGAAACTAGTGTATAATATACTAAGATATTTGACCGAAACTTGCATTTCAAAAAGTTTCATAGAATCTAGTTTTTATATGATTTTTTTGCATGGGCTTCAATCATAACCATCCCTCTTAACATATATAAATGATATGTGAAGACTCGTATCATTTCAAATAGTCCCCAATTAAATTTTATTTTTTTGACCGAAACTAGTGTATAATATACTATGATTTTTAACCGAAACTTGCATTTCGAAAAGTTTCATAGAATCTAGTTTTCAGATGATTTTTTTGCATGGACTTCCATCATAACCTTCCCTTTTAACATATATAAATGATCTAAAATGTCTTGTATCATTTCAAACAGTCCACAATTAAATTTGATTTTTTTGAACAAAACTAGTGTATAATATACTATGATTTTTGACCAAAACTTACATTTCGAAAAGTTTCATAGAATCTAGTTTTCAGATGATATTTTTGCATGGGCTTCCATAATAACCTTCCCTCTTAACATATATAAATGATCTGTCAAGTCTCGTATAATTTCAAATAGTCCACAATTAAATTTGATTTTTTTGACCGAAACTAGTGTATAATATACTTTGATTTTTTAGCGAAACTTGAATTTCGAAAAGTTTCATAGAATATAGTTTTCTGATGATTTTTTTGCATGGACTTCCATCGTAACCTTCCCTATTAACATATATAAATGATCTGGAAAGTCTCGTATCATTTCAAATAGTCCCCAATTAAATTCGATATTTTTGACCGAAACTAGTGTATAATATACTATGATTTTTGACCGAAACTTGCATTTTGAAAAGTTTCATAGAATCAAGTTTTCAGATGATTTTTTTGCACCGGATTCCATCATAACCTTCCCTCATGACATATATAAATGACATGCGAAGTCTCGTATCATTTCAATTAGTCCCCAATTAAATTTTATTTTTTTGGACCGAAACTACTGTATAAAATACTATGATTTTTGACCGAAACTTGCATTTCGAAAAGTTTCATAGAATCTAGTTTCCAGATGATTTTTTTTGCATGGACTTCCATCATAACCTTCCCTTTTAACATATACAAATGATCTGAAAACTATTGTATCTTTTCAAATAGTCCCCAATGAAATTCGATATTTTTGACAGAAACTAGTGTATAATATACTATGATTTTTGACCGAAACATGCATTTTGAAAAGTTTCATAGAATCTAGTTTTCAGATGATTTTTTTGCTTGGGCTTCCATCATAACCTTCCCACTTAACTTATATAAATGATCTGAAAAGTCTCGTATCATTTCAATTAGTCCCCAATTAAATTCGATATTTTTGATCGAAACTAGTGTATAATATACTAAGATTTTTGACCGAAACTTGCATTTCAAAAAGTTTCATAGAATCTAGTTTTTAGATGATTTTTTTGCATGGGCTTCAATCATAACCTTCCCTCTTAACATATATAAATGATATGTGAAGACTCGTATCATTTCAAATAGTCCCCAATTAAATTTTATTTTTTTGACCGAAACTAGTGTATAATATACTATGATTTTTGACCGAAACTTGCATTTTGAAAAGTTTCATAGAATCAAGTTTTCAGATGATTTTTTTGCACGGGATTCCATCATAACCTTCCCTCATGACATATATAAATGACATGTGAAGTCTCGTATCATTTCAATTAGTCCCCAATTAAATTTTATTTTTTTGACCGAAAATACTGTATAATATACTATTATTTTTGACCGAAACTTGCATTTCGAAAAGTTTCATAGAATCTAGTTTCCAGATGATTTTTTTTGCATGGACTTCCATCATAACCTTCCCTCTTAACATATACAAATGATCTGAAAAGTCTCGTATCTTTTCAAATAGTCCCCAATTAAATTCGATATTTTTGACAGAAACTAGTGTATAATATACTATGATTTTTGACCGAAACATGCATTTTGAAAAATTTCAAAGAATCTAGTTTTCAGATGATTTTTTTGCATGGGCTTCCATCATAACCTTCCCTCTTAACTTATATAAATGATCTGAAAAGTCTCGTATCATTTCAATTAGTCCCCAATTAAATTCGATATTTTTGACCGAAACTAGTGTATAATATACTAAGATTTTTGACCGAAACTTGCATTTCAAAAAGTTTCATAGAATCTAGTTTTTAGATGATTTTTTTGCATGGGCTTCAATCATAACCTTCCCTCTTAACATATATAAATGATATGTGAAGACTCGTATCATTTCAAATAGTCCCCAATTAAATTTTATTTTTTTGACCGAAACTAGTGTATAATATACTATGATTTTTAACCGAAACTTGCATTTCGAAAAGTTTCATAGAATCTAGTTTTCAGATGATTTTTTTGCATGGACTTCCATCATAACCTTCCCTTTTAACATATATAAATGATCTAAAATGTCTTGTATCATTTCAAACAGTCCACAATTAAATTTGATTTTTCTGAACAAAACTAGTGTATAATATACTATGATTTTTGACCGAAACTTACATTTCGAAAAGTTTCATAGAATCAAGTTTTCAGATGATATTTTTGCATGGGCTTCCATAATAACCTTCCCTATTAACATATATAAATGATCTGTCAAGTCTCGTATAATTTCAAATAGTCCACAATTAAATTTGATTTTTTTGACGAAACTAGTGTATAAGATACTTTGATTTTTTAGCGAAACTTGAATTTCGAAAAGTTTCATAGAATATAGTTTTCTGATGATTTTTTTGCATGGACTTCCATCGTAACCTTCCCTATTAAAATATATAAATGATCTGAAAAGTCTCGTATCATTTCAAATAGTCCCCAATTAAATTCGATATTTTTGACCGAAACTAGTGTATAATATACTATGATTTTTGACCGAAACTTGCATTTTGAAAAGTTTCATAGAATCAAGTTTTCAGATGATTTTTTTGCACGGGATTCCATCATAACCTTCCCTCATGACATATATAAATGACATGCGAAGTCTCGTATCATTTCAATTAGTCCCCAATTAAATTTTATTTTTTTGGACCGAAACTACTGTATAAAATACTATGATTTTTGACCGAAACTTGCATTTCGAAAAGTTTCATAGAATCTAGTTTCCAGATGATTTTTTTTGCATGGACTTCCATCATAACCTTCCCTTTTAACATATACAAATGATCTGAAAACTATTGTATCTTTTCAAATAGTCCCCAATGAAATTCGATATTTTTGACAGAAACTAGTGTATAATATACTATGATTTTTGACCGAAACATGCATTTTGAAAAGTTTCATAGAATCTAGTTTTCAGATGATTTTTTTGCTTGGGCTTCCATCATAACCTTCCCACTTAACTTATATAAATGATCTGAAAAGTCTCGTATCATTTCAATTAGTCCCCAATTAAATTCGATATTTTTGATCGAAACTAGTGTATAATATACTAAGATTTTTGACCGAAACTTGCATTTCAAAAAGTTTCATAGAATCTAGTTTTTAGATGATTTTTTTGCATGGGCTTCAATCATAACCTTCCCTCTTAACATATATAAATGATATGTGAAGACTCGTATCATTTCAAATAGTCCCCAATTAAATTTTATTTTTTTGACCGAAACTAGTGTATAATATACTATGATTTTTGACCGAAACTTGCATTTTGAAAAGTTTCATAGAATCAAGTTTTCAGATGATTTTTTTGCACGGGATTCCATCATAACCTTCCCTCATGACATATATAAATGACATGTGAAGTCTCGTATCATTTCAATTAGTCCCCAATTAAATTTTATTTTTTTGACCGAAAATACTGTATAATATACTATTATTTTTGACCGAAACTTGCATTTCGAAAAGTTTCATAGAATCTAGTTTCCAGATGATTTTTTTTGCATGGACTTCCATCATAACCTTCCCTCTTAACATATACAAATGATCTGAAAAGTCTCGTATCTTTTCAAATAGTCCCCAATTAAATTCGATATTTTTGACAGAAACTAGTGTATAATATACTATGATTTTTGACCGAAACATGCATTTTGAAAAATTTCAAAGAATCTAGTTTTCAGATGATTTTTTTGCATGGGCTTCCATCATAACCTTCCCTCTTAACTTATATAAATGATCTGAAAAGTCTCGTATCATTTCAATTAGTCCCCAATTAAATTCGATATTTTTGACCGAAACTAGTGTATAATATACTAAGATTTTTGACCGAAACTTGCATTTCAAAAAGTTTCATAGAATCTAGTTTTTAGATGATTTTTTTGCATGGGCTTCAATCATAACCTTCCCTCTTAACATATATAAATGATATGTGAAGACTCGTATCATTTCAAATAGTCCCCAATTAAATTTTATTTTTTTGACCGAAACTAGTGTATAATATACTATGATTTTTAACCGAAACTTGCATTTCGAAAAGTTTCATAGAATCTAGTTTTCAGATGATTTTTTTGCATGGACTTCCATCATAACCTTCCCTTTTAACATATATAAATGATCTAAAATGTCTTGTATCATTTCAAACAGTCCACAATTAAATTTGATTTTTCTGAACAAAACTAGTGTATAATATACTATGATTTTTGACCGAAACTTACATTTCGAAAAGTTTCATAGAATCAAGTTTTCAGATGATATTTTTGCATGGGCTTCCATAATAACCTTCCCTATTAACATATATAAATGATCTGTCAAGTCTCGTATAATTTCAAATAGTCCACAATTAAATTTGATTTTTTTGACCGAAACTAGTGTATAAGATACTTTGATTTTTTAGCGAAACTTGAATTTCGAAAAGTTTCATAGAATATAGTTTTCTGATGATTTTTTTGCATGGACTTCCATCGTAACCTTCCCTATTAAAATATATAAATGATCTGAAAAGTCTCGTATCATTTCAAATAGTCCCCAATTAAATTCGATATTTTTGACCGAAACTAGTGTATAATATACTATGATTTTTGACCGAAACTTGCATTTTGAAAAGTTTCATAGAATCAAGTTTTCAGATGATTTTTTTGCACGGGATTCCATCATAACCTTCCCTCATGACATATATAAATGACATGCGAAGTCTCGTATCATTTCAATTAGTCCCCAATTAAATTTTATTTTTTTTGACCGAAACTACTGTATAAAATACTATGATTTTTGACCGAAACTTGCATTTCGAAAAGTTTCATAGAATCTAGTTTCCATATGATTTTTTTTGCATGGACTTCCATCATAACCTTCCCTATTAACATATACAAATGATCTGAAAACTATCGTATCTTTTCAAATAGTCCCCAATGAAATTCGATATTTTTGACAGAAACTAGTGTATAATATACTATGATTTTTGACCGAAACATGCATTTTGAAAAGTTTCATAGAATCTAGTTTTCAGATGATTTTTTTGCATGGGCTTCCATCATAACCTTCCCACTTAACTTATATAAATGATCTGAAAAGTCTCGTATCATTTCAATTAGTCCCCAATTAAATTCGATATTTTTGACCGAAACTAGTGTATAATATACTAAGATTTTTGACCGAAACTTGCATTTCAAAAAGTTTTATAGAATCTAGTTTTTAGATGATTTTTTTTGCATGGGCTTCAATCATAACCTTCCCTCTTAACATATATAAATGATATGTGAAGACTCGTATCATTTCAAATAGTCCACAATTAAATTTTATTTTTTTGACCGAAACTAGTGTATAATATACTATGATTTTTAACCGAAACTTGCATTTCGAAAAGTTTCATATAATCTAATTTTCAGATGATTTTTTTGCATGGACTTCCATCATAACCTTCCCTTTTAACATATATAAATGATCTAAAATGTCTTGTATCATTTCAAACAGTCCACAATTAAATTTGATTTTTTTGAATAAAACTAGTGTATAATATACTATGATTTTTGACCGAAACTTGCATTTCGAAAAGTTTCATAGAATCTAGTTTTCAGATGATATTTTTGCATGCGCTTCCATAATAACCTTCCCTCTTAACATATATAAATGATCTGTCAAGTCTCTTATAATTTCAAATAGTCCACAATTAAATTTGATTTTTTTGACCGAAACTAGTGTATAATATACTTTGATTTTTTAGCGAAACTTGAATTTCGAAAAGTTTCATAGAATATAGTTTTCTGATGATTTTTTTGCATGGACTTCCATCGTAACCTTCCCTCTTAACATATATAAATGATCTGAAAAGTCTCGTATCATTTCAAATAGTCCCCAATTAAATTCGATATTTTTGACCGAAACTAGTGTATAATATACTATGATTTTTGACCGAAACTTGCATTTTGAAAAGTTTCATAAATTCAAGTTTTCAGATGATTTTTTTCACGGGATTCCATCATAACCTTCCCTCATGACATATATAAATGACATGTGAAGTCTCGTATCATTTCAATTAGTCCCCAATTAAATTTTATTTTTTTGACCGAAACTACTGTATAATATACTATGATTTTTGACCGAAACTTGCATTTTGAAAAGTTTCATAGAATCAAGTTTTCAGATGATTTTTTTGCACGGGATTCCATCATAACCTTCCCTCATGACATATATAAATGACATGTGAAGTCTCGTATCATTTCAATTAGTCCCCAATTAAATTTTATTTTTTTGACCGAAAATACTGTATAATATACTATTATTTTTGACCGAAACTTGCGTTTCGAAAAGTTTCATAGAATCTAGTTTCCAGATGATTTTTTTTGCATGGACTTCCATCATAACCTTCCCTCTTAACATATACAAATGATCTGAAAAGTCTCGTATCTTTTCAAATAGTCCCCAATTAAATTCGATATTTTTGACAGAAACTAGTGTATAATATACTATGATTTTTGACCGAAACATGCATTTTGAAAAGTTTCATAGAATCTAGTTTTCAGATGATTTTTTTGCATGGGTTTCCATCATAACCTTCCCTCTTAACTTATATAAATGATCTGAAAAGTCTCGTATCATTTCAATTAGTCCCCAATTAAATTCGATATTTTTGACCGAAACTAGTGTATAATATACTAAGATTTTTGACCGAAACTTGCATTTCAAAAAGTTTCATAGAATCTAGTTTTTAGATGATTTTTTTGCATGGGCTTCAATCATAACCTTCCCTCTTAACATATATAAATGATATGTGAAGACTCGTATCATTTCAAATAGTCCCCAATTAAATTTTATTTTTTTGACCGAAACTAGTGTATAATATACTATGATTTTTAACCGAAACTTGCATTTCGAAAAGTTTCATAGAATCTAGTTTTCAGATGATTTTTTTGCATGGACTTCCATCATAACCTTCCCTTTTAACATATATAAATGATCTAAAATGTCTTGTATCATTTCAAACAGTCCACAATTAAATTTGATTTTTTTGAACAAAACTAGTGTATAATATACTATGATTTTTGACCGAAACTTACATTTCGAAAAGTTTCATAGAATCAAGTTTTCAGATGATATTTTTGCATGGGCTTCCATAATAACCTTCCCTCTTAACATATATAAATGATCTGTCAAGTCTCGTATAATTTCAAATAGTCCACAATTAAATTTGATTATTTTGACCGAAACTAGTGTATAATATACTTTGATTTTTTAGCGAAACATGAATTTCGAAAAGTTTCATAGAATATAGTTTTCTGATGATTTTTTTGCATGGACTTCCATCGTAACCTTCCCTATTAACATATATAAATGTTCTGAAAAGTCTCGTATCATTTTAAATAGTCCCCAATTAAATTCGATATTTTTGACCGAAACTAGTGTATAATATACTATGATTTTTGACCGAAACTTGCATTTTGAAAAGTTTCATAGAATCAAGTTTTCAGATGATTTTTTTGCACGGGATTCCATCATAACCTTCCCTCATGACATATATAAATGACATGTGAAGTCTCGTATCATTTCAATTAGTCCCCAATTAAATTTTATTTTTTTTGACCGAAACTACTGTATAATATACTATGATTTTTGACCGAAACTTGCATTTCGAAAAGTTTCATAGAATCTAGTTTCCAGATGATTTTTTTTGCATGGACTTCCATCATAACCTTCCCTCTTAACATATACAAATGATCTGAAAAGTATCGTGTCTTTTCAAATAGTCCCTAATTAAATTCGATATTTTTGACAGAAACTAGTGTATAATATACTATGATTTTTGACCGAAACATGCATTTTGAAAAGATTCATAGAATCTAGTTTTCAGATGATTTTTTTTGCATGGGCTTCCATCATAACCTTCCCTCTTAACTTATATAAATGATCTGAAAAGTCTCATATCATTTCAATTAGTCCCCAATTAAATTCGATATTTTTGACCGAAACTAGTATATAATATAGTAACATTTTTGACCGAAACTTGCATTTCAAAAAGTTTCATAGAATCTAGTTTTTAGATGATTTTTTTGCATAGGCTTCAATCATAACCTTCCCTCTTAACATATATAAATGATATGTGAAGACTCGTATCATTTCAAATAGTCCCCAATTAAATTTTATTTTTTTGACAGAAACTAGTGTATAATATACTATGATTTTTGACTGAAACTTGCATTTTGAAAAGTTTCATAGAATCAAGTTTTCAGATGATTTTTTTGCACGGGATTCCATCATAACCTTCCCTCATGACATATATAAATGACATGTGAAGTCTCGTATCATTTCAATTAGTCCCCAATTAAATTTTATGTTTTTGACCGAAAATACTGTATAATATACTATTATTTTTGACCGAAACTTGCATTTCGAAAAGTTTCATAGAATCTAGTTTTCAGATGATTTTTTTGCATGGACTTCCATCATAACCTTCCCTTTTAACATATATAAATGATCTAAAATGTCTTGTATCATTTCAAACAGTCCACAATTAAATTTGATTTTTTTGAACAAAACTAGTGTATAATATACTATGATTTTTGACCGAAACTTACATTTCGAAAAGTTTCATAGAATCAAGTTTTCAGATGATATTTTTGCATGGGCTTCCATAATAACCTTCCCTCTTAACATATATAAATGATCTGTCAAGTCTCGTATAATTTCAAATAGTCCACAATTAAATTTGATTATTTTGACCGAAACTAGTGTATAATATACTTTGATTTTTTAGCGAAACATGAATTTCGAAAAGTTTCATAGAATATAGTTTTCTGATGATTTTTTTGCATGGACTTCCATCGTAACCTTCCCTATTAACATATATAAATGTTCTGAAAAGTCTCGTATCATTTTAAATAGTCCCCAATTAAATTCGATATTTTTGACCGAAACTAGTGTATAATATACTATGATTTTTGACCGAAACTTGCATTTTGAAAAGTTTCATAGAATCAAGTTTTCAGATGATTTTTTTGCACGGGATTCCATCATAACCTTCCCTCATGACATATATAAATGACATGTGAAGTCTCGTATCATTTCAATTAGTCCCCAATTAAATTTTATTTTTTTTGACCGAAACTACTGTATAATATACTATGATTTTTGACCGAAACTTGCATTTCGAAAAGTTTCATAGAATCTAGTTTCCAGATGATTTTTTTTGCATGGACTTCCATCATAACCTTCCCTCTTAACATATACAAATGATCTGAAAAGTATCGTGTCTTTTCAAATAGTCCCTAATTAAATTCGATATTTTTGACAGAAACTAGTGTATAATATACTATGATTTTTGACCGAAACATGCATTTTGAAAAGATTCATAGAATCTAGTTTTCAGATGATTTTTTTTGCATGGGCTTCCATCATAACCTTCCCTCTTAACTTATATAAATGATCTGAAAAGTCTCATATCATTTCAATTAGTCCCCAATTAAATTCGATATTTTTGACCGAAACTAGTATATAATATAGTAACATTTTTGACCGAAACTTGCATTTCAAAAAGTTTCATAGAATCTAGTTTTTAGATGATTTTTTTGCATAGGCTTCAATCATAACCTTCCCTCTTAACATATATAAATGATATGTGAAGACTCGTATCATTTCAAATAGTCCCCAATTAAATTTTATTTTTTTGACAGAAACTAGTGTATAATATACTATGATTTTTGACTGAAACTTGCATTTTGAAAAGTTTCATAGAATCAAGTTTTCAGATGATTTTTTTGCACGGGATTCCATCATAACCTTCCCTCATGACATATATAAATGACATGTGAAGTCTCGTATCATTTCAATTAGTCCCCAATTAAATTTTATGTTTTTGACCGAAAATACTGTATAATATACTATTATTTTTGACCGAAACTTGCATTTCGAAAAGTTTCATAGAATCTAGTTTCCAGATGATTTTTTTTGCATGGACTTCCATCATAACCTTCCCTCTTAACATATACAAATGATCTGAAAAGTATCGTATCTTTTCAAATAGTCCCCAATTAAATTCGATATTTTTGACAGAAACTAGTGTATAATATACTATGATTTTTGACCGAAACATGCATTTTGAAAAGTTTCATAGAATCTAGTTTTCAGATGATTTTTTTGCATGGGCTTCCATCATAACCTTCCCTCTTAACTTATATAAATGATCTGAAAAGTCTCGTATCATTTCAATTAGTCCCCAATTAAATTCGATATTTTTGACCGAAACTAGTGTATAATATACTAAGATTTTTGACCGAAACTTGCATTTCAAAAAGTTTCATAGAATCTAGTTTTTATATGATTTTTTTGCATGGGCTTCAAACATAACCTTCCCTCTTAACATATATAAATGATATGTGAAGACTCGTATCATTTCAAATAGTCCCCAATTAAATTTTATTTTTTTGACCGAAACTAGTGTATAATATACTATGATTTTTAACCGAAACTTGCATTTCGAAAAGTTTCATAGAATCTAGTTTTCATATGATTTTTTTGCATGGGCTTCCATCATAACCTTCCCTCTTAACTTATATAAATGATCTGAAAAGTCTCGTATCATTTTAATTAGTCCCCAATTAAATTCGATATTTTTGACCGAAACTAGTGTATAATATACTAAGATTTTTAACCGAAACTTGCATTTCAAAAAGTTTCATAGAATCTAGTTTTTAGATGATTTTTTTGCATGGGCTTCAATCATAACCTTCCCTCTTAACATATATAAATGATATGTGAAGTCTCGTATCATTTCAAACAGTCCACAATTAAATTTGATTTTTTTGAACAAAACTAGTGTATAATATACTATGATTTTTGACCGAAACTTGCATTTCGAAAAGTTTCATAGAATCTAGTTTTCATATGATTTTTTTGCATGGGCTTCCATAATAACTTTCCCTCTTAACATATATAAATCATCTTTCAAGTCTCGTATCATTTCAAATAGTCCACAATTAAATTTGAATTTTTTGACCGAAACTAGTGTATAATATACTTTGATTTTTTAGCGAAACTTGAATTTCGAAAAGTTTCATAGAATATAGTTTTCTGATGATTTTTTTGCATGGACTTCCATCGTAACCTTCCCTCTTAACATATATAAATGATCTGAAAAGTCTCGTATCATTTCAAATAGTTCCCAATTAAATTCGATATTTATGACCGAAACTAGTGTATAATATACTATGATTTTTGACCGAAACTTGCATTTTGAAAAGTTTCATAGAATCAAGTTTTCAGATGATTTTTTTGCACGGGCTTCCATCATAACCTTCCCTCATGACATATATAAATGACATGTGAAGTCTCGTATCATTTCAATTAGTCCCCAATTAAATTTTATTTTTTTGACCGAAACTACTGTATAATATACTATGATTTTTGACCGAAACTTGCATTTCGAAAAGTTTCATAGAATCTAGTTTCCAGATGATTTTTTTTGCATGGACTTCCATCATAACCTTCCCTCTTAACATATGCAAATGATCTGAAAAGTATCGTATCTTTTCAAATAGTCCCCAATTAAATTCGATATTTTTGACAGAAACTAGTGTATAATATACTATGATTTTTGACCGAAACTTGCATTTCGAAAAGTTTCATAGAATCTAGTTTTCAGATGATATTTTTGCATGGGCTTCCATAATAACCTTCCCTCTTAACATATATAAATGATCTGTCAAGTCTCGTATCATTTCAAATAGTCCACAATTAAATTTTAAATTTTTGACCGAAACTAGTGTATAATATACTATGATTTTTGACCGAAACTTGCATTTCGAAAAGTTTCATAGAATATAGTTTTCTGATGATTTATTTGCATGGGCTTCCATCGTAACCTTCCCTCTTAACATATATAAATGATCTGTCAAGTCTCGTATCATTTCAAATAGTGCCCAATTAAATTCGATATTTTTGACCGAAACTAGTGTATAATATACTATGATTTTTGACCGAAACTTGCATTTTGAAAAGTTTCATAGAATCAAGTTTTCAGATGATTTTTTTGCATGGGCTTCCATCATAACCTTCCCTCTTGACATATATAAATGACATGTGAAGTCTCGTATCATTTCAATTAGTCCCCAATTAAATTTTATTTTTTTGACCGAAACTACTGTATAATATACTATGATTTTTGACCGAAACTTGTATGTCAAAAAGTTTCATAGAATCTAGTTTCCAGATGATTTTTTTTGCATGGACTTCCATCATAACCTTCCCTCTTAACATATACAAATGATCTGAAAAGTATCGTATCTTTTCAAATAGTCCCCAATTAAATTCGATATTTTTGACAGAAACTAGTGTATAATATACTATGATTTTTGACCGAAACATGCATTTTGAAAAGTTTCATAGAATCTAGTTTTCAGATGATTTTTTTTGCATGGGCTTCCATCATAACCTTCCCTCTTAACTTATATAAATGATCTTAAAAGTCTCGTATCATTTTAATTAGTCCCCAATTAAATTCGATATTTTTGACCGAAACTAGTGTATAATATACTAAGATTTTTGACCGAAACTTGCATTTCAAAAAGTTTCATAGAATCTAGTTTTTAGATGATTTTTTTGCATGGGCTTCAATCATAACCTTCCCTCTTAACATATATAAATGATATGTGAAGTCTCGTATCATTTCAAACAGTCCACAATTAAATTTGATTTTTTTGAACAAAACTAGTGTATAATATACTATGATTTTGACCGAAACTTGCATTTCGAAAAGTTTCATAGAATCTAGTTTTCAGATGATTTTTTTGCATGGGCTTCCATAATAACCTTCCCTCTTAACATATATAAATGATCTGTCAAGTCTCGTATCATTTCAAATAGTCCACAATTAAATTTGAATTTTTTGACCAAAACTAGTGTATACTATACTTTGATTTTTTAGCGAAACTTGAATTTCGAAAAGTTTCATAGAATATAGTTTTCTGATGATTTGTTTGCATGGACTTCCATCGTAACCTTCCCTCTTAACATATATAAATGATCTGAAAATTCTCGTATCATTTCAAATAGTGCCCAATTTAATTCGATATTTATGACCGAAACTAGTGTATAATATACTATGATTTTTGACCGAAACTTGCATTTTGAAAAGTTTCATAGAATCAAGTTTTCAGATGATTTTTTTGCACGGGCTTCCATCATAAACTTCCCTCATGACATATATAAATGACATGTGAAGTCTCGTATCATTTCAATTAGTCCCCACTAAATTTTATTTTTTTGACCGAAACTACTGTATAATATACTATGATTTTTGACCGAAACATGCATTTCAAAAAGTTTCATAGAATCTAGTTTCCAGATGATTTTTTTTGCATGGACTTCCATCATAACCTTCCCTCTTAACATATGCAAATGATCTGAAAAGTATCGTATCTTTTCAAATAGTCCCCAATTAAATTCGATATTTTTGACAGAAACTAGTGTATAATATACTATGATTTTTGACCGAAACATGCATTTTGAAAAGTTTCATAGAATCTAGTTTTCAGACGATTTTTTTGCATGGGCTTCCATCATAACCTTCCCTCTTAACTTATATAAATGATCTGAAAAGTCTCGTATCATTTCAATTAGTCCCCAATTAAATTCGATATTTTTGACCGAAACTAGTGTATAATATACTAAGATTTTTGACCGAAACTTGCATTTCAAAAAGTTTCATAAAATCTAGTTTTTAGATGATTTTTTTGCATGGGCTTCAATCATAACCTTCCCTCTTCACATATATAAATGATATGTGAAGACTCATATCATTTCAAATAGTCCCCAATTAAATCTTATTTTTTTGACCGAAACTAGTGTATAATATACTATGATTTTTAACCGAAACTTGCATTTCGAAAAGTTTCATAGAATCTAGTTTTCAGATGATTTTTTTTGCATGGACTTCCATCATAACCTTCCCTTTTAACATATATAAATGATCTAAAATGTCTTGTATCATTTCAAACAGTCCACAATTAAATTTGATTTTTATGAATAAAACTAGTGTATAATATACTATGATTTTTGACCGAAACTTGCATTTCGAAAAGTTTCATAGAATCTAGTTTTCAGATGATATTTTTGCATGCGCTTCCATAATAACCTTCCCTCTTAACATATATAAATGATCTGTCAAGTCTCGTATCATTTCAAATAGTCCACTTTTAAATTTGATTTTTTTGACCGAAACTAGTGTATAATATACTTTGATTTTTTAGCGAAACTTGAATTTCGAAAAGTTTCATAGAATATAGTTTTCTGATGATTTTTTTGCATGGACTTCCATCGTAACCTTCCCTCTTAACATATATAAATGATCTGAAAAGTCTCGTATCATTTCAAATAGTCCCCAATTAAATTCGATATTTTTGACCGAAACTAGTGTATAATATACTATGATTTTTGACCGAAACTTGCATTTTGAAAAGTTTCATAGAATCAAGTTTTCAGATGATTTTTTTGCACGGGATTCCATCATAACCTTCCCTCATGACATATATAAATGACATGTGAAGTCTCGTATCATTTCAATTAGTCCCCAATTAAATTTTATTTTTTTTGGACCGAAACTACTGTATAATATACTATGATTTTTGACCGAAACTTGCATTTCGAAAAGTTTCATAGAATCTAGTTTCCAGATGATTTTATTTGCATGGACTTCCATCATAACCTTCCCTCTTAACATATACAAATGATCTGAAAAGTATCGTATCTTTTCAAATAGTCCCCAATTAAATTCGATATTTTTGACAGAAACTAGTGTATAATATACTATGATTTTTGACCGAAACATGCATTTTGAAAAGTTTCATAGAATCTAGTTTTCAGATGATTTTTTTTGCATGGGCTTCCATCATAACCTTCCCTCTTAACTTATATAAATGATCTGAAAAGTCTCATATCATTTCAATTAGTCCCCAATTAAATTCGATATTTTTGACCGAAACTAGTGTATAATATACTAACATTTTTGACCGAAACTTGCATTTCAAAAAGTTTCATAGAATCTAGTTTTTAGATGATTTTTTTGCATGGGCTTCAATCATAACCTTCCCTCTTAACATATATAAATGATATGTGAAGACTCGTATCATTTCAAATAGTCCCCAATTAAATTTTATTTTTTTGACCGAAACTAGTGTATAATATACTATGATTTTTGACCGAAACATGCATTTTGAAAAGTTTCATAGAATCTAGTTTTCAGATGATTTTTTTGCATGGGCTTCCATCATAACCTTCCCTATTAACTTATATAAATGATCTGAAAAGTCTCGTATCATTTTAATTAGTCCCCAATTAAATTCGATATTTTTGACCGAAACTAGTGTATAATATACTAAGATTTTTGACCGAAACTTGCATTTCAAAAAGTTTCATAGAATCTAGTTTTTAGATGATTTTTTTGCATGGGCTTCAATTATAACCTTCCCTCTTAACATATATAAATGATATGTGAAGTCTCGTATCATTTCAAACAGTCCACAATTAAATTTGATTTTTTTGAACAAAACTAGTGTATAATATACTATGATTTTTGACCGAAACTTGCATTTCGAAAAGTTTCATAGAATCTAGTTTTCATATGATTTTTTTGCATAGGCTTCCATAATAACTTTCCCTCTTAACATATATAAATCATCTGTCAAGTCTCGTATCATTTCAAATAGTCCACAATTAAATTTGAATTTTTTGACCGAAACTAGTGTATAATATACTTTGATTTTTTAGCGAAACTTGAATTTCGAAAAGTTTCATAGAATATAGTTTTCTGATGATTTTTTTGCATGGACTTCCATCGTAACCTTCCCTCTTAACATATATAAATGATCTGAAAAGTCTCGTGTCATTTCAAATAGTTCCCAATTAAATTTGATATTTATGACCGAAACTAGTGTATAATATACTATGATTTTTGACCGAAACTTGCATTTTGAAAAGTTTCATAGAATCAAGTTTTCAAATGATTTTTTTTCACGGGCTTCCATCATAACCTTCCCTCATGACATATATAAATGACATGTGAAGTCTCGTATCAGTTCAATTAGTCCCCAATTAAATTTTATTTTTTTGACCGAAACTACTGTATAATATACTATGATTTTTGACCGAAACTTGCATTTCGAAAAGTTTCATAGAATCTAGTTTCCAGATGATTTTTTTTGCATGGACTTCCATCATAACCTTCCCTCTTAACATATGCAAATGATCTGAAAAGTATCGTATCTTTTCAAATAGTCCCCAATTAAATTCGATATTTTTGACAGAAACTAGTGTATAATATACTATGATTTTTGACCGAAACTTGCATTTCGAAAAGTTTCATAGAATCTAGTTTTCAGATGATATTTTTGCATGGGCTTCCATAATAACCTTCCCTCTTAACATATATAAATGATCTGTCAAGTCTCGTATCATTTCAAATAGTCCACAATTAAATT
Organism: Lathyrus aphaca; assembly: GCA_963966055.1. Lineage (NCBI taxonomy): Eukaryota > Viridiplantae > Streptophyta > Magnoliopsida > Fabales > Fabaceae > Lathyrus > Lathyrus aphaca. The sequence goes on along the minus strand of OZ014520.1, from coordinate 641,396,128 downwards.
TTAAATTTTTGACCGAAACTAGTGTATAATATACTTTGATTTTTTAGCGAAACTTGAATTTCGAAAAGTTTCATAGAATATAGTTTTCTGATGATTTTTTTGCATGGACTTCCATTGTAACCTTCCCTCTTAACATATATAAATGATCTGAAAAGTCTCGTATCATTTCAAATAATCCCCAATTAAATTCGATATTTTTGACCGAAACTAGTGTATAATATACTATGATTTTTGACCGAAACTTGCATTTTGAAAAGTTTCATAGAATCAAGTTTTCAGATGATTTTTTTGCACGGGATTCCATCATAACCTTCCCTCATGACATATATAAATGACATGTGAAGTCTCGTATCATTTCAATTAGTCCCCAATTAAATTTGATTTTTTTTGACCGAAACTACTGTATAATATACTATGATTTTTGACCGAAACTTGCATTTCGAAAAGTTTCATAGAATCTAGTTTCCAGATGATTTTTTTTGCATGGACTTCCATCATAATCTTCCCTCTTAACATATACAAATGATCTGAAAAGTATCGTATCTTTTCAAATAGTCCCCAATTAAATTCGATATTTTTGACAGAAACTAGTGTATAATATACTATGATTTTTGACCGAAACATGCATTTTGAAAAGTTTCATAGAATCTAGTTTTCAGATGATTTTTTTTGCATGGGCTTCCATCATAACCTTCCCTCTTAACTTATATAAATGATCTTAAAAGTCTCGTATCATTTTAATTAGTCCCCAATTAAATTCGATATTTTTGACCGAAACTAGTGTATAATATACTAAGATTTTTGACCGAAACTTGCATTTCAAAAAGTTTCATAGAATCTAGTTTTTAGATGATTTTTTTGCATGGGCTTCAATCATAACCTTCCCTCTTAACATATATAAATGATATGTGAAGTCTCGTATCATTTCAAACAGTCCACAATTAAATTTGATTTTTTTGAACAAAACTAGTGTATAATATACTATGATTTTGACCGAAACTTGCATTTCGAAAAGTTTCATAGAATCTAGTTTTCAGATGATTTTTTTGCATGGGCTTCCATAATAACCTTCCCTCTTAACATATATAAATGATCTGTCAAGTCTCGTATCATTTCAAATAGTCCACAATTAAATTTGAATTTTTTGACCAAAACTAGTGTATACTATACTTTGATTTTTTAGCGAAACTTGAATTTCGAAAAGTTTCATAGAATATAGTTTTCTGATGATTTGTTTGCATGGACTTCCATCGTAACCTTCCCTCTTAACATATATAAATGATCTGAAAATTCTCGTATCATTTCAAATAGTGCCCAATTTAATTCGATATTTATGACCGAAACTAGTGTATAATATACTATGATTTTTGACCGAAACTTGCATTTTGAAAAGTTTCATAGAATCAAGTTTTCAGATGATTTTTTTGCACGGGCTTCCATCATAAACTTCCCTCATGACATATATAAATGACATGTGAAGTCTCGTATCATTTCAATTAGTCCCCACTAAATTTTATTTTTTTGACCGAAACTACTGTATAATATACTATGATTTTTGACCGAAACATGCATTTCAAAAAGTTTCATAGAATCTAGTTTCCAGATGATTTTTTTTGCATGGACTTCCATCATAACCTTCCCTCTTAACATATGCAAATGATCTGAAAAGTATCGTATCTTTTCAAATAGTCCCCAATTAAATTCGATATTTTTGACAGAAACTAGTGTATAATATACTATGATTTTTGACCGAAACATGCATTTTGAAAAGTTTCATAGAATCTAGTTTTCAGACGATTTTTTTGCATGGGCTTCCATCATAACCTTCCCTCTTAACTTATATAAATGATCTGAAAAGTCTCGTATCATTTCAATTAGTCCCCAATTAAATTCGATATTTTTGACCGAAACTAGTGTATAATATACTAAGATTTTTGACCGAAACTTGCATTTCAAAAAGTTTCATAAAATCTAGTTTTTAGATGATTTTTTTGCATGGGCTTCAATCATAACCTTCCCTCTTCACATATATAAATGATATGTGAAGACTCATATCATTTCAAATAGTCCCCAATTAAATCTTATTTTTTTGACCGAAACTAGTGTATAATATACTATGATTTTTAACCGAAACTTGCATTTCGAAAAGTTTCATAGAATCTAGTTTTCAGATGATTTTTTTGCATGGACTTCCATCATAACCTTCCCTTTTAACATATATAAATGATCTAAAATGTCTTGTATCATTTCAAACAGTCCACAATTAAATTTGATTTTTATGAATAAAACTAGTGTATAATATACTATGATTTTTGACCGAAACTTGCATTTCGAAAAGTTTCATAGAATCTAGTTTTCAGATGATATTTTTGCATGCGCTTCCATAATAACCTTCCCTCTTAACATATATAAATGATCTGTCAAGTCTCGTATCATTTCAAATAGTCCACTTTTAAATTTGATTTTTTTGACCGAAACTAGTGTATAATATACTTTGATTTTTTAGCGAAACTTGAATTTCGAAAAGTTTCATAGAATATAGTTTTCTGATGATTTTTTTGCATGGACTTCCATCGTAACCTTCCCTCTTAACATATATAAATGATCTGAAAAGTCTCGTATCATTTCAAATAGTCCCCAATTAAATTCGATATTTTTGACCGAAACTAGTGTATAATATACTATGATTTTTGACCGAAACTTGCATTTTGAAAAGTTTCATAGAATCAAGTTTTCAGATGATTTTTTTGCACGGGATTCCATCATAACCTTCCCTCATGACATATATAAATGACATGTGAAGTCTCGTATCATTTCAATTAGTCCCCAATTAAATTTTATTTTTTTTGGACCGAAACTACTGTATAATATACTATGATTTTTGACCGAAACTTGCATTTCGAAAAGTTTCATAGAATCTAGTTTCCAGATGATTTTATTTGCATGGACTTCCATCATAACCTTCCCTCTTAACATATACAAATGATCTGAAAAGTATCGTATCTTTTCAAATAGTCCCCAATTAAATTCGATATTTTTGACAGAAACTAGTGTATAATATACTATGATTTTTGACCGAAACATGCATTTTGAAAAGTTTCATAGAATCTAGTTTTCAGATGATTTTTTTTGCATGGGCTTCCATCATAACCTTCCCTCTTAACTTATATAAATGATCTGAAAAGTCTCATATCATTTCAATTAGTCCCCAATTAAATTCGATATTTTTGACCGAAACTAGTGTATAATATACTAACATTTTTGACCGAAACTTGCATTTCAAAAAGTTTCATAGAATCTAGTTTTTAGATGATTTTTTTGCATGGGCTTCAATCATAACCTTCCCTCTTAACATATATAAATGATATGTGAAGACTCGTATCATTTCAAATAGTCCCCAATTAAATTTTATTTTTTTGACCGAAACTAGTGTATAATATACTATGATTTTTGACCGAAACATGCATTTTGAAAAGTTTCATAGAATCTAGTTTTCAGATGATTTTTTTGCATGGGCTTCCATCATAACCTTCCCTATTAACTTATATAAATGATCTGAAAAGTCTCGTATCATTTTAATTAGTCCCCAATTAAATTCGATATTTTTGACCGAAACTAGTGTATAATATACTAAGATTTTTGACCGAAACTTGCATTTCAAAAAGTTTCATAGAATCTAGTTTTTAGATGATTTTTTTGCATGGGCTTCAATTATAACCTTCCCTCTTAACATATATAAATGATATGTGAAGTCTCGTATCATTTCAAACAGTCCACAATTAAATTTGATTTTTTTGAACAAAACTAGTGTATAATATACTATGATTTTTGACCGAAACTTGCATTTCGAAAAGTTTCATAGAATCTAGTTTTCATATGATTTTTTTGCATGGGCTTCCATAATAACTTTCCCTCTTAACATATATAAATCATCTGTCAAGTCTCGTATCATTTCAAATAGTCCACAATTAAATTTGAATTTTTTGACCGAAACTAGTGTATAATATACTTTGATTTTTTAGCGAAACTTGAATTTCGAAAAGTTTCATAGAATATAGTTTTCTGATGATTTTTTTGCATGGACTTCCATCGTAACCTTCCCTCTTAACATATATAAATGATCTGAAAAGTCTCGTGTCATTTCAAATAGTTCCCAATTAAATTCGATATTTATGACCGAAACTAGTGTATAATATACTATGATTTTTGACCGAAACTTGCATTTTGAAAAGTTTCATAGAATCAAGTTTTCAAATGATTTTTTTTCACGGGCTTCCATCATAACCTTCCCTCATGACATATATAAATGACATGTGAAGTCTCGTATCAGTTCAATTAGTCCCCAATTAAATTTTATTTTTTTGACCGAAACTACTGTATAATATACTATGATTTTTGACCGAAACTTGCATTTCGAAAAGTTTCATAGAATCTAGTTTCCAGATGATTTTTTTTGCATGGACTTCCATCATAACCTTCCCTCTTAACATATGCAAATGATCTGAAAAGTATCGTATCTTTTCAAATAGTCCCCAATTAAATTCGATATTTTTGACAGAAACTAGTGTATAATATACTATGATTTTTGACCGAAACTTGCATTTCGAAAAGTTTCATAGAATCTAGTTTTCAGATGATATTTTTGCATGGGCTTCCATAATAACCTTCCCTCTTAACATATATAAATGATCTGTCAAGTCTCGTATCATTTCAAATAGTCCACAATTAAATTTTAAATTTTTGACCGAAACTAGTGTATAATATACTTTGATTTTTTAGCGAAACTTGAATTTCGAAAAGTTTCATAGAATATAGTTTTCTGATGATTTTTTTGCATGGACTTCCATTGTAACCTTCCCTCTTAACATATATAAATGATCTGAAAAGTCTCGTATCATTTCAAATAATCCCCAATTAAATTCGATATTTTTGACCGAAACTAGTGTATAATATACTATGATTTTTGACCGAAACTTGCATTTTGAAAAGTTTCATAGAATCAAGTTTTCAGATGATTTTTTTGCACGGGATTCCATCATAACCTTCCCTCATGACATATATAAATGACATGTGAAGTCTCGTATCATTTCAATTAGTCCCCAATTAAATTTGATTTTTTTTGACCGAAACTACTGTATAATATACTATGATTTTTGACCGAAACTTGCATTTCGAAAAGTTTCATAGAATCTAGTTTCCAGATGATTTTTTTTGCATGGACTTCCATCATAATCTTCCCTCTTAACATATACAAATGATCTGAAAAGTATCGTATCTTTTCAAATAGTCCCCAATTAAATTCGATATTTTTGACCGAAACTAGTGTATAATATACTATGATTTTTGACCGAAACATGCATTTTGAAAAGTTTCATAGAATCTAGTTTTCAGATGATTTTTTTTGCATGGGCTTCCATCATAACCTTCCCTTTTAACTTATATTAATGATCTGAAAAGTCTCATATCATTTCAATTAGTCCCCAATTAAATTCGATATTTTTGACCGAAACTAATGTATAATATACTAACATTTTTGACCGAAACTTGCATTTCAAAAAGTTTCATAGAATCTAGTTTTTAGATGATTTTTTTGCATGGGCTTCAATCATAACCTTCCCTCTTAACATATATAAATGATATGTGAAGACTCGTATCATTTCAAATAGTCCCCAATTAAATTTTATTTTTTTGACCGAAACTAGTGTATAATATACTATGATTTTTAACCGAAACTTGCATTTCGAAAAGTTTCATAGAATCTAGTTTTCAGATGATTTTTTTGCATGGACTTCCATCATAACCTTCCCTTTTAACATATATAAATGATCTAAAATGTCTCGTATCATTTCAAACAGTCCACAATTAAATTTGATTTTTTTGAACAAAACTAGTGTATAATATACTATGATTTTTGACCGAAACTTGCATTTCGAAAAGTTTCATAGAATATAGTTTTCTGATGATTTATTTGCATGGGCTTCCATCGTAACCTTCCCTCTTAACATATATAAATGATCTGTCAAGTCTCGTATCATTTCAAATAGTGCCCAATTAAATTCGATATTTTTGACCGAAACTAGTGTATAATATACTATGATTTTTGACCGAAACTTGCATTTTGAAAAGTTTCATAGAATCAAGTTTTCAGATGATTTTTTTGCATGGGCTTCCATCATAACCTTCCCTCTTGACATATATAAATGACATGTGAAGTCTCGTATCATTTCAATTAGTCCCCAATTAAATTTTATTTTTTTGACCGAAACTACTGTATAATATACTATGATTTTTGACCGAAACTTGTATGTCAAAAAGTTTCATAGAATCTAGTTTCCAGATGATTTTTTTTGCATGGACTTCCATCATAACCTTCCCTCTTAACATATACAAATGATCTGAAAAGTATCGTATCTTTTCAAATAGTCCCCAATTAAATTCGATATTTTTGACAGAAACTAGTGTATAATATACTATGATTTTTGACCGAAACATGCATTTTGAAAAGTTTCATAGAATCTAGTTTTCAGATGATTTTTTTTGCATGGGCTTCCATCATAACCTTCCCTCTTAACTTATATAAATGATCTGAAAAGTCTCGTATCATTTTAATTAGTCCCCAATTAAATTCGATATTTTTGACCGAAACTAGTGTATAATATACTAAGATTTTTGACCGAAACTTGCATTTCAAAAAGTTTCATAGAATCTAGTTTTTAGATGATTTTTTTGCATGGGCTTCAATCATAACCTTCCCTCTTAACATATATAAATGATATGTGAAGTCTCGTATCATTTCAAACAGTCCACAATTAAATTTTATTTTTTTGACCGAAACTAGTGTATAATATACTATGATTTTTGACCGAAACATGCATTTTGAAAAGTTTCATAGAATCTAGTTTTCAGATGATTTTTTTGCATGGGCTTCCATCATAACCTTCCCTCTTAACTTATATAAATGATCTGAAAAGTCTCGTATCATTTTAATTAGTCCCCAATTAAATTCGATATTTTTGACTGAAACTAGTGTATAATATACTAAGATTTTTGACCGAAACTTGCATTTCAAAAAGTTTCATAGAATCTAGTTTTTAGATGATTTTTTTGCATGGGCTTCAATCATAACCTTCCCTCTTAACATATATAAATGATATGTGAAGTCTCGTATCATTTCAAACAGTCCACAATTAAATTTGATTTTGTTGAACAAAACTAGTGTATAATATACTATGATTTTTGACCGAAACTTGCATTTCGAAAAGTTTCATAGAATCTAGTTTTCATATGATTTTTTTGCATGGGCTTCCATAATAACTTTCCCTCTTAACATATATAAATCATCTGTCAAGTCTCGTATCATTTCAAATAGTCCACAATTAAATTTGAATTTTTTGACCGAAACTAGTGTATAATATACTTTGATTTTTTAGCGAAACTTGAATTTCGAAAAGTTTCATAGAATATAGTTTTCTGATGATTTTTTTGCATGGACTTCCATCGTAACCTTCCCTCTTAACATATATAAATGATCTGAAAAGTCTCGTATCATTTCAAATAGTGCCCAATTAAATTCGATATTTATGACCGAAACTAGTGTATAATATACTATGATTTTTGACCGAAACTTGCATTTTGAAAAGTTTCATAGAATCAAGTTTTCAGATGATTTTTTTGCATGGGTTTCCATCATAACCTTCCCTCATGACATATATAAATGACATGTGAAGTCTCGTATCATTTCAATTAGTCCCCAATTAAATTTTATTTTTTTGACCGAAACTACTGTATAATATACTTTGATTTTTGACCCAAACTTGCATTTCGAAAAGTTTCATAGAATCTAGTTTCCAGATGATTTTTTTTGCATGGACTTCCATCATAAACTTCCCTCTTAACATATGCAAATGATCTGAAAAGTATCGTATCTTTTCAAATAGTCCCCAATTAAATTCGATATTTTTGACAGAAACTAGTGTATAATATACTATGATTTTTGACCGAAACATGCATTTTGAAAAGTTTCATAGAATCTAGTTTTTAGACGATTTATTTGCATGGGCTTCCATCATAACCTTCCCTCTTAACTTATATAAATGATCTGAAAAGTCTCGTATCATTTCAATGAGTCCCCAATTAAATTCGATATTTTTGACCGAAACTAGTGTATAATATACTAAGATTTTTGACCGAAACTTGCATTTCAAAAAGTTTCATAAAATCTAGTTTTTAGATGATTTTTTTGCATGGGCTTCAATCATAACCTTCCCTCTTCACATATATAAATGATATGTGAAGACTCGTATCATTTCAAATAGTCCCCAATTAAATCTTATTTTTTTGACCGAAACTAGTGTATAATATACTATGATTTTTAACCGAAACTTGCATTTCGAAAAGTTTCATAGAATCTAGTTTTCAGATGATTATTTTGCATGGACTTCCATCATAACCTTCCCTTTTAACATATATAAATGATCTAAAATGTCTTGTATCATTTCAAACAGTCCACAATTAAATTTGATTTTTTTGAACAAAACTAGTGTATAATATACTATGATTTTTGACCGAAACTTGCATTTCGAAAAGTTTCATAGAATCTAGTTTTCAGATGATTTTTTTGCATGGGCTTCCATAATAACCTTCCCTCTTAACATATATAAATGATCTGTCAAGTCTCGTATCATTTCAAATAGTCCACAATTAAATTTTAAATTTTTGACCGAAACTAGTGTATAATATACTTTGATTTTTTAGCGAAACTTGAATTTCGAAAAGTTTCATAGAATATAGTTTTCTGATGATTTTTTTGCATGGACTTCCATTGTAACCTTCCCTCTTAACATATATAAATGATCTGAAAAGTCTCGTATCATTTCAAATAGTCCCCAATTAAATTCGATATTTTTGACCGAAACTAGTGTATAATATACTATGATTTTTGACCGAAACTTGCATTTTGAAAAGTTTCATAGAATCAAGTTTTCAGATGATTTTTTTGCACGGGTTTCCATCATAACCTTCCCTCATGACATATATAAATGACATGTGAAGTCTCGTATCATTTCAATTAGTCCCCAATTAAATTTTATTTTTTTGACCGAAACTACTGTATAATATACTTTGATTTTTGACCGAAACTTGCATTTCGAAAAGTTTCATAGAATCTAGTTTCCAGATGATTTTTTTTGCATGGACTTCCATCATAACCTTCCCTCTTAACATATGCAAATGATCTGAAAAGTATCGTATCTTTTCAAATAGTCCCCAATTAAATTCGATATTTTTGACAGAAACTAGTGTATAATATACTATGATTTTTGACCGAAACATGCATTTTGAAAAGTATCATAGAATCTAGTTTTTAGACGATTTATTTGCATGGGCTTCCATCATAACCTTCCCTCTTAACTTATATAAATGATCTGAAAAGTCTCGTATCATTTCAATTAGTCCCCAATTAAATTCGATATTTTTGACCGAAACTAGTGTATAATATACTAAGATTTTTGACCGAAACTTGCATTTCAAAAAGTTTCATAAAATCTAGTTTTTAGATGATTTTTTTGCATGGGCTTCAATCATAACCTTCCCTCTTCACATATATAAATGATATGTGAAGACTCGTATCATTTCAAATAGTCCCCAATTAAATCTTATTTTTTTGACCGAAACTAGTGTATAATATACTATGATTTTTAACCGAAACTTGCATTTCGAAAAGTTTCATAGAATCTAGTTTTCAGATGATTATTTTGCATGGACTTCCATCATAACCTTCCCTTTTAACATATATAAATGATCTAAAATGTCTTGTATCATTTCAAACAGTCCACAATTAAATTTGATTTTTTTGAACAAAACTAGTGTATAATATACTATGATTTTTGACCGAAACTTGCATTTCGAAAAGTTTCATAGAATCTAGTTTTCAGATGATTTTTTTGCATGGGCTTCCATAATAACCTTCCCTCTTAACATATATAAATGATCTGTCAAGTCTCGTATCATTTCAAATAGTCCACAATTAAATTTTAAATTTTTGACCGAAACTAGTGTATAATATACTTTGATTTTTTAGCGAAACTTGAATTTCGAAAAGTTTCATAGAATATAGTTTTCTGATGATTTTTTTGCATGGACTTCCATTGTAACCTTCCCTCTTAACATATATAAATGATCTGAAAAGTCTCGTATCATTTCAAATAGTCCCCAATTAAATTCGATATTTTTGACCGAAACTAGTGTATAATATACTATGATTTTTGACCGAAACTTGCATTTTGAAAAGTTTCATAGAATCAAGTTTTCAGATGATTTTTTTGCACGGGATTCCATCATAACCTTCCCTCATGACATATATAAATGACATGTGAAGTCTCGTATCATTTCAATTAGTCCCCAATTAAATTTTATTTTTTTGACCGAAACTACTATATAATATACTATGATTTTTGACCGAAACTTATATGTCAAAAAGTTTCATAGAATCTAGTTTCCAGATGATTTTTTTTGCATGGACTTCCATCATAACCTTCCCTCTTAACATATACAAATGATCTGAAAAGTATCGTATCTTTTCAAATAGTCCCCAATTAAATTCGATATTTTTGACAGAAACTAGTGTATAATATACTATGATTTTTGACCGAAACATGCATTTTGAAAAGTTTCATAGAATCTAGTTTTCAGATGATTTTTTTGCATGGGCTTCCATCATAACCTTCCCTCTTAACTTATATAAATGATCTGAAAAGTCTCGTATCATTTTAATTAGTCCCCAATTAAATTCGATATTTTTGACCGAAACTAGTGTATAATATACTAAGATTTTTGACCGAAACTTGCATTTCAAAAAGTTTCATAGAATCTAGTTTTTAGATGATTTTTTTGCATGGGCTTCAATCATAACCTTCCCTCTTAACATATATAAATGATATGTGAAGTCTCGTATCATTTCAAACAGTCCACAATTAAATTTGATTTTTTTGAACAAAACTAGTGTTTAATATACTATGATTTAGACCGAAACTTGCATTTCGAAAAGTTTCATAGAATCTAGTTTTCAGATGATTTTTTTGCATGGGCTTCCATAATAACCTTCCCTCTTAACATATATAAATGATCTGTCAAGTCTCGTATCATTTCAAATAGTCCACAATTAAATTTGAATTTTTTGACCAAAACTAGTGTATACTATACTTTGATTTTTTAGCGAAACTTGAATTTCGAAAAGTTTCATAGAATATAGTTTTCTGATGATTTTTTTGCACGGACTTCCATCGTAACCTTCCCTCTTAACATATATAAATGATCTGAAAATTCTCGTATCATTTCAAATAATGCCCAATTAAATTCGATATTTATTACCGAAACTAGTGTATAATATACTATGATTTTTGACCGAAACTTGCATTTTGAAAAGTTTCATAGAATCAAGTTTTCAGATGATTTTTTTGCACGGGCTTCCATCATAACCTTCCCTCATGACATATATAAATGACATGTGAAGTCTCGTATCATTTCAATTAGTCCCCAATTAAATTTTATTTTTTTGACCGAAACTACTGTATAATATACTATGATTTTTGACCGAAACTTGCATTTCGAAAAGTTTCATAGAATCTAGTTTCCAGATGATTTTTTTTGCATGGACTTCCATCATAACCTTCCCTCTTAACATATGCAAATGATCTGAAAAGTATCGTATCTTTTCAAATAGTCCCCAATTAAATTCGATATTTTTGACAGAAACTAGTGTATAATATACTATGATTTTTGACCGAAACATGCATTTTGAAAAGTTTCATAGAATCTAGTTTTCAGACGATTTTTTTGCATGGGCTTCCATCATAACCTTCCCTCTTAACTTATATAAATGATCTGAAAAGTCTCGTATCATTTCAATTAGTCCCCAATTAAATTCGATATTTTTGACCGAAACTAGTGTATAATATACTAAGATTTTTGACCGAAACTTGCATTTCAAAAAGTTTCATAAAATCTAGTTTTTAGATGATTTTTTTGCATGGGCTTCAATCATAACCTTCCCTCTTCACATATATAAATGATATGTGAAGACTCGTATCATTTCAAATAGTCCCCAATTAAATCTTATTTTTTTGACCGAAACTAGTGTATAATATACTATGATTTTTAACCGAAACTTGCATTTCGAAAAGTTTCATAGAATCTAGTTTTCAGATGATTTTTTTGCATGGACTTCCATCATAACCTTCCCTTTTAACATATATAAATGATCTAAAATGTCTTGTATCATTTCAAACAGTCCACAATTAAATTTGATTTTTTTGAACAAAACTAGTGTATAATATACTATGATTTTTGACCGAAACTTGCATTTCGAAAAGTTTCATAGAATCTAGTTTTCAGACGATTTTTTTGCATGCGCTTCCATAATAACCTTCCCTCTTAACATATATAAATGATCTGTCAAGTCTCGTATCATTTCAAATAGTCCACAATTAAATTTGATTTTTTTGACCGAAACTAGTGTATAATATACTTTGATTTTTTAGCGAAAATTGAATTTCGAAAAGTTTCATAGAATATAGTTTTCTGATGATTTTTTTGCATGGACTTCCATCGTAACCTTCCCTCTTAACATATATAAATGATCTGAAAAGTCTCGTATCATTTCAAATAGTCCCCAATTAAATTCGATATTTTTGACCGAAACTAGTGTATAATATACTATGATTTTTGACCGAAACTTGCATTTTAAAAAGTTTCATAGAATCAAGTTTTCAGATGATTTTTTTGCACGGGATTCCATCATAACCTTCCCTCATGACATATATAAATGACATGTGAAGTCTCGTATCATTTCAATTAGTCCCCAATTAAATTTTATTTTTTTTTTGACCGAAACTACTGTATAATATACTATGATTTTTGACCGAAACTTGCATTTCGAAAAGTTTCATAGAATCTAGTTTCCAGATGATTTTTTTTGCATGGACTTCCATCATAACCTTCTCTCTTAACATATACAAATGATCTGAAAAGTATCGTATCTTTTCAAATAGTCCCCAATTAAATTCGATATTTTTGACAGAAACTAGTGTATAATATACTATGATTTTTGACCGAAACATGCATTTTGAAAAGTTTCATAGAATCTAGTTTTCAGATGATTTTTTTGCATGGGCTTCCATCATAACCTTCCCTCTTAACTTATATAAATGATCTTAAAAGTCTCGTATCATTTTAATTAGTCCCCAATTAAATTCGATATTTTTGACCGAAACTAGTGTATAATATACTAAGATTTTTGACCGAAACTTGCATTTCAAAAAGTTTCATAGAATCTAGTTTTTAGATGATTTTTTTGCATGGGCTTCAATCATAACCTTCCCTCTTAACATATATAAATGATATGTGAAGTCTCGTATCATTTCAAACAGTCCACAATTAAATTTGATTTTTTTGAACAAAACTAGTGTTTAATATACTATGATTTAGACCGAAACTTGCATTTCGAAAAGTTTCATAGAATCTAGTTTTCAGATGATTTTTTTGCATGGGCTTCCATAATAACCTTCCCTCTTAACATATATAAATGATCTGTCAAGTCTCGTATCATTTCAAATAGTCCACAATTAAATTTGAATTTTTTGACCAAAACTAGTGTATACTATACTTTGATTTTTTAGCGAAACTTGAATTTCGAAAAGTTTCATAGAATATAGTTTTCTGATGATTTTTTTGCATGGACTTCCATCGTAACCTTCCCTCTTAACATATATAAATGATCTGAAAATTCTCGTATCATTTCAAATAATGCCCAATTAAATTCGATATTTATTACCGAAACTAGTGTATAATATACTATGATTTTTGACCGAAACTTGCATTTTGAAAAGTTTCATAGAATCAAGTTTTCAGATGATTTTTTTGCACGGGCTTCCATCATAACCTTCCCTCATGACATATATAAATGACATGTGAAGTCTCGTATCATTTCAATTAGTCCCCAATTAAATTTTATTTTTTTGACCGAAACTACTGTATAATATACTATGATTTTTGACCGAAACTTGCATTTCGAAAAGTTTCATAGAATCTAGTTTCCAGATGATTTTTTTTGCATGGACTTCCATCATAACCTTCCCTCTTAACATATGCAAATGATCTGAAAAGTATCGTATCTTTTCAAATAGTCCCCAATTAAATTCGATATTTTTGACAGAAACTAGTGTATAATATACTATGATTTTTGACCGAAACATGCATTTTGAAAAGTTTCATAGAATCTAGTTTTCAGACGATTTTTTTGCATGGGCTTCCATCATAACCTTCCCTCTTAACTTATATAAATGATCTGAAAAGTCTCGTATCATTTCAATTAGTCCCCAATTAAATTCGATATTTTTGACCGAAACTAGTGTATAATATACTAAGATTTTTGACCGAAACTTGCATTTCAAAAAGTTTCATAAAATCTAGTTTTTAGATGATTTATTTGCATGGGCTTCAATCATAACCTTCCCTCTTCACATATATAAATGATATGTGAAGACTCGTATCATTTCAAATAGTCCCCAATTAAATCTTATTTTTTTGACCGAAACTAGTGTATAATATACTATGATTTTTAACCGAAACTTGCATTTCGAAAAGTTTCATAGAATCTAGTTTTCAGATGATTTTTTTGCATGGACTTCCATCATAACCTTCCCTTTTAACATATATAAATGATCTAAAATGTCTTGTATCATTTCAAACAGTCCACAATTAAATTTGATTTTTTTGAACAAAACTAGTGTATAATATACTATGATTTTTGACCGAAACTTGCATTTCGAAAAGTTTCATAGAATCTAGTTTTCAGACGATTTTTTTGCATGCGCTTCCATAATAACCTTCCCTCTTAACATATATAAATGATCTGTCAAGTCTCGTATCATTTCAAATAGTCCACAATTAAATTTGATTTTTTTGACCGAAACTAGTGTATAATATACTTTGATTTTTTAGCGAAAATTGAATTTCGAAAAGTTTCATAGAATATAGTTTTCTGATGATTTTTTTGCATGGACTTCCATCGTAACCTTCCCTCTTAACATATATAAATGATCTGAAAAGTCTCGTATCATTTCAAATAGTCCCCAATTAAATTCGATATTTTTGACCGAAACTAGTGTATAATATACTATGATTTTTGACCGAAACTTGCATTTTAAAAAGTTTCATAGAATCAAGTTTTCAGATGATTTTTTTGCACGGGATTCCATCATAACCTTCCCTCATGACATATATAAATGACATGTGAAGTCTCGTATCATTTCAATTAGTCCCCAATTAAATTTTATTTTTTTTTTGACCGAAACTACTGTATAATATACTATGATTTTTGACCGAAACTTGCATTTCGAAAAGTTTCATAGAATCTAGTTTCCAGATGATTTTTTTTGCATGGACTTCCATCATAACCTTCTCTCTTAACATATACAAATGATCTGAAAAGTATCGTATCTTTTCAAATAGTCCCCAATTAAATTCGATATTTTTGACAGAAACTAGTGTATAATATACTATGATTTTTGACCGAAACATGCATTTTGAAAAGTTTCATAGAATCTAGTTTTCAGATGATTTTTTTGCATGGGCTTCCATCATAACCTTCCCTCTTAACTTATATAAATGATCTTAAAAGTCTCGTATCATTTTAATTAGTCCCCAATTAAATTCGATATTTTTGACCGAAACTAGTGTATAATATACTAAGATTTTTGACCGAAACTTGCATTTCAAAAAGTTTCATAGAATCTAGTTTTTAGATGATTTTTTTGCATGGGCTTCAATCATAACCTTCCCTCTTAACATATATAAATGATATGTGAAGTCTCGTATCATTTCAAACAGTCCACAATTAAATTTGATTTTTTTGAACAAAACTAGTGTTTAATATACTATGATTTAGACCGAAACTTGCATTTCGAAAAGTTTCATAGAATCTAGTTTTCAGATGATTTTTTTGCATGGGCTTCCATAATAACCTTCCCTCTTAACATATATAAATGATCTGTCAAGTCTCGTATCATTTCAAATAGTCCACAATTAAATTTGAATTTTTTGATCAAAACTAGTGTATACTATACTTTGATTTTTTAGCGAAACTTGAATTTCGAAAAGTTTCATAGAATATAGTTTTCTGATGATTTTTTTGCATGGACTTCCATCGTAACCTTCCCTCTTAACATATATAAATGATCTGAAAATTCTCGTATCATTTCAAATAATGCCCAATTAAATTCGATATTTATTACCGAAACTAGTGTATAATATACTATGATTTTTGACCGAAACTTGCATTTTGAAAAGTTTCATAGAATCAAGTTTTCAGATGATTTTTTTGCACGGGCTTCCATCATAACCTTCCCTCATGACATATATAAATGACATGTGAAGTCTCGTATCATTTCAATTAGTCCCCAATTAAATTTTATTTTTTTGACCGAAACTACTGTATAATATACTATGATTTTTGACCGAAACTTGCATTTCGAAAAGTTTCATAGAATCTAGTTTCCAGATGATTTTTTTTGCATGGACTTCCATCATAACCTTCCCTCTTAACATATGCAAATGATCTGAAAAGTATCGTATCTTTTCAAATAGTCCCCAATTAAATTCGATATTTTTGACAGAAACTAGTGTATAATATACTATGATTTTTGACCGAAACATGCATTTTGAAAAGTATCATAGAATCTAGTTTTCAGACGATTTTTTTGCATGGGCTTCCATCATAACCTTCCCTCTTAACTTATATAAATGATCTGAAAAGTCTCGTATCATTTCAATTAGTCCCCAATTAAATTCGATATTTTTGACCGAAACTAGTGTATAATATACTAAGATTTTTGACCGAAACTTGCATTTCAAAAAGTTTCATAAAATCTAGTTTTTAGATGATTTTTTTGCATGGGCTTCAATCATAACCTTCCCTCTTCACATATATAAATGATATGTGAAGACTCGTATCATTTCAAATAGTCCCCAATTAAATCTTATTTTTTTGACCGAAACTAGTGTATAATATACTATGATTTTTAACCGAAACTTGCATTTCGAAAAGTTTCATAGAATCTAGTTTTCAGATGATTTTTTTGCATGGACTTCCATCATAACCTTCCCTTTTAACATATATAAATGATCTAAAATGTCTTGTATCATTTCAAACAGTCCACAATTAAATTTGATTTTTTTGAACAAAACTAGTGTATAATATACTATGATTTTTGACCGAAACTTGCATTTCGAAAAGTTTCATAGAATCTAGTTTTCAGACGATTTTTTTGCATGCGCTTCCATAATAACCTTCCCTCTTAACATATATAAATGATCTGTCAAGTCTCGTATCATTTCAAATAGTCCACAATTAAATTTGATTTTTTTGACCGAAACTAGTGTATAATATACTTTGATTTTTTAGCGAAACTTGAATTTCGAAAAGTTTCATAGAATATAGTTTTCTGATGATTTTTTTGCATGGACTTCCATCGTAACCTTCCCTCTTAACATATATAAATGATCTGAAAAGTCTCGTATCATTTCAAATAGTCCCCAATTAAATTCGATATTTTTGACCGAAACTAGTGTATAATATACTATGATTTTTGACCGAAACTTGCATTTTAAAAAGTTTCATAGAATCAAGTTTTCAGATGATTTTTTTGCACGGGATTCCATCATAACCTTCCCTCATGACATATATAAATGACATGTGAAGTCTCGTATCATTTCAATTAGTCCCCAATTAAATTTTATTTTTTTTTTGACCGAAACTACTGTATAATATACTATGATTTTTGACCGAAACTTGCATTTCGAAAAGTTTCATAGAATCTAGTTTCCAGATGATTTTTTTTGCATGGACTTCCATCATAACCTTCTCTCTTAACATATACAAATGATCTGAAAAGTATCGTATCTTTTCAAATAGTCCCCAATTAAATTCGATATTTTTGACAGAAACTAGTGTATAATATACTATGATTTTTGACCGAAACATGCATTTTGAAAAGTTTCATAGAATCTAGTTTTCAGATGATTTTTTTGCATGGGCTTCCATCATAACCTTCCCTCTTAACTTATATAAATGATCTTAAAAGTCTCGTATCATTTTAATTAGTCCCCAATTAAATTCGATATTTTTGACCGAAACTAGTGTATAATATACTAAGATTTTTGACCGAAACTTGCATTTCAAAAAGTTTCATAGAATCTAGTTTTTAGATGATTTTTTTGCATGGGCTTCAATCATAACCTTCCCTCTTAACATATATAAATGATATGTGAAGTCTCGTATCATTTCAAACAGTCCACAATTAAATTTGATTTTTTTGAACAAAACTAGTGTTTAATATACTATGATTTAGACCGAAACTTGCATTTCGAAAAGTTTCATAGAATCTAGTTTTCAGATGATTTTTTTGCATGGGCTTCCATAATAACCTTCCCTCTTAACATATATAAATGATCTGTCAAGTCTCGTATCATTTCAAATAGTCCACAATTAAATTTGAATTTTTTGACCAAAACTAGTGTATACTATACTTTGATTTTTTAGCGAAACTTGAATTTCAAAAAGTTTCATAGAATATAGTTTTCTGATGATTTTTTTGCATGGACTTCCATCGTAACCTTCCCTCTTAACATATATAAATGATCTGAAAATTCTCGTATCATTTCAAATAGTGCCCAATTAAATTCGATATTTATGACCGAAACTAGTGTATAATATACTATGATTTTTGACCGAAACTTGCATTTTGAAAAGTTTCATAGAATCAAGTTTTCAGATGATTTTTTTGCACGGGCTTCCATCATAACCTTCCCTCATGACATATATAAATGACATGTGAAGTCTCGTATCATTTCAATTAGTCCCCAATTAAATTTTATTTTTTTGACCGAAACTACTGTATAATATACTATGATTTTTGACCGAAACTTGCATTTCGAAAAGTTTCATAGAATCTAGTTTCCAGATGATTTTTTTTGCATGGACTTCCATCATAACCTTCCCTCTTAACATATGCAAATGATCTGAAAAGTATCGTATCTTTTCAAATAGTCCCCAATTAAATTCGATATTTTTGACAGAAACTAGTGTATAATATACTATGATTTTTGACCGAAACATGCATTTTGAAAAGTTTCATAGAATCTAGTTTTCAGACGATTTTTTTGCATGGGCTTCCATCATAACCTTCCCTCTTAACTTATATAAATGATCTGAAAAGTCTCGTATCATTTCAATTAGTCCCCAATTAAATTCGATATTTTTGACCGAAACTAGTGTATAATATACTAAGATTTTTGACCGAAACTTGCATTTCAAAAAGATTCATAAAATCTAGTTTTAGATGATTTTTTTGCATGGGCTTCAATCATAACCTTCCCTCTTCACATATATAAATGATATGTGAAGACTCGTATCATTTCAAATAGTCCCCAATTAAATCTTATTTTTTTGACCGAAACTAGTGTATAATATACTATGATTTTTAACCGAAACTTGCATTTCGAAAAGTTTCATAGAATCTAGTTTTCAGATGATTTTTTTGCATGGACTTCCATCATAACCTTCCCTTTTAACATATATAAATGATCTAAAATGTCTTGTATCATTTCAAACAGTCCACAATTAAATTTGATTGTTTTGAACAAAACTAGTGTATAATATACTATGATTTTTGACCGAAACTTGCATTTCGAAAAGTTTCATAGAATCTAGTTTTCAGACGATTTTTTTGCATGCGCTTCCATAATAACCTTCCCTCTTAACATATATAAATGATCTGTCAAGTCTCGTATCATTTCAAATAGTCCACAATTAAATTTGATTTTTTTGACCGAAACTAGTGTATAATATACGTTGATTTTTTAGCGAAACTTGAATTTCGAAAAGTTTCATAGAATATAGTTTTCTGATGATTTTTTTGCATGGGCTTCCATCGTAACCTTCCCTCTTAACATATATAAATGATCTGAAAAGTCTCGTATCATTTCAAATAGTCCCCAATTAAATTCGATATTTTTGACCGAATCTAGTGTATAATATACTATGATTTTTGACCGAAACTTGCATTTTAAAAAGTTTCATAGAATCAAGTTTTCAGATGATTTTTTTGCACGGGATTCCATCATAACCTTCCCTCATGACATATATAAATGACATGTGAAGTATCGTATCATTTCAATTAGTCCCTTTTAAATTTTATTTTTTTTTGACCGAAACTACTGTATAATATACTATGATTTTTGACCGAAACTTGCATTTCGAAAAGTTTCATAGAATCTAGTTTCCAGATGATATTTTTTGCATGGACTTCCATCATAACCTTCCCTCTTAACATATACAAATGATCTGAAAAGTATCGTATCTTTTCAAATAGTCCCCAATTAAATTCGATATTTTTGACAGAAACTAGTGTATAATATACTATGATTTTTGACCGAAACATGCATTTTGAAAAGTTTCATAGAATCTAGTTTTCAGATGATTTTTTTTGCATGGGCTTCCATCAGAACCTTCCCTCTTAACTTATATAAATGATCTGAAAAGTCTCGTATCATTTCAATTAGTCCCCAATTAAATTCGATATTTTTGACCGAAACTAGTGTATAATATACTAAGATTTTTGACCGAAACTTGCATTTCAAAAAGTTTCATAGAATCTAGTTTTTAGATGATTTTTTTGTATGGGCTTCAATCATAACCTTCCCTCTTAACATATATAAATGATATGTGAAGACTCGTATCATTTCAAATATTCCCCAATTAAATTTTATTTTTTTGACCGAAACTAGTGTATAATATA
The DNA here is from genome assembly GCA_963966055.1 of Lathyrus aphaca. NCBI lineage: Eukaryota > Viridiplantae > Streptophyta > Magnoliopsida > Fabales > Fabaceae > Lathyrus > Lathyrus aphaca. Next base: position 641,375,276 of record OZ014520.1, on the reverse strand, counting down.
CTATGATTTTTAACCGAAACTTGCATTTCGAAAAGTTTCATAGAATCTAGTTTTCAGATGATTTTTTTGCATGGACTTCCATCATAACCTTCCCTTTTAACATATATAAATGATCTAAAATGTCTTGTATCATTTCAAACAGTCCACAATTAAATTTAATTTTTTTGAACAAAACTAGTGTATAATATACTATGATTTTTGACCGAAACTTGCATTTCGAAAAGTTTCATAGAATCTAGTTTTCAGATGATATTTTTGCATGCGCTTCCATAATAACCTTCCCTCTTAACATATATAAATGATATGTCAAGTCTCGTATCATTTCAAATAGTCCACAATTAAATTTGATTTTTTTGACCGAAACTAGTGTATAATATACTTTGATTTTTTAGCGAAACTTGAATTTCGAAAAGTTTCATAGAATATAGTTTTCTGATGATTTTTTTGCATGGACTTCCATCGTAACCTTCCCTCTTAACATATATAAATGATCTGAAAAGTCTCGTATCATTTCAAATAGTCCCCAATTAAATTCGATATTTTTGACCGAAACTAGTGTATAATATACTATGTTTTTTGACCGAAACTTGCATTTTGAAAAGTTTCATAGAATCAAGTTTTTAGATGATTTTTTTGCACGGGATTCCATCATAACCTTCCCTCATGACATATATAAATGACATGTGAAGTCTCGTATCATTTCAATTAGTCCCCAATTAAATTTTATTTTTTTTGACCGAAACTACTGTATAATATACTATGATTTTTGACCGAAACTTGCATTTCGAAAAGTTTCATAGAATCTAGTTTCCAGATGATTTTTTTTGCATGGACTTCCATCATAACCTTCCCTCTTAACATATACAAATGATCTGAAAAGTATCGTATCTTTTCAAATAGTCCCCAATTAAATTCGATATTTTTGACAGAAACTAGTGTATAATATACTATGATTTTTGACCGAAACATGCATTTTGAAAAGTTTCATAGAATCTAGTTTTCAGATGATTTTTTTTGCATGGGCTTCCATCATAACCTTCCCTCTTAACTTATATAAATGATCTGAAAAGTCTCGTATCATTTCAATTAGTCCCCAATTAAATTCGATATTTTTGACCGAAACTAGTGTATAATATACTAAGATTTTTGACCGAAACTTGCATTTCAAAAAGTTTCATAGAATCTAGTTTTTAGATGATTTTTTTGTATGGGCTTCAATCATAACCTTCCCTCTTAACATATATAAATGATATGTGAAGACTCGTATCATTTCAAATATTCCCCATTTAAATTTTATTTTTTTGACCGAAACTAGTGTATAATATACTATGATTTTTAACCGAAACTTGCATTTCGAAAAGTTTCATAGAATCTAGTTTTCAGATGATTTTTTTGCATGGACTTCCATCATAACCTTCCCTTTTAACATATATAAATGATCTAAAATGTCTTGTATCATTTCAAACAGTCCACAATTAAATTTGATTTTTTTGAACAAAACTAGTGTATAATATACTATGATTTTTGACCGAAACTTGCATTTCGAAAAGTTTCATAGAATCTAGTTTTCAGATGATATTTTTGCATGCGCTTCCATAATAACCTTCCCTCTTAACATATATAAATGATCTGTCAAGTCTCGTATCATTTCAAATAGTCCACAATTAAATTTGATTTTTTTGACCGAAACTAGTGTATAATATACTTTGATTTTTTAGCGAAACTTGAATTTCGAAAAGTTTCATAGAATATAGTTTTCTGATGATTTTTTTGCATGGACTTCCATCGTAACCTTCCCTCTTAACATATATAAATGATCTGAAAAGTCTCGTATCATTTCAAATAGTCCCCAATTAAATTCGATATTTTTGACCGAAACTAGTGTATAATATACTATGATTTTTGACCGAAACTTGCATTTTGAAAAGTTTCATAGAATCAAGTTTTTAGATGATTTTTTTGCACGGGATTCCATCATAACCTTCCCTCTTGACATATATAAATGACATGTGAAGTCTCGTATCATTTCAATTAGTCCCCAATTAAAATTTATTTTTTTTGACCGAAACTACTGTATAATATACTATGATTTTTGACCGAAACTTGCATTTCGAAAAGTTTCATAGAATCTAGTTTCCAGATGATTTTTTTTGCATGGACTTCCATCATAACCTTCCCTCTTAACATATACAAATGATCTGAAAAGTATCGTATCTTTTCAAATAGTCCCCAATTAAATTCGATATTTTTGACAGAAACTAGTGTATAATATACTATGATTTTTGACCGAAACATGCATTTTGAAAAGTTTCATAGAATCTAGTTTTCAGATGATTTTTTTTGCATGGGCTTCCATCATAACCTTCCCTCTTAACTTATATAAATGATCTGAAAAGTCTCGTATCATTTCAATTAGTCCCCAATTAAATTTGATATTTTTGACCGAAACTAGTGTATAATATACTAAGATTTTTGACCGAAACTTGCATTTCAAAAAGTTTCATAGAATCTAGTTTTTAGATGATTTTTTTGCATGGGCTTCAATCATAACCTTCCCTCTTAACATATATAAATGATATGTGAAGACTCGTATCATTTCAAATATTCCCCAATTAAATTTTATTTTTTTGACCGAAACTAGTGTATAATATACTATGATTTTTAACCGAAACTTGCATTTCGAAAAGTTTCATAGAATCTAGTTTTCAGATGATTTTTTTGCATGGACTTCCATCATAACCTTCCCTTTTAACATATATAAATGATCTAAAATGTCTTGTATCATTTCAAACAGTCCACAATTAAATTTGATTTTTTTGAACAAAACTAGTGTATAATATACTATGATTTTTGACCGTAACTTGCATTTCCAAAAGTTTCATAGAATCTAGTTTTCAGATGATATTTTTGCATGCGCTTCCATAATAACCTTCCCTCTTAACATATATAAATGATCTGTCAAGTCTCGTAACATTTCAAATAGTCCACAATTAAATTTGATTTTTTTGACCGAAACTAGTGTATAATATACTTTGATTTTTTAGCGAAACTTGAATTTCGAAAAGTTTCATAGAATATAGTTTTCTGATATTTTTTTGCATGGACTTCCATCGTAACCTTCCCTCTTAACATATATAAATGATCTGAAAAGTCTCGTATCATTTCAAATAGTCCCCAATTAAATTCGATATTTTTGACCGAAACTAGTGTATAATATACTATGATTTTTGACCAAAACTTGCATTTTGAAAAGTTTCATAGAATCAAGTTTTTAGATGATTTTTTTGCACGGGATTCCATCATAACCTTCCCTCATGACATATATAAATGACATGTGAAGTCTCGTATCATTTCAATTAGTCCCCAATTAAATTTTATTTTTTTTGACCGAAACTACTGTATAATATACTATGATTTTTGACCGAAACTTGCATTTCGAAAAGTTTCATAGAATCTAGTTTCCAGATGATTTTTTTTGCATGGACTTCCATCATAACCTTCCCTCTTAACATATACAAATGATCTGAAAAGTATCGTATCTTTTCAAATAGTCCCCAATTAAATTCGATATTTTTGACCGAAACTAGTGTATAATATACTATGATTTTAAACCGAAACTTGCATTTCGAAAAGTTTCATAGAATCTAGTTTTCAGATGATTTTTTTGCATGGACTTCCATCATAACCTTCCCTTTTAACATATATAAATGATCTAAAATGTCTTGTATCATTTCAAACAGTCCACAATTAAATTTGATTTTTTTGAACAAAACTAGTGTATAATATACTATGATTTTTGACCGAAACTTGCATTTCGAAAAGTTTCATAGAATCTAGTTTTCAGATGATATTTTTGCATGCGCTTCCATAATAACCTTCCCTCTTAACATATATAAATGATCTGTCAAGTCTCGTATCATTTCAAATAGTCCACAATTAAATTTGATTTTTTTGACCGAAACTAGTGTATAATATACTTTGATTTTTTAGCGAAACTTGAATTTCGAAAAGTTTCATAGAATATAGTTTTCTGAAGATTTTTTTGCATGGACTTCCATCGTAACCTTCCCTCTTAACATATATAAATGATCTGAAAAGTCTCGTATCATTTCAAATAGTCCCCAATTAAATTCGATATTTTTGACCGAAACTAGTGTATAATATACTATGATTTTTGACCGAAACTTGCATTTTGAAAATTTTCATAGAATCAAGTTTTCAGATGATTTTTTTGCACGGGATTCCATCATAACCTTCCCTCATGACATATATAAATGACATGTGAAGTCTCGTATCATTTCAATTAGTCCCCAATTAAATTTTATTTTATTTTGACCGAAACTACTGTATAATATACTATGTTTTTTGACCGAAACTTGCATTTCGAAAAGTTTCATAGAATCTAGTTTCCAGATGATTTTTTTTTGCATGGACTTCCATCATAACCTTCCCTCTTAACATATACAAATGATCTGAAAAGTATCGTATCTTTTCAAATAGTCCCCAATTAAATTCGATATTTTTGACAGAAACTAGTGTATAATATACTATGATTTTTGACCGAAACATGCATTTTGAAAAGTTTCATAGAATCTAGTTTTCAGATGATTTTTTTTGCATGGGCTTCCATCATAACCTTCCCTCTTAACTTATATAAATGATCTGAAAAGTCTCGTATCATTTCAATTAGTCCCCAATTAAATTCGATATTTTTGACCGAAACTAGTGTATAATATACTAAGATTTTTGACCGAAACTTGCATTTCAAAAAGTTTCATAGAATCTAGTTTTTAGATGATTTTTTTGCATGGGCTTCAATCATAACCTTACCTCTTAACATATATAAATGATATGTGAAGACTCGTATCATTTCAAATAGTCCCCAATTAAATTTTATTTTTTTGACCGAAACTAGTGTATAATATACTATGATTTTTAACCGAAAGTTGCATTTCGAAAAGTTTCATAGAATCTAGTTTTCAGATGATTTTTTTGCATGGACTTCCATCATAACCTTCCCTTTTAACATATATAAATGATCTAAAATGTCTTGTATCATTTCAAACAGTCCATAATTAAATTTGATTTTTTTGAACAAAACTAGTGTATAATATACTATGATTTTTGACTGAAACTTGCATTTCGAAAAGTTTCATAGAATCTAGTTTTCAGATGATATTTTTGCATGCGCTTCCATAATAACCTTCCCTCTTAACATATATAAATGATCTGTCAAGTCTCGTATCATTTCAAATAGTCCACAATTAAATTTGATTTTTTTGACCGAAACTAGTGTATAATATACTTTGATTTTTTAGCGAAACTTGAATTTCGAAAAGTTTCATAGAATATAGTTTTCTGATGATTTTTTTGCATGGACTTCCATCGTAACCTTCCCTCATGACATAAATAAATGACATGTGATGTCTCGTATCATTTCAATTAATCCCCAATTAAATTTTATTTTTTTCGACCGAAACTACTGTATAATATACTATGATTTTTGACCGAAACTTGCATTTCGAAAAGTTTCATAGAATCTAGTTTCCAGATGATTTTTTTTGCATGGACTTCCATCATAACCTTCCCTCTTAACATATACAAATGATCTGAAAAGTATCGTATCTTTTCAAATAGTCCCCAATTAAATTCGATATTTTTGACAGAAACTAGTGTATAATATACTATGATTTTTGACCGAAACATGCATTTTGAAAAGTTTCATAGAATCTAGTTTTCAGATGATTTTTTTTGCATGGGCTTCTATCATAACCTTCCTTCTTAACTTATATAAATGATCTGAAAAGTCTCGTATCATTTCAATTAGTCCCCAATTAAATTCGATATTTTTGACCGAAACTAGTGTATAATTTACTAACATTTTTGACCGAAACTTGCATTTCAAAAAGTTTCATAGAATCTAGTTTTTAGATGATTTTTTTGCATGGGCTTTAATCATAACCTTCCCTCTTAACATATATAAATGATATGTGAAGACTCGTATCATTTCAAATAGTCCCCAATTAAAATTTATTTTTTTGACCGAAACTAGTGTATAATATACTTTGATTTTTAACCGAAACTTGCATTTCGAAAAGTTTCAAAGAATCTAGTTTTTAGATGATTTTTTTGCATGGACTTCCATCATAACCTTCCCTTTTAACATATATAAATGATCTAAAATGTCTCGTATCATTTCAAACGGTCCACAATTAAATTTGATTTTTTTGAACAAAAGTAGTGTATAATATACTATGATTTTTGACCGAAACTTGCATTTCGAAAAGTTTCATAGAATCTAGTTTTCAAATGATATTTTTGCATGCGCTTCCATAATAACCTTCCCTATTAACATATATAAATGATCTGAAAAGTCTCGTATCATTTCAAATAGTCCCTAATTAAATTCAATATTTATGACCGAAACTAGTGTATAATATACTATGATTTTATTCCGATACTTGCATTTTGAAAAGTTTCATAGAATCAAGTTTTCAGATGATTTTTTTGCATGGGCTTCCATCATAACCTTCCCTCTTAACATATATAAATGACATGTGAAGTCTCGTATCATTTCAATTAGTCCCCAATTAAATTTGATATTTTCGACCGAAACTAGTGTATAATATACTATGATTTTTTATCGAAACTTGCATTACGAAAAGTTTCATAGAATCTAGTTTTCAGATGATTTTTTTGCATGGACTTCAATCATAACCTTCCCTCTTAACATATATAAATGATCTGAAAAGTCTCGTATCATTTCAAATAGTCCCCAATTAATATTATTTTTTTGACCGAAACTAATGTATAATATACTATGATTTTTGACTGAAATCTTGCATTTCGAAAAGTTTCATAAAATCTATTTTTCCGAAGATTTGTTGGCAGTGACTTCAATCATCACCTTCCCTCTTAACATATATAAATGATATGTGAAGACTCGTATCATTTCAAATAGTCCCCAATTAAATTTTATTTTTTTGACCGAAACTAGTGTATAAAATACTATGATTTTTAACCGAAACTTGCATTTCGAAAAGTTTCATAGAATCTAGTTTTCAGATGATTTTTTTGCATGGACTTCCATCATAACCTTCCCTTTTAACATATATAAATGATCTAAAATGTCTCGTATCATTTCAAACAGTCCACAATTAAATTTGATTTTTTTGAACAAAACTAGTGTATAATATAATATGATTTTTGATCGAAACTTGCATTTCGAAAAATATCATAGAATCTAGTTTTCAGATGATTTTTTTGCATGGACTTCCATCGTAACCTTCCCTCTTAACATATATAAATGATCTGAAAAGTCTCGTATCATTTCAAATAGTCCCCAATTAAATTCGATATTTATGACCGAAACTAGTGTATAATATACTATGATTTTTGACCGAAACTTGCATTTTGAAAAGTTTCATAGAATCAAGTTTTCAGATGATTTTTTTCAATGGGCTTCCATCATAACCTTCCCTCTTAACATATATAAATGACATGTGAAGTCTCGTATCATTTCAATTAGTCCCCAATTAAATTTGATATTTTCGACCGAAACTAGTGTATAATATACTATGATTTTTTTTCGAAACTTGCATTACGAAAAGTTTCATAGAATCTAGTTTTCAGATGATTTTTTTGCATGGACTTCAATCATAAACTTCCCTCTTAACATATATAAATGATCTGAAAAGTCTCGTATCATTTCAAATAGTCCCCAATTAATATTATTTTTTTGACCGAAACTAATGTATAATATACTATGATTTTTGACTGAAATCTTGCATTTCGTAAAGTTTCATAGAATCTAATTTTCCGAAGATTTGTTTGCACGGGCTTCCATCATAACCTTCCCTCTTAATGTATATAAATGATATGTGAAGGATTGTATCATTTTAAATAGTCCCCAATTAAATTTTATTTTTTTGACCGAAACTACTGTATAATATACTAGGATTTTTGACCGAAACTTGCATTTCGAAAAGTTTCATAGAATCTAGTTTCCAGATGATTTTTTTTGCATGGACTTCCATCATAACCTTCCCTCTTAACATATACAAATGACATGAAAAGTATCGTATTTTTTCAAATAGTCCCCAATTAAATTCGATATTTTTGACAGAAACTAGTGTATAATATACTATGATTTTTGACCGAAACATGCATTTTGAAAAGTTTCATAGTATCTAGTTTTCAGATGATTTTTTTGCATGGGCTTCCATCATAACCTTCCCTCTTAACTTATATAAATGATCTGAAAAGTCTCGTATCATTTCAATTAGTCCCCAAATAAATTCGATATTTTTGACCGAAACTAGTGTATAATATACTAAGATTTTTGACCGAAACTTGCATTTCAAAAAGTTTCATAGAATCTAGTTTTTAGATGTTATTTTTGCATGGGCTTCAATCATAACCTTCCCTCTTAACATATATAAATGATATGTGAAGTCTCGTATCATTTCAAACAGTCCACAATTAAATTTGAATTTTTTGAACAAAACTAGTGTATAATATACAATGATTTTTGACCGAAACTTGCATTTCGAAAAGTTTCATAGAATCTAGTTTTTAGATGATTTTTTTGCATGGGCTTCCATAATAACCTTCCCTCTTAACATATATAAATGATCTATCAAGTCTCGTATCATTTCAAATAGTCCAGAATTAAATTTGATTTTTTTGACCGAAACTAGTGTATAATATACTTTGATTTTTTAGCGAAACTTGAATTTCGAAAAGTTTCATAGAATATTGTTTTCTGATGATTTTTTTGCATGGACTTCCATCGTAACCTTCCCTCTTAAAATATATAAATGATCTGAAAAGTCTCGTATCATTTCAAATAGTCCCCAATTAAATTCGATATTTTTGACCGAAACTAGTGTATAATATACTATGATTTTTGACCGAAACTTGCATTTTGAAAAGTTTCATAGAATCAAGTTTTCAGATGATTTTTTTGCACGGGCTTCCATCATAACCTTCCCTCTTGACATATATAAATGACATGTGAAGTCTTGTATCATTTCAATTAGTCCCCTATTAAATTTTATTTTTTTGACCGAAACTACTGTATAATATACTATGATTTTTGACCGAAACTTGCATTTCGAAAAGTTTCATAGAATCTAGTTTCCAGATGATTTTTTTTGCATGGACTTCCATCATAACCTTCCCTCTTAACATATACAAATGATCTGAAAAGTATCGTATCTTTTCAAATAGTCCCCAATTAAATTCGATATTTTTGACAGAAACTAGTGTATAATATACTATGATTTTTGACCGAAACATGCATTTTGAAAAGTTTCATAGAATCTAGTTTTCAGATGATTTTTTTGCATGGGCTTCCATCATAACCTTCACTCTTAACTTATATAAATGATCTGAAAAGTCTCATATCATTTCAATTAGTCCCCAAATAAATTCGATATTTTTGACCGAAACTAGTGTATAATATACTAAGATTTTTGACCGAAACTTGCATTTCAAAAAGTTTCATAGAATCTAGTTTTTAGATGATTTTTTTGCATGGGCTTCAATCATAACCTTCCCTCTTAACATATATAAATGATATGTGAGGTCTCGTATCATTTCAAATAGACCACAATTAAATTTGATTTTTTTGAACAAAACTAGTGTATAATATACTATGATTTTTTACCGAAACTTGCATTTCGAAAAGCTTCATAGAATCTAAGTTTTTAGATGATTTTTTTGCATGGGCTTCCATAATAACCTTCCCTCTTAACATATATAAATGATCTGTCAAGTCTCGTATCATTTCAAATAGTCCAGAATTAAATTTGATTTTTTTGACCGAAACTAGTGTATAATATACTTTGATTTTTTAGCGAAACTTGAATTTCGAAAAGTTTCATAGAATATAGTTTTCTGATGATTTTTTTGCATGGACTTCCATCGTAACCTTCCCTCTTAAAATATATAAATGATCTGAAAAGTCTCGTATCATTTCAAATAATCCCCAATTAAATTCGATATTTATGACCGAAACTAGTGTATAATATACTATGATTTTTGACCGAAACTTGCATTTTGAAAAGTTTCATAGAATCAAGTTTCCAGATGATTTTTTTTTGCATGGGCTTCCATCATAACCTTCCCTCTTAACATATATAAATGACATGTGAAGTCTCGTATCATTTCAATTAGTCCCCAATTAAATTTGATATTTTCGACCGAAACTAGTGTATAATATACTATGATTTTTTTCCGAAACTTGCATTACGAAAAGTTTCATAGAATCTAGTTTTCAGATGATTTTTTTGCATGGACTTCAATCATAAACTTCCCTCTTAACATATATAAATGATCTGAAAAGTCTCGTATCATTTCAAATAGTCCCCAATTAATATTATTTTTTTGACCGAAACTAATGTATAATATACTATGATTTTTGACTGAAATCTTGCATTTCGAAAAGTTTCATAGAATCTAATTTTCCGAAGATTTGTTGGCACTAACTTCCATCATAACCTTCCCTCTTAATGTATATAAATGATATGTGAAGGCTTGTATCATTTTAAATAGTCCCCAATTAAATTTGATTTTTTTGACCGAAACTAGTGTATAATATACTATGATTTTTGACAGAAACTTGCATTTCGAAAAGTTTCAATGAATATAGTTTTCAAATGTTTTTTTTGCATGGACTTTCATCATACCCTCCCTCTTAACATATATAAATGATTTGAAAAGTCTCGTATCATTTCAAATAGTCCCCAATTAAATTGGATATTTTTGACCGAAACTAGTGTATAATATATAATGATTTTTGACCGAAACATGCATTTTGAAAAGTTTCATAGAATCTAGTTTTCAGATGATTTTTTTGCATGGGTTTCCATCATAACCTTCCCTCTTGACATATATAAATGACATGTCAAGTCTCGTATCATTTAAAATAGTCCCCAATTAAATTTTATTTTTTTGACCGAAACTACTGTATAATATACTATGATTTTTGACCGAAACTTGCAGTTCGAAAAGTTTCATAGAATCTAGTTTCCAGATGATTTTTTTTGCATGGACTTCCATCATAACCTTCCCTCTTAACATATCCAAATGATCAGAAAAGTATCGTATCTTTTCAAATAGTCCCCAATTAAATTCGATATTTTTGACAAAAACTAGTGTATAATATACTATGATTTTTGACCGAAACATGCATTTTCAAAAGTTTCATAGAATCTAGTTTTCAGATGATTTTTTTGCATGGGCTACCATCATAACCTTCCCTCTTAACTTATATAAATGATCTGAAAAGTCTCGTATCATTTCAATTAGTCCCCAATTAAATTCGATATTTTTGACCGAAACTAGTGTATAATATACTAAGATTCTTGACCGAAACTTGCATTTCAAAAAGTTTCATAGAATCTAGTTTTTAGATGATTTTTTTGCATGGGCTTCAATCATAACCTTCCCTCTTAACATATATAAATGATATGTGAAGTCTCGTATCATTTCAAATAGACCACAATTAAATTTGATTTTTTTGAACAAAACTAGTGTATAATATACTATGATTTTTTACCGAAACTTGCATTTCAAAAAGTTTCATAGAATCTAAGTTTTCAGATGATTTTTTTTCATAGGCTTCCATAATAACCTTCCCTCTTAACATATATAAATGATCTGTCAAGTCTCGTATCATTTCAAATAGTCCACAATTAAATTTCATTTTTTTGACCGAAACTAGTGTATAATATACTTTGATTTTTTAGCGAAACTTGAATTTCGAAAAGTTTCATAGAATATAGTTTACTGATGATTTTTTTGCATGGACTTCCATCGTAACCTTCCCTCTTAACATATATAAATGATCTGAAAAGTCTCGTATCATTTCAAATAATCCCCAATTAAATTCGATATTTATGACCGAAACTAGTGTATAATATACTATGATTTTTGACCGAAACTTGCATTTTGAAAAGTTTCATAGAATCAAGTTTTCAGATGATTTTTTGCATGGGCTTCCATCATAACCTTACCTCTTAACATATATAAATGACATGTGAAGTCTCGTATCATTTCAATTAGTCCCCAATTAAATTTGATATTTTCGACCGAAACTAGTGTATAATATACTATGATTTTTTTTCGAAACTTGCATTACGAAAAGTTTCATAGAATCTAGTTTTCAGATGATTTTTTTGCATGGACTTCAATCATAAAATTCCCTCTTAACATATATAAATGATCTGAAAAGTCTCGTATCATTTCAAATCGTCCCCAATTAATATTATTTTTTTGACCGAAACTAATGTATAATATACTATGATTTTTGACTGAAATCTTGCATTTCGAAAAGTTTCATAGAATCTAATTTTCCGAAGATTTGTTGGCACTGACTTCCATCATAACCTTCCCTCTTAATGTATATAAATGATATGTGAAGTCTTGTATCATTTTAAATAGTCTCCAATTAAATTTGATTTTTTTGACCGAAACTAGTGTATAATATACTATGATTTTTGACAGAAACTTGCATTTCAAAAAGTTTCAATGAATATAGTTTTCAAATGTTTTTTTTGCATGGACTTTCATCATACCCTCCCTCTTAACATATATAAATGATCTGTCAAGTCTCGTATCATTTCAAATAGTCCCCAATTAAATTGGATATTTTTGACCGAAACTAGTGTATAATATATAATGATTTTTGACCGAAACATGCATTTTGAAAAGTTTCATAGAATCTAGTTTTCAGATGATTTTTTTGAATGGGTTTCCATCATAACCTTCCCTCTTGACATATATAAATGACATATCAAGTCTCGTATCATTTAAAATAGTCCCCAATTAAATTTTATTTTTTTGACCGAAACTACTGTATAATATACTATGATTTTTGACCGAAACTTGCATTTCGAAAAGTTTCATAGAATCTAGTTTCCAGATGATTTTTTTTGCATGGACTTCCATCATAACCTTCCCTCTTAACATATCCAAATGATCAGAAAAGTATCGTATCTTTTCAAATAGTCCCCAATTAAATTCGATATTTTTGACAAAAACTAGTGTATAATATACTATGATTTTTGACCGAAACATGCATTTTCAAAAGTTTCATAGAATCTAGTTTTCAGATGATTTTTTTGCATGGGCTTCCATCATAACCTTCCCTCTTAACTTATATAAATGATCTGAAAAGTCTCGTATCATTTCAATTAGTCCCCAATTAAATTCGATATTTTTGACCGAAACTAGTGTATAATATACTAAGATTCTTGACCGAAACTTGCATTTCAAAAAGTTTCATAGAATCTAGTTTTTAGATGATTTTTTTTGCATGGGCTTCAATCATAACCTTCCCTCTTAACATATATAAATGATATGTGAAGACTCGTATCATTTCAAATAGTCCCCAATTAAATTTTATTTTTTTGACCGAAACTAGTGTATAATATACTATGATTTTTAACCGAAACTTGCATTTCGAAAAGTTTCATAGAATCTAGTTTTCAAATGATTTTTTTGCATGGACTTCCATCATAACCTTCCCTTTTAACATATATAAATGATCTAAAATGTCTCGTATCATTTCTAACAGTCCACAATTAAATTTGATTTTTTTGAACAAAACTAGTGTATAATATACTATGATTTTTGACCGAAACTTGCATTTCGAAAAGTTTCATAGAATCTAAGTTTTCAGATGATTTTTTTTCATGGGCTTCCATAATAACCTTCCCTCTTAACATATATAAATGATTTGTCAAGTCTCGTATCATTTCAAATAGTCCACAATTAAATTTGATTTTTTTGACCGAAACTAGTGTATAATATACTTTGATTTTTTAGCGAAACTTGAATTTCGAAAAGTTTCATAGAATATAGTTTTCTGATGATTTTTTTGCATGGACTTCCATCGTAACCTTCCCTCTTAACATATATAAATGATCTGAAAAGTCTCGTATCATTTCAAATAATCCCCAATTAAATTCGATATTTATGACCGAAACTAGTGTATAATATACTATGATTTTTGACCGAAACTTGCATTTTGAAAAGTTTCATAGAATCAAGTTTTCAGATGATTTTTTTGCATGGGCTTCCATCATAACCTTCCCTCTTAACATATATAAATGACATGTGAAGTCTCGTATCATTTCAATTAGTCCCCAATTAAATTTGATATTTTCGACCGAAACTAGTGTATAATATACTATGATTTTTTTTCGAAACTTGCATTACGAAAAGTTTCATAGAATCTAGTTTTCAGATGATTTTTTTGCATGGACTTCAATTATAAACTTCCCTCTTAACATATATAAATGATCTGAAAAGTCTCGTATCATTTCAAATAGTCCCCAATTAATATTATTTTTTTGACCGAAACTAATGTATAATATACTATGATTTTTGACTGAAATCTTGCATTTCGAAAAGTTTCATAGAATCTAATTTTCCGAAGATTTGTTGGCACTGACTTCCATCATAACCTTCCCTCTTAATGTATATAAATGATATGTGAAGTCTCGTATCATTTTAAATAGTCCCCAATTAAATTTGATTTTTTTGACCGAAACTAGTGTATAATATACTATGATTTTTGACAGAAACTTGCATTTCGAAAAGTTTCAATGAATATAGTTTTCAAATGTTTTTTTTGCATGGACTTTCATCATAACCTCCCTCTTAACATATATAAATGATCTGAAAAGTCTCGTATCATTTCAAATAGTCCCCAATTAAATTGGATATTTTTGACAGAAACTAGTGTATAATATATAATGATTTTTGACCGAAACATGCATTTTGAAAAGTTTCATAGAATCTAGTTTTCAGATGATTTTTTTGCATGGGTTTCCATCATAACCTTCCCTCTTGACATATATAAATGAGATGTCAAGTCTCGTATCATTTAAAATAGTCCCCAATTAAATTTTATTTTTTTGACCGATACTACTGTATAATATACTATGATTTTTGACCGAAACTTGCATTTCAAAAAGTTTCATAGAATCTAGTTTCCAGATGATTTTTTTTGCATGGACTTCCATCATAACCTTCCCTCTTAACATATCCAAATGATCAGAAAAGTGTCGTATCCTTTCAAATAGTCCCCAATTAAATTCGATATTTTTGACAAAAACTAGTGTATAATATACTATGATTTTTGACCGAAACATGCATTTTCAAAAGTTTCATAGAATCTAGTTTTCAGATGATTTTTTTTGCATGGGCTTCCATCATAACCTTCCCTCTTAACTTATATAAATGATCTGAAAAGTCTCGTATCATTTCAATTAGTCCCCAATTAAATTCGATATTTTTGACCGAAACTAGTGTATAATATACTAAGATTCTTGACCGAAACTTGCATTTCAAAAAGTTTCATAGAATCTAGTTTTTAGATGATTTTTTTTGCATGGAATTCAATCATAACCTTCCCTCTTAACATATATAAATGATATGTGAAGACTCATATCATTTCAAATAGTCCCCAAATAAATTCGATATTTTTGACCGAAACTAGTGTATAATATACTAAGATTTTTGACCGAAACTTGCATTTCGAAAAGTTTCATAGAATCTAGTTTTTAGATGATTTTTTTGCATGGGCTTCAATCATAACATTCCCTCTTAACATATATAAATGATCTAAAATGTCTCGTATCATTTCAAACAGACCACAATTAAATTTGATTTTTTTGAACAAAACTAGTGTATAATATACTATGATTTTTGACCGAAACTTGCATTTCGAAAAGTTTCATAGAATCTAAGTTTTCAGATGATTTTTTTCATGGGCTTCCATAATAACCTTCCCTCTTAACATATATAAATGATCTGTCAAGTCTCGTATCATTTCAAATAGTCCACAATTAAATTTGATTTTTTTGACCGAAACTAGTGTATAATATACTTTGATTTTTTAGCGAAACTTTAATTTCGAAAAGTTTCAGAGAATATAGTTTTCTGATGATTTTTTTGGATGGACTTCCATCGTAACCTTCCCTCTTCACATATATAAATGATCTGAAAAGTCTCGTATCATTTCAAATAATCCCCAATTAAATTCGATATTTATGACCGAAACTAGTGTATAATATACTATGATTTTTGACCGAAACTTGCATTTTGAAAAGTTTCATAGAATCAAGTTTTCAGATGATTTTTTTGCATGGGCTTCCATCATAACCTTCCCTCTTAACATATATAAATGACATGTGAAGTCTCGTATCATTTCAATTAGTCCCCAATTAAATTTGATATTTTCGACCGAAACTAGTGTATAATATACTATGAATTTTTTTCGAAACTTGCATTACGAAAAGTTTCATAGAATCTAGTTTTCAGATGATTTCTTTGCATGGACTTCAATCATAAACTTCCCACTTAACATATATAAGTGATCTGAAAAGTCTCGTATCATTTCAAATCGTCCCCAATTAATATTATTTTTTTGACCGAAACTAATGTATAATATACTATGATTTTTGACTGAAATCTTGCATTTCGAAAAGTTTCATAGAATCTAATTTTCCGAAGATTTGTTGGCACTGACTTCCATCATAACCTTCCCTCTTAATGTATATAAATGATATGTGAAGTCTTGTATCATTTTAAATAGTCTCCAATTAAATTTGATTTTTTTGACCGAAACTAGTGTATAATATACTATGATTTTTGACAGAAACTTGCATTTCGAAAAGTTTCAATGAATATAGTTTTCAAATGTTTTTTTTGCATGGACTTTCATCATACCCTCCCTCTTAACATATATAAATGATCTGTCAAGTCTCGTATCATTTCAAATAGTCCCCAATTAAATTGGATATTTTTTACCGAAACTAGTGTATAATATATAATGATTTTTGACCGAAACATGCATTTTGAAAAGTTTCATAGAATCTAGTTTTCAGATGATTTTTTTGCATGGGTTTCCATCATAACCTTCCCTCTTGACATATATAAATGACATGTCAAGTCTCGTATCATTTAAAATAGTCCCCAATTAAATTTTATTTTTTTGACCGAAACTACTGTATAATATACTATGATTTTTGACCGAAACTTTCATTTCGAAAAGTTTCATAGAATCTAGTTTCCAGATGATTTTTTTTGCATGGACTTCCATCATAACCTTCCCTCTTAACATATCCAAATGATGAGAAAAGTATCGTATCTTTTCAAATAGTCCCCAATTAAATTCGATATTTTTGACAAAAACTAGTGTATAATATACTATGATTTTTGACCGAAACATGCATTTTCAAAAGTTTCATAGAATCTAGTTTTCAGATGATTTTTTTGCATGGGCTTCCATCATAACCTTCCCTCTTAACTTATATAAATGATCTGAAAAGTCTCGTATCATTTAAATTAGTCCCCAATTAAATTCGATATTTTTGACCGAAACTAGTGTATAATATACTAAGATTCTTGACCGAAACTTGCATTTCAAAAAGTTTCATAGAATCTAGTTTTTAGATGATTTTTTTTGCATGGACTTCAATCATAACCTTCCCTCTTAACATATATAAATGATATGTGAAGACTCGTATCATTTCAAATAGTCCCCAAATAAATTCGATATTTTTGACCGAAACTAGTGTATAATATACTAAGATTTTTGACCGAAACTTGCATTTCGAAAAGTTTCATAGAATCTAGTTTTTAGATGATTTTTTTGCATGGGCTTCAATCATAACCTTCCCTCTTAACATATATAAATGATCTAAAATGTCTCGTATCATTTCAAACAGACCACAATTAAATTTGATTTTTTTGAACAAAACTAGTGTATAATATACTATGATTTTTGACCGAAACTTGCATTTCGAAAAGTTTCATAGAATCTATGTTTTCAGATGATTTTTTTTCATGGGCTTCCATAATAACCTTCCCTCTTAACATATATAAATGATCTGTCAAGTCTCGTATCATTTCAAATAGTCCACAATTAAATTTGATTTTTTTGACCGAAACTAGCGTATAATATACTTTGATTTTTTAGCGAAACTTTAATTTCGAAAAGTTTCATAGAATATAGTTTTCTGATGATTTTTTTGCATGGACTTCCATCGTAACCTTCCCTCTTAACATATATAAATGATCTGAAAAGTCTCGTATCATTTCAAATAATCCCCAATTAAATTCGATATTTATGACCGAAACTAGTGTATAATATACTATGATTTTTGACCGAAACTTGCATTTTGAAAAGTTTCATAGAATCAAGTTTTCAGATGATTTTTTTGCATGGGCTTCCATCATAACCTTCCCTCTTAACATATATAAATGACATGTGAAGTCTCGTATCATTTCAATTAGTCCCCAATTAAATTTGATATTTTCGACCGAAACTAGTGTATAATATACTATGAATTTTTTTCGAAACTTGCATTACGAAAAGTTTCATAGAATCTAGTTTTCAGATGATTTTTTTGCATGGACTTCAATCATAAACTTCCCTCTTAACATATATAAATGATCTGAAAAGTCTCGTATCATTTCAAATCGTCCCCAATTAATATTATTTTTTTGACCGAAACTAATGTATAATATACTATGATTTTTGACTGAAATCTTGCATTTCGAAAAGTTTCATAGAATCTAATTTTCCGAAGATTTGTTGGAACTGACTTCCATCATAACCTTCCCTCTTAATGTATATAAATGATATGTGAAGTCTCGTATCATTTTAAATAGTCCCCAATTAAATTTGATTTTTTTGACCGAAACTAGTGTATAATATACTATGATTTTTGACAGAAACTTGCATTTCGAAAAGTTTCAATGAATATAGTTTTCAAATGTTTTTTTTGCATGGACTTTCATCATACCCTCCCTCTTAACATATATAAATGATCTGTCAAGTCTCGTATCATTTCAAATAGTCCCCAATTAAATTGGATATTTTTGACCGAAACTAGTGTATAATATATAATGATTTTTGACCGAAACATGCATTTTGAAAAGTTTCATAGAATCTAGTTTTCAGATGATTTTTTTGCATGGGTTTCCATCATAACCTTCCCTCTTGACATATATAAATGACATGTCAAGTCTCGTATCATTTAAAATAGTCCCCAATTAAATTTTATTTTTTTGACCGAAACTACTGTATAATATACTATGATTTTTGACCGAAACTTGCATTTCGAAAAGTTTCATAGAATCTAGTTTCCAGATGATTTTTTTTGCATGGACTTCCATCATAACCTTCCCTCTTAACATATCCAAATGATCAGAAAAGTATCGTATCTTTTCAAATAGTCCCCAATTAAATTCGATATTTTTGACAAAAACTAGTGTATAATATACTATGATTTTTGACCGAAACATGCATTTTCAAAAGTTTCATAGAATCTAGTTTTCAGATGATTTTTTTGCATGGGCTTCCATCATAACCTTCCCTCTTAACTTATATAAATGATCTGAAAAGTCTCGTATCATTTCAATTAGTCCCCAATTAAATTCGATATTTTTGACCGAAACTAGTGTATAATATACTATGATTCTTGACCGAAACTTGCATTTCAAAAAGTTTCATAGAATCTAGTTTTCAGATGATTTTTTTGCATGGACTTCAATCATAAACTTCCCTCTTAACATATATAAATGATCTGAAAAGTCTCGTATCATTTGAAATAGTCCCCAATTAATATTATTTTTTTGACCGAAACTAATGTATAATATACTATGATTTTTGACTGAAATCTTGCATTTCGAAAAGTTTCATAGAATCTAATTTTCCGAAGATTTGTTGGAACTGACTTCCATCATAACCTTCCCTCTTAATGTATATAAATGATATGTGAAGTCTCGTATCATTTTAAATAGTCCCCAATTAAATTTGATTTTTTTGACCGAAACTAGTGTATAATATACTATGATTTTTGACAGAAACTTGCATTTCGAAAAGTTTCAATGAATATAGTTTTCAAATGTTTTTTTTGCATGGACTTTCATCATAACCTCCCTCTTAACATATATAAATGATCTGAAAAGTCTCGTATCATTTCAAATAGTCCCCAATTAAATTGGATATTTTTGACAGAAACTAGTGTATAATATATAATGATTTTTGATCGAAACATGCATTTTGAAAAGTTTCATAGAATCTAGTTTTCAGATGATTTTTTTGCATGGGTTTCCATCATAACCTTCCCTCTTGACATATATAAATGAGATGTCAAGTCTCGTATCATTTAAAATAGTCCCCAATTAAATTTTATTTTTTTGACCGAAACTACTGTATAATATACTATGATTTTTGACCGAAACTTGCATTTCGAAAAGTTTCATAGAATCTAGTTTCCAGATGATTTTTTTTGCATGGACTTCCATCATAACCTTCCCTCTTAACATATCCAAATGATCATAAAAGTATCGTATCTTTTCAAATAGTCCCCAATTAAATTCGGTATTTTTGACAGAAACTAGTGTATAATATACTATGATTTTTGACCGAAACATGCATTTTCAAAAGTTTCATAGAATCTAGTTTTCAGATGATTTTTTTGCATGGGCTTCCATCATAACCTTCCCTCTTAACTTATATAAATGATCTGAAAAGACTCGTATCATTTCAATTAGTCCCCAATTAAATTCGATATTTTTGACCGAAACTAGTGTATAATATACTAAGATTCTTGACCGAAACTTGCATTTCAAAAAGTTTCATAGAATCTAGTTTTTAGATGATTTTTTTGCATGGGCTTCAATCATAACCTTCCCTCTTAACATATAAAAATGATATGTGAAGACTCGTATCATTTCAAATAGTCCCCAATTAAATTTTATTTTTTTGACCGAAACTAGTGTATAATATACTATGATTTTTAACCGAAACTTGCATTTCGAAAAGTTTCATAGAATCTAGTTTTCAGATGATTTTTTTGCATGGACTTCCATCATAACCTTCCCTTTTAACATATATAAATGATCTAAAATGTCTCGTATCATTTCAAACAGTTCACAATTAAATTTGATTTTTTTGAACAAAACTAGTGTATAATATACTATGATTTTTGACCGAAACTTGCATTTCGAAAAGTTTCATAGAATCTAAGTTTTCAGATGATTTTTTTTCATGGGCTTCCATAATAACCTTCCCTCTTAACATATATAAATGATCTGTCTAGTCTCGTATCATTTCAAATAGTCCACAATTAAATTTGATTTTTTTGACCGAAACTAGTGTATAATATACTTTGATTTTTTAGCGAAACTTGAATTTTGAAAAGTTTCATAGAATATAGTTTTCTGATGATTTTTTTGCATGGACTTCCATCGTAACCTTCCCTCTTAACATATATAAATGATCTGAAAAGTCTCGTATCATTTCAAATAATCCCCAATTAAATTCGATATTTATGACCGAAACTAGTGTATAATATACTATGATTTTTGACCGAAACATGCATTTTGAAATGTTTCATAGAATCAAGTTTTCAGATTATTTTTTTGCATGGGCTTCCATCATAACCTTCCCTATTAACATATATAAATGACATGTGAAGTCTCGTATCATTTAAATTAGTCCCCAATTAAATTTGATAATTTCGACCGAAACTAGTGTATAATATACTATGATTTTTTTTCGACACTTGCATTACGAAAAGTTTCATAGAATCTAGTTTTCAGATGATTTTTTTGCATGGACTTCAATCATAAACTTCCCTCTTAACATATATAAATGATCTGAAAAGTCTCGTATCATTTGAAATAGTCCCCAATTAATATTATTTTTTTGACCGAAACTAATGTATAATATACTATGATTTTTGACTGAAATCTTGCATTTCGAAAAGTTTCATAGAATCTAATTTTCCGAAGATTTGTTGGAACTGACTTCCATCATAACCTTCCCTCTTAATGTATATAAATGATATGTGGAGTCTCGTATCATTTTAAATAGTTCCTAATTAAATTTGATTTTTTTGACCGAAACTAGTGTATAATATACTATGATTTTTGACAGAAACTTGCATTTCGAAAAGTTTCAATGAATATAGTTTTCAAATGTTTTTTTTGCATGGACTTTCATCATAACCTCCCTCTTAACATATATAAATGATCTGAAAAGTCTCGTATCATTTCAAATAGTCCCCAATTAAATTGGATATTTTTGACAGAAACTAGTGTATAATATATAATGATTTTTGACCGAAACATGCATTTTGAAAAGTTTCATAGAATCTAGTTTTCAGATGATTTTTTTGCATGGGTTTCCATCATAACCTTCCCTCTTGACATATATAAATGAGATGTCAAGTCTCGTATCATTTAAAATAGTCCCCAATTAAATTTTATTTTTTTGACCGAAACTACTGTATAATATACTATGATTTTTGACCGAAACTTGCATTTCGAAAAGTTTCATAGAATCTAGTTTCCAGATGATTTTTTTTGCATGGACTTCCATCATAACCTTCCCTCTTAACATATCCAAATGATCATAAAAGTATCGTATCTTTTCAAATAGTCCCCAATTAAATTCGGTATTTTTGACAGAAACTAGTGTATAATATACTATGATTTTTGACCGAAACATGCATTTTCAAAAGTTTCATAGAATCTAGTTTTCAGATGATTTTTTTGCATGGGCTTCCATCATAACCTTCCCTCTTAACTTATATAAATGATCTGAAAAGTCTCGTATCATTTCAATTAGTCCCCAATTAAATTCGATATTTTTGACCGAAACTAGTGTATAATATACTAAGATTCTTGACCGAAACTTGCATTTCAAAAAGTTTCATAGAATCTAGTTTTTAGATGATTTTTTTGCATGGGCTTCAATCATAACCTTCCCTCTTAACATATAAAAATGATATGTGAAGACTCGTATCATTTCAAATAGTCCCCAATTAAATTTTATTTTTTTGACCGAAACTAGTGTATAATATACTATGATTTTTAACCGAAACATGCATTTCGAAAAGTTTCATAGAATCTAGTTTTCAGATGATTTTTTTGCATGGACTTCCATCATAACCTTCCCTTTAAACATATATAAATGATCTAAAATGTCTCGTATCATTTCAAACAGTCCACAATTAAATTTGATTTTTTTGAACAAAACTAGTGTATAATACTTTGATTTTTGACCGAAACATGCATTTCGAAAAGTTTCATAGAATCTAGTTTTCAGATGATTTTTTTGCATGGGCTTCCATAATAACCTTCCCTCTTAACATATATAAATGATCTGTCAAGTCTCGTATCATTTCAAATAGTCCACAATTAAATTTGATTTTTTTGACCGAAACTAGTGTATAATATACTTTGATTTTTTAGCGAAACTTGAATTTCGAAAAGTTTCATAGAATATAGTTTTCTGATGATTTTTTTGCATGGACTTCCATCGTAACCTTCCCTCTTAACATATATAAATGATCTGAAAAGTCTCGTATCATTTCAAATAGTCCCCAATTAAATTCGATATTTTTGACCGAAACTAGTGTATAATATACTATGATTTTTGATCGAAACTTGCATTTTTAAAAGTTTCATAGAATCTAGTTTTCATATGATTTTTTTGCATGTGTTTCCATCATAACCTTCCCTCTTGACATATATAAATGACATGTCAAGTCTCGTATCATTTAAAATAGTCCCCAATTAAATTTTATTTTTTTGACCGAAACTACTGTATAATATACTATGATTTTTGACCGAAACTTGCATTTCGAAAAGTTTCATAGAATCTAGTTTCCAGATGATTTTTTTTGCATTGACTTCCATCTTAACCTTCCCTCTTAACATATACAAATGATCTGAAAAGTATCGTATCTTTTCAAATAGTCCCCAATTAAATTCGATATTTTTGACAGAAACTAGTGTATAATATACTATGATTTTTGACCGAAACATGCGTTTTGAAAAGTTTCATAGAATCTAGTTTTCATATGATTTTTTTGCATGGGCTTCCATCATAACCTTCCCTCTTAACTTATATAAATGATCTAAAAAGTCTCGTATCATTTCAATTAGTCCCCAATTAAATTCGATATTTTTGACCGAAACTAGTGTATAATATACTAAGATTCTTGACCGAAACTTGCATTTCAAAAAGTTTCATAGAATCTAGTTTTTAGATGATTTTTTTGCATGGGCTTCAATCATAACCTTCCCTCTTAACATATATAAATGATATGTGAAGACTCGTATCATTTCAAATAGTCCCCAATTAAATTTTATTTTTTTGACCGAAACTAGTGTATAATATACTATGATTTTTAACCGAAACTTGCATTTCGAAAAGTTTCATAGAATCTAGTTTTCAGATGATTTTTTTGCATGGACTTCCATCATAACCTTCCCTTTAAACATATATAAATGATCTAAAATGTCTCGTATCATTTCAAACAGTCCACAATTAAATTTGATTTTTTTGAACAAAACTAGTGTATAATACTTTGATTTTTGACCGAAACTTGCATTTCGAAAAGTTTCATAGAATCTAGTTTTTTCAGATGATTTTTTTGCATGGGCTTCCATAATAACCTTCCCTCTTAACATATATAAATGATCTGTCAAGTCTCGTATCATTTCAAATAGTCCACAATTAAATTTGATTTTTTTGACCGAAACTAGTGTATAATATACTTTGATTTTTTAGCGAAACTTGAATTTCGAAAAGTTTCATAGAATATAGTTTTCTGATGATTTTTTTGCATGGACTTCCATCGTAACCTTCCCTCTTAACATATATAAATGATCTGAAAAGTCTCGTATCATTTCAAATAGTCCCCAATTAAATTCGATATTTTTGACCGAAACTAGTGTATAATATACTGTGATTTTTGATCGAAACTTGCATTTTTAAAAGTTTCATAGAATCTAGTTTTCATATGCTTTTTTTGCATGTGTTTCCATCATAACCTTCCCTCTTGACATATATAAATGACATGTCAAGTCTCGTATCATTTAAAATAGTTCCCAATTAAATTTTATTTTTTTGACCGAAACTACTGTATAATATACTATGATTTTTGACCGAAACTTGCATTTCGAAAAGTTTCATAGAATCTAGTTTCCAGATGATTTTTTTTTGCATTGACTTCCATTTTAACCTTCCCTCTTAACATATACAAATGATCTGAAAAGTATCGTATCTTTTCAAATAGTCCCCAATTAAATTCGATATTTTTGACAGAAACTAGTGTATAATATACTATGATTTTGGACCAAAACATGGATTTTGAAAAGTTTCATAGAATCTAGTTTTCATATGATTTATTTTTGCATGGGCCTCCATCATAACCTTCCCTCTTAACTTATATAAATGATCTGAAAAGTCTCGTATCATTTCAATTAGTCCCCAATTAAATTCGATATTTTTGACCGAAACTAGTGTATAATATACTAAGATTTTTGACCGAAACTTGCATTTCAAAAAGTTTCATAGAATCTAGTTTTTAGATGATTTTTTTGCATGGGCTTCAATCATAACCTTCCCTCTTAACATATATAAATGATATGTGAAGACTCGTATCATTTCAAATAGTCCCCAATTAAATTTTATTTTTTTGACCGAAACTAGTGTATAATATACTATGATTTTTAACCGAAACTTGCATTTCGAAAAGTTTCATAGAATCTAGTTTTCAGATGATTTTTTTGTATGGACTTCCATCATAACCTTCCCTCTTAACATATATAAATGATCTAAAATGTCTCGTATCATTTCAAACAGTCCACAATTAAATTTGATTTTTTTGAATAAAACTAGTGTATAATATACTATGATTTTTAACCGAAACTTGCATTTCGAAAAGTTTCATAGAATCTAGTTTTCAGATGATTTTTTTGCACGGGCTTCCATAATAACCTTCCCTCTTAACATATATAAATGATCTGTCAAGTCTCGTATCATTTCAAATAGTCCACAATTAAATTTGATTTTATTGACCGAAACTAGTGTATAATATACTTTGATTTTTTAGCGAAACTTGAATTTCGAAAAGTTTCATAGAATATAGTTTTCTGATGATTATTTTGCATGGACTTCCATCGTAACCTTCCCTCTTAACATATATAAATGATCTGAAAAGTCTCGTATCATTTCAAATAGTCCCCAATTAAATTCAATATTTTTGACCGAAACTAGTGTATAATATACTATGATTTTTGATCGAAACTTGCATTTTTAAAAGTTTCATAGAATCTAGTTTTCATATGCTTTTTTTGCATGTGTTTCCATCATAACCTTCCCTCTTGACATATATAAATGACATGTCAAGTCTCGTATCATTTAAAATAGTTCCCAATTAAATTTTTTTTTTTTGACCGAAACTACTGTATAATATACTATGATTTTTGACCGAAACTTGCATTTCGAAAAGTTTCATAGAATCTAGTTTCCAGATGATTTTTTTTTGCATTGACTTCCATCTTAACCTTCCCTCTTAACATATACAAATGATCTGAAAAGTATCGTATCTTTTCAAATAGTCCCCAATTAAATTCGATATTTTTGACAGAAACTAGTGTATAATATACTATGATTTTTGACCAAAACATGGATTTTGAAAAGTTTCATAGAATCTAGTTTTCATATGATTTATTTTTGCATGGGCCTCCATCATAACCTTCCCTCTTAACTTATATAAATGATCTGAAAAGTCTCGTATCATTTCAATTAGTCCCCAATTAAATTCGATATTTTTGACCGAAACTAGTGTATAATATACTAAGATTTTTGACCGAAATTTGCATTTCAAAAAGTTTCATAGAATCTAGTTTTTAGATGATTTTTTTGCATGGGCTTCAATCATAACCTTCCCTCTTAACATATATAAATGATATGTGAAGACTCGTATCATTTCAAATAGTCCCCAATTAAATTTTATTTTTTTGACCGAAACTAGTGTATAATATACTATGATTTTTAACCGAAACTTGCATTTCGAAAAGTTTCATAGAATCTAGTTTTCAGATGATTTTTTTGTATGGACTTCCATCATAACCTTCCCTCTTAACATATATAAATGATCTAAAATGTCTCGTATCATTTCAAACAGTCCACAATTAAATTTGACTTTTTTGAATAAAACTAGTGTATAATATACTATGATTTTTAACCGAAACTTGCATTTCGAAAAGTTTCATAGAATCTAGTTTTCAGATGATTTTTTTTCACGGGCTTCCATAATAACCTTCCCTCTTAACATATATAAATGATCTAAAATGTCTTGTATCATTTCAAACAGTCCACAATTAAATTTGATTTTTTTGAATAAAACTAGTGTATAATATACTATGATTTTTTAGCGAAACTTGAATTTCGAAAAGTTTCATAGAATATAGTTTTCTGATGATTTTTTTTCACGGGCTTCCATAATAACCTTCCCTCTTAATATATATAAATGATCTGTCAAGTCTCGTATCATTTCAAATAGTCCCCAATTAAATTCGATATTTTTGACCGAAACTAGTGTATAATATACTATGATTTTTGACCGAAACTTGCATTTTGAAAAGTTTCATAAAATCAAGTTTTTAGATGATTTTTTTGCACGGGATTCCATCATAACCTTCCCTCATGACATATATAAATGACATGTGAAGTCTGGTATCATTTCAATTAGTCCCCAATTAAATTTTATTATTTTTGACCGAAACTACTGTATAATATACTATGATTTTTGACCGAAACTTGCATTTCGAAAAGTTTCATAGAATCTAGTTTCCAGATGATTTTTTTGCATGGACTTCCATCATAACCTTCCCTCTTAACATATACAAATGATATGAAAAGTATCGTATCTTTTCAAATAGTCCCCAATTAAATTCGATATTTTTGACAGAAACTAGTGTATAATATACTATGATTTTTGACCGAAACATGCATTTTGAAAAGTTTCATAAAATCTAGTTTTCAGATGATTTTTTTTGCATGGGCTTCCATCATAACCTTCCCTCTTAACATATATAAATGATCTGTCAAGTCTCGTATCATTTCAATTAGTCCATAATTAAATTTGATTTTTTTGACAGAAACTAGTGTATAATATACTATGATTTTTGACCGAAACTTGCATTTCAAAAAGTTTCATAGAATCTAGTTTTTAGATGATTTTTTTGCATGGGCTTCAATCATAACCTTCCCTCTTAACATATATAAATGATATGTGAAGACTCGTATCATTTCAAATAGTCCCCAATTAAATTTTATTTTTTTGACCGAAACTAGTGTATAATATACTATGATTTTTAACCGAAACTTGCATTTCGAAAAGTTTCATAGAATCTAGTTTTCAGATGAGTTTTTTGCATGGACTTCCATCATAACCTTCCCTCTTAACATATATAAATGATCTAAAATGTCTCGTATCATTTCAAACAGTCCACAATTAAATTTGATTTTTTTGAATAAAACTAGTGTATAATATACTATGATTTTTAACCGAAACTTGCATTTCGAAAAGTTTCATAGAATCTAGTTTTCAGATGATTTTTTTTCACGGGCTTCCATAATAACCTTCCCTCTTAACATATATAAATGATCTGTCAAGTCTCGTATCATTTCAAATAGTCCACAATTAAATTTGATTTTTTTGACCGAAACTAGTGTATACTATACTTTGATTTTTTAGCGAAACTTGAATTTCGAAAAGTTTCATAGAATATAGTTTTCTGATGATTTTTTTGCATGGACTTCCATCGTAACCTTCCCTCTTAACATATATAAATGATCTGAAAAGTCTAGTATCATTTCAAATAGTCCCCAATTAAATTCGATATTTTTGACCGAAACTAGTGTATAATATACTATGATTTTTGACCGAAACTTGCATTTTGAAAAGTTTCATAGAATCAAGTTTTTAGATGATTTTTTTACACGGGATTCCATCATAACCTTCCCTCATGACATATATAAATGACATGTGAAGTCTCGTATCATTTCAATTAGTCCCCAATTAAATTTTATTTTTTTTGACCGAAACTACTGTATAATATACTATGATTTTTGACCGAAACTTGCATTTCGTAAAGTTTCATAGAATCTAGTTTCCAGATGATTTTTTTGCATGGACTTCCATCATAACCTTCCCTCTTAACATATACAAATGATATGAAAAGTATCGTATCTTTTCAAATAGTCCCCAATTAAATTCGATATTTTTGACAGAAACTAGTGTATAATATACTATGATTTTTGACCGAAACATGCATTTTGAAAAGTTTCATAAAATCTAGTTTTCAGATGATTTTTTTTGCATGGGCTTCCATCATAACCTTCCCTCTTAACATATATAAATGATCTGTCAAGTCTCGTATCATTTCAATTAGTCCACAATTAAATTTGATTTTTTTGACAGAAACTAGTGTATAATATACTATGATTTTTGACCGAAACTTGCATTTCAAAAAGTTTCATAGAATCTAGTTTTTAGATGATTTTTTTGCATGGGCTTCAATCCTAACCTTCCCTCTTAACATATATAAATGATATGTGAAGACTCGTATCATTTCAAATAGTCCCCAATTAAATTTTATTTTTTTGACCGAAACTAGTGTATAATATACTATGATTTTTAACCGAAACTTGCATTTCGAAAAGTTTCATAGAATCTAGTTTTCAGATGATTTTTTTTGCATGGACTTCCATCATAACCTTCCCTTTAAACATATATAAATGATCTAAAATGTCTCGTATCATTTCAAACAGTCCACAATTAAATTTGATTTTTTTGAACAAAACTAGTGTATAATACTTTGATTTTTGACCGAAACTTGCATTTCGAAAAGTTTCATAGAATCTAGTTTTCAGATGATTTTTTTGCACGAGCTTCCATAATAACCTTCCCTCTTAACATATATAAATGATCTGTCAAGTCTCGTATCATTTCAAATAGTCCACAATTAAATTTGATTTTTTTGACCAAAACTAGTGTATAATATACTTTGATTTTTTAGCGAAACTTGAATTTCGAAAAGTTTCATAGAATATAGTTTTCTGATGATTATTTTGCATGGACTTCCATCGTAACCTTCCCTCTTAACATATATAAATGATCTGAAAAGTCTCGTATCATTTCAAATAGTCCCCAATTAAATTCAATATTTTTGACCGAAACTAGTGTATAATATACTGTGATTTTTGATCGAAACTTGCATTTTTAAAAGTTTCATAGAATCTAGTTTTCATATGCTTTTTTTGCATGTGTTTCCATCATAACCTTCCCTCTTGACATATATAAATGACATGTCAAGTCTCGTATCAATTAAAATAGTTCCCAATTAAATTTTATTTTTTTGACCGAAACTACTGTATAATATACTATGATTTTTGACCGAAACTTGCATTTCGAAAAGTTTCATAGAATCTAGTTTCCAGATGATTTTTTTTTGCATTGACTTCCATCTTAACCTTCCCTCTTAACATATACAAATGATCTGAAAAGTATCGTATCTTTTCAAATAGTCCCCAATTAAATTCGATATTTTTGACAGAAACTAGTGTATAATATACTATGATTTTGGACCAAAACATGGATTTTGAAAAGTTTCATAGAATCTAGTTTTCATATGATTTATTTTTGCATGGGCCTCCATCATAACCTTCCCTCTTAACTTATATAAATGATCTGAAAAGTCTCGTATCATTTCAATTAGTCCCCAATTAAATTCGATATTTTTGACCGAAACTAGTGTATAATATACTAAGATTTTTGACCGAAACTTGCATTTCAAAAAGTTTCATAGAATCTAGTTTTTAGATGATTTTTTTGCATGGGCTTCAATCATAACCTTCCCTCTTAACATATATAAATGATATGTGAAGACTCGTATCATTTCAAATAGTCCCCAATTAAATTTTATTTTTTTGACCGAAACTAGTGTATAATATACTATGATTTTTAACCGAAACTTGCATTTCGAAAAGTTTCATAGAATCTAGTTTTCAGATGATTTTTTTGTATGGACTTCCATCATAACCTTCCCTCTTAACATATATAAATGATCTAAAATGTCTCGTATCATTTCAAACAGTCCACAATTAAATTTGATTTTTTTGAATAAAACTAGTGTATAATATACTATGATTTTTAACCGAAACTTGCATTTCGAAAAGTTTCATAGAATCTAGTTTTCAGATGATTTTTTTGCACGGGCTTCCATAATAACCTTCCCTCTTAACATATATAAATGATCTGTCAAGTCTCGTATCATTTCAAATAGTCCACAATTAAATTTGATTTTATTGACCGAAACTAGTGTATAATATACTTTGATTTTTTAGCGAAACTTGAATTTCGAAAAGTTTCATAGAATATAGTTTTCTGATGATTATTTTGCATGGACTTCCATCGTAACCTTCCCTCTTAACATATATAAATGATCTGAAAAGTCTCGTATCATTTCAAATAGTCCCCAATTAAATTCAATATTTTTGACCGAAACTAGTGTATAATATACTATGATTTTTGATCGAAACTTGCATTTTTAAAAGTTTCATAGAATCTAGTTTTCATATGCTTTTTTTGCATGTGTTTCCATCATAACCTTCCCTCTTGACATATATAAATGACATGTCAAGTCTCGTATCATTTAAAATAGTTTCCAATTAAATTTTATTTTTTTGACCGAAACTACTGTATAATATACTATGATTTTTGACCGAAACTTGCATTTCGAAAAGTTTCATAGAATCTAGTTTCCAGATGATTTTTTTTTGCATTGACTTCCATCTTAACCTTCCCTCTTAACATATACAAATGATCTGAAAAGTATCGTATCTTTTCAAATAGTCCCCAATTAAATTCGATATTTTTGACAGAAACTAGTGTATAATATACTATGATTTTTGACCAAAACATGGATTTTGAAAAGTTTCATAGAATCTAGTTTTCATATGATTTATTTTTGCATGGGCCTCCATCATAACCTTCCCTCTTAACTTATATAAATGATCTGAAAAGTCTCGTATCATTTCAATTAGTCCCCAATTAAATTCGATATTTTTGACCGAAACTAGTGTATAATATACTAAGATTTTTGACCGAAATTTGCATTTCAAAAAGTTTCATAGAATCTAGTTTTTAGATGATTTTTTTGCATGGGCTTCAATCATAACCTTCCCTCTTAACATATATAAATGATATGTGAAGACTCGAATCATTTCAAATAGTCCCCAATTAAATTTTATTTTTTTGACCGAAACTAGTGTATAATATACTATGATTTTTAACCGAAACTTGCATTTCGAAAAGTTTCATAGAATCTAGTTTTCAGATGATTTTTTTGTATGGACTTCCATCATAACCTTCCCTCTTAACATATATAAATGATCTAAAATGTCTCGTATCATTTCAAACAGTCCACAATTAAATTTGACTTTTTTGAATAAAACTAGTGTATAATATACTATGATTTTTAACCGAAACTTGCATTTCGAAAAGTTTCATAGAATCTAGTTTTCAGATGATTTTTTTTCACGGGCTTCCATAATAACCTTCCCTCTTAACATATATAAATGATCTAAAATGTCTTGTATCATTTCAAACAGTCCACAATTAAATTTGATTTTTTTGAATAAAACTAGTGTATAATATACTATGATTTTTTAGCGAAACTTGAATTTCGAAAAGTTTCATAGAATATAGTTTTCTGATGATTTTTTTTCACGGGCTTCCATAATAACCTTCCCTCTTAATATATATAAATGATCTGTCAAGTCTCGTATCATTTCAAATAGTCCCCAATTAAATTCGATATTTTTGACCGAAACTAGTGTATAATATACTATGATTTTTGACCGAAACTTGCATTTTGAAAAGTTTCATAAAATCAAGTTTTTAGATGATTTTTTTGCACGGGATTCCATCATAACCTTCCCTCATGACATATATAAATGACATGTGAAGTCTGGTATCATTTCAATTAGTCCCCAATTAAATTTTATTTTTTTTGACCGAAACTACTGTATAATATACTATGATTTTTGACCGAAACTTGCATTTCGAAAAGTTTCATAGAATCTAGTTTCCAGATGATTTTTTTGCATGGACTTCCATCATAACCTTCCCTCTTAACATATACAAATGATATGAAAAGTATCGTATCTTTTCAAATAGTCCCCAATTAAATTCGATATTTTTGACAGAAACTAGTGTATAATATACTATGATTTTTGACCGAAACATGCATTTTGAAAAGTTTCATAAAATCTAGTTTTCAGATGATTTTTTTTGCATGGGCTTCCATCATAACCTTCCCTCTTAACATATATAAATGATCTGTCAAGTCTCGTATCATTTCAATTAGTCCATAATTAAATTTGATTTTTTTGACAGAAACTAGTGTATAATATACTATGATTTTTGACCGAAACTTGCATTTCAAAAAGTTTCATAGAATCTAGTTTTTAGATGATTTTTTTGCATGGGCTTCAATCATAACCTTCCCTCTTAACATATATAAATGATATGTGAAGACTCGTATCATTTTAAATAGTCCCCAATTAAATTTTATTTTTTTGACCGAAACTAGTGTATAATATACTATGATTTTTAACCGAAACTTGCATTTCGAAAAGTTTCATAGAATCTAGTTTTCAGATGAGTTTTTTGCATGGACTTCCATCATAACCTTCCCTCTTAACATATATAAATGATCTAAAATGTCTCGTATCATTTCAAACAGTCCACAATTAAATTTGATTTTTTTGAATAAAACTAGTGTATAATATACTATGATTTTTAACCGAAACTTGCATTTCGAAAAGTTTCATAGAATCTAGTTTTCAGATGATTTTTTTTCACGGGCTTCCATAATAACCTTCCCTCTTAACATATATAAATGATCTGTCAAGTCTCGTATCATTTCAAATAGTCCACAATTAAATTTGATTTTTTTGACCGAAACTAGTGTATACTATACTTTGATTTTTTAGCGAAACTTGAATTTCGAAAAGTTTCATAGAATATAGTTTTCTGATGATTTTTTTGCATGGACTTCCATCGTAACCTTCCCTCTTAACATATATAAATGATCTGAAAAGTCTAGTATCATTTCAAATAGTCCCCAATTAAATTCGATATTTTTGACCGAAACTAGTGTATAATATACTATGATTTTTGACCGAAACTTGCATTTTGAAAAGTTTCATAGAATCAAGTTTTTAGATGATTTTTTTGCACGGGATTCCATCATAACCTTCCCTCATGACATATATAAATGACATGTGAAGTCTCGTATCATTTCAATTAGTCCCCAATTAAATTTTATTTTTTTTGACCGAAACTACTGTATAATATACTATGATTTTTGACCGAAACTTGCATTTCGTAAAGTTTCATAGAATCTAGTTTCCAGATGATTTTTTTGCATGGACTTCCATCATAACCTTCCCTCTTAACATATACAAATGATATGAAAAGTATCGTATCTTTTCAAATAGTCCCCAATTAAATTCGATATTTTTGACAGAAACTAGTGTATAATATACTATGATTTTTGACCGAAACATGCATTTTGAAAAGTTTCATAAAATCTAGTTTTCAGATGATTTTTTTTGCATGGGCTTCCATCATAACCTTCCCTCTTAACATATATAAATGATCTGTCAAGTCTCGTATCATTTCAATTAGTCCACAATTAAATTTGATTTTTTTGACAGAAACTAGTGTATAATATACTATGATTTTTGACCGAAACTTGCATTTCAAAAAGTTTCATAGAATCTAGTTTTTAGATGATTTTTTTGCATGGGCTTCAATCCTAACCTTCCCTCTTAACATATATAAATGATATGTGAAGACTCGTATCATTTCAAATAGTCCCCAATTAAATTTTATTTTTTTGACCGAAACTAGTGTATAATATACTATGATTTTTAACCGAAACTTGCATTTCGAAAAGTTTCATAGAATCTAGTTTTCAGATGATTTTTTTGCATGGACTTCCATTATAACCTTCCCTTTTAACATATATAAATGATCTAAAATGTCTTGTATCATTTCAACAGTCCACAATTAAATTTGATTTTTTTGAACAAAACTAGTGTATAATATACTATGATTTTTGACCGAAACTTGCATTTCGAAAAGTTTCATAGAATCTAGTTTTCAGATGATATTTTTGCATGCGCTTCCATAATAACCTTCCCTCTTAACATATATAAATGATCTGTCAAGTCTTGTATCATTTCAAATAGTCCATAATTAAATTTGATTTTTTTGACCGAAACTAGTGTATAATATACTTTGATTTTTTAGCGAAACTTGAATTTCGAAAAGTTTCATAGAATATAGTTTTCTGATGATTTTTTTGCATGGACTTCCATCGTAACCTTCCCTCTTAACATATATAAATGATCTGAAAAGTCTCGTATCATTTCAAATAGTCCCAAATTAAATTCGATATTTTTGACCGAAACTAGTGTATAATATACTATGATTATTGACCGAAACTTGCATTTTGAAAAGTTTCATAGAATCAAGTTTTCAGATGATTTTTTTGCACGGGATTCCATCATAACCTTCCCTTATGACATATATAAATGACATGTGAAGTCTCGTATCATTTCAATTAGTCCCCAATTAAATTTTATTTTTTTGACCGAAAATACTGTATAATATACTATTATTTTTGACCGAAACTTGCATTTCGAAAAGTTTCATAGAATCTAGTTTCCAGATGATTTTTTTTGCATGGACTTCCATCATAACCTTCCCTCTTAACATATACAAATGATCTGAAAAGTATCATATCTTTTCAAATAGTCCCCAATTAAATTCGATATTTTTGACAGAAACTAGTGTATAATATACTATGATTTTTGACCAAAACATGGATTTTGAAAAGTTTCATAGAATCTAGTTTTCAGATGATTTTTTTTTGCATGGGCTTCCATCATAACCTTCCCTCTTAACTTATATAAATGATCTGAAAAGTCTCGTATCATTTCAATTAGTCCCCAATTAAATTCGATATTTTTGACCGAAACTAGTGTATAATATACTAAGATTTTTGACCGAAACTTGCATTTCAAAAAGTTTCATAGAATCTAGTTTTTAGATGATTTTTTTGCATGGGCTTCAATCATAACCTTCCCTCTTAACATATATAAATGATACGTGAAGACTCGTATCATTTCAAATAGTCCCCAATTAAATTTTATTTTTTTGACCGAAACTAGTGTATAATATACTATGATTTTTAACCGAAACTTGCATTTCGAAAAGTTTCATAGAATCTAGTTTTCAGATGATTTTTTTGCATGGACTTCCATCATAACCTTCCCTTTTAACATATATAAATGATCTAAAATGTCTCGTATCATTTCAAACAGTCCACAATTAAATTTGATTTTTTTGAATAAAACTAGTGTATAATATACTATGATTTTTGACCGAAACTTGCATTTCGAAAAGTTTCATAGAATCTAGTTTTCAGATGATTTTTTTTCACGGGCTTCCATAATAACCTTCCCTCTTAACATATATAAATGATCTGTCAAGTCTCGTATCATTTCAAATAGTCCACAATTAAATTTGATTTTTTTGACCGAAACTAGTGTATAATATACTTTGATTTTTTAGCGAAACTTGAATTTCGAAAAGTTTCATAGAATATAGTTTTCTGATGATTTTTTTGCATGGACTTCCATCGTAACCTTCCCTCTTAACATATATAAATGATCTGAAAAGTCTCGTATCATTTCAAATAGTCCCCAATTAAATTCGATATTTTTGACCGAAACTAGTGTATAATATACTATGATTTTTGACCGAAACTTGCATTTTGAAAAGTTTCATAGAATCAAGTTTTTAGATGATTTTTTTGCACGGGATTCCATCATAACCTTCCCTCATGACATATATAAATGTCATGTGAAGTCTCGTATCATTTCAATTAGTCCCCAATTAAATTTTTTTTTTTTTTACCGAAACTACTGTATAATATACTATGATTTTTGACCGAAACTTGCATTTCGAAAAGTTTCATAGAATCTAGTTTCCAGATGATTTTTTTGCATGGACTTCCATCATAACCTTCCCTCTTAACATATACAAATGATATGAAAAGTATTGTATCTTTTCAAATAGTCCCCAATTAAATTCGATATTTTTGACAGAAACTAGTGTATAATATACTATGATTTTTGACCGAAACATGCATTTTGAAAAGTTTCATAAAATCTAGTTTTCAGATGATTTTTTTGCATGGGCTTCCATCATAACCTTCACTCTTAACATATATAAATGATCTGTCAAGTCTCGTATCATTTCAATTAGTCCACAATTAAATTTGATTTTTTTGACAGAAACTAGTGTATAATATACTATGATTTTTGACCGAAACTTGCATTTCAAAAAGTTTCATAGAATCTAGTTTTTAGATGATTTTTTTGCATGGGCTTCAATCATAACCTTCCCTCTTAACATATATAAATGATATGTGAAGACTCGTATCATTTCAAATAGTTCCCAATTAAATTTTATTTTTTTGACCGAAACTAGTGTATAATATACTATGATTTTTAACCGAAACTTGCATTTCGAAAAGTTTCATAGAATCTAGTTTTCAGATGATTTTTTTGCATGGACTTCCATCATAACCTTCCCTTTTAACATATATAAATGATCTAAAATGTCTTGTATCATTTCAAACAGTCCACAATTAAATTTGATTTTTTTGAACAAAACTAGTGTATAATATACTATGATTTTTGACCGAAACTTGCATTTCGAAAAGTTTCATAGAATCTAGTTTTCAGATGATATTTTTGCATGCGCTTCCATAATAACCTTCCCTCTTAACATATATAAATGATCCGTCAAGTCTCGTATAATTTCAAATAGTCCACAATTAAATTTGATTTTTTTGACCGAAACTAGTGTATAATATACTTTGATTTTTTAGCGAAACTTGAATTTGGTAAAGTTTCATAGAATATAGTTTTCTGATGAGTTTTTTGCATGGACTTCCATCGTAACCTTCCCTCTTAACATATATAAATGATCTGAAAAGTCTCGTATCATTTCAAATAGTCCCCAATTAAATTCGATATTTTTGACCGAAACTAGTGTATAATATACAATGATTTTTGACCGAAACTTGCATTTTGAAAAGTTTCATAGAATCAAGTTTTCAGATGATTTTTTTGCACGGGCTTCCATCATAACCTTCCCTCTTAACATATATAAATGACATGTGAAGTCTCGTATAATTTCAATTAGTCCCCAATAAAATTTGATATTTTTGACCGAAACTAGTGTATAATATACTATGATTTTTTATCGAAACTTGCATTACGAAAAGTTTCATAGAATCTAGTTTTCAGATGATTTTTATGCATGGACTTCAATCATAACCTTCCCTCTTAACATATATAAATGATCTGAAAAGTCTCGTATCATTTCAAATAGTCCCCAATTAATATTATTTTTTCGACCGAAACTAATGTATAATATACTATGATTTTTGACTGAAATCTTGCATTTCGAAAAGTTTCATAGAATCTAATTTTCCGAAGATTTGTTGGCACTGACTTCCATCATAACCTTCCCTCTTAATGTATATAAATGATATGTGAAGTCTCGTATCATTTTAAATAGTCCCCAATTAAATTTGATTTTTTGACCGAAACTAGTGTATAATATACTATGATTTTTGGCAAAAACTTGCATTTCGAAAAGTTTCAATGAATATAGTTTTCAAATGATGTTTTTGTATGGACTTTCATCATACCCTCCCTCTTAACATATATAAACAATCTGAAAAGTCTCGTATCATTTCAAATAGTCCACAATTAAATTCGATATTTTTGACCGAAACTAGTGTATAATATACTATGATTTTTGACCGAAACTTGCATTTTTAAAAGTTTCATAGAATCTAGTTTTCATATGATTTTTTTGCATGGGTTTCCATCATAACCTTCCCTCTTGACATATATAAATGACATCTCAAGTCTCGTATCATTTAAAATAGTTCCCAATTAAATTTTATTTTTTTGACCGAAACTACTGTATAATATACTATGATTTTTGACGGAAACTTGCATTACGAAAAGTTTCATAGAATCTAGTTTCCAGATGATTTTTTTTGCATGGACTTCCATCATAACCTTCCCTCTTAACATATACAAATGATCTGAAATGTATCGTATCTTTTCAAATAGTCCCCAATTAAATTCAATATTTTTGACAGAAACTAGTGTATAATATACTATGATTTTTGACCGAAACATGCATTTTGAAAAGTTTCATAGAATCTAGTTTTCAAATGATTTTTTTGCATGGGCTTCCATCATAACCTTCCCTCTTAACTTATATAAATGATCTGAAAAGTCTCGTATGATTTCAATTAGTCCCCAAATAAATTCGATATTTTTGACCGAAACTAGTGTATAATATACTAAGATTTTTGACCGAAACTTGCATTTCAAAAAGTTTCATAGAATCTAGTTTTTAGATGATTTTTTTGCATGGGCTTCAATCATAACCTTCCCTCTTAACATATATAAATGATATGTGAAGACTCGTATCATTTCAAATAATCCCCAATTAAATTTTATTTTTTTGACCGAAACTAGTGTATAATATACTATGATTTTTAACCGAAACTTGCATTTCGAAAAGTTTCATAGAATCTAGTTTTCAGATGATTTTTTTGCATGGACTTCCATCATAACCTTCCCTTTTAACATATATAAATGATCTAAAATGTCTCGTATCATTTCTAACAGTCCACAATTAAATTTGATTTTTTTGAACAAAACTAGTGTATAATATACTATGATTTTTGACCGAAACTTGCATTTCGAAAAGTTTCATAGAATCTAGTTTTCAGATGATATTTTTGCATGCGCTTCCATAATAACCTTCCCTCTTAACATATATAAATGATCTGTCAAGTCTCGTATAATTTCAAATAGTCCACAATTAAATTTGATTTTTTTGACCGAAACTAGTGTATAATATACTTTGATTTTTTAGCGAAACTTGAATTTGGTAAAGTTTCATAGAATATAGTTTTCTGATGAGTTTTTTGCATGGACTTCCATCGTAACCTTCCCTCTTAACATATATAAATGATCTGAAAAGTCTCGTATCATTTCAAATAGTCCCCAATTAAATTCGATATTTTTGACCGAAACTAGTGTATAATATACTATGATTTTTGACCGAAACTTGCATTTTGAAAAGTTTCATAGAATCAAGTTTTCAGATGATTTTTTTGCACGGGCTTCCATCATAACCTTCCCTCTTAACATATATAAATGACATGTGAAGTCTCGTATAATTTCAATTAGTCCCCAATAAAATTTGATATTTTTGACCGAAACTAGTGTATAATATACTATGATTTTTATCGAAACTTGCATTACGAAAAGTTTCATAGAATCTAGTTTTCAGATGATTTTTATGCATGGACTTCAATCATAACCTTCCCTCTTAACATATATAAATGATCTGAAAAGTCTCGTATCATTTCAAATAGTCCCCAATTAATATTATTTTTTCGACCGAAACTAATGTATAATATACTATGATTTTTGACTGAAATCTTGCATTTCGAAAAGTTTCATAGAATCTAATTTTCCGAAGATTTGTTGGCACTGACTTCCATCATAACCTTCCCTCTTAATGTATATAAATGATATGTGAAGTCTCGTATCATTTTAAATAGTCCCCAATTAAATTTGATTTTTTGACCGAAACTAGTGTATAATATACTATGATTTTTGGCAGAAACTTCCATTTCGAAAAGTTTCAATGAATATAGTTTTCAAATGATGTTTTTGTATGGACTTTCATCATACCCTCCCTCTTAACATATATAAACGATCTGAAAAGTCTCGTATCATTTCAAATAGTCCACAATTAAATTCGATATTTTTGACCGAAACTAGTGTATAATATACTATGATTTTTGACCGAAACTTGCATTTTTAAAAGTTTCATAGAATCTAGTTTTCATATGATTTTTTTGCATGGGTTTCCATCATAACCTTCCCTCTTGACATATATAAATGACATCTCAAGTCTCGTATCATTTAAAATAGTTCCCAATTAAATTTTATTTTTTTGACCGAAACTACTGTATAATATACTATGATTTTTGACCGAAACTTGCATTACGAAAAGTTTCATAGAATCTAGTTTCCAGATGATTTTTTTTGCATGGACTTCCATCATAACCTTCCCTCTTAACATATACAAATGATCTGAAATGTATCGTATCTTTTCAAATAGTCCCCAATTAAATTCAATATTTTTGACAGAAACTAGTGTATAATATACTATGATTTTTGACCGAAACATGCATTTTGAAAAGTTTCATAGAATCTAGTTTTCAAATGATTTTTTTGCATGGGCTTCCATCATAACCTTCCCTCTTAACTTATATAAATGATCTGAAAAGTCTCGTATACTTTCAATTAGTCCCCAAATAAATTCGATATTTTTGACCGAAACTAGTGTATAATATACTAAGATTTTTGACCGAAACTTGCATTTCAAAAAGTTTCATAGAATCTAGTTTTTAGATGATTTTTTTGCATGGGCTTCAATCATAACCTTCCCTCTTAACATATATAAATGATATGTGAAGACTCGTATCATTTCAAATAATCCCCAATTAAATTTTATTTTTTTGACCGAAACTAGTGTATAATATACTATGATTTTTTGACCGAAACATGCATTTTGAAACGTTTCATAGAATCTAGTTTTCAGATGATTTTTTTGCACGGGCTTCCATCATAACCTTCCCTTTTAACATATATAAATGATCTAAAATGTCTCGTATCATTTCAAACAGTCCACAATTAAATTTGATTTTTTTGAACAAAACTAGTGTATAATATACTATGATTTTTGACCGAAACTTGCATTTCGAAAAGTTTCATAGAATCTAGTTTTCAGATGATATTTTTGCATGCGCTTCCATAATAACCTTCCCTCTTAACATATATAAATGATCTGTCAAGTCTCGTATAATTTCAAATAGTCCACAATTAAATTTGATTTTTTTGACCGAAACTAGTGTATAATATACTTTGATTTTTTAGCGAAACTTGAATTTGGTAAAGTTTCATAGAATATAGTTTTCTGATGAGTTTTTTGCATGGACTTCCATCGTAACCTTCCCTCTTAACATATATAAATGATCTGAAAAGTCTCGTATCATTTCAAATAGTCCCCAATTAAATTCGATATTTTTGACCGAAACTAGTGTATAATATACTATGATTTTTGACCGAAACTTGCATTTTGAAAAGTTTCATAGAATCAAGTTTTCAGATGATTTTTTTGCACGGGCTTCCATCATAACCTTCCCTCTTAACATATATAAATGACATGTGAAGTCTCGTATAATTTCAATTAGTCCCCAATAAAATTTGATATTTTTGACCGAATCTAGTGTATAATATACTATGATTTTTTATCGAAACTTGCATTACGAAAAGTTTCATAGAATCTAGTTTTCAGATGATTTTTATGCATGGACTTCAATCATAACCTTCCCTCTTAACATATATAAATGATCTGAAAAGTCTCGTATCATTTCAAATAGTCCCCAATTAATATTATTTTTTCGACCGAAACTAATGTATAATATACTATGATTTTTGACTGAAATCTTGCATTTCGAAAAGTTTCATAGAATCTAATTTTCCGAAGATTTGTTGGCACTGACTTCCATCATAACCTTCCCTCTTAATGTATATAAATGATATGTGAAGTCTCGTATCATTTTAAATAGTCCCCAATTAAATTTGATTTTTTGACCGAAACTAGTGTATAATATACTATGATTTTTGGCAGAAACTTCCATTTCGAAAAGTTTCAATGAATATAGTTTTCAAATGATGTTTTTGTATGGACTTTCATCATACCCTCCCTCTTAACATATATAAACGATCTGAAAAGTCTCGTATCATTTCAAATAGTCCACAATTAAATTCGATATTTTTGACCGAAACTAGTGTATAATATACTATGATTTTTGACCGAAACTTGCATTTTTAAAAGTTTCATAGAATCTAGTTTTCATATGATTTTTTTGCATGGGTTTCCATCATAACCTTCCCTCTTGACATATATAAATGACATCTCAAGTCTCGTATCATTTAAAATAGTTCCCAATTAAATTTTATTTTTTTGACCGAAACTACTGTATAATATACTATGATTTTTGACCGAAACTTGCATTACGAAAAGTTTCATAGAATCTAGTTTCCAGATGATTTTTTTTGCATGGACTTCCATCATAACCTTCCCTCTTAACATATA
Source organism: Lathyrus aphaca (assembly GCA_963966055.1). Lineage (NCBI taxonomy): Eukaryota > Viridiplantae > Streptophyta > Magnoliopsida > Fabales > Fabaceae > Lathyrus > Lathyrus aphaca. The sequence goes on along the minus strand of OZ014520.1, from coordinate 641,332,029 downwards.
CAAATGATCTGAAATGTATCGTATCTTTTCAAATAGTCCCCAATTAAATTCAATATTTTTGACAGAAACTAGTGTATAATATACTATGATTTTTGACCGAAACATGCATTTTGAAAAGTTTCATAGAATCTAGTTTTCAAATGATTTTTTTGCATGGGCTTCCATCATAACCTTCCCTCTTAACTTATATAAATGATCTGAAAAGTCTCGTATGATTTCAATTAGTCCCCAAATAAATTCGATATTTTTGACCGAAACTAGTGTATAATATACTAAGATTTTTGACCGAAACTTGCATTTCAAAAAGTTTCATAGAATCTAGTTTTTAGATGATTTTTTTGCATGGGCTTCAATCATAACCTTCACTCTTAACATATATAAATGATATGTGAAGACTCGTATCATTTCAAATAATCCCCAATTAAATTTTATTTTTTTGACCGAAACTAGTGTATAATATACTATGATTTTTAACCGAAACTTGCATTTCGAAAAGTTTCATAGAATCTAGTTTTCAGATGATTTTTTTGCATGGACTTCCATCATAACCTTCCCTTTTAACATATATAAATGATCTAAAATGTCTCGTATCATTTCAAACAGTCCACAATTAAATTTGATTTTTTTGAACAAAACTAGTGTATAATATACTATGATTTTTGACCGAAACTTGCATTTCGAAAGGTTTCATAGAATCTAGTTTTCAGATGATATTTTTGCATGCGCTTCCATAATAACCTTCCCTCTTAACATATATAAATGATCTGTCAAGTCTCGTATAATTTCAAATAGTCCACAATTAAATTTGATTTTTTTGACCGAAACTAGTGTATAATATACTTTGATTTTTTAGCGAAACTTGAATTTGGTAAAGTTTCATAGAATATAGTTTTCTGATGAGTTTTTTGCATGGACTTCCATCGTAACCTTCCCTCTTAACATATATAAATGATCTGAAAAGTCTCGTATCATTTCAAATAGTCCCCAATTAAATTCGATATTTTTGACCGAAACTAGTGTATAATATACTATGATTTTTGACCGAAACTTGCATTTTGAAAAGTTTCATAGAATCAAGTTTTCAGATGATTTTTTTGCACGGGCTTCCATCATAACCTTCCCTCTTAACATATATAAATGACATGTGAAGTCTCGTATAATTTCAATTAGTCCCCAATAAAATTTGATATTTTTGACCGAAACTAGTGTATAATATACTATGATTTTTTATCGAAACTTGCATTACGAAAAGTTTCATAGAATCTAGTTTTCAGATGATTTTTATGCATGGACTTCAATCATAACCTTCCCTCTTAACATATATAAATGATCTGAAAAGTCTCGTATCATTTCAAATAGTCCCCAATTAATATTATTTTTTCGACCGAAACTAATGTATAATATACTATGATTTTTGACTGAAATCTTGCATTTCGAAAAGTTTCATAGAATCTAATTTTCCGAAGATTTGTTGGCACTGACTTCCATCATAACCTTCCCTCTTAATGTATATAAATGATATGTGAAGTCTCGTATCATTTTAAATAGTCCCCAATTAAATTTGATTTTTTGACCGAAACTAGTGTATAATATACTATGATTTTTGGCAGAAACTTCCATTTCGAAAAGTTTCAATGAATATAGTTTTCAAATGATGTTTTTGTATGGACTTTCATCATACCCTCCCTCTTAACATATATAAACGATCTGAAAAGTCTCATATCATTTCAAATAGTCCACAATTAAATTCGATATTTTTGACCGAAACTAGTGTATAATATACTATGATTTTTGACCGAAACTTGCATTTTTAAAAGTTTCATAGAATCTAGTTTTCATATGATTTTTTTGCATGGGTTTCCATCATAACCTTCCCTCTTGACATATATAAATGACATCTCAAGTCTCGTATCATTTAAAATAGTTCCCAATTAAATTTTATTTTTTTGACCGAAACTACTGTATAATATACTATGATTTTTGACCGAAACTTGCATTACGAAAAGTTTCATAGAATCTAGTTTCCAGATGATTTTTTTTGCATGGACTTCCATCATAACCTTCCCTCTTAACATATACAAATGATCTGAAATGTATCGTATCTTTTCAAATAGTCCCCAATTAAATTCAATATTTTTGACAGAAACTAGTGTATAATATACTATGATTTTTGACCGAAACATGCATTTTGAAAAGTTTCATAGAATCTAGTTTTCAAATGATTTTTTTGCATGGGCTTCCATCATAACCTTCCCTCTTAACTTATATAAATGATCTGAAAAGTCTCGTATGATTTCAATTAGTCCCCAAATAAATTCGATATTTTTGACCGAAACTAGTGTATAATATACTAAGATTTTTGACCGAAACTTGCATTTCAAAAAGTTTCATAGAATCTAGTTTTTAGATGATTTTTTTGCATGGGCTTCAATCATAACCTTCACTCTTAACATATATAAATGATATGTGAAGACTCGTATCATTTCAAATAATCCCCAATTAAATTTTATTTTTTTGACCGAAACTAGTGTATAATATACTATGATTTTTAACCGAAACTTGCATTTCGAAAAGTTTCATAGAATCTAGTTTTCAGATGATTTTTTTGCATGGACTTCCATCATAACCTTCCCTTTTAACATATATAAATGATCTAAAATGTCTCGTATCATTTCAAACAGTCCACAATTAAATTTGATTTTTTTGAACAAAACTAGTGTATAATATACTATTATTTTTGACCGAAACTTGCATTTCGAAAGGTTTCATAGAATCTAGTTTTCAGATGATTTTTTTGCACGGGCTTCCATAATAACCTTCCCTCTTAACATATATAAATGATCTGTCAAGTCTCGTATCATTTCAAATAGTCCACAATTAAATTTGATTTTTTTGACCGAAACTAGTGTATAATATACTTTGATTTTTTAGCGAAACTTGAATTTCGAAAAGTTTCATAGAATATAGTTTTCTGATGATTTTTTTGCATGGACTTCCATCGTAACCTTCCCTCTTAACATATATAAATGATCTGAAAAGTCTCGTATCATTTCAAATAGTCCCCAATTAAATTCAATATTTTTGACCGAAACTAGTGTATAATATACTATGATTTTTGACCGAAACTTGCATTTTGAAAAGTTTCATAGAATCAAGTTTTCAGATGATTTTTTTGCACGGGCTTCCATCATAACCTTCCCTCTTAACATATATAAATGACATGTGAAGTCTCGTATAATTTCAATTAGTCCCCAATAAAATTTGATATTTTTGACCGAAACTAGTGTATAATATACTATGATTTTTTATCGAAACTTGCATTACGAAAAGTTTCATAGAATCTAGTTTTCAGATGATTTTTATGCATGGACTTCAATCATAACCTTCCCTCTTAACATATATAAATGATCTGAAAAGTCTCGTATCATTTCAAATAGTCCCCAATTAATATTATTTTTTCGACCGAAACTAATGTATAATATACTATGATTTTTGACTGAAATCTTGCATTTCGAAAAGTTTCATAGAATCTAATTTTCCGAAGATTTGTTGGCACTGACTTCCATCATAACCTTCCCTCTTAATGTATATAAATGATATGTGAAGTCTCGTATCATTTTAAATAGTCCCCAATTAAATTTGATTTTTTGACCGAAACTAGTGTATAATATACTATGATTTTTGGCAGAAACTTCCATTTCGAAAAGTTTCAATGAATATAGTTTTCAAATGATGTTTTTGTATGGACTTTCATCATACCCTCCCTCTTAACATATATAAACGATCTGAAAAGTCTCGTATCATTTCAAATAGTCCACAATTAAATTCGATATTTTTGACCGAAACTAGTGTATAATATACTATGATTTTTGACCGAAACTTGCATTTTTAAAAGTTTCATAGAATCTAGTTTTCATATGATTTTTTTGCATGGGTTTCCATCATAACCTTCCCTCTTGACATATATAAATGACATCTCAAGTCTCGTATCATTTAAAATAGTTCCCAATTAAATTTTATTTTTTTGACCGAAACTACTGTATAATATACTATGATTTTTGACCGAAACTTGCATTACGAAAAGTTTCATAGAATCTAGTTTCCAGATGATTTTTTTTGCATGGACTTCCATCATAACCTTCCCTCTTAACATATACAAATGATCTGAAATGTATCGTATCTTTTCAAATAGTCCCCAATTAAATTCAATATTTTTGACAGAAACTAGTGTATAATATACTATGATTTTTGACCGAAACATGCATTTTGAAAAGTTTCATAGAATCTAGTTTTCAAATGATTTTTTTGCATGGGCTTCCATCATAACCTTCCCTCTTAACTTATATAAATGATCTGAAAAGTCTCGTATGATTTCAATTAGTCCCCAAATAAATTCGATATTTTTGACCGAAACTAGTGTATAATATACTAAGATTTTTGACCGAAACTTGCATTTCAAAAAGTTTCATAGAATCTAGTTTTTAGATGATTTTTTTGCATGGGCTTCAATCATAACCTTCACTCTTAACATATATAAATGATATGTGAAGACTCGTATCATTTCAAATAATCCCCAATTAAATTTTATTTTTTTGACCGAAACTAGTGTATAATATACTATGATTTTTAACCGAAACTTGCATTTCGAAAAGTTTCATAGAATCTAGTTTTCAGATGATTTTTTTGCATGGACTTCCATCATAACCTTCCCTTTTAACATATATAAATGATCTAAAATGTCTCGTATCATTTCAAACAGTCCACAATTAAATTTGATTTTTTTGAACAAAACTAGTGTATAATATACTATGATTTTTGACCGAAACTTGCATTTCGAAAGGTTTCATAGAATCTAGTTTTCAGATGATATTTTTGCATGCGCTTCCATAATAACCTTCCCTCTTAACATATATAAATGATCTGTCAAGTCTCGTATAATTTCAAATAGTCCACAATTAAATTTGATTTTTTTGACCGAAACTAGTGTATAATATACTTTGATTTTTTAGCGAAACTTGAATTTGGTAAAGTTTCATAGAATATAGTTTTCTGATGAGTTTTTTGCATGGACTTCCATCGTAACCTTCCCTCTTAACATATATAAATGATCTGAAAAGTCTCGTATCATTTCAAATAGTCCCCAATTAAATTCGATATTTTTGACCGAAACTAGTGTATAATATACTATGATTTTTGACCGAAACTTGCATTTTGAAAAGTTTCATAGAATCAAGTTTTCAGATGATTTTTTTGCACGGGCTTCCATCATAACCTTCCCTCTTAACATATATAAATGACATGTGAAGTCTCGTATAATTTCAATTAGTCCCCAATAAAATTTGATATTTTTGACCGAAACTAGTGTATAATATACTATGATTTTTTATCGAAACTTGCATTACGAAAAGTTTCATAGAATCTAGTTTTCAGATGATTTTTATGCATGGACTTCAATCATAACCTTCCCTCTTAACATATATAAATGATCTGAAAAGTCTCGTATCATTTCAAATAGTCCCCAATTAATATTATTTTTTCGACCGAAACTAATGTATAATATACTATGATTTTTGACTGAAATCTTGCATTTCGAAAAGTTTCATAGAATCTAATTTTCCGAAGATTTGTTGGCACTGACTTCCATCATAACCTTCCCTCTTAATGTATATAAATGATATGTGAAGTCTCGTATCATTTTAAATAGTCCCCAATTAAATTTGATTTTTTGACCGAAACTAGTGTATAATATACTATGATTTTTGGCAGAAACTTCCATTTCGAAAAGTTTCAATGAATATAGTTTTCAAATGATGTTTTTGTATGGACTTTCATCATACCCTCCCTCTTAACATATATAAACGATCTGAAAAGTCTCATATCATTTCAAATAGTCCACAATTAAATTCGATATTTTTGACCGAAACTAGTGTATAATATACTATGATTTTTGACCGAAACTTGCATTTTTAAAAGTTTCATAGAATCTAGTTTTCATATGATTTTTTTGCATGGGTTTCCATCATAACCTTCCCTCTTGACATATATAAATGACATCTCAAGTCTCGTATCATTTAAAATAGTTCCCAATTAAATTTTATTTTTTTGACCGAAACTACTGTATAATATACTATGATTTTTGACCGAAACTTGCATTACGAAAAGTTTCATAGAATCTAGTTTCCAGATGATTTTTTTTGCATGGACTTCCATCATAACCTTCCCTCTTAACATATACAAATGATCTGAAATGTATCGTATCTTTTCAAATAGTCCCCAATTAAATTCAATATTTTTGACAGAAACTAGTGTATAATATACTATGATTTTTGACCGAAACATGCATTTTGAAAAGTTTCATAGAATCTAGTTTTCAAATGATTTTTTTGCATGGGCTTCCATCATAACCTTCCCTCTTAACTTATATAAATGATCTGAAAAGTCTCGTATGATTTCAATTAGTCCCCAAATAAATTCGATATTTTTGACCGAAACTAGTGTATAATATACTAAGATTTTTGACCGAAACTTGCATTTCAAAAAGTTTCATAGAATCTAGTTTTTAGATGATTTTTTTGCATGGGCTTCAATCATAACCTTCACTCTTAACATATATAAATGATATGTGAAGACTCGTATCATTTCAAATAATCCCCAATTAAATTTTATTTTTTTGACCGAAACTAGTGTATAATATACTATGATTTTTAACCGAAACTTGCATTTCGAAAAGTTTCATAGAATCTAGTTTTCAGATGATTTTTTTGCATGGACTTCCATCATAACCTTCCCTTTTAACATATATAAATGATCTAAAATGTCTCGTATCATTTCAAACAGTCCACAATTAAATTTGATTTTTTTGAACAAAACTAGTGTATAATATACTATTATTTTTGACCGAAACTTGCATTTCGAAAGGTTTCATAGAATCTAGTTTTCAGATGATTTTTTTGCACGGGCTTCCATAATAACCTTCCCTCTTAACATATATAAATGATCTGTCAAGTCTCGTATCATTTCAAATAGTCCACAATTAAATTTGATTTTTTTGACCGAAACTAGTGTATAATATACTTTGATTTTTTAGCGAAACTTGAATTTCGAAAAGTTTCATAGAATATAGTTTTCTGATGATTTTTTTGCATGGACTTCCATCGTAACCTTCCCTCTTAACATATATAAATGATCTGAAAAGTCTCGTATCATTTCAAATAGTCCCCAATTAAATTCAATATTTTTGACCGAAACTAGTGTATAATATACTATGATTTTTGACCGAAACTTGCATTTTGAAAAGTTTCATAGAATCAAGTTTTCAGATGATTTTTTTGCACGGGCTTCCATCATAACCTTCCCTCTTAACATATATAAATGACATGTGAAGTCTCGTATAATTTCAATTAGTCCCCAATAAAATTTGATATTTTTGACCGAAACTAGTGTATAATATACTATGATTTTTTATCGAAACTTGCATTACGAAAAGTTTCATAGAATCTAGTTTTCAGATGATTTTTATGCATGGACTTCAATCATAACCTTCCCTCTTAACATATATAAATGATCTGAAAAGTCTCGTATCATTTCAAATAGTCCCCAATTAATATTATTTTTTCGACCGAAACTAATGTATAATATACTATGATTTTTGACTGAAATCTTGCATTTCGAAAAGTTTCATAGAATCTAATTTTCCGAAGATTTGTTGGCACTGACTTCCATCATAACCTTCCCTCTTAATGTATATAAATGATATGTGAAGTCTCGTATCATTTTAAATAGTCCCCAATTAAATTTGATTTTTTGACCGAAACTAGTGTATAATATACTATGATTTTTGGCAGAAACTTCCATTTCGAAAAGTTTCAATGAATATAGTTTTCAAATGATGTTTTTGTATGGACTTTCATCATACCCTCCCTCTTAACATATATAAACGATCTGAAAAGTCTCGTATCATTTCAAATAGTCCACAATTAAATTCGATATTTTTGACCGAAACTAGTGTATAATATACTATGATTTTTGACCGAAACTTGCATTTTTAAAAGTTTCATAGAATCTAGTTTTCATATGATTTTTTTGCATGGGTTTCCATCATAACCTTCCCTCTTGACATATATAAATGACATCTCAAGTCTCGTATCATTTAAAATAGTTCCCAATTAAATTTTATTTTTTTGACCGAAACTACTGTATAATATACTATGATTTTTGACCGAAACTTGCATTACGAAAAGTTTCATAGAATCTAGTTTCCAGATGATTTTTTTTGCATGGACTTCCATCATAACCTTCCCTCTTAACATATACAAATGATCTGAAATGTATCGTATCTTTTCAAATAGTCCCCAATTAAATTCAATATTTTTGACAGAAACTAGTGTATAATATACTATGATTTTTGACCGAAACATGCATTTTGAAAAGTTTCATAGAATCTAGTTTTCAAATGATTTTTTTGCATGGGCTTCCATCATAACCTTCCCTCTTAACTTATATAAATGATCTGAAAAGTCTCGTATGATTTCAATTAGTCCCCAAATAAATTCGATATTTTTGACCGAAACTAGTGTATAATATACTAAGATTTTTGACCGAAACTTGCATTTCAAAAAGTTTCATAGAATCTAGTTTTTAGATGATTTTTTTGCATGGGCTTCAATCATAACCTTCACTCTTAACATATATAAATGATATGTGAAGACTCGTATCATTTCAAATAATCCCCAATTAAATTTTATTTTTTTGACCGAAACTAGTGTATAATATACTATGATTTTTAACCGAAACTTGCATTTCGAAAAGTTTCATAGAATCTAGTTTTCAGATGATTTTTTTGCATGGACTTCCATCATAACCTTCCCTTTTAACATATATAAATGATCTAAAATGTCTCGTATCATTTCAAACAGTCCACAATTAAATTTGATTTTTTTGAACAAAACTAGTGTATAATATACTATGATTTTTGACCGAAACTTGCATTTCGAAAGGTTTCATAGAATCTAGTTTTCAGATGATTTTTTTGCACGGGCTTCCATAATAACCTTCCCTCTTAACATATATAAATGATCTGTCAAGTCTCGTATCATTTCAAATAGTCCACAATTAAATTTGATTTTTTTGACCGAAACTAGTGTATAATATACTTTGATTTTTTAGCGAAACTTGAATTTCGAAAAGTTTCATAGAATATAGTTTTCTGATGATTTTTTTGCATGGACTTCCATCGTAACCTTCCCTCTTAACATATATAAATGATCTGAAAAGTCTCGTATCATTTCAAATAGTCCCCAATTAAATTCAATATTTTTGACCGAAACTAGTGTATAATATACTATGATTTTTGACCGAAACTTGCATTTTGAAAAGTTTCATAGAATCAAGTTTTCAGATGATTTTTTTGCACGGGCTTCCATCATAACCTTCCCTCTTAACATATATAAATGACATGTGAAGTCTCGTATAATTTCAATTAGTACCCAATTAAATTTGATATTTTTGACCGAAACTAGTGTATAATATACTATGATTTTTTATCGAAACTTGCATTACGAAAAGTTTCATAGAATCTAGTTTTCAGATGATTTTTATGCATGGACTTCAATCATAACCTTCCCTCTTAACATATATAAATGATCTGAAAAGTCTCGTATCATTTCAAATAGTCCCCAATTAATATTATTTTTTCGACCGAAACTAATGTATAATATACTATGATTTTTGACTGAAATCTTGCATTTCGAAAAGTTTCATAGAATCTAATTTTCCGAAGATTTGTTGGCACTGACTTCCATCATAACCTTCCCTCTTAATGTATATAAATGATATGTGAAGTCTCGTATCATTTTAAATAGTCCCCAATTAAATTTGATTTTTTGACCGAAACTAGTGTATAATATACTATGATTTTTGGCAGAAACATCCATTTCGAAAAGTTTCAATGAATATAGTTTTCAAATGATGTTTTTGTATGGACTTTCATCATACCCTCCCTCTTAACATATATAAACGATCTGAAAAGTCTCGTATCATTTCAAATAGTCCACAATTAAATTCGATATTTTTGACCGAAACTAGTGTATAATATACTATGATTTTTGACCGAAACTTGCATTTTTAAAAGTTTCATAGAATCTAGTTTTCATATGATTTTTTTGCATGGGTTTCCATCATAACCTTCCCTCTTGACATATATAAATGACATCTCAAGTCTCGTATCATTTAAAATAGTTCCCAATTAAATTTTATTTTTTTGACCGAAACTACTGTATAATATACTATGATTTTTGACCGAAACTTGCATTACGAAAAGTTTCATAGAATCTAGTTTCCAGATGATTTTTTTTGCATGGACTTCCATCATAACCTTCCCTCTTAACATATACAAATGATCTGAAATGTATCGTATCTTTTCAAATAGTCCCCAATTAAATTCAATATTTTTGACAGAAACTAGTGTATAATATACTATGATTTTTGACCGAAACATGCATTTTGAAAAGTTTCATAGAATCTAGTTTTCAAATGATTTTTTTGCATGGGCTTCCATCATAACCTTCCCTCTTAACTTATATAAATGATCTGAAAAGTCTCGTATGATTTCAATTAGTCCCCAAATAAATTCGATATTTTTGACCGAAACTAGTGTATAATATACTAAGATTTTTGACCGAAACTTGCATTTCAAAAAGTTTCATAGAATCTAGTTTTTAGATGATTTTTTTGCATGGGCTTCAATCATAACCTTCACTCTTAACATATATAAATGATATGTGAAGACTCGTATCATTTCAAATAATCCCCAATTAAATTTTATTTTTTTGACCGAAACTAGTGTATAATATACTATGATTTTTAACCGAAACTTGCATTTCGAAAAGTTTCATAGAATCTAGTTTTCAGATGATTTTTTTGCATGGACTTCCATCATAACCTTCCCTTTTAACATATATAAATGATCTAAAATGTCTCGTATCATTTCAAACAGTCCACAATTAAATTTGATTTTTTTGAACAAAACTAGTGTATAATATACTATGATTTTTGACCGAAACTTGCATTTCGAAAGGTTTCATAGAATCTAGTTTTCAGATGATTTTTTTGCACGGGCTTCCATAATAACCTTCCCTCTTAACATATATAAATGATCTGTCAAGTCTCGTATCATTTCAAATAGTCCACAATTAAATTTGATTTTTTTGACCGAAACTAGTGTATAATATACTTTGATTTTTTAGCGAAACTTGAATTTCGAAAAGTTTCATAGAATATAGTTTTCTGATGATTTTTTTGCATGGACTTCCATCGTAACCTTCCCTCTTAACATATATAAATGATCTGAAAAGTCTCGTATCATTTCAAATAGTCCCCAATTAAATTCAATATTTTTGACCGAAACTAGTGTATAATATACTATGATTTTTGACCGAAACTTGCATTTTGAAAAGTTTCATCGAATCTAGTTTTCAGATGATTTTTTTGCATGGGCTTCCATCATAACCTTCCCTCTTAACATATATAAATGACATGTGAATTCTCGTATCATTTCAATTAGTACCCAATTAAATTTGATATTTTTGACCGATACTAGTGTATAATATACTATGATTTTTTATCGAAACTTGCATTACGAAAAGTTTCATAGAATCTAGTTTTCAGATGATTTTTTAGCATGGACTTCAATCATAACCTTCCCTCTTAACATATATAAATGATCTGAAAAGTCTCGTATCATTTCAAATAGTCCCCAATTAATATTATTTTTTTGACCGAAACTAATGTATAATATACTATGATTTTTGACTGAAATCTTGCATTTTTGAAAAGTTTCATAGAATCTAATTTTCCGAAGATTTGTTGCATTTTCCGAAGATTTGTATATAAATGATATGTGAAGTCTCGTATCATTTTAAATAGTCCCTAATTAAATTTGATTTTTTTGACCGAAACTAGTGTATAATATACTATGATTTTTGATAGAAACTTGCATTTCGAAAAGTTTCAATGAATATAGTTTTCAAATGATGTTTTTGCATGGACTTTAATCATACCCTCCTTATTAACATATATAAATGATCTGAAAAGTCTCGTATCATTTCAAATAGTCCCCAATTAAATTCGATATTTTTGACCGAAACTAGTGTATAATATACTATGATTTTTGACCGAAACTTGCATTTTTAAAAGTTTCATAGAATCTAGTTTTCAGATGATTTTTTTGCAAGGGTTTCAATCATAACCTTCCCTCTTGACATATATAAATGACACCTCAAGTCTCGTATAATTTAAAATAGTCCCCAATTAAATTTTATTTTTTTCACGGAAACTACTGTATAATATACTATGATTTTTGACCGAAACTTGCATTTCGACAAGTTTCATAGAATCTAGTTTCCAGATGATTTTTTTTTGCATGGACTTCCATCATAACCTTCTCTCTTAACATATACAAATGATCTGAAATGTATCGTATCTTTTCAAATAGTCCCCAATTAAATTCGATATTTTTGACAGAAACTAGTGTATAATATACTATGATTTTTGACCGAAACATGCATTTTGAAAAGTTTCATAGAATCTAGTTTTCAGATGATTTTTTTTGCATGGGCTTCCATCATAACCTTCCCTCTTAACTTATATAAATGATCTGAAAAGTCTCGTATCATTTCAATTAGTCCCCAATTAAATTCGATATTTTTGACCGAAACTAGTGTATAATATACTAAGATTTTTGACCGAAACTTGCATTTCAAAAAGTTTCATAGAATCTAGTTTTTAAATATTTTTTTGCATGGGCTTCAATCATAACCTTCCCTCTTAACATATATAAATGATATGTGAAGACTCGTATCATTTCAAATAGTCCCCAATTAAATTTTATTAATTTGACCGAAACTAGTTTATAATATACTATGATTTTTGACCGAAACGTGCATTTCGAAAAGTTTCATAGAATCTAGTTTTCAGATGATTTTTTTTGCATGGACTTCCATCATAACCTTCCCTCTTATCATTTATAAATTATCTAAAAAGTCTCGTATCAATTCAAATAGTCCCCAATTAAATTTTCTTTTTTGACTGAAACTAGTGTATAATATACTATGATTTTTGACCGAAACTTGCATTTCTAAAAGTTTAATAGAATCTAGTTTTCAGATGATTTTTTTGCATAGACTTCCATCATAACCTTCCCTCTTATCATATATAAATGATATGTGAAGCCTTGTATCATTTCAAATAGTGCCCAATTAAATTTTATTTTTTTGACCGAAACTAGTGTATAATAAACTAAGATTTTTGACCGAAACTTGCATTTCGAAAAGTATCATAGAATCTAGTTTTCATTCGATTTTTTTGCATGGGCTTCCATAATAACCTTCCCTCTTAACTTATATAAATGATTTGAATAGTCTCGTATAATTTCAATTAGTCCACAAATAAATTCGATATTTTTGACCGAAACTAGTGTATAATATACTAAGATTTTTGACCGAAACTTGCATTTCAAAAAGTTTCATAGAATCTAGTTTTTAGATGATTTTTTTGCATGGGCTTCAATCATAACCTTCCCTATTAACATATATAAATGATATGTGAAGACTCGTATCATTTCAAATAATCCCCAATTAAATTTTATTTTTTTGACCGAAACTAGTGTATAATATACTATGATTTTTAAACGAAACTTGCATTTCGAAAAGTTTCATAGAATCTAGTTTTCAGATGAATTTTTTGCATGGACTTCCATCATAACCTTCCCTTTTAACATATATAAATGATCTAAAATGTCTCGTATCATTTCAAACAGTCCACAATTAAATTTGATTTTTTTGAATAAAACTAGTGTATAATATACTATGATTTTTGATCGAAACTTGCATTTCGAAAAGTTTCATAGAATATAGTTTTCAGATGATTTTTTTGCATGGACTTCCATCGTAACCTTCCCTCTTAACATATATAAATGATCTTTCAAGTCTCGTATCATTTCAAATAGTCCACAATTAAATTTGATTTTTTTGACCGAAACTAGTGTATAATATACTTTGATTTTTTACCGAAACTTGAATTTCGAAAATTTAATAGAATATAGTTTTCTAATGATTTTTTTGCATGGACTTCCATCGTAACCTTCCCTCTTAACATATATAAATGATCTGTAAAGTCTCGTATCATTTCAAATAGTCCCCAATTAAATTCGATATTTTTGACCGAAACTAGTGTATAATATACTATGATTTTTGACCGAAACTTGCATTTTTAAAAGTTTCATAGAATCTAGTTTTCATATGATTTTTTTGCATGGGTTTCCATCATAACCTTCCCTCTTGACATATATAAATGACATCTCAAGTCTCGTATCATTTAAAATAGTCCCCAATTAAATTTTATTTTTTTGACCGAAACTATTGTATAATATACTATGATTTTTGACCGAAACTTGCATTTCAACAAGTTTCATAGAATCTAGTTTCCAGATGATTTTTTTTGCATGGACTTCCATCATAACCTTCCCTCTTAACATATACAAATGATCTGAAATGTATCGTATATTTTCAAATAGTCCCCAATTAAATTCGATATTTTTGACAGAAACCAGTGTATAATATACAATGATTTTTGACCGAAACATGCATTTTGAAAAGTTTCATAGAATCTAGTTTTCAGATGATTTTTTTTGCATGGGCTTCCATCATAACCTTCCCTCTTAACTTATATAAATGATCTGAAAAGTCTCGTATCATTTCAATTAGTCCCCAATTAAATTTAATATTTTTGACCAAAACTAGTGTATAATATACTAAGATTTTTGACCGAAACTTGCATTTCAAAAAGTTTCATAGAATCTAGTTTTTAGATGATTTTTTTGCATGGGCTTCAATCATAACCTTCCCTCTTAACATATATAAATGATATGTGAAGACTCGTATCATTTCAAATAGTCCCCAATTAAATTTTATTTTTTTGACCGAAACTAGTTTATAATATACTATGATTTTTGATCGAAACTTGCATTTCGAAAAGTTTCATAGAATCTAGTTTTCAGATGATTTTTTTTGCATGGACTTCCATCATAACCTTCCCTCTTATCATTTATAAATGATCTAAAAAGTCTCGTATCAATTCAAATAGTCCCCAATTAAATTTTCTTTTTTGACCGAAACTAGTGTATAATATAATATGATTTTTGACCGAAACTTGCATTTCGAAAAGTTTAATAGAATCTAGTTTTCAGATGATTTTTTTGCATAGACTTCCATCATACCCTTCCCTCTTAACAATATAAATGATATTTGAAGTCTTGTATCATTTCAAATAGTGCCCAATTAAATTTTATTTTTTTGACCGAAACTAGTGTATAATATACTAAGATTTTTGACCGAAACTTGCATTTCGAAAAGTATTATAGAATCTAGTTTTCATTTAATTTTTTTGCATGGACTTCAACCATAACCTTCCCTCTTAACATATATAAATTATCTGAAAATTCTCGTATCATTTCAAATAGTCCACAATTAAATTTGATTTTTTTGACCGAAACTAGTGTATAATATACTATGATTTTTGACCGAAACTTGCATTTCGAAAAGTTTCAATGAATATAGTTTTCAGATGATTTTTTTGCATGGACTTCCATCATACCCTCCTTCTAAACATATATAAATGATCTGAAAAGTCTCGTATCATTTCAAATAGTCCCCAATTAAATTCGATATTTTTGACTGAAACTAGTGTATAATATACTATGATTTTTGACCGAAACTTGCATTTTTAAAAGTTTCATAGAATCTAGTTTTCAGATGATTTTTTGGCATGGGCTTCCATCATAACCTTCCCTCTTAACATATATAAATGACATGTCAAGTCTCGTATCATTTAAAATAGTCCCCAATTAAATTTGATTTTTTTGACCGAAACTACTGTATAATATACTATGATTTTTGCCCGGAACTTGCATTTCGAAAAGTTTCATAGAATCTAGTTTTCAGAAGATTTTTTTTGCATGGACTTTCATCATAACCTTCCCTCTTAACATATAGAAATGATCTGAAAAGTCTCGTATCATTTAAAAAAGTCCCCAATTAAATTCGGTATTTTTGACAGAAACTAGTGTATAATATACTATGATTTTTGACCAAAACATGTATTTTGAAAAGTTTCATAGAATCTAGTTTTCAGGTAATTTTTTTTGCATGGACTTCAATCATAACCTTCCCTCTTAACATATATAAATGATCTAAAATGTCTCGTATCATTTCAAACATTCCACAATTAAATTTGATTTTTTTGAACAAAACTAGTGTATAATATACTATGATTTTTGATCGAAACTTGCATTTCGAAAAGTTTCATAGAATCTAGTTTTCAGATGAGTTTTTTTGCATGGGCTTCCATAATAACCTTCCCTCTTAACATATATAAATGATCTGTTAAGTCTCGTATAATTTCAAATAGTCCACAATTAAATTTGATTTTTTTGACCGAAACTAGTGTATAATATACTATGATTTTTAACCGAAACTTGCATTTCGAAAAGTTTCATAGAATCTAGTTTTCAGATAATTTTTTTGCATGGGCTTCCATCATAACCTTCCCTCGTAACATATATAAATGACATGTGAAGTCTCGTATCATTTCAATTAGTCCCCAATTAAATTTGATATTTTTGACCGAAACTAGGGTATAATATACTATGTTTTTTTATCGAAACTTGCATTTCGAATAGTTTCATAGAATCTAGTTTTCAGATGATTTTTTTGCATGGGCTTCCATCATAACCTTCCCTCTTAACATATATAAATGACATGTCAAGACTTGTATGATTTCAAATAGTCCCCAATTAAATTTGATTTTTTTGACCGAAACTACTGTATAATATACTATGATTTTTGACCGAAACTTGCATTTCGAAAAGTTTTATAGAATCTAGTTTTCAGATGATTGTTTTTGCATGGACTTCCATCATAACCTTCCCTCTTAACATATATAAATTATCTGAAAATTCTCGTATCATTTTAAATAGTCCACAATTAAATTTGATTTTTTTGACCGAAACTAGTGTATAATATACTATGATTTTTAACCGAAACTTGCATTTAGAAAAGTTTCATAGAATATAATTTTCAGATGATTTTTTTGCATGGACTTCCATCATAACCTTCCCTCTTAACATATATAAATGATCTGAAAAGTCTCGTATAATTTCAAATAGTCCCCAATTAAATTCGATGTTTTTGACCGAAACTAGTGTATAATATACTATGATTTTTGACTGAAACTTGCATTTTTAAAAGTTTCATAGAATCTAGTTTTCAGATGATTTTTTTGCATGGGCTTCCATAATAACCTTCCCTCTTAACATATATAAATGACATGTCAAGTATCGTATGATTTAAAATATCCCCAATTAAATTTGATTTTTTTGACCGAAACTACTGTATAATATACTAAGATTTTTGACCGAAACATGCATTTTGAAAAGTTTCATAGAATCTAGTTTTCAGATGATTTTTTTGCATGGGCTTCCATCATAACCTTACCTCTTAACATATATAAATGATCTGAAAAGTCTCGTAACATTTCAATTAGTCCCCAATTAAATTCGATATTTTTGACCGAAACTAGTGTATAATATACTATGATTTTTGACCGAAACTTGCATTTCAAAAAGTTTCATAGAATCTAGTTTTTAGATGATTTTTTAACATGGGCTTCAATCATAACCTTCCCTCTTTACATATATAAATGATAGGTGAAGACTCGTATCATTTCAAATAGTCCCCAATTAAATTTTATTTTTTTGACCGAAACTAGTGTATAATATACTATGATTTTTAACCGAAACTTGCATTTCGAAAAGTTTCATAGAATCTAGTTTTCAGATGATTTTTTTGCATGGACTTCCATCATAACCTTCCCTTTTAACATATATAAATGATATAAAATGTCTCGTATCATTTCAAATAGTCCATAATTAAATTTATTTTTTTGAACAAAACTAGTGTATAATATACTATGATTTTTGACCGAAACTTGCATTTCGAAAAGTTTCAAAGAATCTAGTTTTCAGATGATTTTTTTGCATGGGCTTCCATAATAACCTTCCCTCTTAACATATATAAATGATATGTCAAGTCTCGTATCATTTCAAATAGTCCACAATTAAATTTGATTTTTTGACCGAAACTAGTGTATAATATACTATGATTTTTAACCGAAACTTGCATTTCGAAAAGTTTCATAGAATATAGTTTTCAGATGATTTTTTTGCATTGACTTCCATCGTAACCTTCCCTCTTAACATATATAAGTGATCTGAAAAGTCTCGTATCATTTCAAATAGTCCCCAATTAAATTGGATATTTTTGACCGAAACAAGTGTATAATATACTATGATTTTTGACCGAAACTTGCATTTCGAAAAGTTTCATAGAATCTGGTTTTCAGATGATTTTTTTGCATGGGCTTCCATCATAACCTTCCCTTGTAACATATATAAATGATATGTGAAGTCTCGTATCATTTCAATTAGTCCCCAATTAAATTTTATTTTTTTGACCGAAACTAGTGTATAATATACTATGATTTTTTATCGAAACTTGCATTTCAAAAAGTTTATTAGAATCTAGTTTTCAGATGATTTTTTTGAATGGACTTCGATCATAACCTTCCCTCTTAACATATATAAATAATCTGAAAAGTCTCCTGTCATTTCGAATAATCCCCAATTAATATTATTTTTTTTGACCGAAACTAATGTATAATATACAATGATTTTTGACTGAAATCTTGCATTTCGAAAAAGTTTCATAGAATCTAATTTTCCGAAGATTTGTTGGTATGGACTTCCATCATAACCTTCCCTCTTAATGTATATAAATGATATGTGAAGTCTCGTATCATTTTAAATAGTCCCTAATTAAATTTGATTTTTTTGACAGAAACTATTGTATAATATACTATGATTTTTGACCGAAACTTGCATTTCGAAAAGTTTCATAGAATATAGTTTTCAGGTGATTTTTTTGCATGGACTTCCATCATAACCTTACCTCTTATCATTTATTAATGATCTGAAAAGTATCGTATCAATTCAAATAGTCCCCAATTAAATTTTATTTTTTTGACCTAAACTAGTGTATAATATACTATGATTTTAGACCGAAACATGCATTTCGAAAAGTTTCATAGAATCTAGTTTTCAGATGATTTTTTTGCATGGACTTCCATCATAACCTTCCCTCTTAACATATATAAATGATATGTGAAGTCTTGTATCATTTCAAATAGTCCCCAATTAAATTTTATTTTTTTGACCGAAACTAGTGTATAATAAACTAAGATTTTTGACCGAAACATGCATTTAGAAAAGTTTATAGAATCTAGTTTTCATTTGATTTTTTTGCATGGACTTCCATCATTACCTTCCCTCTTAACATATATAAATTATCTGAAAATTCTCGTATCATTTCAAATAGTCCACAATTAAATTTGAGTTTTTTGACCGAAACTAGTGTATAATATACTATGATTTTTAACCGAAACTTGCATTTCGAAAGGTTTCATAGAATATAATTTTCAGATGATTTTTTTGCATGGACTTCCATCATAACCTTCCCTCTTAACATATATAAATGATCTGAAAAGTCTCGTATCATTTCAAATAGTCCACAATTAAATTTGATTTTATTGACCAAAACTAGTGTATAATATACTATGATTTTTGACCGAAACTTGCATTTCGAAAAGTTTCATAGAATCTATTTTTAAGATGATTTTTTGGCACGGGCTTCCATAATAACCTTCCCTCTTAACATATATAAATGATCTTTCAAGTCTCTTATCATTTCAAATAGTCCACAATTAAATTTGAATTTTTCGACCGAAACTAGTGTATAATATACTATGATTTTTGACCGAAAGTTGCATTTCCAAAAGTTTCAATGAATATAGTTTTCAAATGATTTTTTTGCATGGAATTCCATCATACCCTCCCTCTTAACATATATAAATGATCTGAAAAGTCTCGTATAATTTCAAATAGTTCCCATTTAAATTCGATGTTTTTGACCGAAACTAGTGTATAATATACTATGATTTTTGACCGAAACTTGCATTTTTAAAAGTTTCATAGAATCTAGTTTTCAGATGATTTTTTTGCATGGGCTTCCATCATAACCTTCCCTCTTAACATATATAAATGACATGTCAAGTCTCATATGATTTAAAATAGTCCCCAATTAAATTTGATTTTTTTGACCGAAACTACTGTATAATATACTATGATTTTTGACCGAAACTTGCATTTCGAAAAGTTTTATAGAATCTAGTTTTCAGATGATTGTTTTTGCATGGACTTCCATCATAACCTTCCCTCTTAACATATATAAATTATCTGAAAATTCTCGTATCATTTTAAATAGTCCACAATTAAATTTGATTTTTTTGACCGAAACTAGTGTATAATATACTATGATTTTTAACCGAAACTTGCATTTAGAAAAGTTTCATAGAATATAATTTTCAGATGATTTTTTTGCATGGACTTCCATCATAACCTTCCCTCTTAACATATATAAATGATCTGAAAAGTCTCGTATAATTTCAAATAGTCCCCAATTAAATTCGATGTTTTTGACCGAAACTAGTGTATAATATACTATGATTTTTGACTGAAACTTGCATTTTTAAAAGTTTCATAGAATCTAGTTTTCAGATGATTTTTTTGCATGGGCTTCCATAATAACCTTCCCTCTTAACATATATAAATGACATGTCAAGTATCGTATGATTTAAAATATCCCCAATTAAATTTGATTTTTTTGACCGAAACTACTGTATAATATACTAAGATTTTTGACCGAAACATGCATTTTGAAAAGTTTCATAGAATCTAGTTTTCAGATGATTTTTTTGCATGGGCTTCCATCATAACCTTACCTCTTAACATATATAAATGATCTGAAAAGTCTCGTAACATTTCAATTAGTCCCCAATTAAATTCGATATTTTTGACCGAAACTAGTGTATAATATACTATGATTTTTGACCGAAACTTGCATTTCAAAAAGTTTCATAGAATCTAGTTTTTAGATGATTTTTTAACATGGGCTTCAATCATAACCTTCCCTCTTTACATATATAAATGATAGGTGAAGACTCGTATCATTTCAAATAGTCCCCAATTAAATTTTATTTTTTTGACCGAAACTAGTGTATAATATACTATGATTTTTAACCGAAACTTGCATTTCGAAAAGTTTCATAGAATCTAGTTTTCAGATGATTTTTTTGCATGGACTTCCATCATAACCTTCCCTTTTAACATATATAAATGATATAAAATGTCTCGTATCATTTCAAATAGTCCATAATTAAATTTATTTTTTTGAACAAAACTTGTGTATAATATACTATGATTTTTGACCGAAACTTGCATTTCGAAAAGTTTCAAAGAATCTAGTTTTCAGATGATTTTTTTGCATGGGCTTCCATAATAACCTTCCCTCTTAACATATATAAATGATATGTCAAGTCTCGTATCATTTCAAATAGTCCACAATTAAATTTGATTTTTTGACCGAAACTAGTGTATAATATACTATGATTTTTAACCGAAACTTGCATTTCGAAAAGTTTCATAGAATATAGTTTTCAGATGATTTTTTTGCATTGACTTCCATCGTAACCTTCCCTCTTAACATATATAAGTGATCTGAAAAGTCTCATATCATTTCAAATAGTCCCCAATTAAATTGGATATTTTTGACCGAAACAAGTGTATAATATACTATGATTTTTGACCGAAACTTGCATTTCGAAAAGTTTCATAGAATCTGGTTTTCAGATGATTTTTTTGCATGGGCTTCCATCATAACCATCCCTTGTAACATATATAAATGATATGTGAAGTCTCGTATCATTTCAATTAGTCCCCAATTAAATTTTATTTTTTTGACCGAAACTAGTGTATAATATACTATGATTTTTTATCGAAACTTGCATTTCAAAAAGTTTATTAGAATCTAGTTTTCAGATGATTTTTTTGAATGGACTTCGATCATAACCTTCCCTCTTAACATATATAAATAATCTGAAAAGTCTCCTGTCATTTCGAATAATCCCCAATTAATATTATTTTTTTTGACCGAAACTAATGTATAATATACAATGATTTTTGACTGAAATCTTGCATTTCGAAAAAGTTTCATAGAATCTAATTTTCCGAAGATTTGTTAGTATGGACTTCCATCATAACCTTCCCTCTTAATGTATATAAATGATATGTGAAGTCTCGTATCATTTTAAATAGTCCCTAATTAAATTTGATTTTTTTGACAGAAACTATTGTATAATATACTATGATTTTTGACCGAAACTTGCATTTCGAAAAGTTTCATAGAATATAGTTTTCAGGTGATTTTTTTGCATGGACTTCCATCATAACCTTACCTCTTATCATTTATTAATGATCTGAAAAGTATCGTATCAATTCAAATAGTCCCCAATTAAATTTTATTTTTTTGACCTAAACTAGTGTATAATATACTATGATTTTAGACCGAAACATGCATTTCGAAAAGTTTCATAGAATCTAGTTTTCAGATGATTTTTTTGCATGGACTTCCATCATAACCTTCCCTCTTAACATATATAAATGATATGTGAAGTCTTGTATCATTTCAAATAGTCCCCAATTAAATTTTATTTTTTTGACCGAAACTAGTGTATAATAAACTAAGATTTTTGACCGAAACATGCATTTCGAAAAGTTTTATAGAATCTAGTTTTCATTTGATTTTTTTGCATGGACTTCCATCATTACCTTCCCTCTTAACATATATAAATTATCTGAAAATTCTCGTATCATTTCAAATAGTCCACAATTAAATTTGATTTTTTTGACCGAAACTAGTGTATAATATACTATGATTTTTAACCGAAACTTGCATTTCGAAAGGTTTCATAGAATATAATTTTCAGATGATTTTTTTGCATGGACTTCCATCATAACCTTCCCTCTTAACATATATAAATGATCTGAAAAGTCTCGTATCATTTCAAATAGTCCACAATTAAATTTGATTTTATTGACCAAAACTAGTGTATAATATACTATGATTTTTGACCGAAACTTGCATTTCGAAAAGTTTCATAGAATCTATTTTTAAGATGATTTTTTGGCACGGGCTTCCATAATAACCTTCCCTCTTAACATATATAAATGATCTTTCAAGTCTCTTATCATTTCAAATAGTCCACAATTAAATTTCAATTTTTCGACCGAAACTAGTGTATAATATACTATGATTTTTGACCGAAAGTTGCATTTCCAAAAGTTTCAATGAATATAGTTTTCAAATGATTTTTTTGCATGGAATTCCATCATACCCTCCCTCTTAACATATATAAATGATCTGAAAAGTCTCGTATAATTTCAAATAGTTCCCATTTAAATTCGATGTTTTTGACCGAAACTAGTGTATAATATACTATGATTTTTGACTGAAACTTGCATTTTTAAAAGTTTCATAGAATCTAGTTTTCAGATGATTTTTTTGCATGGGCTTCCATCATAACCTTCCCTCTTAACATATATAAATGACATGTCAAGTCTCATATGATTTAAAATAGTCCCCAATTAAATTTGATTTTTTTGACCGAAACTACTGTATAATATACTATGATTTTTGACCGAAACTTGCATTTCGAAAAGTTTTATAGAATCTAGTTTTCAGATGATTGTTTTTGCATGGACTTCCATCATGACCTTCCCTCTTAACATATACAAATGATATAAAAAGTCTCGTATCTTTTCAAATAGTCCCCAATTAAATTCGATATTTTTGACAGAAACTAGTGTATAATATACTATGATTATTGACCGAAACATGCATTTTAAAAAGTTTCATAGAATCTAGTTTTCAGATGATTTTTTTGCATGGGCTTCCATCATAACCTTCCCTCTTAACATATATAAATGACATGTCAAGTATCATATGATTTAAAATAGTCCTCAATTAAATTTGATTTTTTTGACCGAAACTAGTGTATAATATACTATGATTTTTAACCGAAACATGCATTTCGAAAAGTTTCATAGAATATAGTTTTCAGATTATTTTTAACATGGACTTCCATCGTAACCTTCCCTCTTAACATATATAAATGATCTGAAAAGTCTCGTATCATTTCAAATAGTCCCCAACTAAATTCGATATTTTTGACCGAAACTAGTGTATAATATACTATGATTTTGGACCGAAACTTGCATTTCGAAAAGTTTCATAGAATCTGGTTTTCAGATGATTGTTTTGCATGTGCTTCCATCATAACCTTCCCTTGTAACATATATAAATGACATGTGAAGTCTCGTATCATTTCAATTAGTCTCCAATTAAATTTTATTTTTTTGACCGAAACTAGTGTATAATATACTATGATTTTTTATCGAAACTTGCATTTCGAAAAGTTTCATAGAATCTAGTTTTCAGATGATTTTTTTGAATGGACTTCGATCATAACCTTCCCTCTTAACATATATAAATGATCTGAAAAGTCTCCTGTCATTTCGAATAAACCCCAATTAATATTATTTTTTTTTGACCGAAACTAATGTATAATATACTATGATTTTTGACTGAAATCTTGCATTTCGAAAAAGTTTCATAGAATCTAATTTTTCGAAGATTTGTTGGTATAGACTTCCATCATAACCTTCCCTCTTAATGTATATAAATGATATGTGAAGTCTCGTATCATTTTAAATTGTCCATAATTAAATTTGATTTTTTTGACCGAATCTATTGTATAATATACTATGATTTTTGACCGAAACTTGCATTTCGAAAAGTTTCATAGAATATAGTTTTCAGGTGATTTTTTTGCATGGACTTCCATCATAACCTTCCCTCTTATCATTTATAAATGATCTGAAAAGTCTCGTATCAATTCAAATAGTCCCCAATTAAACTTTATTTTTTTGACCGAAACTAGTGTATAATATACTGATTTTAGACCGAAACATGCATTTCGAAAAGTCTCATAGAATCTAGTTTTCAGATGATTTTTTTGCATGGACTTCCATCATAACCTTCCCTCTTAACATATATAAATGATATGTGAAGTCTTGTATCATTTCAAATAGTCCCCAATTAAATTTTATTTTTTTTACCGAAACTAGTGTATAATATACTATGATTTTTAAACGAAACATGCATTTCGAAAAGTTTCATAGAATCTAGTTTTCAGATGATTTTTTTGAATGGACTTCCATCATAACCTTCCCTTTTAACATATATAAATGATCTAAAATGTATCGTATCATTTCAAATAGTCCACAATTAAATTTGATTTTTTTGAACAAAACTAGTGTATAATATACTATGATTTTTGACCGAAACTTGCATTTCGAAAAGTTTCAAAGAATCTAGTTTTCAGATGATTTTTTTGCTAGGGCTTCCATAATAACCTTCCCTCTTAACATATATAAATGATCTGTCAAGTCTCGTATCATTTCAAATAGTTCACAATTAAATTTGATTTTTTTGACCGAAACTAGTGTATAATATACTATGATTTTTAACCGAAACTTGCATTTCTAAAAGTTTCATAGAATATAGTTTTCAGATGATTTTTTTGCATGGACTTCCATCGTAACCTTCCCTCTTAACATATATAAATGATCTGAAAAGTCTCGTATCATTTCAAATAGTCCCCAACTAAATTCGATATTTTTGACCGAAACTAGTGTATAATATACTATGATTTTTGACCGAAACTTGCATTTCGAAAAGTTTCATAGAATCTGGTTTTCAGATGATTATTTTGCATGGGTTTCCATCATAACCTTCCCTTGTAACATTTATAAATGACATGTGAAGTCTCGTATCATTTCAATTAGTCCCCAATTAAATTTTATTTTTTTGACCGAAACTAGTGTATAATATACTATGATTCTTTATCGAAACTTGCATTTCGAAAAGTTTCATAGAATCTAGTTTTCAGATGATTTTTTTGCATGGACTTCGATCATAACCTTCCCTCTTAACATATATAAATGATCTGAAAAGTCTCCTGTCATTTCGAATAATCCCCAATTAATATTATTTTTTTTGACCGAAACTATTGTATAATATACTATGATTGTTGACTGAAACTTGCATTTCGAAAAAGTTTCATAGAATCTAATTTTCAGATGATTGTTTTGCATGGGCTTCCATCATAACCTTCCCTTGTAACATATATAAATGACATGTGAAGTCTCGTATCATTTCAATTAGTCCCCAATTAAATTTTATTTTTTTGACCGAAACTAGTGTATAATATACTATGATTTTTAACCGAAACTTGCATTTCGAAAAGTTTCATAGAATCTAGATTTCAGATGATTTTTTTGCATGGACTTCCATCATAACCTTCCCTTTTAACATATATAAATGATCTAAAATGTTTCGTATCATTTCAAATAGTCCACAATTAAATTTGATTTTTTTGAACAAAACTAGTGTATAATATACTATGATTTTTGACCGAAACTTGCATTTCGAAAAGTTTCAAAGAATCTAGTTTTCAGATGATTTTTTTGCATGGGCTTCCATAATAACCTTCCCTCTTAACATATATAAATGATCTGTCAAGTCTCGTATCATTTCAAATAGTACACAATTAAATTTGATTTTTTTGACCGAAACTAGTGTATAATATACTATGATTTTTAACCGAAACTTGCATTTCGAAAAGTTTCATAGAATATAGTTTTCAGATGATTTTTTTGCGTGGACTTCCATCGTAACCTTCCCTATTAACATATATAAATGATCTGAAAAGTCTCGTATCATTTCAAATAGTCCCCAATTAAATTCGATATTTTTGCCCGAAACTAATGTATAATATACTATGATTTTTGACCGAAACTTGCATTTCGAAAAGTTTCATAGAATCTGGTTTTCAGATGATTGTTTTGCATGGGCTTCCATCATAACCTTCCCTTGTAACATATATAAATGACATGTGAAGTCTCGTATCATTTCAATTAGTCCCCAATTAAATTTTATTTTTTTGACCGAAACTAGTGTATAATATACTATGATTTTTTATCGAAACTTGCATTTCGAAAAGTTTCATAGAATCTAGTTTTCAGATGATTTTTTTGCATGGACTTTGATCATAACCTTCCCTCTTAACATATATAAATGATCTGAAAAGTCTCCTGTCATTTCGAATAATCCCCAATTAATATTTTTTTTTTGACCGAAACTAATGTATAATATACTATGATTTTTGACTGAAATCTTGCATTTCGAAAAGTTTCATAGAATATAGTTTTCAGGTGATTTTTTTGCATGGACTTCCATAATAACCTTCTCTCTTATCATTTATAAATGATCTGAAAAGTCTCGTATCATTTCAAATAGTCCCCAATTAAATTTTATTTTTTTGACCGAAACTAGTGTATAATATACTATGATTTTAGACCGAAACATGCATTTCGAAAAGTTTCATAGAATCTAGTTTTCAGATGATTTTTTTGCATGGACTTCCATCATAACTTTCCCTCTTAACATATATAAATGATTTGTGAAGTCTTGTATCATTTCAAATAGTCCCCAATTAAAATTTATTTTTTTGACCGAAACTAGTGTATAATATACTAAGATTTTTGACCGAGACTTGCATTTCGAAAAGTTTTATAGAATCTAGTTTTCATTTGATTTTTTTGCATGGACTTCCATCATAACCTTCCCTCTTAACATATATAAATTATCTGAAAATTCTCGTATCATTTCAAATAGTCCACAATTAAATTTGATTTTTTTGACCGAAACTAGTGTATAATATACTATGATTTTTAACCGAAACTTGCATTTCGAAATGTTTCATAGAATATAATTTTCAGATGATTTTTTTGCATGGACTTCCATCATAACCTTCCCTCTTAACATATATAAATGATCTGAAAAGTCTCGTATCATTTTAAATAGTCCACAATTAAATTTGATTTTATTGACCAAAACTAGTGTATAATATACTATGATTTTTGACCGAAACTTGCATTTCGAAAAGTTTCATAGAATCTATTTTTAAGATGATTTGTTGGCACGGGCTTCCATAATAACCTTCCCTCTTAACATATATAAATGATCTGTCATGTCTCGTATCATTTCAAATAGTCCACAATTACATTTGAATTTTTTGACCGAAACTAGTGTATAATATACTATGATTTTTGACCGAAACTTGCATTTCCAAAAGTTTCAATGAATATAGTTTTCAAATGATTTTTTTGCATGGAATTACATCATACCCTCCCTCTTAACATATATAAATGATCTGAAAAGTCTCGTATAATTTCAAATAGTCCCCAATTAAATTCGATGTTTTTGACCGAAACGAGTGTATAATATACTATGATTTTTGACCGAAACTTGCATTTTTAAACGTTTCAGATGATTTTTTTTGCATGGGCTTCCATCATAACCTTCCCTCTTAACATATATAAATGACATGTCAAGTCTCAGATGATTTAAAATAGTACCCAATTAAATTTGATTTTTTTGACCGAAACTACTGTATAATATACTATGATTTTTGACCGAAACATGCATTTCAAAAAGTTTCATAGAATCTAGTTTTCAGATGATTGTTTTTGCATGGACTTCCATCATGACCTTCCATCTTAACATATACAAATGATCTGAAAAGTCTCGTATATTTTCAAATAGTCCCCAATTAAATTCGATATTTTTGACAGAAACTTGTGTATAATATACTATGATTTTTAAACGAAACATGCATTTTGAAAAGTTTCATAGAATCTAGTTTTCAGATGATTTTTTTGCATAGGCTTCCATCATAACCTTCCCTCTTAACATATATAAATGATCTGAAAATTCTCGTATCATTTCAATTAGTCCCCAATTAAATTCGATATTTTTGACCGAAACTAGTGTATAATATACTATGATTTTTGACCGAAACATGCATTTCGAAAAGTTTCATAGAATCTAGTTTTCATATGATTTTTTTGCATGGGCTTCCATCATAACCTTCCCTCTTAACATATATAAATGATCTGTCATGTCTCGAATAATTTCAAATAGTCCACAATTAAATTTGATATTTTTGACCGAAACTAGTGTATAATATACTATGATTTTCGACCGAAACTTGCATTTCGAAAAGTTTCATAGAATCTAGTTTTCAGATGATTTTTTTGCATGGGCTTCCATAATAACCTTCCCTCTTAACATATAAAAATGATCTGAAAAGTTTCGTATCATTTTAAATAGTTCCCAATTAAATTCGATATTTTTGACAGAAACTAGTGTATAATATACTATGATTTTTGACCGAAACTTGCATTTCGAAAAGTTTCATAGAATCTAGTTTTCAGATATTTTTTTGCATGGACTTCCATCATTACCTTCCCTCTTAACATATATAAATGATCCGAAAAGTCTCGTATCATTTCAAATAGTCCACAATTAAATATCATTTTTTTGACCGAAACTAGTGTATAATATACTATGATTTTTGACCGAAACTTGCATTTCGAAAAGTTTCATAGAAAATAGTTTTTAGATGATTTTTTTGCATGGACTTCCATCATAACCATCCCTCTTAACATATATAAATGATCTGAAAAGTCTCGTATCATTTCAAATAGTCACCAATTAAATTCGATATTTTTGACCGAAACTAGTGTATAATATACTATGATTTTTGACTGAAACTTGCATTTTTAAAAGTTTCATAGAATCTAGTTTTCAGATGATTTTTTTGCATGGGCTTCCATCATAACCTTCCCTCTTAACACATATAAATGACATGTCAAGTCTCATATGATTTAAAATAGTCCCCAATTAAATTTGATTTTTTTGACCGAAACTACTGTATAATATACTATGATTTTTGACCGAAACTTGCATTTCGAAAAGTTTCATAGAATATACTTTTTAGATGATTTTTTTGCATGGACTTCCATCATAACCTTCACTCTTAACATATACAAATGATCTGAAAAGTCTCGTATCTTTTCAAATAGTCCCCAATTAAATTCGATATTTTTGACAGAAACTAGTGTATAATATACTATGATTTTTGATCGAAACATGCATTTTGAAAAGTTTCATAGAATCTAGTTTTCAGATAATTTTTTTGCATGGGCTTCCATCATAACCTTCCCTCTTAACATATATAAATGACATGTCAAGTCTCAGATGATTTAAAATAGTCCCCAATTAAATTTGATTTTTTTGACCGAAACTACTGTATAATATACTATGATTTTTGACCGAAACATGCATTTCAAAAAGTTTCATAGAATCTAGTTTTCAGATGATTGTTTTAGCATGGACTTCCATCATGACCTTCCATCTTAACATATACAAATGATCTGAAAAGTCTCGTATCTTTTCAAATAGTCCCCAATTAAATTCGATATTTTTAACAGAAACTTGTGTATAATATACTATGATTTTTAAACGAAACATGCATTTTGAAAAGTTTTATAGAATCTAGTTTTCAGATGATTATTTTGCATAGGCTTCCATCATAACCTTCCCTCTTAACATATATAAATGATCTGAAAATTCTCGTATCATTTCAATTAGTCCCCAATTAAATTCGATATTTTTGACCGAAACTAGTGTATAATATACTATGATTTTTGACCGAAACTTGCATTTCGAAAAGTTTCATAGAATCTAGTTTTTATATGATTTTTTTTCATGGGCTTCCATCATAACCTTCCCTCTTAACATATATATATGATCTGTCATGTCTCGAATAATTTCAAATAGTCCACAATTAAATTTGATATTTTTGACCGAAACTAGTGTATAATATACTATGATTTTCGACCGAAACTTGCATTTCGAAAAGTTTCATAGAATCTAGTTTTCAGATGATTTTTTTGCATGGGCTTCCATAATAACCTTCCCTCTTAACATATAAAAATGATCTGAAAAGTTTCGTATCATTTTAAATAGTTCCCAATTAAATTCGATATTTTTGACCGAAACTAGTGTATAATATACTATGATTTTTGACCGAAACTTGCATTTCGAAAAGTTTCATAGAATCTAGTTTTCAGATATTTTTTTGCATGGACTTCCATCATTACCTTCCCTCTTAACATATATAAATGATCCGAAAAGTCTCGTATCATTTCAAATAGTCCACAATTAAATATCATTTTTTTGACCGAAACTAGTGTATAATATACTATGATTTTTGACCGAAACTTGCATTTCGAAAAGTTTCATAGAAAATAGTTTTTAGATGATTTTTTTGCATGGACTTCCATCATAACCATCCCTCTTAACATATATAAATGATCTGAAAAGTCTCGTATCATTTCAAATAGTCACCAATTAAATTCGATATTTTTGACCGAAACTAGTGTATAATATACTATGATTTTTGACTGAAACTTGCATTTTTAAAAGTTTCATAGAATCTAGTTTTCAGATGATTTTTTTGCATGGGCTTCCATCATAACCTTCCCTCTTAACATATATAAATGACATGTCAAGTCTCATATGATTTAAAATAGTCCCCAATTAAATTTGATTTTTTTGACCGAAACTACTGTATAATATACTATGATTTTTGACCGAAACTTGCATTTCGAAAAGTTTCATAGAATATACTTTTTAGATGATTTTTTTGCATGGACTTCCATCATAACCTTCACTCTTAACATATACAAATGATCTGAAAAGTCTCGTATCTTTTCAAATAGTCCCCAATTAAATTCGATATTTTTGACAGAAACTAGTGTATAATATACTATGATTTTTGACCGAAACATGCATTTTGAAAAGTTTCATAGAATCTAGTTTTCAGATAATTTTTTTGCATGGGCTTCCATCATAACCTTCCCTCTTAACATATAAAAATGATCTAAAAAGTCTCGAATCATTTCAAATAGTCACCAATTAAATTCGATATTTTTGACCGAAACTAGTGTATAATATACTATGATTTTTGACCGAAACTTGCATTTCGAAAAGTTTCATAGAATATAGTTTTCAGATGATTTTTTTGCATGGGCTTCCATAATAACATTCCATCTTAACATATAAAAATGATCTGTCAAGTCTCGTATCATTTCAAATAGTCCACAATTAAATTTAATTTTTTTGACTGAAACTAGTGTATAATATACTATGATTTTTGACCGAAACATGCATTTCGAAAAGTTTCATAGAATATAGTTTTCAGATGATTTTTTTGCATGGACTTCCATCGTAACCTTCCCTATTAACATATATAAATGATATGAAAAGTCTCGTATCATTTCAAATAGTTCCCAATTAAATTCGATATTTTTGACAGAAACTAGTGTATAATATACTATGATTTTTGACCGAAACATGCATTTTGAAAAGTTTCATAGAATCTAGTTTTCAGATAATTTTTTTGCATGGGCTTCCATCATAACCTTCCCTCTTAACATATAAAAATGATCTAAAAAGTCTCGAATCATTTCAAATAGTCACCAATTAAATTCGATATTTTTGACCGAAACTAGTGTATAATATACTATGATTTTTGACCGAAACTTGCATTTCGAAAAGTTTCATAGAATATAGTTTTCAGATGATTTTTTTGCATGGGCTTCCATAATAACATTCCCTCTTAACATATAAAAATGATCTGTCAAGTCTCGTATCATTTCAAATAGTCCACAATTAAATTTAATTTTTTTGACTGAAACTAGTGTATAATATACTATGATTTTTGACCGAAACTTGCATTTCGAAAAGTTTCATAGAATATAGTTTTCAGATGATTTTTTTGCATGGACTTCGATCGTAACCTTCCCTCTTAACATATATAAATGATATGAAAAGTCTCGTATCATTTCAAATAGTTCCCAATTAAATTCGATATTTTTGACCGAAACTAGTGTATAATATACTATGATTTTTGACCGAAACTTGCATTTCGAAAAGTTTCATCGAATCTAGTTTTCAGATGATTTTTTTGCATGGACTTCCATCATAACCTTCCCTCTTAACATATATAAATGATCTGAAAAGTCTCGTATCATTTCAAATAGTCCACAATTAAATATGATTTTTTTGACCGAAACTAGTGTATAATATACTATGATTTTTGACCGAAACTTGCATTTCGAAAAGTTTCATATAATATAGTTTTCAGATGATTTTCTTGCATGGACTTCCATCGTAACCTTCCCTCTTAAAATATATAAATGATCTGAAAAGTCTCGTATCATTTCAAATAGTCACCAATTAAATTCGATATTTTTGACCGAAACTAGTGTATAATATACTATGATTTTTGGCCGAAATTTGCATTTCGAAAAGTTTCATAGAATCTAGTTTTCAGATGATTTTTTTGCATGGGCTTCCATCATAACCTTCCCTCTTAATATATATAAATGATCTGTCAAGTCTCGTATCATTTCAAATAGTCCACAATTAAATTTGATATTTTTGACTGAAACTAGTGTTATAATATACTATGATTTTTAACCGAAACTTGCATTTCGAAAAGTTTCATAAAATCTAGTTTTCAGATGATTTTTTTGCATGGAATTCCATCATAACCTTCCCTCTTAATATTTATAAATGATCTGAAAAGTCTAGTATAATTTCAAATAGTCCACAATTAAATTTGATTTTTTTGACCGAAACTAGTGTATAATATACTATGATTTTCGACCGAAACTTGCATTTCGAAAAGTTTCATAGATTCTAGTTTTTAGATATTTTTTTGCATGGGCTTCCATTATAACCTTCCCTCTTAACATATATAAATGATATGTCAAGTATCGTATCATTTCAAATACTCCACAATTAAATATGATGTTTTTGACAGAAACTAATGTATAATATACTATGATTTTTGACCGAAACTTTCATTTCTAAAAGTTTCATTGAATATAGTTTTCAGATGATTTTCTTGCTTGGACTTCCATCGTAACCTTCCCTCTTAAAATATATAAATGATCTGAAAAGTCTCGTATCATTTCAAATATTCACCAATTAAATTCGATATTTTTGACCGAAACTAGTGTATAATATACTATGATTTTTGGCCGAAACTTGCATTTTGAAAAGTTTCATAGAATCTAGTTTTCAGATGATTTTTTTGCATGGGCTTCTATCATAACCTTCCCTCTTAACATATATAAATGATCTGTCAAGTCTCGTATCATTTCAAATAGTCCACAATTAAATTTGATTTTTTTGACTGAAACTAGTGTAATAATATACTATGATTTTTAACCGAAACTTGCATTTCGAAAAGTTTCATTGAATATAGTTTTCAGATGATTTTTTTGCATGGACTTCCATCATAACCTTCCCTCTTAACATTTATAAATGATCTGAAAAGTCTAGTATAATTTCAAATAGTCCACAATTAAATTTGATTTTTTTGACCGAAACTAGTGTATAATATACTATGATTTTCGATCGAAACTTGCATTTCAAAAAGTTTCATAGAATCTAGTTTTTAGATATTTTTTTGCATGAGCTTCCATAATAACCTTCCCTCTTAACATATATAAATGATCTGTCAAGTCTCGTATCATTTCGAATACTCCACAATTAAATATGATGTTTTTGACAGAAACTAGTGTATAATATACTATGATTTTTGACCGAAACTTTCATTTCTAAAAGTTTCATTGAATATAGTTTTCAGATGATTTTCTTGCATGGACTTCCATCGTAATCTTCCCTCTTAAAATATATAGATGATCTAAAAAGTCTCGTATCATTTCAAATATTCACCAATTAAATTCGATATTTTTGACCGAAACTAGTGTATAATATACTATGATTTTTGGCCGAAACTTGCATTTCGAAAAGTCTCATAGAATCTAGTTTTCAGATGATTTTTTTGCATGGGCTTCCATAATAACCTTCCCTATTAACATATATAAATGATCTGTTAAGTCTCGTATCATTTAAAATAGTCCACTATTAAATTTGATTTTTTTGACTGAAACTAGTGTATAATATACAATGATTTTTGACCGAAACTTGCATTTCGAAAAGTTTCATAGAATATAGTTTTCAGATGATTTTTTTGCACATACTTCCATCATAACCTTCCCTCTTAACATATATAAATGATCTGAAAAGTCTCGTATCATTTCAAATAGTCCCCACTTAAATTCGATATTTTTGACCAAAACTAGTGTATAATATACTATGATTTTTGACCAAAACTTGCATTTCAAAAAGTTTCATAGAATCTAGTTTTCAGTTAATTTTTTTTGCATGGACTTCCATCATAACCTTCCCTCTTAACATATATAAATGATCTGAAAAGTCTCGTATCATTTCAAATAGTCCACAATTAAATATGATTTTTTTGACCGAAACTAGTGTATAATATACTATGATTTTCGACCGAAACTTGCATTTCGAAAAGTTTCATAGAATCTAGTTTTTAGATATTTTTTTGCATGGGCTTCCATTATAACCTTCCCTCTTAACATATATAAATGATCTGTCAAGTCTCGTATCATTTCGAATACTCCACAATTAAATATGATGTTTTTGACAGAAACTAGTGTATAATATACTATGATTTTTGACCGAAACTTTCATTTCTAAAAGTTTCATTGAATATATTTTTCAGATGATTTTCTTGCATGGACTTCCATCGTAACCTTCCCTCTTAAAATATATAAATGATCTGAAAAGTCTCGTATTATTTCAAATATTCACCAATTAAATTCGATATTTTTGACTGAAACTAGTGTATAATATACTATGATTTTTGGCCGAAACTTGCATTTCGAAAAGTTTCATAGAATCTAGTTTTCAGATGATTTTTTTGCATGGACTTCTATCATAACCTTCCCTATTAACATATATAAATGATCTGTCAAGTCTCGTATCATTTAAAATAGTCCACAATTAAATTTGATTTTTTTGACTGAAACTAGTGTAATAATATACTATGATTTTTGACCGAAACTTGCATTTCGAAAAGTTTCATAGAATATAGTTTTCAGATGATTTTTTTGCACATACTTCCATCATAACCTTCCCTCTTAACATTTATAAATGATCTGAAAAGTCTCGTATCATTTCAAATAGTCCCCACTTAAATTCGATATTTTTGACCAAAACTAGTGTATAATATACTATGATTTTTGACCAAAACTTGCATTTCAAAAAGTTTCATAGAATCTAATTTTTAGATATTTTTTTGCATGGGCTTCCATAATAACCTTCCCTCTTAACATATATAAATAATCTGTCAAGTCTCGTATAATTTCAAATACTCCACAATTAAATATGATTTTTTGACAGAAACTAGTGTATAATATACTATGATTTTTGACCGAAACTTTCATTTCTAAAAGTTTCATAGAATATAGTTTTCAGATGATTTTTTTGCATAGACTTCCATCATAACCTGCCCTCTTAACATATAAAAATGATGTGAA
Organism: Lathyrus aphaca; assembly: GCA_963966055.1. Lineage (NCBI taxonomy): Eukaryota > Viridiplantae > Streptophyta > Magnoliopsida > Fabales > Fabaceae > Lathyrus > Lathyrus aphaca. Next base: position 641,295,575 of record OZ014520.1, on the reverse strand, counting down.
AAGTCTCGTATCATTTCAAATAGTCACCAATTAAATTCGATATTTTTGACCGAAACTAGTGTATAATATACTATGATTTTTGACCGAAACTTGCATTTCGAAAAGTTTCATAGAATCTAGTTTTCAGATGATTTTTTTGCATGGGCTTCCATAATAACCTTCCCTCTTAACATATATAAATGATCTGTCAAGTCTCGTATCATTTCAAATAGTCCACAATTAAATTTGATTTTTTTGAATGAAACTAGTGTATAATATACTATGATTTTTAACCGAAACTTGCATTTCGAAAAGTTTCATAGAATCTAGTTTTCAGATATTTTTTTGCATGGACTTCCATCATTACCTTCCCTCTTAACATATATAAATGATCTGAAAAGTCTCGTATCATTTCAAATAGTCCACAATTAAATATGCTTTTTTTGACCGAAACTAGTGTATTATATACTATGATTTTTGACCGAAACTTGCATTTCGAAAAGTTTCATAGAATATAGTTTTTAGATGATTTTTTTTGCATGGACTTCCATCGTAACCTTCCCTCTTAACATATATAAATGATCTGAAAATTCTCGTATCATTTCAAATAGTCACCAATTAAATTCGATATTTTTGACCGAAACTAGTGTATAATATACTATGATTTTTGACCGAAACTTGCATTTCGAAAAGTTTCATAGAATATAGTTTTCAGATGATTTTTTTGCACATACTTCCATCATAACCTTCCCTCTTAACATTTATAAATGATCTGAAAAGTCTCGTATCATTTCAAATAGTCCCCACTTAAATTCGATATTTTTGACCAAAACTAGTGTATAATATACTATGATTTTTGACCAAAACTTGCATTTCAAAAAGTTTCATAGAATCTAATTTTTAGATATTTTTTTGCATGGGCTTCCATAATAACCTTCCCTCTTAACATATATAAATAATCTGTCAAGTCTCGTATAATTTCAAATACTCCACAATTAAATATGATTTTTTGACAGAAACTAGTGTATAATATACTATGATTTTTGACCGAAACTTTCATTTCTAAAAGTTTCATAGAATATAGTTTTCAGATGATTTTTTTGCATAGACTTCCATCATAACCTGCCCTCTTAACATATAAAAATGATGTGAAAAGTCTCGTATCATTTCAAATAGTCACCAATTAAATTCGATATTTTTGACCGAAACTAGTGTATAATATACTATGATTTTTGACCGAAACTTGCATTTCGAAAAGTTTCATAGAATCTAGTTTTCAGATGATTTTTTTGCATGGGCTTCCATAATAACCTTCCCTCTTAACATATATAAATGATCTGTCAAGTCTCGTATCATTTCAAATAGTCCACAATTAAATTTGATTTTTTTGAATGAAACTAGTGTATAATATACTATGATTTTTAACCGAAACTTGCATTTCGAAAAGTTTCATAGAATCTAGTTTTCAGATATTTTTTTGCATGGACTTCCATCATTACCTTCCCTCTTAACATATATAAATGATCTGAAAAGTCTCGTATCATTTCAAATAGTCCACAATTAAATATGCTTTTTTTGACCGAAACTAGTGTATTATATACTATGATTTTTGACCGAAACTTGCATTTCGAAAAGTTTCATAGAATATAGTTTTTAGATGATTTTTTTTGCATGGACTTCCATCGTAACCTTCCCTCTTAACATATATAAATGATCTGAAAATTCTCGTATCATTTCAAATAGTCACCAATTAAATTCGATATTTTTGACCGAAACTAGTGTATAATATACTATGATTTTTGACCGAAACTTGCATTTCGAAAAGTTTCATAGAATCTAGTGTTCAGATGATTTTTTTGCACGGGCTTTCAAAATAACCTTCCCTTTTAACATATATAAATGATTTGTCAAGTCTCGTATCATTTCAAATAGTCCACAATTAAATTTGATTTTTTTGACTGAAACTAGTGTATAATATACTATGATTTTTGACCGAAACTTGCATTTCGAAAAGTTTCATAGAATATATTTTTCAGATGATTTTTTTGCATGGACTTCCATCTTAACCTGCCCTCTTAACATATTAAATGATCTAAAAAGTCTCGTATCATTTCAAATAGTCCCCAATTAAATTCGAAATTTTTGACCGAAACTAGTGTATAATATACTATGATTTTTGGCCGAAACTTGCATTTCAAAAAGTTTCATAGGATCTAGTTTTCAGTTAATTTTTTTGCATGGACTTCCATCATAACCTTCCCTCTTAACATATATAAATGATCTGAAAAGTCTCGTATCATTTCAAATAGTCACCAATTAAATTTGATATTTTTGACCGAAACTAGTGTATAATATACTATGATTTTTGACCGAAACTTGCATTTCGAAAAGTTTCATAGAATATATTTTTCAGATGATTTTTTTGCATGGACTTCCATCTTAACCTGCCCTCTTAACATATAAAAATGATCTGAAAAGTATCGTATCATTTCAAATAGTCACCAATTAAATTCGATATTTTTGACCGAAACTAGTGTATAATATACTATGATTTTTGATCGAAACTTGCATTTCGAAAAGTTTCATAGAATCTAGTTTTCAAATGATTTTTTTGCATGGGCTTCCATAATAACCTTCCCTCTTAACATATTTAAATGATCTGTCAAGTCTCGTATCATTTCAAATAGTCCACAATTAAATTTGATTTTTTTGACTGAAACTAGTGTATAATATACTATGATATTTGACCGAACCTTGCATTTCGAAAAGTTTCAAAAAATATAGTTTTCAGATGATTTTTTTGCATGGACTTCCATCGTAACCTTCCCTCTTAACATTTATAAATGATCTGAAAAGTCTAGTATAATTTCAAATAGTCCACAATTAAATTTAATTTTTTTGACCGAAACTAGTGTATATAATATACTATGATTTTCGACCGAAACTTGCATTTCGAAAAGTTTCATAGAATCTAGTTTTTAGATATTTTTTTGCATGGGCTTCCATTATAACCTTCCCTCTTAACATATATAAATGATCTGTCAAGTCTCGTATCATTTCAAATACTCCACAATTAAATATGATGTTTTTGACAGAAACTAATGTATAATATACTATGATTTTTGACCGAAACTATCATTTCTAAAAGTTTCATTGAATATAGTTTTCAGATGATTTTCTTGCATGGACTTCCATCGTAACCTTCCCTCTTAAAATATATAAATGATCTGAAAAGTCTCGGATCATTTCAAATATTCACCAATTAAATTCGATATTTTTGACCGAAACTAGTGTATAATATACTATGATTTTTGGCCGAAACTTGCATTTCGAAAAGTTTCCTAGAATCTAGTTTTCAGATGATTTTTTTGCATGGGCTTCTATCATAACCTTCCCTCTTAACATATATAAATGATCTGTCAAGTCTCGTATCATTTCAAATAGTCCACAATTAAATTTGATTTTTTTGACTGAAACTAGTGTAATATTATACTATGATTTTTAACCGAAACTTGCATTTCGAAAAGTTTCATAAAATCTAGTTTTCAGATGATTTTTTTGCATGGACTTCCATCATAACCTTCCCTCTTAACATTTATAAATTATCTGAAAAGTCTCGTATAATTTCAAATAGTCTACAATTAAATTTGATTTTTTTGACCGAAACTAGTGTATAATATACTATGATTTTCGACCGAAACTTGCATTTCGAAACGTTTCATAATTCTAGTTTTTAGATATTTTTTTGCATGGACTTCCATAATAACCTTCCCTCTTAACATATATAAATGATCTGTCAAGTCTCGTATCATTTCAAATACTCCACAATTAAATATGATTTTTTTGACCGAAACTAATGTATAATATACTAAGATTTTTGACCGAAACTTTCATTTCTAAAAGTTTCATTGAATATAGTTTTCAGATGATTTTCTTGCATGGACTTCCATCGTAACCTTCCCTCTTAAAATATATAAATGATCTGAAAAGTCTCGGATCATTTCAAATATTCACCAATTAAATTCGATATTTTTGACCGAAACTAGTGTATAATATACTATGATTTTTGGCCGAAACTTGCATTTCGAAAAGTTTCATAGAATCTAGTTTTCAGATGATTTTTTTGCATGGGCTTCTATCATAACCTTCCCTCTTAACATATATAAATGATCTGTCAAGTCTCGTATCATTTCAAATAGTCCACAATTAAATTTGATTTTTTTGACTGAAACTAGTGTAATAATATACTATGATTTTTAACCGAAACTTGCATTTCGAAAAGTTTCATAAAATCTAGTTTTCAGATGATTTTTTTGCATGGACTTCCATAATAACCTTCCCTCTTAACATTTATAAATTATCTGAAAAGTCTCGTATAATTTCAAATAGTCCACAATTAAATTTGATTTTTTGACCGAAACTAGTGTATAATATACTATGATTTTCGACCGAAACTTGCATTTCGAAAAGTTTCATAGAATCTAGTTTTTAGATATTTTTTTGCATGGGCTTCCATTATAACCTTCCCTCTTAACATATATAAATGATCTGTCAAGTCTCGTATCATTTCAAATACTCCACAATTAAATATGATATTTTTGACAGAAACTAATGTATAATATACTATGATTTTTGACCGAAACTTTCATTTCTAAAAGTTTCATTGAATATAGTTTTCAGATGATTTTCTTGCATGGACTTCCATCGTAACCTTCCCTCTTAAAATATATAAATGATCTGAAAAGTCTCGGATCATTTCAAATATTCACCAATTAAATTCGATATTTTTGACCGAAACTAGTGTATAATATACTATGATTTTTGGCCGAAACTTGCATTTCGAAAAGTTTCCTAGAATCTAGTTTTCAGATGATTTTTTTGCATGGGCTTCTATCATAACCTTCCCTCTTAACATATATAAATGATCTGTCAAGTCTCATATCATTTCAAATAGTCCACAATTAAATTTGATTTTTTTGACTGAAACTAGTGTAATAATATACTAGGATTTTTAACCGAAACTTGCATTTCGAAAAGTTTCATAAAATCTAGTTTTCAGATGATTTTTTTGCATGGACTTCCATCATAACCTTCCCTCTTAACATTTATTAATTATCTGAAAAGTCTCGTATAATTTCAAATAGTCCACAATTAAATTTGATTTTTTTGACCGAAACTAGTGTATAATATACTATGATTTTCGACCGAAACTTGCATTTCGAAACGTTTCATAGAATCTAGTTTTTAGATATTTTTTTGCATGGGCTTCCATAATAACCTTCCCTCTTAACATATATAAATGATCTGTCAAGTCTCGTATCATTTCAAATACTCCACAATTAAATATGATTTTTTTGACCGAAACTAATGTATAATATACTATGATTTTTGACCGAAACTTTCATTTCTAAAAGTTTCATTGAATATAGTTTTCAGATGATTTTCTTGCATGGACTTCCATCGTAACCTTCCCTCTTAAAATATATAAATGATATGAAAAGTCTCGGATCATTTCAAATATTCACCAATTAAATTCGATATTTTTGACCGAAACTAGTGTATAATATACTATGATTTTTGGCCGAAACTTGCATTTCGAAAAGTTTCATAGAATCTAGTTTTCAGATGATTTTTTTGCATGGGCTTCTATCATAACCTTCCCTCTTAACATATATAAATGATCTGTCAAGTCTCGTATCATTTCAAATAGTCCACAATTAAATTTGATTTTTTTGACTTAAAGTAGTGTAATAATATACTATGATTTTTAACCGAAACTTGCATTTCGAAAAGTTTCATAAAATCTAGTTTTCAGATGATTTTTTTGCATGGACTTCCATCATAACCTTCCCTCTTAACATTTATAAATTATCTGAAAAGTCTCGTATAATTTCAAATAGTCCACAATTAAATTTGATTTTTTTGACCGAAACTAGTGTATAATATACTATGATTTTCGACCAAAACTTGCATTTCGAAACGTTTCATAGAATCTAGTTTTTAGATATTTTTTTGCATGGGCTTCCATAATAACCTTCCCTCTTAACATATATAAATGATCTGTCAAGTCTCGTATCATTTCAAATACTCCACAATTAAATATGATTTTTTTGACCGAAACTAATGTATAATATACTATGATTTTTGACCGAAACTTTCATTTCTAAAAGTTTCATTGAATATAGTTTTCAGATGATTTTCTTGCATGGACTTCCATCGTAACCTTCCCTCTTAAAATATATAAATGATCTGAAAAGTCTCGGATCATTTCAAATATTCACCAATTAAATTCGATATTTTTGACCGAAACTAGTGTATAATATACTATGATTTTTGGCCGAAACTTGCATTTCGAAAAGTTTCATAGAATCTAGTTTTCAGATGATTTTTTTGCATGGGCTTCTATCATAACCATCCCTCTTAACATATATAAATGATCTGTCAAGTCTCGTATCATTTCAAATAGTCCACAATTAAATTTGATTTTTTTGACTGAAACTAGTGTAATAATATACTATGATTTTTAACCGAAACTTGCATTTCGAAAAGTTTCATAAAATCTAGTTTTCAGATGATTTTTTTGCATGGACTTCCATCATAACCTTCCCTCTTAACATTTATAAATTATCTGAAAAGTCTCGTATAATTTCAAATAGTCCACAATTAAATTTGATTTTTTTGACCGAAACTAGTGTATAATATACTATGATTTTCGACCGAAACTTGCATTTCGAAACGTTTCATAGAATCTAGTTTTTAGATATTTTTTTGCATGGGCTTCCATAATAACCTTCCCTCTTAACATATATAAATGATCTGTCAAGTCTCGTATCATTTCAAATACTCCACAATTAAATATGATTTTTTTGACCGAAACTAATGTATAATATACTATGATTTTTGACCGAAACTTTCATTTCTAAAAGTTTCATTGAATATAGTTTTCAGATGATTTTCTTGCATGGACTTCCATCGTAACCTTCCCTCTTAAAATATATAAATGATCTGAAAAGTCTCGGATCATTTCAAATATTCACCAATTAAATTCGATATTTTTGACCGAAACTAGTGTATAATATACTATGATTTTTGGCCGAAACTTGCATTTCGAAAAGTTTCATAGAATCTAGTTTTCAGATGATTTTTTTGCATGGGCTTCTATCATAACCATCCCTCTTAACATATATAAATGATCTGTCAAGTCTCGTATCATTTCAAATAGTCCACAATTAAATTTGATTTTTTTGACTGAAACTAGTGTAATAATATACTATGATTTTTAACCGAAACTTGCATTTCGAAAAGTTTCATAAAATCTAGTTTTCAGATGATTTTTTTGCATGGACTTCCATCATAACCTTCCCTCTTAACATTTATAAATTATCTGAAAAGTCTCGTATAATTTCAAATAGTCCACAATTAAATTTGATTTTTTTGACCGAAACTAGTGTATAATATACTATGATTTTCGACCGAAACTTGCATTTCGAAAAGTTTCATAGAATCTAGTTTTTAGATATTTTTTTGCATGGTCTTCCATTATAACCTTCCCTCTTAACATATATAAATGATCTGTCAAGTCTCGTATCATTTCAAATACTCCACAATTAAATATGATTTTTTTGACCGAAACTAATGTATAATATACTATGATTTTTGACCGAAACTTTCATTTCTAAAAGTTTCATTGAATATAGTTTTCAGATGATTTTCTTGCAAGGACTTCCATCGTAACCTTCCCTCTTAAAATATATAAATGATCTGAAAAGTCTCGGATCATTTCAAATATTCACCAATTAAATTCGATATTTTTGACCGAAACTAGTGTATAATATACTATGATTTTTGGCCAAAACTTGCATTTCGAAAAGTTTCATAGAATCTAGTTTTCAGATGATTTTTTTGCATGGGCTTCTATCATAACCTTCCCTCTTAACATATATAAATGATCTGTCAAGTCTCGTATCATTTCAAATAGTCCACAATTAAATTTTATTTTTTTGACTGAAACTAGTGTAATAATATACTATGATTTTTAACCGAAACTTGCATTTCGAAAAGTTTCATAAAATCTAGTTTTCAGATGATTTTTTTGCATGGACTTCCATCATAACCTTCCCTCTTAACATTTATAAATTATCTGAAAAGTCTCGTATAATTTCAAATAGTCCACAATTAAATTTGATTTTTTTGACCGAAACTAGTGTATAATATACTATGATTTTCGACCGAAACTTGCATTTCGAAAAGTTTCATAGAATCTAGTTTTTAGATATTTTTTTGCATGGGCTTCCATTATAACCTTCCCTCTTAACATATATAAATGATCTGTCAAGTCTCGTATCATTTCAAATACTCCACAATTAAATATGATTTTTTTGACCGAAACTAATGTATAATATACTATGATTTTTGACCAAAACTTTCATTTCTAAAAGTTTCATTGAATATAGTTTTCAGATGATTTTCTTGCATGGACTTCCATCGTAACCTTCCCTCTTAAAATATATAAATGATCTGAAAAGTCTCGGATCATTTCAAATATTCACCAATTAAATTCGATATTTTTGACTGAAACTAGTGTATAATATACTATGATTTTTGGCCGAAACTTGCATTTCGAAAAGTTTCATAGAATCTAGTTTTCAGATGATTTTTTTGCATGGGCTTCTATCATAACCTTCCCTCTTAACATATATAAATGATCTGTCAAGTCTCGTATCATTTCAAATAGTCCACAATTAAATTTGATTTTTTTGACTGAAACTAGTGTAATAATATACTATGATTTTTAACCGAAACTTGCATTTCGAAAAGTTTCATAAAATCTAGTTTTCAGATGATTTTTTTGCATGGACTTCCATCATAACCTTCCCTCTTAACATTTATAAATTATCTGAAAAGTCTCGTATAATTTCAAATAGTCCACAATTAAATTTGATTTTTTTGACCGAAACTAGTGTATAATATACTATGATTTTCGACCGAAACTTGCATTTCGAAAAGTTTCATAGAATCTAGTTTTTAGATATTTTTTTGCATGGGCTTCCATTATAACCTTCCCTCTTAACATATATAAATGATCTGTCAAGTCTCGTATCATTTCAAATACTCCACAATTAAATATGATTTTTTTGACCGAAACTAATGTATAATATACTATGATTTTTGACCGAAACTTTCATTTCTAAAAGTTTCATTGAATATAGTTTTCAGATGATTTTCTTGCATGGACTTCCATCGTAACCTTCCCTCTTAAAATATATAAATGATCTGAAAAGTCTCGGATCATTTCAAATATTCACCAATTAAATTCGATATTTTTGACCGAAACTAGTGTATAATATACTATGATTTTTGGCCGAAACTTGCATTTCGAAAAGTTTCATAGAATCTAGTTTTCAGATGATTTTTTTGCATGGGCTTCTATCATAACCTTCCCTCTTAACATATATAAATGATCTGTCAAGTCTCGTATCATTTCAAATAGTCCACAATTAAATTTGATTTTTTTGACTGAAAGTAGTGTAATAATATACTATGATTTTTAACCGAAACTTGCATTTCGAAAAGTTTCATAAAATCTAGTTTTCAGATGATTTTTTTGCATGGACTTCCATCATAACCTTCCCTCTTAACATTTATAAATTATCTGAAAAGTCTCGTATAATTTCAAATAGTCCACAATTAAATTTGATTTTTTTGACCGAAACTAGTGTATAATATACTATGATTTTCGACCGAAACTTGCATTTCGAAACGTTTCATAGAATCTAGTTTTTAGATATTTTTTTGCATGGGCTTCCATAATAACCTTCCCTCTTAACATATATAAATGATCTGTCAAGTCTCGTATCATTTCAAATACTCCACAATTAAATATGATTTTTTTGACCGAAACTAATGTATAATATACTATGATTTTTGACCGAAACTTTCATTTCTAAAAGTTTCATTGAATATAGTTTTCAGATGATTTTCTTGCATGGACTTCCATCGTAACCTTCCCTCTTAAAATATATAAATGATCTGAAAAGTCTCGGATCATTTCAAATATTCACCAATTAAATTCGATATTTTTGACCGAAACTAGTGTATAATATACTATGATTTTTGGCCGAAACTTGCATTTCGAAAAGTTTCATAGAATCTAGTTTTCAGATGATTTTTTTGCATGGGCTTCTATCATAACCATCCCTCTTAACATATATAAATGATCTGTCAAGTCTCGTATCATTTCAAATAGTCCACAATTAAATTTGATTTTTTTGACTGAAACTAGTGTAATAATATACTATGATTTTTAACCGAAACTTGCATTTCGAAAAGTTTCATAAAATCTAGTTTTCAGATGATTTTTTTGCATGGACTTCCATCATAACCTTCCCTCTTAACATTTATAAATTATCTGAAAAGTCTCGTATAATTTCAAATAGTCCACAATTAAATTTGATTTTTTTGACCGAAACTAGTGTATAATATACTATGATTTTCGACCGAAACTTGCATTTCGAAAAGTTTCATAGAATCTAGTTTTTAGATATTTTTTTGCATGGTCTTCCATTATAACCTTCCCTCTTAACATATATAAATGATCTGTCAAGTCTCGTATCATGTCAAATACTCCACAATTAAATATGATTTTTTTGACCGAAACTAATGTATAATATACTATGATTTTTGACCGAAACTTTCATTTCTAAAAGTTTCATTGAATATAGTTTTCAGATGATTTTCTTGCATGGACTTCCATCGTAACCTTCCCTCTTAAAATATATAAATGATCTGAAAAGTCTCGGATCATTTCAAATATTCACCAATTAAATTCGATATTTTTGACCGAAACTAGTGTATAATATACTATGATTTTTGGCCGAAACTTGCATTTCGAAAAGTTTCATAGAATCTAGTTTTCAGATGATTTTTTTGCATGGGCTTCTATCATAACCATCCCTCTTAACATATATAAATGATCTGTCAAGTCTCGTATCATTTCAAATAGTCCACAATTAAATTTGATTTTTTTGACTGAAACTAGTGTAATAATATACTATGATTTTTAACCGAAACTTGCATTTCGAAAAGTTTCATAAAATCTAGTTTTCAGATGATTTTTTTGCATGGACTTCCATCATAACCTTCCCTCTTAACATTTATAAATTATCTGAAAAGTCTCGTATAATTTCAAATAGTCCACAATTAAATTTGATTTTTTTGACCGAAACTAGTGTATAATATACTATGATTTTCGACCGAAACTTGCATTTCGAAAAGTTTCATAGAATCTAGTTTTTAGATATTTTTTTGCATGGTCTTCCATTATAACCTTCCCTCTTAACATATATAAATGATCTGTCAAGTCTCGTATCATTTCAAATACTCCACAATTAAATATGATTTTTTTGACCGAAACTAATGTATAATATACTATGATTTTTGACCGAAACTTTCATTTCTAAAAGTTTCATTGAATATAGTTTTCAGATGATTTTCTTGCAAGGACTTCCATCGTAACCTTCCCTCTTAAAATATATAAATGATCTGAAAAGTCTCGGATCATTTCAAATATTCACCAATTAAATTCGATATTTTTGACCGAAACTAGTGTATAATATACTATGATTTTTGGCCAAAACTTGCATTTCGAAAAGTTTCATAGAATCTAGTTTTCAGATGATTTTTTTGCATGGGCTTCTATCATAACCTTCCCTCTTAACATATATAAATGATCTGTCAAGTCTCGTATCATTTCAAATAGTCCACAATTAAATTTTATTTTTTTGACTGAAACTAGTGTAATAATATACTATGATTTTTAACCGAAACTTGCATTTCGAAAAGTTTCATAAAATCTAGTTTTCAGATGATTTTTTTGCATGGACTTCCATCATAACCTTCCCTCTTAACATTTATAAATTATCTGAAAAGTCTCGTATAATTTCAAATAGTCCACAATTAAATTTGATTTTTTTGACCGAAACTAGTGTATAATATACTATGATTTTCGACCGAAACTTGCATTTCGAAAAGTTTCATAGAATCTAGTTTTTAGATATTTTTTTGCATGGGCTTCCATTATAACCTTCCCTCTTAACATATATAAATGATCTGTCAAGTCTCGTATCATTTCAAATACTCCACAATTAAATATGATTTTTTTGACCGAAACTAATGTATAATATACTATGATTTTTGACCAAAACTTTCATTTCTAAAAGTTTCATTGAATATAGTTTTCAGATGATTTTCTTGCATAGACTTCCATCGTAACCTTCCCTCTTAAAATATATAAATGATCTGAAAAGTCTCGGATCATTTCAAATATTCACCAATTAAATTCGATATTTTTGACCGAAACTAGTGTATAATATACTATGATTTTTGGCCGAAACTTGCATTTCGAAAAGTTTCATAGAATCTAGTTTTCAGATGATTTTTTTGCATGGGCTTCTATCATAACCTTCCCTCTTAACATATATAAATGATCTGTCAAGTCTCGTATCATTTCAAATAGTCCACAATTAAATTTGATTTTTTTGACTGAAACTAGTGTAATAATATACTATGATTTTTAACCGAAACTTGCATTTCGAAAAGTTTCATAAAATCTAGTTTTCAGATGATTTTTTTGCATGGACTTCCATCATAACCTTCCCTCTCAACATTTATAAATTATCTGAAAAGTCTCGTATAATTTCAAATAGTCCACAATTAAATTTGATTTTTTTAACCGAAACTAGTGTATAATATACTTTGATTTTCGACCGAAACTTGCATTTCGAAAAGTTTCATAGAATCTAGTTTTTAGATATTTTTTTGCATGGGCTTCCATTATAACCTTCCCTCTTAACATATATAAATGATCTGTCAAGTCTCGTATCATTTCAAATACTCCACAATTAAATATGATATTTTTTACAGAAACTAATGTATAATATACTATGATTTTTGACCGAAACTTTCATTTCTAAAAGTTTCATTGAATATAGTTTTCAGATGATTTTTCTTGCATGGACTTCCATCGTAACCTTCCCTCTTAAAATATATAAATGATCTGAAAAGTCTCGGATCATTTCAAATATTCACCAATTAAATTCGATATTTTTGACCGAAACTAGTGTATAATATACTATGATTTTTGACCGAAACTTGCATTTCGAAAAGTTTCATAGAATCTAGTTTTCAGATGATTTTTTTGCATGGGCTTCTATCATAACCTTCCCTCTTAACATATATAAATGATCTGTCAAGTCTCGTATCATTTCAAATAGTCCACAATTAAATTTGATTTTTTTGACTGAAACTAGTGTAATAATATACTATGATTTTTAACCGAAACTTGCATTTCGAAAAGTTTCATAAAATCTAGTTTTCAGATGATTTTTTTGCATGGACTTCCATCATAACCTTCCCTCTTAACATTTATAAATTATCTGAAAAGTCTCGTATAATTTCAAATAGTCCACAATTAAATTTGATTTTTTTGACCGAAACTAGTGTATAATATACTATGATTTTCGACCGAAACTTGCATTTCGAAAAGTTTCATAGAATCTAGTTTTTAGATATTTTTTTGCATGGGCTTCCATTATAACCTTCCCTCTTAACATATATAAATGATCTGTCAAGTCTCGTATCATTTCAAATACTCCACAATTAAATATGATATTTTTTACAGAAACTAATGTATAATATACTATGATTTTTGACCGAAACTTTCATTTCTAAAAGTTTCATTGAATATAGTTTTCAGATGATTTTTCTTGCATGGACTTCCATCGTAACCTTCCCTCTTAAAATATATAAATGATCTGAAAAGTCTCGGATCATTTCAAATATTCACCAATTAAATTCGATATTTTTGACCGAAACTAGTGTATAATATACTATGATTTTTGACCGAAACTTGCATTTCGAAAAGTTTCATAGAATCTAGTTTTCAGATGATTTTTTTGCATGGGCTTCCATAATAACCTTCCCTCTTAACATATATAAATGATCTGTCCAGTCTCGTATCATTTAAAATAGTCCACAATTAAATTTGATTTTTTTGACTGAAACTAGTGTATAATATACTATGATTTTTGACCGAAACATGCATATCGAAAAGTTTCATAGTATATAGTTTTCAGATGATTTTTTTGCATTGACTTCCATCGTAACCTGCCCTCTTAACATATATAAATGATCTGAAAAGTCTCGTATCATTTCAAATAGTTCCCAATTAAATTTGATATTTTTGACCGAAACTAGTGTATAATATACTATGATTTTTGACCAAAACTTGCATTTCGAAAAGTTTCATAGAATCTAGTTTTCAGATATTTTTTTGCATGGACTTCTATCATTACCTTCCCTCTTAACATATATAAATGATCTGAAAAGTCTCGTATCATTTCAAATAGTCCACAATTAAATATGATTTTTTTGACCGAAACTAGTGTATAATATACTATGATTTTTGACCGAAACTTGCATTTCGAAAAGTTTCATAGAATATAGTTTTTAGATGATTTTTTTGCATGGACTTCCATCGTAACCTTCCCTCTTAACATATATAAATGATCCGAAAAGTCTCGTATCATTTCAAATAGTCACCAATTAAATTCGATATTTTTGACCGAAACTAGTGTATAATATACTATGATTTTTGACCGAAACATGCATTTCGAAAAGTTTCATAGGATCTAGTTTTCAGATGATTTTTTTGCATGGACTTCCATCATAACCTTCCCTCTTAACATATATAAATAATCTGTCAAGTCTCGTATAATTTCAAATAGTCCACAATTAAATTTGATGTTTTTGACCGAAACTAGTGTATAATATACTATGATTTTTGACCGAAACTTGCATTTCGAAAAGTTTCATAGAATCTAGTTTTCAGATGATTTTTTTTGCATGGGCTTCCATAATAACCTTCCCTCTTAACATATATAAATGATCTAAAAAGTCTCGTATCATTTCAAATAGTCCACAATTAAATATGATTTTTTTGACTGAAACTAGTGTATAATATACTATGATTTTTGACCGAAACTTGCATTTCGAAAAGTTTCATAGAATATAGTTTTCAGATGATTTTTTTGCATGGACTTCCATCTTAACCTGCCCTCTTAACATATAAAAATGATCTGAAAAGTATCGTTTCATTTCAAATAGTCACCAATTAAATTCGATATTTTTGACCGAAACTAGTATATAATATACTATGATTTTTGACCGAAACTTGCATTTCGAAAAGTTTCATAGAATCTAGTTTTCAAATGATTTTTTTGGATGGGCTTCCATAATAACCTTCCCTCTTAACATATTTAAATGATCTGTCAAGTCTCGTATCATTTCAAATAGTCCACAATTAAATTTGATTTTTTTGACTGAAACTAGTGTATAATATACTATGATTTTTGACCGAAACTTGCATTTCGAAAAGTTTCATAAAATATAGTTTTCAGATTATTTTTTTGCATGGACTTCCATCGTAACCCGCCCTCTTAACATATATAAAAGATCTGAAAAGTCTCTTATCATTTCAAATAGTTTCCAATTAAATTCGATATTTTTGATCGAAACTAGTGTATAATATACTATGATTTTTGACCGAAACTTGCATTTCGAAACGTTTCATAGAATCTAGTTTTCAGATATTTTTTTGCATGAACTTCCATCATTACTTTCCCTCTTAACATATATAAATGATCTGAAAAGTCTCGTATCATTTCAAATAGTCCACAATTAAATATGATTTTTTTTACCGAAACTAGTGTATAATATACTATGATTTTTGACCGAAACTTGCATTTCGAAAAGTTTCATAGAATATAGTTTTCAGATGATTTTTTTGCATGAACTTCCATAATAACCTTCCCTCTTAACATATTTAAATGATCTGTCAAGTCTCGTATCATTTCAAAAAGTCCACAATTAAATTTGATTTTTTTGACTGAAACTAGTGTATAATATACTATGATTTTTGACCGAAACTTGCATTTCGAAAAGTTTCATAGAATATAGTTTTCAGATGATTTTTTTGCATGGACTTCCATCATAACCTGCCCTCTTAACATATATAAATGATCTGAAAAGTCTTGTATCATTTCAAATAGTCCCCAATTAAATTCGATATTTTTGACCGAAACTAGTGTATAATATACAGTGATTTTTGACCGAAACTTGCATTTCAAAAAGTTTCATAGAATCTAGTTTTCAGTTAATTTTTTTGCATGGACTTCCATCATAACCTTCCCTCTTAACATATATAAATGATCTGTAAAGTCTCGTATCATTTCAAATAGTCCACAATTAAATTTGATTTTTTTGACCGAAACTAGTGTATAATATACTATGATTTTCGACCGAAACTTGCATTTCGAAAAGTTTCATAGAATCTAGTTTTTAGATATTTTTTTGCATGGGCTTCCATTATAACCTTCCCTCTTAACATATATAAATGATCTGTCAAGTCTCGTATCATTTCAAATACTCCACAATTAAATATGATATTTTTTACAGAAACTAATGTATAATATACTATGATTTTTGACCGAAACTTTCATTTCTAAAAGTTTCATTGAATATAGTTTTCAGATGATTTTTCTTGCATGGACTTCCATCGTAACCTTCCCTCTTAAAATATATAAATGATCTGAAAAGTCTCGGATCATTTCAAATATTCACCAATTAAATTCGATATTTTTGACCGAAACTAGTGTATAATATACTATGATTTTTGACCGAAACTTGCATTTCGAAAAGTTTCATAGAATCTAGTTTTCAGATGATTTTTTTGCATGGGCTTCCATAATAACCTTCCCTCTTAACATATATAAATGATCTGTCCAGTCTCGTATCATTTAAAATAGTCCATAATTAAATTTGATTTTTTTGACTGAAACTAGTGTATAATATACTATGATTTTTGACCGAAACATGCATATCGAAAAGTTTCATAGTATATAGTTTTCAGATGATTTTTTTGCATTGACTTCCATCGTAACCTGCCCTCTTAACATATATAAATGATCTGAAAAGTCTCGTATCATTTCAAATAGTTCCCAATTAAATTTGATATTTTTGACCGAAACTAGTGTATAATATACTATGATTTTTGACCAAAACTTGCATTTCGAAAAGTTTCATAGAATCTAGTTTTCAGATATTTTTTTGCATGGACTTCTATCATTACCTTCCCTCTTAACATATATAAATGATCTGAAAAGTCTCGTATCATTTCAAATAGTCCACAATTAAATATGATTTTTTTGACCGAAACTAGTGTATAATATACTATGATTTTTGACCGAAACTTGCATTTCGAAAAGTTTCATAGAATATAGTTTTTAGATGATTTTTTTGCATGGACTTCCATCGTAACCTTCCCTCTTAACATATATAAATGATCCGAAAAGTCTCGTATCATTTCAAATAGTCACCAATTAAATTCGATATTTTTGACCGAAACTAGTGTATAATATACTATGATTTTTGACCGAAACATGCATTTCGAAAAGTTTCATAGGATCTAGTTTTCAGATGATTTTTTTGCATGGACTTCCATCATAACCTTCCCTCTTAACATATATAAATAATCTGTCAAGTCTCGTATAATTTCAAATAGTCCACAATTAAATTTGATGTTTTTGACCGAAACTAGTGTATAATATACTATGATTTTTGACCGAAACTTGCATTTCGAAAAGTTTCATAGAATCTAGTTTTCAGATGATTTTTTTTGCATGGGCTTCCATAATAACCTTCCCTCTTAACATATATAAATGATCTAAAAAGTCTCGTATCATTTCAAATAGTCCACAATTAAATATGATTTTTTTGACTGAAACTAGTGTATAATATACTATGATTTTTGACCGAAACTTGCATTTCGAAAAGTTTCATAGAATATAGTTTTCAGATGATTTTTTTGCATGGACTTCCATCTTAACCTGCCCTCTTAACATATAAAAATGATCTGAAAAGTATCGTTTCATTTCAAATAGTCACCAATTAAATTCGATATTTTTGACCGAAACTAGTATATAATATACTATGATTTTTGACCGAAACTTGCATTTCGAAAAGTTTCATAGAATCTAGTTTTCAAATGATTTTTTTGGATGGGCTTCCATAATAACCTTCCCTCTTAACATATTTAAATGATCTGTCAAGTCTCGTATCATTTCAAATAGTCCACAATTAAATTTGATTTTTTTGACTGAAACTAGTGTATAATATACTATGATTTTTGACCGAAACTTGCATTTCGAAAAGTTTCATAAAATATAGTTTTCAGATTATTTTTTTGCATGGACTTCCATCGTAACCCGCCCTCTTAACATATATAAAAGATCTGAAAAGTCTCTTATCATTTCAAATAGTTTCCAATTAAATTCGATATTTTTGATCGAAACTAGTGTATAATATACTATGATTTTTGACCGAAACTTGCATTTCGAAACGTTTCATAGAATCTAGTTTTCAGATATTTTTTTGCATGAACTTCCATCATTACCTTCCCTCTTAACATATATAAATGATCTGAAAAGTCTCGTATCATTTCAAATAGTCCACAATTAAATATGATTTTTTTTACCGAAACTAGTGTATAATATACTATGATTTTTGACCGAAACTTGCATTTCGAAAAGTTTCATAGAATATAGTTTTCAGATGATTTTTTTGCATGAACTTCCATAATAACCTTCCCTCTTAACATATTTAAATGATCTGTCAAGTCTCGTATCATTTCAAAAAGTCCACAATTAAATTTGATTTTTTTGACTGAAACTAGTGTATAATATACTATGATTTTTGACCGAAACTTGCATTTCGAAAAGTTTCATAGAATATAGTTTTCAGATGATTTTTTTGCATGGACTTCCATCATAACCTGCCCTCTTAACATATATAAATGATCTGAAAAGTCTTGTATCATTTCAAATAGTCCCCAATTAAATTCGATATTTTTGACCGAAACTAGTGTATAATATACAGTGATTTTTGACCGAAACTTGCATTTCAAAAAGTTTCATAGAATCTAGTTTTCAGTTAATTTTTTTGCATGGACTTCCATCATAACCTTCCCTCTTAACATATATAAATGATCTGTAAAGTCTCGTATCATTTCAAATAGTCCACAATTAAATTTGATTTTTTTGACCGAAACTAGTGTATAATATACTATGATTTTTGACCGAAACATGCATTTCGAAAAGTTTCCTAGAATCTAGTTTTTAGATGATTTTTTTGCATGGGCTTCCATTATAACCTTCCCTCTAAACATATATAAATGATCTGTCAAGTCTCGTATCATTTCAAGTAGTCCACGATTAAATTTGATTTTTTTGATTGAAACTAGTGCAATAATATACTATGATTTTTTACCGAAACTTGCATTTCGAAAAGTTTTATAGAATTTAGTTTTCAGATGATTTTTTTGCATGGACTTCCATCATAACCTTCCCTCTTAACATATATAAATGATCTGAAAAGTCTCGTATCTTTTCAAATAGTCACCAATTAAATTCGATATTTTTGACCGAAACTAGTGTATAATATACTACGATTTTTGACCGAAACTTGCATTTCGAAAAGTTTCATAGAATCTAGTTTTCAGATGATTTTTATTGCATGTGCTTCCATAATAACCTTCCCTCTTAACATATATAAATGATCTGTCATGTCTCGTATCATTTCAAATACTCCACAATTAAATATGATTTTTTTGACAGAAACTAGTGTATAATATACTATGATTTTTGACCGAAACTTTCATTTCTAAAAGTTTCATAGAATATAGTTTTCAGATGATTTATTTGCATGGACTTCCATCTTAACCTGCCCTCTTAACATATAAAAATGATCTGAAAAGTATCGTTTCATTTCAAATAGTCACCAATTAAATTCGATATTTTTGACAGAAACTAGTATATAATATACTATGATTTTTGACCGAAACTTGCATTTCGAAAAGTTTCATAGAATCTAGTTTTCAAATGATTTTTTTGGATGGGCTTCCATAATAACCTTCCCTCTTAACATATTTAAATGATCTGTCAAGTCTCGTATCATTTCAAATAGTCCACAATTAAATTTGATTTTTTTGACTGAAACTAGTGTATAATATACTATGATTTTTGACCGAAACTTGCATTTCGAAAAGTTTCATAAAATATAGTTTTCAGATTATTTTTTTGCATGGACTTCCATCGTAACCCGCCCTCTTAACATATATAAAAGATCTGAAAAGTCTCTTATCATTTCAAATAGTTTCCAATTAAATTCGATATTTTTGATCGAAACTAGTGTATAATATACTATGATTTTTGACCGAAACTTGCATTTCGAAACGTTTCATAGAATCTAGTTTTCAGATATTTTTTTGCATGAACTTCCATCATTACCTTCCCTCTTAACATATATAAATGATCTGAAAAGTCTTGTATCATTTCAAATAGTCCCCAATTAAATTCGATATTTTTGACCGAAACTAGTGTATAATATACAGTGATTTTTGACCGAAACTTGCATTTCGAAAAGTTTCATAGAATCTACTTTTCAGATGATTTTTTTGCATGAACTTCCATAATAACCTTCCCTCTTAACATATATAAATGATCTGTCAAGTCTCGTATCATTTCAAATAGTCCACAATTAAATTTGATTTTTTTGATTGAAACTAGTGCAATAATATACTATGATTTTTAACCGAAACTTGCATTTCGAAAAGTTTCATAAAATCTAGTTTTCAGATGATTTTTTTGCATGGACTTCCATCATAACCTTCCCTCTTAACATTTATAAATAATCTGAAAAGTCTCGCATAATTTCAAATAGTCACCAATTAAATTAGATATTTTTGACCGAAACTAGTGTATAATATACTACGATTTTCGACCGAAACTTGCATTTCGAAAAGTTTCATAGAATCTAGTTTTTAGATGATTTTTTTGCATGGGCTTCCATAATAACCTTCCCTCTTAACATATATAAATGATCTAAAAAGTCTCGTATCATTTCAAATAGTCCACAATTAAATTTGATTTTTTTGACTGAAACTACTGTATAATATACTATGATTTTTGACCGAAACTTGCATTTCGAAAAGTTTCATAGAATATAGTTTTCAGATGATTTTTTTGCATGGACTTCCATCGTAACCTGCCCTCTTAACATATATAAATGATCTGAAAAGTCTCGTATCATTTCAAATAGTTCCCAATTAAATTTGATATTTTTGACCGAAACTAGTGTATAATATACTATGATTTTTGACCAAAACTTGCATTTCGAAAAGTTTCATAGAATCTAGTTTTCAGATGATTTTATTGGATGGGCTTCCATAATAACCTTCCCTCTTAACATATATAAATGATCTGTCAAGTCTCGTATCATTTCAAATAGTCCACAATTAAATTTGATTTTTTTGACTGAAACTAGTGTATAATATACTATGATTTTTGACCGAAACTTGCATTTCGAAAAGTTTCATAGAATATAGTTTTCAGATGATTTTTTTGCAGGGACTTCCATCGTAACCTGCCCTCTTAACATATATAAAAGATCTGAAAAGTCTCTTATCATTTCAAATAGTTCCCAATTAAATTCGATATTTTTGACCGAAACTAGTGTATAATATACTATGATTTTTGACCGAAACTTGC
The DNA here is from genome assembly GCA_963966055.1 of Lathyrus aphaca. Taxonomy (NCBI): domain Eukaryota; kingdom Viridiplantae; phylum Streptophyta; class Magnoliopsida; order Fabales; family Fabaceae; genus Lathyrus; species Lathyrus aphaca. The sequence goes on along the minus strand of OZ014520.1, from coordinate 641,273,937 downwards.
ATTTCGAAACGTTTCATAGAATCTAGTTTTCAGATGAATTTTTTGCATGAACTTCCAAAATAACCTTCCCTCTTAACATATATAAATGATCTGAAAAGTCTCGTATCATTTCAAATAGTCCACAATTAAATATGATTTTTTTTACCGAAACTAGTGTATAATATACTATGATTTTTGACCGAAACTTGCATTTCGAAAAGTTTCATAGAATATATTTTTCAGATGATTTTTTTGCATGAACTTCCATAATAACCTTCCCTCTTAACATTTATAAATAATCTGAAAAGTCTCGTATAATTTCAAATAGTCCACAATTAAATTTGATTTTTTTGACCGAAACTAGTGTATAATATACTATGATTTTCGACCGAAACTTGCATTTCGAAAAGTATCATAGAATCTAGTTTTTAGATATTTTTTTGCATGGGCTTCCATAATAACCTTCCCTCTTAACATATATAAATGATCTGTCACGTCTCGTATCATTTCAAATACTCCACAATTAAATATGATTTTTTTGACAGAAACTAGTGTATAATATACTATGATTTTTGACCGAAACTTACATTTCGAAAAGTTTCATAGAATATAGTTTTCAGATGATTTTTTTGCATAGACTTCCATCATAACCTTCCCTCTTAACATATAAAAATGATGTGAAAAGTCTCGTATCATTTCAAATAGTCACCAATTAAATTCGATATTTTTGACCGAAACTAGTGTATAATATACTATGATTTTTGACCGAAACTTGCATTTCGAAAAGTTTCATAGAATCTAGTTTTCAGATGATTTTTTTGCATGGGCTTCCATAATAACCTTCCCTCTTAACATATATAAATGACCTGTCCAGTCTCGTATCATTTCAAATAGTCCACAATTAAATTTGATTTTTTTGACTGAAACTAGTGTATAATATACTATGATTTTTGACCGAAACTTGCATATCGAAAAGTTTCATAGTATATAGTTTTCAGATGATTTTTTTGCATGGACTTCCATCGTAACCTGCCCTCTTAACATATATAAATGACCTGAAAAGTCTCGTATCATTTCAAATAGTTCCCAATTAAATTTGATATTTTTGACCGAAACTAGTGTATAATATACTATGATTTTTGACCAAAACTTGCATTTCGAAAAGTTTCATAGAATCTAGTTTTCAAATATTTTTTTGCATGGACTTCCATCATTACCTTCCCTCTTAACATATATAAATGATCTGAAAAGTCTCGTATCATTTCAAATAGTCCACAATTAAATATGATTTTTTTGACCGAAACTAGTGTATAATATACTATGATTTTTGACCGAAACTTGCATTTCGAAAAGTTTCATAGAATATAGTTTTTAGATGATTTTTTTGCATGAACTTCCATCGTAACCTTCCCTCTTAACATATATAAATGATCTGAAAAGTCTCGTATCATTTCAAATAGTCACCAATTAAATTCGATATTTTTGACCGAAACTAGTGTATAATATACTATGATTTTTGACCGAAACTTGCATTTCGAAAAGTTTCATAGAATCTAGTGTTCAGATGATTTTTTTGCACGGGCTTCCAAAATAACCTTCCCTCTTAACATATATAAATAATCTGTCAAGTCTCGTATCATTTCAAATAGTCCACAATTAAATTTGATTTTTTTGACTGAAACTAGTGTATAATATACTATGATTTTTGACCGAAACTTGCATTTCGAAAAGTTTCATAGAATATATTTTTCAGATGATTTTTTTGCATGGACTTCCATCTTAACCTGCCCTCTTAACATATATAAATGATCTAAAATGTCTCGTATCATTTCAAATAGTCCCCAATTAAATTCGATATTTTTGACCGAAACTAGTGTATAATATACTATGATTTTTGACCGAAACATGCATTTCAAAAAGTTTCATAGGATCTAGTTTTCAGTTAATTTATTTGCATTGACTTCCATCATAACCTTCCCTCTTAACATATATAAATTATTTGAAAAGTCTCGTATAATTTCAAATAGTCCACAATTAAATTTGATGTTTTTGACCGAAACTAGTGTATAATATACTATGATTTTTGACCGAAACTTGCATTTCGAAAAGTTTCATAGAATCTAGTTTTCAGATGATTTTTTTTGCATGGGCTTCCATAATAACCTTCCCTCTTAACATATATAAATGATCTAAAAAGTCTCGTATCATTTCAAATAGTCCACAATTAAATATGATTTTTTTGACTGAAACTAGTGTATAATATACTATGATTTTTGACCGAAACTTGCATTTCGAAAAGTTTCATAGAATATAGTTTTCAGATGATTTTTTTGCATGGACTTCCATCATACCCTTCCCTCTTAACATATATAAATGATCTAAAATGTCTCGTATCATTTCAAATAGTCACCAATTAAATTCGATATTTTTGACCGAAACTAGTGTATAATATACTATGATTTTTGACCGAAACTTGCATTTCGAAAAGTTTCATAGAATCTAGTTTTCAGATGATTTTTATTGCATGTGCTTCCATAATAACCTTCCCTCTTAACATATATAAATGATCTGTCATGTCTCGTATCATTTCAAATACTCCACAATTAAATATGATTTTTTTGACAGAAACTAGTGTATAATATACTATGATTTTTGACCGAAACTTTCATTTCTAAAAGTTTCATAGAATATAGTTTTCAGATGATTTTTTTGCATGGACTTCCATCTTAACCTGCCCTCTTAACATATAAAAATGATCTGAAAAGTATCGTTTCATTTCAAATAGTCACCAATTAAATTCGATATTTTTGACCGAAACTAGTATATAATATACTATGATTTTTGACCGAAACTTGCATTTCGAAAAGTTTCATAGAATCTAGTTTTCAAATGATTTTTTTGAATGGGGTTCCATAATAACCTTCCCTCTTAACATATTTAAATGATCTGTCAAGTCTCGTATCATTTCAAATAGTCCACAATTAAATTTGATTTTTTTGACTGAAACTAGTGTATAATATACTATGATTTTTGACCGAAACTTGCATTTCGAAAAGTTTCATAAAAGATAGTTTTCAGATGATTTTTTTGCATGGACTTCCATCGTAACCCGCACTCTTAACATATATAAAAGATCTGAAAAGTCACTTATCATTTCAAATAGTTTCCAATTAAATTCGATATTTTTGATCGAAACTAGTGTATAATATACTATGATTTTTGACCGAAACTTGCATTTCGAAACGTTTCATAGAATCTAGTTTTCAGATATTTTTTTGCATGAACTTCCATCATTACCTTCCCTCTTAACATATATAAATGATCTGAAAAGTCTCGTATCATTTCAAATAGTCCACAATTAAATATGATTTTTTTTACCGAAACTAGTGTATAATATACTATGATTTTTGACCGAAACTTGCATTTCGAAAAGTTTCATAGAATATAGTTTTCAGATGATTTTTTTGCATGAACTTCCGTAATAACCTTCCCTCTTAACATATATAAATGATCTGTCAAGTCTCATATCATTTCAAATAGTCCACAATTAAATTTGATTTTTTTGACTGAAACTAGTGTATAATATACTATGATTTTTGACCGAAACTTGCATTTCGAAAAGTTTCATAGAATATAGTTTTCAGATGATTTTTTTGCATGGACTTCCATCATAACCTGCCCTCTTAACATATATAAATGATCTGAAAAGTCTTGTATCATTTCAAATAGTCCCCAATTAAATTCGATATTTTTGACCGAAACTAGTGTATAATATACAGTGATTTTTGACCGAAACTTGCATTTCAAAAAGTTTCATAGAATCTAGTTTTCAGTTAATTTTTTTGCATGGACTTCCATCATAACCTTCCCTCTTAACATATATAAATGATCTGTAAAGTCTCGTATCATTTCAAATAGTCCACAATTAAATTTGATTTTTTTGACCGAAACTAGTGTATAATATACTAGGATTTTTGACCGAAACTTTCATTTCGAAAAGTTTCCTAGAATCTAGTTTTTAGATGATTTTTTTTCATGGGCTTCCATCATAACCTTCCCTCTTAACATATATAAATGATCTGTCAAGTCTCGTATCATTTCAAGTAGTCCACGATTAAATTTGATTTTTTTGATTGAAACTAGTGCAATAATATACTATGATTTTTGACCGAAACCTGCATTTCGAAAAGTTTTATAGAATCTAGTTTTCAGATGATTTTTTTGCATGGACTTCCATCATAACCTTCCCTCTTAACATATATAAATGATCTGAAAAGTCTCGTATCTTTTCAAATAGTCACCAATTAAATTAGATATTTTTGACCGAAACTAGTGTATAATATACTACGATTTTTGACCGAAACTTGCATTTCGAAAAGTTTCATAGAATCTAGTTTTCAGATGATTTTTTTGCATGGGCTTCCATAATAACCTTCCCTCTTAACATATATAAATGATCTAAAAAGTCTCGTATCATTTCAAATAGTCCACAATTAAATATGAATTTTTTGACTGAAACTAGTGTATAATATACTATGATTTTTGACCGAAACTTGCATTTCGAAAAGTTTCATAGAAAATAGTTTTCAGATGATTTTTTTGCATGGACTTCCATCATAACCTTCCCTCTTAACATATATAAATGATCTGAAATGTCTTGTATCATTTCAAATAGTCACCAATTAAATTCGATATTTTTGACCGAAACTAGTGTATAATATACTATGATTTTTGACCGAAACTTGCATTTCGAAAAGTTTCATAGAATCTAGTTTTCAGATGATTTTTATTGCATGTGCTTCCATAATAACCTTCCCTCTTAACATATATAAATGATCTGTCATGTCTCGTATCATTTCAAATACTCCACAATTAAATATGATTTTTTTTGACAGAAACTAGTGTATAATATACTATGATTTTTGACCGAAACATTCATTTCTAAAAGTTTCATAGAATATAGTTTTCAGATGATTTTTTTGCATGGACTTCCATCTTAACCTGCCCTCTTAACATATAAAAATGATCTCAAAAGTATCGTTTCATTTCAAATAGTCACCAATTAAATTCGATATTTTTGACCGAAACTAGTATATAATATACTATGATTTTTGACCGAAACTTGCATTTCGAAAAGTTTCATAGAATCTAGTTTTCAAATGATTTTTTATATGGGCTTCCATAATAACCTTCCCTCTTAACATATTTAAATGATCTGTCAAGTCTCGTATTATTACAAATAGTCCACAATTAAATTTGATTTTTTTGACTGAAACTAGTGTATAATATACTATGATTTTTGACCGAAACTTGCATTTCGAAAAGTTTCATAAAATATAGTTTTCAGATGATTTTTTTGCATGGACTTCCATCGTAACCTGCCCTCTTAACATATATAAAAGATCTGAAAAGTCTCTTATCATTTCAAATAGTTCCCAATTAAATTCGATATTTTTGACCGAAACTAGTGTATAATATACTATGATTTTTGACCGAAACTTGCATTTCGAAATGTTTCATAGAATCTAGTTTTCAGATATTTTTTTGCATGAACTTCCATCATTACCTTCCCTCTTAACATATATAAATGATCTGAAAAGTCTCGTATCATTTCAAATATACCACAATTAAATATGATTTTTTTTACCGAAACTAGTGTATAATATACTATGATTTTTGACCGAAACTTGCATTTCGAAAAGTTTCATAGAATCTAGTTTTCAGATGATTTTTTTTGCATGGGCTTCCATAATAACCTTCCCTCTTAACATATATAAATGATCTAAAAAGTCTCGTATCATTTCAAATAGTCCACAATTAAATATGATTTTTTTGACTGAAACTAGTGTATAATATACTATGATTTTTGACCGAAACTTGCATTTCGAAAAGTTTCATAGAATATAGTTTTCAGATGATTTTTTTGCATGGACTTCCATCATAACCTTCCCTCTTAACATATATAAATGATCTAAAATGTCTCGTATCATTTCAAATAGTCACCAATTAAATTCGATATTTTTGACCGAAACTAGTGTATAATATACTATGATTTTTGACCGAAACTTGCATTTCGAAAAGTTTCATAGAATCTAGTTTTCAGATGATTTTTATTGCATGTGCTTCCTTAATAACCTTCCCTCTTAACATATATAAATGATTTGTCATGTCTCGTATCATTTCAAATACTCCACAATTAAATATGATTTTTTTTGACAGAAACTAGTGTATAATATACTATGATTTTTGACCGAAACATTCATTTCTAAAAGTTTCATAGAATATAGTTTTCAGATGATTTTTTTGCATGGACTTCCATCTTAACCTGCCCTCTTAACATATAAAAATGATCTCAAAAGTATCGTTTCATTTCAAATAGTCACCAATTAAATTCGATATTTTTGACCGAAACTAGTATATAATATACTATGATTTTTGACCGAAACTTGCATTTCGAAAAGTTTCATAGAATCTAGTTTTCAAATGATTTTTTATATGGGCTTCCATAATAACCTTCCCTCTTAACATATTTAAATGATCTGTCAAGTCTCGTATTATTTCAAAAAGTCCACAATTAAATTTGATTTTTTTGACTGAAACTAGTGTATAATATACTATGATTTTTGACCGAAACTTGCATTTCGAAAAGTTTCATAAAATATAGTTTTCAGATGATTTTTTTGCATGGACTTCCATCGTAACCTGCCCTCTTAACATATATAAAAGATCTGAAAAGTCTCTTATCATTTCAAATAGTTCCCAATTAAATTCGATATTTTTGACCGAAACTAGTGTATAATATACTATGATTTTTGACCGAAACTTGCATTTCGAAACGTTTCATAGAATCTAGTTTTCAGATAATTTTTTGCATGAACTTCCATCATTACCTTCCCTCTTAACATATATAAATGATCTGAAAAGTCTCGTATCATTTCAAATATACCACAATTAAATATGATTTTTTTTACCGAAACTAGTGTATAATATACTATGATTTTTGACCGAAACTTGCATTTCGAAAAGTTTCATAGAATCTAGTTTTCAGATGATTTTTTTTGCATGGGCTTCCATAATAACCTTCCCTCTTAACATATATAAATGATCTAAAAAGTCTCGTATCATTTCAAATAGTCCACAATTAAATATGATTTTTTTGACTGAAACTAGTGTATAATATACTATGATTTTTGACCGAAACTTGCATTTTGAAAAGTTTCATAGAATATAGTTTTCAGATGATTTTTTTGCATGGACTTCCATCATAACCTTCCCTCTTAACATATATAAATGATCTGAAAAGTCTCGTATCATTTCAAATAGTTCCCAATTAAATTCGATATTTTTGACCGAAACTAGTGTATAATATACTATGATTTTTGACCGAAACTTGCATTTCGAAAAGTTTCATAGAATCTAGTTTTCAGATGATTTTTATTGCATGTGCTTCCATAATAACCTTCCCTCTTAACATATATAAATGATCTGTCATGTCTCGTATCATTTCAAATACTCCACAATTAAATATGATTTTATTGACAGAAACTAGTGTATAATATACTATGATTTTTGACCGAAACTTTCATTTCTAAAAGTTTCATAGAATATAGTTTTCAGATGATTTTTTTGCATGGACTTCCATCTTAACCTGCCCTCTTAACATAGAAAAATGATCTGAAAAGTATCGTTTCATTTCAAATAGTCACCAATTAAATTCGATATTTTTGACCGAAACTAGTATATAATATACTATGATTTTTGACCGAAACTTGCATTTCGAAAAGTTTCATAGAATCTAGTTTTCAAATGATTTTTTTGGATGGGCTTCCATAATAACCTTCCCTCTTAACATATTTAAATGATCTGTCAAGTCTCGTATCATTTCAAATAGTCCACAATTAAATTTGATTTTTTTGACTGAAACTAGTGTATAATATACTATGATTTTTGACCGAAACTTGCATTTTGAAAAGTTTCATAAAATATAGTTTTCAGATATTTTTTTTGCATGGACTTCAATCGTAACCCGCCCTCTTAACATATATAAAAGATCTGAAAAGTCTCTTATCATTTCAAATAGTTCCCAATTAAATTCGATATTTTTGACCGAAACTAGTGTATAATATACTATGATTTTTGACCGAAACTTGCATTTCGAAACGTTTCATAGAATCTAGTTTGCAGATATTTTTTTGCATGAACTTCCATCATTACCTTCCCTCTTAACATATATAAATGATCTGAAAAGTCTCGTATCATTTCAAATAGTACACAATTAAATATGATTTTTTTCTACCGAAACTAGTGTATAATATACTATGATTTTTGACCGAAACTTGCATTTCGAAAAGTTTCATAGAATATAGTTTTCAGATGATTTTTTTGCATGAACTTCCATAATAACCTTCCCTCTTAACATATATAAATGATCTGTCAAGTCTCGTATCATTTCAAATAGTCCACAATTAAATTTGATTTTTTTGACTGAAACTAGTGTATAATATACTATGATATTTGACCGAAACTTGCATTTCGAAAAGTTTCATAGATTATAGTTTTCAGATGATTTTTTTGCATGGACTTCCATCATAACCTGCCCTCTTAACATATATAAATGATCTGAAAAGTCTTGTATCATTACAAATAGTCCCCAATTAAATTCGATATTTTTGACCGAAACTAGTGTATAATATACAGTGATTTTTGACCGAAACTTGCATTTCAAAAAGTTTCATAGAATCTAGTTTTCAGTTAATTTTTTTGCATGGACTTCCATCATAACCTTCCCTCTTAACATATATAAATGATCTGTAAAGTCTCGTATCATTTCAAATAGTCCACAATTAAATTTGATTTTTTTGACCGAAACTAGTGTATAATATACTATGATTTTTGACCGAAACTTGCATTTCGAAAAGTTTCCTAGAATCTAGTTTTTAGAAAAGTTTCCTAGAATCTAGTTTTTAGATGATTTTTTTGCATGGGCTTCCATCATAACCTTCCTAGAATCTAGTGTATAATATACAGTGATTTTTGACCGAAACTTGCATTTCAAAAAGTTTCATAGAATCTAGTTTTCAGTTAATTTTTTTGCATGGACTTCCATCATAACCTTCCCTCTTAACATATATAAATGATCTGTAAAGTCTCGTATCATTTCAAATAGTCCACAATTAAATTTGATTTTTTTGACCGAAACTAGTGTATAATATACTATGATTTTTGACCGAAACTTGCATTTCGAAAAGTTTCCTAGAATCTAGTTTTTAGATTATTTTTTTGCATGGGCTTCCATCATAACCTTCCCTCTTAACATATATAAATGATCTGTCAAGTCTCGTATCATTTCAAGTAGTCCACGATTAAATTTGATTTTTTTGATTGAAACTAGTGCAATAATATACTATGATTTTTGACCGGAACTTGCATTTCGAAAAGTTTTATAGAATCTATTTTTCAGATGATTTTTTTGCATGGACTTCCATCATAACCTTCCATCTTAACATATATAAATGATCTGAAAAATCTCGTATCTTTTCAAATAGTCACCAATTAAATTAGATATTTTTGATCGAAACTAGTGTATAATATACTACGATTTTTGACCGAAACTTGCATTTCGAAAAGTTTCATAGAATCTAGTTTTCAGATGATTTTTTTGCATGGGCTTCCATAATAACCTTCCCTCTTAACATATATAAATGATCTAAAAAGTCTCGTATCATTTCAAATAGTCCACAATTAAATATGATTTTTTTGACTGAAACTAGTGTATAATATACTATGATTTTTAACCGAAACTTGCATTTCGAAAAGTTTCATAGAATATAGTTTTCAGATGATTTTTTTGCATGGACTTCCATCATAACCTTCCCAATTAACATATATAAATGATCTGAAAAGTCTCGTATCATTTCAAATAGTTCCCAATTAAATTCGATATTTTTGACCGAAACTAGTGTATAATATACTATGATTTTTGACCGAAACTTGCATTTCGAAAAGTTTCATAGAATATATTTTTCAGATGATTTTTTTACATGGACTTCCATCATAACCTTCCCTCTTAACATATATAAATGATCTGAAAAGTGTCGTATCATTTCAAATAGTCACCAATTAAATTCGATATTTTTGACCGAAACTAGTGTATAATATACTATGATTTTTGACCGAAACTTACATTTCGAAAAGTTTCATAGAATCTAGTTTTCAGATGATTTTTTTGCATGGGCTTCCATCATAACCTTCCTTCTTAACATATATAAATGATCTGTCAAGTCTCGTATCATTTCAAATAGTCCACAATTAAATTTGATTTTTTTGACTGAAACTAGTATATAATATACTATGATTTTTGACCGAAACTTGCATTTTGAAAGGTTTCATAGAATATAGTTTTCAGATGATTTTTTTGCATGGACTTCCATCATAACCTGCCCTATTAACATATATAAATGATATGAAAAGTCTCGTTTCATTTCAAATAGTCCCCAATTAAATTCGATATTTTTGACCGAAACTAGTGTATAATATACTATGATTTTTGACCGAAACTTGCATTTCAAAAAGTTTCATAGAATCTAGTTTTCAGTTAATTTTTTTGCATGACTTCCATCGTAACCTTCCCTCTTAACATATATAAATGATCTGAAAAGTCTCATACCATTTCAAATAGTCACCAATTAAATTCGATATTTTTGACCGAAACTAGTGTATAATATACTATGATTTTTGACCGAAACTTGCATTTCGAAAAGTTTCCTAGAATCTAGTTTTTAGATGATTTTTTTGCTTGGGCTTCCATCATAACCTTCCCTCTTAACATATATAAATGATCTGTCAAGTCTCGTATCATTTCAAGTAGTCCACGATTAAATTTGATTTTTTTGATTGAAACTAGTGCAATAATATACTATGATTTTTGACCGAAACTTGCATTTCGAAAAGTTTTATAGAATCTAGTTTTCAGATGATTTTTTTGCATGGACTACCATCATAACCTTCCCTCTTAACATATATAAATGATCTGAAAAGTCTCGTATCATTTCAAATAGTCACCAATTAAATTTGATATTTTTGACCGAAACTAGTGTATAATATACTATGATTTTTGACCGAAACTTGCATTTCGAAAAGTTTCTTAGAATCTAGTTTTCAGATGATTTTTTTGCATGGGCTTCCATAATAACCTTCCCTCTTAACATATATAAATGATCTAAAATGTCTCGTATCATTTCAAATAGTCCACAATTAAATATGATTTTTTTGACTGAAACTAGTGTATAATATACTATGATTTTTGACCCAAACTTGCATTTCGAAAAGTTTCATAGAATATAGTTTTCAGATGATTTTTTTGCATGGACTTCCATCATAACCTTCCCTCTTAACATATATAAATGATCTGAAAAGTCTCGTATCATTTCAAATAGTTCCCAATTAAATTCGATATTTTTGACCGAAACTAGTGTATAATATACTATGATTTTTGACCGAAACTTGCATTTCGAAAAGTTTCATAGAATCTAGTTTTCAGATATTTATTTGCATGGACTTCCATCATAACCTTCCCTCTTAACATATATAAATGATCTGAAAAGTGTCGTATCATTTCAAATAGTCACCAATTAAATTCGATATTTTTGACAGAAACTAGTGTATAATATACTATGATTTTTGACCGAAACTTGCATTTCGAAAAGTTTCATAGAATATAGTTTTCAGATGATTTTTTTGCATGGGCTTCCATAATAACCTTCCCTCTTAACATATATAAATGATCTGTCAAGTCTCGTATCATTTCAAATAGTCCACATTTAAATTTGATTTTTTTGACTGAAACTAGTGTATAATATACTATGATTTTTGACCGAAACTTGCATTTCGAAAAGTTTCATAGAATCTACTTTTCAGTTAATTTTTTTGCAATGACTTCCATCATAACCTGCCCTCTTAACATATATAAATGATCTGAAAATTCTCGTATCATTTCAAATAGTCCCCAATTAAATTCGATATTTTTGACTGAAACTAGTGTATAATATACTATGATTTTTGACCGAAACTTGCATTTCGAAAAGTTTCATAGAATCTAGTTTTCAGATGATTTTTTTGCATGGGCTTCAATCATAACCTTCCCTCTTAACATATATAAATGATCTGTCAAGTCTCGTATCATTTCAAATAGTCCACAAATAAAATTGATTTTTTTGACTGAAACTAGTATATAATATACTATGATTTTTGACCGAAACTTGCATTTCGAAAGGTTTCATAGAATATAGTTTTCAGATGATTTTTTTGCATTGACTTCCATCATAACCTGCCCTCTTAACATATATAAATGATCTGAAAAGTCTCGTATCATTTCAAATAGTCCCCAATTAAATTCGATATTTTTGACTGAAACTAGTGTATAATATACTATGATTTTTGACCGAAACTTGCATTTCAAAAAGTTTCATAGAATCTAGTTTTCAGTTAATTTTTTTGCATGGACTTCCATCATAACCTTCCCTCTTAACATATATAAATGATCTGAAATGTCTCGTATCAATTCAAATAGTCCACAATTAAATTTGATTTTTTTGACCGAAACTAGTGTATAATATACTATGATTTTTGACCGAAACATGCATTTCGAAAAGTTTCATAGAATATAGTTTTCAGATGATTTTCTTGAATGGACTTCCATCGTAACCTTCCCTCTTAACATATATAAATGATCTGAAAATTCTCGTATCATTTCAAATAGTCACCAATTAAATTCGATATTTTTGACCGAAACTAGTGTATAATATACTATGATTTTTGACCGAAACTTGCATTTCGAAAAGTTTCATAGAATCTAGTTTTCAGATATTTTTTTGCATGGGCTTCCATCATAACCTTCCCTCTTAACATATATAAATGATCTGTCAAGTCTCCTATCATTTCAAATAGTCCACAATTAAAATTGATTTTTTTGACTGAAACTAGTATATAATATACTATGATTTTTGACCGAAACTTTCATTTCGAAAGGTTTCATAGAATATAGATTTCAGATGATTTTTTTGCATGGACTTCCATCATAACCTGCCCTCTTAACATATATAAATGATCTGAAAAGTCTCGTATCATTTCAAATAGTCCCCAATTAAATTCGATATTTTTGACTGAAACTAGTGTATAATATACTATGATTTTTGACCGAAACTTGCATTTCAAAAAGTTTCATAGAATCTAGTTTTCAGTTAATTTTTTTGCATGGACTTCCATCATAACCTTCCCTCTTAACATATATAAATGATTTTAAAAGTCTCGTATCAATTCAAATAGTCCACAATTAAATTTGATTTTTTTGACCGAAACTAGTGTATAATATACTATGATTTTTGACCGAAACATGCATTTCGAAAAGTTTCATAGAATATAGTTTTCAGATGATTTTCTTGAACGGACTTCCATCGTAACCTTCCCTCTTAACATATATAAATGATCTGAAAAGTCTCGTAACATTTCAAATAGTCACCAATTAAATTCGATATATTTGACCGAAACTAGTGTATAATATACTATGATTTTTGACCGAAACTTGCATTTCGAAAAGTTTCATAGAATCTAATTTTCAGATGATTTTTTTGCATGGGCTTCCATCATAACCTTCCCTATTAACATATATAAATGATCTGTCAAGTCTCGTATCATTTCAAATAGTCCACAATTAAATTTGATTTTTTTGACTGAAACTAGTGTATAATATACTATGATATTTGACCGAAACTTGCATTTCGAAAAGTTTCATAGAATCTAGTTTTCAGATGATTTTTTTGCATGGACTTCCATTATAACCTTCCCTCTTAACATATATAAATGATCTGAAAAGTCTCGTATCAATTCAAATAGTCCACAATTAAATTTGATTTTTTTGACCGAAACTAGTGTATAATATACTATGATTTTTGACCGAAACATGCATTTCGAAAAGTTTCATAGAATATAGTTTTCAGATGATTTTCTTGAATGGACTTCCATCGTAACCTTCCCTCTTAACATATATAAATGATCTGAAAATTCTCGTATCATTTCAAATAGTCACCAATTAAATTCGATATTTTTGACCGAAACTAGTGTATAATATACTATGATTTTTGACCGAAACTTGCATTTCGAAAAGTTTCATAGAATCTAGTTTTCAGATATTTTTTTGCATGGGCTTCCATCATAACCTTCCCTCTTAACATATATAAATGATCTGTCAAGTCTCCTATCATTTCAAATAGTCCACAATTAAAATTGATTTTTTTGACTGAAACTAGTATATAATATACTATGATTTTTGACCGAAACTTTCATTTCGAAAGGTTTCATAGAATATAGATTTCAGATGATTTTTTTGCATGGACTTCCATCATAACCTGCCCTCTTAACATATATAAATGATCTGAAAAGTCTCGTATCATTTCAAATAGTCCCCAATTAAATTCGATATTTTTGACTGAAACTAGTGTATAATATACTATGATTTTTGACCGAAACTTGCATTTCAAAAAGTTTCATAGAATCTAGTTTTCAGTTAATTTTTTTGCATGGACTTCCATCATAACCTTCCCTCTTAACATATATAAATGATTTTAAAAGTCTCGTATCAATTCAAATAGTCCACAATTAAATTTGATTTTTTTGACCGAAACTAGTGTATAATATACTATGATTTTTGACCGAAACATGCATTTCGAAAAGTTTCATAGAATATAGTTTTCAGATGATTTTCTTGAACGGACTTCCATCGTAACCTTCCCTCTTAACATATATAAATGATCTGAAAAGTCTCGTAACATTTCAAATAGTCACCAATTAAATTCGATATATTTGACCGAAACTAGTGTATAATATACTATGATTTTTGACCGAAACTTGCATTTCGAAAAGTTTCATAGAATCTAATTTTCAGATGATTTTTTTGCATGGGCTTCCATCATAACCTTCCCTATTAACATATATAAATGATCTGTCAAGTCTCGTATCATTTCAAATAGTCCACAATTAAATTTGATTTTTTTGACTGAAACTAGTGTATAATATACTATGATATTTGACCGAAACTTGCATTTCGAAAAGTTTCATAGAATCTAGTTTTCAGATGATTTTTTTGCATGGACTTCCATTATAACCTTCCCTCTTAACATATATAAATGATCTGAAAAGTCTCGTATCAATTCAAATAGTCCACAATTAAATTTGATTTTTTTGACCGAAACTAGTGTATAATATACTATGATTTTTGACCGAAACATGCATTTCGAAAAGTTTCATAGAATATAGTTTTCAGATGATTTTCTTGAATTGACTTCCATCGTAACCTTCCCTCTTAACATATATAAATGATCTAAAAAGTCTCGTATCATTTCAAATAGTCACCAATTAAATTCGATATATTTGACCGAAACTAGTGTATAATATACTATGATTTTTGACCGAAACTTGCATTTCGAAAAGTTTCATAGAATCTAGTTTTCAGATGATTTTTTTGCATGGGCTTCCGTCATAACCTTCTCTCTTAACATATATAAATGATCTGTCAAGTCTCGTATCATTTTAAATAGTCCACAATTAAATTTGATTTTTTTGACTGAAACTAGTGCAATAATATACTATGATTTTTTACCGAAACATGCATTTCGAAAAGTTTCATAGAATCTAGTTTTCAGATGATTTTTTGCATGGATTTCCATCATAACCTTCCCTCTTAAAATATATAAATGATCTGAAAAGTCTCGTATCATTTCAAATAGTCACCAATTAAATTTGATATTTTTGACCAAAACTAGTGTATAATATACTATGATTTTTGACCGAAACTTGCATTTCGAAAAGTTTCATAGAATCTAGTTTTCAGATGATTTTTTTGCATGGGTTTCCATAATAACCTTCCCTCTTAACATATATAAATGATCTGAAAAGTCTCGTA
The DNA here is from genome assembly GCA_963966055.1 of Lathyrus aphaca. Taxonomy (NCBI): domain Eukaryota; kingdom Viridiplantae; phylum Streptophyta; class Magnoliopsida; order Fabales; family Fabaceae; genus Lathyrus; species Lathyrus aphaca. Next base: position 641,258,003 of record OZ014520.1, on the reverse strand, counting down.
TCATTTCAAATAGTCCACAATTAAATATGATTTTTTTGACTGAAACTAGTGTATAATATACTATGATTTTTGACCGAAACTTGCATTTCGAAATGTTTCATAGAATATAGTTTTCAGATGATTTTTTTGCATGGACTTCCATCATAACCTTCCCCCTTAACATATATAAATGATCTGAAAAGTCTCGTATCATTTCAAATAGTCACCAATTAAATTCGATATTTTTGACCGAAACTAGTGTATAATATACTATGATTTTTGACCGAAACTTTCATTTCTAAAAGTTTCATAGAATATAGTTTTCAGATGATTTTTTTGCATGGACTTCCATCATAACCTGCCCTCTTAACATATAAAAATGATCTGAAAAGTCTCATATCATTTCAAATAGTCACCAATTAAATTCGATATTTTTGAATGAAACTAGTGTATAATATACTATTATTTTTGACCGAAACTTGCATTTCGAAAAGTTTCATAGAATCTAGTTTTTAGATGATTTTTTTGCATGGGCTTCCATAATAACCTTCCCTCTTAACATATATAAATGATCTGTCAAGTCTCGTATCATTTCAAATATTTGATTTTTTTGACTGAAACTAGTGTATAATATACTATGATTTTTGACCGAAACTTGAATTTCGAAAGGTTTCATAGAATATAGTTTTCAGTTGATTTTTTTGCATGGACTTCCATCATAACCTGCCCTCTTAACATATATAAATGATCTGAAAAGTCTCGTATCATTTCAAATAGTCCCCAATTAAATTCGATATTTTTGACCGAAACTAGTGTATAATATACTATGATTTTTGACCGAAACTTGCATTTCGAAAAGTTTCATAGAATATAGTTTTCAGATGATTTTTTTAGATGGACTTCCATCATAACCTTCCCTCTTAACATATATAAATGATCTGAAAAGTGTCGTATCATTTCAAATAGTCACCAATTAAATTCGATATTTTTGACAGAAACTAGTGTATAATATACTATGATTTTTGACCGAAACTTGCATTTCGAAAAGTTTCATAGAATATAGTTTTCAGATGATTTTTTTGCATGGGCTTCCATAATAACCTTCCCTCTTAACATATATAAATGATCTGTCAAGTCTCGTATCATTTCAAATAGTCCACATTTAAATTTGATTTTTTTGACTGAAACTAGTGTATAATATACTATGATTTTTGACCGAAACTTGCATTTCGAAAAGTTTCATAGAATATAGTTTTCAGATGATTTTTTTGCATGTACTTCCATTGTAACCTGCCCTCTTAACATATATAAATGATCTGAAAAGTCTCGTATAATTTCAAATATTCCCCAATTAAATTCGATATTTTTGACTGAAACTAGTGTATAATATACTATGATTTTTGACTGAAACTTGCATTTCAAAAAGTTTCATAGAATCTAGTTTTCAGATATTTTTTTGCATGGACTTCCATCATAACCTTCCCTCTTAACTTATATAAATGATCTGAAAAGTCTCGTATCATTTCAAATAGTCCACAATTAAATATGATTTTTTTGACCGAAACTAGTGTATAATATACTATGATTTTTGACCGAAACTTACATTTCGAAAAGTTTCATAGAATATAGTTTTCAGATGATTGTCTTGCATGGACTTCCATCATAACCTTCCCTCTTAACATATATAAATGATCTGAAAAGTCTCGAATCATTTCAAATAGTCACCAATTAAATTCGATATTTTTGACCGAAACTAGTGTATAATATACTATGATTTTTGACCGAAACTTGCATTTCGAAAAGTTTCATAGAATCTAGTTTTCAGATGATTTTTTTGCATGGGCTTCCATAATAACCATCCCTCTTAACATATATAAATGATATGTCAAGTCTCGTATCATTTCAAATATTTGATTTTTTTGACTGAAACTAGTGTATAATATACTATGATTTTTGACCCAAACTTGCATTTCGAAAGGTTTCATAGAATATAGTTTTCAGATGATTTTTTTGCATGGACTTCCATCATAACCTGCCCTCTTAACATATATAAATGATCTGAAAAGTCTCGTATCATTTCAAATAGTCCCCAATTAAATTCGATATTTTTGACCGAAACTAGTGTATAATATACTATGATTTTTGACCAAAACTTGTATTTCAAAAAGTTTCATAGAATCTAGTTTTCAGATATTTTTTTGATTGGGCTTCCATAATAACCTTCCCTCTTAACATATATAAATGATCTGAAAAGTCTCGTATCATTTCAAATAGTCCACAATTAATATGATTATTTTGACCGAAACTAGTGTATAATATACTATGATTTTTGACCGAAACTTGCATTTCGAAAAGTTTCATAGAATATAGTTTTCAGATGATTTTTTTGCATGGACCTCCATCATAACCTGCCCTCTTAACATATATAAATGATCTGAAAAGTCTCGTATCATTTTAAATAGTCCCCAATTAAATTCGATATTTTTGACTGAAACTAGTGTATAATATACTATGATTTTTGACCAAAACTTGTATTTCAAAAAGTTTCATAGAATCTAGTGTTCAGTTAATTTTTTTGCATGTACTTCCATCATGACCTTCCCTCTTAACATATATAAATGATATGAAAAGTATCGTATCATTTCAAATAGTCCACAATTAAATTTGATTTTTTTGACCGAAACTAGTGTATAATATACTATGATTTTTGCCGAAACTTGCATTTCGAAAAGTTTCATAGAATATAGTTTTCAGATGATTTTTTTACATGGACTTCCATCATAACCTTCCCTCTTAACATATATAAATGATCTGAAAAGTGTCGTATCATTTAAAATAGTCACCAATTAAATTCGATATTTTTGACCGAAACTAGTGTATAATATACTATGATTTTTGACCGAAACTTGCATTTCGAAAAGTTTCATAGAATATAGTTTTCAGATGATTTTTTTGCATGGACTTCCATCTTTACCTTCCCTCTTAACATATATAAATGATCTGAAAAGTATCGTATCATTTCAAATAGTCCACAATTAAATTTGATTTTTTTGACCGAAACTAGTGTATAATATACTATGATTTTTGACCGAAACTTGCATTTCGAAAAGTTTCATAGAATATAGTTTTCAGATGATTTTTTTTCATGGACTTCCATCATAACCTTCCCTATTAACATATATAAATGAATCTGAAAAGTCTCGTATCATTTCAAATAGTTCCCAATTAAATTCGATATTTTTGACCGAAACTAGTGTATAATATACTATGATTTTTGACTGAAACTTGCATTTCGAAAAGTTTCATAGAATCTAGTTTTCAGATATTTTTTTGCATGGACTTCCATCTTTACCTTCCCTCTTAACATATATAAATGATCTGAAAAGTATCGTATCATTTCAAATAGTCCACAATTAAATTTGATTTTTTTGACCGAAACTAGTGTATAATATACTATGATTTTTGACTGAAACTTGCATTTCGAAAAGTTTCATAGAATATAGTTTTCAGATGATTTTTTTACATGGACTTCCATCATAACCTTCCCTCTTAACATATATAAATGATCTGAAAAGTGTCGTATCATTTCAAATAGTCACCAATTAAATTCGATATTATTGACCGAAACTAGTGTATAATATACTATGATTTTTGACCGAAACTTGCATTTCGAAAAGTTTCATAGAATCTAGTTTTCACATGATGTTTTTGAATGGGCTTCCATAATAACCTTCCCTCTTAACATATATAAATGATCTGTCAAGTCTCGTATCATTTCAAATATTTGATTTTTTTGACAGAAACTAGTGTATAATATACTATGATTTTTAAACGAAACATGCATTTCGAAAGGTTTCATAGAATATAGTTTTCAGATGATTTTTTTGCATGGACTTCCATCATAACCTGCCCTCTTAACATATATAAATGATATGAAAAGTCTCGTATCATTTCAAATAATCCCCAATTAAATTCGATATTTTTGACCGAAACTAGTGTATAATATACTATGATTTTTGACCGAAACTTGCATTTCGAAAAGTTTCATAGAATCTAGTTTTCAGATGATTTTTTTGCATGGGCTTCCATAATAACCTTCCCTCTTAACATATATAAATGATCTAAAAAGTCTCGTATCATTTCAAATAGTCCACAATTAAATATGATTTTTTTGACTGAAACTAGTGTATAATATACTATGATTTTTGACCGAAACATGCATTTCGAAAAGTTTCATAGAATATAGTTTTCAGATGATTTTTTTTCATGGACTTCCATCATAACCTTCCCTCTTAACATATATAAATGATCTGAAAAGTGTCGTATCATTTCAAATAGTCACCAATTAAATTCGATATTATTGACCGAAACTAGTGTATAATATACTATGATTTTTGACCGAAACTTGCATTTCGAAAAGTTTCATAGAATCTAGTTTTCACATGATGTTTTTGAATGGGCTTCCATAATAACCTTCCCTCTTAACATATATAAATGATCTGTCAAGTCTCGTATCATTTCAAATATTTGATTTTTTTGACAGAAACTAGTGTATAATATACTATGATTTTTAAACGAAACTTGCATTTCGAAAGGTTTCATAGAATATAGTTTTCAGATGATTTTTTTGCATGGACTTCCATCACAACCTGCCCTCTTAACATATATAAATGATCTGAAAAGTCTCGTATCATTTCAAATAATCCCCAATTAAATTCGATATTTTTGACCGAAACTAGTGTATAATATACTATGATTTTTGACCGAAACTTGCATTTCGAAAAGTTTCATAGAATCTAGTTTTCAGATGATTTTTTTGCATGGGCTTCCATAATAACCTTCCCTCTTAACATATATAAATGATCTAAAAAGTCTCGTATCATTTCAAATAGTCCACAATTAAATATGATTTTTTTGACTGAAACTAGTGTATAATATACTATGATTTTTGACCGAAACATGCATTTCGAAAAGTTTCATAGAATATAGTTTTCAGATGATTTTTTTTCATGGACTTCCATCATAACCTTCCCTCTTAACATATATAAATGAATCTGATAAGTCTCGTATCATTTCAAATAGTTCCCAATTAAATTCGATATTTTTGACCGAAACTAGTGTATAATATACTATGATTTTTGACTGAAACTTGCATTTCGAAAAGTTTCATAGAATCTAGTTTTCAGATATTTTTTTGCATGGACTTCCATCATTACCTTCCCTCTTAACATATATAAATGATCTGAAAAGTATCGTATCATTTCAAATAGTCCACAATTAAATTTGATTTTTTTGACCGAAACTAGTGTATAATATACTATGATTTTTGACCGAAACTTGCATTTCGAAAAGTTTCATAGAATATAATTTTCAGATGATTTTTTTACATGGACTTCCATCATAACCTTCCCTCTTAACATATATAAATGATCTGAAAAGTGTCGTATCATTTCAAATAGTCACCAATTAAATTCGATATTATTGACCGAAACTAGTGTATAATATACTATGATTTTTGACTGAAACTTGCATTTCGAAAAGTTTCATAGAATCTAGTTTTCAGATATTTTTTTGAATGGGCTTCCATAATAACCTTCCCTCATAACATATATAAATGATCTGAAAAGTCTCGTATCATTTCAAATAGTCCACAATTAATATGATTATTTTGACCGAAACTAGTGTATAATATACTATGATTTTTGACCGAAACTTGCATTTCGAAAAGTTTCATAGAATATAGTTTTCAGATGATTTTCTTGCATGGACTTCCATCATAACCTTCCCTCTTAACATATATAAATGATCTGAAAAGTCTCGTATCATTTCAAATAGTCACCAATTAAATTCGATATTTTTGACCGAAACTTGTGTATAATATACTATGATTTTTGACCGAAACTTGCATTTCGAAAAGTTTCATAGAATCTAGTTTTCAGATGATTTTTTTGCATGGGCTTCCATAATAACCTTCCCTCTTAACATATATAAATGATCTGTCAAGTCTCGTATCATTTCAAATATTTGATTTTTTTGACTGAAACTAGTGTATAATATACTATGATTTTTGACCGAAAATTGCATTTCGAAAGGTTTCATAGAATATAGTTTTCAGATGATTTTTTTGCATGGACTTCCATCATAACCTGCCCTCTTAACATATATAAATGATCTGAAAAGTCTCGTATCATTTCAAATAATCCCCAATTAAATTCGATATTTTTGACCGAAACTAGTGTATAATATACCATGATTTTTGACCGAAACTTGCATTTCGTAAAGTTTCATAGAATCTAGTTTTCAGATGATTTTTTTGCATGGGCTTCCATAATAACCTTACCTCTTAACATATATAAATGATCTAAAAAGTCTCGTATCATTTCAAATAGTCCACACTTAAATATGATTTTTTTGACTGAAACTAGTGTATAATATACTATGATTTTTGACCGAAACTTGCATTTCGAAAAGTTTCATAGAATATAGTTTTCAGATGATTTTTTTTAATGGACTTCCATCATAACCTTCCCTCTTAACATATATAAATGATCTGAAAAGTCTCGTATCATTTCAAATAGTTCCCAATTAAATTCGATATTTTTGACCGAAACTAGTGTATAATATACTATGATTTTTGACTGAAACTTGCATTTCGAAAAGTTTCATAGAATCTAGTTTTCAGATATTTTTTTGCATGGACTTCCATCATTACCTTCCCTCTTAACATATTCAAATGATCTGAAAAGTCTCGTATCATTACAAATAGTCCACAATTAATATGATTATTTTGACTGAAACTAGTGTATAATATACTATGATTTTTGACCGAAACTTGCATTTCGAAAGGTTTCATAGAATATATTTTTCAGATGATTTTTTTGCATGAACTTCCATCATAACCTTCCCTCTTAACATATATAAATGATCTGAAAAGTCTCGTATCATTTTAAATAGTCCCCAATTAAATTCGATATTTTTGACTGAAACTAGTGTATAATATACTATGATTTTTGACCAAAACTTGTATTTCAAAAAATTTCATAGAATCTAGTTTTCAGATAATTTTTTTGCATGTACTTCCATCATAACCTTCCCTCTTAACATATATAAATGATCTGAAAAGTATCGTATCATTTCAAATAGTCCACAATTAAATTTGATTTTTTTGACCGAAACTAGTGTATAATATACTATGATTTTTGACCGAAACTTGCATTTCGAAAAGTTTCATAGAATATAGTTTTCAGATGTTTTTTTACATGGACTTCCATCATAACCTTCCCTCTTAACATATATAAATGATCTGAAAAGTGTCTTATCATTTCAAATAGTCACCAATTAAATTCGATATTTTTGACCGAAACTAGTGTATAATATACTATGATTTTTGACAGAAACTTGCATTTCGAAAAGTTTCATAGAATCTAGTTTTCAGATGATGTTTTTGAATGGGCTTCCATAATAACCTTCCTTCTTAACATATATAAATGATCTGTCAAGTCTCGTATCATTTCAAATATTTGATTTTTTTGACTGAAACTAGTGTATAATATACTATGATTTTTGACCGAAACTTGCATTTCGAAAGGTTTCATAGAATATAGTTTTCAGATGATTTTTTTGCATGGACTTCCATCATAACCTGCCCTCTTAACATATATAAATGATCTGAAAAGTCTCGTATCATTTCAAATAATCCCCAATTAAATTCGATATTTTTGACCGAAACTAGTGTATAATATACCATGATTTTTGACCGAAACTTGCATTTCGTAAAGTTTCATAGAATCTAGTTTTCAGATGATTTTTTTGCATGGGCTTCCATAATAACCTTACCTCTTAACATATATAAATGATCTAAAAAGTCTCGTATCATTTCAAATAGTCCACACTTAAATATGATTTTTTTGACTGAAACTAGTGTATAATATACTATGATTTTTGACCGAAACTTGCATTTCGAAAAGTTTCATAGAATATAGTTTTCAGATGATTTTTTTTAATGGACTTCCATCATAACCTTCCCTCTTAACATATATAAATGATCTGAAAAGTCTCGTATCATTTCAAATAGTTCCCAATTAAATTCGATATTTTTGACCGAAACTAGTGTATAATATACTATGATTTTTGACTGAAACTTGCATTTCGAAAAGTTTCATAGAATCTAGTTTTCAGATATTTTTTTGCATGGACTTCCATCATTACCTTCCCTCTTAACATATTCAAATGATCTGAAAAGTCTCGTATCATTACAAATAGTCCACAATTAATATGATTATTTTGACTGAAACTAGTGTATAATATACTATGATTTTTGACCGAAACTTGCATTTCGAAAGGTTTCATAGAATATATTTTTCAGATGATTTTTTTGCATGAACTTCCATCATAACCTTCCCTCTTAACATATATAAATGATCTGAAAAGTCTCGTATCATTTTAAATAGTCCCCAATTAAATTCGATATTTTTGACTGAAACTAGTGTATAATATACTATGATTTTTGACCAAAACTTGTATTTCAAAAAATTTCATAGAATCTAGTTTTCAGATAATTTTTTTGCATGTACTTCCATCATAACCTTCCCTCTTAACATATATAAATGATCTGAAAAGTATCGTATCATTTCAAATAGTCCACAATTAAATTTGATTTTTTTGACCGAAACTAGTGTATAATATACTATGATTTTTGACCGAAACTTGCATTTCGAAAAGTTTCATAGAATATAGTTTTCAGATGTTTTTTTACATGGACTTCCATCATAACCTTCCCTCTTAACATATATAAATGATCTGAAAAGTGTCTTATCATTTCAAATAGTCACCAATTAAATTCGATATTTTTGACCGAAACTAGTGTATAATATACTATGATTTTTGACAGAAACTTGCATTTCGAAAAGTTTCATAGAATCTAGTTTTCAGATGATGTTTTTGAATGGGCTTCCATAATAACCTTCCTTCTTAACATATATAAATGATCTGTCAAGTCTCGTATCATTTCAAATATTTGATTTTTTTGACTGAAACTAGTGTATAATATACTATGATTTTTGACCGAAACTTGCATTTCGAAAGGTTTCATAGAATATAGTTTTCAGATGATTTTTTTGCATGGACTTCCATCATAACCTGCCCTCTTAACATATATAAATGATCTGAAAAGTCTCGTATCATTTCAAATAATCCCCAATTAAATTCGATATTTTTGACCGAAACTAGTGTATAATATACCATGATTTTTGACCGAAACTTGCATTTCGAAAAGTTTCATAGAATCTAGTTTTCAGATGATTTTTTTGCATGGGCTTCCATAATAAACTTCCCTCTTAACATATATAAATGATCTAAAAAGTCTCGTATCATTTCAAATAGTCCACAATTAAATATGATTTTTTTGACTGAAACTAGTGTATAATATACTATGATTTTTGACCGAAACTTGCATTTCGAAAAGTTTCATAGAATATAGTTTTCAGATGATTTTTTTTCATGGACTTCCATCATAACCTTCACTCTTAACATATATAAATGATCTGAAAAGTCTCGTATCATTTCAAATAGTTCCCAATTAAATTCGATATTTTTGACCGAAACTAGTGTATAATATACTATGATTTTTGACTGAAACTTGCATTTCGAAAAGTTTCATAGAATCTAGTTTTCAGATATTTTTTTGCATGTACTTCCATCATTACCTTCCCTCTTAACATATATAAATGATCTGAAAAGTCTCGTATCATTTCAAATAGTCCACAATTAATATGATTATTTTGACCGAAACTAGTGTATAATATACTATGATTTTTGACCGAAACTTGCATTTCGAAAAGTTTCATAGAATATAGTTTTCAGATGATTTTTTTGCATGGACTTCCATCATAACCTTCCCTCTTAACATATATAAATGATCTGAAAAGTCTCGTATCATTTCAAATAGTCACCAATTAAATTCGATATTTTTGACCGAAACTAGTGTATAATATACTATGCTTTTTGACCGAAACTTGCATTTCGAAAAGTTTCGTAGAATCTAGTTTTCAGATGATTTTTTTGCATGGGCTTCCATCATAACCTTCCCTCTTAACATATATAAATGATGCGTCAAGTCTCGTATCATTTCAAATAGTCCACAATTAAATTCGATTTTTTTGACTGAAACTAGTATATAATATACTATGATTTTTGACCGAAACTTGCATTTCGAAAGGTTTCATAGAATATAGTTTTCAGATGATTTTTTTGTATGGACTTCCATCATAACCTGCCCTCTTAACATATATAAATGATCTGAAAAGTCTCGTATCATTTCAAATAGTCCCAAATTAAATTCGATATTTTTGACCGAAACTAGTGTATAATATACTATGATTTTTGACCGAAAGTTGCATTTCAAAAAGTTTCATAGAATCTAGTTTTCAGTTAATTTTTTTTGCATGGACTTCCATCATAACCTTCCCTCTTAACATATATAAATGATCTGAAAAGTATCGTATGATTTCAAATAGTCCACAATTAAATTTGATTTTTTTGACCGAAACTAGTGTATAATATACTATGATTTTTGACCGAAACTTGCATTTCGAAAAGTTTCATAGAATATAGTTTTCAGATGATTTTTTTACATGGACTTCCATCATAACCTTCCCTATTAACATATATAAATGATCTGAAAAGTTTCGTAATATTTCAAATAGTCACCAATTAAATTCGATATTTTTGACCGAAACTAGTGTATTATATACTATGATTTTTGACCGAAACTTGCATTTCGAAAAGTTTCATAGAATCTAGTTTTCAGATGATGTTTTTGAATGGGCTTCCATAATAACCTTCCCTCTTAACATATATAAATGATCTGTGAAGTCTTGTATCATTTCAAATATTTGATTTTTTGGACTGAAACTAGTGTATAATATACTATGATTTTTGACCGAAACTTGCATTTCGAAAGGTTTCATAGAATATAGTTTTCAGATGATTTTTTTGCATGGACTTCCATCATAACCTGCCCTCTTAACATATATAAATGATCTGAAAAGTCTCGTATCATTTCAAATAATACCCAATTAAATTCGATATTTTTGACCGAAACTAGTGTATAATATACTATGATTTTTGACCGAAACTTGCATTTCAAAAAGTTTCATAGAATCTAGTTTTCAGTTAATTTTTTTGCATGGACTTCCATCATAACCTTCCCTCTTAACATATATAAATGATCTGAAAAGTCTCGTATCATTTCAAATAGTCCACAATTAAATTTGATTTTTTTGACCGAAACTAGTGTATAATATACTATGATTTTTGACCGAAACTTGCATTTCGAAAAGTTTCATAGAATATAGTTTTCAGATGTTTTTTTACATGGACTTCCATCATAACCTTCCCTCTTATAATATATAAATGATCTAAAAAGTGTCGTATCATTTCAAATAGTCACCAATTAAATTCGATATTTTTGACCGAAACTAGTGTATAATATACTATGATTTTTGACAGAAACTTGCATTTCGAAAAGTTTCATAGAATCTAGTTTTCAGATGATGTTTTTGAATGGGCTTCCATAATAACCTTCCCTCTTAACATATATAAATGATCTGTCAAGTCTCGTATCATTTCAAATATTTGATTTTTTTGACTGAAACTAGTGTATAATATACTATGATTTTTGACTGAAACTTGCATTTCGAAAAGTTTCATAGAATCTAGTTTTCAGATATTTTTTTGCATGTACTTCCATCATTACCTTCCCTCTTAACATATATAAATGATCTGAAAAGTCTCGTATCATTTCAAATAGTCCAAAATTAATATGATTATTTTGACCGAAACTAGTGTATAATATACTATGATTTTTGACCGAAACTTGCATTTCGAAAAGTTTCATAGAATCTAGTTTTTAGATGATTTTTTTGCATGGGCTTCCATCATAACCTTCCCTCTTAACATATATAAATGATCTGTCAAGTCTCGTATCATTTCAAATAGTCCACAATTAATTTTGATTTTTTTGACAGAAACTAGTATATAATATACTATGATTTTTGACCGAAACTTGCATTTCGAAAAGTTTCGTAGAATCTAGTTTTCAGATGATTTTTTTGCATGGGCTTCCATCATAACCTTCCCTCTTAACATATATAAATGATGCGTCAAGTCTCGTATCATTTCAAATAGTCCACAATTAAATTTGATTTTTTTGACTGAAACTAGTATATAATATACTATGATTTTTGACCGAAACTTGCATTTCGAAAGGTTTCATAGAATATAGTTTTCAGATGATTTTTTTGTATGGACTTCTATCATAACCTGCCCTCTTAACATATATAAATGATCTGAAAAGTCTCGTATCATTTCAAATAGTCCCAAATTAAATTCGATATTTTTGACCGAAACTAGTGTATAATATACTATGATTTTTGACCGAAACTTGCATTTCAAAAAGTTTCATAGAATCTAGTTTTCAGTTAATTTTTTTGCATGGACTTCCATCATAACCTTCCCTCTTAACATATATAAATGATCTGAAAAGTATCGTATCATTTCAAATAGTCCACAATTAAATTTGATTTTTTTTGACCGAAACTAGTGTATAATATACTATGATTTCTGACCGAAACTTGCATTTCGAAAAGTTTCATAGAATATAGTTTTCAGATGATTTTTTTACATGGACTTCCATCATAACCTTCCCTATTAACATATATAAAGGATCTGAAAAGTGTCGTAATATTTCAAATAGTCACCAATTAAATTCGATATTTTTGACCGAAACTAGTGTATTATATACTATGATTTTTGACCGAAACTTGCATTTCGAAAAGTTTCATAGAATCTAGTTTTCAGATGATGTTTTTGAATGGGCTTCCATAATAACCTTCCCTCTTAACATATATAAATGATCTGTGAAGCCTTGTATCATTTCAAATATTTGATTTTTTTGACTGAAACTAGTGTATAATATACTATGATTTTTGACCGAAACATGCATTTCGAAAGGTTTCATAGAATATAGTTTTCAGATGATTTTTTTGCATGGACTTCCATCATAACCTGCCCTCTTAACATATATAAATGATCTGAAAAGTCTCGTATCATTTCAAATAATCCCCAATTAAATTCGATATTTTTGACCGAAACTAGTGTATAATATACTATGATTTTTGACCGAAACTTGCATTTCAAAAAGTTTCATAGAATCTAGTTTTCAGTTAATTTTTTTGCATGGACTTCCATCATAACCTTCCCTCTTAACATATATAAATGATCTGAAAAGTCTCGTATCATTTCAAATAGTCCACAATTAAATTTGATTTTTTTGACCGAAACTAGTGTATAATATACTATGATTTTTGACCGAAACATGCATTTCGAAAAGTTTCATAGAATATAATTTTCAGATAATTTTCTTGAATGGACTTCCATCAATACCTGCCCTCTTAACATATATAAATGATCTGAAAAGTCTCGTATCATTTCAAATAGTCCCTAATTAAATTCGATATTTTTGACCGAAACTAGTTTATAATATACTATGATTTTTGACCGAAACTTGCATTTCGAAAAGTTTTATAGAATCTAGTTTTCAGTTAATTTTTTTGCATGGACTTCCATCATAACCTTTCCTCTTAACATATATAAATGATCTGAAAAGTCTCGTATCATTTCAAATAGTCCACAATTAAATTTGATTTTTTTGATCGAAACTAGTGTATAATATACTATGATTTTTGACCGAAACTTGCATTTCGAAAAGTTTCATATAATATAGTTTTCAGATGATTTTCTTGCATGGACTTCCATCGTAACCTTCCCTCTTAACATATATAAATGATCTGAAAAGTCTCGTATCATTTCAAATTGTCACCAATTAAATTCGATATTTTTGACCGAAACTAGTGTATAATATACTATGATTTTTGACCGAAACTTGCATTTCGAAAAGTTTCATAGAATCTAGTTTTTAGATGATTTTTTTGCATGGGCTTCCATCATAACCTTCCCTCTTAACATATATAAATGATCTGTCAAGTCTCGTATCATTTCAAATAGTCCACAATTAAATTTGATTTTTTTGACAGAAACTAGTATATAATATACTATGATTTTTGACCGAAACTTGCATTTCGAAAGGTTTCATAGAATATAGTTTTCAGATGATTTTTTTGCATGGACTTCCATCATAACCTGCCCTCTTAACATATATAAATGATCTGAAAAGTCTCGTATCATTTCAAATAGTCTCTAATTAAATTCGATATTTTTGACTGAAACTAGTGTATAATATACTATGATTTTTGACCGAAACTTGCATTTCAAAAAGTTTCATAGAATCTAGTTTTCAGATGATTTTCTTGAATGGACTTCCATCGTAACCTTCCCTCTCAACATATATAAATGATCTGAAAAGTTTCGTATCATTTCAAATAGTCACCAATTAAATTCGATATTTTTGACCGAAACTAGTGTATAATATACTATGATTTTTGACCGAAACTTGCATTTCGAAAAGTTTCATAGAATCTAGTTTTCAGATGATTTTTTTGCATGGGCTTCCATCATAACCTTCCCTCTTAACATATATAAATGATCTGTCAAGTCTCGTATCATTTCGAATAGTCCACAATTAAATTTGATTTTTTTGACTGAAACTAGTGCAATAATATACTATGATTTTAGACCGAAACTTGCATTTCGAAAAGTTTCATAGAATCTAGTTTTCAGATGATTTTTTTGCATGGACTTCAATCATAACCTTCCCTCTTAACATATATATATGATCTGAAAAGTCTCGTATCATTTCAAATAGTCACCAATTAAATTCGATATTTTACTCCGAAACTAGTGTATAATATACTATGATTTTTGACCGAAAATTGCATTTCGAAAAGTTTCATAGAATCTAGTTTTCAGATGATTTTTTTGCATGGGTTTCCATTATAACCTTCCCTCTTAACATATATAAATGATCTGTCAAGTCTCGTATCATTTCAAATAGTCCACAATTAAATTTGATTTTTTTGACTGAAACTAGTGTATAATATACTATGATTTTTGACCGAAACTTGCATTTCGAAAAGTTTCATAGAATCTAGTTTTCAGATGATTTTTTGCATGGGCTTCCATCATAACCTTCTCTTTTAACATATATAAATGATCTGTCAAGTCTCGTATCATTTTAAATAGTCCACAATTAAATTTGACTTTTTTAACTTAAACTAGTGCAATAATATACTATGATTTTTGACCGAAACTTGCATTTCGAAAAGTTTCATAGAATCTAGTTTTCAGATGATTTTTTTGCATGGACTTCCATCATAACCTTCCCTCTTAACATATATAAATGATCTGAAAAGTCTCGTATCATATCAAATAGTCACCAATTAAATTTAATATTTTTGACCGAAACTAGTGTATAATATACTATGATTTTTGACCGAAACTTGCATTTCGAAAAGTTTCATAGAATCTAGTTTTCAGATGATTTTTTTCATGGGTTTCCATAATAACCTTCCCTCTTAACATATATAAATGATCTGAAAAGTCTCGTATCATTTCAAATAGTCCACAATTAAATATGATTTTTTTTTACTGAAACTAGTGTATAATATACTATGATTTTTGACCGAAACTTGCATTTCGAAAAGTTTCATAGAATATAGTTTTCAGATGATTTTTTTACATGGACTTCCATCATAACCTTCCCTCTTAACATATATAAATGATCTGAAAAGTGTCGTATCATTTCAAATAGTCACCAATTAAATTCGATATTTTTGACCGAAACTAGTGTATAATATACTATGATTTTTGACCGAAACTTGCATTTCGAAAAGTTTCATAGAATCTAGTTTTCAGATGATGTTTTTGAATGGGCTTCCATAATAACCTTCCCTCTTAACATATATAAATGATCTGTCAAGTCTCGTATCATTTCAAATATTTGATTTTTTTGACTGAAACTAGTGTATAATATACTATGATTTTTGACCGAAAATTGCATTTCGAAAGGTTTCATAGAATATAGTTTTCAGATGATTTTTTTGCATGGACTTCCATCATAACCTGCCCTCTTAACATATATAAATGATCTGAAAAATCTCGTATCATTTCAAATAATCCCCAATTAAATTCGATATTTTTGACCGAAACTAGTGTATAATATACCATGATTTTTGACCGAAACTTGCATTTCGAAAAGTTTCATAGAATCTAGTTTTCAGATGATTTTTTTGCATGGGCTTCCATAATAACCTTCCCTCTTAACATATATAAATGATCTAAAAAGTCTCGTATCATTTCAAATAGTCAATAATTAAATATGATTTTTTTGACTGAAACTAGTGTATAATATACTATGATTTTTGACCGAAACTTGCATTTCGAAAAGTTTCATAGAATATAGTTTTCAGATGATTTTTTTCATGGACTTCCATCATAACCTTCCCTCTTAACATATATAAATGATCTGAAAAGTCTCGTATCATTTCAAATAGTTCCCAATTAAATTCGATATTTTTGACCGAAACTAGTGTATAATATACTATGATTTTTGACTGAAACTTGCATTTCGAAAAGTTTCATAGAATCTAGTTTTCAGATATTTTTTTGCATGGACTTCCATCATTACCTTCCCTCTTAACATATTCAAATGATCTGAAAAGTCTCGTATCATTTCAAATAGTCCACAATTAATATGATTATTTTGACTGAAACTAGTGTATAATATACTATGATTTTTGACCGAAACTTGCATTTCGAAAGGTTTCATAGAATATAGTTTTCAGATGATTTTTTTGCATGGACTTCCATCATAACCTGCCCTCTTAACATATATAAATGATCTGAAAAGTCTCGTATCATTTTAAATAGTCCCCAATTAAATTCGATATTTTTGACTGAAACTAGTGTATAATATACTATGATTTTTGACCAAAACTTGTATTTCAAAAAGTTTCATAGAATCTAGTTTTCAGATAATTTTTTTGCATGTACTTCCATCATAACCTTCCCTCTTAACATATATAAATGATCTGAAAAGTATCGTATCATTTCATATAGTCCACAATTAAATTTGATTTTTTTGACCGAAACTAGTGTATAATATACTATGATTTTTGACTGAAACTTGCATTTCGAAAAGTTTCATAGAATATAGTTTTCAGATGTTTTTTTACATGGACTTCCATCATAACTTTCCCTCTTAACATATATAAATGATCTGAAAAGTGTCGTATCATTTCAAATAGTCACCAATTAAATTCGATATTTTTGACCGAAACTAGTGTATAATATACTATGATTTTTTACAGAAACTTGCATTTCGAAAAGTTTCATAGAATCTAATTTTCAGATGATGTTTTTGAATGGGCTTCCATAATAACCTTCCCTCTTAACATATATAAATGATCTGTCAAGTCTCGTATCATTTCAAATATTTGATTTTTTTGACTGAAACTAGTGTATAATATACTATGATTTTTGACCGAAACTTGCATTTCGAAAGGTTTCATAGAATATAGTTTTCAGATGATTTTTTTGCATGGACTTCCATCATAACCTGCCCTCTTAACATATATAAATGATCTGAAAAGTCTCGTATCATTTCAAATAATCCCCAATTAAATTCGATATTTTTGACCGAAACTAGTGTATAATATACCATCATTTTTGACCGAAACTTGCATTTCGAAAAGTTTCATAGAATCTAGTTTTCAGATGATTTTTTTGCATGGGCTTCCATAATAACCTTCCCTCTTAACATATATAAATGATCTAAAAAGTCTCGTATCATTTCAAATAGTCCACAATTAAATATGATTTTTTTGACTGAAACTAGTGTATAATATACTATGATTTTTGACCGAAACTTGCATTTCGAAAAGTTTCATAGAATATAGTTTTCAGATGATTTTTTTTCATGGACTTCCATCATAACCTTCCCTCTTAACATATATAAATGATCTGAAAAGTCTCGTATCATTTCAAATAGTTCTCAATTAAATTCGATATTTTTGACCGAAACTAGTGTACAATATACTATGATTTTTGACTGAAACTTGCATTTCGAAAAGTTTCATAGAATCTAGTTTTCAGATATTTTTTTGCATGTACTTCCATCATTACCTTCCCTCTTAACATATATAAATGATCTGAAAAGTCTCGTATCATTTCAAATAGTCCACAATAAATATGATTATTTTGACCGAAACTAGTGTATAATATACTATGATTTTTGACCGAAACTTGCATTTCGAAAAGTTTCATAGAATATAGTTTTCAGATGATTTTTTTGCATGGACTTCCATCATAACCTTCCCTCTTAAAATATATAAATGATGCGTCAAGTCTCGTATCATTTCAAATAGTCCACAATTAAATTCGATATTTTTGACCGAAACTAGTGTATAATATACTATGCTTTTTGACCGAAACTTGCATTTCGAAAGGTTTCATAGAATATAGTTTTCAGATGATTTTTTTGTATGGACTTCCATCATAACCTGCCCTCTTAACATATATAAATGATCTGAAATGTCTCGTATCATTTCAAATAGTCCCAAATTAAATTCGATATTTTTGACCGAAACTAGTGTATAATATACTATGATTTTTGACCGAAACTTGCATTTCAAAAAGTTTCATAGAATCTAGTTTTCAGTTAATTTTTTTGCATGGACTTCCATCATAACCTTCCCTCTTAACATATATAAATGATCTGAAAAGTATCGTATCATTTCAAATAGTCCACAATTAAATTTGATTTTTTTGACCGAAACTAGTGTATAATATACTATGATTTTTGACCGAAACTTGCATTTCGAAAAGTTTCATAGAATATAGTTTTCAGATGATTTTTTTACATGGACTTCCATCATAACCTTCCCTATTAACATATATAAATGATCTGAAAAGTGTCGTAATATTTCAAATAGTCACCAATTAAATTCGATATTTTTGACCGAAACTAGTGTATTATATACTATGATTTTTGACCGAAACTTGCATTTCGAAAAGTTTCATAGAATCTAGTTTTCAGATGATGTTTTTGAATGGGCTTCCATAATAACCTTCCCTCTTAACATATATGAATGATCTGTGAAGTCTTGTATCATTTCAAATATTTGATTTTTTTGACTGAAACTAGTGTATAATATACTATGATTTTTGACCGAAACTTGCATTTCGAAAGGTTTCATAGAATATAGTTTTCAGATGATTTTTTTGCATGGACTTCCATCATAACCTGCCCTCTTAACATATATAAATGATCTGAAAAGTCTCGTATCATTTCAAATAATCCCCAATTAAATTCGATATTTTTGACCGAAACTAGTGTATAATATACCATGATTTTTGACCGAAACTTGCATTTCGAAAAGTTTCATAGAATCTAGTTTTCAGATGATTTTTTTGCATGGGCTTCCATAATAACCTTCCCTCTTAACATATATAAATGATCTAAAAAGTCTCGTATCATTTCAAATAGTCCACAATTAAATATGATTTTTTTGACTGAAACTAGAGTATAATATACTATGATTTTTGAACGAAACTTGCATTTCGAAAAGTTTCATAGAATATAGTTTTCAGATGATTTTTTTTCATGGACTTCCATCATAACCTTCCCTCTTAACATATATAAATGATCTGAAAAGTCTCGTATCATTTCAAATAGTTCCCAATTAAATTTGATATTTTTGACCGAAACTAGTGTACAATATACTATGATTTTTGACTGAAACTTGCATTTCGAAAAGTTTCATAGAATCTAGTTTTCAGATATTTTTTTGCAGGTACTTCCATCATTACCTTCCCTCTTAACATATATAAATGATCTGAAAAGTCTCGTATCATTTCAAATAGTCCACAATTAATATGATTATTTTGACCGAAACTAGTGTATAATATACTATGATTTTTGACCGAAACTTGCATTTCGAAAAGTTTCATAGAATATAGTTTTCAGATGATTTTTTTGCATGGACTTCCATCATAACCTTCCCTCTTAAAATATATAAATGATCTGAAAAGTCTCGTATCATTTCAAATAGTCACCAATTAAATTCGATATTTTTGACCGAAACTAGTGTATAATATACTATGCTTTTTGACCGAAACTTGCATTTCGAAAAGTTTCGTAGAATCTAGTTTTCAGATGATTTTTTTGCATGGGCTTCCATCATAACCTTCCCTCTTAACATATATAAATGATGCGTCAAGTCTCGTATCATTTCAAATAGTCCACAATTAAATTTGATTTTTTTGACTGAAACTAGTATATAATATACTATGATTTTTGACCGAAACTTGCATTTCGAAAGGTTTCATAGAATATAGTTTTCAGATGATTTTTTTGTATGGACTTCCATCATAACCTGCCCTCTTAACATATATAAATGATCTGAAAAGTCTCGTATCATTTCAAATAGTCCCAAATTAAATTCGATATTTTTGACCGAAACTAGTGTATAATATACTATGATTTTTGACCGAAACTTGCATTTCAAAAAGTTTCATAGAATCTAGTTTTCAGTTAATTTTTTTGCATGGACTTCCATCATAACCTTCCCTCTTAACATATATAAATGATCTGAAAAGTATCGTATCATTTCAAATAGTCCACAATTAAATTTGATTTTTTTGACCGAAACTAGTGTATAATATACTATGATTTTTGACCGAAACTTGCATTTCGAAAAGTTTCATAGAATATAGTTTTCAGATGATTTTTTTACATGGACTTCCATCATAACCTTCCCTATTAACATATATAAATGATCTGAAAAGTGTCGTAATATTTCAAATAGTCACCAATTAAATTCGATATTTTTGACCGAAACTAGTGTATTATATACTATGATTTTTGACCGAAACTTGCATTTCGAAAAGTTTCATAGAATCTAGTTTTCAGATGATGTTTTTGAATGGGCTTCCATAATAACCTTCCCTCTTAACATATATAAATGATCTGTGAAGTCTTGTATCATTTAAAATATTTGATTTTTTTGACTGAAACTAGTGTATAATATACTATGATTTTTGACCGAAACATGCATTTCGAAAGGTTTCATAGAATATAGTTTTCAGATGATTTTTTTGCATGGACTTCCATCATAACCTGCCCTCTTAACATATATAAATGATCTGAAAAGTCTCGTATCATTTCAAATAATCCCCAATTAAATTCGATATTTTTGACCGAAACTAGTGTATAATATACTATGATTTTTGACCGAAACTTGCATTTCAAAAAGTTTCATAGAATCTAGTTTTCAGTTAATTTTTTTGCATGGACTTCCATCATAACCTTCCCTCTTAACATATATAAATGATCTGAAAAGTCTCGTATCATTTAAAATAGTCCACAATTAAATTTGATTTTTTTGACCGAAACTAGTGTATAATATACTATGATTTTTGACCGAAACATGCATTTCGAAAAGTTTCATAGAATATAATTTTCAGATAATTTTCTTGAATGGACTTCCATCAATACCTGCCCTCTTAACATATATAAATGATCTGAAAAGTCTCGTATCATTTCAAATAGTCCCTAATTAAATTCGATATTTTTGACCGAAACTAGTTTATAATATACTATGATTTTTGACCGAAACTTGCATTTCGAAAAGTTTTATAGAATCTAGTTTTCAGTTAATTTTTTTGCATGGACTTCCATCATAACCTTTCCTCTTAACATATATAAATGATCTGAAAAGTCTCGTATCATTTCAAATAGTCCACAATTAAATTTGATTTTTTTGATCGAAACTAGTGTATAATATACTATGATTTTTGACCGAAACTTGCATTTCGAAAAGTTTCATATAATATAGTTTTCAGATGATTTTCTTGCATGGACTTCCATCGTAACCTTCCCTCTTAACATATATAAATGATCTGAAAAGTCTCGTATCATTTCAAATTGTCACCAATTAAATTCAATATTTTTGACCGAAACTAGTGTATAATATACTATGATTTTTGACCGAAACTTGCATTTCGAAAAGTTTCATAGAATCTAGTTTTTAGATGATTTTTTTGCATGGGCTTCCATCATAACCTTCCCTCTTAACATATATAAATGATCTGTCAAGTCTCGTATTATTTCAAATAGTCCACAATTAAATTTGATTTTTTTGACAGAAACTAGTATATAATATACTATGATTTTTGACCGAAACTTGCATTTCGAAAGGTTTCATAGAATATAGTTTTCAGATGATTTTTTTGCATGGACTTCCATCATAACCTGCCCTCTTAAAATATATAAATGATCTGAAAAGTCTCGTATCATTTCAAATAGTCCCCAATTAAATTCGATATTTTTGACTGAAACTAGTGTATAATATACTATGATTTTTGACCGAAACTTGCATTTCAAAAAGTTTCATAGAATCTAGTTTTCAGATGATTTTCTTGAATGGACTTCCATCGTAACCTTCCCTCTTAACATATATAAATGATCTGAAAAGTATCGTATCATTTCCAATAGTCCACAATTAAATTCGATATTTTTGACCGAAACTAGTGTATAATATACTATGATTTTTGACCGAAACTTGCATTTCGAAAAGTTTCATAGAATATAGTTTTCAGATGATTTTTTTACATGGACTTCCATCATAACCTTCCCTATTAACATATATAAATGATCTGAAAAGTGTCGTAATATTTCAAATAGTCACCAATTAAATTCGATATTTTTGACCGAAACTAGTGTATTATATACTATGATTTTTGACCGAAACTTGCATTTCGAAAAGTTTCGTAGAATCTAGTTTTCAGATGATGTTTTTAATGGGCTTCCATAATAACCTTCCCTCTTAACATATATAAATGATCTGTGAAGTCTTGTATCATTTCAAATATTTGATTTTTTTGACTGAAACTAGTGTATAATATACTATGATTTTGACCGAAACTTGCATTTCGAAAGGTTTCATAGAATATAGTTTTCAGATGATTTTTTTGCATGGACTTCCATCATAACCTGCCCTCTTAACATATATAAATGATCTGAAAAGTCTCGTATCATTTCAAATAATCCCCAATTAAATTCGATATTTTTGACCGAAACTAGTGTATAATATACTATGATTTTTGACCGAAACTTGCATTTCAAAAAGTTTCATAGAATCTAGTTTTCAGTTAATTTTTTTGCATGGACTTCCATCATAACCTTCCCTCTTAACATATATAAATGATCTGAAAAGTCTCGTATCATTTAAAATAGTCCACAATTAAATTTGATTTTTTTGACCGAAACTAGTGTATAATATACTATGATTTTTGACCGAAACATGCATTTCGAAAAGTTTCATAGAATATAATTTTCAGATAATTTTCTTGAATGGACTTCCATCAATACCTGCCCTCTTAACATATATAAATGATCTGAAAAGTCTCGTATCATTTCAAATAGTCCCTAATTAAATTCGATATTTTTGACCGAAACTAGTTTATAATATACTATGATTTTTGACCGAAACTTGCATTTCGAAAAGTTTTTTAGAATCTAGTTTTCAGTTAATTTTTTTGCATGGACTTCCATCATAACCTTTCCTCTTAACATATATAAATGATCTGAAAATTCTCGTATCATTTCAAATAGTCCACAATTGAATTTGATTTTTTTGATCGAAACTAGTGTATAATATACTATGATTTTTGACCGAAACTTGCATTTCGAAAAGTTTCATATAATATAGTTTTCAGATGATTTTCTTGCATGGACTTCCATCGTAACCTTCCCTCTTAACATATATAAATGATCTGAAAAGTCTCGTATCATTTCAAATTGTCACCAATTAAATTCGATATTTTTGACCGAAACTAGTGTATAATATACTATGATTTTTGACCGAAACATGCATTTCGAAAAGTTTCATAGAATCTAGTTTTTAGATGATTTTTTTGCATGGGCTTCCATCATAACCTTCCCTCTTAACATATATAAATGATCTGTCAAGTCTCGTATTATTTCAAATAGTCCACAATTAAATTTGATTTTTTTGACAGAAACTAGTATATAATATACTATGATTTTTGACCGAAACTTGCATTTCGAAAGGTTTCATAGAATATAGTTTTCAGATGATTTTTTTGCATGGACTTCCATCATAACCTGCCCTCTTAAAATATATAAATGATCTGAAAAGTCTCGTATCATTTCAAATAGTCCCCAATTAAATTCGATATTTTTGACTGAAACTAGTGTATAATATACTATGATTTTTGACCGAAACTTGCATTTCAAAAAGTTTCATAGAATCTAGTTTTCAGATGATTTTCTTGAATGGACTTCCATCGTAACCTTCCCTCTTAACATATATAAATGATCTGAAAAGTATCGTATCATTTCCAATAGTCCACAATTAAATTCGATATTTTTGACCGAAACTAGTGTATAATATACTATGATTTTTGACCGAAACTTGCATTTCGAAAAGTTTCATAGAATATAGTTTTCAGATGATTTTTTTACATGGACTTCCATCATAACCTTCCCTATTAACATATATAAATGATCTGAAAAGTGTCGTAATATTTCAAATAGTCACCAATTAAATTCGATATTTTTGACCGAAACTAGTGTATTATATACTATGATTTTTGACCGAAACTTGCATTTCGAAAAGTTTCGTAGAATCTAGTTTTCAGATGATGTTTTTAATGGGCTTCCATAATAACCTTCCCTCTTAACATATATAAATGATCTGTGAAGTCTTGTATCATTTCATATATTTAATTTTTTTGACTGAAACTAGTGTATAATATACTATGATTTTTGACCGAAACTTGCATTTCGAAAGGTTTCATAGAATATAGTTTTCAGATGATTTTTTTGCATGGACTTCCATCATAACCTGCCCTCTTAACATATATAAATGATCTGAAAAGTCTCGTATCATTTCAAATAATCCCCAATTAAATTCGATATTTTTGACTGAAACTAGTGTATAATATACTATGATTATTGACCGAAACTTGCATTTCAAAAAGTTTCATAGAATCTAGTTTTCAGTTAATTTTTTTGCATGGACTTCCATCATAACCTTCCCTCTTAACATATATAAATGATCTGAAAAGTCTCGTATCATTTCAAATAGTCCACAATTAAATTTGATTTTTTTGACCGAAACTAGTGTATAATATACTATGATTTTTGACCGAAACATGCATTTCGAAAAGTTTCATAGAATATAATTTTCAGATAATTTTCTTGAATGGACTTCCATCAATACCTGCCCTCTTAACATATATAAATGATCTGAAAAGTCTCGTATCATTTCAAATAGTCCCTAATTAAATTCGATATTTTTGACCGAAACTAGTTTATAATATACTATGATTTTTGACCGAAACTTGCATTTCGAAAAGTTTTATAGAATCTAGTTTTCAGTTAATTTTTTTGCATGGACTTCCATCATAACCTTTCCTCTTAACATATATAAATGATCTGAAAAGTCTCGTATCATTTCAAATAGTCCACAATTAAATTTGATTTTTTTGATCGAAACTAGTGTATAATATACTATGATTTTTGACCGAAACTTGCATTTCGAAAAGTTTCATATAATATAGTTTTCAGATGATTTTCTTGCATGGACTTCCATCGTAACCTTCCCTCTTAACATATATAAATGATCTGAAAAGTCTCGTATCATTTCAAATTGTCACCAATTAAATTCGATATTTTTGACCGAAACTAGTGTATAATATACTATGATTTTTGACCGAAACTTGCATTTCGAAAAGTTTCATAGAATCTAGTTTTTAGATGATTTTTTTGCATGGGCTTCCATCATAACCTTCCCTCTTAACATATATAAATGATCTGTCAAGTCTCGTATTATTTCAAATAGTCCACAATTAAATTTGATTTTTTTGACAGAAACTAGTATATAATATACTATGATTTTTGACCGAAACTTGCATTTCGAAAGGTTTCATAGAATATAGTTTTCAGATGATTTTTTTGCATGGACTTCCATCATAACCTGCCCTCTTAAAATATATAAATGATCTGAAAAGTCTCGTATCATTTCAAATAGTCCCCAATTAAATTCGATATTTTTGACTGAAACTAGTGTATAATATACTATGATTTTTGACCGAAACTTGCATTTCAAAAAGTTTCATAGAATCTAGTTTTCAGATGATTTTCTTGAATGGACTTCCATCGTAACCTTCCCTCTTAACATATATAAATGATCTGAAAAGTATCGTATCATTTCCAATAGTCCACAATTAAATTCGATATTTTTGACCGAAACTAGTGTATAATATACTATGATTTTTGACCGAAACTTGCATTTCGAAAAGTTTCATAGAATATAGTTTTCAGATGATTTTTTTACATGGACTTCCATCATAACCTTCCCTATTAACATATATAAATGATCTGAAAAGTGTCGTAATATTTCAAATAGTCACCAATTAAATTCGATATTTTTGACCGAAACTAGTGTATTATATACTATGATTTTTGACCGAAACTTGCATTTCGAAAAGTTTCGTAGAATCTAGTTTTCAGATGATGTTTTTAATGGGCTTCCATAATAACCTTCCCTCTTAACATATATAAATGATCTGTGAAGTCTTGTATCATTTCAAATATTTGATTTTTTTGACTGAAACTAGTGTATAATATACTATGATTTTTGACCGAAACTTGCATTTCGAAAGGTTTCATAGAATATAGTTTTCAGATGATTTTTTTGCATGGACTTCCATCATAACCTGCCCTCTTAACATATATAAATGATCTGAAAAGTCTCGTATCATTTCAAATAATCCCCAATTAAATTCGATATTTTTGACCGAAACTAGTGTATAATATACTATGATTTTTGACCGAAACTTGCATTTCAAAAAGTTTCATAGAATCTAGTTTTCAGTTAATTTTTTTGCATGGACTTCCATCATAACCTTCCCTCTTAACATATATAAATGATCTGAAAAGTCTCGTATCATTTAAAATAGTCCACAATTAAATTTGATTTTTTTGACCGAAACTAGTGTATAATATACTATGATTTTTGACCGAAACATGCATTTCGAAAAGTTTCATAGAATATAATTTTCAGATAATTTTCTTGAATGGACTTCCATCAATACCTGCCCTCTTAACATATATAAATGATCTGAAAAGTCTCGTATCATTTCAAATAGTCCCTAATTAAATTCGATATTTTTGACCGAAACTAGTTTATAATATACTATGATTTTTGACCGAAACTTGCATTTCGAAAAGTTTTATAGAATCTAGTTTTCAGTTAATTTTTTTGCATGGACTTCCATCATAACCTTTCCTCTTAACATATATAAATGATCTGAAAAGTCTCGTATCATTTCAAATAGTCCACAATTAAATTTGATTTTTTTGATCGAAACTAGTGTATAATATACTATGATTTTTGACCGAAACTTGCATTTCGAAAAGTTTCATATAATATAGTTTTCAGATGATTTTCTTGCATGGACTTCCATCGTAACCTTCCCTCTTAACATATATAAATGATCTGAAAAGTCTCGTATCATTTCAAATTGTCACCAATTAAATTCGATATTTTTGACCGAAACTAGTGTATAATATACTATGATTTTTGACCGAAACTTGCATTTCGAAAAGTTTCATAGAATCTAGTTTTTAGATGATTTTTTTGCATGGGCTTCCATCATAACCTTCCCTCTTAACATATATAAATGATCTGTCAAGTCTCGTATTATTTCAAATAGTCCACAATTAAATTTGATTTTTTTGACAGAAACTAGTATATAATATACTATGATTTTTGACCGAAACTTGCATTTCGAAAGGTTTCATAGAATATAGTTTTCAGATGATTTTTTTGCATGGACTTCCATCATAACCTGCCCTCTTAAAATATATAAATGATCTGAAAAGTCTCGTATCATTTCAAATAGTCCCCAATTAAATTCGATATTTTTGACTGAAACTAGTGTATAATATACTATGATTTTTGACCGAAACTTGCATTTCAAAAAGTTTCATAGAATCTAGTTTTCAGATGATTTTCTTGAATGGACTTCCATCGTAACCTTCCCTCTTAACATATATAAATGATCTGAAAAGTATCGTATCATTTCCAATAGTCCACAATTAAATTCGATATTTTTGACCGAAACTAGTGTATAATATACTATGATTTTTGACCGAAACTTGCATTTCGAAAAGTTTCATAGAATATAGTTTTCAGATGATTTTTTTACATGGACTTCCATCATAACCTTCCCTATTAACATATATAAATGATCTGAAAAGTGTCGTAATATTTCAAATAGTCACCAATTAAATTCGATATTTTTGACCGAAACTAGTGTATTATATACTATGATTTTTGACCGAAACTTGCATTTCGAAAAGTTTCGTAGAATCTAGTTTTCAGATGATGTTTTTAATGGGCTTCCATAATAACCTTCCCTCTTAACATATATAAATGATCTGTGAAGTCTTGTATCATTTCAAATATTTGATTTTTTTGACTGAAACTAGTGTATAATATACTATGATTTTTGACCGAAACTTGCATTTCGAAAGGTTTCATAGAATATAGTT
This sequence comes from Lathyrus aphaca, assembly GCA_963966055.1. NCBI lineage: Eukaryota > Viridiplantae > Streptophyta > Magnoliopsida > Fabales > Fabaceae > Lathyrus > Lathyrus aphaca. The sequence continues at coordinate 641,229,424 of OZ014520.1, read as the reverse complement.
TTCAGATGATTTTTTTGCATGGACTTCCATCATAACCTGCCCTCTTAACATATATAAATGATCTGAAAAGTCTCGTATCATTTCAAATAATCCCCAATTAAATTCGATATTTTTGACCGAAACTAGTGTATAATATACTATGATTTTTGACCGAAACTTGCATTTCAAAAAGTTTCATAGAATCTAGTTTTCAGTTAATTTTTTTGCATGGACTTCCATCATAACCTTCCCTCTTAACATATATAAATGATCTGAAAAGTCTCGTATCATTTAAAATAGTCCACAATTAAATTTGATTTTTTTGACCGAAACTAGTGTATAATATACTATGATTTTTGACCGAAACATGCATTTCGAAAAGTTTCATAGAATATAATTTTCAGATAATTTTCTTGAATGGACTTCCATCAATACCTGCCCTCTTAACATATATAAATGATCTGAAAAGTCTCGTATCATTTCAAATAGTCCCTAATTAAATTCGATATTTTTGACCGAAACTAGTTTATAATATACTATGATTTTTGACCGAAACTTGCATTTCGAAAAGTTTTTTAGAATCTAGTTTTCAGTTAATTTTTTTGCATGGACTTCCATCATAACCTTTCCTCTTAACATATATAAATGATCTGAAAATTCTCGTATCATTTCAAATAGTCCACAATTGAATTTGATTTTTTTGATCGAAACTAGTGTATAATATACTATGATTTTTGACCGAAACTTGCATTTCGAAAAGTTTCATATAATATAGTTTTCAGATGATTTTCTTGCATGGACTTCCATCGTAACCTTCCCTCTTAACATATATAAATGATCTGAAAAGTCTCGTATCATTTCAAATTGTCACCAATTAAATTCGATATTTTTGACCGAAACTAGTGTATAATATACTATGATTTTTGACCGAAACATGCATTTCGAAAAGTTTCATAGAATCTAGTTTTTAGATGATTTTTTTGCATGGGCTTCCATCATAACCTTCCCTCTTAACATATATAAATGATCTGTCAAGTCTCGTATTATTTCAAATAGTCCACAATTAAATTTGATTTTTTTGACAGAAACTAGTATATAATATACTATGATTTTTGACCGAAACTTGCATTTCGAAAGGTTTCATAGAATATAGTTTTCAGATGATTTTTTTGCATGGACTTCCATCATAACCTGCCCTCTTAAAATATATAAATGATCTGAAAAGTCTCGTATCATTTCAAATAGTCCCCAATTAAATTCGATATTTTTGACTGAAACTAGTGTATAATATACTATGATTTTTGACCGAAACTTGCATTTCAAAAAGTTTCATAGAATCTAGTTTTCAGATGATTTTCTTGAATGGACTTCCATCGTAACCTTCCCTCTTAACATATATAAATGATCTGAAAAGTATCGTATCATTTCCAATAGTCCACAATTAAATTCGATATTTTTGACCGAAACTAGTGTATAATATACTATGATTTTTGACCGAAACTTGCATTTCGAAAAGTTTCATAGAATATAGTTTTCAGATGATTTTTTTACATGGACTTCCATCATAACCTTCCCTATTAACATATATAAATGATCTGAAAAGTGTCGTAATATTTCAAATAGTCACCAATTAAATTCGATATTTTTGACCGAAACTAGTGTATTATATACTATGATTTTTGACCGAAACTTGCATTTCGAAAAGTTTCGTAGAATCTAGTTTTCAGATGATGTTTTTAATGGGCTTCCATAATAACCTTCCCTCTTAACATATATAAATGATCTGTGAAGTCTTGTATCATTTCATATATTTAATTTTTTTGACTGAAACTAGTGTATAATATACTATGATTTTTGACCGAAACTTGCATTTCGAAAGGTTTCATAGAATATAGTTTTCAGATGATTTTTTTGCATGGACTTCCATCATAACCTGCCCTCTTAACATATATAAATGATCTGAAAAGTCTCGTATCATTTCAAATAATCCCCAATTAAATTCGATATTTTTGACTGAAACTAGTGTATAATATACTATGATTATTGACCGAAACTTGCATTTCAAAAAGTTTCATAGAATCTAGTTTTCAGTTAATTTTTTTGCATGGACTTCCATCATAACCTTCCCTCTTAACATATATAAATGATCTGAAAAGTCTCGTATCATTTCAAATAGTCCACAATTAAATTTGATTTTTTTGACCGAAACTAGTGTATAATATACTATGATTTTTGACCGAAACATGCATTTCGAAAAGTTTCATAGAATATAATTTTCAGATAATTTTCTTGAATGGACTTCCATCAATACCTGCCCTCTTAACATATATAAATGATCTGAAAAGTCTCGTATCATTTCAAATAGTCCCTAATTAAATTCGATATTTTTGACCGAAACTAGTTTATAATATACTATGATTTTTGACCGAAACTTGCATTTCGAAAAGTTTTATAGAATCTAGTTTTCAGTTAATTTTTTTGCATGGACTTCCATCATAACCTTTCCTCTTAACATATATAAATGATCTGAAAAGTCTCGTATCATTTCAAATAGTCCACAATTAAATTTGATTTTTTTGATCGAAACTAGTGTATAATATACTATGATTTTTGACCGAAACTTGCATTTCGAAAAGTTTCATATAATATAGTTTTCAGATGATTTTCTTGCATGGACTTCCATCGTAACCTTCCCTCTTAACATATATAAATGATCTGAAAAGTCTCGTATCATTTCAAATTGTCACCAATTAAATTCGATATTTTTGACCGAAACTAGTGTATAATATACTATGATTTTTGACCGAAACTTGCATTTCGAAAAGTTTCATAGAATCTAGTTTTTAGATGATTTTTTTGCATGGGCTTCCATCATAACCTTCCCTCTTAACATATATAAATGATCTGTCAAGTCTCGTATTATTTCAAATAGTCCACAATTAAATTTGATTTTTTTGACAGAAACTAGTATATAATATACTATGATTTTTGACCGAAACTTGCATTTCGAAAGGTTTCATAGAATATAGTTTTCAGATGATTTTTTTGCATGGACTTCCATCATAACCTGCCCTCTTAAAATATATAAATGATCTGAAAAGTCTCGTATCATTTCAAATAGTCCCCAATTAAATTCGATATTTTTGACTGAAACTAGTGTATAATATACTATGATTTTTGACCGAAACTTGCATTTCAAAAAGTTTCATAGAATCTAGTTTTCAGATGATTTTCTTGAATGGACTTCCATCGTAACCTTCCCTCTTAACATATATAAATGATCTGAAAAGTATCGTATCATTTCCAATAGTCCACAATTAAATTCGATATTTTTGACCGAAACTAGTGTATAATATACTATGATTTTTGACCGAAACTTGCATTTCGAAAAGTTTCATAGAATATAGTTTTCAGATGATTTTTTTACATGGACTTCCATCATAACCTTCCCTATTAACATATATAAATGATCTGAAAAGTGTCGTAATATTTCAAATAGTCACCAATTAAATTCGATATTTTTGACCGAAACTAGTGTATTATATACTATGATTTTTGACCGAAACTTGCATTTCGAAAAGTTTCGTAGAATCTAGTTTTCAGATGATGTTTTTAATGGGCTTCCATAATAACCTTCCCTCTTAACATATATAAATGATCTGTGAAGTCTTGTATCATTTCAAATATTTGATTTTTTTGACTGAAACTAGTGTATAATATACTATGATTTTTGACCGAAACTTGCATTTCGAAAGGTTTCATAGAATATAGTTTTCAGATGATTTTTTTGCATGGACTTCCATCATAACCTGCCCTCTTAACATATATAAATGATCTGAAAAGTCTCGTATCATTTCAAATAATCCCCAATTAAATTCGATATTTTTGACCGAAACTAGTGTATAATATACTATGATTTTTGACCGAAACTTGCATTTCAAAAAGTTTCATAGAATCTAGTTTTCAGTTAATTTTTTTGCATGGACTTCCATCATAACCTTCCCTCTTAACATATATAAATGATCTGAAAAGTCTCGTATCATTTAAAATAGTCCACAATTAAATTTGATTTTTTTGACCGAAACTAGTGTATAATATACTATGATTTTTGACCGAAACATGCATTTCGAAAAGTTTCATAGAATATAATTTTCAGATAATTTTCTTGAATGGACTTCCATCAATACCTGCCCTCTTAACATATATAAATGATCTGAAAAGTCTCGTATCATTTCAAATAGTCCCTAATTAAATTCGATATTTTTGACCGAAACTAGTTTATAATATACTATGATTTTTGACCGAAACTTGCATTTCGAAAAGTTTTATAGAATCTAGTTTTCAGTTAATTTTTTTGCATGGACTTCCATCATAACCTTTCCTCTTAACATATATAAATGATCTGAAAAGTCTCGTATCATTTCAAATAGTCCACAATTAAATTTGATTTTTTTGATCGAAACTAGTGTATAATATACTATGATTTTTGACCGAAACTTGCATTTCGAAAAGTTTCATATAATATAGTTTTCAGATGATTTTCTTGCATGGACTTCCATCGTAACCTTCCCTCTTAACATATATAAATGATCTGAAAAGTCTCGTATCATTTCAAATTGTCACCAATTAAATTCGATATTTTTGACCGAAACTAGTGTATAATATACTATGATTTTTGACCGAAACTTGCATTTCGAAAAGTTTCATAGAATCTAGTTTTTAGATGATTTTTTTGCATGGGCTTCCATCATAACCTTCCCTCTTAACATATATAAATGATCTGTCAAGTCTCGTATTATTTCAAATAGTCCACAATTAAATTTGATTTTTTTGACAGAAACTAGTATATAATATACTATGATTTTTGACCGAAACTTGCATTTCGAAAGGTTTCATAGAATATAGTTTTCAGATGATTTTTTTGCATGGACTTCCATCATAACCTGCCCTCTTAAAATATATAAATGATCTGAAAAGTCTCGTATCATTTCAAATAGTCCCCAATTAAATTCGATATTTTTGACTGAAACTAGTGTATAATATACTATGATTTTTGACCGAAACTTGCATTTCAAAAAGTTTCATAGAATCTAGTTTTCAGATGATTTTCTTGAATGGACTTCCATCGTAACCTTCCCTCTTAACATATATAAATGATCTGAAAAGTATCGTATCATTTCCAATAGTCCACAATTAAATTCGATATTTTTGACCGAAACTAGTGTATAATATACTATGATTTTTGACCGAAACTTGCATTTCGAAAAGTTTCATAGAATATAGTTTTCAGATGATTTTTTTACATGGACTTCCATCATAACCTTCCCTATTAACATATATAAATGATCTGAAAAGTGTCGTAATATTTCAAATAGTCACCAATTAAATTCGATATTTTTGACCGAAACTAGTGTATTATATACTATGATTTTTGACCGAAACTTGCATTTCGAAAAGTTTCGTAGAATCTAGTTTTCAGATGATGTTTTTAATGGGCTTCCATAATAACCTTCCCTCTTAACATATATAAATGATCTGTGAAGTCTTGTATCATTTCAAATATTTGATTTTTTTGACTGAAACTAGTGTATAATATACTATGATTTTTGACCGAAACTTGCATTTCGAAAGGTTTCATAGAATATAGTTTTCAGATGATTTTTTTGCATGGACTTCCATCATAACCTGCCCTCTTAACATATATAAATGATCTGAAAAGTCTCGTATCATTTCAAATAATCCCCAATTAAATTCGATATTTTTGACCGAAACTAGTGTATAATATACTATGATTTTTGACCGAAACTTGCATTTCAAAAAGTTTCATAGAATCTAGTTTTCAGTTAATTTTTTTGCATGGACTTCCATCATAACCTTCCCTCTTAACATATATAAATGATCTGAAAAGTCTCGTATCATTTAAAATAGTCCACAATTAAATTTGATTTTTTTGACCGAAACTAGTGTATAATATACTATGATTTTTGACCGAAACATGCATTTCGAAAAGTTTCATAGAATATAATTTTCAGATAATTTTCTTGAATGGACTTCCATCAATACCTGCCCTCTTAACATATATAAATGATCTGAAAAGTCTCGTATCATTTCAAATAGTCCCTAATTAAATTCGATATTTTTGACCGAAACTAGTTTATAATATACTATGATTTTTGACCGAAACTTGCATTTCGAAAAGTTTTATAGAATCTAGTTTTCAGTTAATTTTTTTGCATGGACTTCCATCATAACCTTTCCTCTTAACATATATAAATGATCTTAAAAGTCTCGTATCATTTCAAATAGTCCACAATTAAATTTGATTTTTTTGATCGAAACTAGTGTATAATATACTATGATTTTTGACCGAAACTTGCATTTCGAAAAGTTTCATATAATATAGTTTTCAGATGATTTTCTTGCATGGACTTCCATCGTAACCTTCCCTCTTAACATATATAAATGATCTGAAAAGTCTCGTATCATTTCAAATTGTCACCAATTAAATTCGATATTTTTGACCGAAACTAGTGTATAATATACTATGATTTTTGACCGAAACTTGCATTTCGAAAAGTTTCATAGAATCTAGTTTTTAGATGATTTTTTTGCATGGGCTTCCATCATAACCTTCCCTCTTAACATATATAAATGATCTGTCAAGTCTCGTATTATTTCAAATAGTCCACAATTAAATTTGATTTTTTTGACATAAACTAGTATATAATATACTATGATTTTTGACCGAAACTTGCATTTCGAAAGGTTTCATAGAATATAGTTTTCAGATGATTTTTTTGCATGGACTTCCATCATAACCTGCCCTCTTAAAATATATAAATGATCTGAAAAGTCTCGTATCATTTCAAATAGTCCCCAATTAAATTCGATATTTTTGACTGAAACTAGTGTATAATATACTATGATTTTTGACCGAAACTTGCATTTCAAAAAGTTTCATAGAATCTAGTTTTCAGATGATTTTCTTGAATGGACTTCCATCGTAACCTTCCCTCTTAACATATATAAATGATCTGAAAAGTATCGTATCATTTCCAATAGTCCACAATTAAATTCGATATTTTTGACCGAAACTAGTGTATAATATACTATGATTTTTGACCGAAACTTGCATTTCGAAAAGTTTCATAGAATATAGTTTTCAGATGATTTTTTTACATGGACTTCCATCATAACCTTCCCTATTAACATATATAAATGATCTGAAAAGTGTCGTAATATTTCAAATAGTCACCAATTAAATTCGATATTTTTGACCGAAACTAGTGTATTATATACTATGATTTTTGACCGAAACTTGCATTTCGAAAAGTTTCGTAGAATCTAGTTTTCAGATGATGTTTTTAATGGGCTTCCATAATAACCTTCCCTCTTAACATATATAAATGATCTGTAAAGTCTTGTATCATTTCAAATATTTAATTTTTTTGACTGAAACTAGTGTATAATATACTATGATTTTTGACCGAAACTTGCATTTCGAAAGGTTTCATAGAATATAGTTTTCAGATGATTTTTTTGCATGGACTTCCATCATAACCTGCCCTCTTAACATATATAAATGATCTGAAAAGTCTCGTATCATTTCAAATAATCCCCAATTAAATTCGATATTTTTGACTGAAACTAGTGTATAATATACTATGATTATTGACCGAAACTTGCATTTCAAAAAGTTTCATAGCATCTAGTTTTCAGTTAATTTTTTTGCATGGACTTCCATCATAACCTTCCCTCTTAACATATATAAATGATCTGAAAAGTCTCGTATCATTTCAAATAGTCCACAATTAAATTTGATTTTTTTGACCGAAACTAGTGTATAATATATTATGATTTTTGACCGAAACATGCATTTCGAAAAGTTTCATAGAATATAATTTTCAGATAATTTTCTTGAATGGACTTCCATCAATACCTGCCCTCTTAACATATATAAATGATCTGAAAAGTCTCGTATCATTTCAAATAGTCCCTAATTAAATTCGATATTTTTGACCGAAACTAGTTTATAATATACTATGATTTTTGACCGAAACTTGCATTTCGAAAAGTTTTATAGAATCTAGTTTTCAGTTAATTTTTTTGCATGGACTTCCATCATAACCTTTCCTCTTAACATATATAAATGATCTGAAAAGTCTCGTATCATTTCAAATAGTCCACAATTAAATTTGATTTTTTTGATCGAAACTAGTGTATAATATACTATGATTTTTGACCGAAACTTGCATTTCGAAAAGTTTCATATAATATAGTTTTCAGATGATTTTCTTGCATGGACTTCCATCGTAACCTTCCCTCTTAACATATATAAATGATCTGAAAAGTCTCGTATCATTTCAAATTGTCACCAATTAAATTCGATATTTTTGACCGAAACTAGTGTATAATATACTATGATTTTTGACCGAAACTTGCATTTCGAAAAGTTTCATAGAATCTAGTTTTTAGATGATTTTTTTGCATGGGCTTCCATCATAACCTTCCCTCTTAACATATATAAATGATCTGTCAAGTCTCGTATTATTTCAAATAGTCCACAATTAAATTTGATTTTTTTGACAGAAACTAGTATATAATATACTATGATTTTTGACCGAAACTTGCATTTCGAAAGGTTTCATAGAATATAGTTTTCAGATGATTTTTTTGCATGGACTTCCATCATAACCTGCCCTCTTAAAATATATAAATGATCTGAAAAGTCTCGTATCATTTCAAATAGTCCCCAATTAAATTCGATATTTTTGACTGAAACTAGTGTATAATATACTATGATTTTTGACCGAAACTTGCATTTCAAAAAGTTTCATAGAATCTAGTTTTCAGATGATTTTCTTGAATGGACTTCCATCGTAACCTTCCCTCTTAACATATATAAATGATCTGAAAAGTATCGTATCATTTCAAATAGTCCACAATTAAATTCGATATTTTTGACCGAAACTAGTGTATAATATACTATGATTTTTGACCGAAACTTGCATTTCGAAAAGTTTCATAGAATATAGTTTTCAGATGATTTTTTTACATGGACTTCCATCATAACCTTCCCTATTAACATATATAAATGATCTGAAAAGTGTCGTAATATTTCAAATAGTTACCAATTAAATTCGATATTTTTGACCGAAACTAGTGTATTATATACTATGATTTTTGACCGAAACTTGCATTTCGAAAAGTTTCGTAGAATCTAGTTTTCAGATGATGTTTTTAATGGGCTTCCATAATAACCTTCCCTCTTAACATATATAAATGATCTGTAAAGTCTTGTATCATTTCAAATATTTAATTTTTTTGACTGAAACTAGTGTATAATATACTATGATTTTTGACCGAAACTTGCATTTCGAAAGGTTTCATAGAATATAGTTTTCAGATGATTTTTTTGCATGGACTTCCATCATAACCTGCCCTCTTAACATATATAAATGATCTGAAAAGTCTCGTATCATTTCAAATAATCCCCAATTAAATTCGATATTTTTGACTGAAACTAGTGTATAATATACTATGATTATTGACCGAAACTTGCATTTCAAAAAGTTTCATAGAATCTAGTTTTCAGTTAATTTTTTTGCATGGACTTCCATCATAACCTTCCCTCTTAACATATATAAATGATCTGAAAAGTCTCGTATCATTTCAAATAGTCCACAATTAAATTTGATTTTTTTGACCGAAACTAGTGTATAATATATTATGATTTTTGACCGAAACATGCATTTCGAAAAGTTTCATAGAATATAATTTTCAGATAATTTTCTTGAATGGACTTCCATCAATACCTGCCCTCTTAACATATATAAATGATCTGAAAAGTCTCGTATCATTTCAAATAGTCCCTAATTAAATTCGATATTTTTGACCGAAACTAGTTTATAATATACTATGATTTTTGACCGAAACTTGCATTTCGAAAAGTTTTATAGAATCTAGTTTTCAGTTAATTTTTTTGCATGGACTTCCATCATAACCTTTCCTCTTAACATATATAAATGATCTGAAAAGTCTCGTATCATTTCAAATAGTCCACAATTAAATTTGATTTTTTTGATCGAAACTAGTGTATAATATACTATGATTTTTGACCGAAACATGCATTTCGAAAAGTTTCATATAATATAGTTTTCAGATGATTTTCTTGCATGGACTTCCATCGTAACCTTCCCTCTTAACATATATAAATGATCTGAAAAGTCTCGTATCATTTCAAATTGTCACCAATTAAATTCGATATTTTTGACCGAAACTAGTGTATAATATACTATGATTTTTGACCGAAACTTGCATTTCGAAAAGTTTCATAGAATCTAGTTTTTAGATGATTTTTTTGCATGGGCTTCCATCATAACCTTCCCTCTTAACATATATAAATGATCTGTCAAGTCTCGTATTATTTCAAATAGTCCACAATTAAATTTGATTTTTTTGACAGAAACTAGTATATAATATACTATGATTTTTGACCGAAACTTGCATTTCGAAAGGTTTCATAGAATATAGTTTTCAGATGATTTTTTTGCATGGACTTCCATCATAACCTGCCCTCTTAAAATATATAAATGATCTGAAAAGTCTCGTATCATTTCAAATAGTCCCCAATTAAATTCGATATTTTTGACTGAAACTAGTGTATAATATACTATGATTTTTGACCGAAACTTGCATTTCAAAAAGTTTCATAGAATCTAGTTTTCAGATGATTTTCTTGAATGGACTTCCATCGTAACCTTCCCTCTTAACATATATAAATGATCTGAAAAGTATCGTATCATTTCAAATAGTCCACAATTAAATTCGATATTTTTGACCGAAACTAGTGTATAATATACTATGATTTTTGACCGAAACTTGCATTTCGAAAAGTTTCATAGAATATAGTTTTCAGATGATTTTTTTACATGGACTTCCATCATAACCTTCCCTATTAACATATATAAATGATCTGAAAAGTGTCGTAATATTTCAAATAGTCACCAATTAAATTCGATATTTTTGACCGAAACTAGTGTATTATATACTATGATTTTTGACCGAAACTTGCATTTCGAAAAGTTTCGTAGAATCTAGTTTTCAGATGATGTTTTTAATGGGCTTCCATAATAACCTTCCCTTTTAACATATATAAATGATCTGTGAAGTCTTGTATCATTTCAAATATTTGATTTTTTTGACTGAAACTAGTGTATAATATACTATGATTTTTGACCGAAACTTGCATTTCGAAAGGTTTCATAGAATATAGTTTTCAGATGATTTTTTTGCATGGACTTCCATCATAACCTGCCCTCTTAACATATATAAATGATCTGAAAAGTCTCGTATCATTTCAAATAATCCCCAATTAAATTCGATATTTTTGACCGAAACTAGTGTATAATATACTATGATTATTGACCGAAACTTGCATTTCAAAAAGTTTCATAGAATCTAGTTTTCAGTTAATTTTTTTGCATGGACTTCCATCATAACCTTCCCTCTTAACATATATAAATGATCTGAAAAGTCTCGTATCATTTCAAATAGTCCACAATTAAATTTGATTTTTTTGACCGAAACTAGTGTATAATATACTCTGATTTTTGACCGAAACATGCATTTTGAAAATTTTCATAGAATATAATTTTCAGATAATTTTCTTGAATGGACTTCCATCAATACCTGCCCTTTTAACATATATAAATGATCTGAAAAGTCTCGTATCATTTCAAATAGTCCCTAATTAAATTCGATATTTTTGACCGAAACTAGTTTATAATATACTATGATTTTTGACCGAAACTTGCATTTCGAAAAGTTTTATAGAATCTAGTTTTCAGTTAATTTTTTTGCATGGACTTCCATCATAACCTTTCCTCTTAACATATATAAATGATCTGAAAAGTCTCGTATCATTTCAAATAGTCCACAATTAAATTTGATTTTTTTGATCGAAACTAGTGTATAATATACTATGATTTTTGACCGAAACATGCATTTCGAAAAGTTTCATAGAATATAATTTTCAGATAATTTTCTTGAATGGACTTCCATCAATACCTGCCCTCTTAACATATATAAATGATCTGAAAAGTCTCGTATCATTTCAAATAGTCCCTAATTAAATTCGATATTTTTGACCGAAACTAGTTTATAATATACTATGATTTTTGACCGAAACTTGCATTTCGAAAAGTTTTATAGAATCTAGTTTTCAGTTAATTTTTTTGCATGGACTTCCATCATAACCTTTCCTCTTAACATATATAAATGATCTGAAAAGTCTCGTATCATTTCAAATAGTCCACAATTAAATTTGATTTTTTTGATCGAAACTAGTGTATAATATACTATGATTTTTGACCGAAACTTGCATTTCGAAAAGTTTCATATAATATAGTTTTCAGATGATTTTCTTGCATGGACTTCCATCGTAACCTGCCCTCTTAACATATATAAATGATCTGAAAAGTCTCGTATCATTTCAAATAGTCCCCAATTAAATTCGATATTTTTGACCGAAACTAGTGTATAATATACTATGATTTTTGACCGAAACTTGCATTTCAAAAAGTTTCATAGAATCTAGTTTTCAGATGATTTTCTTGAATGGACTTCCATCGTAACCTTCCCTCTTAACATATATAAATGATCTGAAAAGTATCGTATCATTTCAAATAGTCCACAATTAAATTCGATATTTTTGACCGAAACTAGTGTATAATATACTATGATTTTTGACCGAAACTTGCATTTCGAAAAGTTTCATAGAATATAGTTTTCAGATGATTTTTTTACATGGACTTCCATCATAACCTTCCCTATTAACATATATAAATGATCTGAAAAGTGTCGTAATATTTCAAATAGTCACCAATTAAATTCGATATTTTTGACCGAAACTAGTGTATTATATACTATGATTTTTGACCGAAACTTGCATTTCGAAAAGTTTCGTAGAATCTAGTTTTCAGATGATGTTTTTAATGGGCTTCCATAATAACCTTCCCTCTTAACATATATAAATGATCTGTGAAGTCTTGTATCATTTCAAATATTTGATTTTTTTGACTGAAACTAGTGTATAATATACTATGATTTTTGACCGAAACTTGAATTTCGAAAGGTTTCATAGAATATAGTTTTCAGATGATTTTTTTGCATGGACTTCCATCATAACCTGCCCTCTTAACATATATAAATGATCTGAAAAGTCTCGTATCATTTCAAATAATCCCCAATTAAATTCGATATTTTTGACCGAAACTAGTGTATAATATACTATGATTATTGACCGAAACTTGCATTTCAAAAAGTTTCATAGAATCTAGTTTTCAGTTAATTTTTTTGCATGGACTTCCATCATAACCTTCCCTCTTAACATATATAAATGATCTGAAAAGTCTCGTATCATTTCAAATAGTCCACAATTAAATTTGATTTTTTTGACCGAAACTAGTGTATAATATACTATGATTTTTGACCGAAACATGCATTTCGAAAATTTTCATAGAATATAATTTTCAGATAATTTTCTTGAATGGACTTCCATCAATACCTGCCCTCTTAACATATATAAATGATCTGAAAAGTCTCGTATCATTTCAAATAGTCCCTAATTAAAGTCGATATTTTTGACCGAAACTAGTTTATAATATACTATGATTTTTGACCGAAACTTGCATTTCGAAAAGTTTTATAGAATCTAGTTTTCAGTTAATTTTTTTGCATGGACTTCCATCATAACCTTTCCTCTTAACATATATAAATGATCTGAAAAGTCTCGTATCATTTCAAATAGTCCACAATTAAATTTGATTTTTTTGATCGAAACTAGTGTATAATATACTATGATTTTTGACCGAAACTTGCATTTCGAAAAGTTTCATATAATATAGTTTTCAGATGATTTTCTTGCATGGACTTCCATCGTAACCTTCCCTCTTAACATATATAAATGATCTGAAAAGTCTCGTATCATTTCAAATTGTCACCAATTAAATTCGATATTTTTGACCGAAACTAGTGTATAATATACTATGATTTTTGACCGAAACTTGCATTTCGAAAAGTTTCATAGAATCTAGTTTTCAGATGATTTTCTTGAATGGACTTCCATCGTAACCTTCCCTCTTAACATATATAAATGATCTGAAAAGTATCGTATCATTTCAAATAGTCCACAATTAAATTCGATATTTTTGACCGAAACTAGTGTATAATATACTATGATTTTTGACCGAAACTTGCATTTCGAAAAGTTTCATAGAATATAGTTTTCAGATGATTTTTTTACATGGACTTCCATCATAACCTTCCCTATTAACATATATAAATGATCTGAAAAGTGTCGTAATATTTCAAATAGTCACCAATTAAATTCGATATTTTTGACCGAAACTAGTGTATTATATACTATGATTTTTGACCGAAACTTGCATTTCGAAAAGTTTCATAGAATCTAGTTTTCAGATGATTTTCTTGAATGGACTTCCATCGTAACCTTCCCTCTTAACATATATAAATGATCTGTGAAGTCTTGTATCATTTCAAATATTTGATTTTTTTTACTGAAACTAGTGTATAATATACTATGATTTTTGACCGAAACTTGCATTTCGAAAGGTTTCATAGAATATAGTATTCAGATGATTTTTTTGCATGGACTTCCATCATAACCTGCCCTCTTAACATATATAAATGATCTGAAAAGTCTCGTATCATTTCAAATAATCCCCAATTAAATTCGATATTTTTGACCGAAACTAGTGTATAATATACTATGATTATTGACCGAAACTTGCATTTCAAAAAGTTTCATAGAATCTAGTTTTCAGTTAATTTTTTTGCATGGACTTCCATCATAACCTTCCCTCTTAACATATATAAATGATCTGAAAAGTCTCGTATCATTTCAAATAGTCCACAATTAAATTTGATTTTTTTGACCGAAACTAGTGTATAATATACTATGATTTTTGACCGAAACATGCATTTCGAAAATTTTCATAGAATATAATTTTCAGATAATTTTCTTGAATGGACTTCCATCAATACCTGCCCTCTTAACATATATAAATGATCTGAAAAGTCTCGTATCATTTCCAATAGTCCCTAATTAAATTCGATATTTTTGACCGAAACTAGTTTATAATATACTATGATTTTTGACCGAAACTTGCATTTCGAAAAGTTTTATAGAATCTAGTTTTCAGTTAATTTTTTTGCATGGACTTCCATCATAACCTTTCCTCTTAACATATATAAATGATCTGAAAAGTCTCGTATCATTTCAAATAGTCCACAATTAAATTTGATTTTTTTGATCGAAACTAGTGTATAATATACTATGATTTTTGACCGAAACTTGCATTTCGAAAAGTTTCATATAATATAGTTTTCAGATGATTTTCTTGCATGGACTTCCATCGTAACCTTCCCTCTTAACATATATAAATGATCTGAAAAGTCTCGTATCATTTCAAATTGTCACCAATTAAATTCGATATTTTTGACCGAAACTAGTGTATAATATACTATGATTTTTGACCGAAACTTGCATTTCGAAAAGTTTCATAGAATCTAGTTTTTAGATGATTTTTTTGCATGGGCTTCCATCATAACCTTCCCTCTTAACATATATAAATGATCTGTCAAGTCTCGTATTATTTCAAATAGTCCACAATTAAATTTGATTTTTTTGACAGAAACTAGTATATAATATACTATGATTTTTGACCGAAACTTGCATTTCGAAAGGTTTCATAGAATATAGTTTTCAGATGATTTTTTTGCATGGACTTCCATCCTAACCTGCCCTCTTAAAATATATAAATGATCTGAAAAGTCTCGTATCATTTCAAATAGTCCCCAATTAAATTCGATATTTTTGACTGAAACTAGTGTATAATATACTATGATTTTTGACCGAAACTTGCATTTCAAAAAGTTTCATAGAATCTAGTTTTCAGATGATTTTCTTGAATGGACTTCCATCGTAACCTTCCCTCTTAACATATATAAATGATCTGAAAAGTATCGTATCATTTCAAATAGTCCACAATTAAATTCGATATTTTTGACCGAAACTAGTGTATAATATACTATGATTTTTGACCGAAACTTGCATTTCGAAAAGTTTCATAGAATATAGTTTTCAGATGATTTTTTTACATGGACTTCCATCATAACCTTCCCTATTAACATATATAAATGATCTGAAAAGTGTCGTAATATTTCAAATAGTCACCAATTAAATTCGATATTTTTGACCGAAACTAGTGTATTATATACTATGATTTTTGACCGAAACTTGCATTTCGAAAAGTTTCATAGAATCTAGTTTTCAGATGATGTTTTTGAATGGGCTTCCATAATAACCTTCCCTCTTAACATATATAAATGATCTGTGAAGTCTTGTATCATTTCAAATATTTGATTTTTTTGACTGAAACTAGTGTATAATATACTATGATTTTTGACCGAAACTTGCATTTCGAAAGGTTTCATAGAATATAGTTTTCAGATGATTTTTTTGCATGGACTTCCATCATAACCTGCCCTCTTAACATATATAAATGATCTGAAAAGTCTCGTATCATTTCAAATAATCCCCAATTAAATTCGATATTTTTGACCGAAACTAGTGTATAATATACTATGATTTTTGACCGAAACTTGCATTTCAAAAAGTTTCATAGAATCTAGTTTTCAGTTAATTTTTTTGCATGGACTTCCATCATAACCATCCCTCTTAACATATATAAATGATCTGAAAAGTCTCGTATCATTTAAAATAGTCCACAATTAAATTTGATTTTTTTGACCGAAACTAGTGTATAATATACTATGATTTTTGACCGAAACATGCATTTCGAAAAGTTTCATAGAATATAATTTTCAGATAATTTTCTTGAATGGACTTCCATTAATACCTGCCCTCTTAACATATATAAATGATCTGAAAAGTCTCGTATCATTTCAAATAGTCCCCTATTAAATTCGATATTTTTGACCGAAACTAGTTTATAATATACTATGATTTTTGACCGAAACTTGCATTTCGAAAAGTTTTATAGAATCTAGTTTTCAGTTAATTTTTTTTCATGGACTTCCATCATAACCTTTCCTCTTAACATATATAAATGATCTGAAAAGTCTCGTATCATTTCAAATAGTCCACAATTAAATTTGATTTTTTTGATCGAAACTAGTGTATAATATACTATGATTTTTGACCGAAACTTGCATTTCGAAAAGTTTCATATAATATAGTTTTCAGATGATTTTCTTGCATGGACTTCCATCGTAACCTTCCCTCTTAACATATATAAATGATCTGAAAAGTCTCGTATCATTTCAAATTGTCACCAATTAAATTCGATATTTTTGACCGAAACTAGTGTATAATATACTATGATTTTTGACCGAAACTTGCATTTCGAAAAGTTTCATAGAATCTAGTTTTTAGATGATTTTTTTGCATGGGCTTCCATCATAACCTTCCCTCTTAACATATATAAATGATCTGTCAAGTCTCGTATCATTTCAAATAGTCCACAATTAAATTTGATTTTTTTGACAGAAACTAGTATATAATATACTATGATTTTTTACCGAAACTTGCATTTCGAAAGGTTTCATAGAATATAGTTTTCAGATGATTTTTTTGCATGGACTTCCATCATAACCTGCCCTCTTAACATATATAAATGATCTGAAAAGTCTCGTATCATTTCAAATAGTCCCCAATTAAATTCGATATTTTTGACTGAAACTAGTGTATAATATACTATGATTTTTGACCGAAACTTGCATTTCAAAAAGTTTCATAGAATCTAGTTTTCAGATGATTTTCTTGAATGGACTTCCATCGTAACCTTCCCTCTTAACATATATAAATGATCTGAAAAGTATCGTATCATTTCAAATAGTCCACAATTAAATTCGATATTTTTGACCGAAACTAGTGTATAATATACTATGATTTTTAACCGAAACTTGCATTTCGAAAAGTTTCATAGAATATAGTTTTCAGATGATTTTTTTACATGGACTTCCATCATAACCTTCCCTATTAACATATATAAATGATCTGAAAAGTGTCGTAATATTTCAAATAGTCACCAATTAAATTCGATATTTTTGACCGAAACTAGTGTATTATATACTATGATTTTTGACCGAAACTTGCATTTCGAAAAGTTTCGTAGAATCTAGTTTTCAGATGATGTTTTTAATGGGCTTCCATAATAACCTTCCCTCTTAACATATATAAATGATCTGTGAAGTCTTGTATCATTTCAAATATTTGATTTTTTTGACTGAAACTAGTGTATAATATACTATGATTTTTGACCGAAACTTGCATTTCGAAAGGTTTCATAGAATATAGTTTTCATATGATTTTTTTGCATGGACTTCCATCATAACCTGCCCTCTTAACATATATAAATGATCTGAAAAGTCTCGTATCATTTCAAATAATCCCCAATTAAATTCGATATTTTTGACCGAAACTAGTGTATAATATACTATGATTTTTGACCGAAACATGCATTTCGAAAAGTTTCATAGAATCTAGTTTTCAGTTAATTTTTTTGCATGGACTTCCATCATAACCTTCCCTCTTAACATATATAAATGATCTGAAAAGTCTCGTATCATTTCAAATAGTCCACAATTAAATTTGATATTTTTGACCGAAACTAGTTTATAATATACTATGATTTTTGACCGAAACTTGCATTTCGAAAAGTTTTATAGAATCTAGTTTTCAGTTAATTTTTTTGCATGGACTTCCATCATAACCTTTCCTCTTAACATATATAAATGATCTGAAAAGTCTCGTATCATTTCAAATAGTCCACAATTAAATTTGATTTTTTTGATCGAAACTAGTGTATAATATACTATGATTTTTGACCGAAACTTGCATTTCGAAAAGTTTCATATAATATAGTTTTCAGATGATTTTCTTGCATGGACTTCCATCGTAACCTTCCCTCTTAACATATATAAATGATCTGAAAAGTCTCGTATCATTTGAAATTGTCACCAATTAAATTCGATATTTTTGACCGAAACTAGTGTATAATATACTATGATTTTTGACCGAAACTTGCATTTCGAAAGGTTTCATAGAATCTAGTTTTCAGATGATTTTCTTGAATGGACTTCCATCATAACCTGCCCTCTTAACATATATAAATGATCTGAAAAGTCTCGTATCATTTCAAATAGTCCCCAATTAAATTCGATATTTTTGACTGAAACTAGTGTATAATATACTATGATTTTTGACCGAAACTTGCATTTCAAAAAGTTTCATAGAATCTAGTTTTCAGATGATTTTCTTGAATGGACTTCCATCGTAACCTTCCCTCTTAACATATATAAATGATCTGAAAAGTCTCGTATCATTTCAAATAGTCACCAATTAAATTCGATATTTTTGACCGAAACTAGTGTATAATATACTATGATTTTTGACCGAAACTTGCATTTCGAAAAGTTTCATAGAATCTAGTTTTCAGATGATTTTTTTGCATGGGCTTCCATCATAACCTTCCCTCTTAACATATATAAATGATCTGTCAAGTCTCGTATCATTTCGAATAGTCCACAATTAAATTTGATTTTTTTGACTGAAACTAGTGCAATAATATACTATGATTTTTGACCGAAACTTGCATTTCGAAAAGTTTCATAGAATCTAGTTTTCAGATGATTTTTTTGCATGGACTTCCATCATAACCTTCCCTCTTAACATATATATATATGATCTGAAAAGTCTCGTATCACTTCAAATAGTCACCAATTAAATTCGATATTTTACTCCGAAACTAGTGTATAATATACTATGATTTTTGACCGAAAATTGCATTTCGAAAAGTTTCATAGAATCTAGTTCTCAGATGATTTTTTTGCATGGGCTTCCATAATAACCTTCCCTCTTAACATATATAAATGATCTGTCAAGTCTCGTATCATTTCAAATAGTCCACAATTAAATTTGATTTTTTTGACTGAAACTAGTGTATAATATACTATGATTTTTGACCGAAACTTGCATTTCGAAAAGTTTCATAGAATCTAGTTTTCAGATGATTTTTTTGCATGGGCTTCCATCATAACCTTCTCTCTTAACATATATAAATGATTTGTCAAGTCTCGTATCATTTTAAATAGTCCACAATTAAATTTGATTTTTTTGACTTAAACTAGTGCAATAATATACTATGATTTTTGACCGAAACTTGCATTTCAAAAAGTTTCATAGAATATAGTTTTCAGATGATTTTTTTGCATGGACTTCCATCATAACCTTCCCCCTTAACATATATAAATGATCTGAAAAGTCTCGTATCATTTCAAATAGTCACATATTAAATTCGATATTTTTGACCGAAACTAGTGTATAATATACTATGATTTTTGACCGAAACTTGCATTTCGAAAAGATTCATAGAATCTAGTTTTCAGATGATTTTTTTGCATGGGCTTCCATAATAACATTCCCTCTTAACATATATAAATGATCTGACAAGTCTCGTATCATTTCAAATAGTCACCAATTAAATTCGATATTTTTGACCGAAACTAGTGTATAATATACTATGATTTTTGACCGAAACTTGTATTTCGAAAAGTTTCATAGAATCTAGTTTTCAGATGATTTTTTTGCATGGGCTTCCATAATAACCTTCCCTCTTAACATATATAAATGATCTTTCAAGTCCCGTATCATTTCAAATAGTCCACAATTAAATTTGATTTTTTTGACTGAAACTAGTGTATAATATACTATGATTTTTGACCGAAACTTGCATTTCGAAAAGTTTCATAGAATATAGTTTTCAGATGATTTTTTTGCATGCACTTCCATCGTAACCTGCCCTCTTAACATATATAAATGATCTGAAAAGTCTCGTATAATTTCAAATAGTCCCCAATTAAATTCGATATTTTTGACTGAAACTAGTGTATAATATACTATGATTTTTGACTGAAATTTGCATTTCAAAAAGTTTCATAGAATCTAGTTTTCAGATATTTTTTTGCATGGACTTCCATCATAACCTTCCCTCTTAACATATATAAATGATCTGAAAAGTCTCGTATCATATCAAATAGTCCACAATTAAATATGATTTTTTTGACTGAAACTAGTGTATAATATACTATGATTTTTGACCGAAACTTGCATTTCGAAAAGTTTCATAGAATATAGTTTTCAGATGATTTTCTTGCATGGACTTCCATCATAACCTTCCCTCTTAACATATATAAATGATCTGAAAAGTCTCGTATCATTTCAAATAGTCACCAATTAAATTCGATATTTTTGACCGAAAATAGTGTATAATATACTATGATTTTTGAACGAAACTTGCATTTCGAAAAGTTTCATAGAATCTAGTTTTTAGATGATTTTTTTTGCATGGGCTTCCATAATAACCTTCCCTCTTAACATATATAAATGATCTGTCAAGTCTCGTATCATTTCAAATATTTGATTTTTTTGACTGAAACTTGTGTATAATATACTATGATTTTTGACCGAAACTTGCATTTCGAATGGTTTCATAGAATATAGTTTTCAGATGATTTTTTGCATGGACTTCCATCATAACCTGCCCTCTTAACATATATAAATGATCTGAAAAGTCTCGTATCATTTCAAATAGTCCCCAATTAAATTCGATATTTTTGACCGAAACTAGTGTAAAATATATTATGATTTTTTACCGAAACTTGCATTTCAAAAAGTTTCATAGAATCTAGTTTTCAGTTAATTTTATTGCATGTACTTCCATCATAACCTTCCCTCTTAACATATATAAATGATCTAAAAAGTCTCGTATCATTTCAAATAGTCCACAATTAAATTTGATTTTTTTGACCTAAACTAGTGTATAATATACTATGATTTTTGACCGAAACTTTCATTTCGAAAAGTTTCATAGAATATAGTTTTCAGATGATTTTTTTACATGGACTTCCATGATAACCTTCCCTATTAACATATATAAATGATCTGAAAAGTGTCGTATCATTTCAAATAGTCACCAATTAAATTCGATATTTTTGACCGAAACTAGTGTATAATATACTATGATTTTTAACCGAAACTTGCATTTCGAAAAGTTTCATAGAATCTAGTTTTCAGATGATATTTTTGCATGGGCTTCCATAATAATCTTTTCTCTTAACATATATAAATGATCTGTCAAGTCTCGTATCATTTGAAATATTTGATTTTTTGACTGAAACTAGTGTATAATATACTATGATTTTTGACCGAAACTTGCAATTCGAAAGGTTTCATAGAATATAGTTTTCAGATGATTTTTTTGCATGGACTTCCGTCATAACCTTCCCTCTTTACATATATAAATGATCTGAAAAGTCTCGTATCATTTCAAATAATCCCCAATTAAATTCGATATTTTTGACCGAAACTAGTGTATAATATATTATAATTTTTGACCGAAACTTGCATTTCAAAAAGTTTCATAGAATCTAGTTTTCAGTTAATTTTTTTGCATGTACCTCCATCATAACCTTCCGTCTTAACATATATAAATGATCTGAAAAGTCTCGTATCATTTCAAATAGTCCACAATTAAATTTGATTTTTTTTGACCGAAACTAGTGTATTATATACTATGATTTTTGACCGAAACTTGCATTTCGAAAAGTTTCATAGAATATAGTTTTCAGATGATTTTTTTACATGGACTTCCATCATAACCTTCCCTCTTAACATATATAAATGATCGTAAAAGTGTCGTATCATTTCAAATAGTCACCAATTAAATTCGATATTTTTGACCGAAACTAGTGTATAATATACTATGATTTTTGACCGAAACTTGCATTTCGAAAAGTTTCATAGAATCTAGTTTTCAGATGATATTTTTGCATGGGCTTCCATAATAACCTTCCCTCTTAACATATATAAATGATCTGTCAAGTCTCGTATCATTTCAAATAGTCCACAATTAAATTTGATTTTTTTGACTGAAACTAGTGTATAATATACTATGATTTTTGACCGAAACATGCATTTCGAAAAGTTTCATAGAATATAGTTTTCAGATGATTTTTTTGCATGGACATCCATCATAACCTGCCCTCTTAACATATATAAATGATCTGAAAAGTCTCGTATCATTTCAAATAGTCCCCAATTAAATTCGATATTTTTGATCGAAACTAGTTTATAATATACTATGATTTTTGACCGAAACTTGCATTTCGAAAAGTTTCATAGAATCTAGTTTTCAGATGATTTTCTTGCATGGACTTCCATCGTAACCTTCCCTCTTAACACATATAAATGATCTGTCAAGTCTCGTATCATTTCAAATAGTCCACAATTAAATTTGATTTTTTTGACTGAAACTAGTGTATAATATACTATGATTTTTGAACGAAACTTGAATTTCGAAAGGTTTCATAGAATCTAGTTTTCAGATGATTTTCTTGCATGGGCTTCCATCATAACCTTCCCTCTTAACATATATAAATGATCTGTCAAGTCTCGTATCATTTCAAATTGTCCACAATTAAATTTGATTTTTTTGACTGAAACTAGTGCAATAATATACTATGATTTTTGACAGAAACTTGCATTTTGAAAAGTTTCATAGAATATAGTTTTCAGATGATTTTTTTGCATGGGCCTCCATAATAAACTTCCCTCTTAACATATATAAATAATCTGTCAAGCTCGTATCATTTCAAATAGTCCACAATTAAATTTGATTTTTTTGACTGAAACTAGTGTATAATATACTATGATTTTTGACCGTAACATGCATTTCGAAAAGTTTCATAGAATATAGTTTTCAGATGATTTTTTTGCATGGACTTCCATCATAACCTGCCCTCTTAACATATATAAATGATTTGAAAAGTCTCGTATCATTTCAAATAGTCCCCAATTAAATTCGATATTTTTGACCGAAACTAGTGTATAATATACTATGATTTTTGACCGAAACTTGCATTTCGAAAAGTTTCATAGAATCTAGTTTTCAGATGATTTTCTTGCATGGACTTCCATCGTAACCTTCCCTCTTAACATATATAAATGATCTGTCAAGTCTCGTATCATTTCAAATAGTCCACAATTAAATTTGATTTTTTTGACTGAAACTAGTGTATAATATACTATGATTTTTGACCGAAACTTGCATTTCGAAAGGTTTCATAGAATCTAGTTTTCAGATGATTCTCTTGCATGGGCTTCCATCATAACCTTCCCTCTTAACATATATAAATAATCTGAAAAGTCTCGTATCATTTCAAATAGTCACCAATTAAATTTGATATTTTTGACCGAAAATAGTGTATAATATACTATGATTTTTGACCCAAACTTGTATTTCGAAAAGTTTCATAGAATCTAGTTTTCAGATGATTTTTTTGCATGGGCTTCCATAATGACCTTCCCTCTTAACATATATAAATGATCTGTCAAGTCTCGTATCATTTCAAATAGTCCACAATTAAATTTGATTTTTTTGACTGAAACTAGTGCAATAATATACTATGATTTTTGACCGAAACTTGCATTTTGAAAAGTTTCATAGAATCTAGTTTTCAGATGATTTTTTTGCATGGGCTTCCATAATAAACTTCCCTCTTAACATATATAAATGATCTGTCAAGCTCGTATCATTTCAAATAGTCCACAATTAAATATTATTTTTTTGACTGAAACTAGTGTATAATATACTATGATTTTTGACCGAAACTTGCATTTCGAAAAGTTTCATAGAATATAGTTTTCAGATGATTTTCTTGCATGGGCTTCCATAATAACCTTCCCTCTTAACATATATAAATGATCAGAAAAGTCTCGTATCATTTCAAATAGTCACCAATTAAATTCGATATTTTTGACCGAAACTAGTGTATAATATACTATGATTTTTGGCCGAAACTTGCATTTCGAAAAGATCATAGATCTAGTTTTCAGATGATTTTGTTGCATGGGCTTCCATCATAACCTTCCCTCTTAACATATATAAATGATCTGTCAAGTCTCGTATCATTTTAAATAGTCCACAATTAAATTTGATTTTTTTGACTGAAACTAGTGTAATAATATACTATGATTTTTAACCGAAACTTGCATTTCGAAAAGTTTCATAAAATCTAGTTTTCAGATGATTTTTTTGCATGGACTTCCATCATAACCTTCCCTCTTAACATATAAAAATGATTTGAAAAGTCTCGTATCATTTCAAAAAGTCACCAATTAAATTCGATATTTTTGACTGAAACTAGTGTATAATATACTATGATTTTTGACCCAAACTTGTATTTCGAAAAGTTTCATAGATTCTGGTTTTCAGTTGTTTTTTTTGCATGGGCTTCCATCATAACCTTCCCTATTAACATATATAAATGATCTGTCAAGTCTCGTATCATTTCAAATAGTCCACAATTAAATTTGATTTTTTTGACTGAAACTAGTGCAATAATATACTATGATTTTTGACCGAAACTTGCATTTTGAAAAGTTTCATAGAATCTAGTTTTCATATGATTTTTTGCATGGGCTTCCATAATAAACTTCCCTCTTAACATATTTAAATGATCTGTCAAGTCTCGTATCATTTCAAATAGTCCACAATTAAATTTGATTTCTTTGACTGAAACTAGTGTATAATATACTATGCTTTTTGACCGAAACTTGCATTTCGAAAAGTTTCATAGAATCTAGTTTTCAGATGATTTTCTTGCATGGGCTTCCATCATAACCTTCCCTCTTAACATATATAAATGATCAGAAAAGTCTAGTATCATTTCAAATAGTCACCAATTAAATTCGATATTTTTGACCGAAACTAGTGTATAATATACTATGATTTTTGGCCGAAACATGCATTTCGAAAAGTTTCATAGAATCTAGTTTTCAGATGATTTTTTTGCATGGGCTTCCATCATAACCTTCCCTCTTAACATATATAAATGATCTGTCAAGTCTCGTATCATTTCAAATACTCCACAATTAAATATGATTTTTTTGACAGAAACTATTGTATAATATACTATGATTTTTGACCGAAACTTTCATTTCTAAAATTTCATAGAATATAGTTTTCAGATGATTTTTTTGCATGGACTTCCATCATAACCTTCCCTCTTAACATATAAAAATGATTAGAAAAGTCTCGTATCATTTCAAAAAGTCACCAATTAAATTCGATATTTTTGACCGAAACTAGTGTATAATATAATTTGATTTTTGACCGAAACTTGCATTTCGAAAGGTTTCATAGAATCTAGTTTTCAGATGATTTTTTGCATGGGCTTC
Organism: Lathyrus aphaca; assembly: GCA_963966055.1. Taxonomy (NCBI): domain Eukaryota; kingdom Viridiplantae; phylum Streptophyta; class Magnoliopsida; order Fabales; family Fabaceae; genus Lathyrus; species Lathyrus aphaca. Next base: position 641,203,101 of record OZ014520.1, on the reverse strand, counting down.
CATCATAACCTTCCCTCTTAACATATATAAATGATCTGTCAAGTCTCGTATCATTTCAAATAGTCCACAATTAAATTTGATTTTTTTGACTGAAACTAGTGTATAATATAATATGATTTTTGACCGAAACTTGCATTTCTAAAAGTTTCATAGAATATAGTTTTCAGATGATTTTTTTGCATGGATTTCCATCGTAACCTGCCCTCTTAACATATATAAATGATCTGAAAAGTCTCGTATCATTTCAAATAGTTCCCAATTAAATTCGATATTTTTTATCGAAACTAGTGTATAATATACTATGATTTTTGACCGAAACTTGCATTTCGAAAAGTTTCATAGAATATAGTTTTCATATGATTTTGTTGCATGGACTTCCATCGTAACCTGCCCTCTTAACATATATAAATGATATGAAAAGTCTCGTATCATTTCAAATAGTTCCCAATTAAATTCGATATTTTTGACCGAAACTAGTGTATAATATACTATGATTTTTGACCGAAACTTGCATTTCGAAAAGTTTCATAGAATATAGTTTTCAGATGATTTTTTTGCATGGACTTTCATCATAACCTTCCCTCTTAACATATATAAATGATCTGAAAAGTCTCGTATCATTTTAAATAGTCACCAATTAAATTCTTTATTTTTGACCGAAACTAGTGTATAATATACTATGATTTTTGCCCGAAACTTGCATTTCGAAAAGTTTCATAGAATCTAGTTTTCAGATGATTTTTTTGCATGGGCTTCCATAATAACCTTCCCTCTTAACATATAAAAATGATCTGTCAAGTCTCGTATCATTTCAAATAGTCCACAATTAAATTTGATTTTTTTGACTGAAACTAGTGTATAATATACTATGATTTTTTACCGAAACTTGCATTTCGAAAAGTTTCATAGAATAATAATTTTCAGATGATTTTTTTGCATGGACTTCCATAATAACCTTCCCTCTTAACATATATAAATGATCTAAAAAGTCTCGTATCATTTCAAATAGTCCACAATTAAATATGATTTTTTTTACTGAAACTAGTGTATAATATATTATGATTTTTGACCGAAACTTGCATTTCGAAAAGTTTCATAGAATCTAGTTTTCAGATATTTTTTTGCATGGGCTTCCATAATAACCTCCCCTCTTAATATATATAAATGATCTGTCAAGTCTCGTATCATTTCAAATAGTCCACAATTAAATATGATTTTTTTGACAGAAACTATTGTATAATATACTATGATTTTTGACCGAAACTTTCATTTCTAAAAGTTTCATAGAATATAGTTTTCATATGATTTTTTTGCATGGACTTCCATCATAACCTGCCCTCTTAACATATAAAAATGATTTGAAAAGTCTCGTATCATTTCAAAAAGTCACCAATTAAATTCGATATTTTTGACCGAAACTAGTGTATAATATACTATGATTTTTGACCGAAACTTGCATTTCGAAAGGTTTCATAGAATCTAGTTTTCAGATGATTTTTTTGCATGGGCTTCCATAATAACCTTCCCTCTTAACATATATAAATGATCTGTCAAGTCTCGTATCATTTCAAATAGTCCACAATTAAATTTGATTTTTTTGACTGAAACTAGTGTATAATATACTATGATTTTTGACCGAAACTTGCATTTCGAAAAGTTTCATAGAATATAGTTTTCAGATGATTTTTTTGCATGGACTTCCATCGTAACCTGCCCTCTTAACATATATAAATGATCTGAAAAGTCTCGTATCATTTCAAATAGTTCCCAATTAAATTCAATATTTTTGACCGAAACTAGTGTATAATATACTATGATTTTTGACCGAAACTTGCATTTTGAAAAGTTTCATAGAATCTAGTTTTCAGATATTTATTTGCATGGACTTCCATCATTAACTTCCCTCTTAACATATATAAATGATCTGAAAAGTCTCGTATCATTTCAAATAGTCCACAATTAAATATGATTTTTTTTGACCGAAACTAGGGTATAATATACTATGATTTTTGACCGAAACTTGCATTTCGAAAAGTTTCATAGAATATAGTTTTCAGATGATTTTTTTGCATGGACTTTCATCATAACCTTCCCTCTTAACATATATAAATGATCTGAAAAGTCTCGTATCATTTTAAATAGTCACCAATTAAATTCTTTATTTTTGACCGAAACTAGTGTATAATATACTATGATTTTTGCCCGAAACTTGCATTTCGAAAAGTTTCATAGAATCTAGTTTTCAGATGATTTTTTTGCATGGGCTTCCATAATAACCTTCCCTCTTAACATATAAAAATGATCTGTCAAGTCTCGTATCATTTCAAATATTTCACAATTAAATTTGATTTTTTTTACTGAAACTAGTGTATAATATACTATGATTTTTGACCGAAACTTGCATTTCGAAAAGTTTCATAGAATATAGTTTTCAGATGATTTTTTTGCATGGACTTCCATAATAACCTTCCCTCTTAACATATATAAATGATCTAAAAAGTCTCGTATCATTTCAAATAGTCCACAATTAAATTTGATTTTTTTTACTGAAACTAGTGTAAAATATATTATGATTTTTGACCGAAAATTGCATTTCGAAAAGTTTCATAGAATCTAGTTTTCAGATATTTTTTTGCATGGGCTTCCATAATAACCTCCCCTCTTAACATATATAAATGATCTGTCAAGTCTCGTATCATTTCAAATAGTCCACAATTAAATATGATTTTTTTGAAAGAAACTATTGTATAATATACTATGATTTTTGACCGAAACTTTCATTTCTAAAAGTTTCATAGAATATAGTTTTCATATGATTTTTTTGCATGGACTTCCATCATAACCTGCCCTCTTAACATATAAAAATGATTTGAAAAGTCTCGTATCATTTCAAAAAGTCACCAATTAAATTCGATATTTTTGACCGAAACTAGTGTATAATATACTATGATTTTTGACCGAAACTTGCATTTCGAAAGGTTTCATAGAATCTAGTTTTCAGATGATTTTTTTGCATGGGCTTCCATAATAACCTTCCCTCTTAACATATATAAATGATCTGTCATGTCTCGTATCATTTCAAATAGTTCCCAATTAAATTCGATATTTTTGACCGAAACTAGTGTATAATATACTATGATTTTTGACCGAAACTTGCATTTCGAAAAGTTTCATAGAATCTAGTTTTCAGATATTTTTTTGCATGGACTTCCATCATTAACTTCCCTCTTAACATATATAAATGATCTGAAAAGTCTCGTATCATTTCAAATAGTCCACAATTAAATATGATTTTTTTTGACCGAAACTAGTGTATAATATACTATGATTTTTGACCGAAACTTGCATTTCGAAAAGTTTCATAGAATATAGTTTTCAGATGATTTTTTTGCATGGACTTTCATCATAACCTTCCCTCTTAACATATATAAATGATCTGAAAAGTCTCGAATCATTTCAAATAGTCACCAATTAAATTCGTTATTTTTGACCGAAACTAGTGTATAATATACTATGATTTTTGCCCGAAACTTGCATTTCGAAAAGTTTCATAGAATCTAGTTTTCAGATGATTTTTTTGCATGGGCTTCCATAATAACCTTCCCTTTTAACATATAAAAATGATCTGTCAAGTCTCGTATCATTTCAAATAGTCCACAATTAAATTTGATTTTATTGACTGAAACTAGTGTATAATATACTATGATTTTTGACCGAAACTTGCATTTCTAAAAGTTTCATAGAATATAGTTTTCAGATGATTTTTTTGCATGGACTTCCATCATAACCTGCCCTCTTAACATATATAAATGATCTGAAAAGTCTCGTATCATTTCAAATAGTCCCCGATTAAATTCGATATTTTTGACCGCAACAAGTGTATAATATATTATGATTTTAGACCGAAACTTGCATTTCAAAAAGTTTCATAGGATCTAGTTTTCTGTTAATTTTTTTGCATGGACTACTATCATAACCTTCCCTCATAACAAATATAAATGATCTGAAAAGTCTCGTAGCATTTCAAATAGTCCACAATTAAATTTGATTTTTTTGACCGAAACTAGTGTATAATATACTATGATTTTTAACCGAAACTTGCATTTCGAAAAGTTTCATAGAATCTAGTTTTCAGATGATTTTTATTTGCATGGACTTCAATCATAACCTTCCCTCTTAACATATATAAATGATCTGAAAAGTCTCATATCATTTCAAATAATCACCAATTAAATTTTATATTTTTGACCGAAACTAGTGTATAATATACTATGATTTTTGAACGAAACTTGCATTTCGAAAAGTTTCATAGAATCTAGTTTTCAGATGATTTTTTTGCATGGGCTTCCATAATAACCTTCCCTCTTAACATATATAAATGATCTAAAAAGTCTCGTATCATTTCAAATAGTCCACAATTAAATATGATTTTTTTTTACCGAAACTAGTGTATAATATACTATGATTTTTGACCGAAACTTGCATTTCGAAAAGTTTCATAGAATATAGTTTTCAGATGATTTTTTTGCATGGACTTTCATCATAACCTTCCCTCTTAACATATATAAATGATCTGAAAAGTCTCGTATCATTTTAAATAGTCACCAATTAAATTCGTTATTTTTGACTGAAACTATTGACTAATATACTATGATTTTTGCCCGAAACTTGCATTTCGAAAAGTTTCATAGAATCTAGTTTTCAGATGATTTTTTTGCATGGGCTTCCATAATAACCTTCCCTCTTAACATATAAAAATAATATGTCAAGTCTCGTATCATTTCAAATAGTCCACAATTAAATTTAATTTTTTTGACCGAAACTAGTGTATAATATACTATGATTTTTGACCGAAACTTGCATTTCGAAAAGTTTCATAGAATCTAGTTTTCAGATGATTTTTTTTTGCATGGACTTCCATCATAACCTTCCCTCTTAACATATATAAATGATCTGAAAAGTCTCGTATCATTTCAAATAGTCACCAATTAAATTTTATATTTTTGACCGAAACTAGTGTATAATATACTATGATTTTTGAACGAAACTTGCATTTCGAAAAGTTTCATAGAATCTAGTTTTCAGATGATTTTTTTGCATGGGCTTCTATAATTACCTTCCCTCTTAACATATATAAATGATCTAAAAAGTCTCGTATCATTTCAAATAGTCCACAATTAAATATGATTTTTTTTACTGAAACTAGTGTATAATATACTATGATTTTTGACCGAAACTTGCATTTCGAAAAGTTTCATAGAATATAGTTTTTAGATGATTTTTTTGCATGGAATTCCATCATAACCTTCCCTCTTAACATATATAAATGATCTGAAAAGTCTCGTATCATTTTAAATAGTCACCAATTAAATTCGTTATTTTTGACTGAAACTATTGACTAATATACTATGATTTTTGCCCGAAACTTGCATTTCGAAAAGTTTCATAGAATCTAGTTTTCAGATGATTTTTTTGCATGGGCTTCCATAATAACCTTCCCTCTTAACATATAAAAATGATATGTCAAGTCTCGTATCATTTCAAATAGTCCACAATTAAATTTAATTTTTTTGACCGAAACTAGTGTATAATATACTATGATTTTTGACCGAAACTTGCATTTCGAAAAGTTTCATAGAATCTAGTTTTCAGATGATTTTTTTTTGCATGGACTTCCATCATAACCTTCCCTCTTAACATATATAAATGATCTGAAAAGTCTCGTATCATTTCAAATAGTCACCAATTAAATTTTATATTTTTGACCGAAACTAGTGTATAATATACTATGATTTTTGAACGAAACTTGCATTTCGAAAAGTTTCATAGAATCTAGTTTTCAGATGATTTTTTTGCATGGGCTTCTATAATTACCTTCCCTCTTAACATATATAAATGATCTAAAAAGTCTCGTATCATTTCAAATAGTCCACAATTAAATATGATTTTTTTTACTGAAACTAGTGTATAATATACTATGATTTTTGACCGAAACTTGCATTTCGAAAAGTTTCATAGAATATAGTTTTTAGATGATTTTTTTGCATGGAATTCCATCATAACCTTCCCTCTTAACATATATAAATGATCTGAAAAGTCTCGTATCATTTCAAATAGTCACCAATTAAATTCGATATTTTTGACCGAAACTAGTGTATAATATACTATGATTTTTGACCGAAACTTGCATTTCGAAAAGTTTCATAGAATCTATTTTTCAGATGATTTTTTTGCATGGGCTTCCATAATAACCTTCCCTCTTAACATATATAAATGATCTGTCAAGTCTCGTATCATTTAAAATAATCCACAATTAAATATGATTTTTTTGACATAAACTAGTGTATAATATACTATGATTTTTTACAGAAACTTTCATTTCTAAAAGTTGCATAAAATATATTTTTCAGATGATTTTTTTGCATGGACTTCCATCATAACCTGCCCTCTTAACATATAAAAATGATCTGAAAAGTCTCGTATCATTTCAAATAGTCACCAATTAAATTCGATATTTTTGACCGAAACTAGTGTATAATATACTATGATTTTTGACCGAAACTTGCATTTCGAAAAGTTTCATAGAATCTAGTTTTCAAATGATTTTTTTGCATGGGCTTCCATAATAACCTTCCCTCCTAACATATATAAATGATCTGAAAAGTCTCGTATCATTTCAAATAGTTCCCAATTAAATATGATTTTTTTGACCGAAACTAGTGTATAATATACTATGATTTTTGACCGAAACTTGCATTTCGAAAAGTTTCATAGAATATAGTTTTCAGATGATTTTTTTGCATGGACTTTCATCATAACCTTCCCTCTTAACATATATAAATGATCTGAAAAGTCTCGTATCATTTTAAATAGTCACCAATTAAATTCGTTATTTTTGACCGAAACTAGTGTATAATATACTATGATTTTTGCCCGAAACTTGCATTTCGAAAAGTTTCATAGAATCTAGTTTTCATATGATTTTTTTGCATGGGCTTCCATAATAACCTTCCCTCTTAACATATAAAAATGATCTGTCAAGTCTCGTATCATTTCAAATAGTCCACAATTAAATTTTATTTTTTTGACTGAAACTAGTGTATAATATACTATGATTTTTGACCGAAACTTGCATTTCGAAAAGTTTCATAGAATCTAGTTTTCAGATGATTTTTTTTTGCATGGACTTCCATCATAACCTTCCCTCTTAACATATATAAATGATCTGAAAAGTCTCGTATCATTTCAAATAGTCCACAATTAAATTTGATTTTTTTGACCGAAACTAGTGTATAATATACTATGATTTTTGACCGAAACTTGCATTTCGAAAAGTTTCATAGAATCTAGTTTTCAGATGATTTTTTTTTTTGCATGGACTTCCATCATAACCTTCCCTCTTAACATATATAAATGATCTGAAAAGTCTCGTATCATTTCAAATAGTCACCAATTAAATTTTATATTTTTGACCGAAACTAGTGTATAATATACTATGATTTTTGAACGAAACTTGCATTTCGAAAAGTTTCATAGAATCTAGTTTTCAGATGATTTTTTTGCATGGGCTTCCATAATAACCTTCCCTCTTAACATATAAAAATGATCTAAAAAGTCTCGTATCATTTCAAATAGTCCACAATTAAATTTTATATTTTTGACCGAAACTAGTGTATAATATACTATGATTTTTGACCGAAACTTGCATTTCGAAAAGTTTCATAGAATCTAGATTTCAGATGATTTTTTTGCATGGGCTTCCATAATAACCTTCCCTCTTAACATATACAAATGATCTGAAAAGTCTCGTATCATTTCAAATAGTTCCCAATTAAATATGATTTTTTTGACCGAAACTAGTGTATAATATACTATGATTTTTGACCGAAACTTGCATTTCGAAAAGTTTCATAGAATATAGTTTTCAGATGATTTTTTTGCATGGACTTCCCTCATAAACTTCCCTCTTAACATATATAAATGATCTGAAAAGTCTCGTATCATTTCAAATAGTCACCAATTAAATTTGATATTTTTGACCGAAAATAGTGTATAATATACTATGATTTTTGACCGAAACTTGCATTTCGAAAAGTTTCATAGAATCTAGTTTTCAGATGATTTTTTTGCATGGGCTTCCATAATGACCTTCCCTCTTAACATATATAAATGATCTGTCAAGTCTCGTATCATTTCAAATAATCCACAATTAAATATGATTTTTTTGACCGAAACTAGTGTATAATATACTATGATTTTTGACCGAAACATGAATTTCGAAAAGTTTCATAGAATCTAGTTTTCAAATGATTTTTTTGCATGGGCTTCCATAATAACCTTCCCTCTTAACATATATAAATGATCTGTCAAGTCTCGTATCATTTCAAATAGTCCACAATTAAATTTGATTTTTTTGACCGAAACTAGTGTATAATATACTATGATTTTTGACCGAAACTTGCATTTCGAAAAGTTTCATAGAATATAGTTTTCAGATGATTTTTTTGCATGGACTTCCATCGTAACCTGCCCTCTTAACATATATAAATGATCTGAAAAGTCTCGTATCATTTCAAATAGTCACCAATTAAATTTGATATTTTTGACCGAAACTAGTGTATAATATACTATGATTTTTGACCGAAACTTGCATTTCGAAAAGTTTCATAGAATCTAGTTTTCAGATGATTTTTTTGCATGGGCTTCCATAATAACCTTCCCTCTTAACATATATAAATGATCTGAAAAGTCTCGTATCATTTCAAATAGTTCCCAATTAAATATGATTTTTTTGACCGAAACTAGTGTATAATATACTATGATTTTTGACCGAAACATGCATTTCGAAAAGTTTCATAGAATATAGTTTTCAGATGATTTTTTTGCATGGACTTCCATCATAACCTTCCCTCTTAACATATATAAATGATTTGAAAAGTCTCGTATCATTTCAAATAGTCACCAATTAAATTTGATATTTTTGACCGAAACTAGTGTATAATATACTATGATTTTTGACCGAAACTTGCATTTCGAAAAGTTTCATAGAATCTAGTTTTCAGATGATTTTTTTGCATGGGCTTCCATAATGACCTTCCCTCTTAACATATATAAATGATCTGTCAAGTCTCGTATCATTTCAAATAATCCACAATTAAATATGATTTTTTTGACCGAAACTAGTGTATAATATACTATGATTTTTGACCGAAACATGAATTTCGAAAAGTTTCATAGAATCTAGTTTTCAAATGATTTTTTTGCATGGGCTTCCATAATAACCTTCCCTCTTAACATATATAAATGATCTGTCAAGTCTCGTATCATTTCAAATAGTCCACAATTAAATTTGATTTTTTTGACCGAAACTAGTGTATAATATACTATGATTTTTGACCGAAACTTGCATTTCGAAAAGTTTCATAGAATATAGTTTTCAGATGATTTTTTTGCATGGACTTCCATCGTAACCTGCCCTCTTAACATATATAAATGATCTGAAAAGTCTCGTATCATTTCAAATAGTCACCAATTAAATTTGATATTTTTGACCGAAACTAGTGTATAATATACTATGATTTTTGACCGAAACTTGCATTTCGAAAAGTTTCATAGAATCTAGTTTTCAGATGATTTTTTTGCATGGGCTTCCATAATAACCTTCCCTCTTAACATATATAAATGATCTGAAAAGTCTCGTATCATTTCAAATAGTTCCCAATTAAATATGATTTTTTTGACCGAAACTAGTGTATAATATACTATGATTTTTGACCGAAACATGCATTTCGAAAAGTTTCATAGAATATAGTTTTCAGATGATTTTTTTGCATGGACTTCCATCATAACCTTCCCTCTTAACATATATAAATGATTTGAAAAGTCTCGTATCATTTCAAATAGTCACCAATTAAATTTGATATTTTTGACCGAAACTAGTGTATAATATACTATGATTTTTGACCGAAACTTGCATTTCGAAAAGTTTCATAGAATCTAGTTTTCAGATGATTTTTTTGCATGGGCTTCCATAATGACCTTCCCTCTTAACATATATAAATGATCTGTCAAGTCTCGTATCATTTCAAATAATCCACAATTAAATATGATTTTTTTGACAGAAACTAGTGTATAATATACTATTATTTTTGACCGAAACTTTCATTTCTAGAAGTTTCATAGAATATAGTTTTCAGATGATTTTTTTGCATGGATTTCCATCTTAACTTTCCCTCTTAACATATAAAAATGATCTGAAAAGTCTCGTATCATTTCAAATAGTCACCAATTAAATTCGATATTTTTGACCGAAACTAGTGTATAATATACTATGATTTTTGACCGAAACTTGCATTTCGAAAAGTTTCATAGAATCTAGTTTTCAAATGATTTTTTTGCATGGGCTTCCATAATAACCTTCCCTCTTAACATATATAAATGATATGTCAAGTCTCGTATCATTTCAAATAGTCCACAATTAAATTTGATTTTTTTGACTGAAACTAGTGTATAATATACTATGATTTTTGACCGAAACTTGCATTTCGAAAAGTTTCATAGAATATAGTTTTCAGATGATTTTTTTGCATGGACTTCCATCCTAACCTGCCCTCTTAACATATATAAATGATTTGAAAAGTCTCGTATCATTTCAAATACTTCCCACTTAAATTCGATATTTTTGACCGAAACTAGTGTATAATATACTATGATTTTTGACCGAAACTTGCATTTCAAAAAGTTCCATAGGATCTAGTTTTCTGTTAATTTTTTGCATGGACTTCTATCATAACCTTCCCTCTTAACATATATAAATGATCTGAAAAGTCTCGTAGCATTTCAAATAGTCCACAATTAAATTTGATTTTTTTGACCAAAACTAGTGTATAATATACTATGATTTTTGACCGAAACTTGCATTTCGAAAAGTTTCATAGAATCTAGTTTTCAGATGATTTTTTTGCATGGACTTCCATCATAACCTTCCCTCTTATCATATATAATTGATCTGAAAAGTCTCGTATCATTTCAAATAGTCACCAATTAAATTTGATATTTTTGACCGAAACTAGTGTATAATATACTATGATTTTTGACCGAAACTTGCATTTCGAAAAGTTTCATAGAATCTAGTTTTCAAATGATTTTTTTGCATGGGCTTCCATAATAACCTTCCCTCTTAACATATATAAATGATCTGAAAAGTCTCGTATCATTTCAAATAGTTCCCAATTAAATATGATTTTTTTGACCGAAACTAGTGTATAATATACTATGATTTTTGACCGAAACTTGCATTTCGAAAAGTTTCATAGAATATAGTTTTCAGATGATTTTTTTGCATGGACTTCCATCATAACCTTCCCTCTTAACATATATAAATGATCTGAAAAGTCTCGTATCATTTCAAATAGTCACCAATTAAATTTGATATTTTTGACCGAAACTAGTGTATAATATACTATGATTTTTGACCGAAACTTGCATTTCGAAAAGTTTCATAGAATCTAGTTTTCAGATGATTTTTTTGCATGGGCTTCCATAATGACCTTCCCTCTTAACATATATAAATGATCTGTCAAGTCTCGTATCATTTCAAATAATCAACAATTAAATATGATTTTTTTGACAGAAACTAGTGTATAATATACTATGATTTTTGACCGAAACTTTCATTTCTAGAAGTTTCATAGAATATAGTTTTCAGATGATTTTTTTGCATGGACTTCCATCTTAACTTGCCCTCTTAACATATAAAAATGATCTGAAAAGTCTCGTATCATTTCAAATAGTCACCAATTAAATTCGATATTTTTGACCGAAACTAGTGTATAATATACTATGATTTTTGACCGAAACTTGCATTTCGAAAAGTTTCATAGAATCTAGTTTTCAAATGATTTTTTTGCTTGGGCTTCCATAATAACCATCCCTCTTAACATATATAAATGATCTGTCAAGTCTCGTATCATTTCAAATAGTCCACAATTAAATTTGATTTTTTTGACTGAAACTAGTGTATAATATACTATGATTTTTGACCGAAACTTGCATTTCGAAAAGTTTCATAGAATATAGTTTTCAGTTGATTTTTTTGCATGGACTTTCATCGTAACCTGCCCTCTTAACATATATAAAAGATTTGAAAAGTCTCGTATCATTTCAAATACTTCCCACTTAAATTCGATATTTTTGACCGAAACTAGTGTATAATATACTATGATTTTTGACCGAAACTTGCATTTCAAAAAGTTTCATAGGATCTAGTTTTCTGTTAATTTTTTTGCATGGACTTCTATCATAACCTTCCCTCTTAACATATATAAATGATCTGAAAAGTCTCGTAGCATTTCAAATAGTCCACAATTAAATTTGATTTTTTTGACCGAAACTAGTGTATAATATACTATGATATTTGACCGAAACTTGCATTTCGAAAAGTTTCATAGAATCTAGTTTTCAGATGATTTTTTTGCATGGACTTCCATCATAACCTTCCCTCTTATCATATATAATTGATCTGAAAAGTCTCGTATCATTTCAAATAGTCACCAATTAAATTTGATATTTTTGACCGAAATTAGTGTATAATATACTATGATTTTTGACCGAAACTAGCATTTCGAAAAGTTTCATAGAATCTAGTTTTCAGATGATTTTTTTGCATGGGCTTCCATAATAACCTTCCCTCTTAACATATATAAATGATCTGAAAAGTCTCGTATCATTTCAAATAGTTCCCAATTAAATATGATTTTTTTGACCGAAACTAGTGTATAATATACTATGATTTTTGACCGAAACTTGCATTTCGAAAAGTTTCATAGAATATAGTTTTCAGATGATTTTTTTGCATGGACTTCCATCATTACCTTCCCTCTTAACATATATAAATGATCTGAAAAGTCTCGTATCATTTCAAATAGTCACCAATTAAATTTGATATTTTTGACCGAAACTAGTGTATAATATACTATGATTTTTGACCGAAACTTGCATTTCGAAAAGTTTCATAGAATCTAGTTTTCAATTGATTTTTTTGCATGGGCTTCCATAATGACCTTCCCTCTTAACATATATAAATGATCTGTCAAGTCTCTTATCATTTCAAATAATCCACAATTAAATATGATTTTTTTGACAGAAACTAGTGTATAATATACTATGATTTTTGACCGAAACTTTCATTTCTAGAAGTTTCATAGAATATAGTTTTCAGATGATTTTTTTGCATGGACTTCCATCTTAACTTGCCCTCTTAACATATAAAAATGATCTGAAAAGTCTCGTATCATTTCAAATAGTCACCAATTAAATTCGATATTTTTGACCGAAACTAGTGTATAATATACTATGATTTTTGACCGAAACTTGCATTTCGAAAAGTTTCATAGAATCTAGTTTTCAAATGATTTTTTTGCTTGGGCTTCCATAATAACCATCCCTCTTAACATATATAAATGATCTGTCAAGTCTCGTATCATTTCAAATAGTCCACAATTAAATTTGATTTTTTTGACTGAAACTAGTGTATAATATACTATGATTTTTGACTGAAACTTGCATTTCGAAAAGTTTCATAGAATATAGTTTTCAGTTGATTTTTTTGCATGGACTTCCATCGTAACCTGCCCTCTTAACTTATATAAATGATTTGAAAAGTCTCGTATCATTTCAAATACTTCCCACTTAAATTCGATATTTTTGACCGAAACTAGTGTATAATATACTATGATTTTTGACCGAAACTTGCATTTCAAAAAGTTTCATAGGATCTAATTTTCTGTTAATTTTTTTGCATGGACTTCTATCATAACCTTCCCTCTTAACATATATAAATGATCTGAAAAGTCTCGTAGCATTTCAAATAGTCCACAATTAAATTTGATTTTTTTGACCGAAACTAGTGTATAATATACTATGATATTTGACCGAAACTTGCATTTCGAAAAGTTTCATAGAATCTAGTTTTCAGATGATTTTTTTTTTTGCATGGACTTCCATCATAACCTTCCCTCTTAACATATATAAATGATCTGAAAAGTCTCGTATCATTTCAAATAGTTCCCAATTAAATATGATTTTTTTGACCGAAACTAGTGTATAATATACTATGATTTTTGACCGAAACTTGCATTTCGAAAAGTTTCATAGAATCTAGTTTTCAGATGATTTTTTTGCATGGGCTTCCATAATAACCTTCCCTCTTAACATATATAAATGATCTGAAAAGTCTCGTATCATTTCAAATAGTTCCCAATTAAATATGATTTTTTTGACCGAAACTAGTGTATAATATACTATGATTTTTGACCGAAACTTGCATTTCGAAAAGTTTCATAGAATATAGTTTTCAGATGATTTTTTTGCATGGACTTCCATCATAACCTTCCCTCTTAACATATATAAATGATCTGAAAAGTCTCGTATCATTTCAAATAGTCACCAATTAAATTTGATATTTTTGACCGAAACTAGTGTATAATATACTATGATTTTTGACCGAAACTTGCATTTCGAAAAGTTTCATAGAATCTAGTTTTCAGATGATTTTTTTGCATGGGCTTCCATAATGACCTTCCCTCTTAACATATATAAATGATCTGTCAAGTCTCTTATCATTTCAAATAATCCACAATTAAATATGATTTTTTTGACAGAAACTAGTGTATAATATACTATGATTTTTGACCGAAACTTTCATTTCTAGAAGTTTCATAGAATATAGTTTTCAGATGATTTTTTTGCATGGACTTCCATCTTAACTTGCCCTCTTAACATATAAAAATGATCTGAAAAGTCTCGTATCATTTCAAATAGTCACCAATTAAATTCGATATTTTTGACCGAAACTAGTGTATAATATACTATGATTTTTGACCGAAACTTGCATTTCGAAAAGTTTCATAGAATCTAGTTTTCAAATGATTTTTTTGCTTGGGCTTCCATAATAACCATCCCTCTTAACATATATAAATGATCTGTCAAGTCTCGTATCATTTCAAATAGTCCACAATTAAATTTGATTTTTTTGACTGAAACTAGTGTATAATATACTATGATTTTTGACTGAAACTTGCATTTCGAAAAGTTTCATAGAATATAGTTTTCAGTTGATTTTTTTGCATGGACTTCCATCGTAACCTGCCCTCTTAACATATATAAATGATTTGAAAAGTCTCGTATCATTTCAAATACTTCCCACTTAAATTCGATATTTTTGACCGAAACTAGTGTATAATATACTATGATTTTTGACCGAAACTTGCATTTCAAAAAGTTTCATAGGATCTAATTTTCTGTTAATTTTTTTGCATGGACTTCTATCATAACCTTCCCTCTTAACATATATAAATGATCTGAAAAGTCTCGTAGCATTTCAAATAGTCCACAATTAAATTTGATTTTTTTGACCGAAACTAGTGTATAATATACTATGATATTTGACCGAAACTTGCATTTCGAAAAGTTTCATAGAATCTAGTTTTCAGATGATTTTTTTTTTTGCATGGACTTCCATCATAACCTTCCCTCTTAACATATATAAATGATCTGAAAAGTCTCGTATCATTTCAAATAGTTCCCAATTAAATATGATTTTTTTGACCGAAACTAGTGTATAATATACTATGATTTTTGACCGAAACTTGCATTTCGAAAAGTTTCATAGAATCTAGTTTTCAGATGATTTTTTTGCATGGGCTTCCATAATAACCTTCCCTCTTAACATATATAAATGATCTGAAAAGTCTCGTATCATTTCAAATAGTTCCCAATTAAATATGATTTTTTTGACCGAAACTAGTGTATAATATACTATGATTTTTGACCGAAACTTGCATTTCGAAAAGTTTCATAGAATATAGTTTTCAGATGATTTTTTTGCATGGACTTCCATCATAACCTTCCCTCTTAACATATATAAATGATCTGAAAAGTCTCGTATCATTTCAAATAGTCACCAATTAAATTTGATATTTTTGACCGAAACTAGTGTATAATATACTATGATTTTTGACCGAAACTTGCATTTCGAAAAGTTTCATAGAATCTAGTTTTCAGATGATTTTTTTGCATGGGCTTCCATAATGACCTTCCCTCTTAACATATATAAATGATCTGTCAAGTCTCTTATCATTTCAAATAATCCACAATTAAATATGATTTTTTTGACAGAAACTAGTGTATAATATACTATGATTTTTGACCGAAACTTTCATTTCTAGAAGTTTCATAGAATATAGTTTTCAGATGATTTTTTTGCATGGACTTCCATCTTAACTTGCCCTCTTAACATATAAAAATGATCTGAAAAGTCTCGTATCATTTCAAATAGTCACCAATTAAATTCGATATTTTTGACCGAAACTAGTGTATAATATACTATGATTTTTGACCGAAACTTACATTTCGAAAAGTTTCATAGAATCTAGTTTTCAAATGATTTTTTTGCATGGGCTTCCATAATAACCTTCCCTCTTAACATATATAAATGATCTGTCAAGTCTCGTATCATTTCAAATAGTCCACAATTAAATTTGATTTTTTTGACTGAAACTAGTGTATAATATACTATGATTTTTGACCGAAACTTGCATTTCGAAAAGTTTCATAGAATATAGTTTTCAGTTGATTTTTTTGCATGGACTTCCATCGTAACCTGCCCTCTTAACATATATAAATGATTTGAAAAGTCTCGTATCATTTCAAATACTTCCCACTTAAATTCGATATTTTTGAACGAAACTAGTGTATAATATACTATGATTTTTGACCGAAACTTGCATTTCAAAAAGTTTCATAGGATCTAGTTTTCTGTTAATTTTTTTGCATGGACTTCTATCATAACCTTCCCTCTTAACATATATAAATGATTTGAAAAGTCTCGTAGCATTTCAAATAGTCCACAATTAAATTTGATTTTTTTGACCGAAACTAGTTTATAATATACTATGATTTTTGACCGAAACTTGCATTTCGAAAAGTTTCATAGAATCTAGTTTTCAGATGATTTTTTTGCATGGACTTCCATCATAACCTTCCCTCTTATCATATATAATTGATCTGAAAAGTCTCGTATCATTTCAAATAGTCACCAATTAAATTTGATATTTTTGACCGAAACTAGTGTATAATATACTATGATTTTTGACCGAAACTTGCATTTCGAAAAGTTTCATAGAATATAGTTTTCAGATGATTTTTTTGCATGGGCTTCCATAATGACCTTCCCTCTTAACATATATAAATGATCTGTCAAGTCTCGTATCATTTCAAATAATCAACAATTAAATATGATTTTTTTGACAGAAACTAGTGTATAATATACTATGATTTTTGACCGAAACTTTCATTTCTAGAAGTTTCATAGAATATAGTTTTCAGATGATTTTTTTGCATGGACTTCCATCTTAACTTGCCCTCTTAACATATAAAAATGATCTGAAAAGTCTCGTATCATTTCAAATAGTCACCAATTAAATTCGATATTTTTGACCGAAACTAGTGTATAATATACTATAATTTTTGACCGAAACTTACATTTCGAAAAGTTTCATAGAATCTAGTTTTCAAATGATTTTTTTGCATGGGCTTCCATAATAACCTTCCCTCTTAACATATATAAATGATCTGTCAAGTCTCGTATCATTTCAAATAGTCCACAATTAAATTTGATTTTTTTGACTGAAACTAGTGTATAATATACTATGATTTTTGACCGAAACTTGCATTTCGAAAAGTTTCATAGAATATAGTTTTCAGTTGATTTTTTTGCATGGACTTCCATCGTAACCTGCCCTCTTAACATATATAAATGATTTGAAAAGTCTCGTATCATTTCAAATAATTCCCACTTAAATTCGATATTTTTGACCGAAACTAGTGTATAATATACTATGATTTTTGACCGAAACATGCATTTCAAAAAGTTTCATAGGATCTAGTTTTCTGTTAATTTTTTTGCATGGACTTCTATCATAACCTTCCCTCTTAACATATATAAATGATCTGAAAAGTCTCGTAGCATTTCAAATAGTCCACAATTAAATTTGATTTTTTTGACCGAAACTAGTGTATAATATACTATGATTTTTGACCGAAACTTGCATTTCGAAAAGTTTCATAGAATCTAGTTTTCAGATGATTTTTTTGCATGGACTTCCATCATAACCTTCCCTCTTATCATATATAATTGATCTGAAAAGTCTCGTATCATTTCAAATAGTCACCAATTAAATTTGATATTTTTGACCGAAACTAGTGTATAATATACTATGATTTTTGACCGAAACTTGCATTTCGAAAAGTTTCATAGAATCTAGTTTTCAGATGATTTTTTTGCATGGGCTTCCATAATGACCTTCCCTCTTAACATATATAAATGATCTGTCAAGTCTCGTATCATTTCAAATAATCAACAATTAAATATGATTTTTTTGACAGAAACTAGTGTATAATATACTATGATTTTTGACCGAAACTTTCATTTCTAGAAGTTTCATAGAATATAGTTTTCAGATGATTTTTTTGCATGGACTTCCATCTTAACTTGCCCTCTTAACATATAAAAATGATCTGAAAAGTCTCGTATCATTTCAAATAGTCACCAATTAAATTCGATATTTTTGACCGAAACTAGTGTATAATATACTATGATTTTTGACCGAAACTCGCATTTCGAAAAGTTTCATAGAATCTAGTTTTCAAATGATTTTTTTGCTTGGGCTTCCTTAATAACCATCCCTCTTAACATATATAAATGATATGTCAAGTCTCGTATCATTTCAAATAGTCCACAATTAAATTTGATTTTTTTGACTGAAACTAGTGTATAATATACTATGATTTTTGACCGAAACTTGCATTTCGAAAAGTTTCATAGAATATAGTTTTCAGTTGATTTTTTTGCATGGACTTCCATCGTAACCTGCCCTCTTAACATATATAAATGATTTGAAAAGTCTGGTATCATTTCAAATACTTCCCACTTAAATTCAATATTTTTGACCGAAACTAGTGTATAATATACTATGATTTTTGACCGAAACTTGCATTTCAAAAAGTTTCATAGGATCTAGTTTTCTGTTAATTTTTTTGCATGGACTTCTATCATAACCTTCCCTCTTAACATATATAAATGATCTGAAAAGTCTCGTAGCATTTCAAATAGTCGACAATTAAATTTGATTTTTTTGACCGAAACTAGTGTATAATATACTATGATATTTGACCGAAACTTGCATTTCGAAAAGTTTCATAGAATCTAGTTTTCAGATGATTTTTTTGCATGGACTTCCATCATAACCGTCCCTCTTATCATATATAATTGATCTGAAAAGTCTCGTATCATTTCAAATAGTCACCAATTAAATTTGATATTTTTGACCGAAACTAGTGTATAATATACTATGATTTTTGACCGAAACTATCATTTCGAAAAGTTTCATAGAATCTAGTTTTCAGATGATTTTTTTGCATGGGCTTCCATAATAACCTTCCCTCTTAACATATATAAATGATCTGAAAAGTCTCGTATCATTTCAAATAGTTCCCAATTAAATATGATTTTTTTGACCGAAACTAGTGTATAATATACTATGATTTTTGACCGAAACTTGCATTTCGAAAAGTTTCATAGAATATAGTTTTCAGATGATTTTTTTGCATGGACTTCCATCATAACCTTCCCTCTTAACATATATAAATGATCTGAAAAGTCTCGTATCATTTCAAATAGTCACCAATTAAATTTGATATTTTTGACCGAAACTAGTGTATAATATACTATGATTTTTGACCGAAACTTGCATTTCGAAAAGTTTCATAGAATCTAGTTTTCAGATGATTTTTTTGCATGGGCTTCCATAATGACCTTCCCTCTTAACATATATAAATGATCTGTCAAGTCTCTTATCATTTCAAATAATCCACAATTAAATATGATTTTTTTGACAGAAACTAGTGTATAATATACTATGATTTTTGACCGAAACTTTCATTTCTAGAAGTTTCATAGAATATAGTTTTCAGATGATTTTTTTGCATGGACTTCCATCTTAACTTGCCCTCTTAACATATAAAAATGATCTGAAAAGTCTCGTATCATTTCAAATAGTCACCAATTAAATTCGATATTTTTGACCGAAACTAGTGTATAATATAATATGATTTTTGACCGAAACTTACATTTCGAAAAGTTTCATAGAATCTAGTTTTCAAATGATTTTTTTGCATGGGCTTCCATAATAACCTTCCCTCTTAACATATTTAAATGATCTGTCAAGTCTCGTATCATTTCAAATAGTCCACAATTAAATTTGATTTTTTTGACTGAAACTAGTGTATAATATACTATGATTTTTGACCGAAACTTGCATTTCGAAAAGTTTCATAGAATATAGGTTTCAGTTGATTTTTTTGCATGGACTTCCATCGTAACCTGCCCTCTTAACATATATAAATGATTTGAAAAGTCTCGTATCATTTCAAATACTTCCCACTTAAATTCGATATTTTTGACCGAAACTAGTGTATAATATACTATGATTTTTGACCGAAACTTGCATTTCAAAAAGTTTCATAGGATCTAGTTTTCTGTTAATTTTTTTGCATGGACTTCTATCATAACCTTCCCTTTTAACATATATAAATGATCTGAAAAGTCTCGTAGCATTTCAAATAGTCCACAATTAAATTTGATTTTTTTGACCGAAACTAGTGTATAATATACTATGATTTTTGACCGAAACTTGCATTTCGAAAAGTTTCATAGAATCTAGTTTTCAGATGATTTTTTTGCATGGACTTCCATCATAACCTTCCCTCTTATCATATATAATTGATCTGAAAAGTCTCGTATCATTTCAAATAGTCACCAATTAAATTTGATATTTTTGACCGAAACTAGTGTATAATATACTATGATTTTTGACCGAAACTTGCATTTCGAAAAGTTTCATAGAATCTAGTTTTCAGATGATTTTTTTGCATGGGCTTCCATAATAACCTTCCCTCTTAACATATATAAATGATCTGAAAAGTCTCGTATCATTTCAAATAGTTCCCAATTAAATATGATTTTTTTGACCGAAACTAGTGTATAATATACTATGATTTTTGACCGAAACTTGCATTTCGAAAAGTTTCATAGAATATAGTTTTCAGATGATTTTTTTGCATGGACTTCCATCATAACTTTCCCTCTTAACATATATAAATGATCTGAAAAGTCTCGTATCATTTCAAATAGTCACCAATTAAATTTGATATTTTTGACCGAAACTAGTGTATAATATACTATGATTTTTGACCGAAACTTGCATTTCGAAAAGTTTCATAGAATCTAGTTTTCAGATGATTTTTTTTGCATGGGCTTCCATAATGACCTTCCCTCTTAACATATATAAATGATCTGTCAAGTCTCGTATCATTTCAAATAATCCACAATTAAATATGATTTTTTTGACAGAAACTAGTGTATAATATACTATGATTTTTGACCGAAACTTTCATTTCTAGAAGTTTCATAGAATATAGTTTTCAGATGATTTTTTTGCATGGACTTCCATCTTAACTTGCCCTCTTAACATATAAAAATGATCTGAAAAGTCTCGTATCATTTCAAATAGTCACCAATTAAATTCGATATTTTTGACCGAAACTAGTGTATAATATACTATGATTTTTGACCGAAACTTGCATTTCGAAAAGTTTCATAGAATCTAGTTTTCAAATGATTTTTTTGCATGGGCTTCCATAATAACCTTCCCTCTTAACATATATAAATGATCTGTCAAGTCTCGTATCATTTCAAATAGTCCACAATTAAATTTGATTTTTTTGACTGAAACTAGTGTATAATATACTATGATTTTTGACCGAAACTTGCATTTCGAAAAGTTTCATAGAATATAGTTTTCAGATGATTTTTTTGCATGGACTTCCATCGTAACCTGCCCTCTTAACATATATAAATGATTTGAAAAGTCTCGTATCATTTCAAATACTTCCCACTTAAATTCGATATTTTTGACCGAAACTAGTGTATAATATACTATGATTTTTGACAGAAACTTGCATTTCGAAAAGTTTCATAGAATCTAGTTTTCAGATATTTTTTTGCATCGACTTCCATCATTACCTTCCCTCTTAACATATATAAATGATCTGAAAAGTCTCGTATCATTTCAAATAGTCCACAATTAAATTTGATTTTTTTGACCGAAACTAGTGTATAATATACTATGATTTTTGACCGAAACTCTCATTTCGAAAAGTTTCATAGAATATAGTTTTCAGATGATTTTCTTGCAGGGACTTCCATCGTAACCTTCCCTCTTAACATATATAAATGATCTGAAAAGTCTCATATCATTTCAAATAGTCACCAATTAAATTCGATATTTTTGACCGAAACTAGTGTATAATACACTATGATTTTTGACCGAAACTTGCATTTCGAAAAGTTTCATAGAATCTAGTTTTCAGATGATTTTTTTGCATGGGCTACCATAATAACCTACCCTATTAACATATATAAATGATCTGTCAAGTCTCGTATCATTTCAAATAGTCCACAATTAAATTTGATTTTTTTGATCGAAACTAGTGTATAATATACTATGATTTTTGACCGAAACTTGCATTTCGAAAAGTTTCATAGAATATATTTTTCAGATGATTTTATTGCATGGACTTCCATCATAACCTGCCCTCTTAACATATATAAATGATCTGAAAAGTCTTGTATCATTTCAAATAGTCCCCAATTAAATTCGATATTTTGGACCGAAACTAGTGTATAATATACTATGATTTTTGACCGAAACTTGCATTTCGAAAAGTTTCATAGAATCTAGTTTTCAGTTAATTTTTTTGCATGGACTTCCATCATAACCTTCCCTCTTAACATATATAAATGATCTGAAAAGTCTTGTATCATTTCAAATAGTCCACAATTAAATTTGATTTTTTTGACCGAAACTAGTGTATAATATACTATGATTTTTGACCGAAACTCTCATTTCGAAAAGTTTCATAGAATATAGTTTTCAGATGATTTTCTTGCAGGGACTTCCATCGTAACCTTCCCTCTTAACATATATAAATGATCTGAAAAGTCTCATATCATTTCAAATAGTCACCAATTAAATTCGATATTTTTGACCGAAACTAGTGTATAATACACTATGATTTTTGACCGAAACTTGCATTTCGAAAAGTTTCATAGAATCTAGTTTTCAGATGATTTTTTTGCATGGGCTACCATAATAACCTACCCTATTAACATATATAAATGATCTGTCAAGTCTCGTATCATTTCAAATAGTCCACAATTAAATTTGATTTTTTTGATCGAAACTAGTGTATAATATACTATGATTTTTGACCGAAACTTGCATTTCGAAAAGTTTCATAGAATATATTTTTCAGATGATTTTATTGCATGGACTTCCATCATAACCTGCCCTCTTAACATATATAAATGATCTGAAAAGTCTTGTATCATTTCAAATAGTCCCCAATTAAATTCGATATTTTGGACCGAAACTAGTGTATAATATACTATGATTTTTGACCGAAACTTGCATTTCGAAAAGTTTCATAGAATCTAGTTTTCAGTTAATTTTTTTGCATGGACTTCCATCATAACCTTCCCTCTTAACATATATAAATGATCTGAAAAGTCTTGTATCATTTCAAATAGTCCACAATTAAATTTGATTTTTTTGACCGAAACTAGTGTATAATATACTATGATTTTTGACCGAAACTCTCATTTCGAAAAGTTTCATAGAATATAGTTTTCAGATGATTTTCTTGCAGGGACTTCCATCGTAACCTTCCCTCTTAACATATATAAATGATCTGAAAAGTCTCATATCATTTCAAATAGTCACCAATTAAATTCGATATTTTTGACCGAAACTAGTGTATAATACACTATGATTTTTGACCGAAACTTGCATTTCGAAAAGTTTCATAGAATCTAGTTTTCAGATGATTTTTTTGCATGGGCTACCATAATAACCTACCCTATTAACATATATAAATGATCTGTCAAGTCTCGTATCATTTCAAATAGTCCACAATTAAATTTGATTTTTTTGATCGAAACTAGTGTATAATATACTATGATTTTTGACCGAAACTTGCATTTCGAAAAGTTTCATAGAATATATTTTTCAGATGATTTTATTGCATGGACTTCCATCATAACCTGCCCTCTTAACATATATAAATGATCTGAAAAGTCTTGTATCATTTCAAATAGTCCCCAATTAAATTCGATATTTTGGACCGAAACTAGTGTATAATATACTATGATTTTTGACCGAAACTTGCATTTCGAAAAGTTTCATAGAATCTAGTTTTCAGTTAATTTTTTTGCATGGACTTCCATCATAACCTTCCCTCTTAACATATATAAATGATCTGAAAAGTCTTGTATCATTTCAAATAGTCCACAATTAAATTTGATTTTTTTGACCGAAACTAGTGTATAATATACTATGATTTTTGACCGAAACTCTCATTTCGAAAAGTTTCATAGAATATAGTTTTCAGATGATTTTCTTGCAGGGACTTCCATCGTAACCTTCCCTCTTAACATATATAAATGATCTGAAAAGTCTCATATCATTTCAAATAGTCACCAATTAAATTCGATATTTTTGACCGAAACTAGTGTATAATACACTATGATTTTTGACCGAAACTTGCATTTCGAAAAGTTTCATAGAATCTAGTTTTTAGATGATTTTTTTGCACGGGCTTCCATCATAACCTTCCCTCTTAACATATATAAATGATCTGTCAAGTCTCGTATCATTTCAAATAGTCCACGATTAAATTTAATTTTTTTGATTGAAACTAGTGCAATAATATACTATGATTTTTGACCGAAACTTGTATTTCGAAAAGTTTTATAGAATCTAGTTTTCAGATTATTTTTTTGCATGGACTTCCATCATAACCTTCCCTCTTAACATATATAAAGGATCTGAAAAGTCTCGTATCATTTCAAATAGTCACCAATTAAATTTTATATTTTTGACCGAAACTAGTGTATAATATACTATGATTTTTGACCGAAACTTGCATTTCGAAAAGTTTCATAGAATCTAGTTTTCAGATGATGTTTTTGCAAGGGCTTCCATAATAACCTTCCCTCTTAACATATATAAATGATCTAAAAAGTCTCATATCATTTCAAATAGTCCACAATTAAATATGATTTTTTTGACTGAAACTAGTGTATAATATACTATGATTTTTGACTGAAACTTGCATTTCAAAAAGTTTCATAGAATATAGTTTTCAGATGATTTTTTTGCATGGACTTCCATCATAACCTTCCCTCTTAACATATATAAATGATCTGAAAAGTCTCGTATCATTTCAAATAGTCACCAATTAAATTCGATATTTTTGACCGAAACTAGTGTATAATATACTATGATTTTTGACCGAAAATTGCATTTCGAAAAGTTTCAAAGAATCTAGTTTTCAGATGATTTTTTTGCATGGGCTTCCATAATAACCTTCCCTCTTAACATATATAAATGATCTGTCAAGTCTCGTATCATTTCAAATACTCCACAATTAAATATGATTTTTTTGACAGAAACTAGTATATAATATACTATGATTTTTGACCGAAACTTGCATTTCGAAAGGTTTCATAGAATATAGTTTTCAGATGATTTTTTTGCATGGACTTCCATCATAACCTGCCCTCTTAAAATATATAAATGATCTGAAAAGTCTCGTATCATTTTAAATAGTCCCTAATTAAATTCGATATTTTTGACCGAAACTAGTTTATAATATACTATGATTTTTGACCGAAACTTGCATTTCGAAAAGTTTTATAGAATCTAGTTTTCAGTTAATTTTTTTGCATGGACTTCCATCATAACCTTTCCTCTTAACATATATAAATGATCTGAAAAGTCTCGTATCATTTCAAATAGTCCACAATTAAATTTGATTTTTTTGATCGAAACTAGTGTATAATATACTATGATTTTTGACCGAAACTTGCATTTCGAAAAGTTTCATATAATATAGTTTTCAGATGATTTTCTTGCATGGACTTCCATCGTAACCTTCCCTCTTAACATATATAAATGATCTGAAAAGTCTCGTATCATTTCAAATTGTCACCAATTAAATTCGATATTTTTGACCGAAACTAGTGTATAATATACTATGATTTTTGACCGAAACTTGCATTTCGAAAAGTTTCATAGAATCTAGTTTTCAGATGATTTTCTTGAATGGACTTCCATCGTAACCTTCCCTCTTAACATATATAAATGATCTGAAAAGTATCGTATCATTTCAAATAGTCCACAATTAAATTCGATATTTTTGACCGAAACTAGTGTATAATATACTATGATTTTTGACCGAAACTTGCATTTCGAAAAGTTTCATAGAATATAGTTTTCAGATGATTTTTTTACATGGACTTCCATCATAACCTTCCCTATTAACATATATAAATGATCTGAAAAGTGTCGTAATATTTCAAATAGTCACCAATTAAATTCGATATTTTTGACCGAAACTAGTGTATTATATACTATGATTTTTGACCGAAACTTGCATTTCGAAAAGTTTCGTAGAATCTAGTTTTCAGATGATGTTTTTAATGGGCTTCCATAATAACCTTCCCTTTTAACATATATAAATGATCTGTGAAGTCTTGTATCATTTCAAATATTTGATTTTTTTGACTGAAACTAGTGTATAATATACTATGATTTTTGACCGAAACTTGCATTTCGAAAGGTTTCATAGAATATAGTTTTCAGATGATTTTTTTGCATGGACTTCCATCATAACCTGCCCTCTTAACATATATAAATGATCTGAAAAGTCTCGTATCATTTCAAATAATCCCCAATTAAATTCGATATTTTTGACCGAAACTAGTGTATAATATACTATGATTATTGACCGAAACTTGCATTTCAAAAAGTTTCATAGAATCTAGTTTTCAGTTAATTTTTTTGCATGGACTTCCATCATAACCTTCCCTCTTAACATATATAAATGATCTGAAAAGTCTCGTATCATTTCAAATAGTCCACAATTAAATTTGATTTTTTTGACCGAAACTAGTGTATAATATACTATGATTTTTGACCGAAACATGCATTTCGAAAATTTTCATAGAATATAATTTTCAGATAATTTTCTTGAATGGACTTCCATCAATACCTGCCCTCTTAACATATATAAATGATCTGAAAAGTCTCGTATCATTTCAAATAGTCCCATTCGATATTTTTGACCGAAACTAGTTTATAATATACTATGATTTTTGACCGAAACTTGCATTTCGAAAAGTTTTATAGAATCTAGTTTTCAGTTAATTTTTTTGCATGGAATTCCATCATAACCTTTCCTCTTAACATATATAAATGATCTGAAAAGTCTCGTATCATTTCAAATAGTCCACAATTAAATTTGATTTTTTTGATCGAAACTAGTGTATAATATACTATGATTTTTGACCGAAACATGCATTTCGAAAAGTTTCATAGAATATAATTTTCAGATAATTTTCTTGAATGGACTTCCATCAATACCTGCCCTCTTAACATATATAAATGATCTGAAAAGTCTCGTATCATTTCAAATAGTCCCTAATTAAATTCGATATTTTTGACCGAAACTAGTTTATAATATACTATGATTTTTGACCGAAACTTGCATTTCGAAAAGTTTTATAGAATCTAGTTTTCAGTTAATTTTTTTGCATGGACTTCCATCATAACCTTTCCTCTTAACATATATAAATGATCTGAAAAGTCTCGTATCATTTCAAATAGTCCACAATTAAATTTGATTTTTTTGATCGAAACTAGTGTATAATATACTATGATTTTTGACCGAAACTTGCATTTCGAAAAGTTTCATATAATATAGTTTTCAGATGATTTTCTTGCATGGACTTCCATCGTAACCTGCCCTCTTAACATATATAAATGATCTGAAAAGTCTCGTATCATTTCAAATAGTCCCCAATTAAATTCGATATTTTTGACCGAAACTAGTGTATAATATACTATGATTTTTGACCGAAACTTGCATTTCAAAAAGTTTCATAGAATCTAGTTTTCAGATGATTTTCTTGAATGGACTTCCATCGTAACCTTCCCTCTTAACATATATAAATGATCTGAAAAGTATCGTATCATTTCAAATAGTCCACAATTAAATTCGATATTTTTGACCGAAACTAGTGTATAATATACTATGATTTTTGACCGAAACTTGCATTTCGAAAAGTTTCATAGAATATAGTTTTCAGATGATTTTTTTACATGGACTTCCATCATAACCTTCCCTATTAACATATATAAATGATCTGAAAAGTGTCGTAATATTTAAAATAGTCACCAATTAAATTCGATATTTTTGACCGAAACTAGTGTATTATATACTATGATTTTTGACCGAAACTTGCATTTCGAAAAGTTTCGTAGAATCTAGTTTTCAGATGATGTTTTTAATGGGCTTCCATAATAACCTTTCCTCTTAACATATATAAATGATCTGTGAAGTCTTGTATCATTTCAAATATTTGATTTTTTTGACTGAAACTAGTGTATAATATACTATGATTTTTGACCGAAACTTGAATTTCGAAAGGTTTCATAGAATATAGTTTTCAGATGATTTTTTTGCATGGACTTCCATCATAACCTGCCCTCTTAACATATATAAATGATCTGAAAAGTCTCGTATCATTTCAAATAATCCCCAATTAAATTCGATATTTTTGACCGAAACTAGTGTATAATATACTATGATTATTGACCGAAACATGCATTTCAAAAATTTTCATAGAATCTAGTTTTCAGTTAATTTTTTTGCATGGACTTCCATCATAACCTTCCCTCTTAACATATATAAATGATCTGAAAAGTCTCGTATCATTTCAAATAGTCCACAATTAAATTTGATTTTTTTGACCGAAACTAGTGTATAATATACTATGATTTTTGACCGAAACATGCATTTCGAAAATTTTCATAGAATATAATTTTCAGATAATTTTCTTGAATGGACTTCCATCAATACCTGCCCTCTTAACATATATAAATGATCTGAAAAGTCTCGTATCATTTCAAATAGTCCCTAATTAAAGTCGATATTTTTGACCGAAACTAGTTTATAATATACTATGATTTTTGACCGAAACTTGCATTTCGAAAAGTTTTATAGAATCTAGTTTTCAGTTAATTTTTTTGCATGGACTTCCATCATAACCTTTCCTCTTAACATATATAAATGATCTGAAAAGTCTCGTATCATTTCAAATAGTCCACAATTAAATTTGATTTTTTTGATCGAAACTAGTGTATAATATACTATGATTTTTGACCGAAACTTGCATTTCGAAAAGTTTCATATAATATAGTTTTCAGATGATTTTCTTGCATGGACTTCCATCGTAACCTTCCCTCTTAACATATATAAATGATCTGAAAAGTCTCGTATCATTTCAAATTGTCACCAATTAAATTCGATATTTTTGACCGAAACTAGTGTATAATATACTATGATTTTTGACCGAAACTTGCATTTCGAAAAGTTTCATAGAATCTAGTTTTCAGATGATTTTCTTGAATGGACTTCCATCGTAACCTTCCCTCTTAACATATATAAATGATCTGAAAAGTATCGTATCATTTCAAATAGTCCACAATTAAATTCGATATTTTTGACCGAAACTAGTGTATAATATACTATGATTTTTGACCGAAACTTGCATTTCGAAAAGTTTCATAGAATATAGTTTTCAGATGATTTTTTTACATGGACTTCCATCATAACCTTCCCTATTAACATATATAAATGATCTGAAAAGTGTCGTAATATTTCAAATAGTCACCAATTAAATTCGATATTTTTGACCGAAACTAGTGTATTATATACTATGATTTTTGACCGAAACTTGCATTTCGAAAAGTTTCATAGAATCTAGTTTTCAGATGATTTTCTTGAATGGACTTCCATCGTAACCTTCCCTCTTAACATATATAAATGATCTGTGAAGTCTTGTATCATTTCAAATATTTGATTTTTTTTACTGAAACTAGTGTATAATATACTATGATTTTTGACCGAAACTTGCATTTCGAATGGTTTCATAGAATATAGTTTTCAGATGATTTTTTTGCATGGACTTCCATCATAACCTGCCCTCTTAACATATATAAATGATCTGAAAAGTCTCGTATCATTTCAAATAATCCCCAATTAAATTCGATATTTTTGACCGAAACTAGTGTATAATATACTATGATTATTGACCGAAACTTGCATTTCAAAAAGTTTCATAGAATCTAGTTTTCAGTTAATTTTTTTGCATGGACTTCCATCATAACCTTCCCTCTTAACATATATAAATGATCTGAAAAGTCTCGTATCATTTCAAATAGTCCACAATTAAATTTGATTTTTTTGACCGAAACTAGTGTATAATATACTATGATTTTTGACCGAAACATGCATTTCGAAAATTTTCATAGAATATAATTTTCAGATAATTTTCTTGAATGGACTTCCATCAATACCTGCCCTCTTAACATATATAAATGATCTGAAAAGTCTCGTATCATTTCAAATAGTCCCTAATTAAATTCGATATTTTTGACCGAAACTAGTTTATAATATACTATGATTTTTGACCGAAACTTGCATTTCGAAAAGTTTTATAGAATCTAGTTTTCAGTTAATTTTTTTGCATGGACTTCCATCATAACCTTTCCTCTTAACATATATAAATGATCTGAAAAGTCTCGTATCATTTCAAATAGTCCACAATTAAATTTGATTTTTTTGATCGAAACTAGTGTATAATATACTATGATTTTCGACCGAAACTTGCATTTCGAAAAGTTTCATATAATATAGTTTTCAGATGATTTTCTTGCATGGACTTCCATCGTAACCCTCCCTCTTAACATATATAAATGATCTGAAAAGTCTCGTATCATTTCAAATTGTCACCAATTAAATTCGATATTTTTGACCGAAACTAGTGTATAATATACTATGATTTTTGACCGAAACTTGCATTTCGAAAAGTTTCATAGAATCTAGTTTTTAGATGATTTTTTTGCATGGGCTTCCATCATAACCTTCCCTCTTAACATATATAAATGATTTGTCAAGTCTCGTATTATTTCAAATAGTCCACAATTAAATTTGATTTTTTTGACAGAAACTAGTATATAATATACTATGATTTTTGACCGAAACTTGCATTTCGAAAGGTTTCATAGAATATAGTTTTCAGATGATTTTTTTGCATGGACTTCCATCCTAACCTGCCCTCTTAAAATATATAAATGATCTGAAAAGTCTCGTATCATTTCAAATAGTCCCCAATTAAATTCGATATTTTTGACTGAAACTAGTGTATAATATACTATGATTTTTGACCGAAACTTGCATTTCAAAAAGTTTCATAGAATCTAGTTTTCAGATGATTTTCTTGAATGGACTTCCATCGTAACCTTCCCTCTTAACATATATAAATGATCTGAAAAGTATCGTATCATTTCAAATAGTCCACAATTAAATTCGATATTTTTGACCGAAACTAGTGTATAATATACTATGATTTTTGACCGAAACTTGCATTTCGAAAAGTTTCATAGAATATAGTTTTCAGATGATTTTTTTACAAGGACTTCCATCATAACCTTCCCTATTAACATATATAAATGATCTAAAAAGTGTCGTAATATTTCAAATAGTCACCAATTAAATTCGATATTTTTGACCGAAACTAGTGTATTATATACTATGATTTTTGACCGAAACTTGCATTTCGAAAAGTTTCGTAGAATCTAGTTTTCAGATGATGTTTTTAATGGGCTTCCATAATAACCTTCCCTCTTAACATATATAAATGATCTGTGAAGTCTTGTATCATTTCAAATATTTGATTTTTTTGACTGAAACTAGTGTATAATATACTATGATTTTTGACCGAAACTTGCATTTCGAAAGGTTTCATAGAATATAGTTTTCAGATGATTTTTTTGCATGGACTTCCATCATAACCTGCCCTCTTAACATATATAAATGATCTGAAAAGTCTCGTATCATTTCAAATAATCCCCAATTAAATTCGATATTTTTGACCGAAACTAGTGTATAATATACTATGATTATTGACCGAAACTTGCATTTCAAAAAGTTTCATAGAATCTAGTTTTCAGTTAATTTTTTTGCATGGACTTCCATCATAACCTTCCCTCTTAACATATATAAATGATCTGAAAAGTCTCGTATCATTTCAAATAGTCCACAATTAAATTTGATTTTTTTGACCGAAACTAGTGTATAATATACTATGATTTTTGACCGAAACATGCATTTCGAAAAGTTTCATAGAATATAATTTTCAGATAATTTTCTTGAATGGACTTCCATCAATACCTGCCCTCTTAACATATATAAATGATCTGAAAAGTCTCGTATCATTTCAAATAGTCCCTAATTAAATTCGATATTTTTGACCGAAACTAGTTTATAATATACTATGATTTTTGACCGAAACTTGCATTTCGAAAAGTTTTATAGAATCTAGT
Source organism: Lathyrus aphaca (assembly GCA_963966055.1). NCBI lineage: Eukaryota > Viridiplantae > Streptophyta > Magnoliopsida > Fabales > Fabaceae > Lathyrus > Lathyrus aphaca. The sequence continues at coordinate 641,170,474 of OZ014520.1, read as the reverse complement.
TTTCAGTTAATTTTTTTGCATGGACTTCCATCATAACCTTTCCTCTTAACATATATAAATGATCTGAAAAGTCTCGTATCATTTCAAATAGTCCACAATTAAATTTGATTTTTTTGATCGAAACTAGTGTATAATATACTATGATTTTTGACCGAAACTTGCATTTCGAAAAGTTTCATATAATATAGTTTTCAGATAATTTTCTTGCATGGACTTCCATCGTAACCTTCCCTCTTAACATATATAAATGATCTGAAAAGTCTCGTATCATTTCAAATTGTCACCAATTAAATTCGATATTTTTGACCGAAACTAGTGTATAATATACTATGATTTTTGACCGAAACTTGCATTTCGAAAAGTTTCATAGAATCTAGTTTTTAGATGATTTTTTTGCATGGGCTTCCATCATAACCTTCCCTCTTAACTTATATAAATGATCTGTCAAGTCTCGTATCATTTCAAATAGTCCACAATTAAATTTGATTTTTTTGACAGAAACTAGTATATAATATACTATGATTTTTGACCGAAACTTGCATTTCGAAAGGTTTCATAGAATATAGTTTTCAGATGATTTTTTTGCATGGACTTCCATCATAACCTGCCCTCTTAACATATATAAATGATCTGAAAAGTCTCGTATCATTTCAAATAGTCCCCAATTAAATTCGATATTTTTGACTGAAACTAGTGTATAATATACTATGATTTTTGACCGAAACTTGCATTTCAAAAAGTTTCATAGAATCTAGTTTTCAGATGATTTTCTTGTATGGACTTCCATCATAACCTGTCCTCTTAACATATATAAATGATCTGAAAAGTCTCGTATCATTTCAAATAGTCCCAAATTAAATTCGATATTTTTGACCGAAACTAGTGTATAATATACTATGATTTTTGACCGAAACTTGCATTTCAAAAAGTTTCATAGAATCTAGTTTTCAGTTAATTTTTTTGCATGGACTTCCATCATAACCTTCCCTCTTAACATATATAAATGATCTGAAAAGTATCGTATCATTTCAAATAGTCCACAATTAAATTTGATTTTTTTGACCGAAACTAGTGTATAATATACTATGATTTTTGACCGAAACTTGCATTTCGAAAAGTTTCATAGAATATAGTTTTCAGATGATTTTCTTGCATGGACTTCCATCGTAACCTTCCCTCTTAACATATATAAATGATCTGAAAAGTCTCGTATCATTTCAAATTGTCACCAATTAAATTCGATATTTTTGACCGAAACTAGTGTATAATATACTATGATTTTTGACCGAAACTTGCATTTCGAAAAGTTTCATAGAATCTAGTTTTTAGATGATTTTTTTGCATGGGCTTCCATCATAACCTTCCCTCTTAACATATATAAATGATCTGTCAAGTCTCGTATCATTTCAAATAGTCCACAATTAAATTTGATTTTTTTGACAGAAACTAGTATATAATATACTATGATTTTTGACCGAAACTTGCATTTCGAAAGGTTTCATAGAATATAGTTTTCAGATGATTTTTTTGCATGGACTTCCATCATAACCTGCCCTCTTAACATATATAAATGATCTGAAAAGTCTCGTATCATTTCAAATAGTCCCTAATTAAATTCGATATTTTTGACTGAAACTAGTGTATAATATACTATGATTTTTGACCGAAACTTGCATTTCAAAAAGTTTCATAGAATCTAGTTTTCAGATGATTTTCTTGAATGGACTTCCATCGTAACCTTCCCTCTTAACATATATAAATGATCTGAAAAGTATCGTATCATTTCAAATAGTCCACAATTAAATTCGATATTTTTGACCGAAACTAGTGTATAATATACTATGATTTTTAACCGAAACTTGCATTTCGAAAAGTTTCATAGAATATAGTTTTCAGATGATTTTTTTACATGGACTTCCATCATAACCTTCCCTATTAACATATATAAATGATCTGAAAAGTGTCGTAATATTTCAAATAGTCACCAATTAAATTCGATATTTTTGACCGAAACTAGTGTATTATATACTATGATTTTTGACCGAAACTTGCATTTCGAAAAGTTTCGTAGAATCTAGTTTTCAGATGATGTTTTTAATGGGCTTCCATAATAACCTTCCCTCTTAACATATATAAATGATCTGTGAAGTCTTGTATCATTTTAAATATTTGATTTTTTTGACTGAAACTAGTGTATAATATACTATGATTTTTGACCGAAACTTGCATTTCGAAAGGTTTCATAGAATATAGTTTTCATATGATTTTTTTGCATGGACTTCCATCATAACCTGCCCTCTTAACATATATAAATGATCTGAAAAGTCTCGTATCATTTCAAATAATCCCCAATTAAATTCGATATTTTTGACCGAAACTAGTGTATAATATACTATGATTTTTGACCGAAACTTGCATTTCAAAAAGTTTCATAGAATCTAGTTTTCAGTTAATTTTTTTGCATGGACTTCCATCATAACCTTCCCTCTTAACATATATAAATGATCTGAAAAGTCTCGTATCATTTCAAATAGTCCACAATTAAATTTGATTTTTTTGACCGAAACTAGTGTATAATATACTATGATTTTTGACCGAAACATGCATTTCGAAAAGTTTCATAGAATATAATTTTCAGATAATTTTCTTAAATGGACTTCCATCAATACCTGCCCTCTTAACATATATAAATGATCTGAAAAGTCTCGTATCATTTCAAATAGTCCCTAATTAAATTCGATATTTTTGACCGAAACTAGTTTATAATATACTATGATTTTTGACCGAAACTTGCATTTCGAAAAGTTTTATAGAATCTAGTTTTCAGTTAATTTTTTTGCATGGACTTCCATCATAACCTTTCCTCTTAACATATATAAATGATCTGAAAAGTCTCGTATCATTTCAAATAGTCCACAATTAAATTTGATTTTTTTGATCGAAACTAGTGTATAATATACTATGATTTTTGACCGAAACTTGCATTTCGAAAAGTTTCATATAATATAGTTTTCAGATGATTTTCTTGCATGGACTTCCATCGTAACCTTCCCTCTTAACATATATAAATGATCTGAAAAGTCTCGTATCATTTGAAATTGTCACCAATTAAATTCGATATTTTTGACCGAAACTAGTGTATAATATACTATGATTTTTGACCGAAACTTGCATTTCGAAAGGTTTCATAGAATCTAGTTTTCAGATGATTTTCTTGAATGGACTTCCATCATAACCTGCCCTCTTAACATATATAAATGATCTGAAAAGTCTCGTATCATTTCAAATAGTCCCCAATTAAATTCGATATTTTTGACTGAAACTAGTGTATAATATACTATGATTTTTGACCGAAACTTGCATTTCAAAAAGTTTCATAGAATCTAGTTTTCAGATGATTTTCTTGAATGGACTTCCATCGTAACCTTCCCTCTTAACATATATAAATGATCTGAAAAGTCTCGTATCATTTCAAATAGTCACCAATTAAATTCGATATTTTTGACCGAAACTAGTGTATAATATACTATGATTTTTGACCGAAACTTGCATTTCGAAAAGTTTCATAGAATCTAGTTTTCAGATGATTTTTTTGCATGGGCTTCCATCATAACCTTCCCTCTTAACATATATAAATGATCTGTCAAGTCTCGTATCATTTCGAATAGTCCACAATTAAATTTGATTTTTTTGACTGAAACTAGTGCAATAATATACTATGATTTTTGACCGAAACTTGCATTTCGAAAAGTTTCATAGAATCTAGTTTTCAGATGATTTTTTTGCATGGACTTCCATCATAACCTTCCCTCTTAACATATATATATGATCTGAAAAGTCTCGTATCACTTCAAATAGTCACCAATTAAATTCGATATTTTACTCCGAAACTAGTGTATAATATACTATGATTTTTGACCGAAAATTGCATTTCGAAAAGTTTCATAGAATCTAGTTCTCAGATGATTTTTTTGCATGGGCTTCCATAATAACCTTCCCTCTTAACATATATAAATGATCTGTCAAGTCTCGTATCATTTCAAATAGTCCACAATTAAATTTGATTTTTTTGACTGAAACTAGTGTATAATATACTATGATTTTTGACCGAAACTTGCATTTCGAAAAGTTTCATAGAATCTAGTTTTCAGATGATTTTTTTGCATGGGCTTCCATCATAACCTTCTCTCTTAACATATATAAATGATTTGTCAAGTCTCGTATCATTTTAAATAGTCCACAATTAAATTTGATTTTTTTGACTTAAACTAGTGCAATAATATACTATGATTTTTGACCGAAACTTGCATTTCAAAAAGTTTCATAGAATATAGTTTTCAGATGATTTTTTTGCATGGACTTCCATCATAACCTTCCCCCTTAACATATATAAATGATCTGAAAAGTCTCGTATCATTTCAAATAGTCACATATTAAATTCGATATTTTTGACCGAAACTAGTGTATAATATACTATGATTTTTGACCGAAACTTGCATTTCGAAAAGATTCATAGAATCTAGTTTTTAGATGATTTTTTTGCATGGGCTTCCATAATAACATTCCCTCTTAACATATATAAATGATCTGACAAGTCTCGTATCATTTCAAATAGTCACCAATTAAATTCGATATTTTTGACCGAAACTAGTGTATAATATACTATGATTTTTGACCGAAACTTGTATTTCGAAAAGTTTCATAGAATCTAGTTTTCAGATGATTTTTTTGCATGGGCTTCCATAATAACCTTCCCTCTTAACATATATAAATGATCTTTCAAGTCCCGTATCATTTCAAATAGTCCACAATTAAATTTGATTTTTTTGACTGAAACTAGTGTATAATATACTATGATTTTTGACCGAAACTTGCATTTCGAAAAGTTTCATAGAATATAGTTTTCAGATGATTTTTTTGCATGCACTTCCATCGTAACCTGCCCTCTTAACATATATAAATGATCTGAAAAGTCTCGTATAATTTCAAATAGTCCCCAATTAAATTCGATATTTTTGACTGAAACTAGTGTATAATATACTATGATTTTTGACTGAAATTTGCATTTCAAAAAGATTCATAGAATCTAGTTTTCAGATATTTTTTTGCATGGACTTCCATCATAACCTTCCCTCTTAACATATATAAATGATCTGAAAAGTCTCGTATCATATCAAATAGTCCACAATTAAATATGATTTTTTTGACTGAAACTAGTGTATAATATACTATGATTTTTGACCGAAACTTGCATTTCGAAAAGTTTCATAGAATATAGTTTTCAGATGATTTTCTTGCATGGACTTCCATCATAACCTTCCCTCTTAACATATATAAATGATCTGAAAAGTCTCGTATCATTTCAAATAGTCACCAATTAAATTCGATATTTTTGACCGAAAATAGTGTATAATATACTATGATTTTGGAACGAAACTTGCATTTCGAAAAGTTTCATAGAATCTAGTTTTTAGATGATTTTTTTTGCATGGGCTTCCATAATAACCTTCCCTCTTAACATATATAAATGATCTGTCAAGTCTCGTATCATTTCAAATATTTGATTTTTTTGACTGAAACTTGTGTATAATATACTATGATTTTTGACCGAAACTTGCATTTCGAATGGTTTCATAGAATATAGTTTTCAGATGATTTTTTGCATGGACTTCCATCATAACCTGCCCTCTTAACATATATAAATGATCTGAAAAGTCTCGTATCATTTCAAATAGTCCCCAATTAAATTCGATATTTTTGACCGAAACTAGTGTAAAATATATTATGATTTTTTACCGAAACTTGCATTTCAAAAAGTTTCATAGAATCTAGTTTTCAGTTAATTTTATTGCATGTACTTCCATCATAACCTTCCCTCTTAACATATATAAATGATCTAAAAAGTCTCGTATCATTTCAAATAGTCCACAATTAAATTTGATTTTTTTGACCTAAACTAGTGTATAATATACTATGATTTTTGACCGAAACTTTCATTTCGAAAAGTTTCATAGAATATAGTTTTCTGATGATTTTTTTACATGGACTTCCATGATAACCTTCCCTATTAACATATATAAATGATCTGAAAAGTGTCGTATCATTTCAAATAGTCACCAATTAAATTCGATATTTTTGACCGAAACTAGTGTATAATATACTATGATTTTTAACCGAAACTTGCATTTCGAAAAGTTTCATAGAATCTAGTTTTCAGATGATATTTTTGCATGGGCTTCCATAATAATCTTTTCTCTTAACATATATAAATGATCTGTCAAGTCTCGTATCATTTGAAATATTTGATTTTTTGACTGAAACTAGTGTATAATATACTATGATTTTTGACCGAAACTTGCAATTCGAAAGGTTTCATAGAATATAGTTTTCAGATGATTTTTTTGCATGGACTTCCGTCATAACCTTCCCTCTTTACATATATAAATGATCTGAAAAGTCTCGTATCATTTCAAATAATCCCCAATTAAATTCGATATTTTTGACCGAAACTAGTGTATAATATATTATAATTTTTGACCGAAACTTGCATTTCAAAAAGTTTCATAGAATCTAGTTTTCAGTTAATTTTTTTGCATGTACCTCCATCATAACCTTCCGTCTTAACATATATAAATGATCTGAAAAGTCTCGTATCATTTCAAATAGTCCACAATTAAATTTGATTTTTTTTGACCGAAACTAGTGTATTATATACTATGATTTTTGACCGAAACTTGCATTTCGAAAAGTTTCATAGAATATAGTTTTCAGATGATTTTTTTACATGGACTTCCATCATAACCTTCCCTCTTAACATATATAAATGATCGTAAAAGTGTCGTATCATTTCAAATAGTCACCAATTAAATTCGATATTTTTGACCGAAACTAGTGTATAATATACTATGATTTTTGACCGAAACTTGCATTTCGAAAAGTTTCATAGAATCTAGTTTTCAGATGATATTTTTGCATGGGCTTCCATAATAACCTTCCGTCTTAACATATATAAATGATCTGTCAAGTCTCGTATCATTTCAAATAGTCCACAATTAAATTTGATTTTTTTGACTGAAACTACTGTATAATATACTATGATTTTTGACCGAAACTTGCATTTCGAAAAGTTTCATAGAATATAGTTTTCAGATGATTTTTTTGCATGGACATCCATCATAACCTGCCCTCTTAACATATATAAATGATCTGAAAAGTCTCGTATCATTTCAAATAGTCCCCAATTAAATTCGATATTTTTGATCGAAACTAGTTTATAATATACTATGATTTTTGACCGAAACTTGCATTTCGAAAAGTTTCATAGAATCTAGTTTTCAGATGATTTTCTTGCATGGACTTCCATCGTAACCTTCCCTCTTAACACATATAAATGATCTGTCAAGTCTCGTATCATTTCAAATAGTCCACAATTAAATTTGATTTTTTTGACTGAAACTAGTGTATAATATACTATGATTTTTGAACGAAACTTGAATTTCGAAAGATTTCATAGAATCTAGTTTTCAGATGATTTTCTTGCATGGGCTTCCATCATAACCTTCCCTCTTAACATATATAAATGATTTGTCAAGTCTCGTATCATTTCAAATTGTCCACAATTAAATTTGATTTTTTTGACTGAAACTAGTGCAATAATATACTATGATTTTTGACAGAAACTTGCATTTTGAAAAGTTTCATAGAATATAGTTTTCAGATGATTTTTTTGCATGGGCCTCCATAATAAACTTCCCTCTTAACATATATAAATAATCTGTCAAGCTCGTATCATTTCAAATAGTCCACAATTAAATTTGATTTTTTTGACTGAAACTAGTGTATAATATACTATGATTTTTGACCGTAACATGCATTTCGAAAAGTTTCATAGAATATAGTTTTCAGATGATTTTTTTGCATGGACTTCCATCATAACCTGCCCTCTTAACATATATAAATGATTTGAAAAGTCTCGTATCATTTCAAATAGTCCCCAATTAAATTCGATATTTTTGACCGAAACTAGTGTATAATATACTATGATTTTTGACCGAAACTTGCATTTCGAAAAGTTTCATAGAATCTAGTTTTCAGATGATTTTCTTGCATGGACTTCCATCGTAACCTTCCCTCTTAACATATATAAATGATCTGTCAAGTCTCGTATCATTTCAAATAGTCCACAATTAAATTTGATTTTTTTGACTGAAACTAGTGTATAATATACTATGATTTTTGACCGAAACTTGCATTTCGAAAGGTTTCATAGAATCTAGTTTTCAGATGATTCTCTTGCATGGGCTTCCATCATAACCTTCCCTCTTAACATATATAAATAATCTGAAAAGTCTCGTATCATTTCAAATAGTCACCAATTAAATTTGATATTTTTGACCGAAAATAGTGTATAATATACTATGATTTTTGACCCAAACTTGTATTTCGAAAAGTTTCATAGAATCTAGTTTTCAGATGATTTTTTTGCATGGGCTTCCATAATGACCTTCCCTCTTAACATATATAAATGATCTGTCAAGTCTCGTATCATTTCAAATAGTCCCCAATTAAATTTGATTTTTTTGACTGAAACTAGTGCAATAAAATACTATGATTTTTGACCGAAACTTGCATTTTGAAAAGTTTCATAGAATCTAGTTTTCAGATGATTTTTTTGCATGGGCTTCCATAATAAACTTCCCTCTTAACATATATAAATGATCTGTCAAGCTCGTATCATTTCAAATAGTCCACAATTAAATATTATTTTTTTGACTGAAACTAGTGTATAATATACTATGATTTTTGACCGAAACTTGCATTTCGAAAAGTTTCATAGAATATAGTTTTCAGATGATTTTCTTGCATGGGCTTCCATAATAACCTTCCCTCTTAACATATATAAATGATCAGAAAAGTCTCGTATCATTTCAAATAGTCACCAATTAAATTCGATATTTTTGACCGAAACTAGTGTATAATATACTATGATTTTTGGCCGAAACTTGCATTTCGAAAAGTTCATAGATCTAGTTTTCAGATGATTTTGTTGCATGGGCTTCCATCATAACCTTCCCTCTTAACATATATAAATGATCTGTCAAGTCTCGTATCATTTTAAATAGTCCACAATTAAATTTGATTTTTTTGACTGAAACTAGTGTAATAATATACTATGATTTTTAACCGAAACTTGCATTTCGAAAAGTTTCATAAAATCTAGTTTTCAGATGATTTTTTTGCATGGACTTCCATCATAACCTGCCCTCTTAACATATATAAATGATCTGAAAAGTCTCGTATCATTTCAAATAGTCCCCAATTAAATTCGATATTTTTGATCGAAACTAGTTTATAATATACTATGATTTTTGACCGAAACTTGCATTTCGAAAAGTTTCATAGAATCTAGTTTTCAGATGATTTTCTTGCATGGACTTCCATCGTAACCTTCCCTCTTAACACATATAAATGATCTGTCAAGTCTCGTATCATTTCAAATAGTCCACAATTAAATTTGATTTTTTTGACTGAAACTAGTGTATAATATACTATGATTTTTGAACGAAACTTGAATTTCGAAAGGTTTCATAGAATCTAGTTTTCAGATGATTTTCTTGCATGGGCTTCCATCATAACCTTCCCTCTTAACATATATAAATGATCTGTCAAGTCTCGTATCATTTCAAATTGTCCACAATTAAATTTGATTTTTTTGACTGAAACTAGTGCAATAATATACTATGATTTTTGACAGAAACTTGCATTTTGAAAAGTTTCATAGAATATAGTTTTCAGATGATTTTTTTGCATGGGCCTCCATAATAAACTTCCCTCTTAACATATATAAATAATCTGTCAAGCTCGTATCATTTCAAATAGTCCACAATTAAATTTGATTTTTTTGACTGAAACTAGTGTATAATATACTATGATTTTTGACCGTAACATGCATTTCGAAAAGTTTCATAGAATATAGTTTTCAGATGATTTTTTTGCATGGACTTCCATCATAACCTGCCCTCTTAACATATATAAATGATTTGAAAAGTCTCGTATCATTTCAAATAGTCCCCAATTAAATTCGATATTTTTGACCGAAACTAGTGTATAATATACTATGATTTTTGACCGAAACTTGCATTTCGAAAAGTTTCATAGAATCTAGTTTTCAGATGATTTTCTTGCATGGACTTCCATCGTAACCTTCCCTCTTAACATATATAAATGATCTGTCAAGTCTCGTATCATTTCAAATAGTCCACAATTAAATTTGATTTTTTTGACTGAAACTAGTGTATAATATACTATGATTTTTGACCGAAACTTGCATTTCGAAAGGTTTCATAGAATCTAGTTTTCAGATGATTCTCTTGCATGGGCTTCCATCATAACCTTCCCTCTTAACATATATAAATAATCTGAAAAGTCTCGTATCATTTCAAATAGTCACCAATTAAATTTGATATTTTTGACCGAAAATAGTGTATAATATACTATGATTTTTGACCCAAACTTGTATTTCGAAAAGTTTCATAGAATCTAGTTTTCAGATGATTTTTTTGCATGGGCTTCCATAATGACCTTCCCTCTTAACATATATAAATGATCTGTCAAGTCTCGTATCATTTCAAATAGTCCCCAATTAAATTTGATTTTTTTGACTGAAACTAGTGCAATAAAATACTATGATTTTTGACCGAAACTTGCATTTTGAAAAGTTTCATAGAATCTAGTTTTCAGATGATTTTTTTGCATGGGCTTCCATAATAAACTTCCCTCTTAACATATATAAATGATCTGTCAAGCTCGTATCATTTCAAATAGTCCACAATTAAATATTATTTTTTTGACTGAAACTAGTGTATAATATACTATGATTTTTGACCGAAACTTGCATTTCGAAAAGTTTCATAGAATATAGTTTTCAGATGATTTTCTTGCATGGGCTTCCATAATAACCTTCCCTCTTAACATATATAAATGATCAGAAAAGTCTCGTATCATTTCAAATAGTCACCAATTAAATTCGATATTTTTGACCGAAACTAGTGTATAATATACTATGATTTTTGGCCGAAACTTGCATTTCGAAAAGTTCATAGATCTAGTTTTCAGATGATTTTGTTGCATGGGCTTCCATCATAACCTTCCCTCTTAACATATATAAATGATCTGTCAAGTCTCGTATCATTTTAAATAGTCCACAATTAAATTTGATTTTTTTGACTGAAACTAGTGTAATAATATACTATGATTTTTAACCGAAACTTGCATTTCGAAAAGTTTCATAAAATCTAGTTTTCAGATGATTTTTTTGCATGGACTTCCATCATAACCTTCGCTCTTAACATATAAAAATGATCTGAAAAGTATCGTATCATTTCAAATAGTCCACAATTAAATTCGATATTTTTGACCGAAACTAGTGTATAATATACTATGATTTTTGACCGAAACTTGCATTTCGAAAAGTTTCATAGAATATAGTTTTCAGATGATTTTTTTACATGGACTTCCATCATAACCTTCCCTATTAACATATATAAATGATCTGAAAAGTGTCGTAATATTTCAAATAGTCACCAATTAAATTCGATATTTTTGACCGAAACTAGTGTATTATATACTATGATTTTTGACCGAAACTTGCATTTCGAAAAGTTTCATAGAATCTAGTTTTCAGATGATTTTCTTGAATGGACTTCCATCGTAACCTTCCCTCTTAACATATATAAATGATCTGTGAAGTCTTGTATCATTTCAAATATTTGATTTTTTTTACTGAAACTAGTGTATAATATACTATGATTTTTGACCGAAACTTGCATTTCGAATGGTTTCATAGAATATAGTTTTCAGATGATTTTTTTGCATGGACTTCCATCATAACCTGCCCTCTTAACATATATAAATGATCTGAAAAGTCTCGTATCATTTCAAATAATCCCCAATTAAATTCGATATTTTTGACCGAAACTAGTGTATAATATACTATGATTATTGACCGAAACTTGCATTTCAAAAAGTTTCATAGAATCTAGTTTTCAGTTAATTTTTTTGCATGGACTTCCATCATAACCTTCCCTCTTAACATATATAAATGATCTGAAAAGTCTCGTATCATTTCAAATAGTCCACAATTAAATTTGATTTTTTTGACCGAAACTAGTGTATAATATACTATGATTTTTGACCGAAACATGCATTTCGAAAATTTTCATAGAATATAATTTTCAGATAATTTTCTTGAATGGACTTCCATCAATACCTGCCCTCTTAACATATATAAATGATCTGAAAAGTCTCGTATCATTTCAAATAGTCCCTAATTAAATTCGATATTTTTGACCGAAACTAGTTTATAATATACTATGATTTTTGACCGAAACTTGCATTTCGAAAAGTTTTATAGAATCTAGTTTTCAGTTAATTTTTTTGCATGGACTTCCATCATAACCTTTCCTCTTAACATATATAAATGATCTGAAAAGTCTCGTATCATTTCAAATAGTCCACAATTAAATTTGATTTTTTTGATCGAAACTAGTGTATAATATACTATGATTTTCGACCGAAACTTGCATTTCGAAAAGTTTCATATAATATAGTTTTCAGATGATTTTCTTGCATGGACTTCCATCGTAACCCTCCCTCTTAACATATATAAATGATCTGAAAAGTCTCGTATCATTTCAAATTGTCACCAATTAAATTCGATATTTTTGACCGAAACTAGTGTATAATATACTATGATTTTTGACCGAAACTTGCATTTCGAAAAGTTTCATAGAATCTAGTTTTTAGATGATTTTTTTGCATGGGCTTCCATCATAACCTTCCCTCTTAACATATATAAATGATCTGTCAAGTCTCGTATTATTTCAAATAGTCCACAATTAAATTTGATTTTTTTGACAGAAACTAGTATATAATATACTATGATTTTTGACCGAAACTTGCATTTCGAAAGGTTTCATAGAATATAGTTTTCAGATGATTTTTTTGCATGGACTTCCATCCTAACCTGCCCTCTTAAAATATATAAATGATCTGAAAAGTCTCGTATCATTTCAAATAGTCCCCAATTAAATTCGATATTTTTGACTGAAACTAGTGTATAATATACTATGATTTTTGACCGAAACTTGCATTTCAAAAAGTTTCATAGAATCTAGTTTTCAGATGATTTTCTTGAATGGACTTCCATCGTAACCTTCCCTCTTAACATATATAAATGATCTGAAAAGTATCGTATCATTTCAAATAGTCCACAATTAAATTCGATATTTTTGACCGAAACTAGTGTATAATATACTATGATTTTTGACCGAAACTTGCATTTCGAAAAGTTTCATAGAATATAGTTTTCAGATGATTTTTTTACAAGGACTTCCATCATAACCTTCCCTATTAACATATATAAATGATCTAAAAAGTGTCGTAATATTTCAAATAGTCACCAATTAAATTCGATATTTTTGACCGAAACTAGTGTATTATATACTATGATTTTTGACCGAAACTTGCATTTCGAAAAGTTTCGTAGAATCTAGTTTTCAGATGATGTTTTTAATGGGCTTCCATAATAACCTTCCCTCTTAACATATATAAATGATCTGTGAAGTCTTGTATCATTTCAAATATTTGATTTTTTTGACTGAAACTAGTGTATAATATACTATGATTTTTGACCGAAACTTGCATTTCGAAAGGTTTCATAGAATATAGTTTTCAGATGATTTTTTTGCATGGACTTCCATCATAACCTGCCCTCTTAACATATATAAATGATCTGAAAAGTCTCGTATCATTTCAAATAATCCCCAATTAAATTCGATATTTTTGACCGAAACTAGTGTATAATATACTATGATTATTGACCGAAACTTGCATTTCAAAAAGTTTCATAGAATCTAGTTTTCAGTTAATTTTTTTGCATGGACTTCCATCATAACCTTCCCTCTTAACATATATAAATGATCTGAAAAGTCTCGTATCATTTCAAATAGTCCACAATTAAATTTGATTTTTTTGACCGAAACTAGTGTATAATATACTATGATTTTTGACCGAAACATGCATTTCGAAAAGTTTCATAGAATATAATTTTCAGATAATTTTCTTGAATGGACTTCCATCAATACCTGCCCTCTTAACATATATAAATGATCTGAAAAGTCTCGTATCATTTCAAATAGTCCCTAATTAAATTCGATATTTTTGACCGAAACTAGTTTATAATATACTATGATTTTTGACCGAAACTTGCATTTCGAAAAGTTTTATAGAATCTAGTTTTCAGTTAATTTTTTTGCATGGACTTCCATCATAACCTTTCCTCTTAACATATATAAATGATCTGAAAAGTCTCGTATCATTTCAAATAGTCCACAATTAAATTTGATTTTTTTGATCGAAACTAGTGTATAATATACTATGATTTTTGACCGAAACTTGCATTTCGAAAAGTTTCATATAATATAGTTTTCAGATGATTTTCTTGCATGGACTTCCATCGTAACCTTCCCTCTTAACATATATAAATGATCTGAAAAGTCTCGTATCATTTCAAATTGTCACCAATTAAATTCGATATTTTTGACCGAAACTAGTGTATAATATACTATGATTTTTGACCGAAACTTGCATTTCGAAAAGTTTCATAGAATCTAGTTTTTAGATGATTTTTTTGCATGGGCTTCCATCATAACCTTCCCTCTTAACTTATATAAATGATCTGTCAAGTCTCGTATCATTTCAAATAGTCCATAATTAAATTTGATTTTTTTGACAGAAACTAGTATATAATATACTATGATTTTTGACCGAAACTTGCATTTCGAAAGGTTTCATAGAATATAGTTTTCAGATGATTTTTTTGCATGGACTTCCATCATAACCTGCCCTCTTAACATATATAAATGATCTGAAAAGTCTCGTATCATTTCAAATAGTCCCCAATTAAATTCGATATTTTTGACTGAAACTAGTGTATAATATACTATGATTTTTGACCGAAACTTGCATTTCAAAAAGTTTCATAGAATCTAGTTTTCAGATGATTTTCTTGTATGGACTTCCATCATAACCTGTCCTCTTAACATATATAAATGATCTGAAAAGTCTCGTATCATTTCAAATAGTCCCAAATTAAATTCGATATTTTTGACCGAAACTAGTGTATAATATACTATGATTTTTGACCGAAACTTGCATTTCAAAAAGTTTCATAGAATCTAGTTTTCAGTTAATTTTTTTGCATGGACTTCCATCATAACCTTCCCTCTTAACATATATAAATGATCTGAAAAGTATCGTATCATTTCAAATAGTCCACAATTAAATTTGATTTTTTTGACCGAAACTAGTGTATAATATACTATGATTTTTGACCGAAACTTGCATTTCGAAAAGTTTCATAGAATATAGTTTTCAGATGATTTTCTTGCATGGACTTCCATCGTAACCTTCCCTCTTAACATATATAAATGATCTGAAAAGTCTCGTATCAT
Source organism: Lathyrus aphaca (assembly GCA_963966055.1). Lineage (NCBI taxonomy): Eukaryota > Viridiplantae > Streptophyta > Magnoliopsida > Fabales > Fabaceae > Lathyrus > Lathyrus aphaca. Next base: position 641,154,962 of record OZ014520.1, on the reverse strand, counting down.
TTCAAATTGTCACCAATTAAATTCGATATTTTTGACCGAAACTAGTGTATAATATACTATGATTTTTGACCGAAACTTGCATTTCGAAAAGTTTCATAGAATCTAGTTTTTAGATGATTTTTTTGCATGGGCTTCCATCATAACCTTCCCTCTTAACATATATAAATGATCTGTCAAGTCTCGTATCATTTCAAATAGTCCACAATTAAATTTGATTTTTTTGACAGAAACTAGTATATAATATACTATGATTTTTGACCGAAACTTGCATTTCGAAAGGTTTCATAGAATATAGTTTTCAGATGATTTTTTTGCATGGACTTCCATCATAACCTGCCCTCTTAACATATATAAATGATCTGAAAAGTCTCGTATCATTTCAAATAGTCCCTAATTAAATTCGATATTTTTGACTGAAACTAGTGTATAATATACTATGATTTTTGACCGAAACTTGCATTTCAAAAAGTTTCATAGAATCTAGTTTTCAGATGATTTTCTTGAATGGACTTCCATCGTAACCTTCCCTCTTAACATATATAAATGATCTGAAAAGTATCGTATCATTTCAAATAGTCCACAATTAAATTCGATATTTTTGACCGAAACTAGTGTATAATATACTATGATTTTTAACCGAAACTTGCATTTCGAAAAGTTTCATAGAATATAGTTTTCAGATGATTTTTTTACATGGACTTCCATCATAACCTTCCCTATTAACATATATAAATGATCTGAAAAGTGTCGTAATATTTCAAATAGTCACCAATTAAATTCGATATTTTTGACCGAAACTAGTGTATTATATACTATGATTTTTGACCGAAACTTGCATTTCGAAAAGTTTCGTAGAATCTAGTTTTCAGATGATGTTTTTAATGGGCTTCCATAATAACCTTCCCTCTTAACATATATAAATGATCTGTGAAGTCTTGTATCATTTCAAATATTTGATTTTTTTGACTGAAACTAGTGTATAATATACTATGATTTTTGACCGAAACTTGCATTTCGAAAGGTTTCATAGAATATAGTTTTCATATGATTTTTTTGCATGGACTTCCATCATAACCTGCCCTCTTAACATATATAAATGATCTGAAAAGTCTCGTATCATTTCAAATAATCCCCAATTAAATTCGATATTTTTGACCGAAACTAGTGTATAATATACTATGATTTTTGACCGAAACTTGCATTTCAAAAAGTTTCATAGAATCTAGTTTTCAGTTAATTTTTTTGCATGGACTTCCATCATAACCTTCCCTCTTAACATATATAAATGATCTGAAAAGTCTCGTATCATTTCAAATAGTCCACAATTAAATTTGATTTTTTTGACCGAAACTAGTGTATAATATACTATGATTTTTGACCGAAACATGCATTTCGAAAAGTTTCATAGAATATAATTTTCAGATAATTTTCTTAAATGGACTTCCATCAATACCTGCCCTCTTAACATATATAAATGATCTGAAAAGTCTCGTATCATTTCAAATAGTCCCTAATTAAATTCGATATTTTTGACCGAAACTAGTTTATAATATACTATGATTTTTGACCGAAACTTGCATTTCGAAAAGTTTTATAGAATCTAGTTTTCAGTTAATTTTTTTGCATGGACTTCCATCATAACCTTTCCTCTTAACATATATAAATGATCTGAAAAGTCTCGTATCATTTCAAATAGTCCACAATTAAATTTGATTTTTTTGATCGAAACTAGTGTATAATATACTATGATTTTTGACCGAAACTTGCATTTCGAAAAGTTTCATATAATATAGTTTTCAGATGATTTTCTTGCATGGACTTCCATCGTAACCTTCCCTCTTAACATATATAAATGATCTGAAAAGTCTCGTATCATTTGAAATTGTCACCAATTAAATTCGATATTTTTGACCGAAACTAGTGTATAATATACTATGATTTTTGACCGAAACTTGCATTTCGAAAGGTTTCATAGAATCTAGTTTTCAGATGATTTTCTTGAATGGACTTCCATCATAACCTGCCCTCTTAACATATATAAATGATCTGAAAAGTCTCGTATCATTTCAAATAGTCCCCAATTAAATTCGATATTTTTGACTGAAACTAGTGTATAATATACTATGATTTTTGACCGAAACTTGCATTTCAAAAAGTTTCATAGAATCTAGTTTTCAGATGATTTTCTTGAATGGACTTCCATCGTAACCTTCCCTCTTAACATATATAAATGATCTGAAAAGTCTCGTATCATTTCAAATAGTCACCAATTAAATTCGATATTTTTGACCGAAACTAGTGTATAATATACTATGATTTTTGACCGAAACTTGCATTTCGAAAAGTTTCATAGAATCTAGTTTTCAGATGATTTTTTTGCATGGGCTTCCATCATAACCTTCCCTCTTAACATATATAAATGATCTGTCAAGTCTCGTATCATTTCGAATAGTCCACAATTAAATTTGATTTTTTTGACTGAAACTAGTGCAATAATATACTATGATTTTTGACCGAAACTTGCATTTCGAAAAGTTTCATAGAATCTAGTTTTCAGATGATTTTTTTGCATGGACTTCCATCATAACCTTCCCTCTTAACATATATATATGATCTGAAAAGTCTCGTATCACTTCAAATAGTCACCAATTAAATTCGATATTTTACTCCGAAACTAGTGTATAATATACTATGATTTTTGACCGAAAATTGCATTTCGAAAAGTTTCATAGAATCTAGTTCTCAGATGATTTTTTTGCATGGGCTTCCATAATAACCTTCCCTCTTAACATATATAAATGATCTGTCAAGTCTCGTATCATTTCAAATAGTCCACAATTAAATTTGATTTTTTTGACTGAAACTAGTGTATAATATACTATGATTTTTGACCGAAACTTGCATTTCGAAAAGTTTCATAGAATCTAGTTTTCAGATGATTTTTTTGCATGGGCTTCCATCATAACCTTCTCTCTTAACATATATAAATGATTTGTCAAGTCTCGTATCATTTTAAATAGTCCACAATTAAATTTGATTTTTTTGACTTAAACTAGTGCAATAATATACTATGATTTTTGACCGAAACTTGCATTTCAAAAAGTTTCATAGAATATAGTTTTCAGATGATTTTTTTGCATGGACTTCCATCATAACCTTCCCCCTTAACATATATAAATGATCTGAAAAGTCTCGTATCATTTCAAATAGTCACATATTAAATTCGATATTTTTGACCGAAACTAGTGTATAATATACTATGATTTTTGACCGAAACTTGCATTTCGAAAAGATTCATAGAATCTAGTTTTTAGATGATTTTTTTGCATGGGCTTCCATAATAACATTCCCTCTTAACATATATAAATGATCTGACAAGTCTCGTATCATTTCAAATAGTCACCAATTAAATTCGATATTTTTGACCGAAACTAGTGTATAATATACTATGATTTTTGACCGAAACTTGTATTTCGAAAAGTTTCATAGAATCTAGTTTTCAGATGATTTTTTTGCATGGGCTTCCATAATAACCTTCCCTCTTAACATATATAAATGATCTTTCAAGTCCCGTATCATTTCAAATAGTCCACAATTAAATTTGATTTTTTTGACTGAAACTAGTGTATAATATACTATGATTTTTGACCGAAACTTGCATTTCGAAAAGTTTCATAGAATATAGTTTTCAGATGATTTTTTTGCATGCACTTCCATCGTAACCTGCCCTCTTAACATATATAAATGATCTGAAAAGTCTCGTATAATTTCAAATAGTCCCCAATTAAATTCGATATTTTTGACTGAAACTAGTGTATAATATACTATGATTTTTGACTGAAATTTGCATTTCAAAAAGATTCATAGAATCTAGTTTTCAGATATTTTTTTGCATGGACTTCCATCATAACCTTCCCTCTTAACATATATAAATGATCTGAAAAGTCTCGTATCATATCAAATAGTCCACAATTAAATATGATTTTTTTGACTGAAACTAGTGTATAATATACTATGATTTTTGACCGAAACTTGCATTTCGAAAAGTTTCATAGAATATAGTTTTCAGATGATTTTCTTGCATGGACTTCCATCATAACCTTCCCTCTTAACATATATAAATGATCTGAAAAGTCTCGTATCATTTCAAATAGTCACCAATTAAATTCGATATTTTTGACCGAAAATATTGTATAATATACTATGATTTTGGAACGAAACTTGCATTTCGAAAAGTTTCATAGAATCTAGTTTTTAGATGATTTTTTTTGCATGGGCTTCCATAATAACCTTCCCTCTTAACATATATAAATGATCTGTCAAGTCTCGTATCATTTCAAATATTTGATTTTTTTGACTGAAACTTGTGTATAATATACTATGATTTTTGACCGAAACTTGCATTTCGAATGGTTTCATAGAATATAGTTTTCAGATGATTTTTTGCATGGACTTCCATCATAACCTGCCCTCTTAACATATATAAATGATCTGAAAAGTCTCGTATCATTTCAAATAGTCCCCAATTAAATTCGATATTTTTGACCGAAACTAGTGTAAAATATATTATGATTTTTTACCGAAACTTGCATTTCAAAAAGTTTCATAGAATCTAGTTTTCAGTTAATTTTATTGCATGTACTTCCATCATAACCTTCCCTCTTAACATATATAAATGATCTAAAAAGTCTCGTATCATTTCAAATAGTCCACAATTAAATTTGATTTTTTTGACCTAAACTAGTGTATAATATACTATGATTTTTGACCGAAACTTTCATTTCGAAAAGTTTCATAGAATATAGTTTTCTGATGATTTTTTTACATGGACTTCCATGATAACCTTCCCTATTAACATATATAAATGATCTGAAAAGTGTCGTATCATTTCAAATAGTCACCAATTAAATTCGATATTTTTGACCGAAACTAGTGTATAATATACTATGATTTTTAACCGAAACTTGCATTTCGAAAAGTTTCATAGAATCTAGTTTTCAGATGATATTTTTGCATGGGCTTCCATAATAATCTTTTCTCTTAACATATATAAATGATCTGTCAAGTCTCGTATCATTTGAAATATTTGATTTTTTGACTGAAACTAGTGTATAATATACTATGATTTTTGACCGAAACTTGCAATTCGAAAGGTTTCATAGAATATAGTTTTCAGATGATTTTTTTGCATGGACTTCCGTCATAACCTTCCCTCTTTACATATATAAATGATCTGAAAAGTCTCGTATCATTTCAAATAATCCCCAATTAAATTCGATATTTTTGACCGAAACTAGTGTATAATATATTATAATTTTTGACCGAAACTTGCATTTCAAAAAGTTTCATAGAATCTAGTTTTCAGTTAATTTTTTTGCATGTACCTCCATCATAACCTTCCGTCTTAACATATATAAATGATCTGAAAAGTCTCGTATCATTTCAAATAGTCCACAATTAAATTTGATTTTTTTTGACCGAAACTAGTGTATTATATACTATGATTTTTGACCGAAACTTGCATTTCGAAAAGTTTCATAGAATATAGTTTTCAGATGATTTTTTTACATGGACTTCCATCATAACCTTCCCTCTTAACATATATAAATGATCGTAAAAGTGTCGTATCATTTCAAATAGTCACCAATTAAATTCGATATTTTTGACCGAAACTAGTGTATAATATACTATGATTTTTGACCGAAACTTGCATTTCGAAAAGTTTCATAGAATCTAGTTTTCAGATGATATTTTTGCATGGGCTTCCATAATAACCTTCCGTCTTAACATATATAAATGATCTGTCAAGTCTCGTATCATTTCAAATAGTCCACAATTAAATTTGATTTTTTTGACTGAAACTACTGTATAATATACTATGATTTTTGACCGAAACTTGCATTTCGAAAAGTTTCATAGAATATAGTTTTCAGATGATTTTTTTGCATGGACATCCATCATAACCTGCCCTCTTAACATATATAAATGATCTGAAAAGTCTCGTATCATTTCAAATAGTCCCCAATTAAATTCGATATTTTTGATCGAAACTAGTTTATAATATACTATGATTTTTGACCGAAACTTGCATTTCGAAAAGTTTCATAGAATCTAGTTTTCAGATGATTTTCTTGCATGGACTTCCATCGTAACCTTCCCTCTTAACACATATAAATGATCTGTCAAGTCTCGTATCATTTCAAATAGTCCACAATTAAATTTGATTTTTTTGACTGAAACTAGTGTATAATATACTATGATTTTTGAACGAAACTTGAATTTCGAAAGATTTCATAGAATCTAGTTTTCAGATGATTTTCTTGCATGGGCTTCCATCATAACCTTCCCTCTTAACATATATAAATGATTTGTCAAGTCTCGTATCATTTCAAATTGTCCACAATTAAATTTGATTTTTTTGACTGAAACTAGTGCAATAATATACTATGATTTTTGACAGAAACTTGCATTTTGAAAAGTTTCATAGAATATAGTTTTCAGATGATTTTTTTGCATGGGCCTCCATAATAAACTTCCCTCTTAACATATATAAATAATCTGTCAAGCTCGTATCATTTCAAATAGTCCACAATTAAATTTGATTTTTTTGACTGAAACTAGTGTATAATATACTATGATTTTTGACCGTAACATGCATTTCGAAAAGTTTCATAGAATATAGTTTTCAGATGATTTTTTTGCATGGACTTCCATCATAACCTGCCCTCTTAACATATATAAATGATTTGAAAAGTCTCGTATCATTTCAAATAGTCCCCAATTAAATTCGATATTTTTGACCGAAACTAGTGTATAATATACTATGATTTTTGACCGAAACTTGCATTTCGAAAAGTTTCATAGAATCTAGTTTTCAGATGATTTTCTTGCATGGACTTCCATCGTAACCTTCCCTCTTAACATATATAAATGATCTGTCAAGTCTCGTATCATTTCAAATAGTCCACAATTAAATTTGATTTTTTTGACTGAAACTAGTGTATAATATACTATGATTTTTGACCGAAACTTGCATTTCGAAAGGTTTCATAGAATCTAGTTTTCAGATGATTCTCTTGCATGGGCTTCCATCATAACCTTCCCTCTTAACATATATAAATAATCTGAAAAGTCTCGTATCATTTCAAATAGTCACCAATTAAATTTGATATTTTTGACCGAAAATAGTGTATAATATACTATGATTTTTGACCCAAACTTGTATTTCGAAAAGTTTCATAGAATCTAGTTTTCAGATGATTTTTTTGCATGGGCTTCCATAATGACCTTCCCTCTTAACATATATAAATGATCTGTCAAGTCTCGTATCATTTCAAATAGTCCCCAATTAAATTTGATTTTTTTGACTGAAACTAGTGCAATAAAATACTATGATTTTTGACCGAAACTTGCATTTTGAAAAGTTTCATAGAATCTAGTTTTCAGATGATTTTTTTGCATGGGCTTCCATAATAAACTTCCCTCTTAACATATATAAATGATCTGTCAAGCTCGTATCATTTCAAATAGTCCACAATTAAATATTATTTTTTTGACTGAAACTAGTGTATAATATACTATGATTTTTGACCGAAACTTGCATTTCGAAAAGTTTCATAGAATATAGTTTTCAGATGATTTTCTTGCATGGGCTTCCATAATAACCTTCCCTCTTAACATATATAAATGATCAGAAAAGTCTCGTATCATTTCAAATAGTCACCAATTAAATTCGATATTTTTGACCGAAACTAGTGTATAATATACTATGATTTTTGGCCGAAACTTGCATTTCGAAAAGTTCATAGATCTAGTTTTCAGATGATTTTGTTGCATGGGCTTCCATCATAACCTTCCCTCTTAACATATATAAATGATCTGTCAAGTCTCGTATCATTTTAAATAGTCCACAATTAAATTTGATTTTTTTGACTGAAACTAGTGTAATAATATACTATGATTTTTAACCGAAACTTGCATTTCGAAAAGTTTCATAAAATCTAGTTTTCAGATGATTTTTTTGCATGGACTTCCATCATAACCTGCCCTCTTAACATATATAAATGATCTGAAAAGTCTCGTATCATTTCAAATAGTCCCCAATTAAATTCGATATTTTTGATCGAAACTAGTTTATAATATACTATGATTTTTGACCGAAACTTGCATTTCGAAAAGTTTCATAGAATCTAGTTTTCAGATGATTTTCTTGCATGGACTTCCATCGTAACCTTCCCTCTTAACACATATAAATGATCTGTCAAGTCTCGTATCATTTCAAATAGTCCACAATTAAATTTGATTTTTTTGACTGAAACTAGTGTATAATATACTATGATTTTTGAACGAAACTTGAATTTCGAAAGGTTTCATAGAATCTAGTTTTCAGATGATTTTCTTGCATGGGCTTCCATCATAACCTTCCCTCTTAACATATATAAATGATCTGTCAAGTCTCGTATCATTTCAAATTGTCCACAATTAAATTTGATTTTTTTGACTGAAACTAGTGCAATAATATACTATGATTTTTGACAGAAACTTGCATTTTGAAAAGTTTCATAGAATATAGTTTTCAGATGATTTTTTTGCATGGGCCTCCATAATAAACTTCCCTCTTAACATATATAAATAATCTGTCAAGCTCGTATCATTTCAAATAGTCCACAATTAAATTTGATTTTTTTGACTGAAACTAGTGTATAATATACTATGATTTTTGACCGTAACATGCATTTCGAAAAGTTTCATAGAATATAGTTTTCAGATGATTTTTTTGCATGGACTTCCATCATAACCTGCCCTCTTAACATATATAAATGATTTGAAAAGTCTCGTATCATTTCAAATAGTCCCCAATTAAATTCGATATTTTTGACCGAAACTAGTGTATAATATACTATGATTTTTGACCGAAACTTGCATTTCGAAAAGTTTCATAGAATCTAGTTTTCAGATGATTTTCTTGCATGGACTTCCATCGTAACCTTCCCTCTTAACATATATAAATGATCTGTCAAGTCTCGTATCATTTCAAATAGTCCACAATTAAATTTGATTTTTTTGACTGAAACTAGTGTATAATATACTATGATTTTTGACCGAAACTTGCATTTCGAAAGGTTTCATAGAATCTAGTTTTCAGATGATTCTCTTGCATGGGCTTCCATCATAACCTTCCCTCTTAACATATATAAATAATCTGAAAAGTCTCGTATCATTTCAAATAGTCACCAATTAAATTTGATATTTTTGACCGAAAATAGTGTATAATATACTATGATTTTTGACCCAAACTTGTATTTCGAAAAGTTTCATAGAATCTAGTTTTCAGATGATTTTTTTGCATGGGCTTCCATAATGACCTTCCCTCTTAACATATATAAATGATCTGTCAAGTCTCATATCATTTCAAATAGTCCCCAATTAAATTTGATTTTTTTGACTGAAACTAGTGCAATAAAATACTATGATTTTTGACCGAAACTTGCATTTTGAAAAGTTTCATAGAATCTAGTTTTCAGATGATTTTTTTGCATGGGCTTCCATAATAAACTTCCCCCTTAACATATATAAATGATCTGTCAAGCTCGTATCATTTCAAATAGTCCACAATTAAATATTATTTTTTTGACTGAAACTAGTGTATAATATACTATGATTTTTGACCGAAACTTGCATTTCGAAAAGTTTCATAGAATATAGTTTTCAGATGATTTTCTTGCATGGGCTTCCATAATAACCTTCCCTCTTAACATATATAAATGATCAGAAAAGTCTCGTATCATTTCAAATAGTCACCAATTAAATTCGATATTTTTGACCGAAACTAGTGTATAATATACTATGATTTTTGGCCGAAACTTGCATTTCGAAAAGTTCATAGATCTAGTTTTCAGATGATTTTGTTGCATGGGCTTCCATCATAACCTTCCCTCTTAACATATATAAATGATCTGTCAAGTCTCGTATCATTTTAAATAGTCCACAATTAAATTTGATTTTTTTGACTGAAACTAGTGTAATAATATACTATGATTTTTAACCGAAACTTGCATTTCGAAAAGTTTCATAAAATCTAGTTTTCAGATGATTTTTTTGCATGGACTTCCATCATAACCTGCCCTCTTAACATATATAAATGATCTGAAAAGTCTCGTATCATTTCAAATAGTCCCCAATTAAATTCGATATTTTTGATCGAAACTAGTTTATAATATACTATGATTTTTGACCGAAACTTGCATTTCGAAAAGTTTCATAGAATCTAGTTTTCAGATGATTTTCTTGCATGGACTTCCATCGTAACCTTCCCTCTTAACACATATAAATGATCTGTCAAGTCTCGTATCATTTCAAATAGTCCACAATTAAATTTGATTTTTTTGACTGAAACTAGTGTATAATATACTATGATTTTTGAACGAAACTTGAATTTCGAAAGGTTTCATAGAATCTAGTTTTCAGATGATTTTCTTGCATGGGCTTCCATCATAACCTTCCCTCTTAACATATATAAATGATCTGTCAAGTCTCGTATCATTTCAAATTGTCCACAATTAAATTTGATTTTTTTGACTGAAACTAGTGCAATAATATACTATGATTTTTGACAGAAACTTGCATTTTGAAAAGTTTCATAGAATATAGTTTTCAGATGATTTTTTTGCATGGGCCTCCATAATAAACTTCCCTCTTAACATATATAAATAATCTGTCAAGCTCGTATCATTTCAAATAGTCCACAATTAAATTTGATTTTTTTGACTGAAACTAGTGTATAATATACTATGATTTTTGACCGTAACATGCATTTCGAAAAGTTTCATAGAATATAGTTTTCAGATGATTTTTTTGCATGGACTTCCATCATAACCTGCCCTCTTAACATATATAAATGATTTGAAAAGTCTCGTATCATTTCAAATAGTCCCTAATTAAATTCGATATTTTTGACCGAAACTAGTGTATAATATACTATGATTTTTGACCGAAACTTGCATTTCGAAAAGTTTCATAGAATCTAGTTTTCAGATGATTTTCTTGCATGGACTTCCATCGTAACCTTCCCTCTTAACATATATAAATGATCTGTCAAGTCTCGTATCATTTCAAATAGTCCACAATTAAATTTGATTTTTTTGACTGAAACTAGTGTATAATATACTATGATTTTTGACCGAAACTTGCATTTCGAAAGGTTTCATAGAATCTAGTTTTCAGATGATTCTCTTGCATGGGCTTCCATCATAACCTTCCCTCTTAACATATATAAATAATCTGAAAAGTCTCGTATCATTTCAAATAGTCACCAATTAAATTTGATATTTTTGACCGAAAATAGTGTATAATATACTATGATTTTTGACCCAAACTTGTATTTCGAAAAGTTTCATAGAATCTAGTTTTCAGATGATTTTTTTGCATGGGCTTCCATAATGACCTTCCCTCTTAACATATATAAAATGATCTGTCAAGTCTCGTATCATTTCAAATAGTCACCAATTAAATTTGATATTTTTGACCGAAAATAGTGTATAATATACTATGATTTTTGACCCAAACTTGTATTTCGAAAAGTTTCATAGAATCTAGTTTTCAGATGATTTTTTTGCATGGGCTTCCATAATGACCTTCCCTCTTAACATATATAAATGATCTGTCAAGTCTCGTATCATTTCAAATAGTCCCCAATTAAATTTGATTTTTTTGACTGAAACTAGTGCAATAAAATACTATGATTTTTGACCGAAACTTGCATTTTGAAAAGTTTCATAGAATCTAGTTTTCAGATGATTTTTTTGCATGGGCTTCCATAATAAACTTCCCTCTTAACATATATAAATGATCTGTCAAGCTCGTATCATTTCAAATAGTCCACAATTAAATATTATTTTTTTGACTGAAACTAGTGTATAATATACTATGATTTTTGACCGAAACTTGCATTTCGAAAAGTTTCATAGAATATAGTTTTCAGATGATTTTCTTGCATGGGCTTCCATAATAACCTTCCCTCTTAACATATATAAATGATCAGAAAAGTCTCGTATCATTTCAAATAGTCACCAATTAAATTCGATATTTTTGACCGAAACTAGTGTATAATATACTATGATTTTTGGCCGAAACTTGCATTTCGAAAAGTTCATAGATCTAGTTTTCAGATGATTTTGTTGCATGGGCTTCCATCATAACCTTCCCTCTTAACATATATAAATGATCTGTCAAGTCTCGTATCATTTTAAATAGTCCACAATTAAATTTGATTTTTTTGACTGAAACTAGTGTAATAATATACTATGATTTTTAACCGAAACTTGCATTTCGAAAAGTTTCATAAAATCTAGTTTTCAGATGATTTTTTTGCATGGACTTCCATCATAACCTTCGCTCTTAACATATAAAAATGATTTGAAAAGTCTCGTATCATTTCAAAAAGTCACCAATTAAATTCGATATTTTTGACTGAAACTAGTGTATAATATACTATGATTTTTGACCCAAACTTGTATTTCGAAAAGTTTCATAGATTCTGGTTTTCAGATGTTTTTTTTGCATGGGCTTCCATCATAACCTTCCCTATTAACATATATAAATGATCTGTCAAGTCTCGTATCATTTCAAATAGTCCACAATTAAATTTGATTTTTTTGACTGAAACTAGTGCAATAATATACTATGATTTTTGACCGAAACTTGCATTTTGAAAAGTTTCATAGAATCTAGTTTTCATATGATTTTTTGCATGGGCTTCCATAATAAACTTCCCTCTTAACATATATAAATGATCTGTCAAGTCTCGTATCATTTCAAATAGTCCACAATTAAATTTGATTTCTTTGACTGAAACTAGTGTATAATATACTATGCTTTTTGACCGAAACTTGCATTTCGAAAAGTTTCATAGAATCTAGTTTTCAAATGATTTTCTTGCATGGGCTTCCATCATAACCTTCCCTCTTAACATATATAAATGATCAGAAAAGTCTCGTATCATTTCAAATAGTCACCAATTAAATTCGATATTTTTGACCGAAACTAGTGTATAATATACTATGATTTTTGGCCGAAACTTGCATTTCGAAAAGTTTCATAGAATCTAGTTTTCAGATGATTTTTTTGCATGGGCTTCCATCATAACCTTCCCTCTTAACATATATAAATGATCTGTCAAGTCTCGTATCATTTCAAATACTCCACAATTAAATATGATTTTTTTGACAGAAACTATTGTATAATATACTATGATTTTTGACCGAAACTTTCATTTCTAAAATTTCATAGAATATAGTTTTCAGATGATTTTTTTGCATGGACTTCCATCATAACCTTCCCTCTTAACATATAAAAATGATTAGAAAAGTCTCGTATCATTTCAAAAAGTCACCAATTAAATTCGATATTTTTGACCGAAACTAGTGTATAATATAATTTGATTTTTGACCGAAACTTGCATTTCGAAAGGTTTCATAGAATCTAGTTTTCAGATGATTTTTTGCATGGGCTTCCATCATAACCTTCCCTCTTAACATATATAAATGATCTGTCAAGTCTCGTATCATTTCAAATAGTCCACAATTAAATTTGATTTTTTTGACTGAAACTAGTGTATAATATACTATGATTTTTGACCGAAACTTGCATTTCTAAAAGTTTCATAGAATATAGTTTTCAGATGATTTTTTTGCATGGATTTCCATCGTAACCTGCCCTCTTAACATATATAAATGATCTGAAAAGTCTCGTATCATTTCAAATAGTTCCCAATTAAATTCGATATTTTTTATCGAAACTAGTGTATAATATACTATGATTTTTGACCGAAACTTGCATTTCGAAAAGTTTCATAGAATATAGTTTTCATATGATTTTTTTGCATGGACTTCCATCGTAACCTGCCCTCTTAACATATATAAATGATCTGAAAAGTCTCGTATCATTTCAAATAGTTCCCAATTAAATTCGATATTTTTGACCGAAACTAGTGTATAATATACTATGATTTTTGACCGAAACTTGCATTTCGAAAAGTTTCATAGAATATAGTTTTCAGATGATTTTTTTGCATGGACTTTCATCATAACCTTCCCTCTTAACATATATAAATGATCTGAAAAGTCTCGTATCATTTTAAATAGTCACCAATTAAATTCTTTATTTTTGACCGAAACTAGTGTATAATATACTATGATTTTTGCCCGAAACTTGCATTTCGAAAAGTTTCATAGAATCTAGTTTTCAGATGATTTTTTTGCATGGGCTTCCATAATAACCTTCCCTCTTAACATATAAAAATGATCTGTCAAGTCTCGTATCATTTCAAATAGTCCACAATTAAATTTGATTTTTTTGACTGAAACTAGTGTATAATATACTATGATTTTTGACCGAAACTTGCATTTCGAAAAGTTTCATAGAATAATAATTTTCAGATGATTTTTTTGCATGGACTTCCATAATAACCTTCCCTCTTAACATATATAAATGATCTAAAAAGTCTCGTATCATTTCAAATAGTCCACAATTAAATATGATTTTTTTTACTGAAACTAGTGTATAATATATTATGATTTTTGACCGAAACTTGCATTTCGAAAAGTTTCATAGAATCTAGTTTTCAGATATTTTTTTGCATGGGCTTCCATAATAACCTCCCCTCTTAATATATATAAATGATCTGTCAAGTCTCGTATCATTTCAAATAGTCCACAATTAAATATGATTTTTTTGACAGAAACTATTGTATAATATACTATGATTTTTGACCGAAACTTTCATTTCTAAAAGTTTCATAGAATATAGTTTTCATATGATTTTTTTGCATGGACTTCCATCATAACCTGCCCTCTTAACATATAAAAATGATTTGAAAAGTCTCGTATCATTTCAAAAAGACACCAATTAAATTCGATATTTTTGACCGAAACTAGTGTATAATATACTATGATTTTTGACCGAAACTTGCATTTCGAAAGGTTTCATAGAATCTAGTTTTCAGATGATTTTTTTGCATGGGCTTCCATAATAACCTTCCCTCTTAACATATATAAATGATCTGTCAAGTCTCGTATCATTTCAAATAGTCCACAATTAAATTTGATTTTTTTGACTGAAACTAGTGTATAATATACTATGATTTTTGACCGAAACTTGCATTTCTAAAAGTTTCATAGAATATAGTTTTCAGATGATTTTTTTGCATGGATTTCCATCGTAACCTGCCCTCTTAACATATATAAATGATCTGAAAAGTCTCGTATCATTTCAAATAGTTCCCAATTAAATTCGATATTTTTTATCGAAACTAGTGTATAATATACTATGATTTTTGACCGAAACTTGCATTTCGAAAAGTTTCATAGAATATAGTTTTCATATGATTTTTTTGCATGGACTTCCATCGTAACCTGCCCTCTTAACATATATAAATGATCTGAAAAGTCTCGTATCATTTCAAATAGTTCCCAATTAAATTCGATATTTTTGACCGAAACTAGTGTATAATATACTATGATTTTTGACCGAAACTTGCATTTCGAAAAGTTTCATAGAATATAGTTTTCAGATGATTTTTTTGCATGGACTTTCATCATAACCTTCCCTCTTAACATATATAAATGATCTGAAAAGTCTCGTATCATTTTAAATAGTCACCAATTAAATTCTTTATTTTTGACCGAAACTAGTGTATAATATACTATGATTTTTGCCCGAAACTTGCATTTCGAAAAGTTTCATAGAATCTAGTTTTCAGATGATTTTTTTGCATGGGCTTCCATAATAACCTTCCCTCTTAACATATAAAAATGATCTGTCAAGTCTCGTATCATTTCAAATAGTCCACAATTAAATTTGATTTTTTTGACTGAAACTAGTGTATAATATACTATGATTTTTGACCGAAACTTGCATTTCGAAAAGTTTCATAGAATAATAATTTTCAGATGATTTTTTTGCATGGACTTCCATAATAACCTTCCCTCTTAACATATATAAATGATCTAAAAAGTCTCGTATCATTTCAAATAGTCCACAATTAAATATGATTTTTTTTACTGAAACTAGTGTATAATATATTATGATTTTTGACCGAAACTTGCATTTCGAAAAGTTTCATAGAATCTAGTTTTCAGATATTTTTTTGCATGGGCTTCCATAATAACCTCCCCTCTTAATATATATAAATGATCTGTCAAGTCTCGTATCATTTCAAATAGTCCACAATTAAATATGATTTTTTTGACAGAAACTATTGTATAATATACTATGATTTTTGACCGAAACTTTCATTTCTAAAAGTTTCATAGAATATAGTTTTCATATGATTTTTTTGCATGGACTTCCATCATAACCTGCCCTCTTAACATATAAAAATGATTTGAAAAGTCTCGTATCATTTCAAAAAGACACCAATTAAATTCGATATTTTTGACCGAAACTAGTGTATAATATACTATGATTTTTGACCGAAACTTGCATTTCGAAAGGTTTCATAGAATCTAGTTTTCAGATGATTTTTTTGCATGGGCTTCCATAATAACCTTCCCTCTTAACATATATAAATGATCTGTCAAGTCTCGTATCATTTCAAATAGTCCACAATTAAATTTGATTTTTTTGACTGAAACTAGTGTATAATATACTATGATTTTTGACCGAAACTTGCATTTCGAAAAGTTTCATAGAATATAGTTTTCAGATGATTTTTTTGCATGGACTTCCATCGTAACCTGCCCTCTTAACATATATAAATGATCTGAAAAGTCTCGTATCATTTCAAATAGTTCCCAATTAAATTCGATATTTTTGACCGAAACTAGTGTATAATATATTATGATTTTTGACCGAAACTTGCATTTCGAAAAGTTTCATAGAATATAGTTTTCAGATGATTTTTTTGCATGGACTTCCCTCATAAACTTCCCTCTTAACATATATAAATGATCTGAAAAGTCTCGTATCATTTCAAATAGTCACCAATTAAATTTGATATTTTTGACCGAAAATAGTGTATAATATACTATGATTTTTGACCGAAACTTGCATTTCGAAAAGTTTCATAGAATCTAGTTTTCAGATGATTTTTTTGCATGGGCTTCCATAATAAACTTCCCTCTTAACATATATAAATGATCTGTCAAGTCTCGTATCATTTCAAATAGTCCACAATTAAATTTGATTTTTTTGACCGAAACTAGTGTATAATATACTATGATTTTTGACCGAAACTTGCATTTCGAAAAGTTTCATAGAATATAGTTTTCAGATGATTTTTTTGCATGGACTTCCATCGTAACCTGCCCTCTTAACATATATAAATGATCTGAAAAGTCTCGTATCATTTCAAATAGTCACCAATTAAATTTGATATTTTTGACCGAAACTAGTGTATAATATACTATGATTTTTGACCGAAACTTGCATTTCGAAAAGTTTCATAGAATCTAGTTTTCAGATGATTTTTTTGCATGGGCTTCCATAATAACCTTCCCTCTTAACATATATAAATGATCTGAAAAGTCTCGTATCATTTCAAATAGTTCCCAATTAAATATGATTTTTTTGACCGAAACTAGTGTATAATATACTATGATTTTTGACCGAAACATGCATTTCGAAAAGTTTCATAGAATATAGTTTTCAGATGATTTTTTTGCATGGACTTCCATCATAACCTTCCCTCTTAACATATATAAATGATTTGAAAAGTCTCGTATCATTTCAAATAGTCACCAATTAAATTTGATATTTTTGACCGAAACTAGTGTATAATATACTATGATTTTTGACCGAAACTTGCATTTCGAAAAGTTTCATAGAATCTAGTTTTCAGATGATTTTTTTGCATGGGCTTCCATAATGACCTTCCCTCTTAACATATATAAATGATCTGTCAAGTCTCATATCATTTCAAATAATCCACAATTAAATATGATTTTTTTGACAGAAACTAGTGTATAATATACTATTATTTTTGACCGAAACTTTCATTTCTAGAAGTTTCATAGAATATAGTTTTCAGATGATTTTTTTGCATGGATTTCCATCTTAACTTGCCCTCTTAACATATAAAAATGATCTGAAAAGTCTCGTATCATTTCAAATAGTCACCAATTAAATTCGATATTTTTGACCGAAACTAGTGTATAATATACTATGATTTTTGACCGAAACTTGCATTTCGAAAAGTTTCATAGAATCTAGTTTTCAAATGATTTTTTTGCATGGGCTTCCATAATAACCTTCCCTCTTAACATATATAAATGATCTGTCAAGTCTCGTATCATTTCAAATAGTCCACAATTAAATTTGATTTTTTTGACTGAAACTAGTGTATAATATACTATGATTTTTGACCGAAACTTGCATTTCGAAAAGTTTCATAGAATATAGTTTTCAGATGATTTTTTTGCATGGACTTCCATCCTAACCTGCCCTCTTAACATATATAAATGATTTGAAAAGTCTCGTATCATTTCAAATACTTCCCACTTAAATTCGATATTTTTGACCGAAACTAGTGTATAATATACTATGAGTTTTGACCGAAACTTGCATTTCAAAAAGTTTCATAGGATCTAGTTTTCTGTTAATTTTTTGCATGGACTTCTATCATAACCTTCCCTCTTAACATATATAAATGATCTGAAAAGTCTCGTAGCATTTCAAATAGTCCACAATTAAATTTGATTTTTTTGACCAAAACTAGTGTATAATATACTATGATTTTTGACCGAAACTTGCATTTCGAAAAGTTTCATAGAATCTAGTTTTCAGATGATTTTTTTGCATGGACTTCCATCATAACCTTCCCTCTTATCATATATAATTGATCTGAAAAGTCTCGTATCATTTCAAATAGTCACCAATTAAATTTGATATTTTTGACCGAAACTAGTGTATAATATACTATGATTTTTGACCGAAACTTGCATTTCGAAAAGTTTCATAGAATCTAGTTTTCAAATGATTTTTTTGCATGGGCTTCCATAATAACCTTCCCTCTTAACATATATAAATGATCTGAAAAGTCTCGTATCATTTCAAATAGTTCCAAATTAAATATGATTTTTTTGACCGAAACTAGTGTATAATATACTATGATTTTTGACCGAAACTTGCATTTTGAAAAGTTTCATAGAATATAGTTTTCAGATGATTTTTTTGCATGGACTTCCATCATAACCTTCCCTCTTAACATATATAAATGATCTGAAAAGTCTCGTATCATTTCAAATAGTCACCAATTAAATTTGATATTTTTGACCGAAACTAGTGTATAATATACTATGATTTTTGACCGAAACTTGCATTTCGAAAAGTTTCATAGAATCTAGTTTTCAGATGATTTTTTTGCATGGGCTTCCATAATGACCTTCCCTCTTAACATATATAAATGATCTGTCAAGTCTCGTATCATTTCAAATAATCAACAATTAAATATGATTTTTTTGACAGAAACTAGTGTATAATATACTATGATTTTTGACCGAAACTTTCATTTCTAGAAGTTTCATAGAATATAGTTTTCAGATGATTTTTTTGCATGGACTTCCATCTTAACTTGCCCTCTTAACATATAAAAATGATCTGAAAAGTCTCGTATCATTTCAAATAGTCACCAATTAAATTCGATATTTTTGACCGAAACTAGTGTATAATATACTATGATTTTTGACCGAAACTTGCATTTCGAAAAGTTTCATAGAATCTAGTTTTCAAATGATTTTTTTGCTTGGGCTTCCATAATAACCTTCCCTCTTAACATATATAAATGATCTGTCAAGTCTCGTATCATTTCAAATAGTCTACAATTAAATTTGATTTTTTTGACTGAAACTAGTGTATAATATACTATGATTTTTGACCGAAACTTGCATTTCGAAAAGTTTCATAGAATATAGTTTTCAGATGATTTTTTTGCATGGACTTCCATCGTAACCTGCCCTCTTAACATATATAAATGATCTGAAAAGTCTCGTATCATTTCAAATAGTTCCCAATTAAATTCGATATTTTTGACCGAAACTAGTGTATAATATACTATGATTTTTGACCGAAACTTGCATTTTGAAAAGTTTCATAGAATCTAGTTTTCAGATATTTATTTGCATGGACTTCCATCATTAACTTCCCTCTTAACATATATAAATGATCTGAAAAGTCTCGTATCATTTCAAATAGTCCACAATTAAATATGATTTTTTTTGACCGAAACTAGGGTATAATATACTATGATTTTTGACCGAAACTTGCATTTCGAAAAGTTTCATAGAATATAGTTTTCAGATGATTTTTTTGCATGGACTTTCATCATAACCTTCCCTCTTAACATATATAAATGATCTGAAAAGTCTCGTATCATTTTAAATAGTCACCAATTAAATTCTTTATTTTTGACCGAAACTAGTGTATAATATACTATGATTTTTGCCCGAAACTTGCATTTCGAAAAGTTTCATAGAATCTAGTTTTCAGATGATTTTTTTGCATGGGCTTCCATAATAACCTTCCCTCTTAACATATAAAAATGATCTGTCAAGTCTCGTATCATTTCAAATATTTCACAATTAAATTTGATTTTTTTTACTGAAACTAGTGTATAATATACTATGATTTTTGACCGAAACTTGCATTTCGAAAAGTTTCATAGAATATAGTTTTCAGATGATTTTTTTGCATGGACTTCCATAATAACCTTCCCTCTTAACATATATAAATGATCTAAAAAGTCTCGTATCATTTCAAATAGTCCACAATTAAATTTGATTTTTTTTACTGAAACTAGTGTATAATATATTATGATTTTTGACCGAAAATTGCATTTCGAAAAGTTTCATAGAATCTAGTTTTCAGATATTTTTTTGCATGGGCTTCCATAATAACCTCCCCTCTTAACATATATAAATGATCTGTCAAGTCTCGTATCATTTCAAATAGTCCACAATTAAATATGATTTTTTTGACAGAAACTATTGTATAATATACTATGATTTTTGACCGAAACTTTCATTTCTAAAAGTTTCATAGAATATAGTTTTCATATGATTTTTTTGCATGGACTTCCATCATAACCTGCCCTCTTAACATATAAAAATGATTTGAAAAGTCTCGTATCATTTCAAAAAGTCACCAATTAAATTCGATATTTTTGACCGAAACTAGTGTATAATATACTATGATTTTTGACCGAAACTTGCATTTCGAAAGGTTTCATAGAATCTAGTTTTCAGATGATTTTTTTGCATGGGCTTCCATAATAACCTTCCCTCTTAACATATATAAATGATCTGTCATGTCTCGTATCATTTCAAATAGTTCCCAATTAAATTCGATATTTTTGACCGAAACTAGTGTATAATATACTATGATTTTTGACCGAAACTTGCATTTCGAAAAGTTTCATAGAATCTAGTTTTCAGATATTTTTTTGCATGGACTTCCATCATTAACTTCCCTCTTAACATATATAAATGATCTGAAAACTCTCGTATCATTTCAAATAGTCCACAATTAAATATGATTTTTTTTGACCGAAACTAGTGTATAATATACTATGATTTTTGACCGAAACTTGCATTTCGAAAAGTTTCATAGAATATAGTTTTCAGATGATTTTTTTGCATGGACTTTCATCATAACCTTCCCTCTTAACATATATAAATGATCTGAAAAGTCTCGAATCATTTCAAATAGTCACCAATTAAATTCGTTATTTTTGACTGAAACTAGTGTATAATATACTATGATTTTTGCCCGAAACTTGCATTTCGAAAAGTTTCATAGAATCTAGTTTTCAGATGATTTTTTTGCATGGGCTTCCATAATAACCTTCCCTTTTAACATATAAAAATGATCTGTCAAGTCTCGTATCATTTCAAATAGTCCACAATTAAATTTGATTTTATTGACTGAAACTAGTGTATAATATACTATGATTTTTGACCGAAACTTGCATTTCGAAAAGTTTCATAGAATATAGTTTTCAGATGATTTTTTTTCATGGACTTCCATCATAACCTGCCTTCTTAACATATATAAATGATCTGAAAAGTCTCGTATCATTTCAAATAGTCCCCGATTAAATTCGATATTTTTGACCGCAACAAGTGTATAATATATTATGATTTTTGACCGAAACTTGCATTTCAAAAAGTTTCATAGGATCTAGTTTTCTGTTAATTTTTTTGCATGGACTTCTATCATAACCTTCCCTCATAACAAATATAAATGATCTGAAAAGTCTCGTAGCATTTCAAATAGTCCACAATTAAATTTGATTTTTTTGACCGAAACTAGTGTATAATATACTATGATTTTTAACCGAAACTTGCATTTCGAAAAGTTTCATAGAATCTAGTTTTCAGATGATTTTTATTTGCATGGACTTCAATCATAACCTTCCCTCTTAACATATATAAATGATCTGAAAAGTCTCATATCATTTCAAATAGTCACCAGTTAAATTTTATATTTTTGACCGAAACTAGTGTATAATATACTATGATTTTTGAACGAAACTTGCATTTCGAAAAGTTTCATAGAATCTAGTTTTCAGATGATTTTTTTGCATGGGCTTCCATAATAACCTTCCCTCTTAACATATATAAATGATCTAAAAAGTCTCGTATCATTTCAAATAGTCCACAATTAAATTTAATTTTTTTGACCGAAACTAGTGTATAATATACTATGATTTTTGACCGAAACTTGCATTTCGAAAAGTTTCATAGAATCTAGTTTTCAGATGATTTTTTTTTGCATGGACTTCCATCATAACCTTCCCTCTTAACATATATAAATGATCTGAAAAGTCTCGTATCATTTCAAATAGTCACCAATTAAATTTTATATTTTTGACCGAAACTAGTGTATAATATACTATGATTTTTGAACGAAACTTGCATTTCGAAAAGTTTCATAGAATCTAGTTTTCAGATGATTTTTTTGCATGGGCTTCTATAATTACCTTCCCTCTTAACATATATAAATGATCTAAAAAGTCTCGTATCATTTCAAATAGTCCACAATTAAATATGATTTTTTTTACTGAAACTAGTGTATAATATACTATGATTTTTGACCGAAACATGCATTTCGAAAAGTTTCATAGAATATAGTTTTTAGATGATTTTTTTGCATGGAATTCCATCATAACCTTCCCTCTTAACATATATAAATGATCTGAAAAGTCTCGTATCATTTCAAATAGTCACCAATTAAATTCGATATTTTTGACCGAAACTAGTGTATAATATACTATGATTTTTGACCGAAACTTGCATTTCGAAAAGTTTCATAGAATCTATTTTTCAGATGATTTTTTTGCATGGGCTTCCATAATAACCTTCCCTCTTAACATATATAAATGATCTGTCAAGTCTCGTATCATTTAAAATAATCCACAATTAAATATGATTTTTTTGACATAAACTAGTGTATAATATACTATGATTTTTTACAGAAACTTTCATTTCTAAAAGTTGCATAAAATATATTTTTCAGATGATTTTTTTGCATGGACTTCCATCTTAACCTGCCCTCTTAACATATAAAAATGATCTGAAAAGTCTCGTATCATTTCAAATAGTCACCAATTAAATTCGATATTTTTTACCGAAACTAGTGTATAATATACTATGATTTTTGACCGAAACTTGCATTTCGAAAAGTTTCATAGAATCTAGTTTTCAAATGATTTTTTTGCATGGGCTTCCATAATAACCTTCCCTCCTAACATATATAAATGATCTGAAAAGTCTCGTATCATTTCAAATAGTTCCCAATTAAATATGATTTTTTTGACCGAAACTAGTGTATAATATACTATGATTTTTGACCGAAACTTGCATTTCGAAAAGTTTCATAGAATATAGTTTTCAGATGATTTTTTTGCATGGACTTTCATCATAACCTTCCCTCTTAACATATATAAATGATCTGAAAAGTCTCGTATCATTTTAAATAGTCACCAATTAAATTCGTTATTTTTGACCGAAACTAGTGTATAATATACTATGATTTTTGCCCGAAACTTGCATTTCGAAAAGTTTCATAGAATCTAGTTTTCATATGATTTTTTTGCATGGGCTTCCATAATAACCTTCCCTCTTAACATATAAAAATGATCTGTCAAGTCTCGTATCATTTCAAATAGTCCACAATTAAATTTTATTTTTTTTGACTGAAACTAGTGTATAATATACTATGATTTTTGACCGAAACTTGCATTTCGAAAAGTTTCATAGAATCTAGTTTTCAGATGATTTTTTTTTGCATGGACTTCCATCATAACCTTCCCTCTTAACATATATAAATGATCTGAAAAGTCTCGTATCATTTCAAATAGTCCACAATTAAATTTGATTTTTTTGACCGAAACTAGTGTATAATATACTATGATTTTTGACCGAAACTTGCATTTCGAAATGTTTCATAGAATCTAGTTTTCAGATGATTTTTTTTTTTGCATGGACTTCCATCATAACCTTCCCTCTTAACATATATAAATGATCTGAAAAGTCTCGTATCATTTCAAATAGTCACCAATTAAATTTTATATTTTTGACCGAAACTAGTGTATAATATACTATGATTTTTGAACGAAACTTGCATTTCGAAAAGTTTCATAGAATCTAGTTTTCAGATGATTTTTTTGCATGGGCTTCCATAATAACCTTCCCTCTTAACATATAAAAATGATCTAAAAAGTCTCGTATCATTTCAAATAGTCCACAATTAAATTTTATATTTTTGACCGAAACTAGTGTATAATATACTATGATTTTTGACCAAAACTTGCATTTCGAAAAGTTTCATAGAATCTAGATTTCAGATGATTTTTTTGCATGGGCTTCCATAATAACCTTCCCTCTTAACATATACAAATGATCTGAAAAGTCTCGTATCATTTCAAATAGTTCCCAATTAAATATGATTTTTTTGACCGAAACTAGTGTATAATATACTATGATTTTTGACCGAAACTTGCATTTCGAAAAGTTTCATAGAATATAGTTTTCAGATGATTTTTTTGCATGGACTTCCCTCATAAACTTCCCTCTTAACATATATAAATGATCTGAAAAGTCTCGTATCATTTCAAATAGTCACCAATTAAATTTGATATTTTTGACCGAAAATAGTGTATAATATACTATGATTTTTGACCGAAACTTGCATTTCGAAAAGTTTCATAGAATCTAGTTTTCAGATGATTTTTTTGCATGGGCTTCCATAATGACCTTCCCTCTTAACATATATAAATGATCTGTCAAGTCTCGTATCATTTCAAATAATCCACAATTAAATATGATTTTTTTGACCGAAACTAGTGTATAATATACTATGATTTTTGACCGAAACTTGAATTTCGAAAAGTTTCATAGAATCTAGTTTTCAAATGATTTTTTTGCATGGGCTTCCATAATAACCTTCCCTCTTAACATATATAAATGATCTGTCAAGTCTCGTATCATTTCAAATAGTCCACAATTAAATTTGATTTTTTTGACCGAAACTAGTGTATAATATACTATGATTTTTGACCGAAACTTGCATTTCGAAAAGTTTCATAGAATATAGTTTTCAGATGATTTTTTTGCATGGACTTCCATCGTAACCTGCCCTCTTAACATATATAAATGATCTGAAAAGTCTCGTATCATTTCAAATAGTCACCAATTAAATTTGATATTTTTGACCGAAACTAGTGTATAATATACTATGATTTTTGACCGAAACTTGCATTTCGAAAAGTTTCATAGAATCTAGTTTTCAGATGATTTTTTTGCATGGGCTTCCATAATAACCTTCCCTCTTAACATATATAAATGATCTGAAAAGTCTCGTATCATTTCAAATAGTTCCCAATTAAATATGATTTTTTTGACCGAAACTAGTGTATAATATACTATGATTTTTGACCGAAACATGCATTTCGAAAAGTTTCATAGAATATAGTTTTCAGATGATTTTTTTGCATGGACTTCCATCATAACCTTCCCTCTTAACATATATAAATGATTTGAAAAGTCTCGTATCATTTCAAATAGTCACCAATTAAATTTGATATTTTTGACCGAAACTAGTGTATAATATACTATGATTTTTGACCGAAACTTGCATTTCGAAAAGTTTCATAGAATCTAGTTTTCAGATGATTTTTTTGCATGAGCTTCCATAATGACCTTCCCTCTTAACATATATAAATGATCTGTCAAGTCTCGTATCATTTCAAATAATCCACAATTAAATATGATTTTTTTGACAGAAACTAGTGTATAATATACTATTATTTTTGACCGAAACTTTCATTTCTAGAAGTTTCATAGAATATAGTTTTCAGATGATTTTTTTGCATGGATTTCCATCTTAACTTGCCCTCTTAACATATAAAAATGATCTGAAAAGTCTCGTATCATTTCAAATAGTCACCAATTAAATTCGATATTTTTGACCGAAACAAGTTAATAATATACTATGATTTTTGACCGAAACTTGCATTTCGAAAAGTTTCATAGAATCTAGTTTTCAAATGATTTTTTTGCATGGGCTTCCATAATAACCTTCCCTCTTAACATATATAAATGATCTGTCAAGTCTCGTATCATTTCAAATAGTCCACAATTAAATTTGATTTTTTTGACTGAAACTAGTGTATAATATACTATGATTTTTGACCGAAACTTGCATTTCGAAAAGTTTCATAGAATATAGTTTTCAGATGATTTTTTTGCATGGACTTCCATCCTAACCTGCCCTCTTAACATATATAAATGATTTGAAAAGTCTCGTATCATTTCAAATACTTCCCACTTAAATTCGATATTTTTGACCGAAACTAGTGTATAATATACTATGAGTTTTGACCGAAACTTGCATTTCAAAAAGTTTCATAGGATCTAGTTTTCTGTTAATTTTTTGCATGGACTTCTATCATAACCTTCCCTCTTAACATATATAAATGATCTGAAAAGTCTCGTAGCATTTCAAATAGTCCACAATTAAATTTGATTTTTTTGACCAAAACTAGTGTATAATATACTATGATTTTTGACCGAAACTTGCATTTCGAAAAGTTTCATAGAATCTAGTTTTCAGATGATTTTTTTGCATGGACTTCCATCATAACCTTCCCTCTTATCATATATAATTGATCTGAAAAGTCTCGTATCATTTCAAATAGTCACCAATTAAATTTGATATTTTTGACCGAAACTAGTGTATAATATACTATGATTTTTGACCGAAACTTGCATTTCGAAAAGTTTCATAGAATCTAGTTTTCAAATGATTTTTTTGCATGGGCTTCCATAATAACCTTCCCTCTTAACATATATAAATGATCTGAAAAGTCTCGTATCATTTCAAATAGTTCCCAATTAAATATGATTTTTTTGACCGAAACTAGTGTATAATATACTATGATTTTTGACCGAAACTTGCATTTCGAAAAGTTTCATAGAATATAGTTTTCAGATGATTTTTTTGCATGGACTTCCATCATAACCTTCCCTCTTAACATATATAAATGATCTGAAAAGTCTCGTATCATTTCAAATAGTCACCAATTAAATTTGATATTTTTGACCGAAACTAGTGTATAATATACTATGATTTTTGACCGAAACTTGCATTTCGAAAAGTTTCATAGAATCTAGTTTTCAGATGATTTTTTTGCATGGGCTTCCATAATGACCTTCCCTCTTAACATATATAAATGATCTGTCAAGTCTCGTATCATTTAAAATAATCAACAATTAAATATGATTTTTTTGACAGAAACTAGTGTATAATATACTATGATTTTTGACCGAAACTTTCATTTCTAGAAGTTTCATAGAATATAGTTTTCAGATGATTTTTTTGCATGGACTTCCATCTTAACTTGCCCT
Source organism: Lathyrus aphaca (assembly GCA_963966055.1). Lineage (NCBI taxonomy): Eukaryota > Viridiplantae > Streptophyta > Magnoliopsida > Fabales > Fabaceae > Lathyrus > Lathyrus aphaca. Next base: position 641,127,063 of record OZ014520.1, on the reverse strand, counting down.
CTTAACATATAAAAATGATCTGAAAAGTCTCGTATCATTTCAAATAGTCACCAATTAAATTCGATATTTTTGACCGAAACTAGTGTATAATATACTATGATTTTTGACCGAAACTTGCATTTCGAAAAGTTTCATAGAATCTAGTTTTCAAATGATTTTTTTGCTTGGGCTTCCATAATAACCATCCCTCTTAACATATATAAATGATCTGTCAAGTCTCGTATCATTTCAAATAGTCCACAATTAAATTTGATTTTTTTGACTGAAACTAGTGTATAATATACTATGATTTTTGACCGAAACGTGCATTTCGAAAAGTTTCATAGAATATAGTTTTCAGTTGATTTTTTTGCATGGACTTCCATCGTAACCTGCCCTCTTAACATATATAAAAGATTTGAAAAGTCTCGTATCATTTCAAATACTTCCCACTTAAATTCGATATTTTTGACCGAAACTAGTGTATAATATACTATGATTTTTGACCGAAACTTGCATTTCAAAAAGTTTCATAGGATCTAGTTTTCTGTTAATTTTTTTGCATGGACTTCTATCATAACCTTCCCTCTTAACATATATAAATGATCTGAAAAGTCTCGTAGCATTTCAAATAGTCCACAATTAAATTTGATTTTTTTGACCGAAACTAGTGTATAATATACTATGATATTTGACCGAAACTTGCATTTCGAAAAGTTTCATAGAATCTAGTTTTCAGATGATTTTTTTGCATGGACTTCCATCATAACCTTCCCTCTTATCATATATAATTGATCTGAAAAGTCTCGTATCATTTCAAATAGTCACCAATTAAATTTGATATTTTTGACCGAAATTAGTGTATAATATACTATGATTTTTGACCGAAACTAGCATTTCGAAAAGTTTCATAGAATCTAGTTTTCAGATGATTTTTTTGCATGGGCTTCCATAATAACCTTCCCTCTTAACATATATAAATGATCTGAAAAGTCTCGTATCATTTCAAATAGTTCCCAATTAAATATGATTTTTTTGACCGAAACTAGTGTATAATATACTATGATTTTTGACCGAAACTTGCATTTCGAAAAGTTTCATAGAATATAGTTTTCAGATGATTTTTTTGCATGGACTTCCATCATTACCTTCCCTCTTAACATATATAAGTGATCTGAAAAGTCTCGTATCATTTCAAATAGTCACCAATTAAATTTGATATTTTTGACCGAAACTAGTGTATAATATACTATGATTTTTGACCGAAACTTGCATTTCGAAAAGTTTCATAGAATCTAGTTTTCAATTGATTTTTTTGCATGGGCTTCCATAATGACCTTCCCTCTTAACATATATAAATGATCTGTCAAGTCTCGTATCATTTAAAATAATCAACAATTAAATATGATTTTTTTGACAGAAACTAGTGTATAATATACTATGATTTTTGACCGAAACTTTCATTTCTAGAAGTTTCATAGAATATAGTTTTCAGATGATTTTTTTGCATGGACTTCCATCTTAACTTGCCCTCTTAACATATAAAAATGATCTGAAAAGTCTCGTATCATTTCAAATAGTCACCAATTAAATTCGATATTTTTGACCGAAACTAGTGTATAATATACTATGATTTTTGACCGAAACTTGCATTTCGAAAAGTTTCATAGAATCTAGTTTTCAAATGATTTTTTTGCTTGGGCTTCCATAATAACCATCCCTCTTAACATATATAAATGATCTGTCAAGTCTCGTATCATTTCAAATAGTCCACAATTAAATTTGATTTTTTTGACTGAAACTAGTGTATAATATACTATGATTTTTGACCGAAACGTGCATTTCGAAAAGTTTCATAGAATATAGTTTTCAGTTGATTTTTTTGCATGGACTTCCATCGTAACCTGCCCTCTTAACATATATAAAAGATTTGAAAAGTCTCGTATCATTTCAAATACTTCCCACTTAAATTCGATATTTTTGACCGAAACTAGTGTATAATATACTATGATTTTTGACCGAAACTTGCATTTCAAAAAGTTTCATAGGATCTAGTTTTCTGTTAATTTTTTTGCATGGACTTCTATCATAACCTTCCCTCTTAACATATATAAATGATCTGAAAAGTCTCGTAGCATTTCAAATAGTCCACAATTAAATTTGATTTTTTTGACCGAAACTAGTGTATAATATACTATGATATTTGACCGAAACTTGCATTTCGAAAAGTTTCATAGAATCTAGTTTTCAGATGATTTTTTTGCATGGACTTCCATCATAACCTTCCCTCTTATCATATATAATTGATCTGAAAAGTCTCGTATCATTTCAAATAGTCACCAATTAAATTTGATATTTTTGACCGAAATTAGTGTATAATATACTATGATTTTTGACCGAAACTAGCATTTCGAAAAGTTTCATAGAATCTAGTTTTCAGATGATTTTTTTGCATGGGCTTCCATAATAACCTTCCCTCTTAACATATATAAATGATCTGAAAAGTCTCGTATCATTTCAAATAGTTCCCAATTAAATATGATTTTTTTGACCGAAACTAGTGTATAATATACTATGATTTTTGACCGAAACTTGCATTTCGAAAAGTTTCATAGAATATAGTTTTCAGATGATTTTTTTGCATGGACTTCCATCATTACCTTCCCTCTTAACATATATAAGTGATCTGAAAAGTCTCGTATCATTTCAAATAGTCACCAATTAAATTTGATATTTTTGACCGAAACTAGTGTATAATATACTATGATTTTTGACCGAAACTTGCATTTCGAAAAGTTTCATAGAATCTAGTTTTCAATTGATTTTTTTGCATGGGCTTCCATAATGACCTTCCCGCTTAACATATATAAATGATCTGTCAAGTCTCTTATCATTTCAAATAATCCACAATTAAATATGATTTTTTTGACAGAAACTAGTGTATAATATACTATGATTTTTGACCGAAACTTTCATTTCTAGAAGTTTCATAGAATATAGTTTTCAGATGATTTTTTTGCATGGACTTCCATCTTAACTTGCCCTCTTAACATATAAAAATGATCTGAAAAGTCTCGTATCATTTCAAATAGTCACCAATTAAATTCGATATTTTTGACCGAAACTAGTGTATAATATACTATGATTTTTGACCGAAACTTGCATTTCGAAAAGTTTCATAGAATCTAGTTTTCAAATGATTTTTTTGCTTGGGCTTCCATAATAACCATCCCTCTTAACATATATAAATGATCTGTCAAGTCTCGTATCATTTCAAATAGTCCACAATTAAATTTGATTTTTTTGACTGAAACTAGTGTATAATATACTATGATTTTTGACAGAAACTTGCATTTCGAAAAGTTTCATAGAATATAGTTTTCAGTTGATTTTTTTGCATGGACTTCCATCGTAACCTGCCCTCTTAACATATATAAATGATTTGAAAAGTCTCGTATCATTTCAAATACTTCCCACTTAAATTCGATATTTTTGACCGAAACTAGTGTATAATATACTATGATTTTTGACCGAAACTTGCATTTCAAAAAGTTTCATAGGATCTAGTTTTCTGTTAATTTTTTTGCATGGACTTCTATCATAACCTTCCCTCTTAACATATATAAATGATCTGAAAAGTCTCGTAGCATTTCAAATAGTCCACAATTAAATTTGATTTTTTTGACCGAAACTAGTGTATAATATACTATGATATTTGACCGAAACTTGCATTTCGAAAAGTTTCATAGAATCTAGTTTTCAGATGATTTTTTTGCATGGACTTCCATCATAACCTTCCCTCTTATCATATATAATTGATCTGAAAAGTCTCGTATCATTTCAAATAGTCACCAATTAAATTTGATATTTTTGACCGAAATTAGTGTATAATATACTATGATTTTTGACCGAAACTAGCATTTCGAAAAGTTTCATAGAATCTAGTTTTCAGATGATTTTTTTGCATGGGCTTCCATAATAACCTTCCCTCTTAACATATATAAATGATCTGAAAAGTCTCGTATCATTTCAAATAGTTCCCAATTAAATATGATTTTTTTGACCGAAACTAGTGTATAACATACTATGATTTTTGACCGAAACTTGCATTTCGAAAAGTTTCATAGAATATAGTTTTCAGATGATTTTTTTGCATGGACTTCCATCATTACCTTCCCTCTTAACATATATAAATGATCTGAAAAGTCTCGTATCATTTCAAATAGTCACCAATTAAATTTGATATTTTTGACCGAAACTAGTGTATAATATACTATGATTTTTGACCGAAACTTGCATTTCGAAAAGTTTCATAGAATCTAGTTTTCAATTGATTTTTTTGCATGGGCTTCCATAATGACCTTCCCTCTTAACATATATAAATGATCTGTCAAGTCTCTTATCATTTCAAATAATCCACAATTAAATATGATTTTTTTGACAGAAACTAGTGTATAATATACTATGATTTTTGACCGAAACTTTCATTTCTAGAAGTTTCATAGAATATAGTTTTCAGATGATTTTTTTGCATGGACTTCCATCTTAACTTGCCCTCTTAACATATAAAAATGATCTGAAAAGTCTCGTATCATTTCAAATAGTCACCAACTAAATTCGATATTTTTGACCGAAACTAGTGTATAATATACTATGATTTTTGACCGAAACTTGCATTTCGAAAAGTTTCATAGAATCTAGTTTTCAAATGATTTTTTTGCTTGGGCTTCCATAATAACCATCCCTCTTAACATATATAAATGATCTGTCAAGTCTCGTATCATTTCAAATAGTCCACAATTAAATTTGATTTTTTTGACTGAAACTAGTGTATAATATACTATGATTTTTGACTGAAACTTGCATTTCGAAAAGTTTCATAGAATATAGTTTTCAGTTGATTTTTTTGCATGGACTTCCATCGTAACCTGCCCTCTTAACATATATAAATGATTTGAAAAGTCTCGTATCATTTCAAATACTTCCCACTTAAATTCGATATTTTTGACCGAAACTAGTGTATAATATACTATGATTTTTGACCGAAACTTGCATTTCAAAAAGTTTCATAGGATCTAGTTTTCTGTTAATTTTTTTGCATGGACTTCTATCATAACCTTCCCTCTTAACATATATAAATGATCTGAAAAGTCTCGTAGCATTTCAAATAGTCCACAATTAAATTTGATTTTTTTGACCGAAACTAGTGTATAATATACTATGATATTTGACCGAAACTTGCATTTCGAAAAGTTTCATAGAATCTAGTTTTCAGATGATTTTTTTGCATGGACTTCCATCATAACCTTCCCTCTTATCATATATAATTGATCTGAAAAGTCTCGTATCATTTCAAATAGTCACCAATTAAATTTGATATTTTTGACCGAAATTAGTGTATAATATACTATGATTTTTGACCGAAACTAGCATTTCGAAAAGTTTCATAGAATCTAGTTTTCAGATGATTTTTTTGCATGGGCTTCCATAATAACCTTCCCTCTTAACATATATAAATGATCTGAAAAGTCTCGTATCATTTCAAATAGTTCCCAATTAAATATGATTTTATTGACCGAAACTAGTGTATAATATATTATGATTTTTGACCGAAACTTGCATTTCGAAAAGTTTCATAGAATATAGTTTTCAGATGATTTTTTTGCATGGACTTCCATCATAACCTTCCCTCTTAACATATATAAATGATCTGAAAAGTCTCGTATCATTTCAAATAGTCACCAATTAAATTTGATATTTTTGACCGAAACTAGTGTATAATATACTATGATTTTTGACCGAAACTTGCATTTCGAAAAGTTTCATAGAATCTAGTTTTCAGATGATTTTTTTGCATGGGCTTCCATAATGACCTTCCCTCTTAACATATATAAATGATCTGTCAAGTCTCTTATCATTTCAAATAATCCACAATTAAATATGATTTTTTTGACAGAAACTAGTGTATAATATACTATGATTTTTGACCGAAACTTTCATTTCTAGAAGTTTCATAGAATATAGTTTTCAGATGATTTTTTTGCATGGACTTCCATCTTAACTTGCCCTCTTAACATATAAAAATGATCTGAAAAGTCTCGTATCATTTCAAATAGTCACCAATTAAATTCGATATATTTGACCGAAACTAGTGTATAATATACTATGATTTTTGACCGAAACTTACATTTCGAAAAGTTTCATAGAATCTAGTTTTCAAATGATTTTTTTGCATGGGCTTCCATAATAACCTTCCCTCTTAACATATATAAATGATCTGTCAAGTCTCGTATCATTTCAAATAGTCCACAATTAAATTTGATTTTTTTGACTGAAACTAGTGTATAATATACTATGATTTTTGACCGAAACTTGCATTTCGAAAAGTTTCATAGAATATAGTTTTCAGTTGATTTTTTTGCATGGACTTCCATCGTAACCTGCCCTCTTAACATATATAAATGATTTGAAAAGTCTCGTATCATTTCAAATACTTCCCACTTAAATTCGATATTTTTGACCGAAACTAGTGTATAATATACTATGATTTTTGACCGAAACTTGCATTTCAAAAAGTTTCATAGGATCTAGTTTTCTGTTAATTTTTTTGCATGGACTTCTATCATAACCTTCCCTCTTAACATATATAAATGATCTGAAAAGTCTCGTAGCATTTCAAATAGTCCACAATTAAATTTGATTTTTTTGACCGAAACTAGTGTATAATATACTATGATTTTTGACCGAAACTTGCATTTCGAAAAGTTTCATAGAATCTATTTTTCAGATGATTTTTTTGCATGGACTTCCATCATAACCTTCCCTCTTATCATATATAATTGATCTGAAAAGTCTCGTATCATTTCAAATAGTCACCAATTAAATTTGATATTTTTGACCGAAACTAGTGTATAATATACTATGATTTTTGACCGAAACTTGCATTTCGAAAAGTTTCATAGAATCTAGTTTTCAGATGATTTTTTTGCATGGGCTTCCATATTGACCTTCCCTCTTAACATATATAAATGATCTGTCAAGTCTCGTATCATTTCAAATAATCAACAATTAAATATGATTTTTTTGACAGAAACTAGTGTATAATATACTATGATTTTTGACCGAAACTTTCATTTCTAGAAGTTTCATAGAATATAGTTTTCAGATGATTTTTTTGCATGGACTTCCATCTTAACTTGCCCTCTTAACATATAAAAATGATCTGAAAAGTCTCGTATCATTTCAAATAGTCACCAATTAAATTCGATATTTTTGACCGAAACTAGTGTATAATATACTATGATTTTTGACCGAAACTTACATTTCGAAAAGTTTCATAGAATCTAGTTTTCAAATGACTTTTTTGCATGGGCTTCCATAATAACCTTCCCTCTTAACATATATAAATGATCTGTCAAGTCTCGTATCATTTCAAATAGTCCACAATTAAATTTGATTTTTTTGACTGAAACTAGTGTATAATATACTATGATTTTTGACCGAAACTTGCATTTCGAAAAGTTTCATAGAATATAGTTTTCAGTTGATTTTTTTGCATGGACTTCCATCGTAACCTGCCCTCTTAACATATATAAATGATTTGAAAAGTCTCGTATCATTTCAAATACTTCCCACTTAAATTCGATATTTTTGACCGAAACTAGTGTATAATATACTATGATTTTTGACCGAAACTTGCATTTCAAAAAGTTTCATAGGATCTAGTTTTCTGTTAATTTTTTTGCATGGACTTCTATCATAACCTTCCCTCTTAACATATATAAATGATCTGAAAAGTCTCGTAGCATTTCAAATAGTCCACAATTAAATTTGATTTTTTTGACAAAAACTAGTGTATAATATACTATGATTTTTGACCGAAACTTGCATTTCGAAAAGTTTCATAGAATCTATTTTTCAGATGATTTTTTTGCATGGACTTCCATCATAACCTTCCCTCTTATCATATATAATTGATCTGAAAAGTCTCGTATCATTTCAAATAGTCACCAATTAAATTTGATATTTTTGACCGAAACTAGTGTATAATATACTATGATTTTTGACCGAAACATGCATTTCGAAAAGTTTCATAGAATCTAGTTTTCAGATGATTTTTTTGCATGGGCTTCCATATTGACCTTCCCTCTTAACATATATAAATGATCTGTCAAGTCTCGTATCATTTCAAATAATCAACAATTAAATATGATTTTTTTGACAGAAACTAGTGCATAATATACTATGATTTTTGACCGAAACTTTCATTTCTAGAAGTTTCATAGAATATAGTTTTCAGATGATTTTTTTGCATGGACTTCCATCTTAACTTGCCCTCTTAACATATAAAAATGATCTGAAAAGTCTCGTATCATTTCAAATAGTCACCAATTAAATTCGATATTTTTGACCGAAACTAGTGTATAATATACTATGATTTTTGACCGAAACTTACATTTCGAAAAGTTTCATAGAATCTAGTTTTCAAATGATTTTTTTGCATGGGCTTCCATAATAACCTTCCCTCTTAACATATATAAATGATCTGTCAAGTCTCGTATCATTTCAAATAGTCCACAATTAAATTTGATTTTTTTGACTGAAACTAGTGTATAATATACTATGATTTTTGACCGAAACTTGCATTTCGAAAAGTTTCATAGAATATAGTTTTCAGTTGATTTTTTTGCATGGACTTCCATCGTAACCTGCCCTCTTAACATATATAAATGATTTGAAAAGTCTCGTATCATTTCAAATAATTCCCACTTAAATTCGATATTTTTGACCGAAACTAGTGTATAATATACTATGATTTTTGACCGAAACATGCATTTCAAAAAGTTTCATAGGATCTAGTTTTCTGTTAATTTTTTTGCATGGACTTCTATCATAACCTTCCCTCTTAACATATATAAATGATCTGAAAAGTCTCGTAGCATTTCAAATAGTCCACAATTAAATTTGATTTTTTTGACCGAAACTAGTGTATAATATACTATGATTTTTGACCGAAACTTGCATTTCGAAAAGTTTCATAGAATCTAGTTTTCAGATGATTTTTTTGCATGGACTTCCATCATAACCTTCCCTCTTATCATATATAATTGATCTGAAAAGTCTCGTATCATTTCAAATAGTCACCAATTAAATTTGATATTTTTGACCGAAACTAGTGTATAATATACTATGATTTTTGACCGAAACTTGCATTTCGAAAAGTTTCATAGAATCTAGTTTTCAGATGATTTTTTTGCATGGGCTTCCATAATGACCTTCCCTCTTAACATATATAAATGATCTGTCAAGTCTCGTATCATTTCAAATAATCAACAATTAAATATGATTTTTTTGACAGAAACTAGTGTATAATATACTATGATTTTTGACCGAAACTTTCATTTCTAGAAGTTTCATAGAATATAGTTTTCAGATGATTTTTTTGAATGGACTTCCATCTTAACTTGCCCTCTTAACATATAAAAATGATCTGAAAAGTCTCGTATCATTTCAAATAGTCACCAATTAAATTCGATATTTTTGACCGAAACTAGTGTATAATATACTATGATTTTTGACCGAAACTTGCATTTCGAAAAGTTTCATAGAATCTAGTTTTCAAATGATTTTTTTGCTTGGGCTTCCATAATAACCATCCCTCTTAACATATATAAATGATATGTCAAGTCTCGTATCATTTCAAATAGTCCACAATTAAATTTGATTTTTTTGACTGAAACTAGTGTATAATATACTATGATTTTTGACCGAAACTTGCATTTCGAAAAGTTTCATAGAATATAGTTTTCAGTTGATTTTTTTGCATGGACTTCCATCGTAACCTGCCCTCTTAACATATATAAATGATTTGAAAAGTCTCGTATCATTTCAAATACTTCCCACTTAAATTCGATATTTTTGACCGAAACTAGTGTATAATATACTATGATTTTTGACCGAAACTTGCATTTCAAAAAGTTTCATAGGATCTAGTTTTCTGTTAATTTTTTTGCATGGACTTCTATCATAACCTTCCCTCTTAACATATATAAATGATCTGAAAAGTCTCGTAGCATTTCAAATAGTCCACAATTAAATTTGATTTTTTTGACCGAAACTAGTGTATAATATACTATGATTTTTGACCGAAACTTGCATTTCGAAAAGTTTCATAGAATCTATTTTTCAGATGATTTTTTTGCATGGACTTCCATCATAACCTTCCCTCTTATCATATATAATTGATCTGAAAAGTCTCGTATCATTTCAAATAGTCACCAATTAAATTTGATATTTTTGACCGAAACTAGTGTATAATATACTATGATTTTTGACCGAAACATGCATTTCGAAAAGTTTCATAGAATCTAGTTTTCAGATGATTTTTTTGCATGGGCTTCCATATTGACCTTCCCTCTTAACATATATAAATGATCTGTCAAGTCTCGTATCATTTCAAATAATCAACAATTAAATATGATTTTTTTGACAGAAACTAGTGTATAATATACTATGATTTTTGACCGAAACTTTCATTTCTAGAAGTTTCATAGAATATAGTTTTCAGATGATTTTTTTGCATGGACTTCCATCTTAACTTGCCCTCTTAACATATAAAAATGATCTGAAAAGTCTCGTATCATTTCAAATAGTCACCAATTAAATTCGATATTTTTGACCGAAACTAGTGTATAATATACTATGATTTTTGACCGAAACTTACATTTCGAAAAGTTTCATAGAATCTAGTTTTCAAATGATTTTTTTGCATGGGCTTCCATAATAACCTTCCCTCTTAACATATATAAATGATCTGTCAAGTCTCGTATCATTTCAAATAGTCCACAATTAAATTTGATTTTTTTGACTGAAACTAGTGTATAATATACTATGATTTTTGACCGAAACTTGCATTTCGAAAAGTTTCATAGAATATAGTTTTCAGTTGATTTTTTTGCATGGACTTCCATCGTAACCTGCCCTCTTAACATATATAAATGATTTGAAAAGTCTCGTATCATTTCAAATAATTCCCACTTAAATTCGATATTTTTGACCGAAACTAGTGTATAATATACTATGATTTTTGACCGAAACATGCATTTCAAAAAGTTTCATAGGATCTAGTTTTCTGTTAATTTTTTTGCATGGACTTCTATCATAACCTTCCCTCTTAACATATATAAATGATCTGAAAAGTCTCGTAGCATTTCAAATAGTCCACAATTAAATTTGATTTTTTTGACCGAAACTAGTGTATAATATACTATGATTTTTGACCGAAACTTGCATTTCGAAAAGTTTCATAGAATCTAGTTTTCAGATGATTTTTTTGCATGGACTTCCATCATAACCTTCCCTCTTATCATATATAATTGATCTGAAAAGTCTCGTATCATTTCAAATAGTCACCAATTAAATTTGATATTTTTGACCGAAACTAGTGTATAATATACTATGATTTTTGACCGAAACATGCATTTCGAAAAGTTTCATAGAATCTAGTTTTCAGATGATTTTTTTGCATGGGCTTCCATAATGACCTTCCCTCTTAACATATATAAATGATCTGTCAAGTCTCGTATCATTTCAAATAATCAACAATTAAATATGATTTTTTTGACAGAAACTAGTGTATAATATACTATGATTTTTGACCGAAACTTTCATTTCTAGAAGTTTCATAGAATATAGTTTTCAGATGATTTTTTTGCATGGACTTCCATCTTAACTTGCCCTCTTAACATATAAAAATGATCTGAAAAGTCTCGTATCATTTCAAATAGTCACCAATTAAATTCGATATTTTTGACCGAAACTAGTGTATAATATACTATGATTTTTGACCGAAACTTACATTTCGAAAAGTTTCATAGAATCTAGTTTTCAAATGATTTTTTTGCATGGGCTTCCATAATAACCTTCCCTCTTAACATATATAAATGATCTGTCAAGTCTCGTATCATTTCAAATAGTCCACAATTAAATTTGATTTTTTTGACTGAAACTAGTGTATAATATACTATGATTTTTGACCGAAACTTGCATTTCGAAAAGTTTCATAGAATATAGTTTTCAGTTGATTTTTTTGCATGGACTTCCATCGTAACCTGCCCTCTTAACATATATAAATGATTTGAAAAGTCTCGTATCATTTCAAATAATTCCCACTTAAATTCGATATTTTTGACCGAAACTAGTGTATAATATACTATGATTTTTGACCGAAACATGCATTTCAAAAAGTTTCATAGGATCTAGTTTTCTGTTAATTTTTTTGCATGGACTTCTATCATAACCTTCCCTCTTAACATATATAAATGATCTGAAAAGTCTCGTAGCATTTCAAATAGTCCACAATTAAATTTGATTTTTTTGACCGAAACTAGTGTATAATATACTATGATTTTTGACCGAAACTTGCATTTCGAAAAGTTTCATAGAATCTAGTTTTCAGATGATTTTTTTGCATGGACTTCCATCATAACCTTCCCTCTTATCATATATAATTGATCTGAAAAGTCTCGTATCATTTCAAATAGTCACCAATTAAATTTGATATTTTTGACCGAAACTAGTGTATAATATACTATGATTTTTGACCGAAACTTGCATTTCGAAAAGTTTCATAGAATCTAGTTTTCAGATGATTTTTTTGCATGGGCTTCCATAATGACCTTCCCTCTTAACATATATAAATGATCTGTCAAGTCTCGTATCATTTCAAATAATCAACAATTAAATATGATTTTTTTGACAGAAACTAGTGTATAATATACTATGATTTTTGACCGAAACTTTCATTTCTAGAAGTTTCATAGAATATAGTTTTCAGATGATTTTTTTGAATGGACTTCCATCTTAACTTGCCCTCTTAACATATAAAAATGATCTGAAAAGTCTCGTATCATTTCAAATAGTCACCAATTAAATTCGATATTTTTGACCGAAACTAGTGTATAATATACTATGATTTTTGACCGAAACTTGCATTTCGAAAAGTTTCATAGAATCTAGTTTTCAAATGATTTTTTTGCTTGGGCTTCCATAATAACCATCCCTCTTAACATATATAAATGATATGTCAAGTCTCGTATCATTTCAAATAGTCCACAATTAAATTTGATTTTTTTGACTGAAACTAGTGTATAATATACTATGATTTTTGACCGAAACTTGCATTTCGAAAAGTTTCATAGAATATAGTTTTCAGTTGATTTTTTTGCATGGACTTCCATCGTAACCTGCCCTCTTAACATATATAAATGATTTGAAAAGTCTCGTATCATTTCAAATACTTCCCACTTAAATTCGATATTTTTGACCGAAACTAGTGTATAATATACTATGATTTTTGACCGAAACTTGCATTTCAAAAAGTTTCATAGGATCTAGTTTTCTGTTAATTTTTTTGCATGGACTTCTATCATAACCTTCCCTCTTAACATATATAAATGATCTGAAAAGTCTCGTAGCATTTCAAATAGTCCACAATTAAATTTGATTTTTTTGACCGAAACTAGTGTATAATATACTATGATTTTTGACCGAAACTTGCATTTCGAAAAGTTTCATAGAATCTAGTTTTCAGATGATTTTTTTGCATGGACTTCCATCATAACCTTCCCTCTTATCATATATAATTGATCTGAAAAGTCTCGTATCATTTCAAATAGTCACCAATTAAATTTGATATTTTTGACCGAAACTAGTGTATAATATACTATGATTTTTGACCGAAACTTGCATTTCGAAAAGTTTCATAGAATCTAGTTTTCAGATGATTTTTTTGCATGGGCTTCCATAATAACCTTCCCTCTTAACATATATAAATGATCTGAAAAGTCTCGTATCATTTCAAATAGTTCCCAATTAAATATGATTTTTTTGACCGAAACTAGTGTATAATATACTATGATTTTTGACCGAAACTTGCATTTCGAAAAGTTTCATAGAATATAGTTTTCAGATGATTTTTTTGCATGGACTTCCATCATAACTTTCCCTCTTAACATATATAAATGATCTGAAAAGTCTCGTATCATTTCAAATAGTCACCAATTAAATTTGATATTTTTGACCGAAACTAGTGTATAATATACTATGATTTTTGACCGAAACTTGCATTTCGAAAAGTTTCATAGAATCTACTTTTCAGATGATTTTTTTTGCATGGGCTTCCATAATGACCTTCCCTCTTAACATATATAAATGATCTGTCAAGTCTCGTATCATTTCAAATAATCAACAATTAAATATGATTTTTTTGACAGAAACTAGTGTATAATATACTATGATTTTTGACCGAAACTTTCATTTCTAGAAGTTTCATAGAATATAGTTTTCAGATGATTTTTTTGCATGGACTTCCATCTTAACTTGCCCTCTTAACATATAAAAATGATCTGAAAAGTCTCGTATCATTTCAAATAGTCACCAATTAAATTCGATATTTTTGACCGAAACTAGTGTATAATATACTATGATTTTTGACCGAAACTTGCATTTCGAAAAGTTTCATAGAATGTAGTTTTCAAATGATTTTTTTGCTTGGGCTTCCATAATAACCATCCCTCTTAACATATATAAATGATATGTCAAGTCTCGTATCATTTCAAATAGTCCACAATTAAATTTGATTTTTTTGACTGAAACTAGTGTATAATATACTATGATTTTTGACCGAAACTTGCATTTCGAAAAGTTTCATAGAATATAGTTTTCAGTTGATTTTTTTGCATGGACTTCCATCGTAACCTGCCCTCTTAACATATATAAATGATTTGAAAAGTCTCGTATCATTTCAAATACTTCCCACTTAAATTCGATATTTTTGACCGAAACTAGTGTATAATATACTATGATTTTTGACCGAAACTTGCATTTCAAAAAGTTTCATAGGATCTAGTTTTCTGTTAATTTTTTTGCATGGACTTCCATCGTAACCTTCCCTCTTAACATATATAAATGATCTGAAAAGTCTCGTAGCATTTCAAATAGTCCACAATTAAATTTGATTTTTTTGACCGAAACTAGTGTATAATATACTATGATTTTTGACCGAAACTTGCATTTCGAAAAGTTTCATAGAATCTAGTTTTCAGATGATTTTTTTGCATGGACTTCCATCATAACCTTCCCTCTTATCATATATAATTGATCTGAAAAGTCTCGTATCATTTCAAATAGTCACCAATTAAATTTGATATTTTTGACCGAAACTAGTGTATAATATACTATGATTTTTGACCGAAACATGCATTTCGAAAAGTTTCATAGAATCTAGTTTTCAGATGATTTTTTTGCATGGGCTTCCATAATGACCTTCCCTCTTAACATATATAAATGATCTGTCAAGTCTCGTATCATTTCAAATAATCAACAATTAAATATGATTTTTTTGACAGAAACTAGTGTATAATATACTATGATTTTTGACCGAAACTTTCATTTCTAGAAGTTTCATAGAATATAGTTTTCAGATGATTTTTTTGCATGGACTTCCATCTTAACTTGCCCTCTTAACATATAAAAATGATCTGAAAAGTCTCGTATCATTTCAAATAGTCACCAATTAAATTCGATATTTTTGACCGAAACTAGTGTATAATATACTATGATTTTTGACCGAAACTTACATTTCGAAAAGTTTCATAGAATCTAGTTTTCAAATGATTTTTTTGCATGGGCTTCCATAATAACCTTCCCTCTTAACATATATAAATGATCTGTCAAGTCTCGTATCATTTCAAATAGTCCACAATTAAATTTGATTTTTTTGACTGAAACTAGTGTATAATATACTATGATTTTTGACCGAAACTTGCATTTCGAAAAGTTTCATAGAATATAGTTTTCAGTTGATTTTTTTGCATGGACTTCCATCGTAACCTGCCCTCTTAACATATATAAATGATTTGAAAAGTCTCGTATCATTTCAAATAATTCCCACTTAAATTCGATATTTTTGACCGAAACTAGTGTATAATATACTATGATTTTTGACCGAAACATGCATTTCAAAAAGTTTCATAGGATCTAGTTTTCTGTTAATTTTTTTGCATGGACTTCTATCATAACCTTCCCTCTTAACATATATAAATGATCTGAAAAGTCTCGTAGCATTTCAAATAGTCCACAATTAAATTTGATTTTTTTGACCGAAACTAGTGTATAATATACTATGATTTTTGACCGAAACTTGCATTTCGAAAAGTTTCATAGAATCTAGTTTTCAGATGATTTTTTTGCATGGACTTCCATCATAACCTTCCCTCTTATCATATATAATTGATCTGAAAAGTCTCGTATCATTTCAAATAGTCACCAATTAAATTTGATATTTTTGACCGAAACTAGTGTATAATATACTATGATTTTTGACCGAAACATGCATTTCGAAAAGTTTCATAGAATCTAGTTTTCAGATGATTTTTTTGCATGGGCTTCCATAATGACCTTCCCTCTTAACATATATAAATGATCTGTCAAGTCTCGTATCATTTCAAATAATCAACAATTAAATATGATTTTTTTGACAGAAACTAGTGTATAATATACTATGATTTTTGACCGAAACTTTCATTTCTAGAAGTTTCATAGAATATAGTTTTCAGATGATTTTTTTGAATGGACTTCCATCTTAACTTGCCCTCTTAACATATAAAAATGATCTGAAAAGTCTCGTATCATTTCAAATAGTCACCAATTAAATTCGATATTTTTGACCGAAACTAGTGTATAATATACTATGATTTTTGACCGAAACTTGCATTTCGAAAAGTTTCATAGAATCTAGTTTTCAAATGATTTTTTTGCTTGGGCTTCCATAATAACCATCCCTCTTAACATATATAAATGATATGTCAAGTCTCGTATCATTTCAAATAGTCCACAATTAAATTTGATTTTTTTGACTGAAACTAGTGTATAATATACTATGATTTTTGACCGAAACTTGCATTTCGAAAAGTTTCATAGAATATAGTTTTCAGTTGATTTTTTTGCATGGACTTCCATCGTAACCTGCCCTCTTAACATATATAAATGATTTGAAAAGTCTCGTATCATTTCAAATACTTCCCACTTAAATTCGATATTTTTGACCGAAACTAGTGTATAATATACTATGATTTTTGACCGAAACTTGCATTTCAAAAAGTTTCATAGGATCTAGTTTTCTGTTAATTTTTTTGCATGGACTTCTATCATAACCTTCCCTCTTAACATATATAAATGATCTGAAAAGTCTCGTAGCATTTCAAATAGTCCACAATTAAATTTGATTTTTTTGACCGAAACTAGTGTATAATATACTATGATTTTTGACCGAAACTTGCATTTCGAAAAGTTTCATAGAATCTAGTTTTCAGATGATTTTTTTGCATGGACTTCCATCATAACCTTCCCTCTTATCATATATAATTGATCTGAAAAGTCTCGTATCATTTCAAATAGTCACCAATTAAATTTGATATTTTTGACCGAAACTAGTGTATAATATACTATGATTTTTGACCGAAACTTGCATTTCGAAAAGTTTCATAGAATCTAGTTTTCAGATGATTTTTTTGCATGGGCTTCCATAATAACCTTCCCTCTTAACATATATAAATGATCTGAAAAGTCTCGTATCATTTCAAATAGTTCCCAATTAAATATGATTTTTTTGACCGAAACTAGTGTATAATATACTATGATTTTTGACCGAAACTTGCATTTCGAAAAGTTTCATAGAATATAGTTTTCAGATGATTTTTTTGCATGGACTTCCATCATAACTTTCCCTCTTAACATATATAAATGATCTGAAAAGTCTCGTATCATTTCAAATAGTCACCAATTAAATTTGATATTTTTGACCGAAACTAGTGTATAATATACTATGATTTTTGACCGAAACTTGCATTTCGAAAAGTTTCATAGAATCTAGTTTTCAGATGATTTTTTTTGCATGGGCTTCCATAATGACCTTCCCTCTTAACATATATAAATGATCTGTCAAGTCTCGTATCATTTCAAATAATCAACAATTAAATATGATTTTTTTGACAGAAACTAGTGTATAATATACTATGATTTTTGACCGAAACTTTCATTTCTAGAAGTTTCATAGAATATAGTTTTCAGATGATTTTTTTGCATGGACTTCCATCTTAACTTGCCCTCTTAACATATAAAAATGATCTGAAAAGTCTCGTATCATTTCAAATAGTCACCAATTAAATTCGATATTTTTGACCGAAACTAGTGTATAATATACTATGATTTTTGACCGAAACTTGCATTTCGAAAAGTTTCATAGAATGTAGTTTTCAAATGATTTTTTTGCTTGGGCTTCCATAATAACCATCCCTCTTAACATATATAAATGATATGTCAAGTCTCGTATCATTTCAAATAGTCCACAATTAAATTTGATTTTTTTGACTGAAACTAGTGTATAATATACTATGATTTTTGACCGAAACTTGCATTTCGAAAAGTTTCATAGAATATAGTTTTCAGTTGATTTTTTTGCATGGACTTCCATCGTAACCTGCCCTCTTAACATATATAAATGATTTGAAAAGTCTCGTATCATTTCAAATACTTCCCACTTAAATTCGATATTTTTGACCGAAACTAGTGTATAATATACTATGATTTTTGACCGAAACTTGCATTTCAAAAAGTTTCATAGGATCTAGTTTTCTGTTAATTTTTTTGCATGGACTTCTATCATAACCTTCCCTCTTAACATATATAAATGATCTGAAAAGTCTCGTAGCATTTCAAATAGTCCACAATTAAATTTGATTTTTTTGACCGAAACTAGTGTATAATATACTATGATTTTTGACCGAAACTTGCATTTCGAAAAGTTTCATAGAATCTAGTTTTCAGATGATTTTTTTGCATGGACTTCCATCATAACCTTCCCTCTTATCATATATAATTGATCTGAAAAGTCTCGTATCATTTCAAATAGTCACCAATTAAATTTGATATTTTTGACCGAAACTAGTGTATAATATACTATGATTTTTGACCGAAACTTGCATTTCGAAAAGTTTCATAGAATCTAGTTTTCAGATGATTTTTTTGCATGGGCTTCCATAATAACCTTCCCTCTTAACATATATAAATGATCTGAAAAGTCTCGTATCATTTCAAATAGTTCCCAATTAAATATGATTTTTTTGACCGAAACTAGTGTATAATATACTATGATTTTTGACCGAAACTTGCATTTCGAAAAGTTTCATAGAATATAGTTTTCAGATGATTTTTTTGCATGGACTTCCATCATAACTTTCCCTCTTAACATATATAAATGATCTGAAAAGTCTCGTATCATTTCAAATAGTCACCAATTAAATTTGATATTTTTGACCGAAACTAGTGTATAATATACTATGATTTTTGACCGAAACTTGCATTTCGAAAAGTTTCATAGAATCTAGTTTTCAGATGATTTTTTTTGCATGGGCTTCCATAATGACCTTCCCTCTTAACATATATAAATGATCTGTCAAGTCTCGTATCATTTCAAATAATCCACAATTAAATATGATTTTTTTGACAGAAACTAGTGTATAATATACTATGATTTTTGACCGAAACTTTCATTTCTAGAAGTTTCATAGAATATAGTTTTCAGATGATTTTTTTGCATGGACTTCCATCGTAACCTGCCCTCTTAACATATATAAATGATTTGAAAAGTCTCGTATCATTTCAAATACTTCCCACTTAAATTCGATATTTTTGACCGAAACTAGTGTATAATATACTATGATTTTTGACCGAAACTTGCATTTCGAAAAGTTTCATAGAATCTAGTTTTCAGATATTTTTTTGCATCGACTTCCATCATTACCTTCCCTCTTAACACATATAAATGATCTGAAAAGTCTCGTATCATTTCAAATAGTCCACAATTAAATTTGATTTTTTTGACCGAAACTAGTGTATAATATACTAGGATTTTTGACCGAAACTCTCATTTCGAAAAGTTTCATAGAATATAGTTTTCAGATGATTTTCTTGTAGGGACTTCCATCGTAACCTTCCCTCTTAACATATATAAATGATCTGAAAAGTCTCATATCATTTCAAATAGTCACCAATTAAATTCGATATTTTTGACCGAAACTAGTGTATAATACACTATGATTTTTGACCGAAACTTGCATTTCGAAAAGTTTCATAGAATCTAGTTTTCAGATGATTTTTTTGCATGGGCTACCATAATAACCTACCCTATTAACATATATAAATGATCTGTCAAGTCTCGTATCATTTCAAATAGTCCACAATTAAATTTGATTTTTTTGATCGAAACTAGTGTATAATATACTATGATTTTTGACCGAAACTTGCATTTCGAAAAGTTTCATAGAATATAGTTTTCAGATGATTTTATTGCATGGACTTCCATCATAACCTGCCCTCTTAACATATATAAATGATCTGAAAAGTCTTGTATCATTTCAAATAGTCCCCAATTAAATTCGATATTTTGGACCGAAACTAGTGTATAATATACTATGATTTTTGACCGAAACTTGCATTTCGAAAAGTTTCATAGAATCTAGTTTTCAGTTAATTTTTTTGCATGGACTTCCATCATAACCTTCCCTCTTAACATATATAAATGATCTGAAAAGTCTTGTATCATTTCAAATAGTCCACAATTAAATTTGATTTTTTTGACCGAAACTAGTGTATAATATACTATGATTTTTGACCGAAACTCTCATTTCGAAAAGTTTCATAGAATATAGTTTTCAGATGATTTTCTTGCAGGGACTTCCATCGTAACCTTCCCTCTTAACATATATAAATGATCTGAAAAGTCTCATATCATTTCAAATAGTCACCAATTAAATTCGATATTTTTGACCGAAACTAGTGTATAATACACTATGATTTTTGACCGAAACTTGCATTTCGAAAAGTTTCATAGAATCTAGTTTTTAGATGATTTTTTTGCACGGGCTTCCATCATAACCTTCCCTCTTAACATATATAAATGATCTGTCAAGTCTCGTATCATTTCAAATAGTCCACGATTAAATTTAATTTTTTTGATTGAAACTAGTGCAATAATATACTATGATTTTTGACCGAAACTTGTATTTCGAAAAGTTTTATAGAATCTAGTTTTCAGATTATTTTTTTGCATGGACTTCCATCATAACCTTCCCTCTTAACATATATAAAGGATCTGAAAAGTCTCGTATCATTTCAAATAGTCACCAATTAAATTTTATATTTTTGACCGAAACTAGTGTATAATATACTATGATTTTTGACCGAAACTTGCATTTCGAAAAGTTTCATAGAATCTAGTTTTCAGATGATGTTTTTGCAAGGGCTTCCATAATAACCTTCCCTCTTAACATATATAAATGATCTAAAAAGTCTCATATCATTTCAAATAGTCCACAATTAAATATGATTTTTTTGACTGAAACTAGTGTATAATATACTATGATTTTTGACTGAAACTTGCATTTCAAAAAGTTTCATAGAATATAGTTTTCAGATGATTTTTTTGCATGGACTTCCATCATAACCTTCCCTCTTAACATATATAAATGATCTGAAAAGTCTCGTATCATTTCAAATAGTCACCAATTAAATTCGATATTTTTGACCGAAACTAGTGTATAATATACTATGATTTTTGACCGAAAATTGCATTTCGAAAAGTTTCAAAGTATCTAGTTTTCAGATGATTTTTTTGCATGGGCTTCCATAATAACCTTCCCTCTTAACATATATAAATGATCTGTCAAGTCTCGTATCATTTCAAATACTCCACAATTAAATATGATTTTTTTGACAGAAACTAGTGTATAATATACTATGATTTTTGACCGAAACTTTCATTTCTAAAAGTTTCATAGAATATAGTTTTCAGATGATTTTTTTGCATGGACTTCCATCTTAACCTGCCCTCTTAACATATAAAAATGATCTGAAAAGTCTCGTATCATTTCAAATAGTCACCAATTAAATTCGATATTTTTGACCGAAACTAGTGTATAATATACTATGATTTTTGACCGAAACTTGCATTTCGAAAAGTTTCACAGAATATAGCTTTCATATAATTTTTTTGCATGGACTTCCATCATTACTGTTCCTCTTAACATATATAAATGATCTAAAAGGTATCGTATCATTTCAAATAGTCCACAATTAAATTTGATTTTTGTTGACCGAAAATAGTGTATAATATACTATGATTTTTGACCGAAACTTGCATTTCGAAAAGTTTCATAGAATATAGTTTTCAGATGATTTTTTTTGTATGGACTTCTATCATAACCTTCCCTCTTAACATATATAAATGATCTGAAAAGTCTCGTATCATTTCAAATAGTCACCAATTAAATTCGATATTTTTGACCGAAACTAGTGTATAATATACTATGATTTTTGACCGAAACTTGCATTTCGAAAAGTTTCATTGAATATAGTTTTCAGATGATTTTTTTGCATGGACTTCCATCATAACCTTCCCTCTTAACATATATAAATGATCTGAAAAGTCTCGTATCATTTCAAATAGTTCCCAATTAAATTCGATATTTTTGACCGAAACTAGTGTATAATATACTATGATTTTTGACCGATACTTGCATTTCAAAACGTTTCATTGAATCTAGTTTTCAGTTAATTTTATTGCATGGACTTCCATTATTACCTTCCATCTTAACATATATAAATGATCTGAAAAGTCTCGTATCATTTTAAATAGTCCACAATTAAATTTGATTTATTTGACCGAAACTAGTGTATAATATACTATGCTTTTTGACCGAAACTTGCATTTCGAAAAGTTTCATAGAATATAGTTTTCAGATGATTTTTTTGCATGGACATCCATCATAACCTTCCCTCTTAACATATAAAAATGATCTGAAAAGTCTGGTTTCTTTTCAAATAGTCACCAATTAAATTCGATATTTTTGACCGAAACTAGTGTATAATATACTATGATTTTTGACCGAAACTTGCATTTCGAAAAGTTTCATAGAATCTAGTTTTCAGATGATTTTTTTGCATGGGCTTCTATAATAACCTTCCCTCTTAACATATTTAAATGATCTTTCAAGTATCGTATCATTTCAAATAGTCCACAATTAAATTTTATTTTTTTGACTGAAACTAGTGTAAAATATACTATGATTTTTGACCGAAACTTGCATTTCGAAAAGTTTCATAGAATATAGTTTTCAGATGTTTTTTTTGCATGGACTTCCATCATAACATGTCCTCTTAACATATATAAATGATCTGAAAAGTCTCGTATCATTTCAAATAGTTCCCAATTAAATTCGATATTTTTGACCGAAACTAGTGTATAATATACTATGATTTTTGACCGAAACTTGCATTTCGAAAAGTTTCATAGAATCTAGTTTTCAGATATTGTTTTGCATGGGCTTCCATAATAACCTTCCCTCTTAACATATATAAATGATCTGTCCAGTCTCGTATCATTTCAAATAGTCCACAATTAAATTTGATTTTTTTGACTGAAACTAGTGTATAATATACAATGATTTTTGACCGAAACTTGCATTTCGAAAGGTTTCATAGAATATAGTTTTCAGATGATTTTCTTGCAGGGACTTCCATCGTAACCTTCCTTCTTAACATATATAAATGATCTGAAAAGTCTCGTATCATTTCAAATAGTCACCATTTAAATTCGATATTTTTGACTGAAACTAGTGTATAATATACTATGATTTTTGACCGAAACTTGCATTTCGAAAAGTTTCATAGAATCTAGTTTTCAGATGATTTTTTTGCATGGGCTTCCATCATAACCTTCCCTCTTAACATATATAAATGATCTGTCAAGTCTCGTATCATTTTAAATAGTCCACAATTAAATTTGATTTTTTTGACTGAAACTAGTGCAATAATATACAATGATTTTTGACCGAAACTTACATTTCGAAAAGTTTCATAGAATCTAATTTTTAGATGATTTTTTTGCATGGACTTCCATCATAACCTTCCCTCTTAACATATATAAATGATCTGAAAAGTCTCGTATCATTTCAAATAGTCACCAATTAAATTCGATATTTTTGACCGAAACTAGTGTATAATATACTATGATTTTTGACCGAAACTTGCATTTCGAAAAGTTTCATTGAATATAGTTTTCAGATGATTTTTTTGCATGGACTTCCATCATAACCTTCCCTCTTAACATATATAAATGATCTGAAAAGTCTCGTATCATTTCAAATAGTTCCCAATTAAATTCGATATTTTTGACCGAAACTAGTGTATAATATACTATGATTTTTGACCGATACTTGCATTTCAAAACGTTTCATTGAATCTAGTTTTCAGTTAATTTTATTGCATGGACTTCCATTATTACCTTCCATCTTAACATATATAAATGATCTGAAAAGTCTCGTATCATTTCAAATAGTCCACAATTAAATTTGATTTATTTGACCGAAACTAGTGTATAATATACTATGCTTTTTGACCGAAACTTGCATTTCGAAAAGTTTCATAGAATATAGTTTTCAGATGATTTTTTTGCATGGACATCCATCATAACCTTCCCTCTTAACATATAAAAATGATCTGAAAAGTCTGGTTTCTTTTCAAATAGTCACCAATTAAATTCGATATTTTTGACCGAAACTAGTGTATAATATACTATGATTTTTGACCGAAACTTGCATTTCGAAAAGTTTCATAGAATCTAGTTTTCAGATGATTTTTTTGCATGGGCTTCTATAATAACCTTCCCTCTTAACATATTTAAATGATCTTTCAAGTATCGTATCATTTCAAATAGTCCACAATTAAATTTTATTTTTTTGACTGAAACTAGTGTAAAATATACTATGATTTTTGACCGAAACTTGCATTTCGAAAAGTTTCATAGAATATAGTTTTCAGATGTTTTTTTTGCATGGACTTCCATCATAACATGTCCTCTTAACATATATAAATGATCTGAAAAGTCTCGTATCATTTCAAATAGTTCCCAATTAAATTCGATATTTTTGACCGAAACTAGTGTATAATATACTATGATTTTTGACCGAAACTTGCATTTCGAAAAGTTTCATAGAATCTAGTTTTCAGATATTGTTTTGCATGGGCTTCCATAATAACCTTCCCTCTTAACATATATAAATGATCTGTCCAGTCTCGTATCATTTCAAATAGTCCACAATTAAATTTGATTTTTTTGACTGAAACTAGTGTATAATATACAATGATTTTTGACCGAAACTTGCATTTCGAAAGGTTTCATAGAATATAGTTTTCAGATGATTTTCTTGCAGGGACTTCCATCGTAACCTTCCTTCTTAACATATATAAATGATCTGAAAAGTCTCGTATCATTTCAAATAGTCACCATTTAAATTCGATATTTTTGACTGAAACTAGTGTATAATATACTATGATTTTTGACCGAAACTTGCATTTCGAAAAGTTTCATAGAATCTAGTTTTCAGATGATTTTTTTGCATGGGCTTCCATCATAACCTTCCCTCTTAACATATATAAATGATCTGTCAAGTCTCGTATCATTTTAAATAGTCCACAATTAAATTTGATTTTTTTGACTGAAACTAGTGCAATAATATACAATGATTTTTGACCGAAACTTACATTTCGAAAAGTTTCATAGAATCTAATTTTTAGATGATTTTTTTGCATGGACTTCCATCATAACCTTCCCTCTTAACATATATAAATGATCTGAAAAGTCTCGTATCATTTCAAATAGTCACCAATTAAATTTGATATTTTTGACCGAAACTAGTGTATAATATACTATGATTTTTGACCGAAACTTGCATTTCGAAAAGTTTCATAGAATCTAGTTTTCAGATGATTTTTTTGCATGGGTTTCCATAATAACCTTCCCTCTTAACATATATAAATGATCTGAAAAGTCTCGTATCATTTCAAATAGTCCACAATTAAATATGATTTTTTTTGACTGAAACTAGTGTATAATATACTATGATTTTTGACCGAAACTTGCATTTCGAAAGGTTTCATAGAATATAGTTTTCAGATGATTTTTTTGCATGGAATTCCATCATAACCTTCCCCCTTAACATATATAAATGATCTTAAAAGACTCGTATCATTTCAAATAGTCACTAATTAAATTCGATATTTTTGACCGAAACTAGTGTATAATATACTATGATTTTTGACCGAAACTTGCATTTCGAAAAGTTTCATAGAATCTAGTTTTCAGATGATTTTTTTACATGGGCTTCCATAATAACCTTCCCTCTTAACATATATAAATGATCTGAAAAGTCTCGTCTCATTTCAAATAGTCCACAATTAAATATGATTTTTTTTGACTGAAACTAGTGTATAATATACTATGATTTTTGACCGAAACTTTCATTTCTAAAAGTTTCATAGAATATATTTTTCAGATGATTTTTTTGCATGGAATTCCATCATAACCTTCCCCCTTAACATATATAAATGATCTTAAAAGTCTCGTATCATTTCAAATAGTCACTAATTAAATTCGATATTTTTGACCGAAACTAGTGTATAATATACTATGATTTTTGACCGAAACTTGCATTTCGAAAAGTTTCATAGAATCTAGTTTTCAGATGATTTTTTTACATGGGCTTCCATAATAACCTTCCCTCTTAACATATATAAATGATCTGTCAAGTCTCGTATCATTTCAAATAGTCCACAATTAAATATGATTTTTTTGACAGAAACTAGTGTATAATATACTATGATTTTTGACCGAAACTTTCATTTCTAAAAGTTTCATAGAATATAGTTTTCAGATGATTTTTTTGCATGGACTTCCATCATAACCTGCCCTCTTAACATATAAAAATGATCTGAAAAGTCTCATATCATTTCAAATAGTCACCAATTAAATTCGATTTTTTTGAATGAAACTAGTGTATAATATAATATGATTTTTGACCGAAACTTGCATTTCGAAATGTTTCATAGAATATAGTTTTCAGATGATTTTTTTGCATAGGCTTCCATAATAACCTTCCCTCTTAACATATATAAATGATCTGTAAGTCTCGTATCATTTCAAATAGTCCCCAATTAAATTCGATATTTTTGACTGAAACTAGTGTATAATATACTATGATTTTTGACTGAAACTTGCATTTCAAAAAGTTTCATAGAATCTAGTTTTCAGATATTTTTTTGCATGGACTTCCATCATAACCTTCCCTCTTAACATATATAAATGATCTGAAAAGTCTCGTATCATTTCAAATAGTCCACAATTAAATATGATTTTTTTGACCGAAACTAGTGTTTAATATACTATGATTTTTGACCGAAACTTGCATTTCGAAAAGTTTCATAGAATATAGTTTTCAGATGATTTTAATGCATGGACTTCCATCATAACCTTCCCTCTTAACATATATAAATTGTCAGAAAAGTCTCGTATCATTTCAAATAGTCACCAATTAAATTCGATATTTTTGACTGAAACTAGTGTATAATATACTATGATTTTTGACCGAAACTTGCATTTCGAAAAATTTCATAGAATCTAGTTTTCAGATGATTTTTTTGCATCGACTTCCATAATAACCTTCCCTCTTAACATATATAAATGATCTGTCAAGTCTCGTATCATTTCTAATATTTGATTTTTTTGACTGAAACTAGTGTATAATATACTATGATTTTTGACCGAAAATTGCATTTCGAAAGGTTTCATAGAATATAGTTTTCAGATGATTTTTTTCACGGAGTTCCATCATAACCTGCCCTCTTAACATATATAAATGATCTGAAAAGTCTCGTATCATTTCAAATTGTCCCCAATTAAATTCAATATTTTTGACCGAAACTAGTGTATAATATACTATGATTTTTGACCGAAACTTGCATTTCAAAAAGTTTCATAGAATCTAGTTTTCAGTTAATTTTTTTGCATGTACTTCCATCATAACCTTCCCTCTTAACATATATAAATGATCTGAAAAGTCTCGTATCATTTCAAATAGTCCACAATTAAATTTGATTTTTTTGACCGAAACTAGTGTATAATATACTATGATTTTTGACCGAAACATGCATTTCGAAAAGTTTCATAGAATATAGTTTTCAGATGATTTTTTTACATGGACTTCCATTATAACCTTCCCTCTTAACATATTTAAATGATCTGAAAAGTGTCGTATCATTTTAAATAGTCACCAATTAAATTCAATATTTTTGGCCGAAACTAGTGTATAATATACTATGATTTTTGACCGAAACTTGAATTTCGAAACGTTTCATAGAATCTAGTTTTCAGAAGATATTTTTGCATGGGTTTCCATAATAACCTTCCCTCTTAACATATATAAATGATCTGAAAAGTCTCGTATCATTTCAAATAGTCCACAATTAAATATGATTTTTTTTTACTGAAACTAGTGTATAATATACTATGATTTTTGACCGAAACTTGCATTTCGAAAGGTTTCATAGAATATAGTTTTCAGATGATTTTTTTGCATGGAATTCCATCATAACCTTCCCCCTTAACATATATAAATGATCTTAAAAGTCTCGTATCATTTCAAATAGTCACCAATTAAATTCGATATTTTTGACCGAAACTAGTGTATAATATACTATGATTTTTGACCGAAACTTGCATTTCGAAAAGTTTCATAGAATCTAGTTTTCAGATGATTTTTTTACATGGGCTTCCATAATAACCTTCCCTCTTAACATATATAAATGATCTGTCAAGTCTCGTATCATTTCAAATAGTCCACAATTAAATATGATTTTTTTGACAGAAACTAGTGTATAATATACTATGATTTTTGACCGAAACTTTCATTTCTAAAAGTTTCATAGAATATAGTTTTCAGATGATTTTTTTGCATGGACTTCCATCATAACCTGCCCTCTTAACATATAAAAATGATCTGAAAAGTCTCATATCATTTCAAATAGTCACCAATTAAATTCGATTTTTTTGAATGAAACTAGTGTATAATATACTATGATTTTTGACCGAAACTTGCATTTCGAAATGTTTCATAGAATATAGTTTTCAGATGATTTTTTTGCATGGGCTTCCATAATAACCTTCCCTCTTAACATATATAAATGATCTGTCAAGTCTCGTATCATTTCAAATAGTCCCCAATTAAATTCGATATTTTTGACTGAAACTAGTGTATAATATACTATGATTTTTGACTGAAACTTGCATTTCAAAAAGTTTCATAGAATCTAGTTTTCAGATATTTTTTTGCATGGACTTCCATCATAACCTTCCCTCTTAACATATATAAATGATCTGAAAAGTCTCGTATCATTTCAAATAGTCCACAATTAAATATGATTTTTTTGACCGAAACTAGTGTTTAATATACTATGATTTTTGACCGAAACTTGCATTTCGAAAAGTTTCATAGAATATAGTTTTCAGATGATTTTAATGCATGGACTTCCATCATAACCTTCCCTCTTAACATATATAAATGGTCTGAAAAGTCTCGTATCATTTCAAATAGTCACCAATTAAATTCGATATTTTTGACTGAAACTAGTGTATAATATACTATGATTTTTGACCGAAACTTGCATTTCGAAAAATTTCATAGAATCTAGTTTTCAGATGATTTTTTTGCATCAGCTTCCATAATAACCTTCCCTCTTAACATATATAAATGATTGGTCAAGTCTCGTATCATTTCTAATATTTGATTTTTTTGACTGAAACTAGTGTATAATATACTATGATTTTTGACCGAAACTTGCATTTCGAAAGGTTTCATAGAATATAGTTTTCAGATGATTTTTTTGCACGGAGTTCCATCATAACCTGCCCTCTTAACATATATAAATGATCTGAAAAGTCTCGTATCATTTCAAATTGTCCCCAATTAAATTCAATATTTTTGACCGAAACTAGTGTATAATATACTATGATTTTTGACCGAAACTTGCATTTCAAAAAGTTTCATAGAATCTAGTTTTCAGTTAATTTTTTTGCATGTACTTCCATCATAACCTTCCCTCTTAACATATATAAATGATCTGAAAAGACTCGTATCATTTCAAATAGTCCACAATTAAATTTGATTTTTTTGACCGAAACTAGTGTATAATATACTATGATTTTTGACCGAAACTTGCATTTCGAAAAGTTTCATAGAATATAGTTTTCAGATGATTTTTTTACATGGACTTCCATTATAACCTTCCCTCTTAACATATTTAAATGATCTGAAAAGTGTCGTATCATTTCAAATAGTCACCAAATAAATTCAATATTTTTGGCCGAAACTAGTGTATAATATACTATGATTTTTGACCGAAACTTGAATTTCGAAACGTTTCATAGAATCTAGTTTTCAGAAGATATTTTTGCATGGGCTTCCATAATAACCTTCCCTCTTAACATATATAAATGATTTGTCAAGTCTCGTATCATTTCAAATAGTCCACAATTAAAATTGATTTTTTTGACTGAAACTACTGTATAATATACTATGATTTTTGACCGAAACTTGCATTTCGAAAAGTTTCATAGAATATAGTTTTCAGATGATTTTTTTGCATGGACTTCCATTATAACCTGCCCTCTTAACATATATAAATGATCTGAAAAGTCTCGTATCATTTCAAATAGTCCCCAATTAAATTCGATATTTTTGACCGAAACTAGTGTGTAATATACTATGATTTTTGACCGAAACTTGCATTTCGAAAGGTTTCATAGAATCTAGTTTTCAGATGATTTTCTTGCATGGACTTCCATCGTAACCTTCCCTCTTAACATATATAAATGATCTGTCAAGTCTCGTATCATTTCAAATATTCACAAATTAAATTCGATATTTTTGACCGAAACTAGTGTATAATATATTATGATTTTTGACCGAAACTTGCATTTCGAAAAGTTTCATAGAATCTAGTTTTCAGATGATTTTTTTGCATGGGATTCCATCATAACCTTCCTTCTTAACATATATAAATGATCTGTCAAGTCTCGTATCATTTCAAATAGTCCACAATTAAATTTGATTTTTTTGACTGAAACTAGTGCAATGATATACTATGATTTTTGACCGAAACTTGCATTTCGAAAAGTTTCATAGAATCTGGTTTTCAGATGATTTTTTTGCATGGGCTTCCATCATAACCTTCCCTCTTAACATATATAAATGATCTGTCAATTCTCGTATCATTTCAAATAGTCCCCAATTAAATTCGATATTTTTGACCGAAACTAGTGTATAATATACTATGATTTTTGACTGAAACTTGCATTTAAAAAAGTTTCATAGAATCTAGTTTTCAGATATTTTTTTGCATGGACTTCCATCATAACCTTCCCTCTTAACATATATAAATGATCTGAAAAGTCTCGTATCATTTCAAATAGTCCACAATTAAATATGATTTTTTTGACCGAAACTAGTGTTTAATATACTATGATTTTTGACCGAAACTTGCATTTTGAAAGGTTTCATAGAATATAGTTTTCAGATGATTTTTTTGCATGGAGTTCCATCATAACCTGCCCTCTTAACATATATAAATGATCTGAAAAGTCTTGTATCATTTCAAATAGTCCCCAATTAAATTCAATATTTTTGACCGAAACTAGTGTATAATATACTATGATTTTTGACCGAAACTTGCATTTCGAAAAGTTTCATAGAATATAGTTTTCAGATGATTTTTTTACATGGACTTCCATTATAACCTTCCCTCTTAACATATATAAATGATCTGAAAAGTGTCGTATCATTTCAAATAGTCACCAATTAAATTCGATATTTTTGACCGAAACTAGTATATAATATACTATGATTTTTGACCGAAACTTGCATTTCGAAACGTTTCATAGAATCTAGTTTTCAGAAGATATTTTTGCATGGGCTTCCATAATAACCTTCCCTCTTAACATATATAAATGATCTGTCAAGTCTCGTATCATTTCAAATAGTCCACAATTAAATTTGATTTTTTTGACCGAAACTAGTGTATAATATACTATGATTTTTGACCGAAACTTGCATTTTGAAAGGTTTCATAGAATCTAGTTTTCAGATGATTTTCTTGCATGGACTTCCATCGTAACCTTCCCTCTTAACATATATAAATGATCTGTCAAGTCTCGTATCATTTCAAATAGTCACCAATTAAATTCGATATTTTTGACCGAAACTAGTGTATAATATATTATGATTTTTGACCGATACTTGCATTTCGAAAAGTTTCATAGAATCTAGTTTTCAGAGGATTTTTTTGCATGGGCTTCCATCATAACCTTCCCTCTTAACATATATAAATGATCTGTCAAGTCTCGTATCATTTCAAATAGTCCACAATTAAATTTGATTTTTTTTTGAATGAAACTAGTGCAATGATATACTATGATTTTTGACCGAAACTTGCATTTCGAAAAGTTTCATAGAATCTAGTTTTCAGATGATTTTTTTGCATGCGCTTCCATAATAACCTTCCCTCTTAACATATATAAATGATCTGTCACGTCTCGTATCATTTCAAATAGTCCACTATTAAATTTGATTTTTTTGACTGAAACTAGTGTAAAATATACTATGATTTTTGACCGAAACTTGCATTTCGAAAAGTTTCATAGAATATAGTTTTCAGATGATTTTTTTGCATGGACTTCCATCATAACCTGCCCTCTTAACATATATAAATAATCTGAAAAGTCTCGTATCATTTCAAATAGTCCCCAATTAAATTCGATATTTTTGACCGAAACTAGTGTATAGTATACTATGATTTTTAACCGAAACTTGCATTTCGAAAAGTTTCATAGAATCTAGGTTTCAGATGATATTCTTGCATGGACTTCCATCGTAACCTTCCCTCTTAACATATATAAATGATCTGTCAAGTCTCGTATCATTTCAAATAGTCCACAATTAAATTTGATTTTTTTGACTGAAACTAGTGTATAATATACTATGATTTTTTACCGAAACTTGCATTTCGAAAAGTTTCATAGAATCTAGTTTTCAGATGATTTTTTTGCATGGGCTTCCATCATAACCTTCCCTCTTAACATATATAAATGATCTGAAAAGTCTCGTATCATTTCAAAGAGTCACCAATTAAATTCGATATTTTTGACCGAAACTAGTGTATAATATACTATGATTTTTGACCGAAACTTGCATTTCGAAAAGTTTCATAGAATCTAGCTTTCAGATGATTTTTTTGCACGGGCTTCCATTATAACCTTCCGTCTTAACA
Organism: Lathyrus aphaca; assembly: GCA_963966055.1. NCBI lineage: Eukaryota > Viridiplantae > Streptophyta > Magnoliopsida > Fabales > Fabaceae > Lathyrus > Lathyrus aphaca. The sequence continues at coordinate 641,093,811 of OZ014520.1, read as the reverse complement.
TATATAAATGATCTGTCAAGTCTCGTATCATTTCAAATAGTCACCAATTAAATTCGATATTTTTGACCGAAACTAGTGTATAATATATTATGATTTTGTACCGAAACTTGCATTTCGAAAAGTTTCATAGAATCTAGTTTTCAGATGATTTTTTTGCATGGGCTTCCATCATAACCTTCCCTCTTAACATATATAAATGATCTGTCAAGTCTCGTATCATTTCAAATAGTCCACAATTAAATTTGATTTTTTTGACTGAAACTAGTGCAATGATATACTATGATTTTTGACCGAAACTTGCATTTCGAAAAGTTTCATAGAATTTAGTTTTCAGATGATTTTTTTGCATGGGCTTCCATAATAACCTTCCCTCTTAACATATATAAATGATCTGTCAAGTCTCGTATCATTTCAAATAGTCCCCAATTAAATTCGATATTTTTGACCGAAACTAGTGTATAATATACTATGATTTTTGACTGAAACTTGCATTTCAAAAAGTTTCATAGAATCTAGTTTTCAGATATTTTTTTGCATGGACTTCCATCATAACCTTCCCTATTAACATATATAAATGATCTGAAAAGTCTCGTATCATTTCAAATAGTCCACAATTAAATATGATTTTTTTGACCGAAACTAGTGTTTAATATACTATGATTTTTGACCGAAACTTGCATTTCGAAAAGTTTCATAGAATATAGTTTTCAGATGATTTTATTACATGGACTTCCATCATAACCTTCCCTCTTAACATATATAAATGATCTGAAAAGTCTCGTATCATTTCAAATAGTCACCAATTAAATTCGATATTTTTGACCGAAACTAGTGTATAATATACTATGATTTTTGACCGAAACTTGCATTTCGAAAATTTTCATAGAATCTAGTTTTCAGATGATTTTTTTGCATGGGCTTCCATAATAACCTTCCCTCTTAACATATATAAATGATCTATCAAGTCTCGTATCATTTCAAATATTTGATTTTTTTGACTGAAACTAGTGTATAATATACTATGATTTTTGACCGAAACTTGCATTTTGAAAGGTTTCATAGAATATAGTTTTCAGATGATTTTTTTGCATGGAGTTCCATCATAACCTGCCCTCTTAACATATATAAATGATCTGAAAAGTCTCGTATCATTTCAAATAGTCCCCAATTAAATTCAATATTTTTGACCGAAACTAGTGTATAATATACTATGATTTTTGACCAAAACTTGCATTTCAAAAAGTTTCATAGAATCTAGTTTTCAGTTAATTTTTTTGCATGTACTTCCATCATAACCTTCCCTCTTAACATATATAAATGATCTGAAAAGTCTCGTATAATTTCAAATAGTCCACAATTAAATTTGACTTTTTTGACCGAAACTAGTGTATAATATACTATGATTTTTTACTAAAACTTGCATTTCGAAAAGTTTCATAGAATATAGTTTTCAGATGATTTTTTTACATGGACTTCCATTATAACCTTCCCTCTTAACATATATAAATGATCTGAAAAGTGTCGTATCATTTCAAATAGTCACCAATTAAATTCGATATTTTTGACCGAAACTAGTATATAATATACTATGATTTTTGACCGAAACTTGCATTTCGAAACGTTTCATAGAATCTAGTTTTCAGAAGATATTTTTGCATGGGCTTCCATAATAACATTCCCTCTTAACATATATAAATGATCTGTCAAGTCTCGTATCATTTCAAATAGTCCACAATTAAATTTGATTTTTTTGACTGAAACTAGTGTATAATATACTATGATTTTTGACCGAAACTTGCATTTCGAAAAGTTTCATAGAATATAGTTTTCAGATGATTTTTTTGCATGGACTTCCATTATAACCTGCCCTCTTAACATATATAAATGATCTGAAAAGTCTCGTATCATTTCAAATAGTCCCCAATTAAATTCGATATTTTTGACCGAAACTAGTGTATAATATACTATGATTTTTGACCGAAACTTGCATTTCGAAAGGTTTCATAGAATCTAGTTTTCAGATGATTTTCTTGCATGGACTTCCATCGTAACCTTCCCTCTTAACATATATAAATGATCTGTCAAGTCTCGTATCATTTCAAATAGTCACCAATTAAATTCGATATTTTTGACCGAAACTAGTGTATAATATATTATGATTTTTGACCGATACTTGCATTTCGAAAAGTTTCATAGAATCTAGTTTTCAGATGATTTTTTTGCATGGGCTTCCATCATAACCTTCCCTCTTAACATATATAAATGATCTGTCAAGTCTCGTATCATTTCAAATAGTCCACAATTAAATTTGATTTTTTTGACTGAAACTAGTGCAATGATATACTATGATTTTTGACCGAAACTTGCATTTCGAAAAGTTTCATAGAATCTAGTTTTCAGATGATTTTTTTGCATGGGCTTCCATAATAACCTTCCCTCTTAACATATATAAATGATCTGTCAAGTCTCGTATCATTTCAAATAGTCCCCAATTAAATTCGATATTTTTGACCGAAACTAGTGTATAATATACTATGATTTTTGACTGAAACTTGCATTTCAAAAAGTTTCATAGAATCTAGTTTTCAGATATTTTTTTGCATGGACTTCCATCATAATCTTCCCTATTAACATATAGAAATGATCTGAAAAGTCTCGTATCATTTCAAATATTTGATTTTTTTGACTGAAACTAGTGTATAATATACTATGATTTTTGACCGAAACTTGCATTTTGAAAGGTTTCATAGAATATAGTTTTCAGATGATTTTTTTGCATGGAGTTCCATCATAACCTGCCCTCTTAACATATATAAATGATCTGAAAAGTCTCGTATCATTTCAAATAGTCCCCAATTAAATTCAATATTTTTGACTGAAACTAGTGTATAATATACTATGATTTTTGACCAAAACTTGCATTTCAAAAAGTTTCATAGAATCTAGTTTTCAGTTAATTTTTTTGCATGTACTTCCATCATAACCTTCCCTCTTAACATATATAAATGATCTGAAAAGTCTCGTATAATTTCAAATAGTCCACAATTAAATTTGACTTTTTTGACCGAAACTAGTGTATAATATACTATGATTTTTTACTAAAACTTGCATTTCGAAATGTTTCATAGAATATAGTTTTCAGATGATTTTTTTACATGGACTTCCATTATAACCTTCCCTCTTAACATATATAAATGATCTGAAAAGTGTCGTATCATTTCAAATAGTCACCAATTAAATTCGATATTTTTGACCGAAACTAGTATATAATATACTATGATTTTTGACCGAAACTTGCATTTCGAAACGTTTCATAGAATCTAGTTTTCAGAAGATATTTTTGCATGGGCTTCCATAATAACCTTCCCTCTTAACATATATAAATGATCTGTCAAGTCTCGTATCATTTCAAATAGTCCACAATTAAATTTGATTTTTTTGACTGAAACTAGTGTATAATATACTATGATTTTTGACCGAAACTTGCATTTCGAAAAGTTTCATAGAATCTAGTTTTCAGATGATTTTTTTGCATGGGCTTCCATCATAACCTTCCCTCTTAACATATATAAATGATCTGAAAAGTCTCGTATCATTTCAAAGAGTCACCAATTAAATTCGATATTTTTGACCGAAACTAGTGTATAATATACTATGATTTTTGACCGAAACTTGCATTTCGAAAAGTTTCATAGAATCTAGCTTTCAGATGATTTTTTTGCACGGGCTTCCATTATAACCTTCCGTCTTAACATATATAAATGATCTGTCAAGTCTCGTATCATTTCAAATAGTCACCAATTAAATTCGATATTTTTGACCGAAACTAGTGTATAATATATTATGATTTTGTACCGAAACTTGCATTTCGAAAAGTTTCATAGAATCTAGTTTTCAGATGATTTTTTTGCATGGGCTTCCATCATAACCTTCCCTCTTAACATATATAAATGATCTGTCAAGTCTCGTATCATTTCAAATAGTCCACAATTAAATTTGATTTTTTTGACTGAAACTAGTGCAATGATATACTATGATTTTTGACCGAAACTTGCATTTCGAAAAGTTTCATAGAATTTAGTTTTCAGATGATTTTTTTGCATGGGCTTCCATAATAACCTTCCCTCTTAACATATATAAATGATCTGTCAAGTCTCGTATCATTTCAAATAGTCCCCAATTAAATTCGATATTTTTGACCGAAACTAGTGTATAATATACTATGATTTTTGACTGAAACTTGCATTTCAAAAAGTTTCATAGAATCTAGTTTTCAGATATTTTTTTGCATGGACTTCCATCATAACCTTCCCTATTAACATATATAAATGATCTGAAAAGTCTCGTATCATTTCAAATAGTCCACAATTAAATATGATTTTTTTGACCGAAACTAGTGTTTAATATACTATGATTTTTGACCGAAACTTGCATTTCGAAAAGTTTCATAGAATATAGTTTTCAGATGATTTTATTACATGGACTTCCATCATAACCTTCCCTCTTAACATATATAAATGATCTGAAAAGTCTCGTATCATTTCAAATAGTCACCAATTAAATTCGATATTTTTGACCGAAACTAGTGTATAATATACTATGATTTTTGACCGAAACTTGCATTTCGAAAATTTTCATAGAATCTAGTTTTCAGATGATTTTTTTGCATGGGCTTCCATAATAACCTTCCCTCTTAACATATATAAATGATCTATCAAGTCTCGTATCATTTCAAATATTTGATTTTTTTGACTGAAACTAGTGTATAATATACTATGATTTTTGACCGAAACTTGCATTTTGAAAGGTTTCATAGAATATAGTTTTCAGATGATTTTTTTGCATGGAGTTCCATCATAACCTGCCCTCTTAACATATATAAATGATCTGAAAAGTCTCGTATCATTTCAAATAGTCCCCAATTAAATTCAATATTTTTGACCGAAACTAGTGTATAATATACTATGATTTTTGACCAAAACTTGCATTTCAAAAAGTTTCATAGAATCTAGTTTTCAGTTAATTTTTTTGCATGTACTTCCATCATAACCTTCCCTCTTAACATATATAAATGATCTGAAAAGTCTCGTATAATTTCAAATAGTCCACAATTAAATTTGACTTTTTTGACCGAAACTAGTGTATAATATACTATGATTTTTTACTAAAACTTGCATTTCGAAAAGTTTCATAGAATATAGTTTTCAGATGATTTTTTTACATGGACTTCCATTATAACCTTCCCTCTTAACATATATAAATGATCTGAAAAGTGTCGTATCATTTCAAATAGTCACCAATTAAATTCGATATTTTTGACCGAAACTAGTATATAATATACTATGATTTTTGACCGAAACTTGCATTTCGAAACGTTTCATAGAATCTAGTTTTCAGAAGATATTTTTGCATGGGCTTCCATAATAACATTCCCTCTTAACATATATAAATGATCTGTCAAGTCTCGTATCATTTCAAATAGTCCACAATTAAATTTGATTTTTTTGACTGAAACTAGTGTATAATATACTATGATTTTTGACCGAAACTTGCATTTCGAAAAGTTTCATAGAATATAGTTTTCAGATGATTTTTTTGCATGGACTTCCATTATAACCTGCCCTCTTAACATATATAAATGATCTGAAAAGTCTCGTATCATTTCAAATAGTCCCCAATTAAATTCGATATTTTTGACCGAAACTAGTGTATAATATACTATGATTTTTGACCGAAACTTGCATTTCGAAAGGTTTCATAGAATCTAGTTTTCAGATGATTTTCTTGCATGGACTTCCATCGTAACCTTCCCTCTTAACATATATAAATGATCTGTCAAGTCTCGTATCATTTCAAATAGTCACCAATTAAATTCGATATTTTTGACCGAAACTAGTGTATAATATATTATGATTTTTGACCGATACTTGCATTTCGAAAAGTTTCATAGAATCTAGTTTTCAGATGATTTTTTTGCATGGGCTTCCATCATAACCTTCCCTCTTAACATATATAAATGATCTGTCAAGTCTCGTATCATTTCAAATAGTCCACAATTAAATTTGATTTTTTTGACTGAAACTAGTGCAATGATATACTATGATTTTTGACCGAAACTTGCATTTCGAAAAGTTTCATAGAATCTAGTTTTCAGATGATTTTTTTGCATGGGCTTCCATAATAACCTTCCCTCTTAACATATATAAATGATCTGTCAAGTCTCGTATCATTTCAAATAGTCCCCAATTAAATTCGATATTTTTGACCGAAACTAGTGTATAATATACTATGATTTTTGACTGAAACTTGCATTTCAAAAAGTTTCATAGAATCTAGTTTTCAGATATTTTTTTGCATGGACTTCCATCATAATCTTCCCTATTAACATATAGAAATGATCTGAAAAGTCTCGTATCATTTCAAATATTTGATTTTTTTGACTGAAACTAGTGTATAATATACTATGATTTTTGACCGAAACTTGCATTTTGAAAGGTTTCATAGAATATAGTTTTCAGATGATTTTTTTGCATGGAGTTCCATCATAACCTGCCCTCTTAACATATATAAATGATCTGAAAAGTCTCGTATCATTTCAAATAGTCCCCAATTAAATTCAATATTTTTGACTGAAACTAGTGTATAATATACTATGATTTTTGACCAAAACTTGCATTTCAAAAAGTTTCATAGAATCTAGTTTTCAGTTAATTTTTTTGCATGTACTTCCATCATAACCTTCCCTCTTAACATATATAAATGATCTGAAAAGTCTCGTATAATTTCAAATAGTCCACAATTAAATTTGACTTTTTTGACCGAAACTAGTGTATAATATACTATGATTTTTTACTAAAACTTGCATTTTGAAAAGTTTCATAGAATATAGTTTTCAGATGATTTTTTTACATGGACTTCCATTATAACCTTCCCTCTTAACATATATAAATGATCTGAAAAGTGTCGTATCATTTCAAATAGTCACCAATTAAATTCGATATTTTTGACCGAAACTAGTATATAATATACTATGATTTTTGACCGAAACTTGCATTTCGAAACGTTTCATAGAATCTAGTTTTCAGAAGATATTTTTGCATGGGCTTCCATAATAACCTTCCCTCTTAACATATATAAATGATCTGTCAAGTCTCGTATCATTTCAAATAGTCCACAATTAAATTTGATTTTTTTGACTGAAACTAGTGTATAATATACTATGATTTTTGACCGAAACTTGCATTTCGAAAAGTTTCATAGAATATAGTTTTCAGATGATTTTTTTGCATGGACTTCCATTATAACCTGCCCTCTTAACATATATAAATGATCTGAAAAGTCTCGTATCATTTCAAATAGTCCCCAATTAAATTCGATATTTTTGACCGAAACTAGTGTATAATATACTATGATTTTTGACCGAAACTTGCATTTCGAAAGGTTTCATAGAATCTAGTTTTCAGATGATTTTCTTGCATGGACTTCCATCGTAACCTTCCCTCTTAACATATATAAATGATCTGTCAAGTCTCGTATCATTTCAAATAGTCACCAATTAAATTCGATATTTTTGACCGAAACTAGTGTATAATATATTATGATTTTTGACCGATACTTGCATTTCGAAAAGTTTCATAGAATCTAGTTTTCAGATGATTTTTTTGCATGGGCTTCCATCATAACCTTCCCTCTTAACATATATAAATGATCTGTCAAGTCTCGTATCATTTCAAATAGTCCACAATTAAATTTGATTTTTTTGACTGAAACTAGTGCAATGATATACTATGATTTTTGACCGAAACTTGCATTTCGAAAAGTTTCATAGAATCTAGTTTTCAGATATTTTTTTGCATGGGCTTCCATAATAACCTTCCCTCTTAACATATATAAATGATCTGTCAAGTCTCGTATCATTTCAAATAGTCCCCAATTAAATTCGATATTTTTGACCGAAACTAGTGTATAATATACTATGATTTTTGACTGAAACTTGCATTTCAAAAAGTTTCATAGAATCTAGTTTTCAGATATTTTTTTGCATGGACTTCCATCATAATCTTCCCTATTAACATATAGAAATGATCTGAAAAGTCTCGTATCATTTCAAATATTTGATTTTTTTGACTGAAACTAGTGTATAATATACTATGATTTTTGACCGAAACTTGCATTTTGAAAGGTTTCATAGAATATAGTTTTCAGATGATTTTTTTGCATGGAGTTCCATCATAACCTGCCCTCTTAACATATATAAATGATCTGAAAAGTCTCGTATCATTTCAAATAGTCCCCAATTAAATTCAATATTTTTGACCGAAACTAGTGTATAATATACTATGATTTTTGACCAAAACTTGCATTTCAAAAAGTTTCATAGAATCTAGTTTTCAGTTAATTTTTTTGCATGTACTTCCATCATAACCTTCCCTCTTAACATATATAAATGATCTGAAAAGTCTCGTATAATTTCAAATAGTCCACAATTAAATTTGACTTTTTTGACCGAAACTAGTGTATAATATACTATGATTTTTTACTAAAACTTGCATTTCGAAAAGTTTCATAGAATATAGTTTTCAGATGATTTTTTTACATGGACTTCCATTATAACCTTCCCTCTTAACATATATAAATGATCTGAAAAGTGTCGTATCATTTCAAATAGTCACCAATTAAATTCGATATTTTTGACCGAAACTAGTATATAATATACTATGATTTTTGACCGAAACTTGCATTTCGAAACGTTTCATAGAATCTAGTTTTCAGAAGATATTTTTGCATGGGCTTCCATAATAACCTTCCCTCTTAACATATATAAATGATCTGTCAAGTCTCGTATCATTTCAAATAGTCCACAATTAAATTTGATTTTTTTGACTGAAACTAGTGTATAATATACTATGATTTTTGACCGAAACTTGCATTTCGAAAAGTTTCATAGAATATAGTTTTCAGATGATTTTTTTGCATGGACTTCCATTATAACCTGCCCTCTTAACATATATAAATGATCTGAAAAGTCTCGTATCATTTCAAATAGTCCCCAATTAAATTCGATATTTTTGACCGAAACTAGTGTATAATATACTATGATTTTTGACCGAAACTTGCATTTCGAAAGGTTTCATAGAATCTAGTTTTCAGATGATTTTCTTGCATGGACTTCCATCGTAACCTTCCCTCTTAACATATATAAATGATCTGTCAAGTCTCGTATCATTTCAAATAGTCACCAATTAAATTCGATATTTTTGACCGAAACTAGTGTATAATATATTATGATTTTTGACCGATACTTGCATTTCGAAAAGTTTCATAGAATCTAGTTTTCAGATGATTTTTTTGCATGGGCTTCCATCATAACCTTCCCTCTTAACATATATAAATGATCTGTCAAGTCTCGTATCATTTCAAATAGTCCACAATTAAATTTGATTTTTTTGACTGAAACTAGTGCAATGATATACTATGATTTTTGACCGAAACTTGCATTTCGAAAAGTTTCATAGAATCTAGTTTTCAGATGATTTTTTTGCATGGGCTTCCATAATAACCTTCCCTCTTAACATATATAAATGATCTGTCAAGTCTCGTATCATTTCAAATAGTCCCCAATTAAATTCGATATTTTTGACCGAAACTAGTGTATAATATACTATGATTTTTGACTGAAACTTGCATTTCAAAAAGTTTCATAGAATCTAGTTTTCAGATATTTTTTTGCATGGACTTCCATCATAATCTTCCCTATTAACATATAGAAATGATCTGAAAAGTCTCGTATCATTTCAAATAGTCCACAATTAAATATGATTTTTTTGACCGAAACTAGTGTTTAATATACTATGATTTTTGACCGAAACTTGCATTTCGAAAAGTTTCATAGAATATAGTTTTCAGATGATTTTATTGCATGGACTTCCATCATAACCTTCCCTCTTAACATATATAAATGATCTGAAAAGTCTCGTATCATTTCAAATAGTCACCAATTAAATTCGATATTTTTGACCGAAACTAGTGTATAATATACTATGATTTTTGACCGAAACTTGCATTTCGAAAATTTTCATAGAATCTAGTTTTCAGATGATTTTTTTGCATGGACTTCCATAATAACCTTCCCTCTTAACATATATAAATGATCTATCAAGTCTCGTATCATTTCAAATATTTGATTTTTTTGACTGAAACTAGTGTATAATATACTATGATTTTTGACCGAAACTTGCATTTTGAAAGGTTTCATAGAATATAGTTTTCAGATGATTTTTTTGCATGGAGTTCCATCATAACCTGCCCTCTTAACATATATAAATGATCTGAAAAGTCTCGTATCATTTCAAATAGTCCCCAATTAAATTCAATATTTTTGACCGAAACTAGTGTATAATATACTATGATTTTTGACCAAAACTTGCATTTCAAAAAGTTTCATAGAATCTAGTTTTCAGTTAATTTTTTTGCATGTACTTCCATCATAACCTTCCCTCTTAACATATATAAATGATCTGAAAAGTCTCGTATAATTTCAAATAGTCCACAATTAAATTTGACTTTTTTGACCGAAACTAGTGTATAATATACTATGATTTTTTACTAAAACTTGCATTTCGAAAAGTTTCATAGAATATAGTTTTCAGATGATTTTTTTACATGGACTTCCATTATAACCTTCCCTCTTAACATATATAAATGATCTGAAAAGTGTCGTATCATTTCAAATAGTCACCAATTAAATTCGATATTTTTGACCGAAACTAGTATATAATATACTATGATTTTTGACCGAAACTTGCATTTCGAAACGTTTCATAGTATCTAGTTTTCAGAAGATATTTTTGCATGGGCTTCCATAATAACCTTCCCTCTTAACATATATAAATGATCTGTCAAGTCTCGTATCATTTCAAATAGTCCACAATTAAATTTGATTTTTTTGACTGAAACTAGTGTATAATATACTATGATTTTTGACCGAAACTTGCATTTCGAAAAGTTTCATAGAATATAGTTTTCAGATGATTTTTTTGCATGGGCTTCCATTATAACCTGCCCTCTTAACATATATAAATGATCTGAAAAGTCTCGTATCATTTCAAATAGTCCCCAATTAAATTCGATATTTTTGACCGAAACTAGTGTATAATATACTATGATTTTTGACCGAAACTTGCATTTCGAAAGGTTTCATAGAATCTAGTTTTCAGATGATTTTCTTGCATGGACTTCCATCGTAACCTTCCCTCTTAACATATATAAATGATCTGTCAAGTCTCGTATCATTTCAAATAGTCCACAATTAAATTTGATTTTTTTGACTGAAACTAGTGTATAATATACTATGGTTTTTTACCGAAACTTGCATTTCGAAAAGTTTCATAGAATCTAGTTTTCAGATGATTTTTTTGCATGGGCTTCCATCATAACCTTCCCTCTTAACATATATAAATGATCTGAAAAGTCTCGTATCATTTCAAAGAGTCACCAATTAAATTCGATATTTTTGACCGAAACTAGTGTATAATATACTATGATTTTTGACCGAAACTTGCATTTCGAAAAGTTTCATAGAATCTAGCTTTCAGATGATTTTTTTGCACGGGCTTCCATTATAACCTTCCGTCTTAACATATATAAATGATCTGTCAAGTCTCGTATCATTTCAAATAGTCACCAATTAAATTCGATATTTTTGACCGAAACTAGTGTATAATATATTATGATTTTGTACCGAAACTTGCATTTCGAAAAGTTTCATAGAATCTAGTTTTCAGATGATTTTTTTGCATGGGCTTCCATCATAAACTTCCCTCTTAACATATATAAATGATCTGTCAAGTCTCGTATCATTTCAAATAGTCCACAATTAAATTTGATTTTTTTGACTGAAACTAGTGCAATGATATACTATGATTTTTGACCGAAACTTGCATTTCGAAAAGTTTCATAGAATCTAGTTTTCAGATGATTTTTTTGCATGGGCTTCCATAATAACCTTCCCTCTTAACATATATAAATGATCTGTCAAGTCTCGTATCATTTCAAATAGTCCCCAATTAAATTCGATATTTTTGACCGAAACTAGTGTATAATATACTATGATTTTTGACTGAAACTTGCATTTCAAAAAGTTTCATAGAATCTAGTTTTCAGATATTTTTTTGCATGGACTTCCATCATAACCTTCCCTATTAACATATATAAATGATCTGAAAAGTCTCGTATCATTTCAAATAGTCCACAATTAAATATGATTTTTTTGACCGAAACTAGTGTTTAATATACTATGATTTTTGACCGAAACTTGCATTTCGAAAAGTTTCATAGAATATAGTTTTCAGATGATTTTATTACATGGACTTCCATCATAACCTTCCCTCTTAACATATATAAATGATCTGAAAAGTCTCGTATCATTTCAAATAGTCACCAATTAAATTCGATATTTTTGACCGAAACTAGTGTATAATATACTATGATTTTTGACCGAAACATGCATTTCGAAAATTTTCATAGAATCTAGTTTTCAGATGATTTTTTTGCATGGGCTTCCATAATAACCTTCCCTCTTAACATATATAAATGATCTATCAAGTCTCGTATCATTTCAAATATTTGATTTTTTTGACTGAAACTAGTGTATAATATACTATGATTTTTGACCGAAACTTGCATTTTGAAAGGTTTCATAGAATATAGTTTTCAGATGATTTTTTTGCATGGAGTTCCATCATAACCTGCCCTCTTAACATATATAAATGATCTGAAAAGTCTCGTATCATTTCAAATAGTCCCCAATTAAATTCAATATTTTTGACCGAAACTAGTGTATAATATACTATGATTTTTGACCAAAACTTGCATTTCAAAAAGTTTCATAGAATCTAGTTTTCAGTTAATTTTTTTGCATGTACTTCCATCATAACCTTCCCTCTTAACATATATAAATGATCTGAAAAGTCTCGTATAATTTCAAATAGTCCACAATTAAATTTGACTTTTTTGACCGAAACTAGTGTATAATATACTATGATTTTTTACTAAAACTTGCATTTCGAAAAGTTTCATAGAATATAGTTTTCAGATGATTTTTTTACATGGACTTCCATTATAACCTTCCCTCTTAACATATATAAATGATCTGAAAAGTGTCGTATCATTTCAAATAGTCACCAATTAAATTCGATATTTTTGACCGAAACTAGTATATAATATACTATGATTTTTGACCGAAACTTGCATTTCGAAACGTTTCATAGTATCTAGTTTTCAGAAGATATTTTTGCATGGGCTTCCATAATAACCTTCCCTCTTAACATATATAAATGATCTGTCAAGTCTCGTATCATTTCAAATAGTCCACAATTAAATTTGATTTTTTTGACTGAAACTAGTGTATAATATACTATGATTTTTGACCGAAACTTGCATTTCGAAAAGTTTCATAGAATATAGTTTTCAGATGATTTTTTTGCATGGACTTCCATTATAACCTGCCCTCTTAACATATATAAATGATCTGAAAAGTCTCGTATCATTTCAAATAGTCCCCAATTAAATTCGATATTTTTGACCGAAACTAGTGTATAATATACTATGATTTTTGACCGAAACTTGCATTTCGAAAGGTTTCATAGAATCTAGTTTTCAGATGATTTTCTTGCATGGACTTCCATCGTAACCTTCCCTCTTAACATATATAAATGATCTGTCAAGTCTCGTATCATTTCAAATAGTCCACAATTAAATTTGATTTTTTTGACTGAAACTAGTGTATAATATACTATGGTTTTTTACCGAAACTTGCATTTCGAAAAGTTTCATAGAATCTAGTTTTCAGATGATTTTTTTGCATGGGCTTCCATCATAACCTTCCCTCTTAACATATATAAATGATCTGAAAAGTCTCGTATCATTTCAAAGAGTCACCAATTAAATTCGATATTTTTGACCGAAACTAGTGTATAATATACTATGATTTTTGACCGAAACTTGCATTTCGAAAAGTTTCATAGAATCTAGCTTTCAGATGATTTTTTTGCACGGGCTTCCATTATAACCTTCCGTCTTAACATATATAAATGATCTGTCAAGTCTCGTATCATTTCAAATAGTCACCAATTAAATTCGATATTTTTGACCGAAACTAGTGTATAATATATTATGATTTTGTACCGAAACTTGCATTTCGAAAAGTTTCATAGAATCTAGTTTTCAGATGATTTTTTTGCATGGGCTTCCATCATAAACTTCCCTCTTAACATATATAAATGATCTGTCAAGTCTCGTATCATTTCAAATAGTCCACAATTAAATTTGATTTTTTTGACTGAAACTAGTGCAATGATATACTATGATTTTTGACCGAAACTTGCATTTCGAAAAGTTTCATAGAATCTAGTTTTCAGATGATTTTTTTGCATGGGCTTCCATAATAACCTTCCCTCTTAACATATATAAATGATCTGTCAAGTCTCGTATCATTTCAAATAGTCCCCAATTAAATTCGATATTTTTGACCGAAACTAGTGTATAATATACTATGATTTTTGACTGAAACTTGCATTTCAAAAAGTTTCATAGAATCTAGTTTTCAGATATTTTATTGCATGGACTTCCATCATAACCTTCCCTATTAACATATATAAATGATCTGAAAAGTCTCGTATCATTTCAAATAGTCCACAATTAAATATGATTTTTTTGACCGAAACTAGTGTTTAATATACTATGATTTTTGACCGAAACTTGCATTTCGAAAAGTTTCATAGAATATAGTTTTCAGATGATTTTATTACATGGACTTCCATCATAACCTTCCCTCTTAACATATATAAATGATCTGAAAAGTCTCGTATCATTTCAAATAGTCACCAATTAAATTCGATATTTTTGACCGAAACTAGTGTATAATATACTATGATTTTTGACCGAAACATGCATTTCGAAAATTTTCATAGAATCTAGTTTTCAGATGATTTTTTTGCATGGGCTTCCATAATAACCTTCCCTCTTAACATATATAAATGATCTATCAAGTCTCGTATCATTTCAAATATTTGATTTTTTTGACTGAAACTAGTGTATAATATACTATGATTTTTGACCGAAACTTGCATTTTGAAAGGTTTCATAGAATATAGTTTTCAGATGATTTTTTTGCATGGAGTTCCATCATAACCTGCCCTCTTAACATATATAAATGATCTGAAAAGTCTCGTATCATTTCAAATAGTCCCCAATTAAATTCAATATTTTTGACCAAAACTAGTGTATAATATACTATGATTTTTGACCAAAACTTGCATTTCAAAAAGTTTCATAGAATCTAGTTTTCAGTTAATTTTTTTGCATGTACTTCCATCATAACCTTCCCTCTTAACATATATAAATGATCTGAAAAGTCTCGTATAATTTCAAATAGTCCACAATTAAATTTGACTTTTTTGACCGAAACTAGTGTATAATATACTATGATTTTTTACTAAAACTTGCAATTCGAAAAGTTTCATAGAATATAGTTTTCAGATGATTTTTTTACATGGACTTCCATTATAACCTTCCCTCTTAACATATATAAATGATCTGAAAAGTGTCGTATCATTTCAAATAGTCACCAATTAAATTCGATATTTTTGACCGAAACTAGTATATTATATACTATGATTTTTGACCGAAACTTGCATTTCGAAACGTTTCATAGAATCTAGTTTTCAGAAGATATTTTTGCATGGGCTTCCATAATAACCTTCCCTCTTAACATATATAAATGATCTGTCAAGTCTCGTATCATTTCAAATAGTCCACAATTAAATTTGATTTTTTTGACTGAAACTAGTGTATAATATACTATGATTTTTGACCGAAACTTGCATTTCGAAAAGTTTCATAGAATATAGTTTTCAGATGATTTTTTTGCATGGACTTCCATTATAACCTGCCCTCTTAACATATATAAATGATCTGAAAAGTCTCGTATCATTTCAAATAGTCCCCAATTAAATTCGATATTTTTGACCGAAACTAGTGTATAATATACTATGATTTTTGACCGAAACTTGCATTTCGAAAGGTTTCATAGAATCTAGTTTTCAGATGATTTTCTTGCATGGACTTCCATCGTAACCTTCCCTCTTAACATATATAAATGATCTGTCAAGTCTCGTATCATTTCAAATAGTCACCAATTAAATTCGATATTTTTGACCGAAACTAGTGTATAATATATTATGATTTTTGACCGATACTTGAATTTCGAAAAGTTTCATAGAATCTAGTTTTCAGATGATTTTTTTGCATGGGCTTCCATCATAACCTTCCCTCTTAACATATATAAATGATCTGTCAAGTCTCGTATCATTTCAAATAGTCCACAATTAAATTTGATTTTTTTGACTGAAACTAGTGCAATGATATACTATGATTTTTGACCGAAACTTGCATTTCGAAAAGTTTCATAGAATCTAGTTTTCAGATGATTTTTTTGCATGGGCTTCCATAATAACCTTCCCTCTTAACATATATAAATGATCTGTCAAGTCTCGTATCATTTCAAATAGTCCCCAATTAAATTCGATATTTTTGACCGAAACTAGTGTATAATATACTATGATTTTTGACTGAAACTTGCATTTCAAAAAGTTTCATAGAATCTAGTTTTCAGATATTTTTTTGCATGGACTTCCATCATAATCTTCCCTATTAACATATATAAATGATCTGAAAAGTCTCGTATCATTTCAAATAGTCCACAATCAAATATGATTTTTTTGACCGAAACTAGTGTTTAATATACTATGATTTTTGACCGAAACTTGCATTTCGAAAAGTTTCATAGAATATAGTTTTCAGATGATTTTATTGCATGGACTTCCATCATAACCTTCCCTCTTAACATATATAAATGATCTGAAAAGTCTCGTATCATTTCAAATAGTCACCAATTAAATTCGATATTTTTGACCGAAACAAGTGTATAATATACTATGATTTTTGACCGAAACTTGCATTTCGAAAATTTTCATAGAATCTAGTTTTCAGATGATTTTTTTGCATGGGCTTCCATAATAACCTTCCCTCTTAACATACATAAATGATCTATCAAGTCTCGTATCATTTCAAATATTTGATTTTTTTGACTGAAACTAGTGTATAATATACTATGATTTTTGACCGAAACTTGCATTTTGAAAGGTTTCATAGAATATAGTTTTCAGATGATTTTTTTGCATGGAGTTCCATCATAACCTGCCCTCTTAACATATATAAATGATCTGAAAAGTCTCGTATCATTTCAAATAGTCCACAATTAAATTTAACTTTTTTGACCGAAACTAGTGTATAATATACTATGATTTTTTACTAAAACTTGCATTTCGAAAAGTTTCATAGAATATAGTTTTCAGATGATTTTTTTACATGGACTTCCATTATAACCTTCCCTCTTAACATATATAAATGATCTGAAAAGTGTCGTATCATTTCAAATAGTCACCAATTAAATTCGATATTTTTGACCGAAACTAGTATATAATATACTATGATTTTTTACCGAAACTTGCATTTCGAAACGTTTCATAGTATCTAGTTTTCAGAAGATATTTTTGCATGGGCTTCCATAATAACCTTCCCTCTTAACATATATAAATGATCTGTCAAGTCTCGTATCATTTCAAATAGTCCACAATTAAATTTGATTTTTTTGACTGAAACTAGTGTATAATATACTATGATTTTTTACCGAAACTTGCATTTCGAAAAGTTTCATAGAATATAGTTTTCAGATGATTTTTTTGCATGGACTTCCATTATAACCTGCCCTCTTAACATATATAAATGATCTGAAAAGTCTCGTATCATTTCAAATAGTCCCTAATTAAATTCGATATTTTTGACCGAAACTAGTGTATAATATACTATGATTTTTGACCGAAACTTGCATTTCGAAAGGTTTCATAGAATCTAGTTTTCAGATGATTTTCTTGCATGGACTTCCATCGTAACCTTCCCTCTTAACATATATAAATGATATGTCAAGTCTCGTATCATTTCAAATAGTCACCAATTAAATTCGATATTTTTGACCGAAACTAGTGTATAATATATTATGATTTTTGACCGATACTTGCATTTCGAAAAGTTTCATAGAATCTAGTTTTCAGATGATTTTTTTGCATGGGCTTCCATCATAACCTTCCCTCTTAACATATATAAATGATCTGTCAAGTCTCGTATCATTTCAAATAGTCCACAATTAAATTTAATTTTTTTTTGACTGGAACTAGTGCAATGATATACTATGATTTTTGACCGAAACTTGCATTTCGAAAAGTTTCATAGAATCTAGTTTTCAGATGATTTTTTTGAATGCGCTTCCATAATAACCTTCCCTCTTAACATATATAAATGATCTGTCACGACTCGTATCATTTCAAATAGTCCACTATTAAATTTGATTTTTTTGACTGAAACTAGTGTAAAATATACTATGATTTTTGACCGAAACTTGCATTTCGAAAAGTTTCATAGAATATAGTTTTCAGATGATTTTTTTGCATGGACTTCCATCATAACCTGCCCTCTTAACATATATAAATGATCTGAAAAGTCTCGTATCATTTCAAATAGTCCCCAATTAAATTCGATATTTTTGACCGAAACTAGTGTATTGTATACTATGATTTTTAACCGAAACTTGCATTTCGAAAAGTTTCATAGAATCTAGTTTTCAGATGATATTCTTGCATGGACTTCCATCGTAACCTTCCCTCTTAACATATATAAATGATCTGTCAAGTCTCGTATCATTTCAAATAGTCCACAATTAAATTTGACTTTTTTGACCGAAACTAGTGTATAATATACTATGATTTTTTACTAAAACTTGCATTTCGAAAAGTTTCATAGAATATAGTTTTCAGATGATTTTTTTACATGGACTTCCATTATAACCTTCCCTCTTAACATATATAAATGATCTGAAAAGTGTCGTATCATTTCAAATAGTCACCAATTAAATTCGATATTTTTGACCGAAACTAGTATATAATATACTATGATTTTTGACCGAAACTTGCATTTCGAAACGTTTCATAGTATCTAGTTTTCAGAAGATATTTTTGCATGGGCTTCCATAATAACCTTCCCTCTTAACATATATAAATGATCTGTCAAGTCTCGTATCATTTCAAATAGTCCACAATTAAATTTGATTTTTTTGACTGAAACTAGTGTATAATATACTATGATTTTTGACCGAAACTTGCATTTCGAAAAGTTTCATAGAATATAGTTTTCAGATGATTTTTTTGCATGGACTTCCATTATAACCTGCCCTCTTAACATATATAAATGATCTGAAAAGTCTCGTATCATTTCAAATAGTCCCCAATTAAATTCGATATTTTTGACCGAAACTAGTGTATAATATACTATGATTTTTGACCGAAACTTGCATTTCGAAAGGTTTCATAGAATCTAGTTTTCAGATGATTTTCTTGCATGGACTTCCATCGTAACCTTCCCTCTTAACATATATAAATGATATGTCAAGTCTCGTATCATTTCAAATAGTCACCAATTAAATTCGATATTTTTGACCGAAACTAGTGTATAATATATTATGATTTTTGACCGATACTTGCATTTCGAAAAGTTTCATAGAATCTAGTTTTCAGATGATTTTTTTGCATGGGCTTCCATCATAACCTTCCCTCTTAACATATATAAATGATCTGTCAAGTCTCGTATCATTTCAAATAGTCCACAATTAAATTTAATTTTTTTTTGACTGGAACTAGTGCAATGATATACTATGATTTTTGACCGAAACTTGCATTTCGAAAAGTTTCATAGAATCTAGTTTTCAAATGATTTTTTTGAATGCGCTTCCATAATAACCTTCCCTCTTAACATATATAAATGATCTGTCACGACTCGTATCATTTCAAATAGTCCACTATTAAATTTTATTTTTTTGACTGAAACTAGTGTAAAATATACTATGATTTTTGACCGAAACTTGCATTTCGAAAAGTTTCATAGAATATAGTTTTCAGATGATTTTTTTGCATGGACTTCCATCATAACCTGCCCTCTTAACATATATAAATGATCTGAAAAGTCTCGTATCATTTCAAATAGTCCCCAATTAAATTCGATATTTTTGACCGAAACTAGTGTATTGTATACTATGATTTTTAACCGAAACTTGCATTTCGAAAAGTTTCATAGAATCTAGTTTTCAGATGATATTCTTGCATGGACTTCCATCGTAACCTTCCCTCTTAACATATATAAATGATCTGTCAAGTCTCGTATCATTTCAAATAGTCCACAATTAAATTTGATTTTTTTGACTGAAACTAGTGTATAATATACTATGATTTTTTACCGAAACTTGCATTTCGAAAAGTTTCATAGAATCTAGTTTTCATATGATTTTTTTGCATGGGCTTCCATCATAACCTTCCCTCTTAACATATATAAATGATCTGAAAAGTCTCGTATCATTTCAAATAGTCACCAATTAAATTCGATATTTTTGACGGAAACTAGTGTATAATATACTATGATTTTTGACCGAAACTTGCATTTCGAAAAGTTTCATAGAATCTAGCTTTCAGATGATTTTTTTGCACGGGCTTCCATTATAACCTTCCGTCTTAACATATATAAATGATCTGCCAAGTCTCGTATCATTTCAAATAGTCCACAATTAAATTTGATTTTTTTGACTGAAACTAGTGCAATAATATACTATGATTTTTGACCGAAACTTGCAATCGAAAAGTTTCATAGAATATAGTTTTCATATGATTTTTTTGCATGGACTTCACTCATAACCTTCCCTCTTAACATATATAAATGATCTGAAAAGTCTCGTATCATTTCAAATAGTCACCAATTAAATAAGATATTTTTAACCGAAACTAGTGTATAATATACTAGGATTTTTGACCGAAACTTTCATTTCGAAAAGTTTCATAGAATCTAGTTTTCAGATGATTTTTTTGCATGGGTTTCCATAATAACCTTCCCTCTTAACATATATAAATGATCTGAAAAGTCTCGTATCATTTCAAATAGTCCACAATTAAATATGATTTTTTTTTATTGAAACTAGTGTATAATATACTATGATTTTTGACCGAAACTTGCATTTCGAAAAGTTACATAAAATATAGTTTTCAGATGATTTTTTTGCATGGACTTCCATCATAACCTTCCCTCTTAGCATATATAAATGATCTGAAAAGTCTCGTATCATTTCAAATAGTCACCAATTAAATTCGATATTTTTGACCGAAACTAGTGTATAATATACTATGAATTTTGACCGAAACTTGCATTTCGAAAAGTTTCAAAGAATCTAGTTTTCAGATGATTTTTTTGCATGGGCTTCCATAATAACCTTCCCTCTTAACATATATAAATGATCTGTCAAGTCTCGTATCATTTCAAATACTCCACAATTAAATATGATTTTTTTGACTGAAACTAGTGTATAATATACTATGATTTTTGACCGAAACTTGCATTTCGAAAAGTTTCATAGAATATAGTTTTCAGATGATTTTTTTGCATGGACTTCCATCATAACCTGCCCTCTTAACATATATAAATGATCTGAAAAGTCTCGTATCATTTCAAATAGTCACCAATTAAATTCGATATTTTTGAATGAAACTAGTGTATAATATACTATCATTTTTGACCGAAACTTGCATTTCGAAAAGTTTCATAGAATATAGTTTTCAGATGATTTTTTGCATGGGATTCCATAATAACCTTCCCTCTTAACATATATAAATGATCTGTCAAGTCTCCTATCATTTCAAATAGTCCACAATTAAATTTGATTTTTTTGACTGAAACTAGTGTATAATATACTATGATTTTTGATCGAAACTTGCATTTCGAAAAGTTTCATAGAATATAGTTTTCAGATGATTTTTTTGAATGGACTTCCATCATAACCTGCCCTCTTAACATATATAAATGATCTGAAAAGTCTCGTATCATTTCAAATAGTCCCCAATTAAATTCGATATTTTTGACCGAAACTAGTGTATAATATACTATGATTTTTGACAGAAACTTGCATTTCGAAAAGTTTCATAGAATCTAGTTTTCAGATGATTTTCTTGCATGGGCTTCCATCATAACCTTCCCTCTTAACATATATAAATGATCTGTCAATTCTCGTATCATTTCAAATAGTCCACAATTAAATTTGATTTTTTTGACTGAAACTAGTGTATAATATACTATGATATTTGACCGAAACTTGCATTTCGAAAAGTTTCATAGAATCTAGTTTTCAGATGATTATCTTGCATGGGCTTCCATCATAACCTTCCCTCTTAACATATATAAATGATCTGAAAAGTCTCGTATCATTTCAATTAGTCACCAATTAAATTCGATATTTTTGACCGAAACTAGTGTATAATATACTATGATTTTTGACCGAAACTTGCATTTCGAAAAGTTTCATAGAATCTAGTTTTCAGATGATTTTTTTGCATGGATTTCCATCATAACCTGCCCTCTTAACATATATAAATGATCTGAAAAGTCTCGTATCATTTCAAATAGTCCCCAATTAAATTCTATATTTTTGACCGAAACTAGTGTATAATATACTATGATTTTTGACCGAAACTTGCATTTCGAAAAGTTTCATAGATTCTAGTTTTCAGATGATTTTCTTGCATTGACTTCCATCATAACCTTCCCTCTTAACATATATAAATGATCTGAAAAGTCTCGTATCATTTCAAATAGTCCACAATTAAATTTGATTTTTTTGACTGAAACTAGTGTATAATATACTATGATTTTTGATCGAAACTTGCAATTCGAAAGGTTTCATAGAATATAGTTTTCATATGATTTTTTTGCATGGACTTTTATCGTCACCTGCCCTCTTAATATATATAAATGATCTGAAAAGTCACGTATCATTTCAAATAGTCACTAATTAAATTCGATATTTTTGACCGAAACTAGTGTATAATATACTATGATTTTTGACCGAAACTTTCATTTCGAAAAGTTTCATAGAATCTAGTTTTCAGATGATTTTTTTGAATGGGCTTCCATCATAACCTTCCCTCTTAACATATATAAATGATCTGTCAAATCTCGTATCATTTCAAATAGTCCACAATTAAATTTGATTTTTTTGACTGAAACTAGTGCAATAATATACTACGATTTTTGACCGAAACATGCATTTCGAAAAGTTTCATAAGATCTAGTTTTCAGTTAATTTTTTTGCATGGACTTCCATCATAACCTTCCCTCTTAACATATATAAATGATCTGATAAGTATCGTATCATTTCAAATAGTCCACAATTAAATTTGATTTTTTTGACCGAAACTAGTGCAATAATATACTATGATTTTTGACCGAAACTTGCATTTCGAAAAGTTTCATAGAATATATTCTTCAGATCATTTTTTTGCATGGACTTCCATCATAACCTTCCCTCTTAACATATATAAATGATCTGGAATGTCTCGTATCATTTCAAATAGTCACCAATTAAATTCGATACTTTTGACCGAAATTAGTGTATAATATACTATGATTTTTGACCGAAACTTGCATTTCGAAAAGTTTCATAGAATCTAGTTTTCAGATGATTTTTTTGCATGGGATTCCATAATAACCTTCCCTCTTAACATATATAAATGATCTGTCAAGTCTCGTATCATTTCAAATAGTCCACAATTAAATTTGATTTTTTTGACTGAAACTAGTGTATAATATACTATGATTTTTGACCGAAACTTGCATTTCGAAAAGTTTCATAGAATATAGTTTTCAGATGATATTTTTGCATGGACTTCCATCGTAACCTGCCCTTTTAACATATATAAATGATCTGAAAAGTCTTGTATCATTTCAAATAGTCCCCAATTAAATTCGATATTTTTGACCGAAACTAGTGTATAATATACTATGATTTTTGACCGAAACTTGCATTTCGAAAAGTTTCATAGAATCTAGTTTTCAGATGATTTTCTTGCATGGACTTCCATCGTAACCTTCCTTCTTAACATATATAAATGATTTGTCAAGTCTCATATCATTTCAAATAGTCCACAATTAAATTTGATTTTTTTGACTGAAACTAGTGTATAATATACTATGATTTTTGACCGAAACATGCATTTCGAAAAGTTTCATAGAATCTAGTTTTCAGATGATTATCTTGCATGAGCTTCCATCATAACCTTCCCACTTAACATATATAATTGATCTGAAAAGTCTCGTATCATTTCAAATAGTCACCAATTAAATTCGATATTTTTGACCGAAACTAGTGTATAATATACTATGATTTTTGACCGAAACTTGCATTTCGAAAAGTTTCATAGAATCTAGTTTTCAGATGATTTTTTTGCATGGGCTTCCATCATAACCTTCCCTCTTAAAATTTATAAATGATCTGTCAAGTCTCGTATCATTTCAAATAGTCCACAATTAAATTTGATTTTTTTGACTGAAACTAGTGCAATAATATACTATTATTTTTGACCGAAACTTGCATTTCGAAAAGTTTCATAGAATATAGTTTTCAGATGATATTTTTGCATGGACTTCCATCGTATCCTGCCCTTTTAACATATATAAATGATCTGAAAAGTCTCGTATCATTTCAAATAGTCCCCAATTAAATTCGATATTTTTGACAGAAACTAGTGTATAATATACTATGATTTTTGACCGAAACTTGCATTTCGAAAAGTTTCAAAGAATCTAGTTTTCAGATGATTTTCTTGCATTGACTTCCATCGTAACCTTCCCTCTTAACATATATAAATGATCTGAAAAGTCTCGTATCATTTCAAATAGTCACCAATTAAATTCAATATTTTTGACCGAAACTAGTGTATAATATACTATGATTTTTGACCGAAACTTGCATTTCGAAAAGTTTCATAGAATCTAGTTTTCGGATGATTTTTTTGCATGGGCTTCCATCATAACCTTCCCTCTTAACATATATAAATGATCTGAAAAGTCTCGTATCATTTCAAATAGTCACCAATTAAATTCGATATTTTTGACCGAAACTAGTGTATAATATACTATGATTTTTGACCGAAACATGCATTTCGAAAAGTTTCATAGAATCTAGTTTTCAGATGATTTTTTTGCATGGGCTTCCATCATAACCTTCCCTCTTAACATATATAAATGATCTGT
This sequence comes from Lathyrus aphaca, assembly GCA_963966055.1. Lineage (NCBI taxonomy): Eukaryota > Viridiplantae > Streptophyta > Magnoliopsida > Fabales > Fabaceae > Lathyrus > Lathyrus aphaca. The sequence continues at coordinate 641,068,578 of OZ014520.1, read as the reverse complement.
CAAGTCTCGTATCATTTCAAATAGTCCACAATTAAATTTGATTTTTTTGACTGAAACTAGTGCAATAATATACTATGATTTTTGACCAAAACTTGCATTTCGAAAAGTTTCATAGAATCTAGTTTTCAGATGATTTTTTTTTCATGGACTTTCATCATAACCTTCCCTCTTAACATATATAAATGATCTGAAAAGTCTCGTATCATTTCAAATAGTCACCAATTAAATTTGATATTTTTGACCGAAACTAGTGCAATAATATACTATGATTTTTGACCGAAACTTGCATTTCGAAAAGTTTCATAGAATATAGTTTTCAGATGATATTTTTGCATGGACTTCCATCGTAACCTGCCCTTTTAACATATATAAATGATCTGAAAAGTCTTGTATCATTTCAAATAGTCCCCAATTAAATTCGATATTTTTGACCGAAACTAGTGTATAATATACTATGATTTTTGACCGAAACTTGCATTTCGAAAAGTTTCATAGAATCTAGTTTTCAGATGATTTTCTTGCATGGACTTCCATCGTAACCTTCCTTCTTAACATATATAAATGATTTGTCAAGTCTCATATCATTTCAAATAGTCGACAATTAAATTTGATTTTTTTGACTGAAACTAGTGTATAATATACTATGATTTTTGACCGAAACATGCATTTCGAAAAGTTTCATAGAATCTAGTTTTCAGATGATTATCTTGCATGAGCTTCCATCATAACCTTCCCACTTAACATATATAATTGATCTGAAAAGTCTCGTATCATTTCAAATAGTCACCAATTAAATTCGATATTTTTGACCGAAACTAGTGTATAATATACTATGATTTTTGACCGAAACTTGCATTTCGAAAAGTTTCATAGAATCTAGTTTTCAGATGATTTTTTTGCATGGGCTTCCATCATAACCTTCCCTCTTAACATTTATAAATGATCTGTCAAGTCTCGTATCATTTCAAATAGTCCACAATTAAATTTGATTTTTTTGACTGAAACTAGTGCAATAATATACTATGATTTTTGACCGAAACTTGCATTTCGAAAAGTTTCATAGAATATAGTTTTCAGATGATATTTTTGCATGGACTTCCATCGTATCCTGCCCTTTTAACATATATAAATGATCTGAAAAGTCTCGTATCATTTCAAATAGTCCCCAATTAAATTCGATATTTTTGACAGAAACTAGTGTATAATATACTATGATTTTTGACCGAAACTTGCATTTCGAAAAGTTTCAAAGAATCTAGTTTTCAGATGATTTTCTTGCATTGACTTCCATCGTAACCTTCCCTCTTAACATATATAAATGATCTGAAAAGTCTCGTATCATTTCAAATAGTCACCAATTAAATTCAATATTTTTGACCGAAACTAGTGTATAATATACTATGATTTTTGACCGAAACTTGCATTTCGAAAAGTTTCATAGAATCTAGTTTTCGAATGATTTTTTTGCATGGGCTTCCATCATAACCTTCCCTCTTAACATATATAAATGATCTGAAAAGTCTCGTATCATTTCCAATAGTCACCAATTAAATTCGATATTTTTGACCGAAACTAGTGTATAATATACTATGATTTTTGACCGAAACATGCATTTCGAAAAGTTTCATAGAATCTAGTTTTCAGATGATTTTTTTGCATGGGCTTCCATCATAACCTTCCCTCTTAACATATATAAATGATCTGTCAAGTCTCGTATCATTTCAAATAGTCCACAATTAAATTTGATTTTTTTGACTGAAACTAGTGCAATAATATACTATGATTTTTGACCAAAACATGCATTTCGAAAAGTTTCATAGAATCTAGTTTTCAGATGATTTTTTTTTCATGGACTTCCATCATAACCTTCCCTCTTAACATATATAAATGATCTGAAAAGTCTCGTATCATTTCAAATAGTCACCAATTAAATTTGATATTTTTGACCGAAACTAGTGCAATAATATACTATGATTTTTGACCGAAACTTGCATTTCGAAAAGTTTCATAGAATCTAGTTTTCAGATGATTTTTTTGCATGGACTTCCATCATAACCTTCCCTCTTAACATATATAAATGATCTGAAAAGTCTCGTATCATTTCAAATAGTCACCAATTAAATTCGATATTTTTGACCGAAACTAGTGTATAATATACTATGAATTTTGACCGAAACATGCATTTTGAAAAGTTTCATAGAATCTAGTTTTCAGATGATTTTTTTGCATGGGCTTCCATAATAACCTTCCCTCTTATCATATATAAATGATCTGTCAAGTCTCGTATCATTTCAAATAGTCCACAATTAAATTTGATTTTTTTGAATGAAACTAGTGTATAATATACTATGATTTTTGACCGAAACTTGCATTTCGAAAAGTTTCATAGAATCTAGTTTTCAGATGATTTTTTTGCATGGGCTTCCATAATAACCTGCCCTCTTAACATATATAAATGATCTGTCAAGTCTCGTATCATTTCAAATAGTCACCAATTAAATTCGATATTTTTGACCGAAACTAGTGTATAATATACTATGATTTTTGACCGAAACTTGCATTTCGAAAAGTTTCATAGAATATAGTTTTCAGATGATTTTCTTGCATGGGATTCCATAATAACCTTCCCTCTTAACATATATAAATGATCTGTCAAGTCTCGTATCATTTCAAATAGTCCACAATTAAATTTGATTTTTTTGACTGAAACTAGTGTATAATATACTATGATTTTTGACCGAAACTTGCATTTCGAAAGGTTTCATAGAATATAGTTTTCAGATGATTTTTTTGCATGGACTTCCATCGTAACCTGCCCTCTTAACATATATAAATGATCTGAAAAGTCTCGTATCATTTCAAATAGTCACCAATTAAATTCGATATTTTTGACCAAAACTAGTGTATAATATACTATGATTTTTGAACGAAACTTGCATTTCGAAAAGTTTCATAGAATCTAGTTTTCAGATGATTTTCTTGCATGGACTTCCATCGTAACCTTCCCTCTTAACATATTTAAATGATCTGTCAAGTCTCGTATCATTTCAAATAGTCCACAATTAAATTTGATTTTTTTGACTGAAACTAGTGTATAATATACTATGATTTTTGACCGAAACTTGCATTTCGAAAAGTTTCAAAGAATCTAGTTTTCAGATGATTTTCTTGCATTGACTTCCATCGTAACCTTCCCTCTTAACATATATAAATGATCTGAAAAGTCTCGTATCATTTCAAATAGTCACCAATTAAATTCAATATTTTTGACCGAAACTAGTGTATAATATACTATGATTTTTGACCGAAACTTGCATTTCGAAAAGTTTCATAGAGTCTAGTTTTCGAATGATTTTTTTGCATGGGCTTCCATCATAACCTTCCCTCTTAACATATATAAATGATCTGAAAAGTCTCGTATCATTTCAAATAGTCACCAATTAAATTCGATATTTTTGACCGAAACTAGTGTATAATATACTATGATTTTTGACCGAAACATGCATTTCGAAAAGTTTCATAGAATCTAGTTTTCAGATGATTTTTTTGCATGGGCTTCCATCATAACCTTCCCTCTTAACATATATAAATGATCTGTCAAGTCTCGTATCATTTCAAATAGTCCACAATTAAATTTGATTTTTTTGACTGAAACTAGTGCAATAATATACTATGATTTTTGACCAAAACTTGCATTTCGAAAAGTTTCATAGAATCTAGTTTTCAGATGATTTTTTTTTCATGGACTTCCATCATAACCTTCCCTCTTAACATATATAAATGATATGAAAAGTCTCGTATCATTTCAAATAGTCACCAATTAAATTTGATATTTTTGACCGAAACTAGTGCAATAATATACTATGATTTTTGACCGAAACTTGCATTTCGAAAAGTTTCATAGAATCTAGTTTTCAGATGATTTTTTTGCATGGACTTCCATCATAACCTTCCCTCTTAACATATATAAATGATCTGAAAAGTCTCGTATCATTTCAAATAGTCACCAATTAAATTCGATATTTTTGACCGAAACTAGTGTATAATATACTATGAATTTTGACCGAAACATGCATTTTGAAAAGTTTCATAGAATCTAGTTTTCAGATGATTTTTTTGCATGGGCTTCCATAATAACCTTCCCTCTTATCATATATAAATGATCTGTCAAGTCTCGTATCATTTCAAATAGTCCACAATTAAATTTGATTTTTTTGAATGAAACTAGTGTATAATATACTATGATTTTTGACCGAAACTTGCATTTCGAAAAGTTTCATAGAATCTAGTTTTCAGATGATTTTTTTGCATGGGCTTCCATAATAACCTGCCCTCTTAACATATATAAATGATCTGTCAAGTCTCGTATCATTTCAAATAGTCACCAATTAAATTCGATATTTTTGACCGAAACTAGTGTATAATATACTATGATTTTTGACCGAAACTTGCATTTCGAAAAGTTTCATAGAATATAGTTTTCAGATGATTTTCTTGCATGGGCTTCCATAATAACCTTCCCTCTTAACATATATAAATGATCTGTCAAGTCTCGTATCATTTCAAATAGTCCACAATTAAATTTGATTTTTTTGACTGAAACTAGTGTATAATATACAATGATTTTTGACCGAAACTTGCATTTCGAAAAGTTTCATAGAATCTAGTTTTCAGATGATTTTTTTGCATGGGCTTCCATAATAACCTGCCCTCTTAACATATATAAATGATCTGTCAAGTCTCGTATCATTTCAAATAGTCACCAATTAAATTCGATATTTTTGACCAAAACTAGTGTATAATATACTATGATTTTTGAACGAAACTTGCATTTCGAAAAGTTTCATAGAATCTAGTTTTCAGATGATTTTCTTGCATGGACTTCCATCGTAACCTTCCCTCTTAACATATTTAAATGATCTGTCAAGTCTCGTATCATTTCAAATAGTCCAGAATTAAATTTGATTTTTTTGACTGAAACTAGTGTATAATATACTATGATTTTTGACCGAAACTTGCATTTCGAAAAGTTTCAAAGAATCTAGTTTTCAGATGATTTTCTTGCATTGACTTCCATCGTAACCTTCCCTCTTAACATATATAAATGATCTGAAAAGTCTCGTATCATTTCAAATAGTCACCAATTAAATTCAATATTTTTGACCGAAACTAGTGTATAATATACTATGATTTTTGACCGAAACTTGCATTTCGAAAAGTTTCATAGAATCTAGTTTTCGAATGATTTTTTTGCATGGGCTTCCATCATAACCTTCCCTCTTAACATATATAAATGATCTGAAAAGTCTCGTATCATTTCAAATAGTCACCAATTAAATTCGATATTTTTGACCGAAACTAGTGTATAATATACTATGATTTTTGACCGAAACATGCATTTCGAAAAGTTTCATAGAATCTAGTTTTCAGATGATTTTTTTGCATGGGCTTCCATCATAACCTTCCCTCTTAACATATATAAATGATCTGTCAAGTCTCGTATCATTTCAAATAGTCCACAATTAAATTTGATTTTTTTGACTGAAACTAGTGCAATAATATACTATGATTTTTGACCAAAACTTGCATTTCGAAAAGTTTCATAGAATCTAGTTTTCAGATGATTTTTTTTTCATGGACTTCCATCATAACCTTCCCTCTTAACATATATAAATGATCTGAAAAGTCTCGTATCATTTCAAATAGTCACCAATTAAATTTGATATTTTTGACCGAAACTAGTGCAATAATATACTATGATTTTTGACCGAAACTTGCATTTCGAAAAGTTTCATAGAATCTAGTTTTCAGATGATTTTTTTGCATGGACTTCCATCATAACCTTCCCTCTTAACATATATAAATGATCTGAAAAGTCTCGTATCATTTCAAATAGTCACCAATTAAATTCGATATTTTTGACCGAAACTAGTGTATAATATACTATGAATTTTGACCGAAACATGCATTTTGAAAAGTTTCATAGAATCTAGTTTTCAGATGATTTTTTTGCATGGGCTTCCATAATAACCTTCCCTCTTATCATATATAAATGATCTGTCATGTCTCGTATCATTTCAAATAGTCCACAATTAAATTTGATTTTTTTGAATGAAACTAGTGTATAATATACTATGATTTTTGACCGAAACTTGCATTTCGAAAAGTTTCATAGAATCTAGTTTTCAGATGATTTTTTTGCATGGGCTTCCATAATAACCTGCCCTCTTAACATATATAAATGATCTGTCAAGTCTCGTATCATTTCAAATAGTCACCAATTAAATTCGATATTTTTGACCGAAACTAGTGTATAATATACTATGATTTTTGACCGAAACTTGCATTTCGAAAAGTTTCATAGAATATAGTTTTCAGATGATTTTCTTGCATGGACTTCCATCGTAACCTTCCCTCTTAACATATATAAATGATCTGTCAAGTCTCGTATCATTTCAAATAGTCCACAATTAAATTTGATTTTTTTGACTGAAACTAGTGTATAATATACTATGATTTTTGACCGAAACTTGCATTTCGAAAGGTTTCATAGAATATAGTTTTCAGATGATTTTTTTGCATGGACTTCCATCGTAACCTGCCCTCTTAACATATATAAATGATCTGAAAAGTCTCGTATCATTTCAAATAGTCACCAATTAAATTCGATATTTTTGACCAAAACTAGTGTATAATATACTATGATTTTTGAACGAAACTTGCATTTCGAAAAGTTTCATAGAATCTAGTTTTCAGATGATTTTCTTGCATGGACTTCCATCGTAACCTTCCCTCTTAACATATTTAAATGATCTGTCAAGTCTCGTATCATTTCAAATAGTCCACAATTAAATTTGATTTTTTTGACTGAAACTAGTGTATAATATACTATGATTTTTGACCGAAACTTGCATTTCGAAAAGTTTCATAGAATCTAGTTTTCAGATGATTACCTTGCATGGGCTTCCATCATAACCTTCCCTCTTAACATATATAAATGATCTGAAAAGTCTCGTATCATTTCAAATAGTCACCAATTAAATTCATTATTTTTGACCGAAACTAGTGTATAATATACTATGATTTTTGACCGAAACTTGCATTACGAAAAGTTTCATAGAATCTAGTTTTCAGATGATTTTTTTGCATGGGCTTCCATCATAACCTTCCCTCTTAACATATATAAATGATATGAAAAGTCTCGTATCATTTCAAATAGTCACCAATTAAATTCGATATTTTTGACCGAAACTAGTGTATAATATACTATGATTTTTGAGCGAAACTTGCATTTCGAAAAGTTTCATAGAATCTAGTTTTCATATGATTTTTTTGCATGGGCTTACATCATAACCTTCCCTCTTAACATATATAAATGATCTGTCAAGTCTCGTATCATTTCAAATAGTCCACAATTAAATTTGATTTTTTTGACTGAAACTAGTGCAATAATATACTATGATTTTTGACCGAAACTTGCATTTCCAAAAGTTTCATAGAATCTACTTTTCAGATGATTTTTTTTCATGGACTTCCATCATAACCTTCCCTCTTAACATATATAAATGATCTGAAAAGTCTCTTATCATTTCAAATAGTCACTAATTAAATTTGATATTATTGACCGAAACTAGTGCAATAATATACTATGATTTTTGACCGAAACTTGCATTTCGAAAAGTTTCATAGAATCTAGTTTTCAGATGATTTTTTTGCATGGACTTCCATCATAACCTTCCCTCTTAACATATATAAATGATCTGAAAAGTCTCGTATCATTTCAAATAGTCACCAATTAAATTCGATATTTTTGACCGAAACTAGTGTATAATATACTATGAATTTTGACCGAAACATGCATTTTGAAAAGTTTCATAGAATCTAGTTTTCAGATGATTTTTTTGCATGGGCTTCCATAATAACCTTCCCTCTTATCATATATAAATGATCTGTCAAGTCTCGTATCATTTCAAATAGTCCACAATTAAATTTGATTTTTTTGAATGAAACTAGTGTATAATATACTATGATTTTTGACCGAAACTTGCATTTCGAAAAGTTTCATAGAATCTAGTTTTCAGATGATTTTTTTGCATGGGCTTCCATAATAACCTGCCCTCTTAACATATATAAATGATCTGTCAAGTCTCGTATCATTTCAAATAGTCACCAATTAAATTCGATATTTTTGACCGAAACTAGTGTATAATATACTATGATTTTTGACCGAAACTTGCATTTCGAAAAGTTTCATAGAATATAGTTTTCAGATGATTTTCTTGCATGGGCTTCCATAATAACCTTCCCTCTTAACATATATAAATGATCTGTCAAGTCTCGTATCATTTCAAATAGTCCACAATTAAATTTGATTTTTTTGACTGAAACTAGTGTATAATATACAATGATTTTTGACCGAAACTTGCATTTCGAAAGGTTTCATAGAATATAGTTTTCAGATGATTTTTTTGCATGGACTTCCATCGTAACCTGCCCTCTTAACATATATAAATGATCTGAAAAGTCTCGTATCATTTCAAATAGTCACCAATTAAATTCGATATTTTTGACAAAAACTAGTGTATAATATACTATGATTTTTGAACGAAACTTGCATTTCGAAAAGTTTCATAGAATCTAGTTTTCAGATGATTTTCTTGCATGGACTTCCATCGTAACCTTCCCTCTTAACATATTTAAATGATCTGTCAAGTCTCGTATCATTTCAAATAGTCCACAATTAAATTTGATTTTTTTGACTGAAACTAGTGTATAATATACTATGATTTTTGACCGAAACTTGCATTTCGAAAAGTTTCATAGAATCTAGTTTTCAGATGATTATCTTGCATGGGCTTCCATCATAACCTTCCCTCTTAACATATATAAATGATCTGAAAAGTCTCGTATCATTTCAAATAGTCACCAATTAAATTCATTATTTTTGACCGAAACTAGTGTATAATATACTATGATTTTTGACCGAAACTTGCATTACGAAAAGTTTCATAGAATCTAGTTTTCGGATGATTTTTTTGCATGGGCTTCCATCATAACCTTCCCTCTTAACATATATAAATGATCTGAAAAGTCTCGTATCATTTCAAATAGTCACCAATTAAATTCGATATTTTTGACCGAAACTAGTGTATAATATACTATGATTTTTGAGCGAAACTTGCATTTCGAAAAGTTTCATAGAATCTAGTTTTCAGATGATTTTTTTGCATGGGCTTCCATCATAACCTTCCCTCTTAACATATATAAATGATCTGTCAAGTCTCGTATCATTTCAAATAGTCCACAATTAAATTTGATATTTTTGACTGAAACTAGTGCAATAATATACTATGATTTTTGACCGAAACTTGCATTTCGAAAAGTTTCATAGAATCTACTTTTCAGATGATTTTTTTTCATGGACTTCCATCATAACCTTCCCTCTTAACATATATAAATGATCTGAAAAGTCTCTTATCATTTCAAATAGTCACCAATTAAATTTGATATTTTTGACCGAAACTAGTGCAATAATATACTATGATTTTTGACCGAAACTTGCATTTCGAAAAGTTTCATAGAATCTAGTTTTCAGATGATTTTTTTGCATGGACTTCCATCATAACCTTCCCTCTTAACATATATAAATGATCTGAAAAGTCTCGTATCATTTCAAATAGTCACCAATTAAATTCGATATTTTTGACCGAAATTAGTGTATAATATACTATGAATTTTGACCGAAACATGCATTTTGAAAAGTTTCATAGAATCTAGTTTTCAGATGATTTTTTTGCATGGGCTTCCATAATAACCTTCCCTCTTATCATATATAAATGATCTGTCAAGTCTCGTATCATTTCAAATAGTCCACAATTAAATTTGATTTTTTTGAATGAAACTAGTGTATAATATACTATGATTTTTGACCGAAACTTGCATTTCGAAAAGTTTCATAGAATCTAGTTTTCAGATGATTTTTTTGCATGGGCTTCCATAATAACCTGCCCTCTTAACATATATAAATGATCTGTCAAGTCTCGTATCATTTCAAATAGTCACCAATTAAATTCGATATTTTTGACCGAAACTAGTGTATAATATACTATGATTTTTGACCGAAACTTGCATTTCGAAAAGTTTCATAGAATATAGTTTTCAGATGATTTTCTTGCATGGGCTTCCATAATAACCTTCCCTCTTAACATATATAAATGATCTGTCAAGTCTCGTATCATTTCAAATAGTCCACAATTAAATTTGATTTTTTTGACTGAAACTAGTGTATAATATACAATGATTTTTGACCGAAACTTGCATTTCGAAAGGTTTCATAGAATATAGTTTTCAGATGATTTTTTTGCATGGACTTCCATCGTAACTTGCCCTCTTAACATATATAAATGATCTGAAAAGTCTCGTATCATTTCAAATAGTCACCAATTAAATTCGATATTTTTGACAAAAACTAGTGTATAATATACTATGATTTTTGAACGAAACTTGCATTTCGAAAAGTTTCATAGAATCTAGTTTTCAGATGATTTTCTTGCATGGACTTCCATCGTAACCTTCCCTCTTAACATATATAAATGATCTGTCAAGTCTCGTATCATTTCAAATAGTCCACAATAAAATTTGATTTTTTTGACTGAAACTAGTGTATAATATACTATGATTTTTGACCGAAACTTGCATTTCGAAAAGTTTCATAGAATCTAGTTTTCAGATGATTATCTTGCATGGGCTTCCATCATAACCTTCCCTCTTAAAATATATAAATGATCTGAAAAGTCTCGTATCATTTCAAATAGTCACCAATTAAATTCGATATTTTTGACCGAAACTAGTGTATAATATACTATGATTTTTGACCGAGACTTGCATTTCGAAAAGTTTCATAGAATCTAGTTTTCGGATGATTTTTTTGCATGGGCTTCCATCATAACCTTCCCTCTTAACATATATAAATGATCTGAAAAGTCTCGTATCATTTCAAATAGTCACCAATTAAATTCGATATTTTTGACCGAAACTAGTGTATAATATACTATGATTTTTGACTGAAACTTGCATTTCGAAAAGTTTCATAGAATCTAGTTTTCAGATGTTTTTTTGCATGGGCTTCCATCATAACCTTCCCTCTTAACATATATAAATGATCTGTCAAGTCTCATATCATTTCAAATAGTCCACAATTAAATTTGATTTTTTTGACTGAAACTAGTGCAATAATATACTATGATTTTTGACCGAAACTTGCATTTCGAAAAGTTTCATAGAATCTAGTTTTCAGATGATTTTCTTGCATGGACTTCCATCGTAACCTTCCCTCTTAACATATTTAAATGATCTGTCAAGTCTCGTATCATTTCAAATAGTCCACAATTAAATTTGATTTTTTTGACTGAAACTAGTGTATAATATACTATGATTTTTGACCGAAACTTGCATTTCGAAAAGTTTCATAGAATTTAGTTTTCAGATGATTATCTTGCATGGGCTTCCATCATAACCTTCCCTCTTAACATATATAAATGATCTGAAAAGTCTCGTATCATTTCAAATAGTCACCAATTAAATTCATTATTTTTGACCGAAACTAGTGTATAATATACTATGATTTTTGACCGAAACTTGCATTACGAAAAGTTTCATAGAATCTAGTTTTCGGATGATTTTTTTGCATGGGCTTCCATCATAACCTTCCCTCTTAACATATATAAATGATCTGAAAAGTCTCGTATCATTTCAAATAGTCACCAATTAAATTCGATATTTTTGACCGAAACTAGTGTATAATATACTATGATTTTTGAGCGAAACTTGCATTTCAAAAAGTTTCATAGAATCTAGTTTTCAGATGATTTTTTTGCATGGGCTTCCATCATAACCTTCCCTCTTAACATATATAAATGATCTGTCAAGTCTCGTATCATTTCAAATAGTCCACAATTAAATTTGATATTTTTGACTGAAACTAGTGCAATAATATACTATGATTTTTGACCGAAACTTGCATTTCGAAAAGTTTCATAGAATCTACTTTTCAGATGATTTTTTTTCATGGACTTCCATCATAACGTTCCCTCTTAACATATATAAATGATCTGAAAAGTCTCTTATCATTTCAAATAGTCACCAATTAAATTTGATATTTTTGACCGAAACTAGTGCAGTAATATACTATGATTTTTGACCGAAACTTGCATTTCGAAAAGTTTCATAGAATCTAGTTTTCAGATGATTTTTTTGCATGGACTTCCATCATAACCTTCCCTCTTAACATATATAAATGATCTGAAAAGTCTCGTATCATTTCAAATAGTCACCAATTAAATTCGATATTTTTGACCGAAATTAGTGTATAATATACTATGAATTTTGACCGAAACATGCATTTTGAAAAGTTTCATAGAATCTAGTTTTCAGATGATTTTTTTGCATGGGCTTCCATAATAACCTTCCCTCTTATCATATATAAATGATCTGTCAAGTCTCGTATCATTTCAAATAGTCCACAATTAAATTTGATTTTTTTGAATGAAACTAGTGTATAATATACTATGATTTTTGACCGAAACTTGCATTTCGAAAAGTTTCATAGAATCTAGTTTTCAGATGATTTTTTTGCATGGGCTTCCATAATAACCTGCCCTCTTAACATATATAAATGATCTGTCAAGTCTCGTATCATTTCAAATAGTCACCAATTAAATTCGATATTTTTGACCGAAACTAGTGTATAATATACTATGATTTTTGACCGAAACTTGCATTTCGAAAAGTTTCATAGAATATAGTTTTCAGATGATTTTCTTGCATGGGCTTCCATAATAACCTTCCCTCTTAACATATATAAATGATCTGTCAAGTCTCGTATCATTTCAAATAGTCCACAATTAAATTTGATTTTTTTGACTGAAACTAGTGTATAATATACAATGATTTTTGACCGAAACTTGCATTTCGAAAGGTTTCATAGAATATAGTTTTCAGATGATTTTTTTGCATGGACTTCCATCGTAACTTGCCCTCTTAACATATATAAATGATCTGAAAAGTCTCGTATCATTTCAAATAGTCACCAATTAAATTCGATATTTTTGACAAAAACTAGTGTATAATATACTATGATTTTTGAACGAAACTTGCATTTCGAAAAGTTTCATAGAATCTAGTTTTCAGATGATTTTCTTGCATGGACTTCCATCGTAACCTTCCCTCTTAACATATATAAATGATCTGAAAAGTCTCGTAATATTTCAAATAGTCACCAATTAAATTCGATATTTTTGACCGAAACTAGTGTATAATATACTATGATTTTTGAGCGAAACTTGCATTTCGAAAAGTTTCATAGAATCTAGTTTTCAGATGATTTTTTTGCATGGGCTTCCATCATAACCTTCCCTCTTAACATATATAAATGATCTGTCAAGTCTCGTATCATTTCAAATAGTCACCAATTAAATTCGATATTTTTGACCGAAACTAGTGCAATAATATACTATGATTTTTGACCGAAACTTGCATTTCGAAAAGTTTCATAGAATCTAGTTTTCGGATGATTTTTTTGCATGGGCTTCCATCATAACCTTCCCTCTTAACATATATAAATGATCTGAAAAGTCTCGTATCATTTCAAATAGTCACCAATTAAATTCGATATTTTTGACCGAAACTAGTGTATAATATACTATGATTTTTGACTGAAACTTGCATTTCGAAAAGTTTCATAGAATCTAGTTTTCAGATGTTTTTTTGCATGGGCTTCCATCATAACCTTCCCTCTTAACATATATAAATGATCTGTCAAGTCTCATATCATTTCAAATAGTCCACAATTAAATTTGATTTTTTTGACTGAAACTAGTGCAATAATATACTATGATTTTTGACCGAAACTTGCATTTCGAAAAGTTTCATAGAATCTAGTTTTCAGATGATTTTCTTGCATGGACTTCCATCGTAACCTTCCCTCTTAACATATTTAAATGATCTGTCAAGTCTCGTATCATTTCAAATAGTCCACAATTAAATTTGATATTTTTGACTGAAACTAGTGTATAATATACTATGATTTTTGACCGAAACTTGCATTTCGAAAAGTTTCATAGAATCTAGTTTTCAGATGATTATCTTGCATGGGCTTCCATCATAACCTTCCCTCTTAACATATATAAATGATCTGAAAAGTCTCGTATCATTTCAAATAGTCACCAATTAAATTCATTATTTTTGACCGAAACTAGTGTATAATATACTATGATTTTTGACCGAAACTTGCATTACGAAAAATTTCATAGAATCTAGTTTTCGGATGATTTTTTTGCATGGGCTTCCATCATAACCTTCCCTCTTAACATATATAAATGATCTGAAAAGTCTCGTATCATTTCAAATAGTCACCAATTAAATTCGATATTTTTGACCGAAACTAGTGTATAATATACTATGATTTTTGAGCGAAACTTGCATTTCAAAAAGTTTCATAGAATCTAGTTTTCAGATGATTTTTTTGCATGGGCTTCCATCATAACCTTCCCTCTTAACATATATAAATGATCTGTCAAGTCTCGTATCATTTCAAATAGTCCACAATTAAATTTGATATTTTTGACTGAAACTAGTGCAATAATATACTATGATTTTTGACCGAAACTTGCATTTCGAAAAGTTTCATAGAATCTACTTTTCAGATGATTTTTTTTCATGGACTTCCATCATAACCTTCCCTCTTAACATATATAAATGATCTGAAAAGTCTCTTATCATTTCAAATAGTCACCAATTAAATTTGATATTTTTGACCGAAACTAGTGCAATAATATACTATGATTTTTGACCGAAACTTGCATTTCGAAAAGTTTCATAGAATCTAGTTTTCAGATGATTTTTTTGCATGGACTTCCATCATAACCTTCCCTCTTAACATATATAAATGATCTGAAAAGTCTCGTATCATTTCAAATAGTCACCAATTAAATTCGATATTTTTGACCGAAATTAGTGTATAATATACTATGAATTTTGAACGAAACATGCATTTTGAAAAGTTTCATAGAATCTAGTTTTCAGATGATTTTTTTGCATGGGCTTCCATAATAACCTTCCCTCTTATCATATATAAATGATCTGTCAAGTCTCGTATCATTTCAAATAGTCCACAATTAAATTTGATTTTTTTGAATGAAACTAGTGTATAATATACTATGATTTTTGACCGAAACTTGCATTTCGAAAAGTTTCATAGAATCTAGTTTTCAGATGATTTTTTTGCATGGGCTTCCATAATAACCTGCCCTCTTAACATATATAAATGATCTGTCAAGTCTCGTATCATTTCAAATAGTCACCAATTAAATTCGATATTTTTGACCGAAACTAGTGTATAATATACTATGATTTTTGACCGAAACTTGCATTTCGAAAAGTTTCATAGAATATAGTTTTCAGATGATTTTCTTGCATGGGCTTCCATAATAACCTTCCCTCTTAACATATATAAATGATCTGTCAAGTCTCGTATCATTTCAAATAGTCCACAATTAAATTTGATTTTTTTGACTGAAACTAGTGTATAATATACAATGATTTTTGACCGAAACTTGCATTTCGAAAGGTTTCATAGAATATAGTTTTCAGATGATTTTTTTGCATGGACTTCCATCGTAACTTGCCCTCTTAACATATATAAATGATCTGAAAAGTCTCGTATCATTTCAAATAGTCACCAATTAAATTCGATATTTTTGACAAAAACTAGTGTATAATATACTATGATTTTTGAACGAAACTTGCATTTCGAAAAGTTTCATAGAATCTAGTTTTCAGATGATTTTCTTGCATGGACTTCCATCGTAACCTTCCCTCTTAACATATATAAATGATCTGAAAAGTCTCGTATCATTTCAAATAGTCACCAATTAAATTCGATATTTTTGACCGAAACTAGTGTATAATATACTATGATTTTTGAGCGAAACTTGCATTTCGAAAAGTTTCATAGAATCTAGTTTTCAGATGATTTTTTTGCATGGGCTTCCATCATAACCTTCCCTCTTAACATATATAAATGATCTGTCAAGTCTCGTATCATTTCAAATAGTCACCAATTAAATTCGATATTTTTGACCGAAACTAGTGCAATAATATACTATGATTTTTGACCGAAACTTGCATTTCGAAAAGTTTCATAGAATCTAGTTTTCGGATGATTTTTTTGCATGGGCTTCCATCATAACCTTCCCTCTTAACATATATAAATGATCTGAAAAGTCTCGTATCATTTCAAATAGTCACCAATTAAATTCGATATTTTTGACCGAAACTAGTGTATAATATACTATGATTTTTGACTGAAACTTGCATTTCGAAAAGTTTCATAGAATCTAGTTTTCAGATGTTTTTTTGCATGGGCTTCCATCATAACCTTCCCTCTTAACATATATAAATGATCTGTCAAGTCTCATATCATTTCAAATAGTCCACAATTAAATTTGATTTTTTTGACTGAAACTAGTGCAATAATATACTATGATTTTTGACCGAAACTTGCATTTCGAAAAGTTTCATAGAATCTAGTTTTCAGATGATTTTCTTGCATGGACTTCCATCGTAACCTTCCCTCTTAACATATTTAAATGATCTGTCAAGTCTCGTATCATTTCAAATAGTCCACAATTAAATTTGATATTTTTGACTGAAACTAGTGTATAATATACTATGATTTTTGACCGAAACTTGCATTTCGAAAAGTTTCATAGAATCTAGTTTTCAGATGATTATCTTGCATGGGCTTCCATCATAACCTTCCCTCTTAACATATATAAATGATCTGAAAAGTCTCGTATCATTTCAAATAGTCACCAATTAAATTCATTATTTTTGACCGAAACTAGTGTATAATATACTATGATTTTTGACCGAAACTTGCATTACGAAAAGTTTCATAGAATCTAGTTTTCGGATGATTTTTTTGCATGGGCTTCCATCATAACCTTCCCTCTTAACATATATAAATGATCTGAAAAGTCTCGTATCATTTCAAATAGTCACCAATTAAATTCGATATTTTTGACCGAAACTAGTGTATAATATACTATGATTTTTGAGCGAAACTTGCATTTCGAAAAGTTTCATAGAATCTAGTTTTCAGATGATTTTTTTGCATGGGCTTCCATCATAACCTTCCCTCTTAACATATATAAATGATCTGTCAAGTCTCGTATCATTTCAAATAGTCCACAATTAAATTTGATATTTTTGACCGAAACTAGTGCAATAATATACTATGATTTTTGACCGAAACTTGCATTTCGAAAAGTTTCATAGAATCTAGTTTTCAGATGATTTTTTTGCATGGACTTCCATCATAACCTTCCCTCTTAACATATATAAATGATTTGAAAAGGCTCGTATCATTTCAAATAGTCACAAATTAAATTCGATATTTTTGACCATAACTAGTGTATAATATACTATGAATTTTGAACGAAGCATGCATTTTGAAAAGTTTCATTGAATCTAGTTTTCAGATGATTTTTTTGCATGGGCTTCCATAATAACCTTCCCTCTTATAATATATAAATGATCTGTCAAGTCTCGTATCATTTCAAATAGTCACCAATTAAATTCGATATTTTTGACAAAAACTAGTGTATAATATACTATGATTTTTGAACGAAACTTGCATTTGGAAAAGTTTCATAGAATCTAGTTTTCAGATGATTTTCTTGCATGGACTTCCATCGTAACCTTCCCTCTTAACATATATAAATGATCTGTCAAGTCTCGTATCATTTCAAATAGTCCACAATAAAATTTGATTTTTTTGACTGAAACTAGTGTATAATATACTATGATTTTTGACCGAAACTTGCATTTCGAAAAGTTTCATAGAATCTAGTTTTCAGATGATTATCTTGCATGGGCTTCCATCATAACCTTCCCTCTTAACATATATAAATGATCTGAAAAGTCTCGTATCATTTCAAATAGTCACCAATTAAATTCGATATTTTTGACCGAAACTAGTGTATATTATACTATGATTTTTGACCGAAACTTGCATTTCGAAAAGTTTCATAGAATATAGTTTTCAGATGATTTTTTTGCATGGGCTTCCATAATAACCTGCCCTCTTAACATATATAAATGATTTGTCAAGTCTCGTATCATTTCAAATAGTCACCAATTAAATTCGATATTTTTGACCGAAACTAGTGTATAATATACTATGATTTTTGACCGAAACTTGCATTTCGAAAAGTTTCATAGAATATAGTTTTCAGATGATTTTCTTGCATGGGCTTCCATAATAACCTTCCCTCTTAACATATATAAATGATCTGTTAAGTCTCGTATCATTTCAAATAGTCCACAATTAAATTTGATTTTTTTGACTGAAACTAGTGTATAATATACTATGATTTTTGACCGAAACTTGCATTTCGAAAGGTTTCATAGAATATAGTTTTCAGATGATTTTTTTGCATGGACTTCCATCGTAACATGCTCTCTTAACATATATAAATGATCTGAAAAGTCTCGTATCATTCCAAATAGTCACCAATTAAATTCGATATTTTTGACCGAAACTAGTGTATAATATACTATGATTTTTGACCGAAACTTGCATTTCGAAAAGTTTCATAGAATCTAGTTTTCAGATGATTTTTTTGAATGGGCTTCCATCATAACCTTCCCTCTTAACATATATAAATGATCTGTCAAATCTCGTATCATTTCAAATAGTCCACAATTAAATTTGATTTTTTTGACTGAAACTAGTCCAATAATATACTATGATTTTTGACCGAAACTTGCATTTCGAAAAGTTTCATAGAATCTAGTTTTCAGTTAATTTTTTTGCATGGACTTACATCATAACCTTCCCTCTTAACATATATAAATGATCTGAAAAGTCTCGTATCATTTCAAATAGTCCACAATTAAATTTGATTTTTTTAACCGAAACTAGTGCAATAATATACTATGAGTTTTGACCGAAACTTGCATTTCGAAAAGTTTCATAGAATATAGTTTTGAGATGATTTTTTTGCATGGACTTCCATCATAACCTTCCCTCTTAACATATATAAATGATCTGAAAAGTCTCGTATCATTTCAAATAGTCACCAATTAAATTCGATACTTTTACCGAAATTAGTGTATAATATACTATGATTTTTGACCGAAACTTGCATTTCGAAAAGTTTCATAGAATCTAGTTTTCAGATGATTTTTTTGCATGGGCTTCCATAATAACTTTCCCTCTTAACATATATAAATGATCTGTCAAGTCACGTATCATTTCAAATAGTCCACAATTAAATTTGATTTTTTTGAATGAAACTAGTGTATAATATACTATGATTTTTGACCGAAACTTGCATTTCGAAAAGTTTCATAGAATATAGTTTTCAGATGATATGTTTGCATGGACTTCCATCGTAACCTGCCCTCTTAACATATATAAATGATCTGAAAAGTCTCGTATCATTTCAAATAGTCCCCAATTAAATTCGATATTTTTGACCGAAACTAGTGTATAATATACTATGATTTTTGACCGAAACTTGCATATCGAAAAGTTTCATAGAATCTAGTTTTCAGATGATTTTCTTGCATGGACTTCCATCGTAACCTTCCCTCTTAACATATATAAATGATTTGTCAAGTCTCATATCATTTCAAATAGTCCACAATTAAATTTGATTTTTTTGACTGAAACTAGTGTATAATATACTATAATTTTTGACCGAAACTTGCATTTCGAAAAGTTTCATAGAATCTAGTTTTCAGATGATTATCTTGCATGGGCTTCCATCATAACCTTCCCACTTAACATATATAAATGATCTGAAAAGTCTCGTATCATTTCAAATAGTCACCAATTAAATTTGATATTTTTGACCGAAACTAGTGCAATAATATACTATGATTTTTGACCGAAACTTGCATTTCGAAAAGTTTCATAGAATCTAGTTTTCAGATGATTTTTTTGCATGGACATCCATCATTACCTTCCCTCTTAACATATATAAATGATCTGAAAAGTCTCGTATCATTTCAAATAGTCCACAAGTAAATTTGATTTTTTTAACCGAAACTAGTGCAATAATATACTATGAGTTTTGACCGAAACTTGCATTTCGAAAAGTTTCATAGAATATAGTTTTCAGATGATTTTTTTGCATGGACTTCCATCATAACCTTCCCTCTTAACATATATAAATGATCTGAAAAGTCTCGTATCATTTCAAATAGTCACCAATTAAATTTGATTTTTTTAACCGAACTAGTGCAATAATATACTATGAGTTTTGACCGAAACTTGTATTTCGAAAAGTTTCATAGAATATAGTTTTCAGATGATTTTTTTGCATGGACTTCCATCATAACCTTTCCTCTTAACATATATAAATGATCTGAAAAGTCTCGTATACTTTTAAATAGTCACCAATTAAATTAGATATTTTTGACCGAAACTAGTGTATAATATACTAAGATTTTTGACCGAAACTTGCATTTCGAAAAGTTTCATAGAATCTAGTTTTCAGTTGATTTTTTTGCATGGGCTTCCATCATAACCTTCCCAATTAACATATATAAATGATCTGTTAGGTCTCGTATCATTTCAAATAGTCCACAATTAAATTTGATTTTTTTGACCGAAACTAGTGCAATAATATACTATGATTTTTGACCGAAACTTGCATTTTGAAAAGTTTCATAGAATCTAGTTTTCAGATGATTTTTTTGCATGGACTTCCATGATAACCTTTCCTCTTAACATATATAAATGATCTGAAAAGTCTCGTATCATTTCAAATAGTCAACAATTAAATTTGATATTTTTGACCGAAACTAATGCAATAATATACTATGATTTTTGACCGAAACTTGCATTTCGAAAAGTTTCATAGAATCTAGTTTTCAGATGATTTTTTTGTATGGACTTCCATCATAACCTTCCCTCTTAACATATGTAAATGATCTGAAAAGTCTCGTATCATTTCAAATAGTCACAAATTAAATTTGATATTTTTGACCGAAACTAGTGTATAATATACTATGATTTTTGACCAAAACTTGCATTTCGAAAAGTTTCATAGAATCTAGTTTTCAGATGATTTTTTTGCATGGACTTCCATCATAACCTTTCCTCTTAACATATATAAATGATCTGAAAAGTCTCGTATCATTTCAAATAGTCACCAATTAAATTCGATATTTTTGACCGAAACTAGTGTATAATATACTATGATTTTTTACCGAAACATGCATTTTGAAAAGTTTCATAGAATCTAGTTTTCAGATGATTTTTTTGCATGGGCTTCCATAATAACCTTCCCTCTTATCATATATAAATGATCTGTCAAGTCTCGTATCATTTCAAATAGTCCACAATTAAATTTGATTTTTTTGAATGAAACTAGTGTATAATATACTATGATTTTTGACCGAAACATGCATTTCCAAAAGTTTCATAGAATATAGTTTTCAGATGATTTTTTTGCATTGACTTCCATCATAACCTGCCCTCTTAACATATATAAATGATCTGAAAAATATCGTATCATTTCAAATAGTTCCCAATTAAATTCAATATTTTTGACTGAAACTAGTGTATAATATACTATGATTTTTGACCCAAACTTGCATTTCGAAAGGTTTCATAGAATATAGTTTTCAAATGACGTTTTTGCAAGGACTTCCATCGTAACCTGCCCTCTTAACATATATAAATGATCTGAAAAGTCTCGTATCATTTCAAATAGTCACCAATTAAATTCGATATTTTTGACCGAAACTAGTGTATAATATACTATGATTTTTGACCGAAACTTGCATTTCGAAAAGTTTCATAGAATCTAGTTTTCAGATGATTTTTTTGCATGGGCTTCCATCATAACCTTCCCAATTAACATATATAAATGATCTGTTAGGTCTCGTATCATTTCAAATTGTCCACAATTAACTTTGAATTTTTTGACCGAAACTAGTAAAATAATATACTATGATTTTTGACCGAAACTTGCATTTCGAAAAGTTTCATAGAATCTAGTTTTCAGATGATTTTCTTGCATGGACTTCCATCATAACCTTCCCTCTTAACATATATAAATGATCTGAAAAGTCTCGTATCATTTCAAATAGTCATCAATTTAATTCGATATTTTTGACCGAAACTAGTGTATAATATACTATGATTTTTGACCTAAACTTGCATTTCGAAAAGTTTCATAGAATCTAGTTTTCAGATGATTTTTTTGCATGGGCTTCCATCATAACCTTCCCTCTTAACATATATAAATGATTTGTCAAGTCTCGTATCATTTCAAATAGTCCATAATTAAATTTGATTTTTTTGACTGAAACTAGTGCAATAATATACTATGATTTTTGACCGAAACTTGCATTTCGAAAAGTTTCATAGAATCTAGTTTTCAGATGATTTTTTTGCATGAACTTCTATCATAACCTTCGCTCTTAACATATATAACTGATCTGAAAAGTCTCGTATCATTTCAAATACTCACCAATTAAATTTGATATTTTTGACCGAAACTAGTGCAATAATATACTATGATTTTTGACCGAAACTTGCATTTCGAAAAGTTTCATAGAATCTAGTTTTCAGATGATTTTTTTGCATGGACTTCCATCATAACCTTTCCTCTTAACATATATAAATGATCTGAAAAGTATCGTATCATTTCAAATAGTCACCAATTAAATTCGATATTTTTGACCGAAACTAGTGTATAATATACTATGATTTTTTACCGAAACATGCATTTTGAAAAGTTTCATAGAATCTAGTTTTTAGATGATTTTTTTGCATGAGCTTCCATAATAACCTTCCCTCTTATCATATATAAATGATCTGTCAAGTCTCGTATCATTTCAAATAGTCCACAATTAAATTTGATTTTTTTGAATGAAACTAGTGTATAATATACTATGATTTTTGACCGAAACATGCATTTTGAAATGTTTCATAGAATATAGTTTTCAGATGATTTTTTTGCATGGACTTCCATCATAACCTGCATTCTTAACATATATAAATGATCTGAAAAGTATCGTATCATTTCAAATAGTTCCCAATTAAATTCAATATTTTTGACCGAAACTAGTGTATAATATACTATGATTTTTGACCGAAACTTGCATTTCGAAAAGTTTCATAGAATATAGTTTTCAGATGATTTTCTTGCATGGGCTTCCATAATAACCTTCCCTCTTAACATATATAAATGATCTGTCAAGTCCCGTATCATTTCAAATAGTCCACAATTAAATTTGATTTTTTTGACTGAAACTAGTGTATAATATACTAAGATTTTTGACCGAAACTTTCATTTCGAAAGGTTTCATAGAATATAGTTTTCAGATGACTTTTTTGTATGGACTTCCATCGTAACCTGCCCTCTTAACATATATAAATGATCTGAAAAGTCTCGTATCATTTCAAATAGTCACCAATTAAATTCGATATTTTTGACCGAAACTAGTGTATAATATACTATGATTTTTGACCGAAACTTGCATTTCGAAAAGTTTCATAGAATATAGTTTTCAGATGATATGTTTGCATGGACTTCCATCATAACCTTCCCTCTTAACATATATAAATGATCTGAAAAGTGTCGTATCATTTCAAATAGTCACCAATTAAATTCGATATTTTTGACCGAAACTAGTGTATAATATACTATGATTTTTGACCGAAACTTGCATTTCGAAAAGTTTCATAGAATATAGTTTTCAGATGATTTTCTTGCATGGACATCCATCATAACCTTCCCTCTTAACATATATAAATGATCTGAAAAGTCTCGTATCATTTCAAATAGTCCCCAATTAAATTCGATATTTTTGACCGAAACTAGTGTATAATATACTATGATTTTTGACCGAAATTTGCATTTCGCAAAGTTTCATAGAATCTATTTTTCAGATGATTTTCTTGCATGGACTTCCATCGTAACCTTCCCTCTTAACATATATAAATGATCTGTCAAGTCTCGTATCATTTCAAATAGTCCACAATTAAATTTGATTTTTTTGACCGAAACTAGTGTATAATATACTATTATTTTTTACCGAAACTTGCATTTCGAAAAGTTTCATAGAATCTAGTTTTCAGATGATTTTCTCGCATGGACTTCCATCATAACCTTCCCTCTTAACATATATAAATGATCTGAAAAGTATCGTATCATTTCAAATAGTCACCAATTAAATTCGATATTTTTGACCGAAACTAGTGTATAATATACTATGATTTTTGACCGAAACATGCATTTTGAAAAGTTTCATAGAATCTAGTTTTTAGATGATTTTTTTGCATGAGCTTCCATAATAACCTTCCCTCTTATCATATATAAATGATCTGTCAAGTCTCGTATCATTTCAAATAGTCCACAATTAAATTTGATTTTTTT
Source organism: Lathyrus aphaca (assembly GCA_963966055.1). NCBI lineage: Eukaryota > Viridiplantae > Streptophyta > Magnoliopsida > Fabales > Fabaceae > Lathyrus > Lathyrus aphaca. The sequence continues at coordinate 641,044,117 of OZ014520.1, read as the reverse complement.
GAATGAAACTAGTGTATAATATACTATGATTTTTGACCGAAACATGCATTTTGAAATGTTTCATAGAATATAGTTTTCAGATGATTTTTTTGCATGGACTTCCATCATAACCTGCATTCTTAACATATATAAATGATCTGAAAAGTATCGTATCATTTCAAATAGTTCCCAATTAAATTCAATATTTTTGACCGAAACTAGTGTATAATATACTATGATTTTTTACCGAAACATGCATTTTGAAAAGTTTCATAGAATCTAGTTTTTAGATGATTTTTTTGCATGAGCTTCCATAATAACCTTCCCTCTTATCATATATAAATGATCTGTCAAGTCTCGTATCATTTCAAATAGTCCACAATTAAATTTGATTTTTTTGAATGAAACTAGTGTATAATATACTATGATTTTTGACCGAAACATGCATTTTGAAATGTTTCATAGAATATAGTTTTCAGATGATTTTTTTGCATGGACTTCCATCATAACCTGCATTCTTAACATATATAAATGATCTGAAAAGTATCGTATCATTTCAAATAGTTCCCAATTAAATTCAATATTTTTGACCGAAACTAGTGTATAATATACTATGATTTTTGACCGAAACTTGCATTTCGAAAAGTTTCATAGAATCTAGTTTTCAGATGATTTTTTTGCATGGACTTCCATCATAACCTTCCCTCTTAACATATATAAATGATCTGAAAAGTCTCATATCATTTCAAATAGTCACCAATTAAATTTGATATTTTTGACCGAAACTAGTGCAATAATATACTATGATTTTTGACCGAAACTTGCATTTCGAAAAGTTTCATAGAATCTAGTTTTCAGATGATTTTTTTGCATGGACTTCCATCATAACCTTCCCTCTTAACATATATAAATGATCTGAAAAGTCTCGTATCATTTCAAATAGTCACCAATTAAATTTGATATTTTTGAACGAAACTAGTGTATAATATACTATGATTTTTGACCGAAACTTGCATTTCGAAAAGTTTCATAGAATCTAGTTTTCAGATGATTTTCTTGCATGGACTTCCATCATAACCTTTCCTCTTAACATATATAAATGATCTGTCAAGTCTCGTATCATTTCAAATAGTCCACAATTAAATTTGATTTTTTTGACCGAAACTAGTGTATAATATACTATGATTTTTGACCGAAACTTGCATTTCGAAAAGTTTCATAGAATCTAGTTTTCAGATGATTTTCTTGCATGGACTTCCATCATAACCTTCCCTCTTAACATATATAAATGATCTGAAAAGTCTCGTATCATTTCAAATAGTCACCAATTAAATTCAATATTTTTGACCGAAACTAGTGTATAATATACTATGATTTTTGACCGAAACTTGCATTTCGAAAAGTTTCATAGAATCTAGTTTTCAGATGATTTTCTTGCATGGACTTCCATCGTAACCTTCCCTCTTAACATATATAAATGATCTGTCAAGTCTCGTATCATTTCAAATAGTCCACAATTAAATTTGATTTTTTTGACCGAAACTAGTGTATAATATACTATGATTTTTGACCGAAACTTGCATTTCGAAAAGTTTCATAGAATCTAGTTTTCAGATGATTTTCTTGCATGGACTTCCATCATAACCTTCCCTCTTAACATATATAAATGATCTGAAAAATCTCGTATCATTTCAAATAGTCCCCAATTAAATTCGATATTTTTGACCGAAACTAGTGTATAATATACTATGATTTTTGACCGAAACTTGCATTTCGAAAAGTTTCATAGAATCTATTTTTCAGATGATTTTCTTGCATGGACTTCCATCGTAACCTTCCCTCTTAACATATATAAATGATCTGTCAAGTCTCGTATCATTTCAAATAGTCCACAATTAAATTTGATTTTTTTGACCGAAACTAGTGTATAATATACTATTATTTTTTACCGAAACTTGCATTTCGAAAAGTTTCATAGAATCTAGTTTTCAGATGATTTTCTTGCATGGACTTCAATCATAACCTTCCCTCTTAACATATATAAATGATCTGAAAAGTCTCGTATCATTTCAAATAGTCACCAATTAAATTCGATATTTTTGACCGAAACTAGTGCAATAATATACTATGATTTTTGACCGAAACTTGCATTTCTAAAAGTTTCATAGAATCTAGTATTCAGATGATTTTTTTGCATGGGCTTCCATCATAACCTTACCTCTTAACATATATAAATGATCTGTCAAGTCTCGTATCATTTCAAATAGTCCATAATTAAATTTGATTTTTTTGACTGAAACTAGTGCAATAATATACTATGATTTTTGACCGAAACTTGCATTTCGAAAAGTTTCATAGAATCTAGTTTTCAGATGATTTTTTTGCATGGACTTCCATCATAACCTTCCCTCTTAACATATATAAATGATCTGAAAAGTCTCATATCATTTCAAATAGTCACCAATTAAATTTGATATTTTTGACCGAAACTAGTGCAATAATATACTATGATTTTTTACCGAAACTTGCATTTCGAAAAGTTTCATAGAATCTAGTTTTCAGATGATTTTTTTGCATGGACTTCCATCATAACCTTCCCTCTTAACATATATAAATGATCTGAAAAGTCTCGTATCATTTCAAATAGTCACCAATTAAATTTGATATTTTTGAACGAAACTAGTGTATAATATACTATGATTTTTGACCGAAACATGCATTTCGAAAAGTTTCATAGAATCTAGTTTTCAGATGATTTTCTTGCATGGACTTCCATCATAACCTTCCCTCTTAACATATATAAATGATCTGTCAAGTCTCGTATCATTTCAAATAGTCCATAATTAAATTTGATTTTTTTGACCGAAACTAGTGTATAATATACTATGATTTTTGACCGAAACTTGCATTTCGAAAAGTTTCATAGAATCTAGTTTTCAGATGATTTTCTTGCATGGACTTCCATCATAACCTTCCCTCTTAACATATATAAATGATCTGAAAAGTCTCGTATCATTTCAAATAGTCACCAATTAAATTCAATATTTTTGACCGAAACTAGTGTATAATATACTATGATTTTTGACCGAAACTTGCATTTCGAATAGTTTCATAGAATCTAGTTTTCAGATGATTTTCTTGCATGGACTTCCATCGTAACCTTCCCTCTTAACATATATAAATGATCTGTCAAGTCTCGTATCATTTCAAATAGTCCACAATTAAATTTGATTTTTTTGACCGAAACTAGTGTATAATATACTATGATTTTTGACCGAAACTTGCATTTCGAAAAGTTTCATAGAATCTAGTTTTCAGATGATTTTCTTGCATGGACTTCCATCATAACTTTCCCTCTTAACATATATAAATGATCTGAAAAGTCTCGTATCATTTCAAATAGTCACCAATTAAATTCGATATTTTTGACCGAAACTAGTGTATAATATACTATGATTTTTGACCGAAACTTGCATTTCGAAAAGTTTCATAGAATCTAGTATTCAGATGATTTTTTTGCATGGGCTTCCATCATAACCTTCCCTCTTAACATATATAAATGATCTGTCAAGTCTCGTATCATTTCAAATAGTCCATAATTAAATTTGATTTTTTTGACTGAAACTAGTGCAATAATATACTATGATTTTTGACCGAAACTTTTATTTCGAAAAGTTTCATAGAATCTAGTTTTCAGATGATTTTTTTGCATGGACTTCCATCATAACCTTCCCTCTTAACATATATAAATGATCTGAAAAGTCTCGTATCATTTCAAATAGTCACCAATTAAATTTGATATTTTTGACCGAAACTAGTGCAATAATATACTATGACTTTTGACCGAAACTTGCATTTCGAAAAGTTTCATAGAATCTAGTTTTCAGATGATTTTTTTGCATGGACTTCCATCATAACCTTCCCTCTTAACATATATAAATGATCTGAAAAGTCTCATATCATTTCAAATAGTCACCAATTAAATTTGATATTTTTGACCGAAACTAGTGCAATAATATACTATGATTTTTGACCGAAACTTGCATTTCGAAAAGTTTCATAGAATCTAGTTTTCAGATGATTTTTTTGCATGGACTTACATCATAACCTTCCCTCTTAACATATATAAATGATCTGAAAAGTCTCGTATCATTTCAAATAGTCACCAATTAAATTTGATATTTTTGAACGAAACTAGTGTATAATATACTATGATTTTTGACCGAAACTTGCATTTCGAAAAGTTTCATAGAATCTAGTTTTCAGATGATTTTCTTGCATGGACTTCCATCATAACCTTCCCTCTTAACATATATAAATGATCTGTCAAGTCTCGTATCATTTCAAATAGTCCACAATTAAATTTGATTTTTTTGACCGAAACTAGTGTATAATATACTATGATTTTTGACCGAAACTTGCATTTCGAAAAGTTTCATAGAATCTAGTTTTCAGATGATTTTCTTGCATGGACTTCCATCATAACTTTCCCTCTTAACATATATAAATGATCTGAAAAGTCTCGTATCATTTCAAATAGTCACCAATTAAATTCGATATTTTTGACCGAAACTAGTGTATAATATACTATGATTTTTGACCGAAACTTGCATTTCGAAAAGTTTCATAGAATCTAGTATTCAGATGATTTTTTTGCATGGGCTTCCATCATAACCTTCCCTCTTAACATATATAAATGATCTGTCAAGTCTCGTATCATTTCAAATAGTCCATAATTAAATTTGATTTTTTTGACTGAAACTAGTGCAATAATATACTATGATTTTTGACCGAAACTTGCATTTCGAAAAGTTTCATAGAATCTAGTTTTCAGATGATTTTTTTGCATGGACTTCCATCATAACCTTCCCTCTTAACATATATAAATGATCTGAAAAGTCTCGTATCATTTCAAATAGTCACCAATTAAATTTGATATTTTTGACCGAAACTAGTGCAATAATATACTATGACTTTTGACCGAAACTTGCATTTCGAAAAGTTTCATAGAATCTAGTTTTCAGATGATTTTTTTGCATGGACTTCCATCATAACCTTCCCTCTTAACATATATAAATGATCTGAAAAGTCTCATATCATTTCAAATAGTCACCAATTAAATTTGATATTTTTGACCGAAACTAGTGCAATAATATACTATGATTTTTGACCGAAACTTGCATTTCGAAAAGTTTCATAGAATCTAGTTTTCAGATGATTTTTTTGCATGGACTTACATCATAACCTTCCCTCTTAACATATATAAATGATCTGAAAAGTCTCGTATCATTTCAAATAGTCACCAATTAAATTTGATATTTTTGAACGAAACTAGTGTATAATATACTATGATTTTTGACCGAAACTTGCATTTCGAAAAGTTTCATAGAATCTAGTTTTCAGATGATTTTCTTGCATGGACTTCCATCATAACCTTCCCTCTTAACATATATAAATGATCTGTCAAGTCTCGTATCATTTCAAATAGTCCACAATTAAATTTGATTTTTTTGACCGAAACTAGTGTATAATATACTATGATTTTTGACCGAAACTTGCATTTCGAAAAGTTTCATAGAATCTAGTTTTCAGATGATTTTCTTGCATGGACTTCCATCATAACCTTCCCTCTTAACATATATAAATGATCTGAAAAGTCTCGTATCATTTCAAATAGTCACCAATTAAATTCAATATTTTTGACCGAAACTAGTGTATAATATACTATGATTTTTGACCGAAACTTGCATTTCGAATAGTTTCATAGAATCTAGTTTTCAGATGATTTTCTTGCATGGACTTCCATCGTAACCTTCCCTCTTAACATATATAAATGATCTGTCAAGTCTCGTATCATTTCAAATAGTCCACAATTAAATTTGATTTTTTTGACCGAAACTAGTGTATAATATACTATGATTTTTGACCGAAACTTGCATTTCGAAAAGTTTCATAGAATCTAGTTTTCAGATGATTTTCTTGCATGGACTTCCATCATAACCTTCCCTCTTAACATATATAAATGATCTGAAAAGTCTCGTATCATTTCAAATAGTCACCAATTAAATTCGATATTTTTGACCGAAACTAGTGTATAATATACTATGATTTTTGACCGAAACTTGCATTTCGAAAAGTTTCATAGAATCTAGTATTCAGATGATTTTTTTGCATGGGCTTCCATCATAACCTTCCCTCTTAACATATATAAATGATCTGTCCAGTCTCGTATCATTTCAAATAGTCCATAATTAAATTTGATTTTTTTGACTGAAACTAGTGCAATAATATACTATGATTTTTGACCGAAACTTGCATTTCGAAAAGTTTCATAGAATCTAGTTTTCAGATGATTTTTTTGCATGGACTTCCATCATAACCTTCCCTCTTAACATATATAAATGATCTGAAAAGTCTCGTATCATTTCAAATAGTCACCAATTAAATTTGATATTTTTGACCGAAACTAGTGCAATAATATACTATGACTTTTGACCGAAACTTGCATTTCGAAAAGTTTCATAGAATCTAGTTTTCAGATGATTTTTTTGCATGGACTTCCATCATAACCTTCCCTCTTAACATATATAAATGATCTGAAAAGTCTCATATCATTTCAAATAGTCACCAATTAAATTTGATATTTTTGACCGAAACTAGTGCAATAATATACTATGATTTTTGACCGAAACTTGCATTTCGAAAAGTTTCATAGAATCTAGTTTTCAGATGATTTTTTTGCATGGACTTCCATCATAACCTTCCCTCTTAACATATATAAATGATCTGAAAAGTCTCGTATCATTTCAAATAGTCACCAATTAAATTCGATATTTTTGAACGAAACTAGTGTATAATATACTATGATTTTTGACCGAAACTTGCATTTCGAAAAGTTTCATAGAATCTAGTTTTCAGATGATTTTCTTGCATGGACTTCCATCATAACCTTCCCTCTTAACATATATAAATGATCTGTCAAGTCTCGTATCATTTCAAATAGTCCACAATTAAATTTGATTTTTTTGACCGAAACTAGTGTATAATATACTATGATTTTTGACCGAAACTTGCATTTCGAAAAGTTTCATAGAATCTAGTTTTCAGATGATTTTCTTGCATGGACTTCCATCATAACCTTCCCTCTTAACATATATAAATGATCTGAAAAGTCTCGTATCATTTCAAATAGTCACCAATTAAATTCAATATTTTTGACCGAAACTAGTGTATAATATACTATGATTTTTGACCGAAACTTGCATTTCGAATAGTTTCATAGAATCTAGTTTTCAGATGATTTTCTTGCATGGACTTCCATCGTAACCTTCCCTCTTAACATATATAAATGATCTGTCAAGTCTCGTATCATTTCAAATAGTCCACAATTAAATTTGATTTTTTTGACCGAAACTAGTGTATAATATACTATGATTTTTGACCGAAACTTGCATTTCGAAAAGTTTCATAGAATCTAGTTTTCAGATGATTTTCTTGCATGGACTTCCATCATAACCTTCCCTCTTAACATATATAAATGATCTGAAAAGTCTCGTATCATTTCAAATAGTCACCAATTAAATTCGATATTTTTGACCGAAACTAGTGTATAATATACTATGATTTTTGACCGAAACTTGCATTTCGAAAAGTTTCATAGAATCTAGTATTCAAATGATTTTTTTGCATGGGCTTCCATCATAACCTTCCCTCTTAACATATATAAATGTTCTGTCAAGTCTCGTATCATTTCAAATAGTCCATAATTAAATTTGATTTTTTTGACTGAAACTAGTGCAATAATATACTATGATTTTTGACCGAAACTTGCATTTCGAAAAGTTTCATAGAATCTAGTTTTCAGATGATTTTTTTGCATGGACTTCCATCATAACCTTCCCTCTTAACATATATAAATGATCTGAAAAGTCTCGTATCATTTCAAATAGTCACCAATTAAATTTGATATTTTTGACCGAAACTAGTGCAATAATATACTATGACTTTTGACCGAAACTTGCATTTCGAAAAGTTTCATAGAATCTAGTTTTCAGATGATTTTTTTGCATGGACTTCCATCATAAACTTCCCTCTTAACATATATAAATGATCTGAAAAGTCTCATATCATTTCAAATAGTCACCAATTAAATTTGATATTTTTGACCGAAACTAGTGCAATAATATACTATGATTTTTGACCGAAACTTGCATTTTGAAAAGTTTCATAGAATCTAGTTTTCAGATGATTTTTTTGCATGGACTTCCATCATAACCTTCCCTCTTAACATATATAAATGATCTGAAAAGTCTCGTATCATTTCAAATAGTCACCAATTAAATTCGATATTTTTGAACGAAACTAGTGTATAATATACTATGATTTTTGACCGAAACTTGCATTTCGAAAAGTTTCATAAAATCTAGTTTTCAGATGATTTTTTTGCATGGACTTCCATCATAACCTTCCCTCTTAACATATATAAATGATCTGAAAAGTCTCGTATCATTTCAAATAGTCCCCAATTAAATTCGATATTTTTGACCGAAACTAGTGTATAATATACTATGATTTTTGACCGAAACTTGCATTTCGAAAAGTTTCATAGAATCTAGTTTTCAGATGATTTTCTTGCATGGACTTCCATCGTAACCTTCCCTCTTAACATATATAAATGATCTGTCAAGTCTCGTATCATTTCAAATAGTCCACAATTAAATTTGATTTTTTTGACCGAAACTAGTGTATAATATACTATGATTTTTGACCGAAACTTGCATTACGAAAAGTTTCATAGAATCTAGTTTTCAGATGATTTTCTTGCATGGACTTCCATCATAACCTTCCCTCTTAACATATATAAATGATCTGAAAAGTCTCGTATCATTTCAAATAGTCACCAATTAAATTCAATATTTTTGACCGAAACTAGTGTATAATATACTATGATTTTTGACCGAAACTTGCATTTCGAATAGTTTCATAGAATCTAGTTTTCAGATGATTTTCTTGCATGGACTTCCATCGTAACCTTCCCTCTTAACATATATAAATGATCTGTCAAGTCTCGTATCATTTCAAATAGTCCACAATTAAATTTGATTTTTTTGACCGAAACTAGTGTATAATATACTATGATTTTTGACCGAAACTTGCATTTCGAAAAGTTTCATAGAATCTAGTATTCAGATGATTTTTTTGCATGGGCTTCCATCATAACCTTCCCTCTTAACATATATAAATGATCTGTCAAGTCTCGTATCATTTCAAATAGTCCATAATTAAATTTGATTTTTTTGACTGAAACTAGTGCAATAATATACTATGATTTTTGACCGAAACTTGCATTTCGAAAAGTTTCATAGAATCTAGTTTTCAGATGATTTTTTTGCATGGACTTCCATCATAACCTTCCCTCTTAACATATATAAATGATCTGAAAAGTCTCGTATCATTTCAAATAGTCACCAATTAAATTTGATATTTTTGACCGAAACTAGTGCAATAATATACTATGACTTTTGACCGAAACTTGCATTTCGAAAAGTTTCATAGAATCTAGTTTTCAGATGATTTTTTTGCATGGACTTCCATCATAACCTTCCCTCTTAACATATATAAATGATCTGAAAAGTCTCATATCATTTCAAATAGTCACCAATTAAATTTGATATTTTTGACCGAAACTAGTGCAATAATATACTATGATTTTTGACCGAAACTTGCATATCGAAAAGTTTCATAGAATCTAGTTTTCAGATGATTTTTTTGCATGGACTTCCATCGTAACCTTCCCTCTTAACATATATAAATGATCTGTCAAGTCTCGTATCATTTCAAATAGTCCACAATTAAATTTGATTTTTTTGACTGAAACTAGTGTAATAATATACTATGATTTTTGACCGAAACTTGCATTTCGAAAAGTTTCATAGAATCTAGTTTTCAGATGATTTTTTTGCATGGACTTCCATCATAACCTTCCCTCTTAACATATATAAATGATCTGAAAAGTCTCGTATCATTTCAAATAGTCACCAATTAAATTTGATTTTTTTGACCGAAACTAGTGCAATAATATACTATGATTTTTGACCGAAACTTGCATTTCGAAAAGTTTCATAGAATCTAGTTTTCAGATGATTTTTTTGCATGGACTTCCATCATAACCTTCCCTCTTAACATATATAAATGATCTGTCAAGTCTCGTATCATTTCAAATAGTCCACAATTAAATTTGATTTTTTTGACCGAAACTAGTGTATAATATACTATGATTTTTGACCGAAACTTGCATTTCGAAAAGTTTCATAGAATCTAGTTTTCAGATGATTTTCTTGCATGGACTTCCATCATAACCTTCCCTCTTAACATATATAAATGATCTGAAAAGTCTCGTATTATTTCAAATAGTCACCAATTAAATTCGATATTTTTGACCGAAACTAGTGTATAATATATTATGATTTTTGACCGAAACTTGCATTTCGAAAAGTTTCATAGAATCTAGTATTCAGATGATTTTTTTGCATGGGCTTCCATCATAACCTTCCCTCTTAACATATATAAATGATCTGTCAAGTCTCGTATCATTTCAAATAGTCCATAATTAAATTTGATTTTTTTGACTGAAACTAGTGCAATAATATACTATGATTTTTGACCGAAACTTGCATTTCGAAAAGTTTCATAGAATCTAGTTTTCAGATGATTTTTTTGCATGGACTTCCATCATAACCTTCCCTCTTAACATATATAAATGATCTGAAAAGTCTCGTATCATTTCAAATAGTCACCAATTAAATTTGATATTTTTGACCGAAACTAGTGCAATAATATACTATGACTTTTGACCGAAACTTGCATTTCGAAAAGTTTCATAGAATCTAGTTTTCAGATGATTTTTTTGCATGGACTTCCATCATAACCTTCCCTCTTAACATATATAAATGATCTGAAAAGTCTCGTATCATTTCAAATAGTCCACAATTAAATTTGATTTTTTTAACCGAAACTAGTGCAATAATATACTATGAGTTTTGACCGAAACTTGCATTTCAAAAAGTTTCATAGAATATAGTTTTCAGATGATTTTTTTGCATGGACTTCCATCATAACCTTCCCTCTTAACATATATAAATGATCTCAAAAGTCTCGTATAATTTCAAATAGTCACCAATTAAATTCGATACTTTTACCGAACTTAGTGTATAATATACTATGATTTTTGACCGAAACTTGCATTTCGAAAAGTTTCATAGAATCTAGTTTTCAGATGATTTTTTTGCATGGACTTCCATCATAACCTTCCCTCTTAACATATATAAATGATCTGAAAAGTCTCGTATCATTTCAAATAGTCACCAATTAAATTTGATTTTTTTAACCGAAACTAGTGCAATAATATACTATGAGTTTTGACCGAAACTTGCATTTCGAAAAGTTTCATAGAATATAGTTTTTAGATGATTTTTTTGCATGGACTTCCATCTTAACCTTTCCTCTTAACATATATAAATGATCTTAAAAGTCTCGTATCATTTCAAATAGTCACCAATTAAATTCGATATTTTTGACCGAAACTAGTGTATAATATACTATGATTTTTGACCGAAACTTGCATTTCGAAAAGTTTCATAGAATCTAGTTTTCAGATGATTTTTTTGCATGGGCTTCCATCATAACCTTCCCTCTTAACATATATAAATGATCTGTCAAGTCTCGTATCATTTCAAATAGTCCATAATTAAATTTGATTCTTTTGACTGAAACTAGTGCAATAATATACTATGATTTTTGACCGAAACTTGCATTTCGAAAAGTTTCATAGAATCTAGTTTTCAGATGATTTTTTTGCATGGACTTCCATCATAACCTTCCCTCTTAACATATATAAATGATCTGCAAAGTCTCGTATCATTTCAAATAGTCACCAATTAAATTTGATATTTTTGACCGAAACTAGTGCAATAATATACTATGATTTTTGACCGAAACTTGCATTTCGAAAAGTTTCATAGAATCTAGTTTTCAGATGATTTTTTTGCATGGGCTTCCATCATAACCTTCCCTCTTAACATATATAAATGATCTGAAAAGTCTCGTATCATTTCAAATAGTCCACAATTAAATTTGATTTTTTTAACCGAAACTAGTGCAATAATATACTATGAGTTTTGACCGAAACTTGCATTTCGAAAAGTTTCATAGAATATAGTTTTCAGATGAATTTTTTGCATGGACTTCCATCATTACCTTTCCTCTTAACATATATAAATGATCTGAAAAGTCTCGTATCATTTCAAATAGTCACCAATTAAATTCGATATTTTTGACCGAAACTAGTGTATAATATACTATGATTTTTGACCGAAACTTGCATTTCGAAAAGTTTCATAGAATCTAGTTTTCAGATGATTTTTTTGCATGGGCTTCCATCATAACCTTCCCTCTTAACATATATAAATGATCTGTCAAGTCTCGTATCATTTCAAATAGTCCACAATTAAATTTGATTTTTTTAACCGAAACTAGTGCAATAATATACTATGAGTTTTGACCGAAACTTGCATTTCGAAAAGTTTCATAGAATATAGTTTTCAGATGATTTTTTTGCATGGCCTTCCATCATAACCTTCCCTCTTAACATATATAAATGATCTGAAAAGTCTCGTATCATTTCAAATAGTCACCAATTAAATTCGATACTTTTACCGAAATTAGTGTATAATATACTATGATTTTTGACCGAAACTTGCATTTCGAAAAGTTTCATAGAATCTAGTTTTCAGATGATTTTTTTGCATGGACTTCCATCATAACCTTCCCTCTTAACATATATAAATGATCTGAAAAGTCTCGTATCATTTCAAATAGTCACCAATTAAATTTGATTTTTTTAACCGAAACTAGTGCAATAATATACTATGAGTTTTGACCGAAACTTGCATTTCGAAAAGTTTCATAGAATCTAGTTTTCAGATGATTTTTTTGATGGACTTCCATCATAACCTTCCCTATTAACATATATAAATGATCTGAAAAGTCTCGTATCATTTCAAATAGTCCACAATTAAATTTGATTTTTTTAACCGAAACTAGTGCAATAATATACTATGAGTTTTGACCGAAACTTGCATTTCGAAAAGTTTCATAGAATATAGTTTTCAGATGATTTTTTTGCATGGACTTCCATCATAACCTTCCCTCTTAACATATATAAATGAGCTGAAAAGTCTCGTATCATTTCAAATAGTCACCAATTAAATTCGATACTTTTACCGAAATTAGTGTATAATACACTATGATTTTTGACTGAAACTTGCATTTCGAAAAGTTTCATAGAATCTAGTTTTCAGATGATTTTTTTGCATGGGCTTCCATCATAACCTTCCCTCTTAACATATATAAATGATCTGAAAAGTCTCGTATCATTTCAAATAGTCACCAATTAAATTTGATTTTTTTAACCGAAACTAGTGCAATAATATACTATGAGTTTTGACCGAAACTTGCATTTCGAAAAGTTTCATAGAATATAGTTTTCAGATGATTTTTTTGCATGGACTTCCATCATAACCTTTCCTCTTAACATATATAAATGATCTGAAAAGTCTCGTATCATTACAAATAGTCACTAATTAAATTTGATTTTTTTAACCGAAACTAGTGCAATAATATACTATGAGTTTTGACCGAAACTTGCATTTCGAAAAGTTTCATAGAATATAGTTTTCAGATGATTTTTTTGCATGGACTTCCATCATAACCTTTCCTCTTAACATATATAAATGATCTGAAAAGTCTCGTATCATTTCAAATAGTCACCAATTAAATTCGATATTTTTGACCGAAACTAGTGTATAATATACTATGATTTTTGACCGAAACTTGCATTTCGAAAAGTTTCATAGAATCTAGTTTTCAGATGATTTTTTTGCATGGGCTTCCATCATAACCTTCCCTCTTAACATATATAAATGATCTGTCAAGTCTCGTATCATTTCAAATAGTCCATAATTAAATTTGATTTTTTTGACTGAAACTAGTGCAATAATATACTATGATTTTTGACCGAAACTTTCATTTCGAAAAGTTTCATAGAATATAGTTTTCAGATGATTTTTTTGCATGGACTTCCATCATAACCTTTCCTCTTAACATATATAAATGATCTGAAAAGTCTCGTATCATTACAAATAGTCACTAATTAAATTTGATTTTTTTAACCGAAACTAGTGCAATAATATACTATGAGTTTTGACCGAAACTTGCATTTCGAAAAGTTTCATAGAATATAGTTTTCAGATGATTTTTTTGCATGGACTTCCATCATAACCTTTCCTCTTAACATATATAAATGATCTGAAAAGTCTCGTATCATTTCAAATAGTCACCAATTAAATTCGATATTTTTGACCGAAACTAGTGTATAATATACTATGATTTTTGACCGAAACTTGCATTTCGAAAAGTTTCATAGAATCTAGTTTTCAGATGATTTTTTTGTATGGGCTTCCATCATAACCTTCCCTCTTAACATATATAAATGATATGTCAAGTCTCGTATCATTTCAAATAGTCCATAATTAAATTTGATTTTTTTGACTGAAACTAGTGCAATAATATACTATGATTTTTGACCGAAACTTTCATTTCGAAAAGTTTCATAGAATCTAGTTTTCAGATGATTTTTTTGCATGGACTTCCATCATAACCTTTCCTCTTAACATATATAAATGATCTGAAAAGTCTCGTATCATTTCAAATAGTCACCAATTAAATTCGATACTTTTACCGAAATTAGTGTATAATACACTATGATTTTTGACTGAAACTTGCATTTCGAAAAGTTTCATAGAATCTAGTTTTCAGATGATTTTTTTGCATGGACTTCCATCATAACCTTCCCTCTTAACATATATAAATGATCTGAAATGTCTCGTATCATTTCAAATAGTCACCAATTAAATTTGATTTTTTTAACCGAAACTAGTGCAATAATATACTATGAGTTTTGACCGAAACTTGCATTTCGAAAAGTTTCATAGAATATAGTTTTCAGATGATTTTTTTGCATGGACTTCCATCATAACCTTTCCTCTTAACATATATAAATGATCTGAAAAGTCTCGTATCATTTCAAATAGTCACCAATTAAATTCGATATTTTTGACCGAAACTAGTGTATAATATACTATGATTTTTGACCGAAACTTGCATTTCGAAAAGTTTCATAGAATCTAGTTTTCAGATGATTTTTTTGCATGGGCTTCCATCATAACCTTCCCACTTAACATATATAAATGATCTGTCAAGTCTCGTATCATTTCAAATAGTCCATAATTAAATTTGATTTTTTTGACTGAAACTAGTGCAATAATATACTATGATTTTTGACCGAAACATGCATTTCGAAAAGTTTCATAGAATATAGTTTTCAGATGATTTTTTTGCATGGACTTCCATCATAACCTTTCCTCTTAACATATATAAATGATCTGAAAAGTCTCGTATCATTTCAAATAGTCACCAATTAAATTCGATATTTTTGACCGAAACTAGTTTATAATATACTATGATTTTTGACCGAAACTTGCATTTCGAAAAGTTTCATAGAATCTAGTTTTCAGATGATTTTTTTGCATGGGCTTCCATCATAACCTTCCCTCTTAACATATATAAAAGATCTGTCAAGTCTCGTATCATTTCAAATAGTCCATAATTAAATTTGATTTTTTTGACTGAAACTAGTGCAATAATATACTATGATTTTTGACCGAAACTTTCATTTCGAAAAGTTTCATAGAATCTAGTTTTCAGATGATTTTTTTGCATGGACTTCCATCATAACCTTTCCTCTTAACATATATAAATGATCTGAAAAGTCTCGTATCATTTCAAATAGTCACCAATTAAATTCGATACTTTTACCGAAATTAGTGTATAATACACTATGATTTTTGACTGAAACTTGCATTTCGAAAAGTTTCATAGAATCTAGTTTTCAGATGATTTTTTTGCATGGACTTCCATCATAACCTTCCCTCTTAACATATATAAATGATCTGAAAAGTCTCGTATCATTTCAAATAGTCACCAATTAAATTTGATTTTTTTAACCGAAACTAGTGCAATAATATACTATGAGTTTTGACCGAAACTTGCATTTCGAAAAGTTTCATAGAATATAGTTTTCAGATGATTTTTTTGCATGGACTTCCATCATAACCTTTCCTCTTAACATATATAAATGATCTGAAAAGTCTCGTATCATTTCAAATAGTCACCAATTAAATTCGATATTTTTGACCGAAACTAGTGTATAATATACTATGATTTTTGACCGAAACTTGCATTTCGAAAAGTTTCATAGAATCTAGTTTTCAGATGATTTTTTTGCATGGGCTTCCATCATAACCTTCCCTCTTAACATATATAAATGATCTGTCAAGTCTCGTATCATTTCAAATAGTCCATAATTAAATTTGATTTTTTTGACTGAAACTAGTGCAATAATATACTATGATTTTTGACCGAAACTTGCATTTCGAAAAGTTTCATAGAATCTAGTTTTCAGATGATTTTTTTGCATGGACTTCCATCATAACCTTCCCTCTTAACATATATAAATGATCTGAAAAGTCTCGTATCATTTCAAATAGTCCACAATTAAATTTGATTTTTTTGACTGAAACTAGTGTATAATATACTATAATTTTTGACCGAAACTTGCATTTCGAAAAGTTTCATAGAATCTAGTTTTCAGATGATTATCTTGCATGGGCTTCCATCATAACCTTCCCACTTAACATATATAAATGATCTGAAAAGTCTCGTATCATTTCAAATAGTCACCAATTAAATTTGATATTTTTGACCGAAACTAGTGCAATAATATACTATGATTTTTGACTGAAACTTGCATTTCGAAAAGTTTCATAGAATCTAGTTTTCAGATGATTTTTTTGCATGGACTTCCATCATAACCTTCCCTCTTAACATATATAAATGATCTGAAAAGTCTCGTATCATTTCAAATAGTCCACAATTAAATTTGATTTTTTTAACCGAAACTAGTGCAATAATATACTATGAGTTTTGACCGAAACTTGCATTTCGAAAAGTTTCATAGAATATAGTTTTCAGATGAATTTTTTGTATGGACTTCCATCATAACCTTCCCTCTTAACATATATAAATGATCTGAAAAGTCTCGTATCATTTCAAATAGTCACCAATTAAATTCGATACTTTTACCGAAATTAGTGTATAATATACTATGATTTTTGACCGAAACTTGCATTTCGAAAAGTTTCATAGAATCTAGTTTTCAGATGATTTTTTTGCATAGACTTCCATCATAACCTACCCTCTTAACATATATAAATGATCTGAAAAGTCTCGTATCATTACAAATAGTCACTAATTAAATTTGATTTTTTTAACCGAAACTAGTGCAATAATATACTATGAGTTTTGACCGAAACTTGCATTTCGAAAAGTTTCATAGAATATAGTTTTCAGATGATTTTTTTGCATGGACTTCCATCATAACCTTTCCTCTTAACATATATAAATGATCTGAAAAGTCTCGTATCATTTCAAATAGTCACCAATTAAATTCGATATTTTTGACCGAAACTAGTGTATAATATACTATGATTTTTGACCGAAACTTGCATTTCGAAAAGTTTCATAGAATCTAGTTTTCAGATGATTTTTTTGCATGGGCTTCCATCATAACCTTCCCTCTTAACATATATAAATGATCTGTCAAGTCTCGTATCATTTCAAATAGTCCATAATTAAATTTGATTTTTTTGACTGAAACTAGTGCAATAATATACTATGATTTTTGACCGAAACTTTCATTTCGAAAAGTTTCATAGAATCTAGTTTTCAGATGATTTTTTTGCATGGACTTCCATCATAACCTTCCCTCTTAACATATATAAATGATCTGCAAAGTCTCGTATCATTTCAAATAGTCACCAATTAAATTTGATATTTTTGACCGAAACTAGTGCAATAATATACTATGATTTTTGACCGAAACTTGCATTTCGAAAAGTTTCATAGAATCTAGTTTTCAGATGATTTTTTTGCATGGACTTCCATCATAACCTTCCCTCTTAACATATATAAATGATATGAAAAGTCTCGTATCATTTCAAATAGTCCACAATTAAATTTGATTTTTTTAACCGAAACTAGTGCAATAATATACTATGAGTTTTGACCGAAACTTGCATTTCGAAAAGTTTCATAGAATATAGTTTTCAGATGATTTTTTTGCATGGACTTCCATCATAACCTTCCCTCTTAACATATATAAATGATCTGAAAAGTCTCGTATCATTTCAAATAGTCACCAATTAAATTCGATATTTTTGATCGAAACTAGTGTATAATATACTATGATTTTTGACCGAAACTGGCATTTCGAAAAGTTTCATAGAATCTAATTTTCAGATGATTTTCTTGCATGGACTTCCATCGTAACCTTCCCTCTTAACATATATAAATGATCTGTCAAGTCTCGTATCATTTCAAATAGTCCACAATTAAATTTGATTTTTTTGACCGAAACTAGTGTATAATATACTATGATTTTTGACCGAAACTTGCATTTCGAAAAGTTTCATAGAATCTAGTTTTCAGATGATTTTCTTGCATGGACTTCCATCATAACCTTCCCTCTTAACATATATAAATTATCTGAAAAGTCTCGTATCATTTCAAATAGTCACCAATAAAATTCGATATTTTTGACCGAAACTAGTGTATAATATACTATGATTTTTGACCGAAACTTGCATTTCGAAAAGTTTCATAGAATCTAGTTTTCAGATGATTTTTTTGCATGGGCTTCCATCATAACCTTCCCTCTTAACATATATAAATGATCTGTCAAGTCTCGTATCATTTCAAATAGTCCATAATTAAATTTGATTTTTTTGACTGAAACTAGTGCAATAATATACTATGATTTTTGACCGAAACTTGCATTTCGAAAAGTTTCATAGAATCTAGTTTTCAGATGATTTTTTTGCATGGACTTCCATCATAACCTTTCCTCTTAACATATATAAATGATCTGAAAAGTCTCGTATCATTACAAATAGTCACTAATTAAATTTGATTTTTTTAACCGAAACTAGTGCAATAATATACTATGAGTTTTGACCGAAACTTGCATTTCGAAAAGTTTCATAGAATATAGTTTTCAGATGATTTTTTTGCATGGACTTCCATCATAACCTTTCCTCTTAACATATATAAATGATCTGAAAAGTCTCGTATCATTTCAAATAGTCACCAATTAAATTCGATATTTTTGACCGAAACTAGTGTATAATATACTATGATTTTTGACCGAAACTTGCATTTCGAAAAGTTTCATAGAATCTAGTTTTCAGATGATTTTTTTGCATGGGCTTCCATCATAACCTTCCCTCTTAACATATATAAATGATCTGTCAAGTCTCGTATCATTTCAAATAGTCCATAATTAAATTTGATTTTTTTGACTGAAACTAGTGCAATAATATACTATGATTTTTGACCGAAACTTTCATTTCGAAAAGTTTCATAGAATATAGTTTTCAGATGATTTTTTTGCATGGACTTCCATCATAACCTTTCCTCTTAACATATATAAATGATCTGAAAAGTCTCGTATCATTACAAATAGTCACTAATTAAATTTGATTTTTTTAACCGAAACTAGTGCAATAATATACTATGAGTTTTGACCGAAACTTGCATTTCGAAAAGTTTCATAGAATATAGTTTTCAGATGATTTTTTTGCATGGACTTCCATCATAACCTTTCCTCTTAACATATATAAATGATCTGAAAAGTCTCGTATCATTTCAAATAGTCACCAATTAAATTCGATATTTTTGACCGAAACTAGTGTATAATATACTATGATTTTTGACCGAAACTTGCATTTCGAAAAGTTTCATAGAATCTAGTTTTCAGATGATTTTTTTGTATGGGCTTCCATCATAACCTTCCCTCTTAACATATATAAATGATATGTCAAGTCTCGTATCATTTCAAATAGTCCATAATTAAATTTGATTTTTTTGACTGAAACTAGTGCAATAATATACTATGATTTTTGACCGAAACTTTCATTTCGAAAAGTTTCATAGAATCTAGTTTTCAGATGATTTTTTTGCATGGACTTCCATCATAACCTTTCCTCTTAACATATATAAATGATCTGAAAAGTCTCGTATCATTTCAAATAGTCACCAATTAAATTCGATACTTTTACCGAAATTAGTGTATAATACACTATGATTTTTGACTGAAACTTGCATTTCGAAAAGTTTCATAGAATCTAGTTTTCAGATGATTTTTTTGCATGGACTTCCATCATAACCTTCCCTCTTAACATATATAAATGATCTGAAATGTCTCGTATCATTTCAAATAGTCACCAATTAAATTTGATTTTTTTAACCGAAACTAGTGCAATAATATACTATGAGTTTTGACCGAAACTTGCATTTCGAAAAGTTTCATAGAATATAGTTTTCAGATGATTTTTTTGCATGGACTTCCATCATAACCTTTCCTCTTAACATATATAAATGATCTGAAAAGTCTCGTATCATTTCAAATAGTCACCAATTAAATTCGATATTTTTGACCGAAACTAGTGTATAATATACTATGATTTTTGACCGAAACTTGCATTTCGAAAAGTTTCATAGAATCTAGTTTTCAGATGATTTTTTTGCATGGGCTTCCATCATAACCTTCCCACTTAACATATATAAATGATCTGTCAAGTCTCGTATCATTTCAAATAGTCCATAATTAAATTTGATTTTTTTGACTGAAACTAGTGCAATAATATACTATGATTTTTGACCGAAACATGCATTTCGAAAAGTTTCATAGAATATAGTTTTCAGATGATTTTTTTGCATGGACTTCCATCATAACCTTTCCTCTTAACATATATAAATGATCTGAAAAGTCTCGTATCATTTCAAATAGTCACCAATTAAATTCGATATTTTTGACCGAAACTAGTTTATAATATACTATGATTTTTGACCGAAACTTGCATTTCGAAAAGTTTCATAGAATCTAGTTTTCAGATGATTTTTTTGCATGGGCTTCCATCATAACCTTCCCTCTTAACATATATAAAAGATCTGTCAAGTCTCGTATCATTTCAAATAGTCCATAATTAAATTTGATTTTTTTGACTGAAACTAGTGCAATAATATACTATGATTTTTGACCGAAACTTTCATTTCGAAAAGTTTCATAGAATCTAGTTTTCAGATGATTTTTTTTGCATGGACTTCCATCATAACCTTTCCTCTTAACATATATAAATGATCTGAAAAGTCTCGTATCATTTCAAATAGTCACCAATTAAATTCGATACTTTTACCGAAATTAGTGTATAATACACTATGATTTTTGACTGAAACTTGCATTTCGAAAAGTTTCATAGAATCTAGTTTTCAGATGATTTTTTTGCATGGACTTCCATCATAACCTTCCCTCTTAACATATATAAATGATCTGAAAAGTCTCGTATCATTTCAAATAGTCACCAATTAAATTTGATTTTTTTAACCGAAACTAGTGCAATAATATACTATGAGTTTTGACCGAAACTTGCATTTCGAAAAGTTTCATAGAATATAGTTTTCAGATGATTTTTTTGCATGGACTTCCATCATAACCTTTCCTCTTAACATATATAAATGATCTGAAAAGTCTCGTATCATTTCAAATAGTCACCAATTAAATTCGATATTTTTGACCGAAACTAGTGTATAATATACTATGATTTTTGACCGAAACTTGCATTTCGAAAAGTTTCATAGAATCTAGTTTTCAGATGATTTTTTTGCATGGGCTTCCATCATAACCTTCCCTCTTAACATATATAAATGATCTGTCAAGTCTCGTATCATTTCAAATAGTCCATAATTAAATTTGATTTTTTTGACTGAAACTAGTGCAATAATATACTATGATTTTTGACCGAAACTTGCATTTCGAAAAGTTTCATAGAATCTAGTTTTCAGATGATTTTTTTGCATGGACTTCCATCATAACCTTCCCTCTTAACATATATAAATGATCTGAAAAGTCTCGTATCATTTCAAATAGTCCACAATTAAATTTGATTTTTTTGACTGAAACTAGTGTATAATATACTATAATTTTTGACCGAAACTTGCATTTCGAAAAGTTTCATAGAATCTAGTTTTCAGATGATTATCTTGCATGGGCTTCCATCATAACCTTCCCACTTAACATATATAAATGATCTGAAAAGTCTCGTATCATTTCAAATAGTCACCAATTAAATTTGATATTTTTGACCGAAACTAGTGCAATAATATACTATGATTTTTGACTGAAACTTGCATTTCGAAAAGTTTCATAGAATCTAGTTTTCAGATGATTTTTTTGCATGGACTTCCATCATAACCTTCCCTCTTAACATATATAAATGATCTGAAAAGTCTCGTATCATTTCAAATAGTCCACAATTAAATTTGATTTTTTTAACCGAAACTAGTGCAATAATATACTATGAGTTTTGACCGAAACTTGCATTTCGAAAAGTTTCATAGAATATAGTTTTCAGATGAATTTTTTGTATGGACTTCCATCATAACCTTCCCTCTTAACATATATAAATGATCTGAAAAGTCTCGTATCATTTCAAATAGTCACCAATTAAATTCGATACTTTTACCGAAATTAGTGTATAATATACTATGATTTTTGACCGAAACTTGCATTTCGAAAAGTTTCATAGAATCTAGTTTTCAGATGATTTTTTTGCATAGACTTCCATCATAACCTACCCTCTTAACATATATAAATGATCTGAAAAGTCTCGTATCATTACAAATAGTCACTAATTAAATTTGATTTTTTTAACCGAAACTAGTGCAATAATATACTATGAGTTTTGACCGAAACTTGCATTTCGAAAAGTTTCATAGAATATAGTTTTCAGATGATTTTTTTGCATGGACTTCCATCATAACCTTTCCTCTTAACATATATAAATGATCTGAAAAGTCTCGTATCATTTCAAATAGTCACCAATTAAATTCGATATTTTTGACCGAAACTAGTGTATAATATACTATGATTTTTGACCGAAACTTGCATTTCGAAAAGTTTCATAGAATCTAGTTTTCAGATGATTTTTTTGCATGGGCTTCCATCATAACCTTCCCTCTTAACATATATAAATGATCTGTCAAGTCTCGTATCATTTCAAATAGTCCATAATTAAATTTGATTTTTTTGACTGAAACTAGTGCAATAATATACTATGATTTTTGACCGAAACTTTCATTTCGAAAAGTTTCATAGAATCTAGTTTTCAGATGATTTTTTTGCATGGACTTCCATCATAACCTTCCCTCTTAACATATATAAATGATCTGCAAAGTCTCGTATCATTTCAAATAGTCACCAATTAAATTTGATATTTTTGACCGAAACTAGTGCAATAATATACTATGATTTTTGACCGAAACTTGCATTTCGAAAAGTTTCATAGAATCTAGTTTTCAGATGATTTTTTTGCATGGACTTCCATCATAACCTTCCCTCTTAACATATATAAATGATATGAAAAGTCTCGTATCATTTCAAATAGTCCACAATTAAATTTGATTTTTTTAACCGAAACTAGTGCAATAATATACTATGAGTTTTGACCGAAACTTGCATTTCGAAAAGTTTCATAGAATATAGTTTTCAGATGATTTTTTTGCATGGACTTCCATCATAACCTTCCCTCTTAACATATATAAATGATCTGAAAAGTCTCGTATCATTTCAAATAGTCACCAATTAAATTCGATATTTTTGATCGAAACTAGTGTATAATATACTATGATTTTTGACCGAAACTGGCATTTCGAAAAGTTTCATAGAATCTAATTTTCAGATGATTTTCTTGCATGGACTTCCATCGTAACCTTCCCTCTTAACATATATAAATGATCTGTCAAGTCTCGTATCATTTCAAATAGTCCACAATTAAATTTGATTTTTTTGACCGAAACTAGTGTATAATATACTATGATTTTTGACCGAAACTTGCATTTCGAAAAGTTTCATAGAATCTAGTTTTCAGATGATTTTCTTGCATGGACTTCCATCATAACCTTCCCTCTTAACATATATAAATTATCTGAAAAGTCTCGTATCATTTCAAATAGTCACCAATAAAATTCGATATTTTTGACCGAAACTAGTGTATAATATACTATGATTTTTGACCGAAACTTGCATTTCGAAAAGTTTCATAGAATCTAGTTTTCAGATGATTTTTTTGCATGGGCTTCCATCATAACCTTCCCTCTTAACATATATAAATGATCTGTCAAGTCTCGTATCATTTCAAATAGTCCATAATTAAATTTGATTTTTTTGACTGAAACTAGTGCAATAATATACTATGATTTTTGACCGAAACTTGCATTTCGAAAAGTTTCATAGAATCTAGTTTTCAGATGATTTTTTTGCATGGACTTCCATCATAACCTTCCCTCTTAACATATATAAATGATCTGCAAAGTCTCGTATCATTTCAAATAGTCACCAATTAAATTTGATATTTTTGACCGAAACTAGTGCAATAATATACTATGATTTTTGACCGAAACTTGCATTTCGAAAAGTTTCATAGAATCTAGTTTTCAGATGATTTTTTTGCATGGACTTCCATCATAACCTTCCCTCTTAACATATATAAATGATCTGAAAAGTCTCGTATCATTTCAAATAGTCACCAATTAAATTTGATATTTTTGAACGAAACTAGTGTATAATATACTATGATTTTTGACCGAAACTTGCATTTCGAAAAGTTTCATAGAATCTAGTTTTCAGATGATTTTCTTGCATGGCCTTCAATCGTAACCTTCCCTCTTAACATATATAAATGATCTGTCAAGTCTCGTATCATTTCAAATAGTCCACAATTAAATTTGATTTTTTTGACCGAAACTAGTGTATAATATACTATGATTTTTGACAGAAACTTGCATTTCGAAAAGTTTCATAGAATCTAGTTTTCAGATGATTTTCTTGCATGGACTTCCATCATAACCTTCCCTCTTAACATATATAAATGATCTGAAAAGTCTCGTATCATTTCAAATAGTCACCAATTAAATTCGATATTTTTGACCGAAACTAGTGTATAATATACTATGATTTTTGACCGAAACTTGCATTTCGAAAAGTTTCATAGAATCTAGTATTCAGATGATTTTTTTGCATGGGCTTCCATCATAACCTTCCCTCTTAACATATATAAATGATCTGCCAAGTCTCGTATCATTTCAAATAATCCATAATTAAATTTGATTTTTTTGACTGAAACTAGTGCAATAATATACTATGATTTTTGACCGAAACTTGCATTTCGAAAAGTTTCATAGAATCTAGTTTTCAGATGATTTTTTTGCATGGACTTCCATCATAACCTTCCCTCTTAACATATATAAATGATCTGAAAAGTCTCGTATCATTTAAAATAGTCACCAATTAAATTTGATATTTTTGAACGAAACTAGTGTATTATATACTATAATTTTTGACCGAAACTTGCATTTCAAAAAGTTTCATAGAATCTAGTTTTCAGATGATTTTTTTGCATGGACTTCCATCATAACCTTTCCTCTTAACATATATAAATGATCTGAAAAGTCTCGTATCATTTCAAATAGTCACCAATTAAATTCGATATTTTTGACCGAAACTAGTGTATAATATACTATGATTTTTGACCGAAACATGCATTTTGAAAAGTTTCATAGAATCTAGTTTTCAGATGATTTTTTTGCATGGGCTTCCATAATAACCTTCCCTCTTATCATATATAAATGATCTGTCAAGTCTCGTATCATTTCAAATAGTCCACAATTCAATTTGATTTTTTTGAATGAAACTAGTGTATAATATACTATGATTTTTGACCGAAACTTGCATTTTGAAAAGTTTCATAGAATATAGTTTTCAGATGATTTTTTTGCATGGACTTCCATCATAACCTGCCCTCTTAACATATATAAATGATCTGAAAAGTATCGTATCATTTCAAATAGTTCCCAATTAAATTCAATATTTTTGACCGAAACTAGTGTATAATATACTATGATTTTTGACCGAAACTTGCATTTCAAAAAGTTTCATAGAATATAGTTTTCAGATGATTTTCTTGCACGGGCTTCCATAATAACCTTCCCTCTTAACATATATAAATGATCTGTCAATTCCCATATCATTTCAAATAGTCCACAATTAAATTTGATTTTTTTGACTGAAACTAGTGTATAATATACTATGATTTTTGACCGAAACTTGCATTTCGAAAGGTTTCATAGAATATAGTTTTCAGATGACTTTTTTGCATGGACTTCCATCGTAACCTGCCCTCTTAACATATATAAATGATCTGAAAAGTCTCGTATCATTTCAAATAGTCACCAATTAAATTCGATATTTTTGACCGAAACTAGTGTATAATATACTATGATTTTTGACCGAAACTTGCATTTCGAAAAGTTTCATAGAATCTAGTATTCAGATGATTTTTTTGCATGGGCTTCCATCATAACCTTCCCAAATAACATATATAAATGATCTGTCAGGTCTCGTATCATTTCAAATAGTCCACAATTAAATTTGATTTTTTTGACCGAAACTAGTGCAATAATATACTATGATTTTTGACCGAAATTTGCATTTCGAAAAGTTTCATAGAATATAGTTTTCAGATGATTTTCTTGCATGGACATCCATCATAACCTTCCCTCTTAACATATATAAATGATCTGAAAAGTCTCGTATCATTTCAAATAGTCCCCAATTAAATTCGATATTTTTGACCGAAACTAGTGTATAATATACTATGATTTTTGACCGAAACTTGCATTTCGAAAAGTTTCATAGAATCTAGTTTTCAGATGATTTTCTTGCATGGACTTCCATCGTAACCTTCCCTCTTAACATTTATAAATGATCTGTCAAGTCTCGTATCATTTCAAATAGTCCACAATAAAATTTGATTTTTTTGACCGAAACTAGTGTATAATATACTATGATTTTTGACCGAAACTTGCATTTCGAAAAGTTTCATAGAATCTAGTTTTCAGATGATTTTCTTGCATGGACTTCCATCATAACCTTCCCTCTTAACATATATAAATGATCTGAAAAGTCTCGTATCATTTCAAATAGTCACCAATTAAATTCGATATTTTTGACCGAAACTAGTGTATAATATACTATGATTTTTGACCGAAACTTGCATTTCGAAAAGTTTCATAGAATCTAGTTTTCAGATGATTTTTTTGCATGGGCTTCCATCATAACCTTCCCTCTTAACATATATAAATGATCTGTCAAGTCTCGTATCATTTCAAATAGTCCATAATTAAATTTGATTTTTTTGACTGAAACTAGTGCAATAATATACTATGATTTTTGACCGAAACTTGCATTTCGAAAAGTTTCATAGAATCTAGTTTTCAGATGATTTTTTTGCATGGACTTCCATCATAACCTTCCCTCTTAACATATATAAATGATCTGAAAAGTCTCGTATCATTTCAAATAGTCACCAATTAAATTTGATATTTTTGACCGAAACTAGTGCAATAATATACTATGATTTTTGACCGAAACTTGCATTTCGAAAAGTTTCATAGAATCTAGTTTTCAGATGATTTTTTTGCATGGACTTCCATCATAACCTTCCCTCTTAACATATATAAATGATCTGAAAAGTCTCGTATCATTTCAAATAGTCACCAATTAAATTTGATATTTTTGAACGAAACTAGTGTATAATATACTATGATTTTTGACCGAAACTTGCATTTCGAAAAGTTTCATAGAATCTAGTTTTCAGATGATTTTTTTGCATGGACTTCCATCATAACCTTTCCTCTTAACATATATAAATGATCTGAAAAGTCTCGTATCATTTCAAATAGTTACCAATTAAATTCGATATTTTTGACCGAAACTAGTGTATAATATACTATGATTTTTGACCTAAACATGCATTTTGAAAAGTTTCATAGAATCTAGTTTTCAGATGATTTTTTTGCATGGGCTTCCATAATAACCTTCCCTCTTATCATATATAAATGATCTGTCAAGTCTCGTATCATTTCAAATAGTCCACAATTCAATTTGATTTTTTTGAATGAAACTAGTGTATAATATACTATGATTTTTGACCGAAACTTGCATTTTGAAAAGTTTCATAGAATATAGTTTTCAGATGATTTTTTTGCATGGATGTCCATCATAACCTGCCCTCTTAACATATATAAATGATCTGAAAAGTATCGTATCATTTCAAATAGTTCCCAATTAAATTCAATATTTTTGACCGAAACTAGTGTATAATATACTATGATTTTTGACCGAAACTTGCATTTCGAAAAGTTTCATAGAATCTAGTTTTCAGATGATTTTTTTGCATGGGCTTCCATCAATACCTTCCCTCTTAACATATATAAATGATCTGTCAAGTCTCGTATCATTTCAAATAGTCCATAATTAAATTTGATTTTTTTGACTGAAACTAGTGCAATAATATACTATGATTTTTGACCGAAACTTGCATTTCGAAAAGTTTCATAGAATCTAGTTTTCAGATGATTTTTTTGCATGGACTTCCATCATAACCTTCCCTCTTAACATATATAAATGATCTGAAAAGTCTCGTATCATTTCAAATAGTCACCAATTAAATTTGATATTTTTGAACGAAACTAGTGTATTATATACTATGATTTTTGACCGAAACATGCATTTCGAAAAGTTTCATAGAATCTAGTTTTCAGATGATTTTTTTGCATGGACTTCCATCATAACCTTTCCTCTTAACATATATAAATGATCTGAAAAGTCTCGTATCATTTCAAATAGTCACCAATTAAATTCGATATTTTTGACCGAAACTAGTGTATAATATACTATGATTTTTGACCGAAACATGCATTTTGAAAAGTTTCATAGAATCTAGTTTTCAGATGATTTTTTTGCATGGGCTTCCATAATAACCTTCCCTCTTATCATATATAAATGATCTGTCAAGTCTCGTATCATTTCAAATAGTCCACAATTCAATTTGATTTTTTTGAATGAAACTAGTGTATAATATACTATGATTTTTGACCGAAACTTGCATTTTGAAAAGTTTCATAGAATATAGTTTTCAGATGATTTTTTTGCATGGACTTCCATCATAACCTGCCCTCTTAACATATATAAATGATCTGAAAAGTATCGTATCATTTCAAATAGTTCCCAATTAAATTCAATATTTTTGACCGAAACTAGTGTATAATATACTATGATTTTTGACCGAAACTTGCATTTCAAAAAGTTTCATAGAATATAGTTTTCAGATGATTTTCTTGCACGGGCTTCCATAATAACCTTCCCTCTTAACATATATAAATGATCTGTCAACTCCCGTATCATATCAAATAGTCCACAATTAAATTTGATTTTTTTGACTGAAACTAGTGTATAATATACTATGATTTTTGACCGAAACTTGCATTTCGAAAGGTTTCATAGAATATAGTTTTCAGATGACTTTTTTGCATGGACTTCCATCGTAACCTGCCCTCTTAACATATATAAATGATCTGAAAAGTCTCGTATCATTTCAAATAGTCACCAATTAAATTCGATATTTTTGACCGAAACTAGTGTATAATATACTATGATTTTTGACCGAAACTTGCATTTCGAAAAGTTTCATAGAATCTAGTATTCAGATGATTTTTTTGCATGGGCTTCCATCATAACCTTCCCAAATAACATATATAAATGATCTGTCAGGTCTCGTATCATTTCAAATAGTCCACAATTAAATTTGATTTTTTTGACCGAAGCTAGTGCAATAATATACTATGATTTTTGACCGAAATTTGCTTTTCGAAAAGTTTCATAGAATATAGTTTTCAGATGATTTTCTTGCATGGACATCCATCATAACCTTCCCTCTTAACATATATAAATGATCTGAAAAGTCTCGTATCATTTCAAATAGTCCCCAATTAAATTCGATATTTTTGACCGAAACTAGTGTATAATATACTATGATTTTTGACCGAAACATGCATTTCGAAAAGTTTCATAGAATCTAGTTTTCAGATGATTTTCTTGCATGGACTTCCATCGTAACCTTCCCTCTTAACATTTATAAATGATCTGTCAAGTCTCGTATCATTTCAAATAGTCCACAATTAAATTTGATTTTTTTGACCGAAACTAGTGTATAATATACTATGATTTTTGACCGAAACTTGCATTTCGAAAAGTTTCATAGAATCTAGTTTTCAGATGATTTTCTTGCATGGACTTCCATCATAACCTTCCCTCTTAACATATATAAATGATCTGAAAAGTCTCGTATCATTTCAAATAGTCACCAATTAAATTCGATATTTTTGACCGAAACTAGTGTATAATATACTATGATTTTTGACCGAAACTTGCATTTCGAAAAGTTTCATAGAATCTAGTTTTCAGATGATTTTCTTGCATGGACTTCCATCGTAACCTTCCCTCTTAACATTTATAAATGATCTGTCAAGTCTCGTATCATTTCAAATAGTCCACAATTAAATTTGATTTTTTTGACCGAAACTAGTGTATAATATACTATGATTTTTGACCGAAACTTGCATTTCGAAAAGTTTCATAGAATCTAGTTTTCAGATGATTTTCTTGCATGGACTTCCATCATAACCTTCCCTCTTAACATATATAAATGATCTGAAAAGTCTCGTATCATTTCAAATAGTCACCAATTAAATTCGATATTTTTGACCGAAACTAGTGTATAATATACTATGATTTTTGACCGAAACTTGCATTTCGAAAAGTTTCATAGAATCTAGTTTTCAGATGATTTTTTTGCATGGGCTTCCATCATAACCTTCCCTCTTAACATATATAAATGATCTGTCAAGTCTCGTATCATTTCAAATAGTCCATAATTAAATTTGATTTTTTTGACTGAAACTAGTGCAATAATATACTATGATTTTTGACCGAAACTTGCATTTCGAAAAGTTTCATAGAATCTAGTTTTCAGATGATTTTTTTGCATGGACTTCCATCATAACC
Source organism: Lathyrus aphaca (assembly GCA_963966055.1). Taxonomy (NCBI): domain Eukaryota; kingdom Viridiplantae; phylum Streptophyta; class Magnoliopsida; order Fabales; family Fabaceae; genus Lathyrus; species Lathyrus aphaca. Next base: position 641,012,946 of record OZ014520.1, on the reverse strand, counting down.
TTCCCTCTTAACATATATAAATGATCTGAAAAGTCTCGTATCATTTCAAATAGTCACCAATTAAATTTGATATTTTTGACCGAAACTAGTGCAATAATATACTATGATTTTTGACCGAAACTTGCATTTCGAAAAGTTTCATAGAATCTAGTTTTCAGATGATTTTTTTGCATGGACTTCCATCATAACCTTCCCTCTTAACATATATAAATGATCTGAAAAGTCTCGTATCATTTCAAATAGTCACCAATTAAATTTGATATTTTTGAACGAAACTAGTGTATAATATACTATGATTTTTGACCGAAACTTGCATTTCGAAAAGTTTCATAGAATCTAGTTTTCAGATGATTTTTTTGCATGGACTTCCATCATAACCTTTCCTCTTAACATATATAAATGATCTGAAAAGTCTCGTATCATTTCAAATAGTTACCAATTAAATTCGATATTTTTGACCGAAACTAGTGTATAATATACTATGATTTTTGACCTAAACATGCATTTTGAAAAGTTTCATAGAATCTAGTTTTCAGATGATTTTTTTGCATGGGCTTCCATAATAACCTTCCCTCTTATCATATATAAATGATCTGTCAAGTCTCGTATCATTTCAAATAGTCCACAATTCAATTTGATTTTTTTGAATGAAACTAGTGTATAATATACTATGATTTTTGACCGAAACTTGCATTTTGAAAAGTTTCATAGAATATAGTTTTCAGATGATTTTTTTGCATGGACGTCCATCATAACCTGCCCTCTTAACATATATAAATGATCTGAAAAGTATCGTATCATTTCAAATAGTTCCCAATTAAATTCAATATTTTTGACCGAAACTAGTGTATAATATACTATGATTTTTGACCGAAACTTGCATTTCGAAAAGTTTCATAGAATCTAGTTTTCAGATGATTTTTTTGCATGGGCTTCCATCATAACCTTCCCTCTTAACATATATAAATGATCTGTCAAGTCTCGTATCATTTCAAATAGTCCATAATTAAATTTGATTTTTTTGACTGAAACTAGTGCAATAATATACTATGATTTTTGACCCAAACTTGCATTTCGAAAAGTTTCATAGAATCTAGTTTTCAGATGATTTTTTTGCATGGACTTCCATCATAACCTTCCCTCTTAACATATATAAATGATCTGAAAAGTCTCGTATCATTTCAAATAGTCACCAATTAAATTTGATATTTTTGAACGAAACTAGTGTATTATATACTATGATTTTTGACCGAAACATGCATTTCGAAAAGTTTCATAGAATCTAGTTTTCAGATGATTTTTTTGCATGGACTTCCATCATAACCTTTCCTCTTAACATATATAAATGATCTGAAAAGTCTCGTATCATTTCAAATAGTCACCAATTAAATTCGATATTTTTGACCGAAACTAGTGTATAATATACTATGATTTTTGACCGAAACATGCATTTTGAAAAGTTTCATAGAATCTAGTTTTCAGATGATTTTTTTGCATGGGCTTCCATAATAACCTTCCCTCTTATCATATATAAATGATCTGTCAAGTCTCGTATCATTTCAAATAGTCCACAATTCAATTTGATTTTTTTGAATGAAACTAGTGTATAATATACTATGATTTTTGACCGAAACTTGCATTTTGAAAAGTTTCATAGAATATAGTTTTCAGATGATTTTTTTGCATGGACTTCCATCATAACCTGCCCTCTTAACATATATAAATGATCTGAAAAGTATCGTATCATTTCAAATAGTTCCCAATTAAATTCAATATTTTTGACCGAAACTAGTGTATAATATACTATGATTTTTGACCGAAACTTGCATTTCAAAAAGTTTCATAGAATATAGTTTTCAGATGATTTTCTTGCACGGGCTTCCATAATAACCTTCCCTCTTAACATATATAAATGATCTGTCAACTCCCGTATCATATCAAATAGTCCACAATTAAATTTGATTTTTTTGACTGAAACTAGTGTATAATATACTATGATTTTTGACCGAAACTTGCATTTCGAAAGGTTTCATAGAATATAGTTTTCAGATGACTTTTTTGCATGGACTTCCATCGTAACCTGCCCTCTTAACATATATAAATGATCTGAAAAGTCTCGTATCATTTCAAATAGTCACCAATTAAATTCGATATTTTTGACCGAAACTAGTGTATAATATACTATGATTTTTGACCGAAACTTGCATTTCGAAAAGTTTCATAGAATCTAGTATTCAGATGATTTTTTTGCATGGGCTTCCATCATAACCTTCCCAAATAACATATATAAATGATCTGTCAGGTCTCGTATCATTTCAAATAGTCCACAATTAAATTTGATTTTTTTGACCGAAGCTAGTGCAATAATATACTATGATTTTTGACCGAAATTTGCATTTCGAAAAGTTTCATAGAATATAGTTTTCAGATGATTTTCTTGCATGGACATCCATCATAACCTTCCCTCTTAACATATATAAATGATCTGAAAAGTCTCGTATCATTTCAAATAGTCCCCAATTAAATTCGATATTTTTGACCGAAACTAGTGTATAATATACTATGATTTTTGACCGAAACTTGCATTTCGAAAAGTTTCATAGAATCTAGTTTTCAGATGATTTTCTTGCATGGACTTCCATCGTAACCTTCCCTCTTAACATTTATAAATGATCTGTCAAGTCTCGTATCATTTCAAATAGTCCACAATTAAATTTGATTTTTTTGACCGAAACTAGTGTATAATATACTATGATTTTTGACCGAAACTTGCATTTCGAAAAGTTTCATAGAATCTAGTTTTCAGATGATTTTCTTGCATGGACTTCCATCATAACCTTCCCTCTTAACATATATAAATGATCTGAAAAGTCTCGTATCATTTCAAATAGTCACCAATTAAATTCGATATTTTTGACCGAAACTAGTGTATAATATACTATGATTTTTGACCGAAACTTGCATTTCGAAAAGTTTCATAGAATCTAGTTTTCAGATGATTTTTTTGCATGGGCTTCCATCATAACCTTCCCTCTTAACATATATAAATGATCTGTCAAGTCTCATATCATTTCAAATAGTCCATAATTAAATTTGATTTTTTTGACTGAAACTAGTGCAATAATATACTATGATTTTTGACCGAAACTTGCATTTCGAAAAGTTTCATAGAATCTAGTTTTCAGATGATTTTTTTGCATGGACTTCCATCATAACCTTCCCTCTTAACATATATAAATGATCTGAAAAGTCTCGTATCATTTCAAATAGTCACCAATTAAATTTGATATTTTTGACCGAAACTAGTGCAATAATATACTATGATTTTTGACCCAAACTTGCATTTCGAAAAGTTTCATAGAATCTAGTTTTCAGATGATTTTTTTGCATGGACTTCCATCATAACCTTCCCTCTTAACATATATAAATGATCTGAAAAGTCTCGTATCATTTCAAATAGTCACCAATTAAATTTGATATTTTTGAACGAAACTAGTGTATAATATACTATGATTTTTGACCGAAACTTGCATTTCGAAAAGTTTCATAGAATCTAGTTTTCAGATGATTTTTTTGCATGGACTTCCATCATAACCTTTCCTCTTAACATATATAAATGATCTGAAAAGTCTCGTATCATTTCAAATAGTTACCAATTAAATTCGATATTTTTGACCGAAACTAGTGTATAATATACTATGATTTTTGACCTAAACATGCATTTTGAAAAGTTTCATAGAATCTAGTTTTCAGATGATTTTTTTGCATGGGCTTCCATAATAACCTTCCCTCTTATCGTATATAAATGATCTGTCAAGTCTCGTATCATTTCAAATAGTCCACAATTCAATTTGATTTTTTTGAATGAAACTAGTGTATAATATACTATGATTTTTGACCGAAACTTGCATTTTGAAAAGTTTCATAGAATATAGTTTTCAGATGATTTTTTTGCATGGACGTCCATCATAACCTGCCCTCTTAACATATATAAATGATCTGAAAAGTATCGTATCATTTCAAATAGTTCCCAATTAAATTCAATATTTTTGACCGAAACTAGTGTATAATATACTATGATTTTTGACCGAAACTTGCATTTCGAAAAGTTTCATAGAATCTAGTTTTCAGATGATTTTTTTGCATGGGCTTCCATCATAACCTTCCCTCTTAACATATATAAATGATCTGTCAAGTCTCGTATCATTTCAAATAGTCCATAATTAAATTTGATTTTTTTGACTGAAACTAGTGCAATAATATACTATGATTTTTGACCGAAACTTGCATTTCGAAAAGTTTCATAGAATCTAGTTTTCAGATGATTTTTTTGCATGGACTTCCATCATAACCTTCCCTCTTAACATATATAAATGATCTGAAAAGTCTCGTATCATTTCAAATAGTCACCAATTAAATTTGATATTTTTGACCGAAACTAGTGCAATAATATACTATGATTTTTGACCGAACCTTGCATTTCGAAAAGTTTCATAGAATCTAGTTTTCAGATGATTTTTTTGCATGGACTTCCATCATAACCTTCCCTCTTAACATATATAAATGATCTGAAAAGTCTCGTATCATTTCAAATAGTCACCAATTAAATTTGATGTTTTTGAACGAAACTAGTGTATAATATACTATGATTTTTGACCGAACCTTGCATTTCGAAAAGTTTCATAGAATCTAGTTTTCAGATGATTTTTTTGCATGGGCTTCCATCATAACCTTCCCTCTTAACATATATAAATGATCTGTCAAGTCTCGTATCATTTCAAATAGTCCATAATTAAATTTGATTTTTTTGACTGAAACTAGTGCAATAATATACTATGATTTTTGACCGAAACTTGCATTTCGAAAAGTTTCATAGAATATAGTTTTCAGATGATTTTTTTGCATGGACGTCCATCATAACCTGCCCTCTTAACATATATAAATGATCTGAAAAGTATCGTATCATTTCAAATAGTTCCCAATTAAATTCAATATTTTTGACCGAAACTAGTGTATAATATACTATGATTTTTGACCGAAACTTGCATTTCGAAAAGTTTCATAGAATCTAGTTTTCAGATGATTTTTTTGCATGGGCTTCCATCATAACCTTCCCTCTTAACATATATAAATGATCTGTCAAGTCTCGTATCATTTCAAATAGTCCATAATTAAATTTGATTTTTTTGACTGAAACTAGTGCAATAATATACTATGATTTTTGACCGAAACTTGCATTTCGAAAAGTTTCATAGAATCTAGTTTTCAGATGATTTTTTTGCATGGACTTCCATCATAACCTTCCCTCTTAACATATATAAATGATCTGAAAAGTCTCGTATCATTTCAAATAGTCACCAATTAAATTTGATATTTTTGAACGAAACTAGTGTATAATATACTATGATTTTTGACCGAAACTTGCATTTCGAAAAGTTTCATAGAATCTAGTTTTCAGATGATTTTTTTGCATGGACTTCCATCATAACCTTTCCTCTTAACATATATAAATGATCTGAAAAGTCTCGTATCATTTCAAATAGTTACCAATTAAATTCGATATTTTTGACCGAAACTAGTGTATAATATACTATGATTTTTGACCTAAACATGCATTTTGAAAAGTTTCATAGAATCTAGTTTTCAGATGATTTTTTTGCATGGGCTTCCATAATAACCTTCCCTCTTATCATATATAAATGATCTGTCAAGTCTCGTATCATTTCAAATAGTCCACAATTCAATTTGATTTTTTTGAATGAAACTAGTGTATAATATACTATGATTTTTGACCGAAACTTGCATTTTGAAAAGTTTCATAGAATATAGTTTTCAGATGATTTTTTTGCATGGACGTCCATCATAACCTGCCCTCTTAACATATATAAATGATCTGAAAAGTATCGTATCATTTCAAATAGTTCCCAATTAAATTCAATATTTTTGACCGAAACTAGTGTATAATATACTATGATTTTTGACCGAAACTTGCATTTCGAAAAGTTTCATAGAATCTAGTTTTCAGATGATTTTTTTGCATGGGCTTCCATCATAACCTTCCCTCTTAACATATATAAATGATCTGTCAAGTCTCGTATCATTTCAAATAGTCCATAATTAAATTTGATTTTTTTGACTGAAACTAGTGCAATAATATACTATGATTTTTGACCGAAACTTGCATTTCGAAAAGTTTCATAGAATCTAGTTTTCAGATGATTTTTTTGCATGGACTTCCATCATAACCTTCCCTCTTAACATATATAAATGATCTGAAAAGTCTCGTATCATTTCAAATAGTCACCAATTAAATTTGATATTTTTGAACGAAACTAGTGTATTATATACTATGATTTTTGACCGAAACATGCATTTCGAAAAGTTTCATAGAATCTAGTTTTCAGATGATTTTTTTGCATGGACTTCCATCATAACCTTTCCTCTTAACATATATAAATGATCTGAAAAGTCTCGTATCATTTCAAATAGTCACCAATTAAATTCGATATTTTTGACCGAAACTAGTGTATAATATACTATGATTTTTGACCGAAACTTGCATTTCAAAAAGTTTCATAGAATATAGTTTTCAGATGATTTTCTTGCACGGGCTTCCATAATAACCTTCCCTCTTAACATATATAAATGATCTGTCAACTCCCGTATCATATCAAATAGTCCACAATTAAATTTGATTTTTTTGACTGAAACTAGTGTATAATATACTATGATTTTTGACCGAAACTTGCATTTCGAAAGGTTTCATAGAATATAGTTTTCAGATGACTTTTTTGCATGGACTTCCATCGTAACCTGCCCTCTTAACATATATAAATGATCTGAAAAGTCTCGTATCATTTCAAATAGTCACCAATTAAATTCGATATTTTTGACCGAAACTAGTGTATAATATACTATGATTTTTGACCGAAACTTGCATTTCGAAAAGTTTCATAGAATCTAGTATTCAGATGATTTTTTTGCATGGGCTTCCATCATAACCTTCCCAAATAACATATATAAATGATCTGTCAGGTCTCGTATCATTTCAAATAGTCCACAATTAAATTTGATTTTTTTGACCGAAGCTAGTGCAATAATATACTATGATTTTTGACCGAAATTTGCATTTCGAAAAGTTTCATAGAATATAGTTTTCAGATGATTTTCTTGCATGGACATCCATCATAACCTTCCCTCTTAACATATATAAATGATCTGAAAAGTCTCGTATCATTTCAAATAGTCCCCAATTAAATTCGATATTTTTGACCGAAACTAGTGTATAATATACTATGATTTTTGACCGAAACTTGCATTTCGAAAAGTTTCATAGAATCTAGTTTTCAGATGATTTTCTTGCATGGACTTCCATCGTAACCTTCCCTCTTAACATTTATAAATGATCTGTCAAGTCTCGTATCATTTCAAATAGTCCACAATTAAATTTGATTTTTTTGACCGAAACTAGTGTATAATATACTATGATTTTTGACCGAAACTTGCATTTCGAAAAGTTTCATAGAATCTAGTTTTCAGATGATTTTCTTGCATGGACTTCCATCATAACCTTCCCTCTTAACATATATAAATGATCTGAAAAGTCTCGTATCATTTCAAATAGTCACCAATTAAATTCGATATTTTTGACCGAAACTAGTGTATAATATACTATGATTTTTGACCGAAACTTGCATTTCGAAAAGTTTCATAGAATCTAGTTTTCAGATGATTTTTTTGCATGGGCTTCCATCATAACCTTCCCTCTTAACATATATAAATGATCTGTCAAGTCTCATATCATTTCAAATAGTCCATAATTAAATTTGATTTTTTTGACTGAAACTAGTGCAATAATATACTATGATTTTTGACCGAAACTTGCATTTCGAAAAGTTTCATAGAATCTAGTTTTCAGATGATTTTTTTGCATGGACTTCCATCATAACCTTCCCTCTTAACATATATAAATGATCTGAAAAGTCTCGTATCATTTCAAATAGTCACCAATTAAATTTGATATTTTTGACCGAAACTAGTGCAATAATATACTATGATTTTTGACCGAACCTTGCATTTCGAAAAGTTTCATAGAATCTAGTTTTCAGATGATTTTTTTGCATGGACTTCCATCATAACCTTCCCTCTTAACATATATAAATGATCTGAAAAGTCTCGTATCATTTCAAATAGTCACCAATTAAATTTGATATTTTTGAACGAAACTAGTGTATAATATACTATGATTTTTGACCGAAACTTGCATTTCGAAAAGTTTCATAGAATCTAGTTTTCAGATGATTTTTTTGCATGGGCTTCCATCATAACCTTCCCTCTTAACATATATAAATGATCTGTCAAGTCTCGTATCATTTCAAATAGTCCATAATTAAATTTGATTTTTTTGACTGAAACTAGTGCAATAATATACTATGATTTTTGACCGAAACTTGCATTTCGAAAAGTTTCATAGAATATAGTTTTCAGATGATTTTTTTGCATGGACGTCCATCATAACCTGCCCTCTTAACATATATAAATGATCTGAAAAGTATCGTATCATTTCAAATAGTTCCCAATTAAATTCAATATTTTTGACCGAAACTAGTGTATAATATACTATGATTTTTGACCGAAACTTGCATTTCGAAAAGTTTCATAGAATCTAGTTTTCAGATGATTTTTTTGCATGGGCTTCCATCATAACCTTCCCTCTTAACATATATAAATGATCTGTCAAGTCTCGTATCATTTCAAATAGTCCATAATTAAATTTGATTTTTTTGACTGAAACTAGTGCAATAATATACTATGATTTTTGACCGAAACTTGCATTTCGAAAAGTTTCATAGAATCTAGTTTTCAGATGATTTTTTTGCATGGACTTCCATCATAACCTTCCCTCTTAACATATATAAATGATCTGAAAAGTCTCGTATCATTTCAAATAGTCACCAATTAAATTTGATATTTTTGAACGAAACTAGTGTATAATATACTATGATTTTTGACCGAAACTTGCATTTCGAAAAGTTTCATAGAATCTAGTTTTCAGATGATTTTTTTGCATGGACTTCCATCATAACCTTTCCTCTTAACATATATAAATGATCTGAAAAGTCTCGTATCATTTCAAATAGTTACCAATTAAATTCGATATTTTTGACCGAAACTAGTGTATAATATACTATGATTTTTGACCTAAACATGCATTTTGAAAAGTTTCATAGAATCTAGTTTTCAGATGATTTTTTTGCATGGGCTTCCATAATAACCTTCCCTCTTATCATATATAAATGATCTGTCAAGTCTCGTATCATTTCAAATAGTCCACAATTCAATTTGATTTTTTTGAATGAAACTAGTGTATAATATACTATGATTTTTGACCGAAACTTGCATTTTGAAAAGTTTCATAGAATATAGTTTTCAGATGATTTTTTTGCTTGGACGTCCATCATAACCTGCCCTCTTAACATATATAAATGATCTGAAAAGTATCGTATCATTTCAAATAGTTCCCAATTAAATTCAATATTTTTGACCGAAACTAGTGTATAATATACTATGATTTTTGACCGAAACTTGCATTTCGAAAAGTTTCATAGAATCTAGTTTTCAGATGATTTTTTTGCATGGGCTTCCATCATAACCTTCCCTCTTAACATATATAAATGATCTGAAAAGTCTCGTATCATTTCAAATAGTCACCAATTAAATTTGATATTTTTGACCGAAACTAGTGTATAATATACTATGATTTTTGACCGAAACTTGCATTTCGAAAAGTTTCATAGAATCTAGTTTTCAGATGATTTTTTTGCATGGGCTTCCATCATAACCTTCCCTCTTAACATATATAAATGATCTGTCAAGTCTCGTATCATTTCAAATAGTCCATAATTAAATTTGATTTTTTTGACTGAAACTAGTGCAATAATATACTATGATTTTTGACCGAAACTTGCATTTCGAAAAGTTTCATAGAATATAGTTTTCAGATGATTTTTTTGCATGGACGTCCATCATAACCTGCCCTCTTAACATATATAAATGATCTGAAAAGTATCGTATCATTTCAAATAGTTCCCAATTAAATTCAATATTTTTGACCGAAACTAGTGTATTATATACTATGATTTTTGACCGAAACATGCATTTCGAAAAGTTTCATAGAATCTAGTTTTCAGATGATTTTTTTGCATGGACTTCCATCATAACCTTTCCTCTTAACATATATAAATGATCTGAAAAGTCTCGTATCATTTCAAATAGTCACCAATTAAATTCGATATTTTTGACCGAAACTAGTGTATAATATACTATGATTTTTGACCGAAACTTGCATTTCAAAAAGTTTCATAGAATATAGTTTTCAGATGATTTTCTTGCACGGGCTTCCATAATAACCTTCCCTCTTAACATATATAAATGATCTGTCAACTCCCGTATCATATCAAATAGTCCACAATTAAATTTGATTTTTTTGACTGAAACTAGTGTATAATATACTATGATTTTTGACCGAAACTTGCATTTCGAAAGGTTTCATAGAATATAGTTTTCAGATGACTTTTTTGCATGGACTTCCATCGTAACCTGCCCTCTTAACATATATAAATGATCTGAAAAGTCTCGTATCATTTCAAATAGTCACCAATTAAATTCGATATTTTTGACCGAAACTAGTGTATAATATACTATGATTTTTGACCGAAACTTGCATTTCGAAAAGTTTCATAGAATCTAGTATTCAGATGATTTTTTTGCATGGGCTTCCATCATAACCTTCCCAAATAACATATATAAATGATCTGTCAGGTCTCGTATCATTTCAAATAGTCCACAATTAAATTTGATTTTTTTGACCGAAGCTAGTGCAATAATATACTATGATTTTTGACCGAAATTTGCATTTCGAAAAGTTTCATAGAATATAGTTTTCAGATGATTTTCTTGCATGGACATCCATCATAACCTTCCCTCTTAACATATATAAATGATCTGAAAAGTCTCGTATCATTTCAAATAGTCCCCAATTAAATTCGATATTTTTGACCGAAACTAGTGTATAATATACTATGATTTTTGACCGAAACTTGCATTTCGAAAAGTTTCATAGAATCTAGTTTTCAGATGATTTTCTTGCATGGACTTCCATCGTAACCTTCCCTCTTAACATTTATAAATGATCTGTCAAGTCTCGTATCATTTCAAATAGTCCACAATTAAATTTGATTTTTTTGACCGAAACTAGTGTATAATATACTATGATTTTTGACCGAAACTTGCATTTCGAAAAGTTTCATAGAATCTAGTTTTCAGATGATTTTCTTGCATGGACTTCCATCATAACCTTCCCTCTTAACATATATAAATGATCTGAAAAGTCTCGTATCATTTCAAATAGTCACCAATTAAATTCGATATTTTTGACCGAAACTAGTGTATAATATACTATGATTTTTGACCGAAACTTGCATTTCGAAAAGTTTCATAGAATCTAGTTTTCAGATGATTTTTTTGCATGGGCTTCCATCATAACCTTCCCTCTTAACATATATAAATGATCTGTCAAGTCTCATATCATTTCAAATAGTCCATAATTAAATTTGATTTTTTTGACTGAAACTAGTGCAATAATATACTATGATTTTTGACCGAAACTTGCATTTCGAAAAGTTTCATAGAATCTAGTTTTCAGATGATTTTTTTGCATGGACTTCCATCATAACCTTCCCTCTTAACATATATAAATGATCTGAAAAGTCTCGTATCATTTCAAATAGTCACCAATTAAATTTGATATTTTTGACCGAAACTAGTGCAATAATATACTATGATTTTTGACCGAACCTTGCATTTCGAAAAGTTTCATAGAATCTAGTTTTCAGATGATTTTTTTGCATGGACTTCCATCATAACCTTCCCTCTTAACATATATAAATGATCTGAAAAGTCTCGTATCATTTCAAATAGTCACCAATTAAATTTGATATTTTTGAACGAAACTAGTGTATAATATACTATGATTTTTGACCGAAACTTGCATTTCGAAAAGTTTCATAGAATCTAGTTTTCAGATGATTTTTTTGCATGGGCTTCCATCATAACCTTCCCTCTTAACATATATAAATGATCTGTCAAGTCTCGTATCATTTCAAATAGTCCATAATTAAATTTGATTTTTTTGACTGAAACTAGTGCAATAATATACTATGATTTTTGACCGAAACTTGCATTTCGAAAAGTTTCATAGAATATAGTTTTCAGATGATTTTTTTGCATGGACGTCCATCATAACCTGCCCTCTTAACATATATAAATGATCTGAAAAGTATCGTATCATTTCAAATAGTTCCCAATTAAATTCAATATTTTTGACCGAAACTAGTGTATAATATACTATGATTTTTGACCGAAACTTGCATTTCGAAAAGTTTCATAGAATCTAGTTTTCAGATGATTTTTTTGCATGGGCTTCCATCATAACCTTCCCTCTTAACATATATAAATGATCTGTCAAGTCTCGTATCATTTCAAATAGTCCATAATTAAATTTGATTTTTTTGACTGAAACTAGTGCAATAATATACTATGATTTTTGACCGAAACTTGCATTTCGAAAAGTTTCATAGAATCTAGTTTTCAGATGATTTTTTTGCATGGACTTCCATCATAACCTTCCCTCTTAACATATATAAATGATCTGAAAAGTCTCGTATCATTTCAAATAGTCACCAATTAAATTTGATATTTTTGAACGAAACTAGTGTATAATATACTATGATTTTTGACCGAAACTTGCATTTCGAAAAGTTTCATAGAATCTAGTTTTCAGATGATTTTTTTGCATGGACTTCCATCATAACCTTTCCTCTTAACATATATAAATGATCTGAAAAGTCTCGTATCATTTCAAATAGTTACCAATTAAATTCGATATTTTTGACCGAAACTAGTGTATAATATACTATGATTTTTGACCTAAACATGCATTTTGAAAAGTTTCATAGAATCTAGTTTTCAGATGATTTTTTTGCATGGGCTTCCATAATAACCTTCCCTCTTATCATATATAAATGATCTGTCAAGTCTCGTATCATTTCAAATAGTCCACAATTCAATTTGATTTTTTTGAATGAAACTAGTGTATAATATACTATGATTTTTGACCGAAACTTGCATTTTGAAAAGTTTCATAGAATATAGTTTTCAGATGATTTTTTTGCTTGGACGTCCATCATAACCTGCCCTCTTAACATATATAAATGATCTGAAAAGTATCGTATCATTTCAAATAGTTCCCAATTAAATTCAATATTTTTGACCGAAACTAGTGTATAATATACTATGATTTTTGACCGAAACTTGCATTTCGAAAAGTTTCATAGAATCTAGTTTTCAGATGATTTTTTTGCATGGGCTTCCATCATAACCTTCCCTCTTAACATATATAAATGATCTGTCAAGTCTCGTATCATTTCAAATAGTCCATAATTAAATTTGATTTTTTTGACTGAAACTAGTGCAATAATATACTATGATTTTTGACCGAAACTTGCATTTCGAAAAGTTTCATAGAATCTAGTTTTCAGATGATTTTTTTGCATGGACTTCCATCATAACCTTCCCTCTTAACATATATAAATGATCTGAAAAGTCTCGTATCATTTCAAATAGTCACCAATTAAATTTGATATTTTTGAACGAAACTAGTGTATTATATACTATGATTTTTGACCGAAACATGCATTTCGAAAAGTTTCATAGAATCTAGTTTTCAGATGATTTTTTTGCATGGACTTCCATCATAACCTTTCCTCTTAACATATATAAATGATCTGAAAAGTCTCGTATCATTTCAAATAGTCACCAATTAAATTCGATATTTTTGACCGAAACTAGTGTATAATATACTATGATTTTTGACCGAAACTTGCATTTCAAAAAGTTTCATAGAATATAGTTTTCAGATGATTTTCTTGCACGGGCTTCCATAATAACCTTCCCTCTTAACATATATAAATGATCTGTCAACTCCCGTATCATATCAAATAGTCCACAATTAAATTTGATTTTTTTGACTGAAACTAGTGTATAATATACTATGATTTTTGACCGAAACTTGCATTTCGAAAGGTTTCATAGAATATAGTTTTCAGATGACTTTTTTGCATGGACTTCCATCGTAACCTGCCCTCTTAACATATATAAATGATCTGAAAAGTCTCGTATCATTTCAAATAGTCACCAATTAAATTCGATATTTTTGACCGAAACTAGTGTATAATATACTATGATTTTTGACCGAAACTTGCATTTCGAAAAGTTTCATAGAATCTAGTATTCAGATGATTTTTTTGCATGGGCTTCCATCATAACCTTCCCAAATAACATATATAAATGATCTGTCAGGTCTCGTATCATTTCAAATAGTCCACAATTAAATTTGATTTTTTTGACCGAAGCTAGTGCAATAATATACTATGATTTTTGACCGAAATTTGCATTTCGAAAAGTTTCATAGAATATAGTTTTCAGATGATTTTCTTGCATGGACATCCATCATAACCTTCCCTCTTAACATATATAAATGATCTGAAAAGTCTCGTATCATTTCAAATAGTCCCCAATTAAATTCGATATTTTTGACCGAAACTAGTGTATAATATACTATGATTTTTGACCGAAACTTGCATTTCGAAAAGTTTCATAGAATCTAGTTTTCAGATGATTTTCTTGCATGGACTTCCATCGTAACCTTCCCTCTTAACATTTATAAATGATCTGTCAAGTCTCGTATCATTTCAAATAGTCCACAATTAAATTTGATTTTTTTGACCGAAACTAGTGTATAATATACTATGATTTTTGACCGAAACTTGCATTTCGAAAAGTTTCATAGAATCTAGTTTTCAGATGATTTTCTTGCATGGACTTCCATCATAACCTTCCCTCTTAACATATATAAATGATCTGAAAAGTCTCGTATCATTTCAAATAGTCACCAATTAAATTCGATATTTTTGACCGAAACTAGTGTATAATATACTATGATTTTTGACCGAAACTTGCATTTCGAAAAGTTTCATAGAATCTAGTTTTCAGATGATTTTTTTGCATGGGCTTCCATCATAACCTTCCCTCTTAACATATATAAATGATCTGTCAAGTCTCATATCATTTCAAATAGTCCATAATTAAATTTGATTTTTTTGATTGAAACTAGTGCAATAATATACTATGATTTTTGACCGAAACTTGCATTTCGAAAAGTTTCATAGAATCTAGTTTTCAGATGATTTTTTTGCATGGACTTCCATCATAACCTTCCCTCTTAACATATATAAATGATCTGAAAAGTCTCGTATCATTTCAAATAGTCACCAATTAAATTTGATATTTTTGAACGAAACTAGTGTATTATATACTATGATTTTTGACCGAAACATGCATTTCGAAAAGTTTCATAGAATCTAGTTTTCAGATGATTTTTTTGCATGGACTTCCATCATAACCTTTCCTCTTAACATATATAAATGATCTGAAAAGTCTCGTATCATTTCAAATAGTCACCAATTAAATTCGATATTTTTGACCGAAACTAGTGTATAATATACTATGATTTTTGACCGAAACTTGCATTTCAAAAAGTTTCATAGAATATAGTTTTCAGATGATTTTCTTGCACGGGCTTCCATAATAACCTTCCCTCTTAACATATATAAATGATCTGTCAACTCCCGTATCATATCAAATAGTCCACAATTAAATTTGATTTTTTTGACTGAAACTAGTGTATAATATACTATGATTTTTGACCGAAACTTGCATTTCGAAAGGTTTCATAGAATATAGTTTTCAGATGACTTTTTTGCATGGACTTCCATCGTAACCTGCCCTCTTAACATATATAAATGATCTGAAAAGTCTCGTATCATTTCAAATAGTCACCAATTAAATTCGATATTTTTGACCGAAACTAGTGTATAATATACTATGATTTTTGACCGAAACTTGCATTTCGAAAAGTTTCATAGAATCTAGTATTCAGGTGATTTTTTTGCATGGGCTTCCATCATAACCTTCCCAAATAACATATATAAATGATCTGTCAGGTCTCGTATCATTTCAAATAGTCCACAATTAAATTTGATTTTTTTGACCGAAGCTAGTGCAATAATATACTATGATTTTTGACCGAAATTTGCATTTCGAAAAGTTTCATAGAATATAGTTTTCAGATGATTTTCTTGCATGGACATCCATCATAACCTTCCCTCTTAACATATATAAATGATCTGAAAAGTCTCGTATCATTTCAAATAGTCCCCAATTAAATTCGATATTTTTGACCGAAACTAGTGTATAATAAACTATGATTTTTGACCGAAACTTGCATTTCGAAAAGTTTCATAGAATCTAGTTTTCAGATGATTTTCTTGCATGGACTTCCATCGTAACCTTCCCTCTTAACATTTATAAATGATCTGTCAAGTCTCGTATCATTTCAAATAGTCCACAATTAAATTTGATTTTTTTGACCGAAACTAGTGTATAATATACTATGATTTTTGACCGAAACTTGCATTTCGAAAAGTTTCATAGAATCTAGTTTTCAGATGATTTTTTTGCATGGACTTCCATCATAACCTTCCCTCTTAACATATATAAATGATCTGAAAAGTCTCGTATCATTTCAAATAGTCACCAATTAAATTCGATATTTTTGACCGAAACTAGTGTATAATATACTATGATTTTTGACCGAAACTTGCATTTCGAAAAGTTTCATAGAATCTAGTTTTCAGATGATTTTTTTGCATGGGCTTCCATCATAACCTTCCCTCTTAACATATATAAATGATCTGTCAAGTCTCATATCATTTCAAATAGTCCATAATTAAATTTGATTTTTTTGACTGAAACTAGTGCAATAATATACTATGATTTTTGACCGAAACTTGCATTTCGAAAAGTTTCATAGAATCTAGTTTTCAGATGATTTTTTTGCATGGACTTCCATCATAACCTTCCCTCTTAACATATATAAATGATCTGAAAAGTCTCGTATCATTTCAAATAGTCACCAATTAAATTTGATATTTTTGACCGAAACTAGTGCAATAATATACTATGATTTTTGACCCAAACTTGCATTTCGAAAAGTTTCATAGAATCTAGTTTTCAGATGATTTTTTTGCATGGACTTCCATCATAACCTTCCCTCTTAACATATATAAATGATCTGAAAAGTCTCGTATCATTTCAAATAGTCACCAATTAAATTTGATATTTTTGAACGAAACTAGTGTATAATATACTATGATTTTTGACCGAAACTTGCATTTCGAAAAGTTTCATAGAATCTAGTTTTCAGATGATTTTTTTGCATGGACTTCCATCATAACCTTTCCTCTTAACATATATAAATGATCTGAAAAGTCTCGTATCATTTCAAATAGTTACCAATTAAATTCGATATTTTTGACCGAAACTAGTGTATAATATACTATGATTTTTGACCTAAACATGCATTTTGAAAAGTTTCATAGAATCTAGTTTTCAGATGATTTTTTTGCATGGGCTTCCATAATAACCTTCCCTCTTATCGTATATAAATGATCTGTCAAGTCTCGTATCATTTCAAATAGTCCACAATTCAATTTGATTTTTTTGAATGAAACTAGTGTATAATATACTATGATTTTTGACCGAAACTTGCATTTTGAAAAGTTTCATAGAATATAGTTTTCAGATGATTTTTTTGCATGGACGTCCATCATAACCTGCCCTCTTAACATATATAAATGATCTGAAAAGTATCGTATCATTTCAAATAGTTCCCAATTAAATTCAATATTTTTGACCGAAACTAGTGTATAATATACTATGATTTTTGACCGAAACTTGCATTTCGAAAAGTTTCATAGAATCTAGTTTTCAGATGATTTTTTTGCATGGGCTTCCATCATAACCTTCCCTCTTAACATATATAAATGATCTGTCAAGTCTCGTATCATTTCAAATAGTCCATAATTAAATTTGATTTTTTTGACTGAAACTAGTGCAATAATATACTATGATTTTTGACCGAAACTTGCATTTCGAAAAGTTTCATAGAATCTAGTTTTCAGATGATTTTTTTGCATGGACTTCCATCATAACCTTCCCTCTTAACATATATAAATGATCTGAAAAGTCTCGTATCATTTCAAATAGTCACCAATTAAATTTGATATTTTTGACCGAAACTAGTGCAATAATATACTATGATTTTTGACCGAACCTTGCATTTCGAAAAGTTTCATAGAATCTAGTTTTCAGATGATTTTTTTGCATGGACTTCCATCATAACCTTCCCTCTTAACATATATAAATGATCTGAAAAGTCTCGTATCATTTCAAATAGTCACCAATTAAATTTGATATTTTTGAACGAAACTAGTGTATAATATACTATGATTTTTGACCGAAACTTGCATTTCGAAAAGTTTCATAGAATCTAGTTTTCAGATGATTTTTTTGCATGGGCTTCCATCATAACCTTCCCTCTTAACATATATAAATGATCTGTCAAGTCTCGTATCATTTCAAATAGTCCATAATTAAATTTGATTTTTTTGACTGAAACTAGTGCAATAATATACTATGATTTTTGACCGAAACTTGCATTTCGAAAAGTTTCATAGAATATAGTTTTCAGATGATTTTTTTGCATGGACGTCCATCATAACCTGCCCTCTTAACATATATAAATGATCTGAAAAGTATCGTATCATTTCAAATAGTTCCCAATTAAATTCAATATTTTTGACCGAAACTAGTGTATAATATACTATGATTTTTGACCGAAACTTGCATTTCGAAAAGTTTCATAGAATCTAGTTTTCAGATGATTTTTTTGCATGGGCTTCCATCATAACCTTCCCTCTTAACATATATAAATGATCTGTCAAGTCTCGTATCATTTCAAATAGTCCATAATTAAATTTGCTTTTTTTGACTGAAACTAGTGCAATAATATACTATGATTTTTGACCGAAACTTGCATTTCGAAAAGTTTCATAGAATCTAGTTTTCAGATGATTTTTTTGCATGGACTTCCATCATAACCTTCCCTCTTAACATATATAAATGATCTGAAAAGTCTCGTATCATTTCAAATAGTCACCAATTAAATTTGATATTTTTGACCGAAACTAGTGCAATAATATACTATGATTTTTGACCGAACCTTGCATTTCGAAAAGTTTCATAGAATCTAGTTTTCAGATGATTTTTTTGCAAGACTTCCATCATAACCTTCCCTCTTAACATATATAAATGATCTGAAAAGTCTCGTATCATTTCAAATAGTCACCAATTAAATTTGATATTTTTGAACGAAACTAGTGTATAATATACTATGATTTTTGACCGAAACTTGCATTTCGAAAAGTTTCATAGAATCTAGTTTTCAGATGATTTTTTTGCATGGGCTTCCATCATAACCTTCCCTCTTAACATATATAAATGATCTGTCAAGTCTCGTATCATTTCAAATAGTCCATAATTAAATTTGATTTTTTTGACTGAAACTAGTGCAATAATATACTATGATTTTTGACCGAAACTTGCATTTCGAAAAGTTTCATAGAATCTAGTTTTCAGATGATTTTTTTTGCATGGACTTCCATCATAACCTTCCCTCTTAACATATATAAATGATCTGAAAAGTCTCGTATCATTTCAAATAGTCACCAATTAAATTTGATATTTTTGACCGAAACTAGTGCAATAATATACTATGATTTTTGACCCAAACTTGCATTTCGAAAAGTTTCATAGAATCTAGTTTTCAGATGATTTTTTTGCATGGACTTCCATCATAACCTTCCCTCTTAACATATATAAATGATCTGAAAAGTCTCGTATCATTTCAAATAGTCACCAATTAAATTTGATATTTTTGAACGAAACTAGTGTATAATATACTATGATTTTTGACCGAAACTTGCATTTCGAAAAGTTTCATAGAATCTAGTTTTCAGATGATTTTTTTGCATGGACTTCCATCATAACCTTTCCTCTTAACATATATAAATGATCTGAAAAGTCTCGTATCATTTCAAATAGTTACCAATTAAATTCGATATTTTTGACCGAAACTAGTGTATAATATACTATGATTTTTGACCTAAACATGCATTTTGAAAAGTTTCATAGAATCTAGTTTTCAGATGATTTTTTTGCATGGGCTTCCATAATAACCTTCCCTCTTATCATATATAAATGATCTGTCAAGTCTCGTATCATTTCAAATAGTCCACAATTCAATTTGATTTTTTTGAATGAAACTAGTGTATAATATACTATGATTTTTGACCGAA
Organism: Lathyrus aphaca; assembly: GCA_963966055.1. Lineage (NCBI taxonomy): Eukaryota > Viridiplantae > Streptophyta > Magnoliopsida > Fabales > Fabaceae > Lathyrus > Lathyrus aphaca. The sequence goes on along the minus strand of OZ014520.1, from coordinate 640,992,571 downwards.
ACTTGCATTTTGAAAAGTTTCATAGAATATAGTTTTCAGATGATTTTTTTGCATGGACGTCCATCATAACCTGCCCTCTTAACATATATAAATGATCTGAAAAGTATCGTATCATTTCAAATAGTTCCCAATTAAATTCAATATTTTTGACCGAAACTAGTGTATAATATACTATGATTTTTGACCGAAACTTGCATTTCGAAAAGTTTCATAGAATCTAGTTTTCAGATGATTTTTTTGCATGGGCTTCCATCATAACCTTCCCTCTTAACATATATAAATGATCTGTCAAGTCTCGTATCATTTCAAATAGTCCATAATTAAATTTGATTTTTTTGACTGAAACTAGTGCAATAATATACTATGATTTTTGACCGAAACTTGCATTTCGAAAAGTTTCATAGAATCTAGTTTTCAGATGATTTTTTTGCATGGACTTCCATCATAACCTTCCCTCTTAACATATATAAATGATCTGAAAAGTCTCGTATCATTTCAAATAGTCACCAATTAAATTTGATATTTTTGACCGAAACTAGTGCAATAATATACTATGATTTTTGACCGAACCTTGCATTTCGAAAAGTTTCATAGAATCTAGTTTTCAGATGATTTTTTTGCATGGACTTCCATCATAACCTTCCCTCTTAACATATATAAATGATCTGAAAAGTCTCGTATCATTTCAAATAGTCACCAATTAAATTTGATATTTTTGAACGAAACTAGTGTATAATATACTATGATTTTTGACCGAAACTTGCATTTCGAAAAGTTTCATAGAATCTAGTTTTCAGATGATTTTTTTGCATGGACTTCCATCATAACCTTTCCTCTTAACATATATAAATGATCTGAAAAGTCTCGTATCATTTCAAATAGTTACCAATTAAATTCGATATTTTTGACCGAAACTAGTGTATAATATACTATGATTTTTGACCTAAACATGCATTTTGAAAAGTTTCATAGAATCTAGTTTTCAGATGATTTTTTTGCATGGGCTTCCATAATAACCTTCCCTCTTATCATATATAAATGATCTGTCAAGTCTCGTATCATTTCAAATAGTCCACAATTCAATTTGATTTTTTTGAATGAAACTAGTGTATAATATACTATGATTTTTGACCGAAACTTGCATTTTGAAAAGTTTCATAGAATATAGTTTTCAGATGATTTTTTTGCATGGACGTCCATCATAACCTGCCCTCTTAACATATATAAATGATCTGAAAAGTATCGTATCATTTCAAATAGTTCCCAATTAAATTCAATATTTTTGACCGAAACTAGTGTATAATATACTATGATTTTTGACCGAAACTTGCATTTCGAAAAGTTTCATAGAATATAGTTTTCAGATGATTTTCTTGCATGGGCTTCCTTAATAACCTTCCCTCTTAACATATATAAATGATCTGTCAAGTCCCGTATCATTTCAAATAGTCCACAATTAAATTTGATTTTTTTGACTGAAACTAGTGTATAATATACTATGATTTTTGACCGAAACTTGCATTTCGAAAGGTTTCATAGAATATAGTTTTCAGATGACTTTTTTGCATGGACTTCCATCGTAACCTGCCCTCTTAACATATATAAATGATCTGAAAAGTCTCGTATCATTTCAAATAGACACCAATTAAATTCGATATTTTTGACCGAAACTAGTGTATAATATACTATGATTTTTGACCGAAACTTGCATTTCGAAAAGTTTCATAGAATCTAGTATTCAGATGATTTTTTTGCATGGGCTTCCATCATAACCTTCCCAATTAACATATATAAATGATCTGTCAGGTCTCGTATCATTTCAAATAGTCCACAATTAAATTTGATTTTTTTGACCGAAACTAGTGCAATAATATACTATGTTTTTTGACCGAAACTTGCATTTCAAAAAGTTTCATAGAATATAGTTTTCAGATGATTTTCTTGCATGGACATCCATCATAACCTTCCCTCTTAACATATATAAATGATCTGAAAAGTCTCGTATCATTTCAAATAGTCCCCAATTAAATTCGATATTTTTGACCGAAACTAGTGTATAATATACTATGATTTTTGACCGAAACTTGCATTTCGAAAACTTTCATAGAATCTAGTTTTCAGATGATTTTCTTGCATGGACTTCCATCGTAACCTTCCCTCTTAACATTTATAAATGATCTGTCAAGTCTCGTATCATTTCAAATAGTCCACAATTAAATTTGATTTTTTTGACCGAAACTAGTGTATAATATACTATGATTTTTGACCGAAACTTACATTTCGAAAAGTTTCATAGAATCTAGTTTTCAGATGATTTTCTTGCATGGACTTCCATCATAACCTTCCCTCTTAACATATATAAATGATCTGAAAAGTCTCGTATCATTTCAAATAGTCACCAATTAAATTCGATATTTTTGACCGAAACTAGTGTATAATATACTATGATTTTTGACCGAAACTTGCATTTCAAAAAGTTTCATAGAATCTAGTTTTCAGATGATTTTTTTGCATGGGCTTCCATCATAACCTTCCCTCTTAACATATATAAATGATCTGTCAAGTCTCGTATCATTTCAAATAGTCCATAATTAAATTTGCTTTTTTTGACTGAAACTAGTGCAATAATATACTATGATTTTTGACCGAAACTTGCATTTCGAAAAGTTTCATAGAATCTAGTTTTCAGATGATTTTTTTGCATGGACTTCCATCATAACCTTCCCTCTTAACATATATAAATGATCTGAAAAGTCTCGTATCATTTCAAATAGTCACCAATTAAATTTGATATTTTTGACCGAAACTAGTGCAATAATATACTATGATTTTTGACCGAAACTTGCATTTCGAAAAGTTTCATAGAATCTAGTTTTCAGATGATTTTTTTGCATGGACTTCCATCATAACCTTCTATCTTAACATATATAAATGATCTGAAAAGTCTCGTATCATTTCAAATAGTCACCAATTAAATTTGATATTTTTGACCGAAACTAGTGTATAATATACTATGATTTTTGACCGAAACTTGCATTTCGAAAAGTTTCATAGAATCTAGTTTTCAGATGATTTTTTTGCATGGACTTCCATCATAACCTTTCCTCTTAACATATATAAATGATCTGAAAAGTCTCGTATCATTTCAAATAGTCACCAATTAAATTCGATATTTTTGACTGAAACTAGTGTATAATATACTATGATTTTTGACCGAATAATGCATTTTGAAAAGTTTCATAGAATCTAGTTTTCAGATGATTTTTTTGCATGGGCTTCCATAATAACCTGCCCTCTTATCATATATAAATGATCTGTCAAGTCTCGTATCATTTCAAATAGTCCACAATTAAATTTGATTTTTTTGAATGAAACTAGTGTATAATATACTATGATTTTTGACCGAAACATGCATTTCGAAAAGTTTCATAGAATATAGTTTTCAGATGATTTTTTTGCATGGACTTCCATCATAACCTGCCCTCTTAACATATATAAATGATCTGAAAAGTATCGTATCATTTCAAATAGTTCCCAATTAAATTCAATATTTTTGACCGAAACTAGTGTATAATATATTATGATTTTTGACCGAAACATGCATTTTGAAAAGTTTCATAGAATCTAGTTTTCAGATGATTTTCTTGCATGGACTTCCATTGTAACCTTCCCTCTTATCATATATAAATGATCTTTCAAGTCTCGTATCATTTCAAATAGTCCCCAATTAAATTCGAAATTTTTGTCCGAAACTAGTGTATAATATACTATGATTTTTGACCGAAACTTGCATTTCGAAAAGTTTCATAGAATATAGTTTTCAGATGATATGTTTGCATGGACTTCCATCATAACCTGCCCTCTTAACATATATAAATGATCTGAAAAGTCTCGTATCATTTCAAATAGTCCCCAATTAAATTCGATATTTTTGACCGAAACTAGTGTATAATATACTATGATTTTTGACCGAAACTTGCATTTCGAAAAGTTTCATAGAATCTAGTTTTCAGATGATTTTCTTGCATGGACTTCCATCGTAACCTTCCCTCTTAACATATATAAATGATCTGTCAAGTCTCGTATCATTTCAAATAGTCCACAATTAAATTTGATTTTTTTGAATGAAACTAGTGTATAATATACTATGATTTTTGACCGAAACTTGCATTTCGAAAGGTTTCATAGAATATAGTTTTCAGATGATTTTTTTGCATGGACTTCCATCGTAACCTGCCCTCTTAACATATATAAATGATCTGAAAAGTCACGTATCATTTCAAATAGACACCAATTAAATTCGATATTTTTGACCGAAACTAGTGTATAATATACTATGATTTTTGACCGAAACTTGCATTTCGAAAAGTTTCATAGAATCTAGTATTCAGATGATTTTTTTGCATGGGCTTCCATCATAACCTTCCCAATTAACATATATAAATGATCTGTCAGGTCTCGTATCATTTCAAATAGTCCACAATTAAATTTGATTTTTTTGACCGAAACTAGTGCAATAATATACTATGTTTTTTGACCGAAACTTGCATTTCAAAAAGTTTCATAGAATATAGTTTTCAGATGATTTTCTTGCATGGACATCCATCATAACCTTCCCTCTTAACATATATAAATGATCTGAAAAGTCTCGTATCATTTCAAATAGTCCCCAATTAAATTCGATATTTTTGACCGAAACTAGTGTATAATATACTATGATTTTTGACCGAAACTTGCATTTCGAAAACTTTCATAGAATCTAGTTTTCAGATGATTTTCTTGCATGGACTTCCATCGTAACCTTCCCTCTTAACATTTATAAATGATCTGTCAAGTCTCGTATCATTTCAAATAGTCCACAATTAAATTTGATTTTTTTGACCGAAACTAGTGTATAATATACTATGATTTTTGACCGAAACTTACATTTCGAAAAGTTTCATAGAATCTAGTTTTCAGATGATTTTCTTGCATGGACTTCCATCATAACCTTCCCTCTTAACATATATAAATGATCTGAAAAGTCTCGTATCATTTCAAATAGTCACCAATTAAATTCGATATTTTTGACCGAAACTAGTGTATAATATACTATGATTTTTGACCGAAACTTGCATTTCAAAAAGTTTCATAGAATCTAGTTTTCAGATGATTTTTTTGCATGGGCTTCCATCATAACCTTCCCTCTTAACATATATAAATGATCTGTCAAGTCTCGTATCATTTCAAATAGTCCATAATTAAATTTGCTTTTTTTGACTGAAACTAGTGCAATAATATACTATGATTTTTGACCGAAACTTGCATTTCGAAAAGTTTCATAGAATCTAGTTTTCAGATGATTTTTTTGCATGGACTTCCATCATAACCTTCCCTCTTAACATATATAAATGATCTGAAAAGTCTCGTATCATTTCAAATAGTCACCAATTAAATTTGATATTTTTGACCGAAACTAGTGCAATAATATACTATGATTTTTGACCGAAACTTGCATTTCGAAAAGTTTCATAGAATCTAGTTTTCAGATGATTTTTTTGCATGGACTTCCATCATAACCTTCTATCTTAACATATATAAATGATCTGAAAAGTCTCGTATCATTTCAAATAGTTCCCAATTAAATTCAATATTTTTGACCGAAACTAGTGTATAATATATTATGATTTTTGACCGAAACATGCATTTTGAAAAGTTTCATAGAATCTAGTTTTCAGATGATTTTCTTGCATGGACTTCCATTGTAACCTTCCCTCTTATCATATATAAATGATCTTTCAAGTCTCGTATCATTTCAAATAGTCCCCAATTAAATTCGAAATTTTTGTCCGAAACTAGTGTATAATATACTATGATTTTTGACCGAAACTTGCATTTCGAAAAGTTTCATAGAATATAGTTTTCAGATGATATGTTTGCATGGACTTCCATCATAACCTGCCCTCTTAACATATATAAATGATCTGAAAAGTCTCGTATCATTTCAAATAGTCCCCAATTAAATTCGATATTTTTGACCGAAACTAGTGTATAATATACTATGATTTTTGACCGAAACTTGCATTTCGAAAAGTTTCATAGAATCTAGTTTTCAGATGATTTTCTTGCATGGACTTCCATCGTAACCTTCCCTCTTAACATATATAAATGATCTGTCAAGTCTCGTATCATTTCAAATAGTCCACAATTAAATTTGATTTTTTTGAATGAAACTAGTGTATAATATACTATGATTTTTGACCGAAACTTGCATTTCGAAAGGTTTCATAGAATATAGTTTTCAGATGATTTTTTTGCATGGACTTCCATCGTAACCTGCCCTCTTAACATATATAAATGATCTGAAAAGTCACGTATCATTTCAAATAGACACCAATTAAATTCGATATTTTTGACCGAAACTAGTGTATAATATACTATGATTTTTGACCGAAACTTGCATTTCGAAAAGTTTCATAGAATCTAGTATTCAGATGATTTTTTTGCATGGGCTTCCATCATAACCTTCCCAATTAACATATATAAATGATCTGTCAGGTCTCGTATCATTTCAAATAGTCCACAATTAAATTTGATTTTTTTGACCGAAACTAGTGCAATAATATACTATGTTTTTTGACCGAAACTTGCATTTCAAAAAGTTTCATAGAATATAGTTTTCAGATGATTTTCTTGCATGGACATCCATCATAACCTTCCCTCTTAACATATATAAATGATCTGAAAAGTCTCGTATCATTTCAAATAGTCCCCAATTAAATTCGATATTTTTGACCGAAACTAGTGTATAATATACTATGATTTTTGACCGAAACTTGCATTTCGAAAACTTTCATAGAATCTAGTTTTCAGATGATTTTCTTGCATGGACTTCCATCGTAACCTTCCCTCTTAACATTTATAAATGATCTGTCAAGTCTCGTATCATTTCAAATAGTCCACAATTAAATTTGATTTTTTTGACCGAAACTAGTGTATAATATACTATGATTTTTGACCGAAACTTACATTTCGAAAAGTTTCATAGAATCTAGTTTTCAGATGATTTTCTTGCATGGACTTCCATCATAACCTTCCCTCTTAACATATATAAATGATCTGAAAAGTCTCGTATCATTTCAAATAGTCACCAATTAAATTCGATATTTTTGACCGAAACTAGTGTATAATATACTATGATTTTTTACCGAAACTTGCATTTCAAAAAGTTTCATAGAATCTAGTTTTCAGATGATTTTTTTGCATGGGCTTCCATCATAACCTTCCCTCTTAACATATATAAATGATCTGTCAAGTCTCGTATCATTTCAAATAGTCCATAATTAAATTTGCTTTTTTTGACTGAAACTAGTGCAATAATATACTATGATTTTTGACCGAAACTTGCATTTCGAAAAGTTTCATAGAATCTAGTTTTCAGATGATTTTTTTGCATGGACTTCCATCATAACCTTCCCTCTTAACATATATAAATGATCTGAAAAGTCTCGTATCATTTCAAATAGTCACCAATTAAATTTGATATTTTTGACCGAAACTAGTGCAATAATATACTATGATTTTTGACCGAAACTTGCATTTCGAAAAGTTTCATAGAATCTAGTTTTCAGATGATTTTTTTGCATGGACTTCCATCATAACCTTCTATCTTAACATATATAAATGATCTGAAAAGTCTCGTATCATTTCAAATAGTCACCAATTAAATTTGATATTTTTGACCGAAACTAGTGTATAATATACTATGATTTTTGACCGAAACTTGCATTTCGAAAAGTTTCATAGAATCTAGTTTTCAGATGATTTTTTTGCATGGACTTCCATCATAACCTTTCCTCTTAACATATATAAATGATCTGAAAAGTCTCGTATCATTTCAAATAGTCACCAATTAAATTCGATATTTTTGACTGAAACTAGTGTATAATATACTATGATTTTTGACCGAATAATGCATTTTGAAAAGTTTCATAGAATCTAGTTTTCAGATGATTTTTTTGCATGGGCTTCCATAATAACCTGCCCTCTTATCATATATAAATGATCTGTCAAGTCTCGTATCATTTCAAATAGTCCACAATTAAATTTGATTTTTTTGAATGAAACTAGTGTATAATATACTATGATTTTTGACCGAAACATGCATTTCGAAAAGTTTCATAGAATATAGTTTTCAGATGATTTTTTTGCATGGACTTCCATCATAACCTGCCCTCTTAACATATATAAATGATCTGAAAAGTATCGTATCATTTCAAATAGTTCCCAATTAAATTCAATATTTTTGACCGAAACTAGTGTATAATATATTATGATTTTTGACCGAAACATGCATTTTGAAAAGTTTCATAGAATCTAGTTTTCAGATGATTTTCTTGCATGGACTTCCATTGTAACCTTCCCTCTTATCATATATAAATGATCTTTCAAGTCTCGTATCATTTCAAATAGTCCCCAATTAAATTCGAAATTTTTGTCCGAAACTAGTGTATAATATACTATGATTTTTGACCGAAACTTGCATTTCGAAAAGTTTCATAGAATATAGTTTTCAGATGATATGTTTGCATGGACTTCCATCATAACCTGCCCTCTTAACATATATAAATGATCTGAAAAGTCTCGTATCATTTCAAATAGTCCCCAATTAAATTCGATATTTTTGACCGAAACTAGTGTATAATATACTATGATTTTTGACCGAAACTTGCATTTCGAAAAGTTTCATAGAATCTAGTTTTCAGATGATTTTCTTGCATGGACTTCCATCGTAACCTTCCCTCTTAACATATATAAATGATCTGTCAAGTCTCGTATCATTTCAAATAGTCCACAATTAAATTTGATTTTTTTGAATGAAACTAGTGTATAATATACTATGATTTTTGACCGAAACTTGCATTTCGAAAGGTTTCATAGAATATAGTTTTCAGATGATTTTTTTGCATGGACTTCCATCGTAACCTGCCCTCTTAACATATATAAATGATCTGAAAAGTCACGTATCATTTCAAATAGTCACCAATTAAATTCGATATTTTTGACCGAAACTAGTGTATAATATACTATGATTTTTGACCGAAACTTGCATTTCGAAAAGTTTCATAGAATCTAGTTTTCAGATGATTTTTTTGAATGGGCTTCCATCATAACCTTCACTCTTAACTTATATAAATGATCTGTCAAATCTCGTATCATTTCAAATAGTCCACAATTAAATTTGATTTTTTTGACCAAAACTAGTGCAATAATATACTATGAGTTTTAACCGAAACTTGCATTTCGAAAAGTTTCATAGAATATAGTTTTCAGATGATTTTTTTGCATGTACTTCCATCATAACCTTCCCTCTTAACATATAAAAATGATCTGAAAAGTCTCGTATCATTTCAAATAGTCACCAATTAAATTCGATACTTTTGACCGAAATTAGTGTATAATATACTATGATTTTTTACTGAAACTTGCATTTCGAAAAGTTTCATAGAATCTAGTTTTCAGATGATTTTTTTGCATGGGCTTCCATAATAACCTTCCCTCTTAATATATATAAATGATCTGTCAAGTTTCGTATCATTTCAAATAGTCCACAATTAAATTTGATTTTTTTGACTGAAACTAGTGTATAATATACTATGATTTTTGACCGAAACTTGCATTTTGAAAAGTTTCATAGAAAATAGTTTTTAGATGATTTGTTTGCATGGACTTCCTTCGTAACCTGCCCTTTTAACATTTATAAATGATCTGAAAAGTCTCGTGTCATTTCAAATAGTCCCCAATTAAATTCGATATTTTTGACTGAAACTAGTCTATAATATACTATAATTTTTGACCGAAACTTGCATTTCGAAAAGTTTCATAGAATCTAGTTTTCAGATGATTTTCTTGCATGGACTTCCATTGTAACCTTCCCTCTTAACATATATAAATGATCTGTCAAGTCTCATATCATTTCAAATAGTCCACAATTAAATTTGATTTTTTTGACTGAAACTAGTGTATAATATACTATGATTTTTGACCGAAACATGCATTTCGAAAAGTTTCATAGAATCTAGTTTTCAGATGATTATCTTGCATGGGCTTCCATCATAACCTTCCCACTTAACATATATAAATGATCTGAAAAGTCTCGTATCATTTCAAATAGTCACCAATTAAATTCGATATTTTTGACCGAAACTAGTGTATAATATACTATGATTTTTGACCGAAACTTGCATTTCGAAAAGTTTCATAGAATCTTGTTTTCAGATGATTTTTTTGCATGGGCTTCCATCAGAACCTTCCCTCTTAACATATATAAATGATCTGAAAAGTCTCGTATCATTTCAAATATTCCACAATTAAATTTGATTTTTTTGACTGAAACTAGTGCAATAATATACTATGATTTTTGACCGAAACTTGCATTTCGAAAAGTTTCATAGAATCTAGTTTTCAGATGATTTTTTTGCATGGACTTCCATCATAACCTTCTATCTTAACATATATAAATGATCTGAAAAGTCTCGTATCATTTCAAATAGTCACCAATTAAATTTGATATTTTTGACCGAAACTAGTGTATAATATACTATGATTTTTGACCGAAACTTGCATTTCGAAAAGTTTCATAGAATCTAGTTTTCAGATTATTTTTTTGCATGGACTTCCATCATAACCTTTCCTCTTAACATATATAAATGATCTGAAAAGTCTCGTATCATTTCAAATAGTCACCAATTAAATTCGATATTTTTGACTGAAACTAGTGTATAAATATACTATGATTTTTGACCGAATAATGCATTTTGAAAAGTTTCATAGAATCTAGTTTTCAGATGATTTTTTTGCATGGGCTTCCATAATAACCTGCCCTCTTATCATATATAAATGATCTGTCAAGTCTCGTATCATTTCAAATATTCCACAATTAAATTTGATTTTTTTGAATGAAACTAGTGTATAATATACTATGATTTTTGACCGAAACTTGCATTTCGAAAAGTTTCATAGAATATAGTTTTCAAATGATTTTTTTGCATGGACTTCCATCATAACCTGCCCTCTTAACATATATAAATGATCTGAAAAGTATCGTATCATTTCAAATAGTTCCCAATTAAATTCAATATTTTTGACCGAAACTAGTGTATAATATACTATGATTTTTGACCGAAACATGCATTTTGAAAAGTTTCATAGAATCTAGTTTTCAGATGATTTTCTTGCATGGACTTCCATTGTAACCTTCCCTCTTATCATATATAAATGATCTTTCAAGTCTCGTATCATTTCAAATAGTCCCCAATTAAATTCGAAATTTTTGTCCGAAACTAGTGTATAATATACTATGATTTTTGACCGAAACTTGCATTTCAAAAAGTTTCATAGAATATAGTTTTCAGATGATATGTTTGCATGGACTTCCATCATAACCTGCCCTCTTAACATATATAAATGATCTGAAAAGTCTCGTATCATTTCAAATAGTCCCCAATTAAATTCGATATTTTTGACCGAAACTAGTGTATAATATACTATGATTTTTGACCGAAACTTGCATTTCGAAAATTTTCATAGAATCTAGTTTTCAGATGATTTTCTTGCATGGACTTCCATCGTAACCTTCCCTCTTATAACATATATAAATGATCTGTCAAGTCTCGTATCATTTCAAATAGTCCACAATTAAATTTGATTTTTTTGAATGAAACTAGTGTATTATATACTATGATTTTTGACCGAAACTTGCATTTCGAAAGGTTTCATAGAATATAGTTTTCAGATGATTTTTTTGCATGGACTTCCATCGTAACCTGCCCTCTTAACATATATAAATGATCTGAAAAGTCACGTATCATTTCAAATAGTCACCAATTAAATTCGATATTTTTGACCGAAACTAGTGTATAATATACTATGATTTTTGACCGAAACTTGCATTTCGAAAAGTTTCATAGAATCTAGTTTTCAGATGATTTTTTTGAATGGGCTTCCATCATAACCTTCACTCTTAACTTATATAAATGATCTGTCAAATCTCGTATCATTTCAAATAGTCCACAATTAAATTTGATTTTTTTGACTGAAACTAGTGCAATAATATACTATGATTTTTGACCGAAACTTGCATTTCGAAAAGTTTCATAGAATCTAGTTTTCAGTTAATTTTTTTGCATGGACTTCCATCATAACCTTCCCTCTTAACATATATAAATGATCTGAAAAGTCTCGTATCATTTCAAATAGTCCACAATTAAATTTGATTTTTTTGACCAAAACTAGTGCAATAATATACTATGAGTTTTAACCGAAACTTGCATTTCGAAAAGTTTCATAGAATATAGTTTTCAGATGATTTTTTTGCATGTACTTCCATCATAACCTTCCCTCTTAACATATAAAAATGATCTGAAAAGTCTCGTATCATTTCAAATAGTCACCAATTAAATTCGATACTTTTGACCGAAATTAGTGTATAATATACTATGATTTTTGACTGAAACTTGCATTTCGAAAAGTTTCATAGAATCTAGTTTTCAGATGATTTTTTTGCATGGGCTTCCATAATAACCTTCCCTCTTAATATATATAAATGATCTATCAAGTTTCGTATCATTTCAAATAGTCCACAATTAAATTTGATTTTTTTGACTGAAACTAGTGTATAATATACTATGATTTTTGACCGAAACTTGCATTTTGAAAAGTTTCATAGAATATAGTTTTCAGATGATATGTTTGCATGGACTTCCTTCGTAACCTGCCCTTTTAACATTTATAAATGATCTGAAAAGTCTCGTGTCATTTCAAATAGTCCCCAATTAAATTCGATATTTTTGACTGAAACTAGTCTATAATATACTATAATTTTTGACCGAAACTTGCATTTCGAAAAGTTTCATAGAATCTAGTTTTCAGATGATTTTCTTGCATGGACTTCCATTGTAACCTTCCCTCTTAACATATATAAATGATCTGTCAAGTCTCATATCATTTCAAATAGTCCACAATTAAATTTGATTTTTTTGACTGAAACTAGTGTATAATATACTATGATTTTTGACCGAAACATGCATTTCGAAAAGTTTCATAGAATCTAGTTTTCAGATGATTATCTTGCACGGGCTTCCATCATAACCTTCCCACTTAACATATATAAATGATTTGAAAAGTCTCGTATCATTTCAAATAGTCACCAATTAAATTCGATATTTTTGACCGAAACTAGTGTATAATATACTATGATTTTTGACCGAAACTTGCATTTCGAAAAGTTTCATAGAATCTTGTTTTCAGATGATTTTTTTGCATGGGCTTCCTTCAGAACCTTCCCTCTTAACATATATAAATGATCTGAAAAGTCTCGTATCATTTCAAATATTCCACAATTAAATTTGATTTTTTTGACTGAAACTAGTGCAATAATATACTATGATTTTTGACCGAAACTTGCATTTCGAAAAGTTTCATAGAATCTAGTTTTCAGATGATTTTTTTGCATGGACTTCCATCATAACCTTCCCTCTTAACATATATAAATGATCTGAAAAGTCTCGTATCATTTCAAATAGTCACCAATTAAATTTGATATTTTTGACCGAAACTAGTGCAATAATATACTATGATTTTTGACCGAAACTTGCATTTCGAAAAGTTTCATAGAATCTAGTTTTCAGATGATTTTTTTGCATGGACTTCCATCATAACCTTCCCTCTTAACATATATAAATGATCTGAAAAGTCTCGTATCATTTCAAATAGTCACCAATTAAATTCGATATTTTTGAACGAAACTAGTGTATAATATACTATGAATTTTGACCGAAACATGCATTTTGAAAAGTTTCATAGAATCTAGTTTTCAGATGATTTTTTTGCATGGGCTTCCATAATAACCTTCCCTCTTATCATATATAAATGATCTGTCAAGTCTCGTATCATTTCAAATAGTCCACAATTAAATTTGATTTTTTTGAATGAAACTAGTGTATAATATACTATGATTTTTGACCGAAACTTGCATTTCGAAAAGTTTCATAGAATATAGTTTTCAGATGATTTTTTTGCATGGACTTCCATCATAACCTGCCCTCTTAACATATATAAATGATCTGAAAAGTATCGTATCATTTCAAATAGTTCCCAATTAAATTCAATATTTTTGACCGAAACTAGTGTATAATATACTATGATTTTTGACCGAAACATGCATTTTGAAAAGTTTCATAGAATCTAGTTTTCAGATGATTTTCTTGCATGGACTTCCATTGTAACCTTCCCTCTTATCATATATAAATGATCTGTCAAGTCTCGTATCATTTCAAATAGTCCCCAATTAAATTCGAAATTTTTGTCCGAAACTAGTGTATAATATACTATGATTTTTGACCGAAACTTGCATTTCGAAAAGTTTCATAGAATATAGTTTTCAGATGATATGTTTGCATGGACTTCCATCATAACCTGCCCTCTTAACATATATAAATGATCTGAAAAGTCTCGTATCATTTCAAATAGTCCCCAATTAAATTCGATATTTTTGACCGAAACTAGTGTCTAATATACTATGATTTTTGACCGAAACTTGCATTTCGAAAGGTTTCATAGAATATAGTTTTCAGATGATTTTTTTGCATTGACTTCCATCGTAACCTTCCCTCTTAACATATATAAATGATCTGAAAAGTCTCGTATCATTTCAAATAGTCACCAATTAAATTCGATATTTTTGAACGAAACTAGTGTATAATATACTATGAATTTTGACCGAAACATGCATTTTGAAAAGTTTCATAGAATCTAGTTTTCAGATGATTTTTTTGCATGGGCTTCCATAATAACCTTCCCTCTTATCATATATAAATGATCTGTCAAGTCTCGTATCATTTCAAATAGTCCACAATTAAATTTGATTTTTTTGACTGAAACTAGTGCAATAATATACTATGATTTTTGACCGAAACTTGCATTTCGAAAAGTTTCATAGAATCTAGTTTTCTGTTAATTTTTTTGCATGGACTTCCATCATAACCTTCCCTCTTAACATATATAAATGATCTGAAAAGTCTCGTATCATTTCAAATAGTCCACAATTAAATTTGATTTTTTTGACCGAAACTAGTGCAATAATATACTATGAGTTTTAACCGAAACTTGCATTTCGAAAAGTTTCATAGAATCTAGTTTTCAAATGATTTTCTTGCATGGACTTCCATTGTAACCTTCCCTCTTATCATATATAAATGATCTGTCAAGTCTCGTATCATTTCAAATAGTCCCCAATTAAATTCGAAATTTTTGTCCGAAACTAGTGTATAATATACTATGATTTTTGACCGAAACTTGCATTTCGAAAAGTTTCATAGAATATAGTTTTCAGATGATATGTTTGCATGGACATCCATCATAACCTGCCCTCTTAACATATATAAATGATCTGAAAAGTCTCGTATCATTTCAAATAGTCCCCAATTAAATTCGATATTTTTGACCGAAACTAGTGTCTAATATACTATGATTTTTGACCGAAACTTGCATTTCGAAAGGTTTCATAGAATATAGTTTTCAGATGATTTTTTTGCATGGACTTCCATCGTAACCTGCCCTCTTAACATATATAAATGATCTGAAAAGTCACGTATCATTTCAAATAGTCACCAATTAAATTCGATATTTTTGACCGAAACTAGTGTATAATATACTATGATTTTTGACCGAAACTTGCATTTCGAAAAGTTTCATAGAATCTAGTTTTCAGATGATTTTTTTGAATGGGCTTCCATCATAACCTTCACTCTTAACTTATATAAATGATCTGTCAAATCTCGTATCATTTCAAATAGTCCACAATTAAATTTGATTTTTTTGACTGAAACTAGTGCAATAATATACTATGATTTTTGACCGAAACTTGCATTTCGAAAAGTTTCATAGAATCTAGTTTTCTGTTAATTTTTTTGCATGGACTTCCATCATAACCTTCCCTCTTAACATATATAAATGATCTGAAAAGTCTCGTATCATTTCAAATAGTCCACAATTAAATTTGATTTTTTTGACCGAAACTAGTGCAATAATATACTATGAGTTTTAACCGAAACTTGCATTTCGAAAAGTTTCATAGAATATAGTTTTCAGATGATTTTTTTGCATGTACTTCCATCATAACCTTCCCTCTTAACATATAAAAATGATCTGAAAAGTCTCGTATCATTTCAAATAGTCACCAATTAAATTCGATACTTTTGACCGAAATTAGTGTATAATATACTATAATTTTTTACTGAAACTTGCATTTCGAAAAGTTTCATAGAATCTAGTTTTCAGATGATTTTTTTGCATGGGCTTCCATAATAACCTTCCCTCTTAATATATATAAATGATCTGTCAAGTTTCGTATCATTTCAAATAGTCCACAATTAAATTTGATTTTTTTGACTGAAACTAGTGTATAATATACTATGATTTTTGACCTAAACTTGCATTTTGAAAAGTTTCATAGAATATAGTTTTCAGATGATATGTTTGCATGGACTTCCTTCGTAACCTGCCCTCTTAACATATATAAATGATCTGAAAAGTCTCGTGTCATTTCAAATAGTCCCCAATTAAATTCGATATTTTTGACCGAAACTAGTCTATAATATACTATAATTTTTTACCGAAACTTGCATTTCGAAAAGTTTCATAGAATCTAGTTTTCAGATGATTTTCTTGCATGGACTTCCATCGTAACCTTCCCTCTTAACATATATAAATGATCTGTCAAGTCTCATATCATTTCAAATAGTCCACAATTAAATTTGATTTTTTTGACTGAAACTAGTGTATAATATACTATGATTTTTGACCGAAACATGCATTTCGAAAAGTTTCATAGAATCTAGTTTTCAGATGATTATCTTGCATGGGCTTCCATCATAACCTTCCCACTTAACATATATAAATGATCTGAAAAGTCTCGTATCATTTCAAATAGTCACCAATTAAATTCGATATTTTTGACCGAAACTAGTGTATAATATACTATGATTTTTGGCCGAAACTTGCATTTCGAAAAGTTTCATAGAATCTTGTTTTCAGATGATTTTTTTGCATGGGCTTCCATCAGAACCTTCCCTCTTAACATATATAAATGACCTGTCAAGTCTCATATCATTTCAAATATTCCACAATTAAATTTGATTTTTTTGACTGAAACTAGTGCAATAATATACTATGATTTTTGACCGAAACTTGCATTTCGAAAAGTTTCATAGAATCTAGTTTTCAGATGATTTTTTTGCATGGACTTCCATCATAACCTTCCCTCTTAACATATATAAATGATCTGAAAAGTCTCGTATCATTTCAAATAGTCACCAATTAAATTTGATATTTTTGACCGAAACTAGTGCAATAATATACTATGATTTTTGACCGAAACATGCATTTCGAAAAGTTTCATAGAATCTAGTTTTCAGATGATTTTTTTGCATGGACTTCCATCATAACCTTCCCTCTTAACATATATAAATGATCTGAAAAGTCTCGTATCATTTCAAATAGTCACCAATTAAATTCGATATTTTTGAACGAAACTAGTGTATAATATACTATGAATTTTGACCGAAACATGCATTTTGAAAAGTTTCATAAAATCTAGTTTTCAGATGATTTTTTTGCATAGGCTTCCATAATAACCTTCCCTCTTATCATATATAAATGATCTGTCAAGTCTCGTATCACTTCAAATAGTCCACAATTAAATTTGATTTTTTTGAATGAAACCAGTGTATAATATACTATGATTTTTGACCGAAACTTGCATTTCGAAAAGTTTCATAGAATCTAGTTTTCAGATGGTTTTTTTGCATGGGCTTCCATAATAACCTGCCCTCTTAACATATATAAATGATCTGTCAAGTCACGTATCATTTCAAATAGTCACCAATTAAATTCGATATTTTTGACCGAAACTAGTGTATAATATACTATGATTTTTGACCGAAACTTGCATTTCGAAAAGTTTCATAGAATCTAGTTTTCAGATGATTTTTTTGCATGGGCTTCCATCATAACCTTCCCTCTTAACATATATAAATGATCTGAAAAGTCTCGTATCATTTCAAATAGTCACCAATTAAATTCGATATTTTTGACCGAAACTAGTGTATAATATACTAAGATTTTTGAACGAAACTTGCATTTCGAAAAGTTTCATAGAATCTAGTTTTCAGATGATTTTTTTGCATGAGCTTCTATCATAACCTTGCCTCTTAACATATATAAATGATCTGTCAAGTCTCGTATCATTTCAAATAGTCCACAATTAAATTTGATTTTTTTGACTGAAACTAGTGCAATAATATACTATGATTTTTGACCGAAACATGCATTTCGAAAAGTTTCATAGAATCTAGTTTTCAGATGATTTTTTTGCATGGACTTCCATCATAACCTTCTCTCTTAACATATATAAATGATCTGAAAACTCTCATATCATTTCAAATAGTCACCAATTAAATTTGATATTTTTGACTGAAACTAGTGCAATAATATACTATGATTTTTGACAGAAACTTGCATTTCGAAAAGTTTCATAGAATCTAGTTTTCAGATGATTTTTTTGCATGGGCTTCCATCATAACCTTCCCAATTCACATATATAAATGATCTGTCAGGTCTCGTATCATTTCAAATAGTCCACAATTAAATTTGATTTTTTTGACCGAAACTAGTGCAATAATATACTATGATTTTTGACCGAAACTTGCATTTCGAAAAGTTTCATAGAATCTAGTTTTCAGATGATTTTTTTGCATGGGCTTCCATCATAACCTTCCCTCTTAACATATATAAATGATCTGAAAAGTCTCGTATCATTTCAAATAGTCACCAATTAAATTCGATATTTTTGACCGAAACTAGTGTATAATATACTAAGATTTTTGAACGAAACTTGCATTTCGAAAAGTTTCATAGAATCTAGTTTTCAGATGATTTTTTTGCATGAGCTTCCATCATAACCTTCCCTCTTAACATATATAAATGATCTGTCAAGTCTCGTATCATTTCAAATAGTCCACAATTAAATTTGATTTTTTTGACTGAAACTAGTGCAATAATATACTATGATTTTTGACCGAAACTTGCATTTCGAAAAGTTTCATAGAATCTAGTTTTCAGATGATTTTTTTGCATGGACTTCCATCATAACCTTCCCTCTTAACATATATAAATGATCTGAAAACTCTCGTATCATTTCAAATAGTCACCAATTAAATTTGATATTTTTGACCGAAACTAGTGCAATAATATACTATGATTTTTGACCGAAACCTGCACTTCGAAAAGTTTCATAGAATCTAGTTTTCAGATGATTTTTTTTCATGGACTTCCATCATAACCTTCCCTCTTAATATATATAAATGATCTGAAAAGTCTCGTATCATTTCAAATAGTCACCAATTAAATTTGAAATTTTTGACCGAAACTAGTGTATTATATACTATGATTTTTGACCGAAACTTGCATTTTGAAAAGTTTCATAGAATCTAGTTTTCAGATGATTTTTTTGCATGAGCTTCTATCATAACCTTGCCTCTTAACATATATAAATGATCTGTCAAGTCTCGTATCATTTCAAATAGTCCACAATTAAATTTGATTTTTTTGACTGAAACTAGTGCAATAATATACTATGATTTTTGACCGAAACATGCATTTCGAAAAGTTTCATAGAATCAAGTTTTCAGATGATTTTTTTGCATGGACTTCCATCATAACCTTCTCTCTTAACATATATATATGATCTGAAAACTCTCATATCATTTCAAATAGTCACCAATTAAATTTGATATTTTTGACTGAAACTAGTGCAATAATATACTATGATTTTTGACAGAAACTTGCATTTCGAAAAGTTTCATAGAATCTAGTTTTCAGATGATTTTTTTGCATGGGCTTCCATCATAACTTTCCCAATTAACATATATAAATGATCTGTCAGGTCTCGTATCATTTCAAATAGTCCACAATTAAATTTGATTTTTTTGACCGAAACTAGTGCAATAATATACTATGATTTTTGACCGAAACTTGCATTTCGAAAAGTTTCATAGAATCTAGTTTTCAGATGATTTTTTTGCATGGGCTTCCATCATAACCTTCCCTCTTAACATATATAAATGATCTGAAAAGTCTCGTATCATTTCAAATAGTCACCAATTAAATTCGATATTTTTGACCGAAACTAGTGTATAATATACTAAGATTTTTGAACGAAACTTGCATTTCGAAAAGTTTCATAGAATCTAGTTTTCAGATGATTTTTTTGCATGAGCTTCCATCATAACCTTCCCTCTTAACATATATAAATGATCTGTCAAGTCTCGTATCATTTCAAATAGTCCACAATTAAATTTGATTTTTTTGACTGAAACTAGTGCAATAATATACTATGATTTTTGACCGAAACTTGCATTTCGAAAAGTTTCATAGAATCTAGTTTTCAGATGATTTTTTTGCATGGACTTCCATCATAACCTTCCCTCTTAACATATATAAATGATCTGAAAACTCTCGTATCATTTCAAATAGTCACCAATTAAATTTGATATTTTTGACCGAAACTAGTGCAATAATATACTATGATTTTTGACCGAAACCTGCACTTCGAAAAGTTTCATAGAATCTAGTTTTCAGATGATTTTTTTTCATGGACTTCCATCATAACCTTCCCTCTTAATATATATAAATGATCTGAAAAGTCTCGTATCATTTCAAATAGTCACCAATTAAATTTGAAATTTTTGACCGAAACTAGTGTATTATATACTATGATTTTTGACCGAAACTTGCATTTTGAAAAGTTTCATAGAATCTAGTTTTCAGATGATTTTTTTGCATGGACTTCCATCATAACCTTCCCTCTTAACATATATAAATGATCTGAAAAGTGTCGTATCATTTCAAATAGTCACCAATTAAATTCGATATTTTTGACCGAAACTAGTGTATAATATACTATGATTTTTGACCGAAACTTGCATTTCGAAAAGTTTCATAGAATATAGTTTTCAGATGATTTTCTTGCATGGGCTTCCATCATAACCTTCCCTCTTAACATATATAAATGATCTGTCAAGTCTCGTATCATTTCAAATAGTTCACAATTAAATTTGATTTTTTTGAATGAAACTAGTGTATAATATACTATGATTTTTGACCGAAACTTGCATTTCGAAAAGTTTCATAGAATCTAGTTTTCAGATGATTTTTTTGCATGGGCTTCCATAATAACCTTCCCTCTTAACATATATAAATGATCTGTCAAGTCTCGTATCATTTCAAATAGTCACCAATTAAATTCGATATTTTTGACCGAAACTAGTGTATAATATACTATGATTTTTGACCGAAACTTGCATTTCGAAAAGTTTCATAGAATATAATTTTCAGATGATTTTCTTGCATGGGCTTCGATAATAACCTTCCCTCTTAACATATATAAATGATCTGTCAAGTCTCGTATCATTTCAAATAGTCCACAATTAAATTTGATTTTTTTGACTGAAACTAGTGTATAATATACTATGATTTTTGACCGAAACTTGAATTTCGAAAGGATTCATAGAATATAGTTTTCCGATGATTTTTTTGCATGGACTTCCATAGTAACCTGCCCTCTAAACATATATAAATGATCTGAAAAGTTTCGTATCATTTCAAATAGTCACCAATTAAATTCGATATTTTTGACCGAAACTAGTGTATAATATACTATGATTTTTGAACGAAACTTGCATTTCGATAAGTTTCATAGAATCTAGTTTTCAGATGATTTTCTGGCATGGACTTCCATCATAACCTTCCCTCTTAACATATATAAATGATATGTCAAGTCTCGTATCATTTCAAATAGTCCACAATTAAATTTGATATTTTTGACCGAAACTAGTGCAATAAAATACTATGATTTTTGACCGAAACTTGCACTTCGAAAAGTTTCATAGAATCTAGTTTTCAGATGATTCTTTTGCAAGGACTTCCATCATAACCTTCCCTCTTAATATATATAAATGATCTGAAAAGTCTCGTATCATTTCAAATAGTCACCAATTAAATTTGATATTTTTGACCGAAACTAGTGTATTATATACTATGATTTTTGACCGAAACTTGCATTTCGAAAAGTTTCATAGAATCTAGTTTTCAGATGATTTTTTTGCATGGGCTTCCATCATAACCTTCCCACTTAACATATATAATTGATCTGAAAAGTCTCGTATCATTTCAAATAGTCACCAATTAAATTCGATATTTTTGACCGAAACTAGTGTATAATATACTATGATTTTTGAACGAAACTTGCATTTCGAAAAGTTTCATAGAATCTAGTTTTCAGATGATTTTTTTGCATGGGCTTCCATCATAACCTTCCCTCTTAACATATATAAATGATCTGTCACGTCTCGTATCATTTCAAATAGTCCACAATTAAATTTGATTTTTTTGACTGAAACTAGTGCAATAATATGCTATGATTTTTGACCGAAACTTGCATTTCGAAAAGTTTCATAGAATCTAGTTTTCAAATGATTTTTTTGCATGGACTTCCATCATAACCTTCCCTCTTAACATATATAAATGATCTGAAAAGTCTCGTATCATTTCAAATAGTCACCAATTAAATTTGATATTTTTGACCGAAACTAGTGCAATAAAATACTATGATTTTTGACCGAAACTTGCACTTCGAAAAGTTTCATAGAATCTAGTTTTCAGATGATTCTTTTGCAAGGACTTCCATCATAACCTTCCCTCTTAACATATATAAATGATCTGAAAAGTCTCGTATCATTTCAAATAGTCACCAATTAAATTTGATATTTTTGACCGAAACTAGTGTATTATATACTATGATTTTTGACCGAAACTTGCATTTCGAAAAGTTTCATAGAATCTAGTTTTCAGATGATTTTTTTGCATGGACTTCCATCATAACCTTCCCTCTTAACATATATAAATGATCTGAAAAGTCTCGTATCATTTCAAATAGTCACCAATTAAATTCGATATTTTTGACCGAAACTAGTGTATAATATACTATGAATTTTGACCGAAGCATGCATTTTGAAAACATTCATAGAATCTAGTTTTCAGATGATTTTTTTGCATGGGCTTCCATCATAACCTTCCCTCTTAACATATATAAATGATCTGAAAAGTCTCGTATCATTTCAAATAGTCAGCAATTAAATTCGATATTTTTGACCGAAACTAGTTTATAATATACTAAGATTTTTGAACGAAACTTGCATTTCGAAAAGTTTCATAGAATCTAGTTTTCAGATGATTTTTTTGCATGGGCTTCCATCATAACCTTCCCTCTTAACATATATAAATGATCTGCAAGTCTCGTATCATTTCAAGTAGTCCACAATTAAATTTGATTTTTTTGACTGAAACTAGTGCAATAATATACTATGATTTTTGACCGAAACTTGCATTTCGAAAAGTTTCATAGAATCTAGTTTTCAGATGATTCTTTTGCAAGGACTTCCATCATAACCTTCCCTCTTAACATATATAAATGATCTGAAAATTCTCGTATCATTTCAAATATTCACCAATTAAATTTGATATTTTTGACCGAAACTAGTGTATTATATACTATGATTTTTGACCGAAACTTGCATTTCGAAAAATTTCATAGAATCTAGTTTTCAGATGATTTTTTTGCATGGACTTCCATCATAACCTTCCCTCTTAACATATATAAATGATATGAAAAGTCTCGTATCATTTCAAATAGTCACCAATTAAATTCGATATTTTTGACCGAAACTAGTGTATAATATACTATGAATTTTGACCGAAGCATGCATTTTGAAAACATTCATAGAATCTAGTTTTCAGATGATTTTTTTGCATGGGCTTCCATCATAACCTTCCCTCTTAACATATATAAATGATCTGAAAAGTCTCGTATCATTTCAAATAGTCAGCAATTAAATTCGATATTTTTGACCGAAACTAGTTTATAATATACTAAGATTTTTGAACGAAACTTGCATTTCGAAAAGTTTCATAGAATCTAGTTTTCAGATAATTTTTTTGCATGGACTTCCATCATAACTTTCCCTCTTAACATATATAAATGATCTGTCAAGTCTCGTATCATTTCAAGTAGTCCACAATTAAATTTGATTTTTTTGACCGAAACTAGTGCAATAATATACTATGATTTTTGACCGAAACTTGCACTTCGAAAAGTTTCATAGAATCTAGTTTTCAGATGATTTTTTTTCATGGACTTCCATCATAACCTTCCCTCTTAACATATATAAATGATCTGAAAAGTCTCGTATCATTTCAAATAGTCATCAATTAAATTTGATATTTTTGACCGAAACTAGTGTATTATATACTATGATTTTTGACCGAAACTTGCATTTCGAAAAGTTTCATAGAATCTAGTTTTCAGATGATTTTTTTGCATGGACTTCATTCATAACCTTCCCTCTTAACATATATAAATGATCTGAAAAGTCTCGTATCATTTCAAATAGTCACCAATTAAATTTGATATTTTTGACCGAAACTAGTGCAATAAAATACTATGATTTTTGACCGAAACTTGCACTTCGAAAAGTTTCATAGAATCTAGTTTTCAGATGATTCTTTTGCAAGGACTTCCATCATAACCTTCCATCTTAACATATATAAATGATCTGAAAAGTCTCGTATCATTTCAAATAGTCACCAATTAAATTCGATATTTTTGACCGAAACTAGTGTATAATATACTATGAATTTTGACCGAAACATGCATTTTGAAAAGTTTCATAGAATCTAGTTTTCAGATGATTTTTTTGCATGGGCTTCCATAATAACCTTCCCTCTTATCATATATAAATGATCTGTCAAGTCTCGTATCATTTCAAATTGTCCACAATTAAATTTGATTTTTTTGAATGAAACTAGTGTATAATATACTATGATTTTTGACCGAAACTTGCATTTCGAAAAGTTTCATAGAATCTAGTTTTCAGATGATTTTTTTGCATGGGCTTCCATAATAACCTGCCCTCTTAACATATATAAATGATCTGTCAAGTCTCGTATCATTTCAAATAGTCACATATTAAATTCGATATTTTTGACCGAAACTAGTGTATAATATACTATGATTTTTGACCGAAACTTGCATTTCGAAAAGTTTCATAGAATATAGTTTTCAGATGATTTTCTTGCATGGGCTTCCATAATAACCTTCCCTCTTAACATATATAAATGATCTGTCAAGTCTCGTATCATTTCAAATAGTCCACAATTAAATTTGATTTTTTTGACTGAAACTAGTGTATAATATACTATGATTTTTGACCGAAACTTGCATTTCGAAAGGATTCATAGAATATAGTTTTCAGATGATTTTTTTGCATGGACTTCCATCGTAACCTGCCCTCTTAACATATATATATGATCTGAAAAGTCTCGTATCATTTCAAATAGTCACCAATTAAATTCGATATTTTTGACCGAAACTAGTGTATAATATACTATGATTTTTGAACGAAACTTGCATTTCGAAAAGTTTCATAGAATCTAGTTTTCAGATGATTTTCTTGCATGGACTTCCATCGTAACCTTCCCTCTTAACATATATAAATGATCTGTCAAGTCTCGTATCATTTCAAATAGTCCACAATTAAATTTGATTTTTTTGACTGAAACTAGTGTATAATATACTATGATTTTTGACCGAAACTTGCATTTCGAAAAGTTTCATAGAATCTAGTTTTCAGATGATTATCTTGCATGGGCTTCCATCATAACCTTCCCTCTTAACATATATAATTGATCTGAAAATTCTCGTATCATTTCAAATAGTCACCAATTAAATTCGATATTTTTGACCGAAACTAGTGTATAATATACTATGATTTTTGACCGAAACTTGCATTTCGAAAATTTCATAGAATCTAGTTTTCAGATGATTTTTTTGCATGGGCTTCCATCATAACCTTCCCACTTAACATATATAAATGATCTGAAAAGTCTCGTATCATTTCAAATAGTCACCAATTAAATTCGATATTTTTGACCGAAACTAGTGTATAATATAGTATGATTTTTGGACGAAACTTGCATTTCGAAAAGTTTCATAGAATCTAGTTTTCAGATGATTTTTTTGCATGGGCTTCCATCATAACCTTCCCTCTTAACATATATAAATAATCTGTCAAGTCTCGTATCATTTCAAATTCTCCACAATTAAATTTGATTTTTTTGACTGAAACCAGTGCAATAATATACTATGATTTTTGACCGAAACTTGCATTTCGAAAAGTTTCATAGAATCTAGTTTTCAGATGATTTTTTTGCATGGACTTCCATCATAACCTTCCCTCTTAACATATATAAACGATCTGAAAAGTCTCGTATCATTTCAAATAGTCATCAATTAAATTTGATATTTTTGACCGAAACTAGTGTATTATATACTATGATTTTTGACCGAAACTTGCATTTCGAAAAGTTTCATAGAATCTAGTTTTCAGATGATTTTTTTGCATGGACTTCATTCATAACCTTCCCTCTTAACATATATAAATGATCAGAAAAGTCTCGTATCATTTCAAATAGTCACCAATTAAATTTGATATTTTTGACCGAAACTAGTGCAATAAAATACTATGATTTTTGACCGAAACTTGCACTTCGAAAAGTTTCATAGAATCTAGTTTTCAGATGATTCTTTTGCAAGGACTTCCATCATAACCTTCCATCTTAACATATATAAATGATCTGAAAAGTCTCGTATCATTTCAAATAGTCACCAATTAAATTCGATATTTTTGACCGAAACTAGTGTATAATATACTATGAATTTTGACCGAAACATGCATTTTGAAAAGTTTCATAGAATCTAGTTTTCAGATGATTTTTTTGCATGGGCTTCCATAATAACCTTCCCTCTTATCATATATAAATGATCTGTCAAGTCTCGTATCATTTCAAATTGTCCACAATTAAATTTGATTTTTTTGAATGAAACTAGTGTATAATATACTATGATTTTTGACCGAAACTTGCATTTCGAAAAGTTTCATAGAATCTAGTTTTCAGATGATTTTTTTGCATGGGCTTCCATAATAACCTGCCCTCTTAACATATATAAATGATCTGTCAAGTCTCGTATCATTTCAAATAGTCACATATTAAATTCGATATTTTTGACCGAAACTAGTGTATAATATACTATGATTTTTGACCGAAACTTGCATTTCGAAAAGTTTCATAGAATATAGTTTTCAGATGATTTTCTTGCATGGGCTTCCATAATAACCTTCCCTCTTAACATATATAAATGATCTGTCAAGTCTCGTATCATTTCAAATAGTCCACAATTAAATTTGATTTTTTTGACTGAAACTAGTGTATAATATACTATGATTTTTGACCGAAACTTGCATTTCGAAAGGATTCATAGAATATAGTTTTCAGATGATTTTTTTGCATGGACTTCCATCGTAACCTGCCCTCTTAACATATATATATGATCTGAAAAGTCTCGTATCATTTCAAATAGTCACCAATTAAATTCGATATTTTTGACCGAAACTAGTGTATAATATACTATGATTTTTGAACGAAACTTGCATTTCGAAAAGTTTCATAGAATCTAGTTTTCAGATGATTTTCTTGCATGGACTTCCATCGTAACCTTCCCTCTTAACATATATAAATGATCTGTCAAGTCTCGTATCATTTCAAATAGTCCACAATTAAATTTGATTTTTTTGACTGAAACTAGTGTATAATATACTATGATTTTTGACCGAAACTTGCATTTCGAAAAGTTTCATAGAATCTAGTTTTCAGATGATTATCTTGCATGGGCTTCCATCATAACCTTCCCTCTTAACATATATAAATGATCTGAAAATTCTCGTATCATTTCAAATAGTCACCAATTAAATTCGATATTTTTGACCGAAACTAGTGTATAATATACTATGATTTTTGACCGAAACTTGCATTTCGAAAAGTTTCATAGAATCTAGTTTTCAGATGATTTTTTTGCATGGGCTTCCATCATAACCTTCCCACTTAACATATATAAATGATCTGAAAAGTCTCGTATCATTTCAAATAGTCACCAATTAAATTCGATATTTTTGACCGAAACTAGTGTATAATATAGTATGATTTTTGGACGAAACTTGCATTTCGAAAAGTTTCATAGAATCTAGTTTTCAGATGATTTTTTTGCATGGGCTTCCATCATAACCTTCCCTCTTAACATATATAAATAATCTGTCAAGTCTCGTATCATTTCAAATTCTCCACAATTAAATTTGATGTTTTTGACTGAAACCAGTGCAATAATATACTATGATTTTTGACCGAAACTTGCATTTCGAAAATTTTCATAGAATCTAGTTTTCAGATGATTTTTTTGCATGGATTTCCAGAATAACCTTCCCTCTTAACATATATAAATGATCGGAAAAGACTCGTATCATTTCAAATAGTCACCAATTAAATTTGATATTTTTGACAGAAACTAGTGCAATAAAATACTATGATTTTTGACCGAAACTTGCACTTCGAAAAGTTTCATAGAATCTAGTATTCAGATGATTTTTTTGCATGGACTTCCATCATAACCTTCCCTCTTAACATATATAAATGATCTGAAAAGTCTCGTATCATTTCAAATAGTCACCAATTAAATTTGATATTTTTGACCGAAACTAGTGTATCATATACTATGATTTTTGACCGAAACTTGCATTTCGAAAAGTTTCATAGAATCTAGTTTTCAGATGATTTTTTTGCATGGACTTCCATCATAACCTTCCCTCTTAACATATATAAATGATCTGAAAAGTCTCGTATCATTTCAAATAGTCACCAATTAAATTCGATATTTTTGACCGAAACTAGTGTATAATATACTATGAATTTTGACCGAAACATGCATTTTGAAAAGTTTCATAGAATCTAGTTTTCAGATGATTTTGTTGCATGGGCTTCCATAATAACCTTCCCTCTTATCATATATAAATGATCTGTCAAGTCTCGTATCATTTCAAATAGTCCACAATTAAATTTGATTTTTTTGAATGAAACTAGTGTATAATATACTATGATTTTTGACCGAAACTTGCATTTCGAAAAGTTTCATAGAATCTAGTTTTCAGATGATTTTTTTTGCATGGGCTTCCATAATAACCTTCCCTCCTAACATATATAAATGATCTGTCAAGTCTCGTATCATTTCAAATAGTCACCAATTAAATTCAATAATTTTGACCGAAACTAGTGTATAATATACTATGATTTTTGACCGAAACTTGCATTTCGAAAAGTTTCATAGAATATAGTTTTCAGATGATTTTCTTGCATGGGCTTCCATAATAACCTTTCCTCTTAACATATATAAATGATCTGTCAAGTCTCGTATCATTTCAAATAGTCCACAATTAAATTTGATTTTTTTGACTGAAACTAGTGTATAATATACTATGATTTTTGACCGAAACTTGCATTTCGAAAGGATTCATAGAATATAGTTTTCAGATGATTTTTTTGCATGGACTTCCATCGTAACCTGCCCTCTTAACATATATATATGATCTGAAAAGTCTCGTATCATTTCAAATAGTCACCAATTAAATTCGATATTTTTGACCGAAACTAGTGTATAATATACTATGATTTTTGAACGAAACTTGCATTTCGAAAAGTTTCATAGAATCTAGTTTTCAGATGATTTTCTTGCATGGACTTCCATCGTAACCTTCCCTCTTAACATATATAAATGATTTGTCAAGTCTCGTATCATTTCAAATAGTTCACAATTAAATTTGATTTTTTTGACTGAAACTAGTGTATAATATACTATGATTTTTGACCGAAACATGCATTTCGAAAAGTTTCATAGAATCTAGTTTTCAGATGATTATCTTGCATGGGCTTCCATCATAACCTTCCCTCTTAACATATATAAATGATCTGAAAATTCTCGTATCATTTCAAATAGTCACCAATTAAATTCGATATTTTTGACCGAAACTAGTGTATAATATACTATGATTTTTGACCGAAACTTGCATTTCGAAAAGTTTCATAGAATCTAGTTTTCAGATGATTTTTTTGCATGGGCTTCCATCATAACCTTCCCACTTAACATATATAAATGATCTGAAAAGTCTCGTATCATTTCAAATAGTCACCAATTAAATTCGATATTTTTGACCGAAACTAGTGTATAATATAGTATGATTTTTGGACGAAACTTGCATTTCGAAAAGTTTCATAGAATCTAGTTTTCAGATGATTTTTTTGCATGGACTTCCATCATAACCTTCCCTCTTAACATATATAAATAATTTGTCAAGTCTCGTATCATTTCAAATTCTCCACAATTAAATTTGATTTTTTTGACTGAAACCAGTGCAATAATATACTATGATTTTTGACCGAAACTTGCATTTCGAAAAGTTTCATAGAATCTAGTTTTCAGATGATTTTTTTGCATGGATTTCCAGAATAACCTTCCCTCTTAACATATATAAATGATCGGAAAAGACTCGTATCATTTCAAATAGTCACCAATTAAATTTGATATTTTTGACAGAAACTAGTGCAATAAAATACTATGATTTTTGACCGAAACTTGCACTTCGAAAAGTTTCATAGAATCTAGTATTCAGATGATTTTTTTGCATGGACTTCCATCATAACCTTCCCTCTTAACATATATAAATGATCTGAAAAGTCTCGTATCATTTCAAATAGTCACCAATTAAATTTGATATTTTTGACCGAAACTAGTGTATCATATACTATGATTTTTGACCGAAACTTGCATTTCGAAAAGTTTCATAGAATCTAGTTTTCAGATGATTTTTTTGCATGGACTTCCATCATAACCTTCCCTCTTAACATATATAAATGATCTGAAAAGTCTCGTATCATTTCAAATAGTCACCAATTAAATTCGATATTTTTGACCGAAACTAGTGTATAATATACTATGAATTTTGACCGAAACATGCATTTTGAAAAGTTTCATAGAATCTAGTTTTCAGATGATTTTTTTGCATGGGCTTCCATAATAACCTTCCCTCTTATCATATATAAATGATCTGTCAAGTCTCGTATCATTTCAAATAGTCCACAATTAAATTTGATTTTTTTGAATGAAACTAGTGTATAATATACTATGATTTTTGACCGAAACATGCATTTCGAAAAGTTTCATAGAATCTAGTTTTCAGATGATTTTTTTGCATGGGCTTCCATAATAACCTTCCCTCCTAACATATATAAATGATCTGTCAAGTCTCGTATCATTTCAAATAGTCACCAATTAAATTCAATAATTTTGACCGAAACTAGTGTATAATATACTATGATTTTTGACCGAAACTTGCATTTCGAAAAGTTTCATAGAATATAGTTTTCAGATGATTTTCTTGCATGGGCTTCCATAATAACCTTTCCTCTTAACATATATAAATGATCTGTCAAGTCTCGTATCATTTCAAATAGTCCACAATTAAATTTGATTTTTTTGACTGAAACTAGTGTATAATATACTATGATTTTTGACCGAAACTTGCATTTCGAAAAGTTTCATAGAATATAGTTTTCAGATGATTTTTTTGCATGGACTTCCATCATAACCTTCCCTCTTAACATATATAAATGATATGAAAAGTCTCGTATCATTTCAAATAGTCACCAATTAAATTCGATATTTTTGACCGAAACTAGTGTATAATATACTATGAATTTTGACCGAAGCATGCATTTTGAAAACATTCATAGAATCTAGTTTTCAGATGATTTTTTTGCATGGGCTTCCATCATAACCTTCCCTCTTAACATATATAAATGATCTGAAAAGTCTCGTATCATTTCAAATAGTCAGCAATTAAATTCGATATTTTTGACCGAAACTAGTTTATAATATACTAAGATTTTTGAACGAAACTTGCATTTCGAAAAGTTTCATAGAATCTAGTTTTCAGATAATTTTTTTGCATGGACTTCCATCATAACTTTCCCTCTTAACATATATAAATGATCTGTCAAGTCTCGTATCATTTCAAGTAGTCCACAATTAAATTTGATTTTTTTGACCGAAACTAGTGCAATAATATACTATGATTTTTGACCGAAACTTGCACTTCGAAAAGTTTCATAGAATCTAGTTTTCAGATGATTTTTTTGCATGGACTTCCATCATAACCTTCCCTCTTAACATATATAAATGATCTGAAAAGTCTCGTATCATTTCAAATAGTCATCAATTAAATTTGATATTTTTGACCGAAACTAGTGTATTATATACTATGATTTTTGACCGAAACTTGCATTTCGAAAAGTTTCATAGAATCTAGTTTTCAGATGATTTTTTTGCATGGACTTCATTCATAACCTTCCCTCTTAACATATATAAATGATCTGAAAAGTCTCGTATCATTTCAAATAGTCAAAAATTAAATTTGATATTTTTGACCGAAACTAGTGCAATAAAATACTATGATTTTTGACCGAAACTTGCACTTCGAAAAGTTTCATAGAATCTAGTTTTCAGATGATTCTTTTGCAAGGACTTCCATCATAACCTTCCATCTTAACATATATAAATGATCAGAAAAGTCTCGTATCATTTCAAATAGTCACCAATTAAATTCGATATTTTTGACCGAAACTAGTGTATAATATACTATGAATTTTGACCGAAACATGCATTTTGAAAAGTTTCATAGAATCTAGTTTTCAGATGATTTTTTTGCATGGGCTTCCATAATAACCTTCCCTCTTATCATATATAAATGATCTGTCAAGTCTCGTATCATTTCAAATTGTCCACAATTAAATTTGATTTTTTTGAATGAAACTAGTGTATAATATACTATGATTTTTGACCGAAACTTGCATTTCGAAAAGTTTCATAGAATCTAGTTTTCAGATGATTTTTTTGCATGGGCTTCCATAATAACCTGCCCTCTTAACATATATAAATGATCTGTCAAGTCTCGTATCATTTCAAATAGTCACATATTAAATTCGATATTTTTGACCGAAACTAGTGTATAATATACTATGATTTTTGACCGAAACTTGCATTTCGAAAAGTTTCATAGAATATAGTTTTCAGATGATTTTCTTGCATGGGCTTCCATAATAACCTTCCCTCTTAACATATATAAATGATCTGTCAAGTCTCGTATCATTTCAAATAGTCCACAATTAAATTTGATTTTTTTGACTGAAACTAGTGTATAATATACTATGATTTTTGACCGAAACTTGCATTTCGAAAGGATTCATAGAATATAGTTTTCAGATGATTTTTTTGCATGGACTTCCATCGTAACCTGCCCTCTTAACATATATATATGATCTGAAAAGTCTCGTATCATTTCAAATAGTCACCAATTAAATTCGATATTTTTGACCGAAACTAGTGTATAATATACTATGATTTTTGAACGAAACTTGCATTTCGAAAAGTTTCATAGAATCTAGTTTTCAGATGATTTTCTTGCATGGACTTCCATCGTAACCTTCCCTCTTAACATATATAAATGATCTGTCAAGTCTCGTATCATTTCAAATAGTCCACAATTAAATTTGATTTTTTTGACTGAAACTAGTGTATAATATACACTGATTTTTGACCGAAACTTGCATTTCGAAAAGTTTCATAGAATCTAGTTTTCAGATGATTATCTTGCATGGGCTTCCATCATAACCTTCCCTCTTAACATATATAAATGATCTGAAAATTCTCGTATCATTTCAAATAGTCACCAATTAAATTCGATATTTTTGACCGAAACTAGTGTATAATATACTATGATTTTTGACCGAAACTTGCATTTCGAAAAGTTTCATAGAATCTAGTTTTCAGATGATTTTTTTGCATGGGCTTCCATCATAACCTTCCCACTTAACATATATAAATGATCTGAAAAGTCTCGTATCATTTCAAATAGTCACCAATTAAATTCGATATTTTTGACCGAAACTAGTGTATAATATAGTATGATTTTTGGACGAAACTTGCATTTCGAAAAGTTTCATAGAATCTAGTTTTCAGATGATTTTTTTGCATGGGCTTCCATCATAACCTTCCCTCTTAACATATATAAATAATCTGTCAAGTCTCGTATCATTTCAAATTCTCCACAATTAAATTTGATTTTTTTGACTGAAACCAGTGCAATAATATACTATGATTTTTGACCGAAACTTGCATTTCGAAAAGTTTCATAGAATCTAGTTTTCAGATGATTTTTTTGCATGGATTTCCAGAATAACCTTCCCTCTTAACATATATAAATGATCGGAAAAGACTCGTATCATTTCAAATAGTCACCAATTAAATTTGATATTTTTGACAGAAACTAGTGCAATAAAATACTATGATTTTTGACCGAAACTTGCACTTCGAAAAGTTTCATAGAATCTAGTATTCAGATGATTTTTTTGCATGGACTTCCATCATAACCTTCCCTCTTAACATATATAAATGATCTGAAAAGTCTCGTATCATTTCAAATAGTCACCAATTAAATTTGATATTTTTGACCGAAACTAGTGTATCATATACTATGATTTTTGACCGAAACTTGCATTTCGAAAAGTTTCATAGAATCTAGTTTTCAGATGATTTTTTTGCATGGACTTCCATCATAACCTTCCCTCTTAACATATATAAATGATCTGAAAAGTCTCGTATCATTTCAAATAGTCACCAATTAAATTCGATATTTTTGACCGAAACTAGTGTATAATATACTATGAATTTTGACCGAAACATGCATTTTGAAAAGTTTCATAGAATCTAGTTTTCAGATGATTTTTTTGCATGGGCTTCCATAATAACCTTCCCTCTTATCATATATAAATGATCTGTCAAGTCTCGTATCATTTCAAATAGTCCACAATTAAATTTTATTTTTTTGAATGAAACTAGTGTATAATATACTATGATTTTTGACCGAAACTTGCATTTCGAAAAGTTTCATAGAATCTAGTTTTCAGATGATTTTTTTGCATGGGCTTCCATAATAACCTTCCATCCTAACATATATAAATGATCTGTCAAGTCTCGTATCATTTCAAATAGTCACCAATTAAATTCAATAATTTTGACCGAAACTAGTGTATAATATACTATGATTTTTGACCGAAACTTGCATTTCGAAAAGTTTCATAGAATATAGTTTTCAGATGATTTTCTTGCATGGGCTTCCATAATAACCTTTCCTCTTAACATATATAAATGATCTGTCAAGTCTCGTATCATTTCAAATAGTCCACAATTAAATTTGATTTTTTTGACTGAAACTAGTGTATAATATACTATGATTTTTGACCGAAACTTGCATTTCGAAAGGTTTCATAGAATATATTTTTCAGATGATTTTTTTGCATGGACTTCCATCGTAACCTGCTCTCTTAACATATATAAATGATCTGAAAAGTCTCGTATCATTTCAAATAGTCACCAATTAAATTCGATATTTTTGACCGAAACTAGTGTATAATATACTATGATTTTTGACCGAAACATGCATTTCGAAAAGTTTCATAGAATCTAGTTTTCAGATGATTTTTTTGAATGGGCTTCCATCATAACCTTCCCTCTTAACATATATAAATGATCTGTCAAATCTCGTATCATTTCAAATAGTCCACAATTAAATTTGATTTTTTTGACTGAAACTTGTGCAATAATATACTATGATTTTTGACCGAAACTTGCATTTCGAAAAGTTTCATAGAATCTAGTTTTCAGTTAATTTTTTTGCATGGACTTCCATCATAACCTTCCCTCTTAACATATATAAATGATCTGAAAAGTCTCGTATCATTTCAAATAGTCCATAATTAAATTTGATTTTTTTGACCGAAACTAGTGCAATAATATACTATGAGTTTTGACCGAAACTTGCATTTCGAAAAGTTTCATAGAATATAGTTTTCAGATGATTTTTTTGCATGGACTTCCATCATAATCTTCCCTCTTAACATATATAAATGATCTGAAAAGTCTCGTATCATTTCAAATAGTCACCAATTAAATTCGATACTTTTGACCGAAATTAGTGTATAATATACTATGATTTTTGACCGTAACTTGCATTTCGAAAAGTTTCATAGAATCTAGTTTTCAGATGATTTTTTTGAATGGGCTTCCATCATAACCTTCCCTCTTAACATATATAAATGATCTGTCAAATCTCGTATCATTTCAAATAGTCCACAATTAAATTTGATTTTTTTGACTGAAACTAGTGCAATAATATACTATGATTTTTGACCGAAACTTGCATTTCGAAAAGTTTCATAGAATCTAGTTTTCAATTAATTTTTTTGCATGGACTTCCATCATAACCTTCCCTCTTAACATATATAAATGATCTGAAAAGTCTCGTATCATTTCAAATAGTCCACAATTAAATTTGATTTTTTTGACCGAAACTAGTGCAATAATATACTATGAGTTTTGACCGAAACTTGCATTTCGAAAAGTTTCATAGAATATAGTTTTCAGATGATTTTTTTGCATGGACTTCCATCATAACCTTCCCTCTTAACATATATAAATGATCTGAAAAGTCTCGTATCATTTCAAATAGTCACCAATTAAATTCGATACTTTTGACCGAAATTAGTGTATAATATACTATGATTTTTGACCGATACTTGCATTTCGAAAAGTTTCATAGAATCTAGTTTTCAGATGATTTTTTTGCATGGGCTTCCATAATAACCTTCCCTCTTAACATATATAAGTGATCTGTCAAGTCTCGTATCATTTCAAATAGTCCACAATTAAATTTGATTTTTTTGACTGAAACTGTGCAATAATATACTATGATTTTTGACCGAAACTTGCATTTCGAAAAGTTTCATAGAATCTAGTTTTCAGTTAATTTTTTTGCATGGACTTCCATCATAACCTTCCCTCTTAACATATATAAATGATCTGAAAAGTCTCGTATCATTTCAAATAGTCCATAATTAAATTTGATTTTTTTGACCGAAACTAGTGCAATAATATACTATGAGTTTTGACCGAAACTTGCATTTCGAAAAGTTTCATAGAATATAGTTTTCAGATGATTTTTTTGCATGGACTTCCATCATAATCTTCCCTCTTAACATATATAAATGATCTGAAAAGTCTCGTATCATTTCAAATAGTCACCAATTAAATTCGATACTTTTGACCGAAATTAGTGTATAATATACTATGATTTTTGACCGAAACTTGCATTTTGAAAAGTTTCATAGAATCTAGTTTTCAGATGATTTTTTTGCATGGGCTTCCATAATAACCTTCCCTCTTAACATATATAAATGATCTGTCAAGTCTCGTATCATTTCAAATAGTCCACAATTAAATTTGATTTTTTTGACTGAAACTAGTGTATAATATACAATGATTTTTGACCGAAACTTGCATTTCGAAAAGTTTCATTGAATATAGTTTTCAGATGATATGTTTGCATGGACTTCCATCGTAACCTGCCCTCTTAACATATATAAATGATCTGAAAAGTCTCGTATCATTTCAAATAGTCCCCAATTAAATTCGATATTTTTGACCGAAACTAGTGTATAATATACTATGATTTTTGACCGAAACTTGCATTTCGAAAAGTTTCATAGAATCTAGTTTTCATATGATTTTCTTGCATGGACTTCCATCGTAACCTTCCCTCTTAACATATATAAATGATCTGTCAAGTCTCATATCATTTCAAATAGTCCACAATTAAATTTGATTTTTTTGACTGAAACTAGTGTATAATATACTATGATTTTTGACCGAAACTTGCATTTCGAAAAGTTTCATAGAATCTAGTTTTCAGATGATTATCTTGCATGGGCTTCCATCATAACCTTCCGACTTAACATATATAATTGATCTGAAAAGTCTCGTATCATTTCAAATAGTCACCAATTAAATTCGATATTTTTGACCGAAACTAGTGTATAATATACTATGATTTTTGACCGAAACATGCATTTCGAAAAGTTTCATAGAATCTAGTTTTCAGATGATTTTTTTGCATGGGCTTCCATCATATCCTTCCCTCTTACCATATATAAATGATCTGTCAAGTCTCGTATCATTTCAAATAGTCCACAATTAAATTTGATTTTTTTGACTGAAACTAGTGCAATAATATACTATGATTTTTGACCGAAACTTGCATTTCGAAAACTTTCATAGAATCTAGTTTTCAGATGATTTTTTTGCATGGACTTCCATCATAACCTTCCCTCTTAACATATATAAATGATCTGAAAAGTCTCGTATCATTTCAAATAGTCCACAATTAAATTTGATTTTTTTGACTGAAACTGGTGTATAATATACTATGATTTTTGACCGAAACTTGCATTTTGAAAAGTTTCATAGAATCTAGTTTTCAGATGATTATCTTGCATGGGCTTCCATCATAACCTTCCCACTTAACATATATAATTGATCTGAAAAGTCTCGTATCATTTCAAATAGTCACCAATTAAATTTGATATTTTTGACTGAAACTAGTGTATAATATACTATGATTTTTGACCGAAACTTGCATTTCGAA
This sequence comes from Lathyrus aphaca, assembly GCA_963966055.1. Taxonomy (NCBI): domain Eukaryota; kingdom Viridiplantae; phylum Streptophyta; class Magnoliopsida; order Fabales; family Fabaceae; genus Lathyrus; species Lathyrus aphaca. The sequence continues at coordinate 640,953,944 of OZ014520.1, read as the reverse complement.
AGGTTTCATAGAATATATTTTTCAGATGATTTTTTTGCATGGACTTCCATCGTAACCTGCTCTCTTAACATATATAAATGATCTGAAAAGTCTCGTATCATTTCAAATAGTCACCAATTAAATTCGATATTTTTGACCGAAACTAGTGTATAATATACTATGATTTTTGACCGTAACTTGCATTTCGAAAAGTTTCATAGAATCTAGTTTTCAGATGATTTTTTTGAATGGGCTTCCATCATAACCTTCCCTCTTAACATATATAAATGATCTGTCAAATCTCGTATCATTTCAAATAGTCCACAATTAAATTTGATTTTTTTGACTGAAACTAGTGCAATAATATACTATGATTTTTGACCGAAACTTGCATTTCGAAAAGTTTCATAGAATCTAGTTTTCAGTTAATTTTTTTGCATGGACTTCCATCATAACCTTCCCTCTTAAAATATATAAATGATCTGAAAAGTCTCGTATCATTTCAAATAGTCCACAATTAAATTTGATTTTTTTGACCGAAACTAGTGCAATAATATACTATGAGTTTTGACCGAAACTTGCATTTCGAAAAGTTTCATAGAATATAGTTTTCAGATGATTTTTTTGCATGGACTTCCATCATAACCTTCCCTCTTAACATATATAAATGATATGAAAAGTCTCGTATCATTTCAAATAGTCACCAATTAAATTCGATACTTTTGACCGAAATTAGTGTATAATATACTATGATTTTTGACCGATACTTGCATTTCGAAAAGTTTCATAGAATCTAGTTTTCAGATGATTTTTTTGCATGGGCTTCCATAATAACCTTCCCTCTTAACATATATAAGTGATCTGTCAAGTCTCGTATCATTTCAAATAGTCCACAATTAAATTTGATTTTTTTGACTGAAACTAGTGTATAATATACAATGATTTTTGACCGAAACTTGCATTTCGAAAAGTTTCATAGAATATAGTTTTCAGATGATATGTTTGCTTGGACTTCCATCGTAACCTGCCCTCTTAACATATATAAATGATCTGAAAAGTCTCGTATCATTTCAAATAGTCCCCAATTAAATTCGATATTTTTGACCGAAACTAGTGTATAATATACTATGATTTTTGACCGAAACTTGCATTTCGAAAAGTTTCATAGAATCTAGTTTTCAGATGATTATCTTGCATGGGCTTCCATCATAACCTTCCCACTTAACATATATAATTGATCTGAAAATTCTCGTATCATTTCAAATAGTCAACAATTAAATTCGATATTTTTGACCGAAACTAGTGTATAATATACTATGATTTTTGACCGAAACTTGCATTTCGAAAAGTTTCATAGAATATAGTTTTCAGATGATTTTTTTGCATGGACTTCCATCATAACCTTCCCTCTTAACATATATAAATGATCTGAAAAGTCTCGTATCATTTCAAATAGTCACCAATTAAATTCGATACTTTTGACCGAAATTAGTGTATAATATACTATGATTTTTGACCGAAACTTGCATTTCGAAAAGTTTCATAGAATCTAGTTTTCAGATGATTTTTTTGAATGGGCTTCCATCATAACCTTCCCTCTTAACATATATAAATGATTTGTCAAATCTCGTATCATTTCAAATAGTCCACAATTAAATTTGATTTTTTTGACTGAAACTAGTGCAATAATATACTATGATTTTTGACCGAAACTTGGATTTCGAACAGTTTCATAGAATCTAGTTTTCAGTTAATTTTTTTGCATGGACTTCCATCATAACCTTCCCTCTTAACATATATAAATGATCTGAAAAGTCTCGTATCATTTCAAATAGTCCACAATTAAATTTGATTTTTTTGACCGAAACTAGTGCAATAATATACTATGAGTTTTGACCGAAACTTGCATTTCGAAAAGTTTCATAGAATATAGTTTTCAGATGATTTTTTTGCATGGACTTCCATCATAACCTTCCCTCTTAACATATATAAATGATCTGAAAAGTCTCGTATCATTTCAAATAGTCACCAATTAAATTCGATACTTTTGACCGAAATTAGTGTATAATATACTATGATTTTTGACCGAAACTTGCATTTCGAAAAGTTTCATAGAATCTAGTTTTCAGATGATTTTTTTGCATGGGCTTCCATAATAACCTTCCCTCTTAACATATATAAATGATCTGTCAAGTCTCGTATCATTTCAAATAGTACACAATTAAATTTGATTTTTTTGACTGAAACTAGTGTATAATATACAATGATTTTTGACCGAAACTTGCATTTCGAAAAGTTTCATTGAATATAGTTTTCAGATGATATGTTTGCATGGACTTCCATCGTAACCTGCCCTCTTAACATATATAAATGATCTGAAAAGTCTCGTATCATTTCAAATAGTCCCCAATTAAATTCGATATTTTTGACCGAAACTAGTGTATAATATACTATGATTTTTGACCGAAACTTGCATTTCGAAAAGTTTCATAGAATCTAGTTTTCATATGATTTTCTTGCATGGACTTCCATCGTAACCTTCCCTCTTAACATATATAAATGATCTGTCAAGTCTCATATCATTTCAAATAGTCCACAATTAAATTTGATTTTTTTGACTGAAACTAGTGTATAATATACTATGATTTTTGACCGAAACTTGCATTTCGAAAAGTTTCATAGAATCTAGTTTTCAGATGATTATCTTGCATGGGCTTCCATCATAACCTTCCGACTTAACATATATAATTGATCTGAAAAGTCTCGTATCATTTCAAATAGTCACCAATTAAATTCGATATTTTTGACCGAAACTAGTGTATAATATACTATGATTTTTGACCGAAACTTGCATTTCGAAAAGTTTCATAGAATCTAGTTTTCAGATGATTTTTTTGCATGGGCTTCCATCATATCCTTCCCTCTTAACATATATAAATGATCTGTCAAGTCTCGTATCATTTCAAATAGTCCACAATTAAATTTGATTTTTTTGACTGAAACTAGTGCAATAATATACTATGATTTTTGACCGAAACTTGCATTTCGAAAACTTTCATAGAATCTAGTTTTCAGATGATTCTTTTGCATGGACTTCCATTATAACCTTCCCTCTTAACATATATAAATGATCTGAAAAGTCTCGTATCATTCCAAATAGTCCACAATTAAATTTGATTTTTTTGACTGAAACTGGTGTATAATATACTATGATTTTTGACCGAAACTTGCATTTTGAAAAGTTTCATAGAATCTAGTTTTCAGATGATTATCTTGCATGGGCTTCCATCATAACCTTCCCACTTAACATATATAATTGATCTGAAAAGTCTCGTATCATTTCAAATAGTCACCAATTAAATTTGATATTTTTGACTGAAACTAGTGTATAATATACTATGATTTTTGACCGAAACTTGCATTTCGAAAGGTTTCATAGAATATATTTTTCAGATGATTTTTTTGCATGGACTTCCATCGTAACCTGCTCTCTTAACATATATAAATGATCTGAAAAGTCTCGTATCATTTCAAATAGTCACCAATTAAATTCGATATTTTTGACCGAAACTAGTGTATAATATACTATGATTTTTGACCGTAACTTGCATTTCGAAAAGTTTCATAGAATCTAGTTTTCAGATGATTTTTTTGAATGGGCTTCCATCATAACCTTCCCTCTTAACATATATAAATGATCTGTCAAATCTCGTATCATTTCAAATAGTCCACAATTAAATTTGATTTTTTTGACTGAAACTAGTGCAATAATATACTATGATTTTTGACCGAAACTTGCATTTCGAAAAGTTTCATAGAATCTAGTTTTCAGTTAATTTTTTTGCATGGACTTCCATCATAACCTTCCCTCTTAACATATATAAATGATCTGAAAAGTCTCGTATCATTTCAAATAGTCCACAATTAAATTTGATTTTTTTGACCGAAACTAGTGCAATAATATACTATGAGTTTTGACCGAAACTTGCATTTCGAAAAGTTTCATAGAATATAGTTTTCAGATGATTTTTTTGCATGGACTTCCATCATAACCTTCCCTCTTAACATATATAAATGATCTGAAAAGTCTCGTATCATTTCAAATAGTCACCAATTAAATTCGATACTTTTGACCGAAATTAGTGTATAATATACTATGATTTTTGACCGATACTTGCATTTCGAAAAGTTTCATAGAATCTAGTTTTCAGATGATTTTTTTGCATGGGCTTCCATAATAACCTTCCCTCTTAACATATATAAGTGATCTGTCAAGTCTCGTATCATTTCAAATAGTCCACAATTAAATTTGATTTTTTTGACTGAAACTAGTGTATAATATACAATGATTTTTGACCGAAACTTGCATTTCGAAAAGTTTCATAGAATATAGTTTTCAGATGATATGTTTGCATGGACTTCCATCGTAACCTGCCCTCTTAACATATATAAATGATCTGAAAAGTCTCGTATCATTTCAAATAGTCCCCAATTAAATTCGATATTTTTGACCGAAACTAGTGTATAATATACTATGATTTTTGACCGAAACTTGCATTTCGAAAAGATTCATAGAATCTAGTTTTCAGATGATTATCTTGCATGGGCTTCCATCATAACCTTCCCACTTAACATATATAATTGATCTGAAAATTCTCGTATCATTTCAAATAGTCACCAATTAAATTCGATATTTTTGACCGAAACTAGTGTATAATATACTATGATTTTTGACCGAAACTTGCATTTCGAAAAGTTTCATAGAATATAGTTTTCAGATGATTTTTTTGCATGGACTTCCATCATAACCTTCCCTCTTAACATATATAAATGATCTGAAAAGTCTCGTATCATTTCAAATAGTCACCAATTAAATTCGATACTTTTGACCGAAATTAGTGTATAATATACTATGATTTTTGACCGAAACTTGCATTTCGAAAAGTTTCATAGAATCTAGTTTTCAGATGATTTTTTTGAATGGGCTTCCATCATAACCTTCCCTCTTAACATATATAAATGATTTGTCAAATCTCGTATCATTTCAAATAGTCCACAATTAAATTTGATTTTTTTGACTGAAACTAGTGCAATAATATACTATGATTTTTGACCGAAACTTGCATTTCGAAAAGTTTCATAGAATCTAGTTTTCAGTTAATTTTTTTGCATGGACTTCCATCATAACCTTCCCTCTTAACATATATAAATGATCTGAAAAGTCTCGTATCATTTCAAATAGTCCACAATTAAATTTGATTTTTTTGACCGAAACTAGTGCAATAATATACTATGAGTTTTGACCGAAACTTGCATTTCGAAAAGTTTCATAGAATATAGTTTTCAGATGATTTTTTTGCATGGACTTCCATCATAACCTTCCCTCTTAACATATATAAATGATCTGAAAAGTCTCGTATCATTTCAAATAGTCACCAATTAAATTCGATACTTTTGACCGAAATTAGTGTATAATATACTATGATTTTTGACCGAAACTTGCATTTCGAAAAGTTTCATAGAATCTAGTTTTCAGATGATTTTTTTGCATGGGCTTCCATAATAACCTTCCCTCTTAACATATATAAATGATCTGTCAAGTCTCGTATCATTTCAAATAGTACACAATTAAATTTGATTTTTTTGACTGAAACTAGTGTATAATATACAATGATTTTTGACCGAAACTTGCATTTCGAAAAGTTTCATTGAATATAGTTTTCAGATGATATGTTTGCATGGACTTCCATAGTAACCTGCCCTCTTAACATATATAAATGATCTGAAAAGTCTCGTATCATTTCAAATAGTCCCCAATTAAATTCGATATTTTTGACCGAAACTAGTGTATAATATACTATGATTTTTGACCGAAACTTGCATTTCGAAAAGTTTCATAGAATCTAGTTTTCATATGATTTTCTTGCATGGACTTCCATCGTAACCTTCCCTCTTAACATATATAAATGATCTGTCAAGTCTCATATCATTTCAAATAGTCCACAATTAAATTTGATTTTTTTGACTGAAACTAGTGTATAATATACTATGATTTTTGACCGAAACTTGCATTTCGAAAAGTTTCATAGAATCTAGTTTTCAGATGATTATCTTGCATGGGCTTCCATCATAACCTTCCCACTTAACATATATAATTGATCTGAAAAGTCTCGTATCATTTCAAATAGTCACCAATTAAATTCGATATTTTTGACCGAAACTAGTGTATAATATACTATGATTTTTGACCGAAACTTGCATTTCGAAAAGTTTCATAGAATCTAGTTTTCAGATGATTTTTTTGCATGGGCTTCCATCATATCCTTCCCTCTTAACATATATAAATGATCTGTCAAGTCTCGTATCATTTCAAATAGTCCACAATTAAATTTGATTTTTTTGACTGAAACTAGTGCAATAATATACTATGATTTTTGACCGAAACTTGCATTTCGAAAACTTTCATAGAATCTAGTTTTCAGATGATTTTTTTGCATGGACTTCCATTATAACCTTCCCTCTTAACATATATAAATGATCTGAAAAGTCTCGTATCATTTCAAATAGTCCACAATTAAATTTGATTTTTTTGACTGAAACTGGTGTATAATATACTATGATTTTTGACCGAAACTTGCATTTTGAAAAGTTTCATAGAATCTAGTTTTCAGATGATTATCTTGCATGGGCTTCCATCATAACCTTCCCACTTAACATATATAATTGATCTGAAAAGTCTCGTATCATTTCAAATAGTCACCAATTAAATTTGATATTTTTGACTGAAACTAGTGTATAATATACTATGATTTTTGACCGAAACTTGCATTTCGAAAGGTTTCATAGAATATATTTTTCAGATGATTTTTTTGCATGGACTTCCATCGTAACCTGCTCTCTTAACATATATAAATGATCTGAAAAGTCTCGTATCATTTCAAATAGTCACCAATTAAATTCGATATTTTTGACCGAAACTAGTGTATAATATACTATGATTTTTGACCGTAACTTGCATTTCGAAAAGTTTCATAGAATCTAGTTTTCAGATGATTTTTTTGAATGGGCTTCCATCATAACCTTCCCTCTTAACATATATAAATGATCTGTCAAATCTCGTATCATTTCAAATAGTCCACAATTAAATTTGATTTTTTTGACTGAAACTAGTGCAATAATATACTATGATTTTTGACCGAAACTTGCATTTCGAAAAGTTTCATAGAATCTAGTTTTCAGTTAATTTTTTTGCATGGACTTCCATCATAACCTTCCCTCTTAACATATATAAATGATCTGAAAAGTCTCGTATCATTTCAAATAGTCCACAATTAAATTTGATTTTTTTGACCGAAACTAGTGCAATAATATACTATGAGTTTTGACCGAAACTTGCATTTCGAAAAGTTTCATAGAATATAGTTTTCAGATGATTTTTTTGCATGGACTTCCATCATAACCTTCCCTCTTAACATATATAAATGATCTGAAAAGTCTCGTATCATTTCAAATAGTCACCAATTAAATTCGATACTTTTGACCGAAATTAGTGTATAATATACTATGATTTTTGACCGATACTTGCATTTCGAAAAGTTTCATAGAATCTAGTTTTCAGATGATTTTTTTGCATGGGCTTCCATAATAACCTTCCCTCTTAACATATATAAGTGATCTGTCAAGTCTCGTATCATTTCAAATAGTCCACAATTAAATTTGATTTTTTTGACTGAAACTAGTGTATAATATACAATGATTTTTGACCGAAACTTGCATTTCGAAAAGTTTCATAGAATATAGTTTTCAGATGATATGTTTGCATGGACTTCCATCGTAACCTGCCCTCTTAACATATATAAATGATCTTAAAAGTCTCGTATCATTTCAAATAGTCCCCAATTAAATTCGATATTTTTGACCGAAACTAGTGTATAATATACTATGATTTTTGACCGAAACTTGCATTTCGAAAAGTTTCATAGAATCTAGTTTTCAGATGATTATCTTGCATGGGCTTCCATCATAACCTTCCCACTTAACATATATAATTGATCTGAAAATTCTCGTATCATTTCAAATAGTCACCAATTAAATTCGATATTTTTGACCGAAACTAGTGTATAATATACTATGATTTTTGACCGAAACTTGCATTTCGAAAAGTTTCATAGAATATAGTTTTCAGATGATTTTTTTGCATGGACTTCCATCATAACCTTCCCTCTTAACATATATAAATGATCTGAAAAGTCTCGTATCATTTCAAATAGTCACCAATTAAATTCGATACTTTTGACCGAAATTAGTGTATAATATACTATGATTTTTGACCGAAACTTGCATTTCGAAAAGTTTCATAGAATCTAGTTTTCAGATGATTTTTTTGAATGGGCTTCCATCATAACCTTCCCTCTTAACATATATAAATGATTTGTCAAATCTCGTATCATTTCAAATAGTCCACAATTAAATTTGATTTTTTTGACTGAAACTAGTGCAATAATATACTATGATTTTTGACCGAAACTTGGATTTCAAAAAGTTTCATAGAATCTAGTTTTCAGTTAATTTTTTTGCATGGACTTCCATCATAACCTTCCCTCTTAACATATATAAATGATCTGAAAAGTCTCGTATCATTTCAAATAGTCCACAATTAAATTTGATTTTTTTGACCGAAACTAGTGCAATAATATACTATGAGTTTTGACCGAAACTTGCATTTCGAAAAGTTTCATAGAATATAGTTTTCAGATGATTTTTTTGCATGGACTTCCATCATAACCTTCCCTCTTAACATATATAAATGATCTGAAAAGTCTCGTATCATTTCAAATAGTCACCAATTAAATTCGATACTTTTGACCGAAATTAGTGTATAATATACTATGATTTTTGACCGAAACTTGCATTTCGAAAAGTTTCATAGAATCTAGTTTTCAGATGATTTTTTTGCATGGGCTTCCATAATAACCTTCCCTCTTAACATATATAAATGATCTGTCAAGTCTCGTATCATTTCAAATAGTACACAATTAAATTTGATTTTTTTGACTGAAACTAGTGTATAATATACAATGATTTTTGACCGAAACTTGCATTTCGAAAAGTTTCATTGAATATAGTTTTCAGATGATATGTTTGCATGGACTTCCATAGTAACCTGCCCTCTTAACATATATAAATGATCTGAAAAGTCTCGTATCATTTCAAATAGTCCCCAATTAAATTCGATATTTTTGACCGAAACTAGTGTATAATATACTATGATTTTTGACCGAAACTTGCATTTCGAAAAGTTTCATAGAATCTAGTTTTCATATGATTTTCTTGCATGGACTTCCATCGTAACCTTCCCTCTTAACATATATAAATGATCTGTCAAGTCTCATATCATTTCAAATAGTCCACAATTAAATTTGATTTTTTTGACTGAAACTAGTGTATAATATACTATGATTTTTGACCGAAACTTGCATTTCGAAAAGTTTCATAGAATCTAGTTTTCAGATGATTATCTTGCATGGGCTTCCATCATAACCTTCCCACTTAACATATATAATTGATCTGAAAAGTCTCGTATCATTTCAAATAGTCACCAATTAAATTCGATATTTTTGACCGAAACTAGTGTATAATATACTATGATTTTTGACCGAAACTTGCATTTCGAAAAGTTTCATAGAATCTAGTTTTCAGATGATTTTTTTGCATGGGCTTCCATCATATCCTTCCCTCTTAACATATATAAATGATCTGTCAAGTCTCGTATCATTTCAAATAGTCCACAATTAAATTTGATTTTTTTGACTGAAACTAGTGCAATAATATACTATGATTTTTGACCGAAACTTGCATTTCGAAAACTTTCATAGAATCTAGTTTTCAGATGATTTTTTTGCATGGACTTCCATCATAAACTTCCCTCTTAACATATATAAATGATCTGAAAAGTCTCGTATCATTTCAAATAGTCCACAATTAAATTTGATTTTTTTGACTGAAACTAGTGTATAATATACTATGATTTTTGACCGAAACTTGCATTTTGAAAAGTTTCATAGAATCTAGTTTTCAGATGATTATCTTGCATGGGCTTCCATCATAACCTTCCCACTTAACATATATAATTGATCTGAAAAGTCTTGTATCATTTCAAATAGTCACCAATTAAATTCGATATTTTTGACTGAAACTAGTGTATAATATACTATGATTTTTGACCGAAACTTGCATTTCGAAAAGTTTCATAGAATCTAGTTTTCAGATGATTTTTTTGCATGGGCTTCCATAATAACCTGCCCTCTTAACATATATAAATGATCTGTCAAGTCTCGTATCATTTCAAATAGTCACCAATTAAATTCGATATTTTTGACCGAAACTAGTGTATAATATACTATGATTTTTGACCGAAACTTGCATTTCGAAAAGTTTCATAGAATATAGTTTTTAGATGATTTTCTTGCATGGGCTTCCATAATAACCTTTCCTCTTAACATATATAAATGATCTGTCAAGTCTCGTATCATTTCAAATAGTCCACAATTAAATTTGATTTTTTTGACTGAAACTAGTGTATAATATACTATGATTTTTGACCGAAACTTGCATTTCGAAAGGTTTCATAGAATATATTTTTCAGATGATTTTTTTGCATGGACTTCCATCGTAACCTGCTCTCTTAACATATATAAATGATCTGAAAAGTCTCGTATCATTTCAAATAGTCACCAATTAAATTCGATATTTTTGACCGAAACTAGTGTATAATATACTATGATTTTTGACCGAAACTTGCATTTCGAAAAGTTTCATAGAATCTAGTTTTCAGATGATTTTTTTGCATGGGCTTCCATAATAACCTTCCCTCTTAACATATATAATTGATCTGTCAAGTCTCGTATCATTTCAAATAGTCCACAATTAAATTTGATTTTTTTGACTGAAACTAGTGTATAATATACAATGATTTTTGACCGAAACTTGCATTTCGAAAAGTTTCATAGAATATAGTTTTCAGATGATATGTTTGCATGGACTTCCATCGTAACCTGCCCTCTTAACATATATAAATGATCTGAAAAGTCTCGTATCATTTCAAATAGTCCCCAATTAAATTCGATATTTTTGACCGAAACTAGTGTATAATATACTATGATTTTTGACCGAAACTTGCATTTCGAAAAGTTTCATAGAATCTAGTTTTCAGATGATTATCTTGCATGGGCTTCCATCATAACCTTCCCACTTAACATATATAATTGATCTGAAAATTCTCGTATCATTTCAAATAGTCACCAATTAAATTCGATATTTTTGACCGAAACTAGTGTATAATATACTATGATTTTTGACCGAAACTTGCATTTCGAAAAGTTTCATAGAATATAGTTTTCAGATGATTTTTTTGCATGGACTTCCATCATAACCTTCCCTCTTAACATATATAAATGATCTGAAAAGTCTCGTATCATTTCAAATAGTCACCAATTAAATTCGATACTTTTGACCGAAATTAGTGTATAATATACTATGATTTTTGACCGAAACTTGCATTTCGAAAAGTTTCATAGAATCTAGTTTTCAGATGATTTTTTTGCATGGGCTTCCATAATAACCTTCCCTCTTAACATATATAAATGATCTGTCAAGTCTCGTATCATTTCAAATAGTACACAATTAAATTTGATTTTTTTGACTGAAACTAGTGTATAATATACAATGATTTTTGACCGAAACTTGCATTTCGAAAAGTTTCATTGAATATAGTTTTCAGATGATATGTTTGCATGGACTTCCATAGTAACCTGCCCTCTTAACATATATAAATGATCTGAAAAGTCTCGTATCATTTCAAATAGTCCCCAATTAAATTCGATATTTTTGACCGAAACTAGTGTATAATATACTATGATTTTTGACCGAAACTTGCATTTCGAAAAGTTTCATAGAATCTAGTTTTCATATGATTTTCTTGCATGGACTTCCATCGTAACCTTCCCTCTTAACATATATAAATGATCTGTCAAGTCTCATATCATTTCAAATAGTCCACAATTAAATTTGATTTTTTTGACTGAAACTAGTGTATAATATACTATGATTTTTGACCGAAACTTGCATTTCGAAAAGTTTCATAGAATCTAGTTTTCAGATGATTATCTTGCATGGGCTTCCATCATAACCTTCCCACTTAACATATATAATTGATCTGAAAAGTCTCGTATCATTTCAAATAGTCACCAATTAAATTCGATATTTTTGACCGAAACTAGTGTATAATATACTATGATTTTTGACCGAAACTTGCATTTCGAAAAGTTTCATAGAATCTAGTTTTCAGATGATTTTTTTGCATGGGCTTCCATCATATCCTTCCCTCTTAACATATATAAATGATCTGTCAAGTCTCGTATCATTTCAAATAGTCCACAATTAAATTTGATTTTTTTGACTGAAACTAGTGCAATAATATACTATGATTTTTGACCGAAACTTGCATTTCGAAAACTTTCATAGAATCTAGTTTTCAGATGATTTTTTTGCATGGACTTCCATCATAAACTTCCCTCTTAACATATATAAATGATCTGAAAAGTCTCGTATCATTTCAAATAGTCCACAATTAAATTTGATTTTTTTGACTGAAACTAGTGTATAATATACTATGATTTTTGACCGAAACTTGCATTTTGAAAAGTTTCATAGAATCTAGTTTTCAGATGATTATCTTGCATGGGCTTCCATCATAACCTTCCCACTTAACATATATAATTGATCTGAAAAGTCTTGTATCATTTCAAATAGTCACCAATTAAATTCGATATTTTTGACTGAAACTAGTGTATAATATACTATGATTTTTGACCGAAACTTGCATTTCGAAAAGTTTCATAGAATCTAGTTTTCAGATGATTTTTTTGCATGGGCTTCCATAATAACCTGCCCTCTTAACATATATAAATGATCTGTCAAGTCTCGTATCATTTCAAATAGTCACCAATTAAATTCGATATTTTTGACCGAAACTAGTGTATAATATACTATGATTTTTGACCGAAACTTGCATTTCGAAAAGTTTCATAGAATATAGTTTTTAGATGATTTTCTTGCATGGGCTTCCATAATAACCTTTCCTCTTAACATATATAAATGATCTGTCAAGTCTCGTATCATTTCAAATAGTCCACAATTAAATTTGATTTTTTTGACTGAAACTAGTGTATAATATACTATGATTTTTGACCGAAACTTGCATTTCGAAAGGTTTCATAGAATATATTTTTCAGATGATTTTTTTGCATGGACTTCCATCGTAACCTGCTCTCTTAACATATATAAATGATCTGAAAAGTCTCGTATCATTTCAAATAGTCACCAATTAAATTCGATATTTTTGACCGAAACTAGTGTATAATATACTATGATTTTTGACCGAAACTTGCATTTCGAAAAGTTTCATAGAATCTAGTTTTCAGATGATTTTTTTGCATGGGCTTCCATAATAACCTTCCCTCTTAACATATATAATTGATCTGTCAAGTCTCGTATCATTTCAAATAGTCCACAATTAAATTTGATTTTTTTGACTGAAACTAGTGTATAATATACAATGATTTTTGACCGAAACTTGCATTTCGAAAAGTTTCATAGAATATAGTTTTCAGATGATATGTTTGCATGGACTTCCATCGTAACCTGCCCTCTTAACATATATAAATGATCTGAAAAGTCTCGTATCATTTCAAATAGTCCCCAATTAAATTCGATATTTTTGACCGAAACTAGTGTATAATATACTATGATTTTTGACCGAAACTTGCATTTCGAAAAGTTTCATAGAATCTAGTTTTCAGATGATTATCTTGCATGGGCTTCCATCATAACCTTCCCACTTAACATATATAATTGATCTGAAAATTCTCGTATCATTTCAAATAGTCACCAATTAAATTCGATATTTTTGACCGAAACTAGTGTATAATATACTATGATTTTTGACCGAAACTTGCATTTCGAAAAGTTTCATAGAATATAGTTTTCAGATGATTTTTTTGCATGGACTTCCATCATAACCTTCCCTCTTAACATATATAAATGATCTGAAAAGTCTCGTATCATTTCAAATAGTCACCAATTAAATTCGATACTTTTGACCGAAATTAGTGTATAATATACTATGATTTTTGACCGAAACTTGCATTTCGAAAAGTTTCATAGAATCTAGTTTTCAGATGATTTTTTTGCATGGGCTTCCATAATAACCTTCCCTCTTAACATATATAAATGATCTATCAAGTCTCGTATCATTTCAAATAGTCCACAATTAAATTTGATTTTTTTGACTGAAACTAGTGTATAATATACAATGATTTTTGACCGAAACTTGCATTTCGAAAAGTTTCATAGAATATAGTTTTCAGATGATATGTTTGCATGGACTTCAATCGTAACCTGCCCTCTTAACATATATAAATGATCTGAAAAGTCTCGTATCATTTCAAATAGTCCCCAATTAAATTCGATATTTTTGACCGAAACTAGTGTATAATATACTATGATTTTTGACCGAAACTTGCATTTCGAAAAGTTTCATAGAATCTAGTTTTCATATGATTTTCTTGCATGGACTTCCATCGTAACCTTCCCTCTTAACATATATAAATGATCTGTCAAGTCTCATATCATTTCAAATAGTCCACAATTAAATTTGATTTTTTTGACTGAAACTAGTGTATAATATACTATGATTTTTGACCGAAACTTGCATTTCGAAAAGTTTCATAGAATCTAGTTTTCAGATGATTATCTTGCATGGGCTTCCATCATAACCTTCCCACTTAACATATATAATTGATCTGAAAAGTCTCGTATCATTTCAAATAGTCACCAATTAAATTCGATATTTTTGACCGAAACTAGTGTATAATATACTATGATTTTTGACCGAAACTTGCATTTCGAAAAGTTTCATAGAATCTAGTTTTCAGATGATTTTTTTGCATGGGCTTCCATCATATCCTTCCCTCTTAACATATATAAATGATCTGTCAAGTCTCGTATCATTTCAAATAGTCCACAATTAAATTTGATTTTTTTGACTGAAACTAGTGCAATAATATACTATGATTTTTGACCGAAACTTGCATTTCGAAAACTTTCATAGAATCTAGTTTTCAGATGATTTTTTTGCATGGACTTCCATCATAAACTTCCCTCTTAACATATATAAATGATCTGAAAAGTCTCGTATCATTTCAAATAGTCCACAATTAAATTTGATTTTTTTGACTGAAACTAGTGTATAATATACTATGATTTTTGACCGAAACTTGCATTTTGAAAAGTTTCATAGAATCTAGTTTTCAGATGATTATCTTGCATGGGCTTCCATCATAACCTTCCCACTTAACATATATAATTGATCTGAAAAGTCTTGTATCATTTCAAATAGTCACCAATTAAATTCGATATTTTTGACTGAAACTAGTGTATAATATACTATGATTTTTGACCGAAACTTGCATTTCGAAAAGTTTCATAGAATCTAGTTTTCAGATGATTTTTTTGCATGGGCTTCCATAATAACCTGCCCTCTTAACATATATAAATGATCTGTCAAGTCTCGTATCATTTCAAATAGTCACCAATTAAATTCGATATTTTTGACCGAAACTAGTGTATAATATACTATGATTTTTGACCGAAACTTGCATTTCGAAAAGTTTCATAGAATATAGTTTTTAGATGATTTTCTTGCATGGGCTTCCATAATAACCTTTCCTCTTAACATATATAAATGATCTGTCAAGTCTCGTATCATTTCAAATAGTCCACAATTAAATTTGATTTTTTTGACTGAAACTAGTGTATAATATACTATGATTTTTGACCGAAACTTGCATTTCGAAAGGTTTCATAGAATATATTTTTCAGATGATTTTTTTGCATGGACTTCCATCGTAACCTGCTCTCTTAACATATATAAATGATCTGAAAAGTCTCGTATCATTTCAAATAGTCACCAATTAAATTCGATATTTTTGACCGAAACTAGTGTATAATATACTATGATTTTTGACCGAAACTTGCATTTCGAAAAGTTTCATAGAATCTAGTTTTCAGATGATTTTTTTGCATGGGCTTCCATAATAACCTTCCCTCTTAACATATATAATTGATCTGTCAAGTCTCGTATCATTTCAAATAGTCCACAATTAAATTTGATTTTTTTGACTGAAACTAGTGTATAATATACAATGATTTTTGACCGAAACTTGCATTTCGAAAAGTTTCATAGAATATAGTTTTCAGATGATATGTTTGCATGGACTTCCATCGTAACCTGCCCTCTTAACATATATAAATGATCTGAAAAGTCTCGTATCATTTCAAATAGTCCCCAATTAAATTCGATATTTTTGACCGAAACTAGTGTATAATATACTATGATTTTTGACCGAAACTTGCATTTCGAAAAGTTTCATAGAATCTAGTTTTCAGATGATTATCTTGCATGGGCTTCCATCATAACCTTCCCACTTAACATATATAATTGATCTGAAAATTCTCGTATCATTTCAAATAGTCACCAATTAAATTCGATATTTTTGACCGAAACTAGTGTATAATATACTATGATTTTTGACCGAAACTTGCATTTCGAAAAGTTTCATAGAATATAGTTTTCAGATGATTTTTTTGCATGGACTTCCATCATAACCTTCCCTCTTAACATATATAAATGATCTGAAAAGTCTCGTATCATTTCAAATAGTCACCAATTAAATTCGATACTTTTGACCGAAATTAGTGTATAATATACTATGATTTTTGACCGAAACTTGCATTTCGAAAAGTTTCATAGAATCTAGTTTTCAGATGATTTTTTTGCATGGGCTTCCATAATAACCTTCCCTCTTAACATATATAAATGATCTATCAAGTCTCGTATCATTTCAAATAGTCCACAATTAAATTTGATTTTTTTGACTGAAACTAGTGTATAATATACAATGATTTTTGACCGAAACTTGCATTTCGAAAAGTTTCATAGAATATAGTTTTCAGATGATATGTTTGCATGGACTTCAATCGTAACCTGCCCTCTTAACATATATAAATGATCTGAAAAGTCTCGTATCATTTCAAATAGTCCCCAATTAAATTCGATATTTTTGACCGAAACTAGTGTATAATATACTATGATTTTTGACCGAAACTTGCATTTCGAAAAGTTTCATAGAATCTAGTTTTCATATGATTTTCTTGCATGGACTTCCATCGTAACCTTCCCTCTTAACATATATAAATGATCTGTCAAGTCTCATATCATTTCAAATAGTCCACAATTAAATTTGATTTTTTTGACTGAAACTAGTGTATAATATACTATGATTTTTGACCGAAACTTGCATTTTGAAAAGTTTCATAGAATCTAGTTTTCAGATGATTATCTTGCATGGGCTTCCATCATAACCTTCCCACTTAACATATATAATTGATCTGAAAAGTCTTGTATCATTTCAAATAGTCACCAATTAAATTCGATATTTTTGACTGAAACTAGTGTATAATATACTATGATTTTTGACCGAAACTTGCATTTCGAAAAGTTTCATAGAATCTAGTTTTCAGATGATTTTTTTGCATGGGCTTCCATAATAACCTGCCCTCTTAACATATATAAATGATCTGTCAAGTCTCGTATCATTTCAAATAGTCACCAATTAAATTCGATATTTTTGACCGAAACTAGTGTATAATATACTATGATTTTTGACCGAAACTTGCATTTCGAAAAGTTTCATAGAATATAGTTTTTAGATGATTTTCTTGCATGGGCTTCCATAATAACCTTTCCTCTTAACATATATAAATGATCTGTCAAGTCTCGTATCATTTCAAATAGTCCACAATTAAATTTGATTTTTTTGACTGAAACTAGTGTATAATATACTATGATTTTTGACCGAAACTTGCATTTCGAAAGGTTTCATAGAATATATTTTTCAGATGATTTTTTTGCATGGACTTCCATCGTAACCTGCTCTCTTAACATATATAAATGATCTGAAAAGTCTCGTATCATTTCAAATAGTCACCAATTAAATTCGATATTTTTGACCGAAACTAGTGTATAATATACTATGATTTTTGACCGAAACTTGCATTTCGAAAAGTTTCATAGAATCTAGTTTTCAGATGATTTTTTTGCATGGGCTTCCATAATAACCTTCCCTCTTAACATATATAATTGATCTGTCAAGTCTCGTATCATTTCAAATAGTCCACAATTAAATTTGATTTTTTTGACTGAAACTAGTGTATAATATACAATGATTTTTGACCGAAACTTGCATTTCGAAAAGTTTCATAGAATATAGTTTTCAGATGATATGTTTGCATGGACTTCCATCGTAACCTGCCCTCTTAACATATATAAATGATCTGAAAAGTCTCGTATCATTTCAAATAGTCCCCAATTAAATTCGATATTTTTGACCGAAACTAGTGTATAATATACTATGATTTTTGACCGAAACTTGCATTTCGAAAAGTTTCATAGAATCTAGTTTTCAGATGATTATCTTGCATGGGCTTCCATCATAACCTTCCCACTTAACATATATAATTGATCTGAAAATTCTCGTATCATTTCAAATAGTCACCAATTAAATTCGATATTTTTGACCGAAACTAGTGTATAATATACTATGATTTTTGACCGAAACTTGCATTTCGAAAAGTTTCATAGAATATAGTTTTCAGATGATTTTTTTGCATGGACTTCCATCATAACCTTCCCTCTTAACATATATAAATGATCTGAAAAGTCTCGTATCATTTCAAATAGTCACCAATTAAATTCGATACTTTTGACCGAAATTAGTGTATAATATACTATGATTTTTGACCGAAACTTGCATTTCGAAAAGTTTCATAGAATCTAGTTTTCAGATGATTTTTTTGCATGGGCTTCCATAATAACCTTCCCTCTTAACATATATAAATGATCTATCAAGTCTCGTATCATTTCAAATAGTCCACAATTAAATTTGATTTTTTTGACTGAAACTAGTGTATAATATACAATGATTTTTGACCGAAACTTGCATTTCGAAAAGTTTCATAGAATATAGTTTTCAGATGATATGTTTGCATGGACTTCAATCGTAACCTGCCCTCTTAACATATATAAATGATCTGAAAAGTCTCGTATCATTTCAAATAGTCCCCAATTAAATTCGATATTTTTGACCGAAACTAGTGTATAATATACTATGATTTTTGACCGAAACTTGCATTTCGAAAAGTTTCATAGAATCTAGTTTTCATATGATTTTCTTGCATGGACTTCCATCGTAACCTTCCCTCTTAACATATATAAATGATCTGTCAAGTCTCATATCATTTCAAATAGTCCACAATTAAATTTGATTTTTTTGACTGAAACTAGTGTATAATATACTATGATTTTTGACCGAAACTTGCATTTCGAAAAGTTTCATAGAATCTAGTTTTCAGATGATTATCTTGCATGGGCTTCCATCATAACCTTCCCACTTAACATATATAATTGATCTGAAAAGTCTCGTATCATTTCAAATAGTCACCAATTAAATTCGATATTTTTGACCGAAACTAGTGTATAATATACTATGATTTTTGACCGAAACTTGCATTTCGAAAAGTTTCATAGAATCTAGTTTTCAGATGATTTTTTTGCATGGGCTTCCTTCATATCCTTCCCTCTTAACATATATAAATGATCTGTCAAGTCTCGTATCATTTCAAATAGTCCACAATTAAATTTGATTTTTTTGACTGAAACTAGTGCAATAATATACTATGATTTTTGACCGAAACTTGCATTTCGAAAACTTTCATAGAATCTAGTTTTCAGATGATTTTTTTGCATGGACTTCCATCATAAACTTCCCTCTTAACATATATAAATGATCTGAAAAGTCTCGTATCATTTCAAATAGTCCACAATTAAATTTGATTTTTTTGACTGAAACTAGTGTATAATATACTATGATTTTTGACCGAAACTTGCATTTTGAAAAGTTTCATAGAATCTAGTTTTCAGATGATTATCTTGCATGGGCTTCCATCATAACCTTCCCACTTAACATATATAATTGATCTGAAAAGTCTTGTATCATTTCAAATAGTCACCAATTAAATTCGATATTTTTGACTGAAACTAGTGTATAATATACTATGATTTTTGACCGAAACTTGCATTTCGAAAAGTTTCATAGAATCTAGTTTTCAGATGATTTTTTTGCATGGGCTTCCATAATAACCTGCCCTCTTAACATATATAAATGATCTGTCAAGTCTCGTATCATTTCAAATAGTCACCAATTAAATTCGATATTTTTGACCGAAACTAGTGTATAATATACTATGATTTTTGACCGAAACTTGCATTTCGAAAAGTTTCATAGAATATAGTTTTTAGATGATTTTCTTGCATGGGCTTCCATAATAACCTTTCCTCTTAACATATATAAATGATCTGTCAAGTCTCGTATCATTTCAAATAGTCCACAATTAAATTTGATTTTTTTGACTGAAACTAGTGTATAATATACTATGATTTTTGACCGAAACTTGCATTTCGAAAGGTTTCATAGAATATATTTTTCAGATGATTTTTTTGCATGGACTTCCATCGTAACCTGCTCTCTTAACATATATAAATGATCTGAAAAGTCTCGTATCATTTCAAATAGTCACCAATTAAATTCGATATTTTTGACCGAAACTAGTGTATAATATACTATGATTTTTGACCGAAACTTGCATTTCGAAAAGTTTCATAGAATCTAGTTTTCAGATGATTTTTTTGCATGGGCTTCCATAATAACCTTCCCTCTTAACATATATAATTGATCTGTCAAGTCTCGTATCATTTCAAATAGTCCACAATTAAATTTGATTTTTTTGACTGAAACTAGTGTATAATATACAATGATTTTTGACCGAAACTTGCATTTCGAAAAGTTTCATAGAATATAGTTTTCAGATGATATGTTTGCATGGACTTCCATCGTAACCTGCCCTCTTAACATATATAAATGATCTGAAAAGTCTCGTATCATTTCAAATAGTCCCCAATTAAATTCGATATTTTTGACCGAAACTAGTGTATAATATACTATGATTTTTGACCGAAACTTGCATTTCGAAAAGTTTCATAGAATCTAGTTTTCAGATGATTATCTTGCATGGGCTTCCATCATAACCTTCCCACTTAACATATATAATTGATCTGAAAATTCTCGTATCATTTCAAATAGTCACCAATTAAATTCGATATTTTTGACCGAAACTAGTGTATAATATACTATGATTTTTGACCGAAACTTGCATTTCGAAAAGTTTCATAGAATATAGTTTTCAGATGATTTTTTTGCATGGACTTCCATCATAACCTTCCCTCTTAACATATATAAATGATCTGAAAAGTCTCGTATCATTTCAAATAGTCACCAATTAAATTCGATACTTTTGACCGAAAGTAGTGTATAATATACTATGATTTTTGACCGAAACTTGCATTTCGAAAAGTTTCATAGAATCTAGTTTTCAGATGATTTTTTTGCATGGGCTTCCATAATAACCTTCCCTCTTAACATATATAAATGATTTGTCAAATCTCGTATCATTTCAAATAGTCCACAATTAAATTTGATTTTTTTGACTGAAACTAGTGTATAATATACAACGATTTTTGACCGAAACTTGCATTTCGAAAAGTTTCATAGAATATAGTTTTCAGATGATATGTTTGCATGGACTTCCATCGTAACCTGCCCTCTTAACATATATAAATGATCTGAAAAGTCTCGTATCATTTCAAATAGTCCCCAATTAAATTCGATATTTTTGACCGAAACTAGTGTATAATATACTATGATTTTTGACCGAAACTTGCATTTCGAAAAGTTTCATAGAATCTAATTTTCATATGATTTTCTTGCATGGACTTCCATCGTAACCTTCCCTCTTAACATATATAAATGATCTGTCAAGTCTCATATCATTTCAAATAGTCCACAATTAAATTTGATTTTTTTGACTGAAACTAGTGTATAATATACTATGATTTTTGACCGAAACTTGCATTTCGAAAAGTTTCATAGAATCTAGTTTTCAGATGATTATCTTGCATGGGCTTCCATCATAACCTTCCCACTTAACATATATAATTGATCTGAAAATTCTCGTATCATTTCAAATAGTCACCAATTAAATTCGATATTTTTGACCGAAACTAGTGTATAATATACTATGATTTTTGACCGAAACTTGCATTTCAAAAAGTTTCATAGAATATAGTTTTCAGATGATTTTTTTGCATGGACTTCCATCATAACCTTCCCTCTTAACATATATAAATGATCTGAAAAGTCTCGTATCATTTCAAATAGTCACCAATTAAATTCGATACTTTTGACCGAAATTAGTGTATAATATACTATGATTTTTGACCGAAACTTGCATTTCGAAAAGTTTCATAGAATCTAGTTTTCAGATGATTTTTTTGCATGGGCTTCCATAATAACCTTCCCTCTTAACATATATAAATGATCTATCAAGTCTCGTATCATTTCAAATAGTCCACAATTAAATTTGATTTTTTTGACTGAAACTAGTGTATAATATACAATGATTTTTGACCGAAACTTGCATTTTGAAAAGTTTCATAGAATATAGTTTTCAGATGAAATGTTTGCATGGACTTCCATCGTAACCTGCCCTCTTAACATATATAAATGATCTGAAAAGTCTCGTATCATTTCAAATAGTCCCCAATTAAATTCGATATTTTTGACTGAAACAAGTGTATAATATACTATGATTTTTGACCGAAACTTGCATTTCGAAAAGTTTCATAGAATCTAGTTTTCAGATGATTATCTTGCATGGGCTTCCATCATAACCTTCCCACTTAACATATATAATTGATCTGAAAATTCTCGTATCATTTCAAATAGTCACCAATTAAATTCGATATTTTTGACCGAAACTAGTGTATAATATACTATGATTTTTGACCGAAACTTGCATTTCGAAAAGTTTCATAGAATATAGTTTTCAGATGATTTTTTTGCATGGACTTCCATCATAACCTTCCCTCTTAACATATATAAATGATCTAAAAAGTCTCGTATCATTTCAAATAGTCACCAATTAAATTCGATACTTTTGACCGAAATTAGTGTATAATATACTATGATTTTTGACCGAAACTTGCATTTCGAAAAGTTTCATAGAATCTAGTTTTCAGATGATTTTTTTGCATGGGCTTCCATAATAACCTTCCCTCTTAACATATATAAATGATCTATCAAGTCTCGTATCATTTCAAATAGTCCACAATTAAATTTGATTTTTTTGACTGAAACTAGTGTATAATATACAATGATTTTTGACCGAAACTTGCATTTCGAAAAGTTTCATAGAATATAGTTTTCAGATGATATGTTTGCATGGACTTCCATCGTAACCTGCCCTCTTAACATATATAAATGATCTGAAAAGTCTCGTATCATTTCAAATAGTCCCCAATTAAATTCGATATTTTTGACCGAAACTAGTGTATAATATACTATGATTTTTGACCGAAACTTGCATTTCGAAAAGTTTCATAGAATCTTGTTTTCATATGATTTTCTTGCATGGACTTCCATCGTAACCTTCCCTCTTAACATATATAAATGATCTGTCAAGTCTCATATCATTTCAAATAGTCCACAATTAAATTTGATTTTTTTGACTGAAACTAGTGTATAATACTATGATTTTTGACCGAAACTTGCATTTCGAAAAGTTTCATAGAATCTAGTTTTCAGATGATTATCTTGCACGGGCTTCCATCATAACCTTCCCACTTAACATATATAATTGATCTGAAGAGTCTCGTATCATTTCAAATAGTCACCAATTAAATTCGATATTTTTGACCGAAACAAGTGTATAATATACTATGATTTTTGACCGAAACTTGCATTTCGAAAAGATTCATAGAATATAGTTTTCAGATGATTTTTTTGCATGGACTTCCATCGTAACTTGCCCTCTTAACATATATAAATGATCTGAAAAGTCTCGTATTATTTCAAATAGTCCCCATTAAATTCGATATTTTTGACCGAAACTAGTGTATAATATACTATGATTTTTGACCGAAACTTGCATTTCGAAAAGTTTCATAGAATCTAGTTTTCATATGATTTTCTTGCATGGACTTCCATCGTAACCTTCCCTCTTAACATATATAAATGATCTGTCAAGTCTCATATCATTTCAAATAGTCCACAATTAAATTTGATTTTTTTGACTGAAACTAGTGTATAATATACTATGATTTTTGACCGAAACTTGCATTTCGAAAAGTTTCATAGAATCTAGTTTTCAGATGATTATCTTGCATGGGCTTCCATCATAACCTTCCCACTTAACATATATAATTGATCTGAAAAGTCTCGTATCATTTCAAATAGTCACCAATTAAATTCGATATTTTTGACCGAAACTAGTGTATAATATACTATGATTTTTGACCGAAACATGCATTTCGAAAAGTTTCATAGAATCTAGTTTTCAGATGATTTTTTTGCATGGGCTTCCATCATAACCTTCCCTCTTAACATATATAAATGATCTGTCAAGTCTCGTATCATTTCAAATAGTCCACAATTAAATTTGATTTTTTTGACTGAAACTAGTGCAATAATATACTATGATTTTTGACCGAAACTTGCATTTCGAAAACTTTCATAGAATCTAGTTTTCAGATGATTTTTTTGCATGGACTTCCATCATAACCTTCCCTCTTAACATATATAAATGATCTGAAAAGTCTCGTATCATTTCAAATAGTCACCAATTAAATTTGATATTTTTGACCGAAACTAGTGCAATAATATACTATGATTTTTGACCGAAACTTGCATTTCGAAAAGTTTCATAGAATCTAGTTTTCAGATGATTATCTTGCATGGGCTTCCATCATAACCTTCCCACTTAACATATATAATTGATCTGAAAATTCTCGTATCATTTCAAATAGTCACCAATTAAATTCGATATTTTTGACCGAAACTAGTGTATAATATACTATGATTTTTGACCGAAACTTGCATTTCAAAAAGTTTCATAGAATATTGTTTTCAGATGATTTTTTTGCATGGACTTCCATCATAACCTTCCCTCTTAACATATATAAATGATCTGAAAAGTCTCGTATCATTTCAAATAGTCACCAATTAAATTCGATAATTTTGACCGAAATTAGTGTATAATATACTATGATTTTTGACCGAAACTTGCATTTCGAAAAGTTTCATAGAATCTAGTTTTCAGATGATTTTTTTGCATGGGCTTCCATAATAACCTTCCCTTTTAACATATATAAATGATCTATCAAGTCTCGTATCATTTCAAATAGTCCACAATTAAATTTGATTTTTTTGACTGAAACTAGTGTATAATATACAATGATTTTTGACCGAAACTTGCATTTCGAAAAGTTTCATAGAATATAGTTTTCAGATGATATGTTTGCATGGACTTCCATCGTAACCTGCCCTCTTAACATATATAAATGATCTGAAAAGTCTCGTATCATTTCAAATAGTCCCCAATTAAATTCGATATTTTTGACCGAAACTAGTGTATAATATACTATGATTTTTGACCGAAACTTGCATTTCGAAAAGTTTCATAGAATCTTGTTTTCATATGATTTTCTTGCATGGACTTCCATCGTAACCTTCCCTCTTAACATATATAAATGATCTGTCAAGTCTCATATCATTTCAAATAGTCCACAATTAAATTTGATTTTTTTGACTGAAACTAGTGTATAATACTATGATTTTTGACCGAAACTTGCATTTCGAAAAGTTTCATAGAATCTAGTTTTCAGATGATTATCTTGCACGGGCTTCCAACATAACCTTCCCACTTAACATATATAATTGATCTGAAAAGTCTCGTATCATTTCAAATAGTCACCAATTAAATTCGATATTTTTGACCGAAACAAGTGTATAATATACTATGATTTTTGACCGAAACTTGCATTTCGAAAAGATTCATAGAATATAGTTTTCAGATGATTTTTTTGCATGGACTTCCATCGTAACCTGCCCTCTTAACATATATAAATGATCTGAAAAGTCTCGTATCATTTCAAATAGTCCCCATTAAATTCGATATTTTTGACCGAAACTAGTGTATAATATACTATGATTTTTGACCGAAACTTGCATTTCGAAAAGTTTCATAGAATCTAGTTTTCATATGATTTTCTTGCATGGACTTCCATCGTAACCTTCCCTCTTAACATATATAAATGATCTGTCAAGTCTCATATCATTTCAAATAGTCCACAATTAAATTTGATTTTTTTGACTGAAACTAGTGTATAATATACTATGATTTTTGACCGAAACTTGCATTTCGAAAAGTTTCATAGAATCTAGTTTTCAGATGATTATCTTGCATGGGCTTCCATCATAACCTTCCCACTTAACATATATAATTGATCTGAAAAGTCTCGTATCATTTCAAATAGTCACCAATTAAATTCGATATTTTTGACCGAAACTAGTGTATAATATACTATGATTTTTGACCGAAACATGCATTTCGAAAAGTTTCATAGAATCTAGTTTTCAGATGATTTTTTTGCATGGGCTTCCATCATAACCTTCCCTCTTAACATATATAAATGATCTGTCAAGTCTCGTATCATTTCAAATAGTCCACAATTAAATTTGATTTTTTTGACTGAAACTAGTGCAATAATATACTATGATTTTTGACCGAAACTTGCATTTCGAAAACTTTCATAGAATCTAGTTTTCAGATGATTTTTTTGCATGGACTTCCATCATAACCTTCCCTCTTAACATATATAAATGATCTGAAAAGTCTCATATCATTTCAAATAGTCACCAATTAAATTTGATATTTTTGACCGAAACTAGTGCAATAATATACTATGATTTTTGACCGAAACTTGCATTTCGAAAAGTTTCATAGAATCTAGTTTTCAGATGATTTTTTTGCATGGACTTCCATCATAACCTTCCCTCTTAACATATATAAATGATCTGAAAAGTCTCGTATCATTTCAAATAGTCACCAATTAAATTTGATATTTTTGACCGAAACTAGTGCAATAAAATACTATGATTTTTGACCGAAACTTGCACTTTGAAAAGTTTCATAGAATCTAGTTTTCAGATGATTTTTTTGCATGGACTTCCATCATAACCTTCCCTCTTAACATATATAAATGATCTGAAAAGTCTCGTATCATTTCAAATAGTCACCAATTAAATTTGATATTTTTGACCGAAACTAGTGTATTATATACTATGATTTTTGACCGAAACTTGCATTTCGAAAAGTTTCATAGAATCTAGTTTTCAGATGATTTTTTTGCATGGACTTCCATCATAACCTTCCCCCTTAACATATATAAATGATCTGAAAAGTCTCGTATCATTTCAAATAGTCACCAATTAAATTCGATATTTTTGACCGAAACTAGTGTATAATATACTATGAATTTTGACCGAAGCATGCATTTTGAAAAGTTTCATAGAATCTAGTTTTCAGATGATTTTTTTGCATGGGCTTCCATAATAACCTTCCCTCTTATCATATATAAATGATCTGTCAAGTCTCGTATCATTTCAAATAGTCCACAATTAAATTTGATTTTTTTGAATGAAACTAGTGTATAATATACTATGATTTTTGACCGAAACCTGCATTTCGAAAAGTTTCATAGAATCTAGTTTTCAGATGATTTTTTTGCATGGGCTTCCATAATAACCTGCCCTCTTAACATATATAAATGATCTGTCAAGTCTCGTATCATTTCAAATAGTCACCAATTAAATTCGATATTTTTGACCGAAACTAGTGTATAATATACTATGATTTTTGACCGAAACTTGCATTTCGAAAAGTTTCATAGAATATAGTTTTCAGATGATTTTCTTGCATGGGCTTCCATAATAACCTTCCCTCTTAACATATATAAATGATCTATCAAGTCTCGTATCATTTAAAATAGTCCACAATTAAATTTGATTTTTTTGACTGAAACTAGTGTATAATATACAATGATTTTTGACCGAAACTTGCATTTCGAAAAGTTTCATAGAATATAGTTTTCAGATGATATGTTTGCATGGACTTCCATCGTAACCTGCCCTCTTAACATATATAAATGATCTGAAAAGTCTCGTATCATTTCAAATAGTCCCCAATTAAATTCTATATTTTTGACCGAAACTAGTGTATAATATACTATGATTTTTGACCGAAACTTGCATTTCGAAAAGTTTCATAGAATCTAGTTTTCATATGATTTTCTTGCATGGACTTCCATCGTAACCTTCCCTCTTAACATATATAAATGATCTGTCAAGTCTCATATCATTTCAAATAGTCCACAATTAAATTTGATTTTTTTGACTGAAACTAGTGTATAATATACTATGATTTTTGACCGAAACTTGCATTTCGAAAAGTTTCATAGAATCTAGTTTTCAGATGATTATCTTGCATGGGCTTCCATCATAACCTTCCCACTTAACATATATAATTGATCTGAAAATTCTCGTATCATTTCAAATAGTCACCAATTAAATTCGATATTTTTGACCGAAACTAGTGTATAATATACTATGATTTTTGACCGAAACTTGCATTTCAAAAAGTTTCATAGAATATAGTTTTCAGATGATTTTTTTGCATGGACTTCCATCATAACCTTCCCTCTTAACATATATAAATGATCTGAAAAGTCTCGTATCATTTCAAATAGTCACCAATTAAATTCGATACTTTTGACCGAAATTACTGTATAATATACTATGATTTTTGACCGAAACTTGCATTTCGAAAAGTTTCATAGAATCTAGTTTTCAGATGATTTTTTTGCATGGGCTTCCATAATAACCTTCCCTCTTAACATATATAAATGATCTATCAAGTCTCGTATCATTTCAAATAGTCCACAATTAAATTTGATTTTTTTGACTGAAACTAGTGTATAATATACAATGATTTTTGACCGAAACTTGCATTTCGAAAAGTTTCATAGAATATAGTTTTCAGATGATATGTTTGCATGGACTTCCATCGTAACCTGCCCTCTTAACATATATAAATGATATGAAAAGTCTCGTATCATTTCAAATAGTCCCCAATTAAATTCGATATTTTTGACCGAAACTAGTGTATAATATACTATGATTTTTGACCGAAACTTGCATTTCGAAAAGTTTCATAGAATCTTGTTTTCATATGATTTTCTTGCATGGACTTCCATCGTAACCTTCCCTCTTAACATATATAAATGATCTGTCAAGTCTCATATCATTTCAAATAGTCCACAATTAAATTTGATTTTTTTGACTGAAACTAGTGTATAATACTATGATTTTTGACCGAAACTTGCATTTCGAAAAGTTTCATAGAATCTAGTTTTCAGATGATTATCTTGCATGGGCTTCCATCATAACCTTCCCACTTAACATATATAATTGATCTGAAAAGTCTTGTATCATTTCAAATAGTCACCAATTAAATTCGATATTTTTGACCGAAACTAGTGTATAATATACTATGATTTTTGACCGAAACTTGCATTTCGAAAAGATTCATAGAATATAGTTTTCAGATGATTTTTTTGCATTGACTTCCATCATAAGCTTCCCTCTTAACATATATAAATGATCTGAAAAGTCTCGTATCATTTCAAATAGTCCCCAATTAAATTCGATATTTTTGACCGAAACTAGTGTATAATATACTATGATTTTTGACCGAAACTTGCATTTCGAAAAGTTTCATAGAATCTAGTTTTCATATGATTTTCTTGCATGGACTTCCATCGTAACCTTCCCTCTTAACATATATAAATGATCTGTCAAGTCTCATATCATTTCAAATAGTCCACAATTAAATTTGATTTTTTTGACTGAAACTAGTGTATAATATACTATGATTTTTGACCGAAACTTGCATTTCGAAAAGTTTCATAGAATCTAGTTTTTAGATGATTATCTTGCATGGGCTTCATTCATAACCTTACCACTTAACATATATAATTGATCTGAAAAGTCTCGTATCATTTCAAATAGTCACCAATTAAATTCGATATTTTTGACCGAAACTAGTGTATAATATACTATGATTTTTGACCGAAACTTGCATTTCGAAAAGTTTCATAGAATCTAGTTTTCAGATGATTTTTTTGCATGGGCTTCCATCATAACCTTCCCTCTTAACATATATAAATGATCTGTCAAGTCTCGTATCATTATAAATAGTCCACAATTAAATTTGATTTTTTTGACTGAAACTAGTGCAATAATATACTATGATTTTTGACCGAAACTTGCATTTCGAAAACTTTCATAGAATCTAGTTTTCAGATGATTTTTTTGCATGGACTTCCATCATAACCTTCCCTCTTAACATATATAAATGATCTGAAAAGTCTCGTATCATTTCAAATAGTCACCAATTAAATTTGATATTTTTGACCGAAACTAGTGCAATAATATACTATGATTTTTGACCGAAACTTGCATTTCGAAAAGTTTCATAGAATCTAGTTTTCAGATGATTTTTTTGCATGGACTTCCATCATAACCTTCCCTCTTAACATATATAAATGATCTAAAAAGTCTCGTATCATTTCAAATAGTCACCAATTAAATTTGATATTTTTGACCGAAACTAGTGCAATAAAATACTATGATTTTTGACCGAAACTTGCACTTCGAAAAGTTTCATAGAATCTAGTTTTCAGATGATTTTTTTGCATGGACTTCCATCATAACCTTCCCTCTTAACATATATAAATGATCTGAAAAGTCTCGTATCATTTCAAATAGTCACCAATTAAATTTGATATTTTTGACCGAAACTAGTGTATTATATACTATGATTTTTGACCGAAACTTGCATTTCGAAAAGTTTCATAGAATCTAGTTTTCAGATGATTTTTTTGCATGGACTTCCATCATAACCTTCCCCCTTAACATATATAAATGATCTGAAAAGTCTCGTATCATTTCAAATAGTCACCAATTAAATTCGATATTTTTGACCGAAACTAGTGTATAATATACTATGAATTTTGACCGAAGCATGCATTTTGAAAAGTTTCATAGAATCTAGTTTTCAGATGATTTTTTTTGCATGGGCTTCCATAATAACCTTCCCTCTTATCATATATAAATGATCTGTCAAGTCTCGTATCATTTCAAATAGTCCACAATTAAATTTGATTTTTTTGAATGAAACTAGTGTATAATATACTATGATTTTTGACCGAAACCTGCATTTCGAAAAGTTTCATAGAATCTAGTTTTCAGATGATTTTTTTGCATGGGCTTCCATAATAACCTGCCCTCTTAACATATATAAATGATCTGTCAAGTCTC
The DNA here is from genome assembly GCA_963966055.1 of Lathyrus aphaca. Classification (NCBI taxonomy): domain Eukaryota; kingdom Viridiplantae; phylum Streptophyta; class Magnoliopsida; order Fabales; family Fabaceae; genus Lathyrus; species Lathyrus aphaca. The sequence continues at coordinate 640,922,457 of OZ014520.1, read as the reverse complement.
CTATCATTTCAAATAGTCACCAATTAAATTCGATATTTTTGACCGAAACTAGTGTATAATATACTATGATTTTTGACCGAAACTTGCATTTCGAAAAGTTTCATAGAATATAGTTTTCAGATGATTTTCTTGCATGGGCTTCCATAATAACCTTCCCTCTTAACATATATAAATGATCTATCAAGTCTCGTATCATTTCAAATAGTCCACAATTAAATTTGATTTTTTTGACTGAAACTAGTGTATAATATACAATGATTTTTGACCGAAACTTGCATTTCGAAAAGTTTCATAGAATATAGTTTTCAGATGATATGTTTGCATGGACTTCCATCGTAACCTGCCCTCTTAACATATATAAATGATCTGAAAAGTCTCGTATCATTTCAAATAGTCCCCAATTAAATTCGATATTTTTGACAGAAACTAGTGTATAATATACTATGATTTTTGACCGAAACTTGCATTTCGAAAAGTTTCATAGAATCTTGTTTTCATATGATTTTCTTGCATGGACTTCCATCGTAACCTTCCCTCTTAACATATATAAATGATCTGTCAAGTCTCATATCATTTCAAATAGTCCACAATTAAATTTGATTTTTTTGACTGAAACTAGTGTATAATACTATGATTTTTGACCGAAACTTGCATTTCGAAAAGTTTCATAGAATCTAGTTTTCAGATGATTATCTTGCATGGGCTTCCATCATAACCTTCCCACTTAACATATATAATTGATCTGAAAAGTCTTGTATCATTTCAAATAGTCACCAATTAAATTCGATATTTTTGACCGAAACTAGTGTATAATATACTATGATTTTTGACCGAAACTTGCATTTCGAAAAGATTCATAGAATATAGTTTTCAGATGATTTTTTTGCATTGACTTCCATCATAAGCTTCCCTCTTAACATATATAAATGATCTGAAAAGTCTCGTATCATTTCAAATAGTCCCCAATTAAATTCGATATTTTTGACCGAAACTAGTGTATAATATACTATGATTTTTGACCGAAACTTGCATTTCGAAAAGTTTCATAGAATCTAGTTTTCATATGATTTTCTTGCATGGACTTCCATCGTAACCTTCCCTCTTAACATATATAAATGATCTGTCAAGTCTCATATCATTTCAAATAGTCCACAATTAAATTTGATTTTTTTGACTGAAACTAGTGTATAATATACTATGATTTTTGACCGAAACTTGCATTTCGAAAAGTTTCATAGAATCTAGTTTTTAGATGATTATCTTGCATGGGCTTCCATCATAACCTTACCACTTAACATATATAATTGATCTGAAAAGTCTCGTATCATTTCAAATAGTCACCAATTAAATTCGATATTTTTGACCGAAACTAGTGTATAATATACTATGATTTTTGACCGAAACTTGCATTTCGAAAAGTTTCATAGAATCTAGTTTTCAGATGATTTTTTTGCATGGGCTTCCATCATAACCTTCCCTCTTAACATATATAAATGATCTGTCAAGTCTCGTATCATTATAAATAGTCCACAATTAAATTTGATTTTTTTGACTGAAACTAGTGCAATAATATACTATGATTTTTGACCGAAACTTGCATTTCGAAAACTTTCATAGAATCTAGTTTTCAGATGATTTTTTTGCATGGACTTCCATCATAACCTTCCCTCTTAACATATATAAATGATCTGAAAAGTCTCGTATCATTTCAAATTGTCACCAATTAAATTTGATATTTTTGACCGAAACTAGTGCAATAATATACTATGATTTTTGACCGAAACTTGCATTTCGAAAAGTTTCATAGAATCTAGTTTTCAGATGATTTTTTTGCATGGACTTCCATCATAACCTTCCCTCTTAACATATATAAATGATCTAAAAAGTCTCGTATCATTTCAAATAGTCACCAATTAAATTTGATATTTTTGACCGAAACTAGTGCAATAAAATACTATGATTTTTGACCGAAACTTGCACTTCGAAAAGTTTCATAGAATCTAGTTTTCAGATGATTTTTTTGCATGGACTTCCATCATAACCTTCCCTCTTAACATATATAAATGATCTGAAAAGTCTCGTATCATTTCAAATAGTCACCAATTAAATTTGATATTTTTGACCGAAACTAGTGTATTATATACTATGATTTTTGACCGAAACTTGCATTTCGAAAAGTTTCATAGAATCTAGTTTTCAGATGATTTTTTTGCATGGACTTCCATCATAACCTTCCCCCTTAACATATATAAATGATCTGAAAAGTCTCGTATCATTTCAAATAGTCACCAATTAAATTCGATATTTTTGACCGAAACTAGTGTATAATATACTATGAATTTTGACCGAAGCATGCATTTTGAAAAGTTTCATAGAATCTAGTTTTCAGATGATTTTTTTTGCATGGGCTTCCATAATAACCTTCCCTCTTATCATATATAAATGATCTGTCAAGTCTCGTATCATTTCAAATAGTCCACAATTAAATTTGATTTTTTTGAATGAAACTAGTGTATAATATACTATGATTTTTGACCGAAACCTGCATTTCGAAAAGTTTCATAGAATCTAGTTTTCAGATGATTTTTTTGCATGGGCTTCCATAATAACCTGCCCTCTTAACATATATAAATGATCTGTCAAGTCTCCTATCATTTCAAATAGTCACCAATTAAATTCGATATTTTTGACCGAAACTAGTGTATAATATACTATGATTTTTGACCGAAACTTGCATTTCGAAAAGTTTCATAGAATATAGTTTTCAGATGATTTTCTTGCATGGGCTTCCATAATAACCTTCCCTCTTAACATATATAAATGATCTATCAAGTCTCGTATCATTTCAAATAGTCCACAATTAAATTTGATTTTTTTGACTGAAACTAGTGTATAATATACAATGATTTTTGACCGAAACTTGCATTTCGAAAAGTTTCATAGAATATAGTTTTCAGATGATATGTTTGCATGGACTTCCATCGTAACCTGCCCTCTTAACATATATAAATGATCTGAAAAGTCTCGTATCATTTCAAATAGTCCCCAATTAAATTCTATATTTTTGACCGAAACTAGTGTATAATATACTATGATTTTTGACCGAAACTTGCATTTCGAAAAGTTTCATAGAATCTAGTTTTCATATGATTTTCTTGCATGGACTTCCATCGTAACCTTCCCTCTTAACATATATAAATGATCTGTCAAGTCTCATATCATTTCAAATAGTCCACAATTAAATTTGATTTTTTTGACTGAAACTAGTGTATAATATACTATGATTTTTGACCGAAACTTGCATTTCGAAAAGTTTCATAGAATCTAGTTTTCAGATGATTATCTTGCATGGGCTTCCATCATAACCTTCCCACTTAACATATATAATTGATCTGAAAATTCTCGTATCATTTCATATAGTCACCAATTAAATTCGATATTTTTGACCGAAACTAGTGTATAATATACTATGATTTTTGACCGAAACTTGCATTTCAAAAAGTTTCATAGAATATAGTTTTCAGATGATTTTTTTGCATGGACTTCCATCATAACCTTCCCTCTTAACATATATAAATGATCTGAAAAGTCTCGTATCATTTCAAATAGTCACCAATTAAATTCGATACTTTTGACCGAAATTAGTGTATAATATACTATGATTTTTGACCGAAACTTGCATTTCGAAAAGTTTCATAGAATCTAGTTTTCAGATGATTTTTTTGCATGGGCTTCCATAATAACCTTCCCTCTTAACATATATAAATGATCTATCAAGTCTCGTATCATTTCAAATAGTCCACAATTAAATTTGATTTTTTTGACTGAAACTAGTGTATAATATACAATGATTTTTGACCGAAACTTGCATTTCGAAAAGTTTCATAGAATATAGTTTTCAGATGATATGTTTGCATGGACTTCCATCGTAACCTGCCCTCTTAACATATATAAATGATCTGAAAAGTCTCGTATCATTTCAAATAGTCCCCAATTAAATTCTATATTTTTGACCGAAACTAGTGTATAATATACTATGATTTTTGACCGAAACTTGCATTTCGAAAAGTTTCATAGAATCTAGTTTTCATATGATTTTCTTGCATGGACTTCCATCGTAACCTTCCCTCTTAACATATATAAATGATCTGTCAAGTCTCATATCATTTCAAATAGTCCACAATTAAATTTGATTTTTTTGACTGAAACTAGTGTATAATATACTATGATTTTTGACCGAAACTTGCATTTCGAAAAGTTTCATAGAATCTAGTTTTCAGATGATTATCTTGCATGGGCTTCCATCATAACCTTCCCACTTAACATATATAATTGATCTGAAAATTCTCGTATCATTTCAAATAGTCACCAATTAAATTCGATATTTTTGACCGAAACTAGTGTATAATATACTATGATTTTTGACCGAAACTTGCATTTCAAAAAGTTTCATAGAATATAGTTTTCAGATGATTTTTTTGCATGGACTTCCATCATAACCTTCCCTCTTAACATATATAAATGATCTGAAAAGTCTCGTATCATTTCAAATAGTCACCAATTAAATTCGATACTTTTGACCGAAATTACTGTATAATATACTATGATTTTTGACCGAAACTTGCATTTCGAAAAGTTTCATAGAATCTAGTTTTCAGATGATTTTTTTGCATGGGCTTCCATAATAACCTTCCCTCTTAACATATATAAATGATCTATCAAGTCTCGTATCATTTCAAATAGTCCACAATTAAATTTGATTTTTTTGACTGAAACTAGTGTATAATATACAATGATTTTTGACCGAAACTTGCATTTCGAAAAGTTTCATAGAATATAGTTTTCAGATGATATGTTTGCATGGACTTCCATCGTAACCTGCCCTCTTAACATATATAAATGATATGAAAAGTCTCGTATCATTTCAAATAGTCCCCAATTAAATTCGATATTTTTGACCGAAACTAGTGTATAATATACTATGATTTTTGACCGAAACTTGCATTTCGAAAAGTTTCATAGAATCTTGTTTTCATATGATTTTCTTGCATGGACTTCCATCGTAACCTTCCCTCTTAACATATATAAATGATCTGTCAAGTCTCATATCATTTCAAATAGTCCACAATTAAATTTGATTTTTTTGACTGAAACTAGTGTATAATACTATGATTTTTGACCGAAACTTGCATTTCGAAAAGTTTCATAGAATCTAGTTTTCAGATGATTATCTTGCATGGGCTTCCATCATAACCTTCCCACTTAACATATATAATTGATCTGAAAAGTCTTGTATCATTTCAAATAGTCACCAATTAAATTCGATATTTTTGACCGAAACTAGTGTATAATATACTATGATTTTTGACCGAAACTTGCATTTCGAAAAGATTCATAGAATATAGTTTTCAGATGATTTTTTTGCATTGACTTCCATCATAAGCTTCCCTCTTAACATATATAAATGATCTGAAAAGTCTCGTATCATTTCAAATAGTCCCCAATTAAATTCGATATTTTTGACCGAAACTAGTGTATAATATACTATGATTTTTGACCGAAACTTGCATTTCGAAAAGTTTCATAGAATCTAGTTTTCATATGATTTTCTTGCATGGACTTCCATCGTAACCTTCCCTCTTAACATATATAAATGATCTGTCAAGTCTCATATCATTTCAAATAGTCCACAATTAAATTTGATTTTTTTGACTGAAACTAGTGTATAATATACTATGATTTTTGACCGAAACTTGCATTTCGAAAAGTTTCATAGAATCTAGTTTTTAGATGATTATCTTGCATGGGCTTCATTCATAACCTTACCACTTAACATATATAATTGATCTGAAAAGTCTCGTATCATTTCAAATAGTCACCAATTAAATTCGATATTTTTGACCGAAACTAGTGTATAATATACTATGATTTTTGACCGAAACTTGCATTTCGAAAAGTTTCATAGAATCTAGTTTTCAGATGATTTTTTTGCATGGGCTTCCATCATAACCTTCCCTCTTAACATATATAAATGATCTGTCAAGTCTCGTATCATTATAAATAGTCCACAATTAAATTTGATTTTTTTGACTGAAACTAGTGCAATAATATACTATGATTTTTGACCGAAACTTGCATTTCGAAAACTTTCATAGAATCTAGTTTTCAGATGATTTTTTTGCATGGACTTCCATCATAACCTTCCCTCTTAACATATATAAATGATCTGAAAAGTCTCGTATCATTTCAAATAGTCACCAATTAAATTTGATATTTTTGACCGAAACTAGTGCAATAATATACTATGATTTTTGACCGAAACTTGCATTTCGAAAAGTTTCATAGAATCTAGTTTTCAGATGATTTTTTTGCATGGACTTCCATCATAACCTTCCCTCTTAACATATATAAATGATCTAAAAAGTCTCGTATCATTTCAAATAGTCACCAATTAAATTTGATATTTTTGACCGAAACTAGTGCAATAAAATACTATGATTTTTGACCGAAACTTGCACTTCGAAAAGTTTCATAGAATCTAGTTTTCAGATGATTTTTTTGCATGGACTTCCATCATAACCTTCCCTCTTAACATATATAAATGATCTGAAAAGTCTCGTATCATTTCAAATAGTCACCAATTAAATTTGATATTTTTGACCGAAACTAGTGTATTATATACTATGATTTTTGACCGAAACTTGCATTTCGAAAAGTTTCATAGAATCTAGTTTTCAGATGATTTTTTTGCATGGACTTCCATCATAACCTTCCCCCTTAACATATATAAATGATCTGAAAAGTCTCGTATCATTTCAAATAGTCACCAATTAAATTCGATATTTTTGACCGAAACTAGTGTATAATATACTATGAATTTTGACCGAAGCATGCATTTTGAAAAGTTTCATAGAATCTAGTTATCAGATGATTTTTTTTGCATGGGCTTCCATAATAACCTTCCCTCTTATCATATATAAATGATCTGTCAAGTCTCGTATCATTTCAAATAGTCCACAATTAAATTTGATTTTTTTGAATGAAACTAGTGTATAATATACTATGATTTTTGACCGAAACCTGCATTTCGAAAAGTTTCATAGAATCTAGTTTTCAGATGATTTTTTTGCATGGGCTTCCATAATAACCTGCCCTCTTAACATATATAAATGATCTGTCAAGTCTCCTATCATTTCAAATAGTCACCAATTAAATTCGATATTTTTGACCGAAACTAGTGTATAATATACTATGATTTTTGACCGAAACTTGCATTTCGAAAAGTTTCATAGAATATAGTTTTCAGATGATTTTCTTGCATGGGCTTCCATAATAACCTTCCCTCTTAACATATATAAATGATCTATCAAGTCTCGTATCATTTCAAATAGTCCACAATTAAATTTGATTTTTTTGACTGAAACTAGTGTATAATATACAATGATTTTTGACCGAAACTTGCATTTCGAAAAGTTTCATAGAATATAGTTTTCAGATGATATGTTTGCATGGACTTCCATCGTAACCTGCCCTCTTAACATATATAAATGATCTGAAAAGTCTCGTATCATTTCAAATAGTCCCCAATTAAATTCGATATTTTTGACAGAAACTAGTGTATAATATACTATGATTTTTGACCGAAACTTGCATTTCGAAAAGTTTCATAGAATCTTGTTTTCATATGATTTTCTTGCATGGACTTCCATCGTAACCTTCCCTCTTAACATATATAAATGATCTGTCAAGTCTCATATCATTTCAAATAGTCCACAATTAAATTTGATTTTTTTGACTGAAACTAGTGTATAATACTATGATTTTTGACCGAAACTTGCATTTCGAAAAGTTTCATAGAATCTAGTTTTCAGATGATTATCTTGCATGGGCTTCCATCATAACCTTCCCACTTAACATATATAATTGATCTGAAAAGTCTTGTATCATTTCAAATAGTCACCAATTAAATTCGATATTTTTGACCGAAACTAGTGTATAATATACTATGATTTTTGACCGAAACTTGCATTTCGAAAAGATTCATAGAATATAGTTTTCAGATGATTTTTTTGCATTGACTTCCATCATAAGCTTCCCTCTTAACATATATAAATGATCTGAAAAGTCTCGTATCATTTCAAATAGTCCCCAATTAAATTCGATATTTTTGACCGAAACTAGTGTATAATATACTATGATTTTTGACCGAAACTTGCATTTCGAAAAGTTTCATAGAATCTAGTTTTCATATGATTTTCTTGCATGGACTTCCATCGTAACCTTCCCTCTTAACATATATAAATGATCTGTCAAGTCTCATATCATTTCAAATAGTCCACAATTAAATTTGATTTTTTTGACTGAAACTAGTGTATAATATACTATGATTTTTGACCGAAACTTGCATTTCGAAAAGTTTCATAGAATCTAGTTTTTAGATGATTATCTTGCATGGGCTTCCATCATAACCTTACCACTTAACATATATAATTGATCTGAAAAGTCTCGTATCATTTCAAATAGTCACCAATTAAATTCGATATTTTTGACCGAAACTAGTGTATAATATACTATGATTTTTGACCGAAACTTGCATTTCGAAAAGTTTCATAGAATCTAGTTTTCAGATGATTTTTTTGCATGGGCTTCCATCATAACCTTCCCTCTTAACATATATAAATGATCTGTCAAGTCTCGTATCATTATAAATAGTCCACAATTAAATTTGATTTTTTTGACTGAAACTAGTGCAATAATATACTATGATTTTTGACCGAAACTTGCATTTCGAAAACTTTCATAGAATCTAGTTTTCAGATGATTTTTTTGCATGGACTTCCATCATAACCTTCCCTCTTAACATATATAAATGATCTGAAAAGTCTCGTATCATTTCAAATTGTCACCAATTAAATTTGATATTTTTGACCGAAACTAGTGCAATAATATACTATGATTTTTGACCGAAACTTGCATTTCGAAAAGTTTCATAGAATCTAGTTTTCAGATGATTTTTTTGCATGGACTTCCATCATAACCTTCCCTCTTAACATATATAAATGATCTAAAAAGTCTCGTATCATTTCAAATAGTCACCAATTAAATTTGATATTTTTGACCGAAACTAGTGCAATAAAATACTATGATTTTTGACCGAAACTTGCACTTCGAAAAGTTTCATAGAATCTAGTTTTCAGATGATTTTTTTGCATGGACTTCCATCATAACCTTCCCTCTTAACATATATAAATGATCTAAAAAGTCTCGTATCATTTCAAATAGTCACCAATTAAATTTGATATTTTTGACCGAAACTAGTGTATTATATACTATGATTTTTGACCGAAACTTGCATTTCGAAAAGTTTCATAGAATCTAGTTTTCAGATGATTTTTTTGCATGGACTTCCATCATAACCTTCCCCCTTAACATATATAAATGATCTGAAAAGTCTCGTATCATTTCAAATAGTCACCAATTAAATTCGATATTTTTGACCGAAACTAGTGTATAATATACTATGAATTTTGACCGAAGCATGCATTTTGAAAAGTTTCATAGAATCTAGTTTTCAGATGATTTTTTTTGCATGGGCTTCCATAATAACCTTCCCTCTTATCATATATAAATGATCTGTCAAGTCTCGTATCATTTCAAATAGTCCACAATTAAATTTGATTTTTTTGAATGAAACTAGTGTATAATATACTATGATTTTTGACCGAAACCTGCATTTCGAAAAGTTTCATAGAATCTAGTTTTCAGATGATTTTTTTGCATGGGCTTCCATAATAACCTGCCCTCTTAACATATATAAATGATCTGTCAAGTCTCCTATCATTTCAAATAGTCACCAATTAAATTCGATATTTTTGACCGAAACTAGTGTATAATATACTATGATTTTTGACCGAAACTTGCATTTCGAAAAGTTTCATAGAATATAGTTTTCAGATGATTTTCTTGCATGGGCTTCCATAATAACCTTCCCTCTTAACATATATAAATGATCTATCAAGTCTCGTATCATTTCAAATAGTCCACAATTAAATTTGATTTTTTTGACTGAAACTAGTGTATAATATACAATGATTTTTGACCGAAACTTGCATTTCGAAAAGTTTCATAGAATATAGTTTTCAGATGATATGTTTGCATGGACTTCCATCGTAACCTGCCCTCTTAACATATATAAATGATCTGAAAAGTCTCGTATCATTTCAAATAGTCCCCAATTAAATTCTATATTTTTGACCGAAACTAGTGTATAATATACTATGATTTTTGACCGAAACTTGCATTTCGAAAAGTTTCATAGAATCTAGTTTTCATATGATTTTCTTGCATGGACTTCCATCGTAACCTTCCCTCTTAACATATATAAATGATCTGTCAAGTCTCATATCATTTCAAATAGTCCACAATTAAATTTGATTTTTTTGACTGAAACTAGTGTATAATATACTATGATTTTTGACCGAAACTTGCATTTCGAAAAGTTTCATAGAATCTAGTTTTCAGATGATTATCTTGCATGGGCTTCCATCATAACCTTCCCACTTAACATATATAATTGATCTGAAAATTCTCGTATCATTTCATATAGTCACCAATTAAATTCGATATTTTTGACCGAAACTAGTGTATAATATACTATGATTTTTGACCGAAACTTGCATTTCAAAAAGTTTCATAGAATATAGTTTTCAGATGATTTTTTTGCATGGACTTCCATCATAACCTTCCCTCTTAACATATATAAATGATCTGAAAAGTCTCGTATCATTTCAAATAGTCACCAATTAAATTCGATACTTTTGACCGAAATTAGTGTATAATATACTATGATTTTTGACCGAAACTTGCATTTCGAAAAGTTTCATAGAATCTAGTTTTCAGATGATTTTTTTGCATGGGCTTCCATAATAACCTTCCCTCTTAACATATATAAATGATCTATCAAGTCTCGTATCATTTCAAATAGTCCACAATTAAATTTGATTTTTTTGACTGAAACTAGTGTATAATATACAATGATTTTTGACCGAAACTTGCATTTCGAAAAGTTTCATAGAATATAGTTTTCAGATGATATGTTTGCATGGACTTCCATCGTAACCTGCCCTCTTAACATATATAAATGATCTGAAAAGTCTCGTATCATTTCAAATAGTCCCCAATTAAATTCGATATTTTTGACCGAAACTAGTGTATAATATACTATGATTTTTGACCGAAACTTGCATTTCGAAAAGTTTCATAGAATCTTGTTTTCATATGATTTTCTTGCATGGACTTCCATCGTAACCTTCCCTCTTAACATATATAAATGATCTGTCAAGTCTCATATCATTTCAAATAGTCCACAATTAAATTTGATTTTTTTGACTGAAACTAGTGTATAATACTATGATTTTTGACCGAAACTTGCATTTCGAAAAGTTTCATAGAATCTAGTTTTCAGATGATTATCTTGCATGGGCTTCCATCATAACCTTCCCACTTAACATATATAATTGATCTGAAAAGTCTTGTATCATTTCAAATAGTCACCAATTAAATTCGATATTTTTGACCGAAACTAGTGTATAATATACTATGATTTTTGACCGAAACTTGCATTTCGAAAAGATTCATAGAATATAGTTTTCAGATGATTTTTTTGCATTGACTTCCATCATAACCTTCCCTCTTAACATATATAAATGATCTGAAAAGTCTCGTATCATTTCAAATAGTCCCCAATTAAATTCGATATTTTTGACCGAAACTAGTGTATAATATACTATGATTTTTGACCGAAACTTGCATTTCGAAAAGTTTCATAGAATCTAGTTTTCATATGATTTTCTTGCATGGACTTCCATCGTAACCTTCCCTCTTAACATATATAAATGATCTGTCAAGTCTCATATCATTTCAAATAGTCCACAATTAAATTTGATTTTTTTGACTGAAACTAGTGTATAATATACTATGATTTTTGACCGAAACTTGCATTTCGAAAAGTTTCATAGAATCTAGTTTTCAGATGATTATCTTGCATGGGCTTCCATCATAACCTTCCCACTTAACATATATAATTGATCTGAAAAGTCTCGTATCATTTCAAATAGTCACCAATTAAATTCGATATTTTTGACCGAAACTAGTGTATAATATACTATGATTTTTGACCGAAACTTGCATTTCGAAAAGTTTCATAGAATCTAGTTTTCAGATGATTTTTTTGCATGGGCTTCTATCATAACCTTCCCTCTTAACATATATAAATGATCTGTCAAGTCTCGTATCATTTCAAATAGTCCACAATTAAATTTGATTTTTTTGACTGAAACTAGTGCAATAATATACTATGATTTTTGACCGAAACTTGCATTTCGAAAACTTTCATAGAATCTAGTTTTCAGATGATTTTTTTGCATGGACTTCCATCATAACCTTCCCTCTTAACATATATAAATGATCTGAAAAGTCTCGTATCATTTCAAATAGTCACCAATTAAATTTGATATTTTTGACCGAAACTAGTGCAATAATATACTATGATTTTTGACCGAAACTTGCATTTCAAAAAGTTTCATAGAATCTAGTTTTCAGATGATTTTTTTGCATGGACTTCCATCATAACCTTCCCTCTTAACATATATAAATGATCTGAAAAGTCTCGTATCATTTCAAATAGTCACCAATTAAATTTGATATTTTTGACCGAAACTAGTGCAATAAAATACTATGATTTTTGACCGAAACTTGCACTTCGAAAAGTTTCATAGAATCTAGTTTTCAGATGATTTTTTTGCATGGACTTCCATCATAACCTTCCCTTTTAACATATATAAATGATCTTTAAAGTCTCGTATCATTTCAAATAGTCACCAATTAAATTTGATATTTTTGACCGAAACTAGTGTATTATATACTATGATTTTTGACCGAAACTTGCATTTCGAAAAGTTTCATAGAATCTAGTTTTCAGATGATTTTTTTGCATGGACTTCCATCATAACCTTCACCCTTAACATATATAAATGATCTGAAAAGTCTCGTATCATTTCAAATAGTCACCAATTAAATTCGATATTTTTGACCGAAACTAGTGTATAATATACTATGAATTTTGACCGAAGCATGCATTTTGAAAAGTTTCATAGAATCTAGTTTTCAGATGATTTTTTTGCATGGGCTTCCATAATAACCTTCCCTCTTATCATATATAAATGATCTGTCAAGTCTCGTATCATTTCAAATAGTCCACAATTAAATTTGATTTTTTTGAATGAAACTAGTGTATAATATACTATGATTTTTGACCGAAACTTGCATTTCGAAAAGTTTCATAGAATCTAGTTTTCAGATGATTTTTTTGCATGGGCTTCCATAATAACCTGCCCTCTTAACATATATAAATGATCTGTCAAGTCTCCTATCATTTCAAATAGTCACCAATTAAATTCGATATTTTTGACCGAAACTAGTGTATAATATACTATGATTTTACCGAAACTTGCATTTCGAAAAGTTTCATAGAATATAGTTTTCAGATGATTTTCTTGCATGGGCTTCCATAATAACCTTCCCTCTTAACATATATAAATGATCTATCAAGTCTCGTATCATTTCAAATAGTCCACAATTAAATTTGATTTTTTTGACTGAAACTAGTGTATAATATACAATGATTTTTGACCGAAACTTGCATTTCGAAAAGTTTCATAGAATATAGTTTTCAGATGATATGTTTGCATGGACTTCCATCGTAACCTGCCCTCTTAACATATATAAATGATCTGAAAAGTCTCGTATACTTTCAAATAGTCCCCAATTAAATTCGATATTTTTGACCGAAACTAGTGTATAATATACTATGATTTTTGACCGAAACTTGCATTTCGAAAAGTTTCATAGAATCTAGTTTTCATATGATTTTCTTGCATGGACTTCCATCGTAACCTTCCCTCTTAACATATATAAATGATCTGTCAAGTCTCATATCATTTCAAATAGTCCACAATTAAATTTGATTTTTTTGACTGAAACTAGTGTATAATATACTATGATTTTTGACCGAAACTTGCATTTCGAAAAGTTTCATAGAATCTAGTTTTCAGATGATTATCTTGCATGGGCTTCCATCATAACCTTCCCACTTAACATATATAATTGATCTGAAAAGTCTCGTATCATTTCAAATAGTCACCAATTAAATTCGATATTTTTGACCGAAACTAGTGTATAATATACTATGATTTTTGACCGAAACTTGCATTTCGAAAAGTTTCATAGAATATAGTTTTCAGATGATTTTTTTGCATGGACTTCCATCATAACCTTCCCTCTTAACATATATAAATGATCTGAAAAGTCTCGTATCATTTCAAATAGTCCCCAATTAAATTCAATATTTTTGACCGAAACTAGTGTATAATATACTATGATTTTTGACCGAAACTTGCATTTCGAAAAGTTTCATAGAATCTAGTTTTCAGATGATTTTTTTGCATGGACTTCCATCATAACCTTCCCTCTTAACATATATAAATGATCTGAAAAGTCTCGTATCATTTCAAATAGTCACCAATTAAATTTGATATTTTTGACCGAAACTAGTGCAATAATATACTATGATTTTTGACCGAAACTTGCATTTCAAAAAGTTTCATAGAATCTAGTTTTCAGATGATTTTTTTGCATGGACTTCCATCATAACCTTCCCTCTTAACATATATAAATGATCTGAAAAGTCTCGTATCATTTCAAATAGTCACCAATTAAATTTGATATTTTTGACCGAAACTAGTGCAATAAAATACTATGATTTTTGACCGAAACTTGCACTTCGAAAAGTTTCATAGAATCTAGTTTTCAGATGATTTTTTTGCATGGACTTCCATCATAACCTTCCCTTTTAACATATATAAATGATCTGAAAAGTCTCGTATCATTTCAAATAGTCACCAATTAAATTCGATATTTTTGACCGAAACTAGTGTATTATATACTATGATTTTTGACCGAAACTTGCATTTCGAAAAGTTTCATAGAATCTAGTTTTCAGATGATTTTTTTGCATGGACTTCCATCATAACCTTCACCCTTAACATATATAAATGATCTGAAAAGTCTCGTATCATTTCAAATAGTCACCAATTAAATTCGATATTTTTGACCGAAACTAGTGTATAATATACTATGAATTTTGACCGAAGCATGCATTTTGAAAAGTTTCATAGAATCTAGTTTTCAGATGATTTTTTTGCATGGGCTTCCATAATAACCTTCCCTCTTATCATATATAAATGATCTGTCAAGTCTCGTATCATTTCAAATAGTCCACAATTAAATTTGATTTTTTTGAATGAAACTAGTGTATAATATACTATGATTTTTGACCGAAACTTGCATTTCGAAAAGTTTCATAGAATCTAGTTTTCAGATGATTTTTTTGCATGGGCTTCCATAATAACCTGCCCTCTTAACATATATAAATGATCTGTCAAGTCTCCTATCATTTCAAATAGTCACCAATTAAATTCGATATTTTTGACCGAAACTAGTGTATAATATACTATGATTTTACCGAAACTTGCATTTCGAAAAGTTTCATATAATATAGTTTTCAGATGATTTTCTTGCATGGGCTTCCATAATAACCTTCCCTCTTAACATATATAAATGATCTATCAAGTCTCGTATCATTTCAAATAGTCCACAATTAAATTTGATTTTTTTGACTGAAACTAGTGTATAATATACAATGATTTTTGACCGAAACTTGCATTTCGAAAAGTTTCATAGAATATAGTTTTCAGATGATATGTTTGCATGGACTTCCATCGTAACCTGCCCTCTTAACATATATAAATGATCTGAAAAGTCTCGTATACTTTCAAATAGTCCCCAATTAAATTCGATATTTTTGACCGAAACTAGTGTATAATATACTATGATTTTTGACCGAAACTTGCATTTCGAAAAGTTTCATAGAATCTAGTTTTCATATGATTTTCTTGCATGGACTTCCATCGTAACCTTCCCTCTTAACATATATAAATGATCTGTCAAGTCTCATATCATTTCAAATAGTCCACAATTAAATTTGATTTTTTTGACTGAAACTAGTGTATAATATACTATGATTTTTGACCGAAACTTGCATTTCGAAAAGTTTCATAGAATCTAGTTTTCAGATGATTATCTTGCATGGGCTTCCATCATAACCTTCCCACTTAACATATATAATTGATCTGAAAAGTCTCGTATCATTTCAAATAGTCACCAATTAAATTCGATATTTTTGACCGAAACTAGTGTATAATATACTATGATTTTTGACCGAAACTTGCATTTCGAAAAGTTTCATAGAATATAGTTTTCAGATGATTTTTTTGCATGGACTTCCATCATAACCTTCCCTCTTAACATATATAAATGATCTGAAAAGTCTCGTATCATTTCAAATAGTCCCCAATTAAATTCGATATTTTTGACCGAAACTAGTGTATAATATACTATGATTTTTGACCGAAACTTGCATTTCGAAAAGTTTCATAGAATCTAGTTTTCATATGATTTTCTTGCATGGACTTCCATCGTAACCTTCCCTCTTAACATATATAAATGATCTGTCAAGTCTCATATCATTTCAAATAGTCCACAATTAAATTTGATTTTTTTGACTGAAACTACTGTATAATATACTATGATTTTTGACCGAAACTTGCATTTCGAAAAGTTTCATAGAATCTAGTTTTCAGATGATTATCTTGCATGGGCTTCCATCATAACCTTCCCACTTAACATATATAATTGATCTGAAAAGTCTCGTATCATTTCAAATAGTCACCAATTAAATTCGATATTTTTGACCGAAACTAGTGTATAATATACTATGATTTTTGACCGAAACTTGCATTTCGAAAAGTTTCATAGAATCTAGTTTTCAGATGATTTTTTTGCATGGGCTTCCATCATAACCTTCCCTCTTAACATATATAAATGATCTGTCAAGTCTCGTATCATTTCAAATAGTCCACAATTAAATTTGATTTTTTTGACTGAAACTAGTGCAATAATATACTATGATTTTTGACCGAAACTTGCATTTCGAAAACTTTCATAGAATCTAGTTTTCAGATGATTTTTTTGCATGGACTTCCATCATAACCTTCCCTCTTAACATATATAAATGATCTGAAAAGTCTCGTATCATTTCAAATAGTCACCAATTAAATTTGATATTTTTGACCGAAACTAGTGCAATAATATACTATGATTTTTGACCGAAACTTGCATTTCGAAAAGTTTCATAGAATCTAGTTTTCAGATGATTTTTTTGCATGGACTTCCATCATAACCTTCCCTCTTAACATATATAAATGATCTGAAAAGTCTCGTATCATTTCAAATAGTCACCAATTAAATTTGATATTTTTGACCGAAACTAGTGCAATAAAATACTATGATTTTTGACCGAAAGTTGCACTTCGAAAAGTTTCATAGAATCTAGTTTTCAGATGATTTTTTTGCATGGACTTCCATCATAACCTTCCCTCTTAACATATATAAATGATCTGAAAAGTCTCGTATCATTTCAAATAGTCACCAATTAAATTTGATATTTTTGACCGAAACTAGTGTATTATATACTATGATTTTTGACCGAAACTTGCATTTCGAAAAGTTTCATAGAATCTAGTTTTCAGATGATTTTTTTGCATGGACTTCCATCATAACCTTCCCCCTTAACATATATAAATGATCTGAAAAGTCTCGTATCATTTCAAATAGTCACCAATTAAATTCGATATTTTTGACCGAAACTAGTGTATAATATACTATGAATTTTGACCGAAGCATGCATTTTGAAAAGTTTCATAGAATCTAGTTTTCAGATGATTTTTTTGCATGGGCTTCCATAATAACCTTCCCTCTTATCATATATAAATGATCTGTCAAGTCTCGTATCATTTCAAATAGTCCACAATTAAATTTGATTTTTTTGAATGAAACTAGTGTATAATATACTATGATTTTTGACCGAAACTTGCATTTCGAAAAGTTTCATAGAATCTAGTTTTCAGATGATTTTTTTGCATGGGCTTCCATAATAACCTGCCCTCTTAACATATATAAATGATCTGTCAAGTCTCCTATCATTTCAAATAGTCACCAATTAAATTCGATATTTTTGACCGAAACTAGTGTATAATATACTATGATTTTACCGAAACTTGCATTTCGAAAAGTTTCATAGAATATAGTTTTCAGATGATTTTCTTGCATGGGCTTCCATAATAACCTTCCCTCTTAACATATATAAATGATCTATCAAGTCTCGTATCATTTCAAATAGTCCACAATTAAATTTGATTTTTTTGACTGAAACTAGTGTATAATATACAATGATTTTTGACCGAAACTTGCATTTCGAAAAGTTTCATAGAATATAGTTTTCAGATGATATGTTTGCATGGACTTCCATCGTAACCTGCCCTCTTAACATATATAAATGATCTGAAAAGTCTCGTATACTTTCAAATAGTCCCCAATTAAATTCGATATTTTTGACCGAAACTAGTGTATAATATACTATGATTTTTGACCGAAACTTGCATTTCGAAAAGTTTCATAGAATCTAGTTTTCATATGATTTTCTTGCATGGACTTCCATCGTAACCTTCCCTCTTAACATATATAAATGATCTGTCAAGTCTCATATCATTTCAAATAGTCCACAATTAAATTTGATTTTTTTGACTGAAACTAGTGTATAATATACTATGATTTTTGACCGAAACTTGCATTTCGAAAAGTTTCATAGAATCTAGTTTTCAGATGATTATCTTGCATGGGCTTCCATCATAACCTTCCCACTTAACATATATAATTGATCTGAAAAGTCTCGTATCATTTCAAATAGTCACCAATTAAATTCGATATTTTTGACCGAAACTAGTGTATAATATACTATGATTTTTGACCGAAACTTGCATTTCGAAAAGTTTCATAGAATATAGTTTTCAGATGATTTTTTTGCATGGACTTCCATCATAACCTTCCCTCTTAACATATATAAATGATCTGAAAAGTCTCGTATCATTTCAAATAGTCCCCAATTAAATTCGATATTTTTGACCGAAACTAGTGTATAATATACTATGATTTTTGACCGAAACTTGCATTTCGAAAAGTTTCATAGAATCTAGTTTTCATATGATTTTCTTGCATGGACTTCCATCGTAACCTTCCCTCTTAACATATATAAATGATCTGTCAAGTCTCATATCATTTCAAATAGTCCACAATTAAATTTGATTTTTTTGACTGAAACTACTGTATAATATACTATGATTTTTGACCGAAACTTGCATTTCGAAAAGTTTCATAGAATCTAGTTTTCAGATGATTATCTTGCATGGGCTTCCATCATAACCTTCCCACTTAACATATATAATTGATCTGAAAAGTCTCGTATCATTTCAAATAGTCACCAATTAAATTCGATATTTTTGACCGAAACTAGTGTATAATATACTATGATTTTTGACCGAAACTTGCATTTCGAAAAGTTTCATAGAATCTAGTTTTCAGATGATTTTTTTGCATGGGCTTCCATCATAACCTTCCCTCTTAACATATATAAATGATCTGTCAAGTCTCGTATCATTTCAAATAGTCCACAATTAAATTTGATTTTTTTGACTGAAACTAGTGCAATAATATACTATGATTTTTGACCGAAACTTGCATTTCGAAAACTTTCATAGAATCTAGTTTTCAGATGATTTTTTTGCATGGACTTCCATCATAACCTTCCCTCTTAACATATATAAATGATCTGAAAAGTCTCGTATCATTTCAAATAGTCACCAATTAAATTTGATATTTTTGACCGAAACTAGTGCAATAATATACTATGATTTTTGACCGAAACTTGCATTTCGAAAAGTTTCATAGAATCTAGTTTTCAGATGATTTTTTTGCATGGACTTCCATCATAACCTTCCCTCTTAACATATATAAATGATCTGAAAAGTCTCGTATCATTTCAAATAGTCACCAATTAAATTTGATATTTTTGACCGAAACTAGTGCAATAAAATACTATGATTTTTGACCGAAAGTTGCACTTCGAAAAGTTTCATAGAATCTAGTTTTCAGATGATTTTTTTGCATGGACTTCCATCATAACCTTCCCTCTTAACATATATAAATGATCTGAAAAGTCTCGTATCATTTCATATAGTCACCAATTAAATTTGATATTTTTGACCGAAACTAGTGTATTATATACTATGATTTTTGACCGAAACTTGCATTTCGAAAAGTTTCATAGAATCTAGTTTTCAGATGATTTTTTTGCATGGACTTCCATCATAACCTTCCCCCTTAACATATATAAATGATCTGAAAAGTCTCGTATCATTTCAAATAGTCACCAATTAAATTCGATATTTTTGACCGAAACTAGTGTATAATATACTATGAATTTTGACCGAAGCATGCATTTTGAAAAGTTTCATAGAATCTAGTTTTCAGATGATTTTTTTGCATGGGCTTCCATAATAACCTTCCCTCTTATCATATATAAATGATCTGTCAAGTCTCGTATCATTTCAAATAGTCCACAATTAAATTTGATTTTTTTGAATGAAACTAGTGTATAATATACTATGATTTTTGACCGAAACTTGCATTTCGAAAAGTTTCATAGAATCTAGTTTTCAGATGATTTTTTTGCATGGGCTTCCATAATAACCTGCCCTCTTAACATACATAAATGATCTGTAAAGTCTCCTATCATTTCAAATAGTCACCAATTAAATTCGATATTTTTGACCGAAACTAGTGTATAATATACTATGATTTTACCGAAACTTGCATTTCGAAAAGTTTCATAGAATATAGTTTTCAGATGATTTTCTTGCATGGGCTTCCATAATAACCTTCCCTCTTAACATATATAAATGATCTATCAAGTCTCGTATCATTTCAAATAGTCCACAATTAAATTTGATTTTTTTGACTGAAACTAGTGTATAATATACAATGATTTTTGACCGAAACTTGCATTTCGAAAAGTTTCATAGAATATAGTTTTCAGATGATATGTTTGCATGGACTTCCATCGTAACCTGCCCTCTTAACATATATAAATGATCTGAAAAGTCTCGTATACTTTCAAATAGTCCCCAATTAAATTCGATATTTTTGACCGAAACTAGTGTATAATATACTATGATTTTTGACCGAAACTTGCATTTCGAAAAGTTTCATAGAATCTAGTTTTCATATGATTTTCTTGCATGGACTTCCATCGTAACCTTCCCTCTTAACATATATAAATGATCTGTCAAGTCTCATATCATTTCAAATAGTCCACAATTAAATTTGATTTTTTTGACTGAAACTAGTGTATAATATACTATGATTTTTTACCGAAACTTGCATTTCGAAAAGTTTCATAGAATCTAGTTTTCAGATGATTATCTTGCATGGGCTTCCATCATAACCTTCCCACTTAACATATATAATTGATCTGAAAAGTCTCGTATCATTTCAAATAGTCACCAATTAAATTCGATATTTTTGACCGAAACTAGTGTATAATATACTATGATTTTTGACCGAAACTTGCATTTCGAAAAGTTTCATAGAATATAGTTTTCAGATGATTTTTTTGCATGGACTTCCATCATAACCTTCCCTCTTAACATATATAAATGATCTGAAAAGTCTCGTATCATTTCAAATAGTCCCCAATTAAATTCGATATTTTTGACCGAAACTAGTGTATAATATACTATGATTTTTGACCGAAACTTGCATTTCGAAAAGTTTCATAGAATCTAGTTTTCATATGATTTTCTTGCATGGACTTCCATCGTAACCTTCCCTCTTAACATATATAAATGATCTGTCAAGTCTCATATCATTTCAAATAGTCCACAATTAAATTTGATTTTTTTGACTGAAACTAGTGTATAATATACTATGATTTTTGACCGAAACTTGCATTTCGAAAAGTTTCATAGAATCTAGTTTTCAGATGATTATCTTGCATGGGCTTCCATCATAACCTTCCCACTTAACATATATAATTGATCTGAAAAGTCTCGTATCATTTCAAATAGTCACCAATTAAATTCGATATTTTTGACCGAAACTAGTGTATAATATACTATGATTTTTGACCGAAACTTGCATTTCGAAAAGTTTCATAGAATCTAGTTTTCAGATGATTTTTTTGCATGGGCTTCCATCATAACCTTCCCTCTTAACATATATAAATGATCTGTCAAGTCTCGTATCATTTCAAATAGTCCACAATTAAATTTGATTTTTTTGACTGAAACTAGTGCAATAATATACTATGATTTTTGACCGAAACTTGCATTTCGAAAACTTTCATAGAATCTAGTTTTCAGATGATTTTTTTGCATGGACTTCCATCATAACCTTCCCTCTTAACATATATAAATGATCTGAACAGTCTCGTATCATTTCAAATAGTCACCAATTAAATTTGATATTTTTGACCGAAACTAGTGCAATAATATACTATGATTTTTGACCGAAACTTGCATTTCGAAAAGTTTCATAGAATCTAGTTTTCAGTGATTTTTTTGCATGGACTTCCATCATAACCTTCCCTCTTAACATATATAAATGATCTGAAAAGTCTCGTATCATTTCAAATAGTCACCAATTAAATTTGATATTTTTGACCGAAACTAGTGCAATAAAATACTATGATTTTTGACCGAAAGTTGCACTTCGAAAAGTTTCATAGAATCTAGTTTTCAGATGATTTTTTTGCATGGACTTCCATCATAACCTTCCCTCTTAACATATATAAATGATCTGAAAAGTCTCGTATCATTTCAAATAGTCACCAATTAAATTTGATATTTTTGACCGAAACTAGTGTATTATATACTATGATTTTTGACCGAAACTTGCATTTCGAAAAGTTTCATAGAATCTAGTTTTCAGATGATTTTTTTGCATGGACTTCCATCATAACCTTCCCCCTTAACATATATAAATGATCTGAAAAGTCTCGTATCATTTCAAATAGTCACCAATTAAATTCGATATTTTTGACCGAAACTAGTGTATAATATACTATGAATTTTGACCGAAGCATGCATTTTGAAAATTTTCATAGAATCTAGTTTTCAGATGATTTTTTTGCATGGGCTTCCATAATAACCTTCCCTCTTATCATATATAAATGATCTGTCAAGTCTCGTATCATTTCAAATAGTCCACAATTAAATTTGATTTTTTTGAATGAAACTAGTGTATAATAATATACTATGATTTTTGACCGAAACTTGCATTTCGAAAAGTTTCATAGAATCTAGTTTTCAGATGATTTTTTTGCATGGGCTTCCATAATAACCTGCCCTCTTAACATATATAACTGATCTGTCAAGTCTCGTATCATTTCAAATAGTCACCAATTAAATTCGATATTTTTGACCGAAACTAGTGTATAATATACTATGATTTTTGACCGAAACTTGCATTTCGAAAAGTTTCATTGAATATAGTTTTCAGATGATTTTCTTGCATGGGCTTCCATAATAACCTTCCCTCTTAACATATATAAATGATCTGTCAAGTCTCGTATCATTTCAAATAGTCCACAATTAAATTTGATTTTTTTGACTGAAACTAGTGTTTAATATACTATGATTTTTGACCGAAACTTTCATTTCGAAATGTTTCATAGAATATAGTTTTCAGATGATTTTTTTGCATGGACTTCCATCGTAACCTGCTCTCTTAACATATATAAATGATCTGAAAAGTCTCGTATCATTTCAAATAGTCACCAATTAAATTCGATATTTTTGACCGAAACTAGTGTATAATATACTATGATTTTTGACCGAAACTTGCATTTCGAAAAGTTTCATAGAATCTAGTTTTTAGATGATTTTTTTGAATGGGCTTCCATCATAACCTTCCCTCTTAACATATATAAATGATCTGTCAAATCTCGTATCATTAAAAATAGTCCACAATTAAATTTGATTTTTTTGACTGAAACTAGTGCAATAATATACTATGATTTTTGACCGAAACTTGCATTTCGAAAAGTTTCATAGAATCTAGTTTTCAGTTAATTTTTTTGCATGGACTTCCATCATAACCTTCCCTCTTAACATATATAAATGATCTGAAAAGTCTCGTATCATTTCAAATAGTCCACAATGAAATTTTATTTTTTTGACCGAAACTAGTGCAATAATATACTATGAGTTTTGACCGAAACTTGCATTTCGAAAAGTTTCATAGAATATAGTTTTCAGATGATTTTTTTTGCATGGACTTCCATCATAACCTTCCCTCTTAACATATATAAATGATCTGAAAAGTCTCGTATCATTTCAAATAGTCACCAATTAAATTCGATACTTTTGACCGAAATTAGCGTATAATATACTATGATTTTTGACCGAAACTTGCATTTCGAAAAGTTTCATAGAATCTAGTTTTCAGATGATTTTTTTGCATGGGCTTCCATCATAACCTTCCCTCTTAACATATATAAATGATCTGTCAAGTCTCGTATCATTTCAAATAGTCCACAATTAAATTTGATTTTTTTGACTGAAACTAGTGCAATAATATACTATAATTTTTGACCGAAACTTGCATTTCGAAAACTTTCATAGAATCTAGTTTTCAGATGATTTTTTTGCATGGACTTCCATCATAACCTTCCCTCTTAACATATATAAATGATCTGAAAAGTCTCGTATCATTTCAAATAGTCACCAATTAAATTTGATTTTTTTGACCGAAACTAGTGCAATAATATACTATGATTTTTGACCGAAACTTGCATTTCGAAAAGTTTCATAGAATCTAGTTTTCAGATGATTTTTTTGCATGGACTTCCATCATAACCTTCCCTCTTAACATATATAAATGATCTGAAAAGTCTCGTATCATTTCAAATAGTCACCAATTAAATTTGATATTTTTGACCGAAACTAGTGCAATAAAATACTATGATTTTTGACCGAAACTTGCACTTCGAAAAGTTTCATAGAATCTAGTTTTCAGATGATTTTTTTGCATGGACTTCCATCATAACCTTCCCTCTTAACATATATAAATGATCTGAAAAGTCTCGTATCATTTCATATAGTCACCAATTAAATTTGATATTTTTGACCGAAACTAGTGTATTATATACTATGATTTTTGACCGAAACTTGCATTTCGAAAAGTTTCATAGAATCTAGTTTTCAGATGATTTTTTTGCATGGACTTCCATCATAACCTTCCCCCTTAACATATATAAATGATCTGAAAAGTCTCGTATCATTTCAAATAGTCACCAATTAAATTCGATATTTTTGACCGAAACTAGTGTATAATATACTATGAATTTTGACCGAAGCATGCATTTTGAAAAGTTTCATAGAATCTAGTTTTCAGATGATTTTTTTGCATGGGCTTCCATAATAACCTTCCCTCTTATCATATATAAATGATCTGTCAAGTCTCGTATCATTTCAAATAGTCCACAATTAAATTTGATTTTTTTGAATGAAACTAGTGTATAATATACTATGATTTTTGACCGAAACATGCATTTCGAAAAGTTTCATAGAATCTAGTTTTCAGATGATTTTTTTGCATGGGCTTCCATAATAACCTGCCCTCTTAACATATATAAATGATCTGTCAAGTCTCGTATCATTTCAAATAGTCACCAATTAAATTCGATATTTTTGACCGAAACTAGTGTATAATATACTATGATTTTTGACCGAAACTTGCATTTCGAAAAGTTTCATAGAATATAGTTTTCAGATGATTTTCTTGCATGGGATTCCATAATAACCTTCCCTCTTAACATATATAAATGATTTGTCAAGTCTCGTATCATTTCAAATAGTCCACAATTAAATTTGATTTTTTTGACTGAAACTAGTGTTTAATATACTATGATTTTTGACCGAAACTTTCATTACGAAAGGTTTCATAGAATATAGTTTTCAGATGATTTTTTTGCATGGACTTCCATCGTAACCTGCTCTCTTAACATATATAAATGATCTGAAAAGTCTCGTATCATTTCAAATAGTCACCAATTAAATTCGATATTTTTGACCGAAACTAGTGTATAATATACTATGATTTTTGACCGAAACTTGCATTTCGAAAAGTTTCATAGAATCTAGTTTTTAGATGATTTTTTTGAATGGGCTTCCATCATAACCTTCCCTCTTAACATATATAAATGATCTGTCAAATCTCGTATCATTAAAAATAGTCCACAATTAAATTTGATTTTTTTGACTGAAACTAGTGCAATAATATACTATGATTTTTGACCGAAACTTGCATTTCGAAAAGTTTCATAGAATCTAGTTTTCAGTTAATTTTTTTGCATGGACTTCCATCATAACCATCCCTCTTAACATATATAAATGATCTGAAAAGTCTCGTATCATTTCAAATAGTCCACAATGAAATTTTATTTTTTTGATTGAAACTAGTGCAATAATATACTATGAGTTTTGATCGAAACTTGCATTTCGAAAAGTTTCATAGAATATAGTTTTCAGATGATTTTTTTTGCATGGACTTCAATCATAACCTTCCCTCTTAACATATATAAATGATCTGAAAAGTCTCGTATCATTTCAAATAGTCACCAATTAAATTCGATACTTTTGACCGAAATTAGCGTATAATATACTATGATTTTTGACCGAAACTTGCATTTCGAAAAGTTTCATAGAATCTAGTTTTCAGATGATTTTTTTGCATGGGCTTCCATAATAACCTTCACTCTTAACATATATAAATGATCTGTCAAGTCTCGTATCATTTCAAATAGTCCACAATTAAATTTGATTTTCTTGACTAAAACTAGTGTATAATATACTATGATTTTTGACCGAAACTTGCATTTCGAAAAGTTTCATAGAATATAGTTTTCAGATGATATGTTTGCATAAACTTCCATCGTAACCTGCCCTCTTAACATATATAAATGATCTGAAAAGTCTCGTATCATTTCAAATAGTCCCCAATTAAATTCGATATTTTTGACCGAAACTAGTGTATAATATACTATGATTTTTGACCGAAACTTGCATTTCGAAAAGTTTCATAGAATCTAGTTTTCAGATGATTTTCTTGCATGGGCTTCCATCGTAACCTTCCCTCTTAACATATATAAATGATCTGTCAAGTCTCATATCATTTCAAATAGTCCACAATTAAATTTGATTTTTTTGACTGAAACTAGTGTATAATATACTATGATTTTTGACCGAAACTTGCATTTCGAAAAGTTTCATAGAATCTAGTTTTCAGATGATTATCTTGCATGGGCTTCCATCATAACCTTCCCACTTAACATATATAAATGATCTGAAAAGTCTCGTATCATTTCAAATAGTCACCAATTAAATTCGATATTTTTGACCGAAACTAGTGCAATAATATACTATGATTTTTGACCGAAACTTGCATTTCGAAAAGTTTCATAGAATCTAGTTTTCAGATGATTTTTTTGCATGGGCTTCCATCATAACCTTCCCTCTTAACATATATAAATGATCCGTCAAGTCTCGTATCATTTCAAATAGTCCACAATTAAATTTGATTTTTTTGACTGAAACTAGTGCAATAATATACTATGATTTTTGACCGAAACTTGCATTTCGAAAAGTTTCATAGAATCTAGTTTTCATATGATTTTTTTTCATGGACTTCCATCATAACCTTCCCTCTTAACATATATAAATGATCTGAAAAGTCTCGTATCATTTCAAATAGTCACCAATTAAATTTGATATTTTTGACCGAATCTAGTGCAATAATATACTATGATTTTTGACCGAAACTTGCATTTTGAAAAGTTTCATAGAATCTAGTTTTCAGATGATTTTTTTGCATGGGCTTCCATAATAACCTTCCCTCTTATCATATATAAATGATCTGTCAAGTCTCGTATCATTTCAAAAAGTCCACAATTAAATTTGATTTTTTTGAATGAAACTAGTGTATAATATACTATGATTTTTGACCGAAACTTGCATTTCGAAAAGTTTAATAGAATATAGTTTTCAGATGATTTTTTTGAATGGACTTCCATCATAACCTGCCCTCTTAACATATATAAATGATCTGAAAAGTATCGTAACATTTCAAATAGTTCCCAATTAAATTCAATATTTTTGACCGAAACTAGTGTATAATATACTATGATTTTTGACCGAAACTTGCATTTCGAAAAGTTTCATAGAATATAGTTTTCAGATGATTTTCTTGCATGGGCTTCCATAATAACCTTCCATCTTAACATATATAAATGATCTGTCAAGTCTCGTATCATTTCAAATAGTCCACAATTAAATTTGATTTTTTTGACTGAAACTAGTGTATAATATACTATGATTTTTGACCGAAACTTGCATTTCGAAAAGTTTCATAGAATATAGTTTTCAGATGATATGTTTGCATGGACTTCCATCGTAACCTGCCCTCTTAACATATATAAATGATCTGAAAAGTCTCGTATCATTTCAAATAGTCCCCAATTAAATTCGATATTTTTGACCGAAACTAGTGTATAATATACTATGATTTTTTACCGAAACTTGCATTTTGAAAAGTTTCATAGAATCTAGTTATCACATGATTTTTTTGCATGGGCTTCCATAATAACCTTCCCTCTTAACATATATAAATGATCTGTCATGTCTCGTATCATTTCAAATAGTCCACAATTAAATTTGATTTTTTTGACAGAAACTAGTGCAATAATATACTATGATTTTTGACCGAAATTTGCATTTCGAAAAGTTTCATAGAATATAGTTTTAAGATGATTTTCTTGCATGGACATCCATCATAACCTTCCCTCTTAACATATATAAATGATCTGAAAAGTCTCGTATCATTTCAAATAGTCCCCAATTAAATTCGATATTTTTGACCGAAACTAGTGTATAATATACTATGATTTTTGACCGAAACTTGCATTTCGAAAAGTTTCATAGAATCTAGTTTTCAGATGATTTTCTTGCATGGACTTCCATCGTAACCTTCCCTCTTAACATATATAAACGATCTGTCAAGTCTCATATCATTTCAAATAGTCCACAATTAAATTTGATTTTTTTGACCGAAACTAGTGTATAATATACTATGATTTTTGACCGAAACTTGCATTTCGAAAAGTTTCATAGAATATGGTTTTCAGATGATTTTTTTGCATGGACTTCCATCATAACCTGCCCTCTTAACATATATAAATGATCTGAAAAGTATCGTATCATTTCAAATAGTTCCAAATTAAATTCGATATTTTTGACCGAAACTAGTGTATAATATACTATGATTTTTGACCGAAACTTGCATTTCGAAAAGTTTCATAGAATATAGTTTTCAGATGATTTTTTTGCATGGACTTCCATCATAACCTTCCCTCTTAACATATATAAATGATCTGAAAAGTCTCGTATCATTTCAAATAGTCACCAATTAAATTTGATATTTTTGACCGAAACTAGTGCAATAATATACTATGATTTTTTACCGAAACTTGCATTTCGAAAAGTTTCATAGAATATAGTTTTCAGATGATTTTTTTTGCATGGACTTCCATCATAACCTTCCCTCTTAACATATATAAATGATCTGAAAAGTCTCGTATCATTTCAAATAGTCACCAATTAAATTCGATACTTTTGACCGAAATTAGCGTATAATATACTATGATTTTTGACCGAAACTTGCATTTCGAAAAGTTTCATAGAATCTAGTTTTCAGATGATTTTTTTGCATGGGCTTCCATCATAACCTTCCCTCTTAACATATATAAATGATCTGTCAAGTCTCGTATCATTTCAAATAGTCCACAATTAAATTTGATTTTTTTGACTGAAACTAGTGCAATAATATACTATAATTTTTGACCGAAACTTGCATTTCGAAAACTTTCATAGAATCTAGTTTTCAGATGATTTTTTTGCATGGACTTCCATCATAACCTTCCCTCTTAACATATATAAATGATCTGAAAAGTCTCGTATCATTTCAAATAGTCACCAATTAAATTTGATTTTTTTGACCGAAACTAGTGCAATAATATACTATGATTTTTGACCGAAACTTGCATTTCGAAAAGTTTCATAGAATCTAGTTTTCAGATGATTTTTTTGCATGGACTTCCATCATAACCTTCCCTCTTAACATATATAAATGATCTGAAAAGTCTCGTATCATTTCAAATAGTCACCAATTAAATTTGATATTTTTGACCGAAACTAGTGCAATAAAATACTATGATTTTTGACCGAAACTTGCACTTCGAAAAGTTTCATAGAATCTAGTTTTCAGATGATTTTTTTGCATGGACTTCCATCATAACCTTCCCTCTTAACATATATAAATGATCTGAAAAGTCTCGTATCATTTCATATAGTCACCAATTAAATTTGATATTTTTGACCGAAACTAGTGTATTATATACTATGATTTTTGACCGAAACTTGCATTTCGAAAAGTTTCATAGAATCTAGTTTTCAGATGATTTTTTTGCATGGACTTCCATCATAACCTTCCCCCTTAACATATATAAATGATCTGAAAAGTCTCGTATCATTTCAAATAGTCACCAATTAAATTCGATATTTTTGACCGAAACTAGTGTATAATATACTATGAATTTTGACCGAAGCATGCATTTTGAAAAGTTTCATAGAATCTAGTTTTCAGATGATTTTTTTGCATGGGCTTCCATAATAACCTTCCCTCTTATCATATATAAATGATCTGTCATGTCTCGTATCATTTCAAATAGTCCACAATTAAATTTGATTTTTTTGAATGAAACTAGTGTATAATATACTATGATTTTTGACCGAAACATGCATTTCGAAAAGTTTCATAGAATCTAGTTTTCAGATGATTTTTTTGCATGGGCTTCCATAATAACCTGCCCTCTTAACATATATAAATGATCTGTCAAGTCTCGTATCATTTCAAATAGTCACCAATTAAATTCGATATTTTTGACCGAAACTAGTGTATAATATACTATGATTTTTGACCGAAACTTGCATTTCGAAAAGTTTCATAGAATATAGTTTTCAGATGATTTTCTTGCATGGGATTCCATAATAACCTTCCCTCTTAACATATATAAATGATCTGTCAAGTCTCGTATCATTTCAAATAGTCCACAATTAAATTTGATTTTTTTGACTGAAACTAGTGTTTAATATACTATGATTTTTGACCGAAACTTTCATTACGAAAGGTTTCATAGAATATAGTTTTCAGATGATTTTTTTGCATGGACTTCCATCGTAACCTGCTCTCTTAACATATATAAATGATCTGAAAAGTCTCGTATCATTTCAAATAGTCACCAATTAAATTCGATATTTTTGACCGAAACTAGTGTATAATATACTATGATTTTTGACCGAAACTTGCATTTCGAAAAGTTTCATAGAATCTAGTTTTTAGATGATTTTTTTGAATGGGCTTCCATCATAACCTTCCCTCTTAACATATATAAATGATCTGTCAAATCTCGTATCATTAAAAATAGTCCACAATTAAATTTGATTTTTTTGACTGAAACTAGTGCAATAATATACTATGATTTTTGACCGAAACTTGCATTTCGAAAAGTTTCATAGAATCTAGTTTTCAGTTAATTTTTTTGCATGGACTTCCATCATAACCATCCCTCTTAACATATATAAATGATCTGAAAAGTCTCGTATCATTTCAAATAGTCCACAATGAAATTTTATTTTT
Source organism: Lathyrus aphaca (assembly GCA_963966055.1). NCBI lineage: Eukaryota > Viridiplantae > Streptophyta > Magnoliopsida > Fabales > Fabaceae > Lathyrus > Lathyrus aphaca. Next base: position 640,890,636 of record OZ014520.1, on the reverse strand, counting down.
TTGATTGAAACTAGTGCAATAATATACTATGAGTTTTGACCGAAACTTGCATTTCGAAAAGTTTCATAGAATATAGTTTTCAGATGATTTTTTTTGCATGGACTTCAATCATAACCTTCCCTCTTAACATATATAAATGATCTGAAAAGTCTCGTATCATTTCAAATAGTCACCAATTAAATTCGATACTTTTGACCGAAATTAGCGTATAATATACTATGATTTTTGACCGAAACTTGCATTTCGAAAAGTTTCATAGAATCTAGTTTTCAGATGATTTTTTTGCATGGGCTTCCATAATAACCTTCACTCTTAACATATATAAATGATCTGTCAAGTCTCGTATCATTTCAAATAGTACACAATTAAATTTGATTTTTTTGACTAAAACTAGTGTATAATATACTATGATTTTTGACCGAAACTTGCATTTCGAAAAGTTTCATAGAATATAGTTTTCAGATGATATGTTTGCATAAACTTCCATCGTAACCTGCCCTCTTAACATATATAAATGATCTGAAAAGTCTCGTATCATTTCAAATAGTCCCCAATTAAATTCGATATTTTTGACCGAAACTAGTGTATAATATACTATGATTTTTGACCGAAACTTGCATTTCGAAAAGTTTCATAGAATCTAGTTTTCAGATGATTTTCTTGCATGGGCTTCCATCGTAACCTTCCCTCTTAACATATATAAATGATCTGTCAAGTCTCATATCATTTCAAATAGTCCACAATTAAATTTGATTTTTTTGACTGAAACTAGTGTATAATATACTATGATTTTTGACCGAAACTTGCATTTCGAAAAGTTTCATAGAATCTAGTTTTCAGATGATTATCTTGCATGGGCTTCCATCATAACCTTCCCACTTAACATATATAAATGATCTGAAAAGTCTCGTATCATTTCAAATAGTCACCAATTAAATTCGATATTTTTGACCGAAACTAGTGCAATAATATACTATGATTTTTGACCGAAACTTGCATTTCGAAAAGTTTCATAGAATCTAGTTTTCAGATGATTTTTTTGCATGGGCTTCCATCATAACCTTCCCTCTTAACATATATAAATGATCCGTCAAGTCTCGTATCATTTCAAATAGTCCACAATTAAATTTGATTTTTTTGACTGAAACTAGTGCAATAATATACTATGATTTTTGACCGAAACTTGCATTTCGAAAAGTTTCATAGAATCTAGTTTTCATATGATTTTTTTTCATGGACTTCCATCATAACCTTCCCTCTTAACATATATAAATGATCTGAAAAGTCTCGTATCATTTCAAATAGTCACCAATTAAATTTGATATTTTTGACCGAATCTAGTGCAATAATATACTATGATTTTTGACCGAAACTTGCATTTTGAAAAGTTTCATAGAATCTAGTTTTCAGATGATTTTTTTGCATGGGCTTCCATAATAACCTTCCCTCTTATCATATATAAATGATCTGTCAAGTCTCGTATCATTTCAAAAAGTCCACAATTAAATTTGATTTTTTTGAATGAAACTAGTGTATAATATACTATGATTTTTGACCGAAACTTGCATTTCAAAAAGTTTAATAGAATATAGTTTTCAGATGATTTTTTTGAATGGACTTCCATCATAACCTGCCCTCTTAACATATATAAATGATCTGAAAAGTATCGTAACATTTCAAATAGTTCCCAATTAAATTCAATATTTTTGACCGAAACTAGTGTATAATATACTATGATTTTTGACCGAAACTTGCATTTCAAAAAGTTTCATAGAATATAGTTTTCAGATGATTTTCTTGCATGGGCTTCCATAATAACCTTCCATCTTAACATATATAAATGATCTGTCAAGTCTCGTATCATTTCAAATAGTCCACAATTAAATTTGATTTTTTTGACTGAAACTAGTGTATAATATACTATGATTTTTGACCGAAACTTGCATTTCGAAAAGTTTCATAGAATATAGTTTTCAGATGATATGTTTGCATGGACTTCCATCGTAACCTGCCCTCTTAACATATATAAATGATCTGAAAAGTCTCGTATCATTTAAAATAGTCCCCAATTAAATTCGATATTTTTGACCGAAATTAGTGTATAATATACTATGATTTTTTACCGAAACTTGCATTTTGAAAAGTTTCATAGAATCTAGTTATCACATGATTTTTTTGCATGGGCTTCCATAATAACCTTCCCTCTTAACATATATAAATGATCTGTCATGTCTCGTATCATTTCAAATAGTCCACAATTAAATTTGATTTTTTTGACTGAAACTAGTGTATAATATACTAAGATTTTTGACCGAAAATTGCATTTCGAAAGGTTTCATAGAATATAGTTTTCAGATGACTTTTTTGCATGGACTTCCATCGTAACCTGCCCTCTTAACATATATAAATGATCTGAAAAGTCTCGTATCATTTTAAATAGTCACCAATTAAATTCGATATTTTTGACCGAAACTAGTGTATAATATACTATGATTTTTGACCAAAACTTGCATTTCGAAAAGTTTCATAGAATCTAGTTTTCAGATGATTTTTTTGCATGGGCTTCCATCATAACCTTCCCAATCAACATATATAAATGATTTGTCAGGTCTCGTATCATTTCAAATAGTCCACAATTAAATTTGATTTTTTTGACAGAAACTAGTGCAATAATATACTATGATTTTTGACCGAAATTTGCATTTCGAAAAGTTTCATAGAATATAGTTTTAAGATGATTTTCTTGCATGGACATCCATCATAACCTTCCCTCTTAACATATATAAATGATCTGAAAAGTCTCGTATCATTTCAAATAGTCCCCAATTAAATTCGATATTTTTGACCGAAACTAGTGTATAATATACTATGATTTTTGACCGAAACTTGCATTTCGAAAAGTTTCATAGAATCTAGTTTTCAGATGATTTTCTTGCATGGACTTCCATCGTAACCTTCCCTCTTAACATATATAAATGATCTGTCAAGTCTCATATCATTTCAAATAGTCCACAATTAAATTTGATTTTTTTGACCGAAACTAGTGTATAATATACTATGATTTTTGACCGAAACTTGCATTTCGAAAAGTTTCATAGAATATGGTTTTCAGATGATTTTTTTGCATGGACTTCCATCATAACCTGCCCTCTTAACATATATAAATGATCTGAAAAGTATCGTATCATTTCAAATAGTTCCCAATTAAATTCGATATTTTTGACCGAAACTAGTGTATAATATACTATGATTTTTGACCGAAACTTGCATTTCGAAAAGTTTCATAGAATATAGTTTTCAGATGATTTTTTTGCATGGACTTCCATCATAACCTTCCCTCTTAACATATATAAATGATCTGAAAAGTCTCGTATCATTTCAAATAGTCACCAATTAAATTTGATATTTTTGACCGAAACTAGTGCAATAATATACTATGATTTTTTACCGAAACTTGCATTTCGAAAAGTTTCATAGAATCTAGTTTTCAGATGATTTTTTTGCATGGACTTCCATCATAACCTTCCCTCTTAACATATATAAATTATCTGTAAAGTCTCGTATCATTTCAAATAGTCACCAATTAAATTTGATATTTTTGACCGAAACTAGTGTATAATATACTATGATTTTTGACCGAAACATGCATTTCGAAAAGTTTCATAGAATCTAGTTTTCAGATGATTTTTTTGCATGGGCTTCCATCATAACCTTCCCAATCAACATATATAAATGATTTGTCAGGTCTCGTATCATTTCAAATAGCCCACAATTAAATTTGATTTTTTTGACAGAAACTAGTGCAATAATATACTATGATTTTTGACCGAAACTTGCATTTCGAAAAGTTTCATAGAATATAGTTTTAAGATGATTTTCTTGCATGGACATCCATCATAACCTTCCCTCTTAACATATATAAATGATCTGAAAAGTCTCGTATCATTTCAAATAGTCCCCAATTAAATTCGATATTTTTCACCGAAACTAGTGTATAATATACTATGATTTTTGACCGAAACTTGCATTTCGAAAAGTTTCAAAGAATCTAGTTTTCAGATGATTTTCTTGCATGGACTTCCATCGTAACCTTCCCTCTTAACATATATAAATGATCTGTCAAGTCTCATATCATTTCATATAGTCCACAATTAAATTTGATTTTTTTGACCGAAACTAGTGTATAATATACTATGATTTTTGACCGAAACTTGCATTTCGAAAAGTTTCATAGAATATGGTTTTCAGATGATTTTTTTGCATGGACTTCCATCATAACCTGCCCTCTTAACATATATAAATGATCTGAAAAGTATCGTATCATTTCAAATAGTTCCCAATTAAATTCGATATTTTTGACCGAAACTAGTGTATAATATACTATGATTTTTGACCGAAACTTGCATTTCGAAAAGTTTCATAGAATATAGTTTTCAGATGATTTTTTTGCATGGACTTCCATCATAACCTTCCCTCTTAACATATATAAATGATCTGAAAAGTCTCGTATCATTTCAAATAATCACCAATTAAATTTGATATTTTTGACCGAAACTAGTGCAATAATATACTATGATTTTTTACCGAAACTTGCATTTCGAAAATTTTCATAGAATCTAGTTTTCAGATGATTTTTTTGCATGGACTTCCATCATAACCTTCCCTCTTAACATATATAAATTATCTGTAAAGTCTCGTATCATTTCAAATAGTCACCAATTAAATTTGATATTTTTGACCGAAACTAGTGTATAATATACTATGATTTTTGACCGAAACTAGTGTATAATATACTATGATTTTTGACCGAAACATGCATTTCGAAAAGTTTCATAGAATCTAGTTTTCAGATGATTTTTTTGCATGGGCTTCCATCATAACCTTCCCAATCAACATATATAAATGATTTGTCAGGTCTCGTATCATTTCAAATAGTCCACAATTAAATTTGATTTTTTTGACAGAAACTAGTGCAATAATATACTATGATTTTTGACCGAAACTTGCATTTCGAAAAGTTTCATAGAATATAGTTTTAAGATGATTTTCTTGCATGGACATCCATCATAACCTTCCCTCTTAACATATATAAATGATCTGAAAAGTCTCGTATCATTTCAAATAGTCCCCAATTAAATTCGATATTTTTGACCGAAACTAGTGTATAATATACTATGATTTTTGACCGAAACTTGCATTTCGAAAAGTTTCATAGAATCTAGTTTTCAGATGATTTTCTTGCATGGACTTCCATCGTAACCTTCCCTCTTAACATATATAAATGATCTGTCAAGTCTCATATCATTTCAAATAGTCCACAATTAAATTTGATTTTTTTGACCGAAACTAGTGTATAATATACTATGATTTTTGACCGAAACTTGCATTTCGAAAAGTTTCATAGAATATGGTTTTCAGATGATTTTTTTGCATGGACTTCCATCATAACCTGCCCTCTTAACATATATAAATGATCTGAAAAGTATCGTATCATTTCAAATAGTTCCCAATTAAATTCGATATTTTTGACCGAAACTAGTGTATAATATACTATGATTTTTGACCGAAACTTGCATTTCGAAAAGTTTCATAGAATATAGTTTTTAGATGATTTTTTTGCATGGACTTCCATCATAACCTTCCCTCTTAACATATATAAATGATCTGAAAAGTCTCGTATCATTTCAAATAGTCACCAATTAAATTTGATATTTTTGACCGAAACTAGTGCAATAATATACTATGATTTTTTACCGAAACTTGCATTTCGAAAATTTTCATAGAATCTAGTTTTCAGATGATTTTTTTGCATGGACTTCCATCATAACCTTCCCTCTTAACATATATAAATTATCTGTAAAGTCTCGTATCATTTCAAATAGTCACCAATTAAATTTGATATTTTTGACCGAAACTAGTGTATAATATACTATGATTTTTGACCGAAACATGCATTTCGAAAAGTTTCATAGAATCTAGTTTTCAGATGATTTTTTTGCATGGGCTTCCATCATAACCTTCCCAATCAACATATATAAATGATTTGTCAGGTCTCGTCTCATTTCAAATAGTCCACAATTAAATTTGATTTTTTTGACAGAAACTAGTGCAATAATATACTATGATTTTTGACCGAAACTTGCATTTCGAAAAGTTTCATAGAATATAGTTTTAAGATGATTTTCTTGCATGGAAATCCATCATAACCTTCCCTCTTAACATATATAAATGATCTGAAAAGTCTCGTATCATTTCAAATAGTCCCCAATTAAATTCGATATTTTTGACCGAAACTAGTGTATAATATACTATGATTTTTGACCGAAACTTGCATTTCGAAAAGTTTCATAGAATCTAGTTTTCAGATGATTTTCTTGCATGGACTTCCATCATAACCTTCCCTCTTAATATATATAAATGATCTGTCAAGTCTCATATCATTTCAAATAGTCCACAATTAAATTTGATTTTTTTGACCGAAACTAGTGTATAATATACTATGATTTTTGACCGAAACTTGCATTTCGAAAAGTTTCATAGAATATGGTTTTCAGATGATTTTTTTGCATGGGCTTCCATCATAACCTTCCCAATCAACATATATAAATGATTTGTCAGGTCTCGTATCATTTCAAATAGTCCACAATTAAATTTGATTTTTTTGACAGAAACTAGTGTAATAATATACTATGATTTTTGACCGAAACTTGCATTTCGAAAAGTTTCATAGAATCTAGTTTTCATATGATTTTTTTTGCATGGACTTCCATCATAACCTTCCCTCTTAACATATATAAATGATCTGAAAAGTATCGTATCATTTCAAATAGTTCCCAATTAAATTCGATATTTTTGACCGAAACTAGTGTATAATATACTATGATTTTTGACCGAAACTTGCATTTCGAAAAGTTTCATAGAATATAGTTTTCAGATGATTTTTTTGCATGGACTTCCATCATAACCTTCCCTCTTAACATATATAAATGATCTGAAAAGTCTCGTATCATTTCAAATAGTCACCAATTAAATTTGATATTTTTGACCGAAACTAGTGCAATAATATACTATGATTTTTTACCGAAACTTGCATTTCGAAAAGTTTCATAGAATCTAGTTTTCAGATGATTTTTTTGCATGGACTTCCATAATAACCTTCCCTCTTAACATATATAAATTATCTGTAAAGTCTCGTATCATTTCAAATAGTCACCAATTAAATTTGATATTTTTGACCGAAACTAGTGTATAATATACTATGATTTTTGACCGAAACATGCATTTCGAAAAGTTTCATAGAATCTAGTTTTCAGATGATTTTTTTGCATGGACTTCCATCATAACCTTTCCTCTTAACATATATAAATGATCTGAAAAGTCTCGTATCATTTCAAATAGTCACCAATTAAATTCGATATTTTTGACCGAAACTAGTGTATAATATACTATGATTTTTGACCGAAAATTGCATTTCGAAAAGTTTCATAGAATCTAGTTTTCAGATGATTTTCTTGCATGGACTTCCATCATAACCTTCCCTCTTAATATATATAAATGATCTGTCAAGTCTCATATCATTTCAAATAGTCCACAATTAAATTTGATTTTTTTGACCGAAACTAGTGTATAATATACTATGATTTTTGACCGAAACATGCATTTCGAAAAGTTTCATAGAATATGGTTTTCAGATGATTTTTTTGCATGGGCTTCCATCATAACCTTCCCAATCAACATATATAAATGATTTGTCAGGTCTCGTATCATTTCAAATAGTCCACAATTAAATTTGATTTTTTTGACAGAAACTAGTGTAATAATATACTATGATTTTTGACCGAAACTTGCATTTCGAAAAGTTTCATAGAATCTAGTTTTCAGATGATTTTTTTTGCATGGACTTCCATCATAACCTTCCCTCTTAACATATATAAATGATCTGAAAAGTATCGTATCATTTCAAATAGTTCCCAATTAAATTCGATATTTTTGACCGAAACTAGTGTATAATATACTATGATTTTTGACCGAAACTTGCATTTCGAAAAGTTTCATAGAATATAGTTTTCAGATGATTTTTTTGCATGGACTTCCATCATAACCTTCCCTCTTAACATATATAAATGATCTGAAAAGTCTCGTATCATTTCAAATAGTCACCAATTAAATTTGATATTTTTGACCGAAACTAGTGCAATAATATACTATGATTTTTTACCGAAACTTGCATTTCGAAAAGTTTCATAGAATCTAGTTTTCAGATGATTTTTTTGCATGGACTTCCATCATAACCTTCCCTCTTAACATATATAAATTATCTGTAAAGTCTCGTATCATTTCAAATAGTCACCAATTAAATTTGATATTTTTGACCGAAACTAGTGTATAATATACTATGATTTTTGACCGAAACATGCATTTCGAAAATTTTCATAGAATCTAGTTTTCAGATGATTTTTTTGCATGGACTTCCATCATAACCTTTCCTCTTAACATATATAAATGATCTGAAAAGTCTCGTATCATTTCAAATAGTCACCAATTAAATTCGATATTTTTGACCGAAACTAGTGTATAATATACTATGATTTTTGACCGAAACATGCTTTTTGAAAAGTTTCATAGAATCTAGTTTTCAGATGATTTTTTTGCATGGGCTTCCATAATAACCTTCCCTCTTATCATATATAAATGATCTGTCAAGTCTCGTATCATTTCAAATAGTCCACAATTAAATTTGATTTTTTTGAATGAAACTAGTGTATAATATACTATGATTTTTGACCGAAACTTGCATTTCGAAAAGTTTAATAGAATATAGTTTTCAGATGATTTTTTTGCATGGACTTCCATCATAACCTGCCCTCTTAACATATATAAATGATCTGAAAAGTATCGTATCATTTCAAATAGTTCCCAATTAAATTCAATATTTTTGACCGAAACTAGTGTATAATATACTATGATTTTTGACCGAAACATGCATTTCGAAAAGTTTCATAGAATATAGTTTTTAGATGATTTTCTTGCATGGGCTTCCATAATAACCTTCCCTCTTAACATATATAAATGATCTGTCAAGTCTCGTATCATTTCAAATAGTCCACAATTAAATTTGATTTTTTTGACTGAAACTAGTGTATAATATACTATGATTTTTGACCGAAACTTGCATTTCGAAAAGTTTCATAGAATATAGTTTTCAGATGATATGTTTGCATGGACTTCCATCGTAACCTGCCCTCTTAACATATATAAATGATCTGAAAAGTCTCGTATCATTTCAAATAGTCCCCGATTAAATTCGATATTTTTGACCGAAACTAGTGTATAATATACTATGATTTTTGACCGAAACTTGCATTTCGAAAAGTTTCATAGAATATAGTTTTCAGATGATTTTCTTGCATGGGCTTCAATAATAACCTTCCCTCTTAACATATATAAATGATCTGTCAGGTCTCGTATCTTTTCAAATAGTCCACAATTAAATTAAATTTTTTTGACTGAAACTAGTGCAATAATATACTATGATTTTTGACCGAAACTTGCATTTCGAAAAGTTTCATAGAATATAGTTTTCAGATGATTTTTTTGCATGGACTTCCATCATAACCTTCCCTCTTAACATATATAAATGATCTGAAAAGTCTCGTATCATTTCAAATAGTCACCAATTAAATTTGATATTTTTGACCGAAACTAGTGCAATAATATACTATGATTTTTTACCGAAACTTGCATTTCGAAAAGTTTCATAGAATCTAGTTTTCAGATGATTTTTTTGCATGGACTTCCATCATAACCTTCCCTCTTAACATATATAAATTATCTGTAAAGTCTCGTATCATTTCAAATAGTCACCAATTAAATTTGATATTTTTGACCGAAACTAGTGTATAATATACTATGATTTTTGACCGAAACATGCATTTCGAAAAGTTTCATAGAATCTAGTTTTCAGATGATTTTTTTGCATGGGCTTCCATCATAACCTTCCCAATCAACATATATAAATGATTTGTCAGGTCTCGTATCATTTCAAATAGTCCACAATTAAATTTCATTTTTTTGACAGAAACTAGTGCAATAATATACTATGATTTTTGACCGAAACTTGCATTTCGAAAAGTTTCATAGAATATAGTTTTAAGATGATTTTCTTGCATGGACATCCATCATAACCTTCCCTCTTAACATATATAAATGATCTGAAAAGTCTCGTATCATTTCAAATAGTCCCCAATTAAATTCGATATTTTTGACCGAAACTAGTGTATAATATACTATGATTTTTGACCGAAACTTGCATTTCGAAAAGTTTCATAGAATCTATTTTTCAGATGATTTTCTTGCATGGACTTCCATCGTAACCTTCCCTCTTAATATATATAAATGATCTGTCAAGTCTCATATCATTTCAAATAGTCCACAATTAAATTTGATTTTTTTGACCGAAACTAGTGTATAATATACTATGATTTTTGACCGAAACTTGCATTTCGAAAAATTTCATAGAATATGGTTTTCAGATGATTTTTTTGCATGGGCTTCCATCATAACCTTCCCAATCAACATATATAAATGATTTGTCAGGTCTCGTATCATTTCAAATAGTCCACAATTAAATTTGATTTTTTTGACCGAAACTAGTGCAATAATATACTATGATTTTTGACCGAAACTTGCATTTCGAAAAGTTTCATAGAATATAATTTTCAGATGATTTTTTTGCATGGACTTCCATCATAACCTTCCCTCTTAACATATATAAATGATCTGAAAAGTCTCGTATCATTTCAAATAGTCACCAATTAAATTCGATATTTTTGACCGAACCTAGTGTATAATATACTATGATTTTTGACCGAAACTTGCATTTCGAAAAGTTTCATAGAATCTAGTTTTCAGATGATTTTTTTGCATGGGCTTCCATAATAACCTTCCCTCTAATCATATATAAATGATCTGTCAAGTCTCGTATCATTTCAAATAGTCCCCAATTAAATTCGATATTTTTGACCGAAACTAGTGTATAATATACTATGATTTTTGTCCGAAACTTGCATTTCGAAAAGTTTCATAGAATATAGTTTTCAGATGATATGTTTCCATGGACTTCCATCATAACCTGCCCTCTTAACATATATAAATGATCTGAAAAGTCTCGTATCATTTCAAATAGTCCCCAATTAAATTCGATATTTTTGACTAATATACTATGATTTTTGACCGAAACTTGCATTTCGAAAAGTTTCATAGAATCTAGTTTTCATATGATTTTCTTGCATGGACTTCCATCGTAACCTTCCCTCTTAACATATATAAATGATCTGAAAAGTCTCGTATCATTTCAAATAGTCACCAATTAAATTCGATATTTTTGACCGAAACTAGTGTATAATATACTATGATTTTTTACTGAAACTTGCATTTCAAAAAATTTCATAGAATCTAGTTTTCAGATGATTTTTTTGCATGGGCTTCCATCATAACCTTCCCTCTTAACATATATAAATGATCTGTCAAGTCTCGTATCATTTCAAATAGTCCATAATTGAATTTGATTTTTTTGACCGAAACTAGTGCAATAATATACTATGATTTTTGACCGAAACTTGCATTTCGAAAAGTTTCATAGAATATAATTTTCAGATGATTTTTTTGCATGGACTTCCATCATAACCTTCCCTCTTAACATATATAAATGATCTGAAAAGTCTCGTATCATTTCAAATAGTCACCAATTAAATTCGATATTTTTGACTGAAACTAGTGTATAATATACTATGATTTTTGACCGAAACTTGCATTTCGAAAAGTTTCATAGAATCTAGTTTTCAGATGATTTTTTTGCATGGGCTTCCATAATAACCTTCCCTCTTATCATATATAAATGATCTGTCAAGTCTCGTATCATTTCAAATAGTCCCCAATTAAATTCGATATTTTTGACCGAAACTAGTGTATAATATACTATGATTTTTGTCCGAAACTTGCATTTCGAAAAGTTTCATAGAATATAGTTTTCAGATGATATGTTTGCATGGACTTCCATCATAACCTGCCCTCTTAACATATATAAATGATCTGAAAAGTCTCGTATCATTTCAAATAGTCCCCAATTAAATTCGATATTTTTGACCAAAACTAGTGTATAATATACTATGATTTTTGACCGAAACTTGCATTTCGAAAAGTTTCATAGAATCTAGTTTTCATATGATTTTCTTGCATGGACTTCCATCGTAACCTTCCCTCTTAACATATATAAATGATCTGAAAAGTCTCGTATCATTTCAAATTGTCACCAATTAAATTCGATATTTTTGACCGAAACTAGTGTATAATATACTGTGATTTTTTACTGAAACTTGCATTTCAAAAAATTTCATAGAATCTAGTTTTCAGATGATTTTTTTGCATGGGCTTCCATCATAACCTTCCCTCTTAACATATATAAATGATCTGTCAAGTCTCGTATCATTTCAAATAGTCCATAATTGAATTTGATTTTTTTGACCGAAACTAGTGCAATAATATACTATGATTTTTGACCGAAACTTGCATTTCGAAAAGTTTCATAGAATATAATTTTCAGATGATTTTTTTGCATGGACTTCCATCATAACCTTCCCTCTTAACATATATAAATGATCTGAAAAGTCTCGTATCATTTCAAATAGTCACCAATTAAATTCGATATTTTTGACTGAAACTAGTGTATAATATACTATGATTTTTGACCGAAACTTGCATTTCGAAAAGTTTCATAGAATCTAGTTTTCAGATGATTTTTTTGCATGGGCTTCCATAATAACCTTCCCTCTTAACATATATAAATGATCTGAAAAGTATCGTATCATTTCAGATAGTCCACAATTAAATTTGATATTATTGACCGAAACTAGTGTATAATATACTATGATTTTTGACCGAAACTTGCATTTCGAAAAGTTTCATAGAATATTATTTTCAGATGATTTTTTTGCATGAACTTCCATCATAACCTTCCCTCTTAACATATAAAAATGATCTGAAAAGTATCGTATCATTTCAAATAGTCACCAATTAAATTCGATATTTTTGACCGAAACTAGTGTATAATATACTATGATTTTTGATCGAAACTTGCATTTCGAAAAGTTTCATAGAATCTAGTTTTCAGATGATTTTCTTGCATGGACTTCCATTGTAACCTTCTCTCTTAACATATATAAATGATCTGTCAAGTCTCGTATCATTTCAAATAGTCCACAATTAAATTTGATTTTTTTGACTGAAACTAGTGTATAATATACTATGATTTTTGACCGAAACATGCATTTCGAAGAGTTTCATAGAATATAGTTTTCAGATGATTTTCTTGCATGGGCTTCCATCATAACCTTCCCTCTTAACATATATAAATGATCTGAAAAGTCTCGTATCATTTCAAATAGTCACCAATTAAATTCGATATTTTTGACCGAAACTAGTGTATAATATACTATGATTTTTGACCGAAACATGCATTTCGAAAAGTTTCATAGAATCTAGTTTTCAGATGATTTTTTTGCATGGGCTTCCATCATAACCTTCCCTCTTAACATATATAAATGATCTGTCAAGTCTCGTATCATTTCAAATAGTCCATAATTGAATTTGATTTTTTTGACCGAAACTAGTGCAATAATATACTATGATTTTTGACCGAAACTTGCATTTCGAAAAGTTTCATAGAATATAATTTTCAGATGATTTTTTTGCATGGACTTCCATCATATCCTTCCCTCTTAACATATATAAATGATCTGAAAAGTCTCGTATCATTTCAAATAGTCACCAATTAAATTCGATATTTTTGACTGAAACTAGTGTATAATATACTATGATTTTTGACCGAAACTTGCATTTCGAAAAGTTTCATAGAATCTAGTTTTCAGATGATTTTTTTGCATGGGCTTCCATAATAACCTTCCCTCTTATCATATATAAATGATCTGTCAAGTCTCGTATCATTTCAAATAGTCCCCAATTAAATTCGATATTTTTGACCGAAACTAGTGTATAATATACTATGATTTTTGTCCGAAACTTGCATTTCGAAAAGTTTCATAGAATATAGTTTTCAGATGATATGTTTGCATGGACTTCCATCATAACCTGCCCTCTTAACATATATAAATGATCTGAAAAGTCTCGTATCATTTCAAATAGTCCCCAATTAAATTCGATATTTTTGACCAAAACTAGTGTATAATATACTATGATTTTTGACCGAAACTTGCATTTCGAAAAGTTTCATAGAATCTAGTTTTCATATGATTTTCTTGCATGGACTTCCATCGTAACCTTCCCTCTTAACATATATAAATGATCTGAAAAGTCTCGTATCATTTCAAATTGTCACCAATTAAATTCGATATTTTTGACCGAAACTAGTGTATAATATACTGTGATTTTTTACTGAAACTTGCATTTCAAAAAATTTCATAGAATCTAGTTTTCAGATGATTTTTTTGCATGGGCTTCCTTCATAACCTTCCCTCTTAACATATATAAATGATCTGTCAAGTCTCGTATCATTTCAAATAGTCCATAATTGAATTTGATTTTTTTGACCGAAACTAGTGCAATAATATACTATGATTTTTGACCGAAACTTGCATTTCGAAAAGTTTCATAGAATATAATTTTCAGATGATTTTTTTGCATGGACTTCCATCATAACCTTCCCTCTTAACATATATAAATGATCTGAAAAGTCTCGTATCATTTCAAATAGTCACCAATTAAATTCGATATTTTTGACTGAAACTAGTGTATAATATACTATGATTTTTGACCGAAACTTGCATTTCGAAAAGTTTCATAGAATCTAGTTTTCAGATGATTTTTTTGCATGGGCTTCCATAATAACCTTCCCTCTTATCATATATAAATGATCTGTCAAGTCTCGTATCATTTCAAATAGTCCCCAATTAAATTCGATATTTTTGACCGAAACTAGTGTATAATATACTATGATTTTTGTCCGAAACTTGCATTTCGAAAAGTTTCATAGAATATAGTTTTCAGATGATATGTTTGCATGGACTTCCATCATAACCTGCCCTCTTAACATATATAAATGATCTGAAAAGTCTCGTATCATTTCAAATAGTCCCCAATTAAATTCGATATTTTTGACCAAAACTAGTGTATAATATACTATGATTTTTGACCGAAACTTGCATTTCGAAAAGTTTCATAGAATCTAGTTTTCATATGATTTTCTTGCATGGACTTCCATCGTAACCTTCCCTCTTAACATATATAAATGATCTGAAAAGTCTCGTATCATTTCAAATTGTCACCAATTAAATTCGATATTTTTGACCGAAACTAGTGTATAATATACTGTGATTTTTTACTGAAACTTGCATTTCAAAAAATTTCATAGAATCTAGTTTTCAGATGATTTTTTTGCATGGGCTTCCTTCATAACCTTCCCTCTTAACATATATAAATGATCTGTCAAGTCTCGTATCATTTCAAATAGTCCATAATTGAATTTGATTTTTTTGACCGAAACTAGTGCAATAATATACTATGATTTTTGACCGAAACTTGCATTTCGAAAAGTTTCATAGAATATAATTTTCAGATGATTTTTTTGCATGGACTTCCATCATAACCTTCCCTCTTAACATATATAAATGATCTGAAAAGTCTCGTATCATTTCAAATAGTCACCAATTAAATTCGATATTTTTGACTGAAACTAGTGTATAATATACTATGATTTTTGACCGAAACTTGCATTTCGAAAAGTTTCATAGAATCTAGTTTTCAGATGATTTTTTTGCATGGGCTTCCATAATAACCTTCCCTCTTATCATATATAAATGATCTGTCAAGTCTCGTATCATTTCAAATAGTCCCCAATTAAATTCGATATTTTTGACCGAAACTAGTGTATAATATACTATGATTTTTGTCCGAAACTTGCATTTCGAAAAGTTTCATAGAATATAGTTTTCAGATGATATGTTTGCATGGACTTCCATCATAACCTGCCCTCTTAACATATATAAATGATCTGAAAAGTCTCGTATCATTTCAAATAGTCCCCAATTAAATTCGATATTTTTGACCAAAACTAGTGTATAATATACTATGATTTTTGACCGAAACTTGCATTTCGAAAAGTTTCATAGAATCTAGTTTTCATATGATTTTCTTGCATGGACTTCCATCGTAACCTTCCCTCTTAACATATATAAATGATTTGAAAAGTCTCGTATCATTTCAAATAGTCACCAATTAAATTCGATATTTTTGACCGAAACTAGTGTATAATATACTGTGATTTTTTACTGAAACTTGCATTTCAAAAAATTTCATAGAATCTAGTTTTCAGATGATTTTTTTGCATGGGCTTCCATCATAACCTTCCCTCTTAACATATATAAATGATCTGAAAAGTCTCGTATCATTTCAAATAGTCACCAATTAAATTCGATATTTTTGACCGAAACTAGTGTATAATATACTATGATTTTTGACCGAAACATGCATTTCGAAAAGTTTCATAGAATCTAGTTTTCAGATGATTTTTTTGCATGGGCTTCCATCATAACCTTCCCTCTTAACATATATAAATGATCTGTCAAGTCTCGTATCATTTCAAATAGTCCATAATTGAATTTGATTTTTTTGACCGAAACTAGTGCAATAATATACTATGATTTTTGACCGAAACTTGCATTTCGAAAAGTTTCATAGAATATAATTTTCAGATGATTTTTTTGCATGGACTTCCATCATATCCTTCCCTCTTAACATATATAAATGATCTGAAAAGTCTCGTATCATTTCAAATAGTCACCAATTAAATTCGATATTTTTGACTGAAACTAGTGTATAATATACTATGATTTTTGACCTAAACTTGCATTTCGAAAAGTTTCATAGAATCTAGTTTTCAGATGATTTTTTTGCATGGGCTTCCATAATAACCTTCCCTCTTATCATATATAAATGATCTGTCAAGTCTCGTATCATTTCAAATAGTCCCCAATTAAATTCGATATTTTTGACCGAAACTAGTGTATAATATACTATGATTTTTGTCCGAAACTTGCATTTCGAAAAGTTTAATAGAATATAGTTTTCAGATGATATGTTTGCATGGACTTCCATCATAACCTGCCCTCTTAACATATATAAATGATCTGAAAAGTCTCGTATCATTTCAAATAGTCCCCAATTAAATTCGATATTTTTGACCAAAACTAGTGTATAATATACTATGATTTTTGACCGAAACTTGCATTTCGAAAAGTTTCATAGAATCTAGTTTTCATATGATTTTCTTGCATGGACTTCCATTGTAACCTTCCCTCTTAACATATATAAATGATCTGAAAAGTCTCGTATCATTTCAAATTGTCACCAATTAAATTCGATATTTTTGACCGAAACTAGTGTATAATATACTGTGATTTTTTACTGAAACTTGCATTTCAAAAACTTTCATAGAATCTAGTTTTCAGATGATTTTTTTGCATGGGCTTCCATCATAACCTTCCCTCTTAACATATATAAATGATCTGTCAAGTCTCGTATCATTTCAAATAGTCCATAATTGAATTTGATTTTTTTGACCGAAACTAGTGCAATAATATACTATGATTTTTGACCGAAACTTGCATTTCGAAAAGTTTCATAGAATATAATTTTCAGATGATTTTTTTGCATGGACTTCCATCATAACCTTCCCTCTTAACATATATAAATGATCTGAAAAGTCTCGTATCATTTCAAATAGTCACCAATTAAATTCGATATTTTTGACTGAAACTAGTGTATAATATACTATGATTTTTGACCGAAACTTGCATTTCGAAAAGTTTCATAGAATCTAGTTTTCAGATGATTTTTTTGCATGGGCTTCCATAATAACCTTCCCTCTTAACATATATAAATGATCTGAAAAGTATCGTATCATTTCAGATAGTCCACAATTAAATTTGATATTTTTGACCGAAACTAGTGTATAATATACTATGATTTTTGACCGAAACTTGCATTTCGAAAAGTTTCATAGAATATTATTTTCAGATGATTTTTTTGCATGAACTTCCATCATAACCTTCCCTCTTAACATATAAAAATGATCTGAAAAGTATCGTATCATTTCAAATAGTCACCAATTAAATTCGATATTTTTGACCGAAACTAGTGTATAATATACTATGATTTTTGATCGAAACTTGCATTTCGAAAAGTTTCATAGAATCTAGTTTTCAGATGATTTTCTTGCATGGAATTCCATTGTAACCTTCTCTCTTAACATATATAAATGATCTGTCAAGTCTCGTATCATTTCAAATAGTCCACAAATAAATTTGATTTTTTTGACTGAAACTAGTGTATAATATACTATGATTTTTGACCGAAACATGCATTTCGAAAAGTTTCATAGAATATAGTTTTCAGATGATTTTCTTGCATGGGCTTCCATCATAACCTTCCCTCTTAACATATATAAATGATCTGAAAAGTCTCGTATCATTTCAAATAGTCACCAATTAAATTCGATATTTTTGACCGAAACTAGTGTATAATATACTATGATTTTTTACCGAAACATGCATTTCGAAAAGTTTCATAGAATCTAGTTTTCAGATGATTTTTTTGCATGGGCTTCCATCATAACCTTCCCTCTTAACATATATAAATGATCTGTCAAGTCTCGTATCATTTCAAATAGTCCACAATTAAATTTGATTTTTTTGACTGAAACTAGTGCAATAATATACTATGATTTTTGACCGAAACTTGCATTTCGAAAAGTTTCATAGAATCTAGTTTTCAGATGATTTTTTTGCATGGACTTCCATCATAACCTTCCCTCTTAACATATATAAATGATCGGAAAAGACTCGTATCATTTCAAATAGTCACCAATTAAATTTGATATTTTTGACATAAACTAGTGCAATAATATACTATGATTTTTGACCGAAACATGCATTTCGAAAAGTTTCATAGAATCTAGTTTTCAGATGATTTTTTTGCATGGACTTCCATCATAACCTTCCCTCTTAACATATATAAATGATCTGAAAAGTCTCGTATCATTTCAAATAGTCACCAATTAAATTTGATATTTTAAACCGAAACTAGTGTATAACATACTATGATTTTTGACCGAAACTTGCATTTCGAAAAGTTTCATAGTATCTAGTTTTCAGATGATTTTTTTGCATGTACTTCCATCATAACCTTCCCTCTTAACATATATAAATGATCTGAAAAGTCTCGTATCATTTCAAACAGTCCCCAATTAAATTCGATATTTTTGACCGAAACTAATGTATAATATACTATGATTTTTTACTGAAACATGCATTTTGAAAAGTTTCATAGAATCTAGTTTTCAGATGATTTTTTTGCATGGGCTTCCATAATAACCTTCCCTCTTAACATATATAAATGATCTGTCAAGTCTCGTATCATTTCAAATAGTCCACAATTAAAGTTGATTTTTTTGACTAAAACTAGTGTATAATATACTATGATTTTTGACCGAAACTTGCATTTCGAAAAGTTTCATAGAATATAGTTTTCAGATGATTTTTTTGCATGGACTTCCATCGTAACCTGCCCTCTTAACATATATAAATGATCTGAAAAGTCTCGTATCATTTCAAATAGTTCCCAATTAAATTCGATATTTTTGACCGAAACTAGTGTATAATATACTATGATTTTTGACCGAAACTTGCATTTCAAAAAGTTTCATAGAATCTAGTTTTCAGATGATTTTTTTGCATGGGCTTCCATCATAACCTTCCCTCTTAACATATATACATGATTTGTCAAGTCTCGTATCATTTCAAATAGTCCACAATTAAATTTGATTTTTTTGACCGAAACTAGTTCAATAATATACTATGATTTTTGAACGAAACTTGCATTTCGAAAAGTTTCATAGAATATAGTTTTCAGATGATTTTCTTGCATGGACTTCCATCATATCCTTCCCTCTTAACATATATAAATGATCTGAAAAGTCTCGTATCATTTCAAATAGTCACCAATTAAATTCAATATTTTTGACTGAAACTAGTGTATAATATACTATGATTTTTGACCGAAACTTGCATTTCGAAAAGTTTCATAGAATCTAGTTTTCAGATGATTTTTTTGCATGGGCTTCCATAATAACCTTCCCTCTTATCATATATAAATGATCTGTCAAGTCTCGTATCATTTCAAATAGTCCCCAATTAAATTCGATATTTTTGACCGAAACTAGTGTATAATATACTATGATTTTTGTCCGAAACTTGCATTTCGAAAAGTTTCATAGAATATAGTTTTCAGATGATATGTTTGCATGGACTTCCATCATAACCTGCCCTCTTAACATATATAAATGATCTGAAAAGTCTCGTATCATTTCAAATAGTCCCCAATTAAATTCGATATTTTTGACCAAAACTAGTGTATAATATACTATGATTTTTGACCGAAACTTGCATTTCGAAAAGTTTCATAGAATCTAGTTTTCATATGATTTTCTTGCATGGACTTCCATCGTAACCTTCCCTCTTAACATATATAAATGATCTGAAAAGTCTCGTATCATTTCAAATTGTCACCAATTAAATTCGATATTTTTGACCGAAACTAGTGTATAATATACTGTGATTTTTTACTGAAACTTGCATTTCAAAAACTTTCATAGAATCTAGTTTTCAGATGATTTTTTTGCATGGGCTTCCATCATAACCTTCCCTCTTAACATATATAAATGATCTGTCAAGTCTCGTATCATTTCAAATAGTCCATAATTGAATTTGATTTTTTTGACCGAAACTAGTGCAATAATATACTATGATTTTTGACCGAAACTTGCATTTCGAAAAGTTTCATAGAATATAATTTTC
Source organism: Lathyrus aphaca (assembly GCA_963966055.1). NCBI lineage: Eukaryota > Viridiplantae > Streptophyta > Magnoliopsida > Fabales > Fabaceae > Lathyrus > Lathyrus aphaca. The sequence goes on along the minus strand of OZ014520.1, from coordinate 640,869,712 downwards.
AGATGATTTTTTTGCATGGACTTCCATCATAACCTTCCCTCTTAACATATATAAATGATTTGAAAAGTCTCGTATCATTTCAAATAGTCACCAATTAAATTCGATATTTTTGACTGAAACTAGTGTATAATATACTATGATTTTTGACCGAAACTTGCATTTCGAAAAGTTTCATAGAATCTAGTTTTCAGATGATTTTTTTGCATGGGCTTCCATAATAACCTTCCCTCTTAACATATATAAATGATCTGAAAAGTATCGTATCATTTCAGATAGTCCACAATTAAATTTGATATTTTTGACCGAAACTAGTGTATAATATACTATGATTTTTGACCGAAACTTGCATTTCGAAAAGTTTCATAGAATATTATTTTCAGATGATTTTTTTGCATGAACTTCCATCATAACCTTCCCTCTTAACATATAAAAATGATCTGAAAAGTATCGTATCATTTCAAATAGTCACCAATTAAATTCGATATTTTTGACCGAAACTAGTGTATAATATACTATGATTTTTGATCGAAACTTGCATTTCGAAAAGTTTCATAGAATCTAGTTTTCAGATGATTTTCTTGCATGGAATTCCATTGTAACCTTCTCTCTTAACATATATAAATGATCTGTCAAGTCTCGTATCATTTCAAATAGTCCACAAATAAATTTGATTTTTTTGACTGAAACTAGTGTATAATATACTAAGATTTTTGACCGAAACATGCATTTCGAAAAGTTTCATAGAATATAGTTTTCAGATGATTTTCTTGCATGGGCTTCCATCATAACCTTCCCTCTTAACATATATAAATGATCTGAAAAGTCTCGTATCATTTCAAATAGTCACCAATTAAATTCGATATTTTTGACCGAAACTAGTGTATAATATACTATGATTTTTGACCGAAACATGCATTTCGAAAAGTTTCATAGAATCTAGTTTTCAGATGATTTTTTTGCACGGGCTTCCATCATAACCTTCCCTCTTAACATATATAAATGATCTGTCAAGTCTCGTATCATTTCAAATAGTCCACAATTAAATTTGATTTTTTTGACTGAAACTAGTGCAATAATATACTATGATTTTTGACCGAAACTTGCATTTCGAAAAGTTTCATAGAATCTAGTTTTCAGATGATTTTTTTGCATGGACTTCCATCATAACCTTCCCTCTTAACATATATAAATGATCGGAAAAGACTCGTATCATTTCAAATAGTCACCAATTAAATTTGATATTTTTGACATAAACTAGTGCAATAATATACTATGATTTTTGACCGAAACATGCATTTCGAAAAGTTTCATAGAATTAGTTTTCAGATGATTTTTTTGCATGGACTTCCATCATAACCTTCCCTCTTAACATATATAAATGATCTGAAAAGTCTCGTATCATTTCAAATAGTCACCAATTAAATTTGATATTTTAAACCGAAACTAGTGTATAACATACTATGATTTTTGACCGAAACTTGCATTTCGAAAAGTTTCATAGTATCTAGTTTTCAGATGATTTTTTTGCATGTACTTCCATCATAACCTTCCCTCTTAACATATATAAATGATCTGAAAAGTCTCGTATCATTTCAAACAGTCCCCAATTAAATTCGATATTTTTGACCGAAACTAATGTATAATATACTATGATTTTTTACTGAAACATGCATTTTGAAAAGTTTCATAGAATCTAGTTTTCAGATGATTTTTTTGCATGGGCTTCCATAATAACCTTCCCTCTTAACATATATAAATGATCTGTCAAGTCTCGTATCATTTCAAATAGTCCACAATTAAATTTGATTTTTTTGACTAAAACTAGTGTATAATATACTATGATTTTTGACCGAAACTTGCATTTCGAAAAGTTTCATAGAATATAGTTTTCAGATGATTTTTTTGCATGGACTTCCATCGTAACCTGCCCTCTTAACATATATAAATGATCTGAAAAGTCTCGTATCATTTCAAATAGTTCCCAATTAAATTCGATATTTTTGACCGAAACTAGTGTATAATATACTATGATTTTTGACCGAAACTTGCATTTCAAAAAGTTTCATAGAATCTAGTTTTCAGATGATTTTTTTGCATGGGCTTCCATCATAACCTTCCCTCTTAACATATATACATGATTTGTCAAGTCTCGTATCATTTCAAATAGTCCACAATTAAATTTGATTTTTTTGACCGAAACTAGTTCAATAATATACTATGATTTTTGAACGAAACTTGCATTTCGAAAAGTTTCATAGAATATAGTTTTCAGATGATTTTCTTGCATGGACTTCCATCATAACCTTCCCTCTTAACATATATAAATGATCTGAAAAGTCTCGTATCATTTCAAATAGTCACCAATTAAATTCGATATTTTTGACCGAAACTAGTGTATAATATACTATGATTTTTTACTGAAACTTGCATTTAAAAAAGTTTCATAGAATCTAGTTTTCAGATGATTTTTTTGCATGGGCTTCCATCATAACCTTCCCTCTTAACATATGTAAATGATCTGTCAAGTCTCGTATCATTTCAAATAGTCCACAATTGAATTTCATTTTTTTGACCGAAACTAGTGCAATAATATACTATGATTTTTGGCCGAAACTTGCATTTCGAAAAGTTTCATAGAATATAGTTTTCAGATGATTTTCTTGCATGGACTTCCATCATAACCTTCCCCTTAACATATATAAATGATCTGAAAAGTCTCGTATCATTTCAAATAGTCACCAATTAAATTCGATATTTTTGACTGAAACTAGTGTATAATATACTATGATTTTTGACCGAAACTTGCATTTCGAAATGTTTCATAGAATATAGTTTTTAGATGATTTTCTTGCATGGACTTCCATCATTACCTTCCCTCTTAACATATATAAATGATCTGAAAAGTCTCGTATCATTTCAAATAGTCACCAATTAAATTCGATATTTTTGACCGAAACTAGTGTATAATATACTATGATTTTTTTACTAAAACTTGCATTTCAAAAAGTTTCATAGAATCTAGTTTTCAGATGATTTTTTTGCATGGGCTTCCATCATAACCTTCCCTCTTAACATATATAAATGATTTGTCAAGTCTCGTATCATTTCAAATAGTCCACAATTAAATTTGATTTTTTTGACCGAAACTAGTTCAATAATATACTATGATTTTTGAACGAAACATGCATTTCGAAAAGTTTCATAGAATATAGTTTTCAGATGATTTTCTTGCATGGACTTCCATCATAACCTTCCCTCTTAACATATATAAATGATCTGAAAACTCTCGTATCATTTCAAATAGTCACCAATTAAATTCGATATTTTTGACCGAAACTAGTGTATAATATACTATGATTTTTTACTGAAACTTGCATTTAAAAAAGTTTCATAGAATCTAGTTTTCAGATGATTTTTTTGCATGGGCTTCCATCATAACCTTCCCTCTTAACATATATAAATGATCTGTCAAGTCTCGTATCATTTCAAATAGTCCACAATTGAATTTGATTTTTTTGAACGAAACTAGTGCAATAATATACTATGATTTTTGGCCGAAACTTGCATTTCGAAAAGTTTCATAGAATATAGTTTTCAGATGATTTTCTTGCATGGACTTCCATCATAACCTTCCCCTTAACATATATAAATGATCTGAAAAGTCTCGTATCATTTCAAATAGTCACCAATTAAATTCGATATTTTTGACTGAAACTAGTGTATAATATACTATGATTTTTGACCGAAACTTGCATTTCGAAAAGTTTCATAGAATCTAGTTTTCAGATGATTTTTTTGCATGGGCTTCCATAATAACCTTCCCTCTTAACATATATAAATGATCTGAAAAGTATCGTATCATTTCAGATAGTCCACAATTAAATTTGATTTTTTTGACCGAAACTAGTGTATAATATACTATGATTTTTGACCGAAACTTGCATTTCGAAAAGTTTCATAGAATATTATTTTCAGATGATTTTTTTGCATGAACTTCCATCATAACCTTCCCTCTTAACATATAAAAATGATCTGAAAAGTATCGTATCATTTCAAATAGTTAACAATTAAATTTGATTTTTTTGACCGAAACTAGTGTATAATATACTAAGATTTTTGACTGAAACATGCATTTCGAAAAGTTTCATAGAATTTTATTTTTAGATTATTTTTTTGTATGGACTTCCATCATAACCTTCCCTCTTAACATATAAAAATGATCTGAAAAGTCTCGTATCATTTCAAATAGTCACCAATTAAATTCGATATTTTTGACAGAAACTAGTATATAATATACTATGATTTTTGACCGAAACTTGCATTTCGAAAAGTTTCATAGAATCTAGTTTTCAGATGATTTTCTTGCATGGACTTCCATCGTAACCTTCTCTCTTAACATATATAAATGATCTGTCAAGTCTCGTATCATTTCAAATAGTCCACAATTAAATTTGATTTTTTTGACTGAAACTAGTGTATAATATACTATGATTTTTGACCGAAACTTGCATTTCGAAGAGTTTCATAGAATATAGTTTTCAGACGATTTTCTTGCATGGGCTTCCATCATAACCTTCCCTCTTAACATATATGAATGATCCGAAAAGTCTCGTATCATTTCAAATAGTCACCAATTAAATTCGATATTTTTGACCGAAACTAGTGTATAATATACTATGATTTTTGACCGAAACTTGCATTTCGAAAAGTTTCATAGAATCTAGTTTTCAGATGATTTTTTTGCATGGGCTTCCATCATAACCTTCCCTCTTAACATATATAAATGATCTGAAAAGTCTCGTATCATTTCAAATAGTCCCCAATTAAATTCGATATTTTTGACCGAAACTAGTGTATAATATACTATGATTTTTGACCGAAACTTGCATTTCGAAAAGTTTCATTGAATATAATTTTTAGATGATTTTCTTGCATGGACTTCCATCATAACCTTCCCTCTTAACATATATAAATGATCTGAAAAGTCTCGTATCATTTCAAATAGTCACCAATTAAATTCGATATTTTTGACCGAAGCTAGTGTATAATATACTATGATTTTTTACTAAAACTTGCATTTCAAAAAGTTTCATAGAATCTAGTTTTCAGATGATTTTTTTGCATGGGCTTCCATCATAACCTTCCCTCTTAACATATATAAATGATTTGTCAAGTCTCGTATCATTTCAAATAGTCCACAATTAAATTTGATTTTTTTGACTGAAACAAGTGTATAATATACTATGATTTTTGACCGAAACTTGCATTTCGAAAAGTTTCATAGAATCTAGTTTTCAGATGATTTTTTTGCATGGGCTTCCATAATAAGCTTCCCTCTTAACATATATAAATGATCTGTCAAGTCTCGTATCATTTCAAATAGTCCACAATTAAATTTGATTTTTTTGAGTGAAACTAGTGTATAATATACTATGATTTTTGACCGAAACTTGCATTTCGAAAAGTTTCATAGAATATAGTTTTCAGATGATTTTTTTGCATGGACTTCCATCGTAAACTTCCCTCTTAACATATAAAAATGATCTGAAAAGTCTCGTATCATTTCAAATAGTCACCAATTAAATTCGATATTTTTGACCGAAACTAGTGTATAATATACTATGATTTTTGACCGAAACTTGCATTTCGAAAAGTTTCATAGAATCTAGTTTTCAGATGATTTTCTTGCATGGACTTCCATCGTAACCTTCCCTCTTAACATATATAAATGATCTGTCAAGTCTCGTATCATTTCAAATAGTCCACAATTAAATTTGATTTTTTTTAATGATACTAGTGTATAATATACTATGATTTTTGACCGAAACTTGCATTTCGAAAAGTTTCATAGAATATAGTTTTCAGATGATTTTTTTGCATGGACTTCCATCATAACCTGCCCTCTTAACATATATAAATGATCTGAAAAGTATCGTATCATTTCAAATAGTTCCCATTTAAATTAGATATTTTTGACCGAAACTAGTGTATAATATACTATGATTTTTGACCGAAACTTGCATTTCGAAAAGTTTCATAGAATATAGTTTTCAGATGATTTTTTTGCATGGACTTCCATCATAACCTTCCCTCTTAACATATATAAATGATCTGAAAAGTCTCGTATCATTTCAAATAGTCCCCAATTAAATTCGATATTTTTGACCGAAACTAGTGTATAATATACTATGATTTTTGACCGAAACATGCATTTTGAAAAGTTTCATAGAATCTAGTTTTCAGATGATTTTTTTGCATGGGCTTCCATAATAACCTTACCTCTTAACATATATAAATGATCTGTCAAGTCTCGTATCATTTCAAATAGTCCACAATTAAATTAGATTTTTTTGACTGAAACTAGTGTATAATATACTATGATTTTTGACCGAAACTTGCATTTCGAAAAGTTTCATAGAATCTAGTTTTCAGATGATTTTTTTGCATGGGCTTCCATAATAAGCTTCCCTCTTAACATATATAAATGATCTGTCAAGTCTCGTATCATTTCAAATAGTCCACAATTAAATTTGTTTTTTTTGAGTGAAACTAGTGTATAATATACTATGATTTTTGACCGAAACTTGCATTTCGAAAAGTTTCATAGAATATTATTTTCAGATGATTTTTTTGCATGGACTTCCATCATAAACTTCCCTCTTAACATATAAAAATGATCTGAAAAGTCTCGTATCATTTCAAATAGTCACCAATTAAATTCAATATTTTTGACCGAAACTAGTGTATAATATACTATGATTTTTGACCGAAACTTGCATTTCGAAAAGTTTCATAGAATCTAGTTTTCAGATGATTTTCTTGCATGGACTTCCATCGTAACCTTCCCTCTTAACATATATAAATGATCAGTCAAGTCTCGTATCATTTCAAATAGTCCACAATTAAATTTGATTTTTTTTACTGAAACTAGTGTATAATATACTATGATTTTTGACCGAAACTTGCATTTCGAAAAGTTTCATAGAATATAGTTTTCAGATGATTTTTTTGCATGGACTTCCATCATAACCTGCCCTCTTAACATATATAAATGATCTGAAAAGTATCATATCATTTCAAATAGTTCCCAATTAAATTCGATATTTTTGACCGAAACTAGTGTATAATATACTATGATTTTTGACCGAAACTTGCATTTCGAAAAGTTTCATAGAATATAGTTTTCAGATGATTTTTTTGCATGGACTTCCATCATAACCTTCCCTCTTAACATATATAAATGATCTGAAAAGTCTCGTATCATTTCAAATAGTCCCCAATTAAATTCGATATTTTTGACCGAAACTAGTGTTATAATATACTATGATTTTTGACCGAAACATGCATTTTGAAAAGTTTCATAGAATCTAGTTTTCAGATGATTTTTTTGCATGGACTTCCATCGTAACCTTCCCTCTTAACATATATAAATGATCAGTCAAGTCTCGTATCATTTCAAATAGTCCACAATTAAATTTGATTTTTTTGACTGAAACTAGTGTATAATATACTATGATTTTTGACCGAAACTTGCATTTCGAAAAGTTTCATAGAATCTAGTTTTCAGATGATTTTTTTGCATGGGCTTCCATAATAAGCTTCCCTCTTAACATATATAAATGATCTGTCAAGTCTCGTATCATTTCAAATAGTCCACAATTAAATTTGTTTTTTTTGAGTGAAACTAGTGTATAATATACTATGATTTTTGACCGAAACTTGCATTTCGAAAAGTTTCATAGAATATTATTTTCAGATGATTTTTTTGCATGGACTTCCATCATAAACTTCCCTCTTAACATATAAAAATGATCTGAAAAGTCTCGTATCATTTCAAATAGTCACCAATTAAATTCAATATTTTTGACCGAAACTAGTGTATAATATACTATGATTTTTGACCGAAACTTGCATTTCGAAAAGTTTCATAGAATCTAGTTTTCAGATGATTTTCTTGCATGGACTTCCATCGTAACCTTCCCTCTTAACATATATAAATGATCAGTCAAGTCTCGTATCATTTCAAATAGTCCACAATTAAATTTGATTTTTTTTACTGAAACTAGTGTATAATATACTATGATTTTTGACCGAAACTTGCATTTCGAAAAGTTTCATAGAATATAGTTTTCAGATGATTTTTTTGCATGGACTTCCATCATAACCTGCCCTCTTAACATATATAAATGATCTGAAAAGTATCGTATCATTTCAAATAGTTCCCAATTAAATTCGATATTTTTGACCGAAACTAGTGTATAATATACTATGATTTTTGACCGAAACTTGCATTTCGAAAAGTTTCATAGAATATAGTTTTCAGATGATTTTTTTGCATGGACTTCCATCATAACCTTCCCTCTTAACATATATAAATGATCTGAAAAGTCTCGTATCATTTCAAATAGTCCCCAATTAAATTCGATATTTTTGACCGAAACTAGTGTTATAATATACTATGATTTTTGACCGAAACATGCATTTTGAAAAGTTTCACAGAATCTAGTTTTCAGATGATTTTTTTGCATGGGCTTCCATAATAACCTTCCCTCTTAACATATATAAATGATCTGTCAAGTCTCGTATCATTTCAAATAGTCCACAATTAAATTTGATTTTTTTGACTGAAACTAGTGTATAATATACTATGATTTTTGACCGAAACTTGCATTTCGAAAAGTTTCATAGAATCTAGTTTTCAGATGATTTTTTTGCATGGGCTTCCATAATAAGCTTCCCTCTTAACATATATAAATGATCTGTCAAGTCACGTATCATTTCAAATAGTCCACAATTAAATTTGTTTTTTTTGAGTGAAACAAGTGTATAATATACTATGATTTTTGACCGAAACTTGCATTTCGAAAAGTTTCATAGAATATTATTTTCAGATGATTTTTTTGCATGGACTTCCATCATAAACTTCCCTCTTAACATATAAAAATGATCTGAAAAGTCTCGTATCATTTCAAATAGTCACCAATTAAATTCAATATTTTTGACCGAAACTAGTGTATAATATACTATGATTTTTGACCGAAACTTGCATTTCGAAAAGTTTCATAGAATCTAGTTTTCAGATGATTTTCTTGCATGGACTTCCATCGTAACCTTCCCTCTTAACATATATAAATGATCAGTCAAGTCTCGTATCATTTCAAATAGTCCACAATTAAATTTGATTTTTTTTACTGAAACTAGTGTATAATATACTATGATTTTTGACCGAAACTTGCATTTCGAAAAGTTTCATAGAATATAGTTTTCAGATGATTTTTTTGCATGGACTTCCATCATAACCTGCCCTCTTAACATATATAAATGATCTGAAAAGTATCGTATCATTTCAAATAGTTCCCAATTAAATTCGATATTTTTGACCGAAACTAGTGTATAATATACTATGATTTTTGACCGAAACTTGCATTTCGAAAAGTTTCATAGAATATAGTTTTCAGATGATTTTTTTGCATGGACTTCCATCATAACCTTCCCTCTTAACATATATAAATGATCTGAAAAGTCTCGTATCATTTCAAATAGTCCCCAATTAAATTCGATATTTTTGACCGAAACTAGTGTTATAATATACTATGATTTTTGACCGAAACATGCATTTTGAAAAGTTTCACAGAATCTAGTTTTCAGATGATTTTTTTGCATGGGCTTCCATAAAAACTTCCCTCTTAACATATATAAATGATCTGTCAAGTCTCGTATCATTTCAAATAGTCCACAATTAAATTTGATTTTTTTGACTGAAACTAGTGTATAATATACTATGATTTTTGACCGAAACTTGCATTTCGAAAAGTTTCATAGAATCTAGTTTTCAGATGATTTTTTTGCATGGGCTTCCATAATAAGCTTCCCTCTTAACATATATAAATGATATGTCAAGTCTCGTATCATTTCAAATAGTCCACAATTAAATTTGATTTTTTTGAGTGAAACTAGTGTATAATATACTATGATTTTTGACCGAAACTTGCATTTTGAAAAGTTTCATAGAATATTATTTTCAGATGATTTTTTTGCATGGACTTCCATCATAAACTTCCCTCTTAACATATAAAAATGATCTGAAAAGTCTCGTATCATTTCAAATAGTCACCAATTAAATTCGATATTTTTGACCGAAACTAGTGTATAATATACTATGATTTTTGACCGAAACTTGCATTTCGAAAAGTTTCATAGAATCTAGTTTTCAGATGATTTTCTTGCATGAACTTCCATTGTAACCTTCCCTCTTAACATATATAAATGATCTGTCTAGTCTCGTATCATTTCAAATAGTCCACAATTAAATTTGATTTTTTTTACTGAAACTAGTGTATAATATACTATGATTTTTGACCGAAACTTGCATTTCGAAAAGTTTCATAGAATATAGTTTTCAGATTATTTTTTGGCATGGACTTCCATCATAACCTGCCCTCTTAACATATATAAATGATCTGAAAAGTATCGTATCATTTCAAATAGTTCCCAATTAAATTCGATATTTTTGACCGAAACTAGTGTATAATATACTATGATTTTTGACCGAAACTTGCATTTCGAAAAGTTTCATAGAATATAGTTTTCAGATGATTTTTTTGCATGGACTTCCATCATAACCTTCCCTCTTAACATATATAAATGATCTGAAAAGTCTCGTATCATTTCAAATAGTCCCCAATTAAATTTGATATTTTTGACCGAAACTAGTGTATAATATACTATGATTTTTGACCGAAACATGCATTTTGAAAAGTTTCATAGAATCTAGTTTTCAGATGATTTTCTTGCATGGACTTCCATCATAACCTGCCCTCTTAACATATATAAATGATCAGTCAAGTCTCGTATCATTTCAAATAGTCCACAATTAAATTTGATTTTTTTTACTGAAACTAGTGTATAATATACTATGATTTTTAACCGAAACTTGCATTTCGAAAAGTTTCATAGAATATAGTTTTCAGATGATTTTTTTGCATGGACTTCCATCATAACCTTCCCTCTTAACATATATAAATGATCTGAAAAGTCTCGTATCATTTCAAATAGTCCCCAATTAAATTCGATATTTTTGACCGAAACTAGTGTATAATATACTATGATTTTTGACCGAAACATGCATTTTGAAAAGTTTCATAGAATCTAGTTTTCAGATGATTTTTTTGCATGGGCTTCCATAATAACCTTACCTCTTAACATATATAAATGATCTGTCAAGTCTCGTATCATTTCAAATAGTCACCAATTAAATTCGATATTTTTGACCGAAACTAGTGTATAATATACTATGATTTTTGACCGAAACTTGCATTTCGAAAAGTTTCATAGAATCTAGTTTTCAGATGATTTTCTTGCATGGACTTCCATCGTAACCTTCCCTCTTAACATATATAAATGATCAGTCAAGTCTCGTATCATTTCAAATAGTCCACAATTAAATTTGATTTTTTTTACTGAAACTAGTGTATAATATACTATGATTTTTGACCGAAACTTGCATTTCGAAAAGTTTCATAGAATATAGTTTTCAGATGATTTTTTTGCATGGACTTCCATCATAACCTGCCCTCTTAACATATATAAATGATCTGAAAAGTATCGTATCATTTCAAATAGTTCCCAATTAAATTCGATATTTTTGACCGAAACTAGTGTATAATATACTATGATTTTTGACCGAAACTTGCATTTCGAAAAGTTTCATAGAATATAGTTTTCAGATGATTTTTTTGCATGGACTTCCATCATAACCTTCCCTCTTAACATATATAAATGATCTGAAAAGTCTCGTATCATTTCAAATAGTCCCCAATTAAATTCGATATTTTTGACCGAAACTAGTGTTATAATATACTATGATTTTTGACCGAAACATGCAATTTGAAAAGTTTCATAGAATCTAGTTTTCAGATGATTTTTTTGCATGGGCTTCCATAATAACCTTCCCTCTTAACATATATAAATGATCTGTCAAGTCTCGTATCATTTCAAATAGTCCACAATTAAATTTGATTTTTTTGACTGAAACTAGTGTATAATATACTATGATTTTTGACCGAAACTTGCATTTCGAAAAGTTTCATAGAATCTAGTTTTCAGATGATTTATTTGCATGGGCTTCCATAATAAGCTTCCCTCTTAACATATATAAATGATCTGTCAAGTCTCGTATCATTTCAAATAGTCCACAATTAAATTTGATTTTTTTGAGTGAAACTAGTGTATAATATACTATGATTTTTGACCGAAACTTGCATTTCGAAAAGTTTCATAGAATATTATTTTCAGATGATTTTTTTGCATGGACTTCCATCATAAACTTCCCTCTTAACATATAAAAATGATCTGAAAAGTCTCGTATCATTTCAAATAGTCACCAATTAAATTCGATATTTTTGACCGAAACTAGTGTATAATATACTATGATTTTTGACCGAAACTTGCATTTCGAAAAGTTTCATAGAATCTAGTTTTCAGATGATTTTCTTGCATGAACTTCCATTGTAACCTTCCCTCTTAACATATATAAATGATCTGTCTAGTCTCGTATCATTTCAAATAGTCCACAATTAAATTTGATTTTTTTTACTGAAACTAGTGTATAATATACTATGATTTTTGACCGAAACTTGCATTTCGAAAAGTTTCATAGAATATAGTTTTCAGATGATTTTTTTGCATGGACTTCCATCATAACCTGCCCTCTTAACATATATAAATGATCTGAAAAGTATCGTATCATTTCAAATAGTCCACAATTAAATTTGATTTTTTTTACTGAAACTAGTGTATAATATACTATGATTTTTGACCGAAACTTGCATTTCGAAAAGTTTCATAGAATATAGTTTTCAGATGATTTTTTTGCATGGACTTCCATCATAACCTGCCCTCTTAACATATATAAATGATCTGAAAAGTATCGTATCATTTGAAATAGTTCCCAATTAAATTCGATATTTTTGACTGAAACTAGTGTATAATATACTATGATTTTTGACCGAAACTTGCATTTCCAAAAGTTTCATAGAATATAGTTTTCAGATGATTTTCTTGCATGGACTTCCATCATAACCTTCCCTCTTAACATATATAAATGATCTGAAAAGTCTCGTATCATTTCAAATAGTCACCAATTAAATTCGATATTTTTGACCGAAACTAGTGTATAATATACTATGATTTTTGACCGAAACTTGCATTTCGAAAAGTTTCATAGAATCTAGTTTTCAGATGATTTTTTTGCATGGGCTTCCATAGTAAGCCTCCCTCTTAACATATATAAATGATCTGTCATGTCTCGTATCATTTCAAATAGTCCACAATTAAATTTGATTTTTTTGACTGAAACTAGTGTATAATATACTATGATTTTTGACCGAAACTTACATTTCGAAAAGTTTCATAGAATATTATTTTCAGATGATTTTTTTGCATGGACTTCCATCATAACCTGCCCTCTTAACATATATAAATGATCTGAAAAGTATCGTATCATTTCAAATAGTTCCCAATTAAATTCGATATTTTTGACTGAAACTAGTGTATAATATACTATGATTTTTGACCGAAACTTGCATTTCGAAAAGTTTCATAGAATATAGTTTTCAGATGATTTTTTTGCATGGACTTCCATCATAACCTTCCCTCTTAACATATATAAATGATCTGAAAAGTCTCGTATCATTTCAAATAGTCCCCAATTAAATTCGATATTTTTGACCGAAACTAGTGTATAATATACTATGATTTTTGACCGAAACATGCATTTTGAAAAGTTTCATAGAATCTATTTTTCAGATGATTTTTTTGCATGGGCTTCCATAATAACCTTCGCTCTTAACATATATAAATGATCTGTCAAGTCTCGTATCATTTCAAATAGTCCACAATTAAATTTGATTTTTTTTGACTGAAACTAGTGTATAATATACTATGATTTTTGACCGAAACTTGCATTTCGAAAAGTTTCATAGAATCTAGTTTTCAGATGATTTTTTTGCATGGGCTTCCATAATAAGCTTCCCTCTTAACATATATAAATGATCTGTCAAGTCTCGTATCATTTCAAATAGTCCACAATTAAATTTGATTTTTTTGACTGAAACTAGTGTATAATATACTATGATTTTTGACCGAAACTTGCATTTCGAAAAGTTTCATAGAATATAGTTTTCAGATGATTTTTTTGCATGGACTTCCATCATAACCTGCCCTCTTAACATATATAAATGATCTGAAAAGTATCGTATCATTTCAAATAGTTCCCAATTAAATTCGATATTTTTGACCGAAACTAGTCTATAATATACTATGATTTTTGACCGAAACTTGCATTTCGAAAAGTTTCATAGAATATAGTTTTCAGATGATTTTTTTGCATGGACTTCCATCATAACCTGCCCTCTTAACATATATAAATGATCTGAAAAGTATCGTATCATTTGAAATAGTTCCCAATTAAATTCGATATTTTTGACTGAAACTAGTGTATAATATACTATGATTTTTGACCGAAACTTGCATTTCCAAAAGTTTCATAGAATATAGTTTTCAGATGATTTTCTTGCATGGACTTCCGTCATAACCTTCCCTCTTAACATATATAAATGATCTGAAAAGTCTCGTATCATTTCAAATAGTCCCCAATTAAATTCGATATTTTTGACGGAAACTAGTGTATAATATACTATGATTTTTGACCGAAACTTGCATTTCGAAAAGTTTCATAGAATCTAGTTTTTAGATGATTTTCTTGCATGGACTTCCATCGTAACCTTCCCTCTTAACATATATAAATGATCTGTCAAGTCTCGTATCATTTCAAATAGTCCACAATTAAATTTGATTTTTTTTACTGAAACTAGTGTATAATATACTATGATTTTTGACCGAAACTTGCATTTCGAAAAGTTTCATAGAATATAGTTTTCAGATGATTTTTTTGCATGGACTTCCATCATAACCTGCCCTCTTAACATATATAAATGATCTGAAAAGTATCGTATCATTTCAAATAGTTCCCAATTAAATTCGATATTTTTGACTGAAACTAGTGTATAATATACTATGAT
The DNA here is from genome assembly GCA_963966055.1 of Lathyrus aphaca. Lineage (NCBI taxonomy): Eukaryota > Viridiplantae > Streptophyta > Magnoliopsida > Fabales > Fabaceae > Lathyrus > Lathyrus aphaca. The sequence continues at coordinate 640,854,632 of OZ014520.1, read as the reverse complement.
TTTTGACCGAAACTTGCATTTCGAAAAGTTTCATAGAATATAGTTTTCAGATGATTTTTTTGCATGGACTTCCATCATAACCTTCCCTCTTAACATATATAAATGATCTGAAAAGTCTCGTATCATTTCAAATAGTCCCCAATTAAATTCGATATTTTTGACCGAAACTAGTGTATAATATACTATGATTTTTGACCGAAACATGCATTTTGAAAAGTTTCATAGAATCTATTTTTCAGATGATTTTTTTGCATGGGCTTCCATAATAACCTTCGCTCTTAACATATATAAATGATCTGTCAAGTCTCGTATCATTTCAAATAGTCCACAATTAAATTTGATTTTTTTTGACTGAAACTAGTGTATAATATACTATGATTTTTGACCGAAACTTGCATTTCGAAAAGTTTCATAGAATCTAGTTTTCAGATGATTTTTTTGCATGGGCTTCCATAATAAGCTTCCCACTTAACATATATAAATGATCTGTCAAGTCTCGTATCATTTCAAATAGTCCACAATTAAATTTGATTTTTTTGACTGAAACTAGTGTATAATATACTATGATTTTTGACCGAAACTTGCATTTCGAAAAGTTTCATAGAATATAGTTTTCAGATGATTTTTTTGCATGGACTTCCATCATAACCTGCCCTCTTAACATATATAAATGATCTGAAAAGTATCGTATCATTTCAAATAGTTCCCAATTAAATTCGATATTTTTGACCGAAACTAGTGTATAATATACTATGATTTTTGACCGAAACTTGCATTTCGAAAAGTTTCATAGAATATAGTTTTCAGATGATTTTTTTGCATGGACTTCCATCATAACCTGCCCTCTTAACATATATAAATGATCTGAAAAGTATCGTATCATTTCAAATAGTTCCCAATTAAATTCGATATTTTTGACCGAAACTAGTGTATAATATACTATGATTTTTGACCGAAACTTGCATTTCGAAAAGTTTCATAGAATATAGTTTTCAAATGATTTTTTTGCATGGACTTCCGTCATAACCTTCCCTCTTAACATATATAAATGATCTGAAAAGTCTCGTATCATTTCAAATAGTCCCCAATTAAATTCGATATTTTTGACGGAAACTAGTGTATAATATACTATGATTTTTGACCGAAACTTGCATTTCGAAAAGTTTCATAGAATCTAGTTTTTAGATGATTTTCTTGCATGGACTTCCATCGTAACCTTCCCTCTTAACATATATAAATGATCTGTCAAGTCTCGTATCATTTCAAATAGTCCACAATTAAATTTGATTTTTTTTACTGAAACTAGTGTATAATATACTATGATTTTTGACCGAAACTTGCATTTCGAAAAGTTTCATAGAATATAGTTTTCAGATGATTTTTTTGCATGGACTTCCATCATAACCTGCCCTCTTAACATGTATAAATGATCTGAAAAGTATCGTATCATTTGAAATAGTTCCCAATTAAATTCGATATTTTTGACTGAAACTAGTGTATAATATACTATGATTTTTGACCGAAACTTGCATTTCCAAAAGTTTCATAGAATATAGTTTTCAGATGATTTTCTTGCATGGACTTCCATCATAACCTTCCCTCTTAACATATATAAATGATCTGAAAAGTCTCGTATCATTTCAAATAGTCACCAATTAAATTCGATATTTTTGACCGAAACTAGTGTATAATATACTATGATTTTTGACCGAAACTTGCATTTCGAAAAGTTTCATAGAATCTAGTTTTCAGATGATTTTTTTGCATGGGCTTCCATAATAAGCTTCCCTCTTAACATATATAAATGATCTGTCATGTCTCGTATCATTTCAAATAGTCCACAATTAAATTTGATTTTTTTGACTGAAACTAGTGTATAATATACTATGATTTTTGACCGAAACTTACATTTCGAAACGTTTCATAGAATATTATTTTCAGATGATTTTTTTGCATGGACTTCCATCATAACCTGCCCTCTTAACATATATAAATGATCTGAAAAGTATCATATCATTTCAAATAGTTCCCAATTAAATTCGATATTTTTGACTGAAACTAGTGTATAATATACTATGATTTTTGACCGAAACTTGCATTTCGAAAAGTTTCATAGAATATAGTTTTCAGATGATTTTTTTGCATAGACTTCCATCATAACCTTCCCTCTTAACATATATAAATGATCTGAAAAGTCTCGTATCATTTCAAATAGTCCCCAATTAAATTCGTTATTTTTGACCGAAACTAGTGTATAATATACTATGATTTTTGACCGAAACATGCATTTTGAAAAGTTTCATAGAATCTAGTTTTCAGATGATTTTTTTGCATGGGCTTCCATAATAACCTTCGCTCTTAACATATATAAATGATCTGTCAAGTCTCGTATCATTTCAAATAGTCCACAATTAAATTTGATTTTTTTTGACTGAAACTAGTGTATAATATACTATGATTTTTGACCGAAACTTGCATTTCGAAAAGTTTCATAGAATCTAGTTTTCAGATGATTTTTTTGCATGGGCTTCCATAATAAGCTTCCCTCTTAACATATATAAATGATCTGTCAAGTCTCGTATCATTTCAAATAGTCCACAATTAAATTTGATTTTTTTGACTGAAACTAGTGTATAATATACTATGATTTTTGACCGAAACTTGCATTTCGAAAAGTTTCATAGAATATAGTTTTCAGATGATTTTTTTGCATGGACTTCCATCATAACCTGCCCTCTTAACATATATAAATGATCTGAAAAGTATCGTATCATTTCAAATAGTTCCCAATTAAATTCGATATTTTTGACCGAAACTAGTGTATAATATACTATGATTTTTGACCGAAACTTGCATTTCGAAAAGTTTCATAGAATATAGTTTTCAGATGATTTTTTTGCATGGACTTCCGTCATAACATTCCCTCTTAACATATATAAATGATCTGAAAAGTCTCGTATCATTTCAAATAGTCCCCAATTAAATTCGATATTTTTGACGGAAACTAGTGTATAATATACTATGATTTTTGACCGAAACTTGCATTTCGAAAAGTTTCATAGAATCTAGTTTTTAGATGATTTTCTTGCATGGACTTCCATCGTAACCTTCCCTCTTAACATATATAAATGATCTGTCAAGTCTCGTATCATTTCAAATAGTCCACAATTAAATTTGATTTTTTTTACTGAAACTAGTGTATAATATACTATGATTTTTTACCGAAACTTGCATTTCGAAAAGTTTCATAGAATATAGTTTTCAGATGATTTTTTTGCATGGACTTCCATCATAACCTGCCCTCTTAACATATATAAATGATCTGAAAAGTATCGTATCATTTGAAATAGTTCCCAATTAAATTCGATATTTTTGACCGAAACTAGTGTATAATATACTATGATTTTTGACCGAAACTTGCATTTCCAAAAGTTTCATAGAATATAGTTTTCAGATGATTTTCTTGCATGGACTTCCATCATAACCTTCCCTCTTAACATATATAAATGATCTGAAAAGTCTCGTATCATTTCAAATAGTCACCAATTAAATTCGATATTTTTGACCGAAACTAGTGTATAATATACTATGATTTTTGACCGAAACTTGCATTTCGAAAAGTTTCATAGAATCTAGTTTTCAGATGATTTTTTTGCATGGGCTTCCATAATAAGCTTCCCTCTTAACATATATAAATGATCTGTCATGTCTCGTATCATTTCAAATAGTCCACAATTAAATTTGATTTTTTTGACTGAAACTAGTGTATAATATACTATGATTTTTGACCGAAACTTACATTTCGAAACGTTTCATAGAATATTATTTTCAGATGATTTTTTTGCATGGACTTCCATCATAACCTGCCCTCTTAACATATATAAATGATCTGAAAAGTATCGTATCATTTCAAATAGTTCCCAATTAAATTCGATATTTTTGACTGAAACTAGTGTATAATATACTATGATTTTTGACCGAAACTTGTATTTCGAAAAGTTTCATAGAATATAGTTTTCAGATGATTTTTTTGCATAGACTTCCATCATAACCTTCCCTCTTAACATATATAAATGATCTGAAAAGTCTCGTATCATTTCAAATAGTCCCCAATTAAATTCGATATTTTTGACCGAAACTAGTGTATAATATACTATGATTTTTGACCGAAACATGCATTTTGAAAAGTTTCATAGAATCTAGTTTTCAGATGATTTTTTTGCATGGGCTTCCATAATAACCTTCGCTCTTAACATATATAAATGATCTGTCAAGTCTCGTATCATTTCAAATAGTCCACAATTAAATTTGATTTTTTTTGACTGAAACTAGTGTATAATATACTATGATTTTTGACCGAAACTTGCATTTCGAAAAGTTTCATAGAATCTAGTTTTCAGATGATTTTTTTGCATGGGCTTCCATAATAAGCTTCCCTCTTAACATATATAAATGATCTGTCAAGTCTCGTATCATTTCAAATAGTCCACAATTAAATTTGATTTTTTTGACTGAAACTAGTGTATAATATACTATGATTTTTGACCGAAACTTGCATTTCGAAAAGTTTCATAGAATATAGTTTTCAGATGATTTTTTTGCATGGACTTCCATCATAACCTGCCCTCTTAACATATATAAATGATCTGAAAAGTATCGTATCATTTCAAATAGTTCCCAATTAAATTCGATATTTTTGACCGAAACTAGTGTATAATATACTATGATTTTTGACCGAATCTTGCATTTCGAAAAGTTTCATAGAATATAGTTTTCAGATGATTTTTTTGCATGGACTTCCGTCATAACATTCCCTCTTAACATATATAAATGATCTGAAAAGTCTCGTATCATTTCAAATAGTCCCCAATTAAATTCGATATTTTTGACGGAAACTAGTGTATAATATACTATGATTTTTGACCGAAACTTGCATTTCGAAAAGTTTCATAGAATCTAGTTTTTAGATGATTTTCTTGCATGGACTTCCATTGTAACCTTCCCTCTTAACATATATAAATGATCTGTCAAGTCTCGTATCATTTCAAATAGTCCACAATTAAATTTGATTTTTTTTACTGAAACTAGTGTATAATATACTATGATTTTTGACCGAAACTTGCATTTCGAAAAGTTTCATAGAATATAGTTTTCAGATGATTTTTTTGCATGGACTTCCATCATAACCTGCCCTCTTAACATATATAAATGACCTGAAAAGTATCGTATCATTTGAAATAGTTCCCAATTAAATTCGATATTTTTGACCGAAACTAGTGTATAATATACTATGATTTTTGACCGAAACTTGCATTTCCAAAAGTTTCATAGAATATAGTTTTCAGATGATTTTCTTGCATGGACTTCCATCATAACCTTCCCTCTTAACATATATAAATGATCTGAAAAGTCTCGTATCATTTCAAATAGTCACCAATTAAATTCGATATTTTTGACCGAAACTAGTGTATAATATACTATGATTTTTGACCGAAACTTGCATTTCGAAAAGTTTCATAGAATATAGTTTTCAGATGATTTTTTTGCATGGACTTCCGTCATAACCTTCCCTCTTAACATATATAAATGATCTGAAAAGTCTCGTATCATTTCAAATAGTCCCCAATTAAATTCGATATTTTTGACGGAAACTAGTGTATAATATACTATGATTTTTGACCGAAACTTGCATTTCGAAAAGTTTCATAGAATCTAGTTTTAAGATGATTTTCTTGCATGGACTTCCATTGTAACCTTCCCTCTTAACATATATAAATGATCTGTCAAGTCTCGTATCATTTCAAATAGTCCACAATTAAATTTGATTTTTTTTACTGAAACTAGTGTATAATATACTATGATTTTTGACCGAAACTTGCATTTCGAAAAGTTTCATAGAATATAGTTTTCAGATGATTTTTTTGCATGGACTTCCATCATAACCTGCCCTCTTAACATATATAAATGATCTGAAAAGTATCGTATCATTTGAAATAGTTCCCAATTAAATTCGATATTTTTGACCGAAACTAGTGTATAATACACTATGATTTTTGACCGAAACTTGCATTTCCAAAAGTTTCATAGAATATAGTTTTCAGATGATTTTCTTGCATGGACTTCCATCATAACCTTCCCTCTTAACATATATAAATGATCTGAAAAGTCTCGTATCATTTCAAATAGTCACCAATTAAATTCGATATTTTTGACCGAAACTTGTGTATAATATACTATGATTTTTGACCGAAACTTGCATTTCGAAAAGTTTCATAAAATCTAGTTTTCAGATGATTTTTTTGCATGGGCTTCCATAATAAGCTTCCCTCTTAACATATTTAAATGATCTGTCATGTCTCGTATCATTTCAAATAGTCCACAATTAAATTTGATTTTTTTGACTGAAACTAGTGTATAATATACTATGATTTTTGACCGAAACTTACATTTCGAAAAGTTTCATAGAATATTATTTTCAGATGATTTTTTTGCATGGACTTCCATCATAACCTGCCCTCTTAACATATATAAATGATCTGAAAAGTATCGTATCATTTCAAATAGTTCCCAATTAAATTCGATATTTTTGACCGAAACTAGTGTATAATATACTATGATTTTTGACCGAAACTTGCATTTCGAAAAGTTTCATAGAATATAGTTTTCAGATGATTTTTTTGCATGGACTTCCATCATAACCTTCCCTCTTAACATATATAAATGATCTGAAAAGTCTCGTATCATTTCAAATAGTCCCCAATTAAATTCGATATTTTTGACCGAAACTAGTGTATAATATACTATGATTTTTGACCGAAACATGCATTTTGAAAAGTTTCATAGAATATAGTTTTCAGATGATTTTTTTGCATGGACTTCCATCATAACCTGCCCTCTTAACATATATAAATGATCTGAAAAGTATCGTATCATTCGAAATAGTTCCCAATTAAATTCGATATTTTTGACCGAAACTAGTGTATAATATACAATGATTTTTGACCGAAACTTGCATTTCGAAAAGTTTCATAGAATATAGTTTTCAGATAATTTTTTTGCATGGACTTCCATCATAACCTTCCCTATTAACATATATAAATGATCTGAAAAGTCTCGTATCATTTCAAATAGTCCCCAATTAAGTTCGATATTTTTGACCGAAACTAGTGTATAATATACTATGATTTTTGACCGAAACATGCATTTTGAAAAGTTTCATAGAATCTAGTTTTCAGATGATTTTTTTGCATGGGCTTCCATAATAACCTTCCCTCTTAACATATATAAATGATCTGTCAAGTCTCGTATCATTTCAAATAGTCCACAATTAAATTTGATTTTTTTGAGTGAAACTAGTGTATAATATACTATGATTTAAGACCGAAACTTGAATTTCGAAAAGTTTCATGGAATATTATTTTCAGATGATTTTTTTGCATGGACTTCCATCATAAACTTCCCTCTTAACATATAAAAATGATCTGAAAAGTCTCGTATCATTTCAAATAGTCACCAATTAAATTCGATATTTTTGACCGAAACTAGTGTATAATATACTATGATTTTTGACCGAAACTTGCATTTCGAAAAGTTTCATAGAATCTAGTTTTCAGATGATTTTCTTGCATGGACTTCCATCGTAACCTTCGCTCTTAACATATATAAATGATTTGTCAAGTCTCGTATCATTTCAAATAGTCCACAATTAAATTTGATTTTTTTTACTGAAACTAGTGTATAATATACTATGATTTTTGACCGAAACTTGCATTTCGAAAAGTTTCATAGAATATAGTTTTCAGATGATTTTTTTGCATGGACTTCCATCATAACCTGCCCTCTTAACATATATAAATGATTTGAAAAGTATCGTATCATTTCAAATAGTTCCCAATTAAATTCGATATTTTTGACCGAAACTAGTGTATAATATACTATAATTTTTGACCGAAACTTGCATTTCGAAAATTTTCATAGAATATAGTTTTCAGATAATTTTTTTGCATGGACTTCCATCATAACCTTCCCTATTAACATATATAAATGATCTGAAAAGTCTCGTATCATTTCAAATAGTCACCAATTAAATTCGATATTTTTTACCGAAACTAGTGTATAATATACTATGATTTTTGATCGAAACTTGCATTTCGAAAAGTTTCATAGAATCTAGTTTTCAGATGATTTTTTGGCATGGGCTTCCATAATAAGCTTCCCTCTTAACATATATAAATGATCTGTCATGTCTCGTATCATTTCAAATAGTCCACAATTAAATTTGATTTTTTTGACTGAAACTAGTGTATAATATACTATAATTTTTGACCGAAACTTACATTTCGAAAAGTTTCATAGAATATTATTTTCAGATGATTTTTTTGCATGGACTTCCATCATAACCTTCCCTCTTAACATATAAAAATGATCTGAAAAGTCTCGTATCATTTCAAATAGTCACCAATTAAATTCGATATTTTTGACCGAAACTAGTGTATAATATACTATGATTTTTGACCGAAACTTGCATTTCGAAAAGGTTCATAGAATCTAGTTTTCAGATGATTTTCTTGCATGGACTTCCATCGTAACCTTCCCTCTTAACATATATAAATGATCTGTCAAGTCTCGTATCATTTCAAATAGTACACAATTAAATTTGATTTTTTTGACTGAAACTAGTGTATAATATACTATGATTTTTGACCGAAACTTGCATTTCGAAAAGTTTCATAGAATATAGTTTTCAGATGATTTTTTTGCATGGACTTCCATCATAACCTGCCCTCTTAACATATATAAATGATCTGAAAAGTATCGTATCATTTGAAATAGTTCCCAATTAAATTCGATATTTTTGACCGAAACTAGTGTATAATATACAATGATTTTTGACCGAAACTTGCATTTCGAAAAGTTTCATAGAATATAGTTTTCAGATGATTTTTTTGCATGGACTTCCGTCATAACATTCCCTCTTAACATATATAAATGATCTGAAAAGTCTCGTATCATTTCAAATAGTCCCCAATTAAATTCGATATTTTTGACGGAAACTAGTGTATAATATACTATGATTTTTGACCGAAACTTGCATTTCGAAAAGTTTCATAGAATCTAGTTTTTAGATGATTTTCTTGCATGGACTTCCATTGTAACCTTCCCTCTTAACATATATAAATGATCTGTCAAGTCTCGTATCATTTCAAATAGTCCACAATTAAATTTGATTTTTTTTACTGAAACTAGTGTATAATATACTATGATTTTTGACCGAAACTTGCATTTCGAAAAGTTTCATAGAATATAGTTTTCAGATGATTTTTTTGCATGGACTTCCATCATAACCTGCCCTCTTAACATATATAAATGATCTGAAAAGTATCGTATCATTTGAAATAGTTCCCAATTAAATTCGATATTTTTCACCGAAACTAGTGTATAATATACTATGATTTTTGACCGAAACTTGCATTTCCAAAAGTTTCATAGAATATAGTTTTCAGATGATTTTCTTGCATGGACTTCTATCATAACCTTCCCTCTTAACATATATAAATGATCTGAAAAGTATCGTATCATTTCAAATAGTTCCCAATTAAATTCGATATTTTTGACCGAAACTAGTGTATAATATACTATGATTTTTGACCGAAACTTGCATTTCGAAAAGTTTCATAGAATATAGTTTTCAGATGATTTTTTTTGCATGGACTTCCGTCATAACCTTCCCTCTTAACATATATAAATGATCTGAAAAGTCTCGTATCATTTCAAATAGTCCCCAATTAAATTCAATATTTTTGACGGAAACTAGTGTATAATATACTATGATTTTTGACCGAAACTTGCATTTCGAAAAGTTTCATAGAATCTAGTTTTTAGATGATTTTCTTGCATGGACTTCCATTGTAACCTTCCCTCTTAACATATATAAATGATCTGTCAAGTCTCGTATCATTTCAAATAGTCCACAATTAAATTTGATTTTTTTTACTGAAACTAGTGTATAATATACTATGATTTTTGACCGAAACTTGCATTTCGAAAAGTTTCATAGAATATAGTTTTCAGATGATTTTTTTGCATGGACTTCCATCATAACCTGCCCTCTTAACATATATAAATGATCTGAAAAGTATCGTATCATTTGAAATAGTTCCCAATTAAATTCGATATTTTTGACCGAAACTAGTGTATAATACACTATGATTTTTGACCGAAACTTGCATTTCCAAAAGTTTCATAGAATATAGTTTTCAGATGATTTTCTTGCATGGACTTCCATCATAACCTTCCCTCTTAACATATATAAATGATCTGAAAAGTCTCGTATCATTTCAAATAGTCACCAATTAAATTCGATATTTTTGACCGAAACTTGTGTATAATATACTATGATTTTTGACCGAAACTTGCATTTCGAAAAGTTTCATAAAATCTAGTTTTCAGATGATTTTTTTGCATGGGCTTCCATAATAAGCTTCCCTCTTAACATATTTAAATGATCTGTCATGTCTCGTATCATTTCAAATAGTCCACAATTAAATTTGATTTTTTTGACTGAAACTAGTGTATAATATACTATGATTTTTGACCGAAACTTACATTTCGAAAAGTTTCATAGAATATTATTTTCAGATGATTTTTTTGCATGGACTTCCATCATAACCTGCCCTCTTAACATATATAAATGATCTGAAAAGTATCGTATCATTTCAAATAGTTCCCAATTAAATTCGATATTTTTGACCGAAACTAGTGTATAATATACTATGATTTTTGACCGAAACTTGCATTTCGAAAAGTTTCATAGAATATAGTTTTCAGTTGATTTTTTTGCATGGAATTCCATCATAACCTTCCCTCTTAACATATATAAATGATCATAAAAGTCTCGTATCATTTCAAATAGTCCCCAATTAAATTCGATATTTTTGACCGAAACTAGTGTATAATATACTATGATTTTTGACCGAAACATGCATTTTGAAAAGTTTCATAGAATATAGTTTTCAGATGATTTTTTTGCATGGACTTCCATCATAACCTGCCCTCTTAACATATATAAATGATCTGAAAAGTATCGTATCATTTGAAATAGTTCCCAATTAAATTCGATATTTTTGACCGAAACTAGTGTATAATATACAATGATTTTTGACCGAAACTTGCATTTCGAAAAGTTTCATAGAATATAGTTTTCAGATAATTTTTTTGCATGGACTTCCATCATAACCTTCCCTATTAACATATATAAATGATCTGAAAAGTCTCGTATCATTTCAAATAGTCCCCAATTAAGTTCGATATTTTTGACCGAAACTAGTGTATAATATACTATGATTTTTGACCGAAACATGCATTTTGAAAAGTTTCATAGAATCTAGTTTTCAGATGATTTTTTTGCATGGGCTTCCATAATAACCTTCCCTCTTAACATATATAAATGATCTGTCAAGTCTCGTATCATTTCAAATAGTCCACAATTAAATTTGATTTTTTTGAGTGAAACTAGTGTATAATATACTATGATTTAAGACCGAAACTTGAATTTCGAAAAGTTTCATGGAATATTATTTTCAGATGATTTTTTTGCATGGACTTCCATCATAAACTTCCCTCTTAACATATAAAAATGATCTGAAAAGTCTCGTATCATTTCAAATAGTCACCAATTAAATTCGATATTTTTGACCGAAACTAGTGTATAATATACTATGATTTTTGACCGAAACTTGCATTTCGAAAAGTTTCATAGAATCTAGTTTTCAGATGATTTTCTTTCATGGACTTCCATCGTAACCTTCGCTCTTAACATATATAAATGATTTGTCAAGTCTCGTATCATTTCAAATAGTCCACAATTAAATTTGATTTTTTTTACTGAAACTAGTGTATAATATACTATGATTTTTGACCGAAACTTGCATTTCGAAAAGTTTCATAGAATATAGTTTTCAGATGATTTTTTTGCATGGACTTCCATCATAACCTGCCCTCTTAACATATATAAATGATTTGAAAAGTATCGTATCATTTCAAATAGTTCCCAATTAAATTCGATATTTTTGACCGAAACTAGTGTATAATATACTATAATTTTTGACCGAAACTTGCATTTCGAAAATTTTCATAGAATATAGTTTTCAGATAATTTTTTTGCATGGACTTCCATCATAACCTTCCCTATTAACATATATAAATGATCTGAAAAGTCTCGTATCATTTCAAATAGTCACCAATTAAATTCGATATTTTTGACCGAAACTAGTGTATAATATACTATGATTTTTGATCGAAACTTGCATTTCGAAAAGTTTCATAGAATCTAGTTTTCAGATGATTTTTTGGCATGGGCTTCCATAATAAGCTTCCCTCTTAACATATATAAATGATCTGTCATGTCTCGTATCATTTCAAATAGTCCACAATTAAATTTGATTTTTTTGACTGAAACTAGTGTATAATATACTATGATTTTTGACCGAAACTTACATTTCGAAAAGTTTCATAGAATATTATTTTCAGATGATTTTTTTGCATGGACTTCCATCATAACCTTCCCTCTTAACATATAAAAATGATCTGAAAAGTCTCGTATCATTTCAAATAGTCACCAATTAAATTCGATATTTTTGACCGAAACTAGTGTATAATATACTATGATTTTTGACCGAAACTTGCATTTCGAAAAGGTTCATAGAATCTAGTTTTCAGATGATTTTCTTGCATGGACTTCCATCGTAACCTTCCCTCTTAACATATATAAATGATCTGTCAAGTCTCGTATCATTTCAAATAGTACACAATTAAATTTGATTTTTTTGACTGAAACTAGTGTATAATATACTATGATTTTTGACCGAAACTTGCATTTCGAAAAGTTTCATAGAATATAGTTTTCAGATGATTTTTTTGCATGGACTTCCATCATAACCTGCCCTCTTAACATATATAAATGATCTGAAAAGTATCGTATCATTTGAAATAGTTCCCAATTAAATTCGATATTTTTGACCGAAACTAGTGTATAATATACAATGATTTTTGACCGAAACTTGCATTTCGAAAAGTTTCATAGAATATAGTTTTCAGATAATTTTTTTGCATGGACTTCCATCATAACCTTCCCTATTAACATATATAAATGATCTGAAAAGTCTCGTATCATTTCAAATAGTCCCCAATTAAATTCGATATTTTTGACCGAAACTAGTGTATAATATACTATGATTTTTGACCGAAACATGCATTTTGAAAAGTTTCATAGAATCTAGTTTTCAGATGATTTTTTTGCATGGGCTTCCATAATAACCTTCCCTCTTAACATATATAAATGATCTGTCAAGTCTCGTATCATTTCAAATAGTCCACAATTAAATTTGATTTTTTTGACTGAAACTAGTGTATAATATACTATGATTTTTGACCGAAACTTGCATTTCGAAAAGTTTCATAGAATCTAGTTTTCAGATGATTTTTTTGCATGGGCTTCCATAATAAGCTTCCCTCTTAACATATATAAATGATCTGTCAAGTCTCGTATCATTTCAAATAGTCCACAATTAAATTTGATTTTTTTGAGTGAAACTAGTGTATAATATACTATGATTTAAGACCGAAACTTGAATTTCGAAAAGTTTCATGGAATATTATTTTCAGATGATTTTTTTGCATGGACTTCCATCATAAACTTCCCTCTTAACATATAAAAATGATCTGAAAAGTCTCGTATCATTTCAAATAGTCACCAATTAAATTCGATATTTTTGACCGAAACTAGTGTATAATATACTATGATTTTTGACCGAAACTTGCATTTCGAAAAGTTTCATAGAATCTAGTTTTCAGATGATTTTCTTGCATGGACTTCCATCGTAACCTTCGCTCTTAACATATATAAATGATTTGTCAAGTCTCGTATCATTTCAAATAGTCCACAATTAAATTTGATTTTTTTTACTGAAACTAGTGTATAATATACTATGATTTTTGACCGAAACTTGCATTTCGAAAAGTTTCATAGAATATAGTTTTCAGATGATTTTTTTGCATGGACTTCCATCATAACCTGCCCTCTTAACATATATAAATGATTTGAAAAGTATCGTATCATTTCAAATAGTTCCCAATTAAATTCGATATTTTTGACCGAAACTAGTGTATAATATACTATGATTTTTGACCGAAACTTGCATTTCGAAAAGTTTCATAGAATATAGTTTTCAGATGATTTTTTTATATGGACTTCCATCATAACCTTCCCTCTTAACATATATAAATGATCTGAAAAGTCTCGTATCATTTCAAATAGTCCCCAATTAAATTCGATATTTTTGACCGAAACTAGTGTATAATATACTATGATTTTTGACCGAAACTTGCATTTCGAAAAATTTCATAGAATCTAGTTTTCAGATGATTTTCTTGCTTGGACTTCCATCGTAACCTTCCCTCTTAACATATATAAATGATTTGTCAAGTCTCGTATCATTTCAAATAGTCCACAATTAAATTTGATTTTTTTAACTGAAACTAGTGTATAATATACTATGATTTTTGACCGAAACTTGCATTTCGAAAAGTTTCATAGAATATAGTTTTCAGATGATTTTTTTGCATGGACTTCCATCATAACCTGCCCTCTTAACATATATAAATGATTTGAAAAGTATCGTATCATTTCAAATAGTTCCCAATTAAATTCGATATTTTTGACCGAAACTAGTGTATAATATACTATGATTTTTGACCGAAACTTGCATTTCGAAAAGTTTCATAGAATATAGTTTTCAGATGATTTTTTTGCATGGACTTCCATCATAACCTTCCCTCTTAACATATATAAATGATCTGAAAAGTCTCGTATCATTTCAAATAGTCCCCAATTAAATTCGATATTTTTGACCGAAACTAGTGTATAATATACTATGATTTTTGACCGAAACTTGCATTTCGAAAAATTTCATAGAATCTAGTTTTCAGATGATTTTCTTGCTTGGACTTCCATCGTAACCTTCCCTCTTAACATATATAAATGATCTGTCAAGTCTCGTATCATTTCAAATAGTCCACAATTAAATTTGATTTTTTTAACTGAAACTAGTGTATAATATACTATGATTTTTGACCGAAACTTGCATTTCGAAAAGTTTCATAGAATATAGTTTTCAGATGATTTTTTTGCATGGACTTCCATCATAACCTGCCCTCTTAACATATATAAATGATCTGAAAAGTATCGTATCATTTGAAATAGTTCCCAATTAAATTCGATATTTTTGACCGAAACTAGTGTATAATATACTATGATTTTTGACCGAAACTTGCATTTCCAAAAGTTTCATAGAATATAGTTTTCAGATGATTTTCTTGCATGGACTTCCATCATAACCTTCCCTCTTAACATATATAAATGATCTGAAAAGTCTCGTATCATTTCAAATAGTCACCAATTAAATTCGATATTTTTGACCGAAACTTGTGTATAATATACTATGATTTTTGACCGAAACTTGCATTTCGAAAAGTTTCATAAAATCTAGTTTTCAGATGATTTTTTTGCATGGGCTTCCATAATAAGCTTCCCTCTTAACATATATAAATGATCTGTCATGTCTCGTATCATTTCAAATAGTCCACAATTAAATTTGATTTTTTTGACTGAAACTAGTGTATAATATACTATGATTTTTGATCGAAACTTACATTTCGAAAAGTTTCATAGAATATTATTTTCAAATGATTTTTTTGCATGGACTTCCATCATAACCTGCCCTCTTAACATATATAAATGATCTGAAAAGTATCGTATCATTTCAAATAGTTCCCAATTAAATTCGATATTTTTGACCGAAACTAGTGTATAATATACTATGATTTTTGACCGAAACTTGCATTTCGAAAAGTTTCATAGAATATAGTTTTCAGATGATTTTTTTGCATGGACTTCCATCATAACCTTCCCTCTTAACATATATAAATGATCTGAAAAGTCTCGTATCATTTCAAATAGTCCCCAATTAAATTCGATATTTTTGACCGAAACTAGTGTATAATATACTATGATTTTTGACCGAAACTTGCATTTCGAAAAATTTCATAGAATCTAGTTTTCAGATGATTTTCTTGCTTGGACTTCCATCGTAACCTTCCCTCTTAACATATATAAATGATTTGTCAAGTCTCGTATCATTTCAAATAGTCCACAATTAAATTTGATTTTTTTAACTGAAACTAGTGTATAATATACTATGATTTTTGACCGAAACTTGCATTTCGAAAAGTTTCATAGAATATAGTTTTCAGATGATTTTTTTGCATGGACTTCCATCATAACCTGCCCTCTTAACATATATAAATGATTTGAAAAGTATCGTATCATTTCAAATAGTTCCCAATTAAATTCGATATTTTTGACCGAAACTAGTGTATAATATACTATGATTTTTGACCGAAACTTGCATTTCGAAAAGTTTCATAGAATATAGTTTTCAGATGATTTTTTTGCATGGACTTCCATCATAACCTTCCCTCTTAACATATATAAATGATCTGAAAAGTCTCGTATCATTTCAAATAGTCCCCAATTAAATTCGATATTTTTGACCGAAACTAGTGTATAATATACTATGATTTTTGACCGAAACTTGCATTTCGAAAAATTTCATAGAATCTAGTTTTCAGATGATTTTCTTGCTTGGACTTCCATCGTAACCTTCCCTCTTAACATATATAAATGATCTGTCAAGTCTCGTATCATTTCAAATAGTCCACAATTAAATTTGATTTTTTTAACTGAAACTAGTGTATAATATACTATGATTTTTGACCGAAACTTGCATTTCGAAAAGTTTCATAGAATATAGTTTTCAGATGATTTTTTTGCATGGACTTCCATCATAACCTGCCCTCTTAACATATATAAATGATCTGAAAAGTATCGTATCATTTGAAATAGTTCCCAATTAAATTCGATATTTTTGACCGAAACTAGTGTATAATATACTATGATTTTTGACCGAAACTTGCATTTCCAAAAGTTTCATAGAATATAGTTTTCAGATGATTTTCTTGCATGGACTTCCATCATAACCTTCCCTCTTAACATATATAAATGATCTGAAAAGTCTCGTATCATTTCAAATAGTCACCAATTAAATTCGATATTTTTGACCGAAACTTGTGTATAATATACTATGATTTTTGACCGAAACTTGCATTTCGAAAAGTTTCATAAAATCTAGTTTTCAGATGATTTTTTTGCATGGGCTTCCATAATAAGCTTCCCTCTTAACATATATAAATGATCTGTCATGTCTCGTATCATTTCAAATAGTCCACAATTAAATTTGATTTTTTTGACTGAAACTAGTGTATAATATACTATGATTTTTGATCGAAACTTACATTTCGAAAAGTTTCATAGAATATTATTTTCAAATGATTTTTTTGCATGGACTTTCATCATAACCTGCCCTCTTAACATATATAAATGATCTGAAAAGTATCGTATCATTTCAAATAGTTCCCAATTAAATTCGATATTTTTGACCGAAACTAGTGTATAATATACTATGATTTTTGACCGAAACTTGCATTTCGAAAAGTTTCATAGAATATAGTTTTCAGATGATTTTTTTGCATGGACTTCCATCATAACCTTCCCTCTTAACATATATATATATGATCTGAAAAGTCTCGTATCATTTCAAATAGTCCCCAATTAAATTCGATATTTTTGACCGAAACTAGTGTATAATATACTATGATTTTTGACCGAAACATGCATTTTGAAAAGTTTCATAGAATATAGTTTTCAGATGATTTTTTTGCATGGACTTCCATCATAACCTGCCCTCTTAACATATATAAATGATCTGAAAAGTATCGTATCATTTGAAATAGTTCCCAATTAAATTCGATATTTTTGACCGAAACTAGTGTATAATATACTATGATTTTTGACCGAAACTTGCATTTCGAAAAGATTCATAGAATATAGTTTTCAGATGATTTTTTTGCATGGACTTCCATCATAACCTTCCCTCTTAACATATATAAATGATCTGAAAAGTCTCGTATCATTTCAAATAGTCCCCAATTAAATTCGATATTTTTGACCGAAACTAGTGTATAATATACTATGATTTTGACCGAAACTTGCATTTCGAAAAATTTCATAGAATCTAGTTTTCAGATGATTTTCTTGCTTGGACTTCCATCGTAACCTTCCCTCTTAACATATATAAATGATCTGTCAAGTCTCGTATCATTTCAAATAGTCCACAATTAAATTTGATTTTTTTAACTGAAACTAGTGTATAATATACTATGATTTTTGACCGAAACTTGCATTTCGAAAAGTTTCATAGAATATAGTTTTCAGATGATTTTTTTGCATGGACTTCCATCATAACCTGCCCTCTTAACATATATAAATGATCTGAAAAGTATCGTATCATTTGAAATAGTTCCCAATTAAATTCGATATTTTTGACCGAAACTAGTGTATAATATACTATGATTTTTGACCGAAACTTGCATTTCCAAAAGTTTCATAGAATATAGTTTTCAGATGATTTTCTTGCATGGACTTCCATCATAACCTTCCCTCTTAACATATATAAATGATCTGAAAAGTCTCGTATCATTTCAAATAGTCACCAATTAAATTCGATATTTTTGACCGAAACTTGTGTATAATATACTATGATTTTTGACCGAAACTTGCATTTCGAAAAGTTTCATAAAATCTAGTTTTCAGATGATTTTTTTGCATGGGCTTCCATAATAAGCTTCCCTCTTAACATATATAAATGATCTGTCATGTCTCGTATCATTTCAAATAGTCCACAATTAAATTTGATTTTTTTGACTGAAACTAGTGTATAATATACTATGATTTTTGATCGAAACTTACATTTCGAAAAGTTTCATAGAATATTATTTTCAAATGATTTTTTTGCATGGACTTCCATCATAACCTGCCCTCTTAACATATATAAATGATCTGAAAAGTATCGTATCATTTCAAATAGTTCCCAATTAAATTCGATATTTTTGACCGAAACTAGTGTATAATATACTATGATTTTTGACCGAAACTTGCATTTCGAAAAGTTTCATAGAATATAGTTTTCAGATGATTTTTTTGCATGGACTTCCATCATAACCTTCCCTCTTAACATATATATATGATCTGAAAAGTCTCGTATCATTTCAAATAGTCCCCAATTAAATTCGATATTTTTGACCGAAACTAGTGTATAATATACTATGATTTTTGACCGAAACATGCATTTTGAAAAGTTTCATAGAATATAGTTTTCAGATGATTTTTTTGCATGGACTTCCATCATAACCTGCCCTCTTAACATATATAAATGATCTGAAAAGTATCGTATCATTTGAAATAGTTCCCAATTAAATTCGATATTTTTGACCGAAACTAGTGTATAATATACTATGATTTTTGACCGAAACTTGCATTTCGAAAAGATTCATAGAATATAGTTTTCAGATGATTTTTTTGCATGGACTTCCATCATAACCTTCCCTCTTAACATATATAAATGATCTGAAAAGTCTCGTATCATTTCAAATAGTCCCCAATTAAATTCGATATTTTTGACCGAAACTAGTGTATAATATACTATGATTTTGACCGAAACTTGCATTTCGAAAAATTTCATAGAATCTAGTTTTCAGATGATTTTCTTGCTTGGACTTCCATCGTAACCTTCCCTCTTAACATATATAAATGATCTGTCAAGTCTCGTATCATTTCAAATAGTCCACAATTAAATTTGATTTTTTTAACTGAAACTAGTGTATAATATACTATGATTTTTGACCGAAACTTGCATTTCGAAAAGTTTCATAGAATATAGTTTTCAGATGATTTTTTTGCATGGACTTCCATCATAACCTGCCCTCTTAACATATATAAATGATCTGAAAAGTATCGTATCATTTGAAATAGTTCCCAATTAAATTCGATATTTTTGACCGAAACTAGTGTATAATATACTATGATTTTTGACCGAAACTTGCATTTCCAAAAGTTTCATAGAATATAGTTTTCAGATGATTTTCTTGCATGGACTTCCATCATAACCTTCCCTCTTAACATATATAAATGATCTGAAAAGTCTCGTATCATTTCAAATAGTCACCAATTAAATTCGATATTTTTGACCGAAACTTGTGTATAATATACTATGATTTTTGACCGAAACTTGCATTTCGAAAAGTTTCATAAAATCTAGTTTTCAGATGATTTTTTTGCATGGGCTTCCATAATAAGCTTCCCTCTTAACATATATAAATGATCTGTCATGTCTCGTATCATTTCAAATAGTCCACAATTAAATTTGATTTTTTTGACTGAAACTAGTGTATAATATACTATGATTTTTGATCGAAACTTACATTTCGAAAAGTTTCATAGAATATTATTTTCAAATGATTTTTTTGCATGGACTTCCATCATAACCTGCCCTCTTAACATATATAAATGATCTGAAAAGTATCGTATCATTTCAAATAGTTCCCAATTAAATTCGATATTTTTGACCGAAACTAGTGTATAATATACTATGATTTTTGACCGAAACTTGCATTTCGAAAAGTTTCATAGAATATAGTTTTCAGATGATTTTTTTGCATGGACTTCCATCATAACCTTCCCTCTTAACATATATATATGATCTGAAAAGTCTCGTATCATTTCAAATAGTCCCCAATTAAATTCGATATTTTTGACCGAAACTAGTGTATAATATACTATGATTTTTGACCGAAACATGCATTTTGAAAAGTTTCATAGAATATAGTTTTCAGATGATTTTTTTGCATGGACTTCCATCATAACCTGCCCTCTTAACATATATAAATGATCTGAAAAGTATCGTATCATTTGAAATAGTTCCCAATTAAATTCGATATTTTTGACCGAAACTAGTGTATAATATACAATGATTTTTGACCGAAACTTGCATTTCGAAAAGTTTCATAGAATATAGTTTTCAGATAATTTTTTTGCATGGACTTCCATCATAACCTTCCCTATTAACATATATAAATGATCTGAAAAGTCTCGTATCATTTCAAATAGTCCCCAATTAAATTCGATATTTTTGACCGAAACTAGTGTATAATATACTATGATTTTGACCGAAACATGCATTTTGAAAAGTTTCATAGAATCTAGTTTTCAGATGATTTTTTTGCATGGGCTTCCATAATAACCTTCCCTCTTAACATATATAAATGATCTGTCAAGTCTCGTATCATTTCAAATAGTCCAAAATTAAATTTGATTTTTTTGAGTGAAACTAGTGTATAATATACTATGATTTAAGACCGAAACTTGAATTTCGAAAAGTTTCATGGAATATTATTTTCAGATGATTTTTTTGCATGGACTTCCATCATAAACTTCCCTCTTAACATATAAAAATGATCTCAAAAGTCTCGTATCATTTCAAATAGTCACCAATTAAATTCGATATTTTTGACCGAAACTAGTGTATAATATACTATGATTTTTGACCGAAACTTGCATTTCGAAAAGTTTCATAGAATCTAGTTTTCAGATGATTTTCTTGCATGGACTTCCATCGTAACCTTCGCTCTTAACATATATAAATGATTTGTCAAGTCTCGTATCATTTCAAATAGTCCACAATTAAATTTGATTTTTTTTACTGAAACTAGTGTATAATATACTATGATTTTTGACCGAAACTTGCATTTCGAAAAGTTTCATAGAATATAGTTTTCAGATGATTTTTTTGCATGGACTTCCATCATAACCTGCCCTCTTAACATATATAAATGATTTGAAAAGTATCGTATCATTTCAAATAGTTCCCAATTAAATTCGATATTTTTGACCGAAACTAGTGTATAATATACTATGATTTTTGACCGAAACTTGCATTTCGAAAAGTTTCATAGAATATAGTTTTCAGATAATTTTTTTGCATGGACTTCCATCATAACCTTCCCTATTAACATATATAAATGATCTGAAAAGTCTCGTATCATTTCAAATAGTCACCAATTAAATTCGATATTTTTTACCGAAACTAGTGTATAATATACTATGATTTTTGATCGAAACTTGCATTTCGAAAAGTTTCATAGAATCTAGTTTTCAGATGATTTTTTGGCATGGGCTTCCATAATAAGCTTCCCTCTTAACATATATAAATGATCTGTCATGTCTCGTATCATTTCAAATAGTCCACAATTAAATTTGATTTTTTTGACTGAAACTAGTGTATAATATACTATGATTTTTGACCGAAACTTACATTTCGAAAAGTTTCATAGAATATTATTTTCAGATGATTTTTTTGCATGGACTTCCATCATAACCTTCCCTCTTAACATATAAAAATGATCTGAAAAGTCTCGTATCATTTCAAATAGTCACCAATTAAATTCGATATTTTTGACCGAAACTAGTGTATAATATACTATGATTTTTGACCGAAACTTGCATTTCGAAAAGGTTCATAGAATCTAGTTTTCAGATGATTTTCTTGCATGGACTTCCATCGTAACCTTCCCTCTTAACATATATAAATGATCTGTCAAGTCTCGTATCATTTCAAATAGTACACAATTAAATTTGATTTTTTTGACTGAAACTAGTGTATAATATACTATGATTTTTGACCGAAACTTGCATTTCGAAAAGTTTCATAGAATATAGTTTTCAGATGATTTTTTTGCATGGACTTCCATCATAACCTGCCCTCTTAACATATATAAATGATCTGAAAAGTATCGTATCATTTGAAATAGTTCCCAATTAAATTCGATATTTTTGACCGAAACTAATGTATAATATACAATGATTTTTGACCGAAACTTGCATTTCGAAAAGTTTCATAGAATATAGTTTTCAGATAATTTTTTTGCATGGACTTCCATCATAACCTTCCCTATTAACATATATAAATGATCTGAAAAGTCTCGTATCATTTCAAATAGTCCCCAATTAAATTCGATATTTTTGACCGAAACTAGTGTATAATATACTATGATTTTTGACCGAAACATGCATTTTGAAAAGTTTCATAGAATCTAGTTTTCAGATGATTTTTTTGCATGGGCTTCCATAATAACCTTCCCTCTTAACATATATAAATGATCTGTCAAGTCTTGTATCATTTCAAATAGTCCACAATTAAATTTGATTTTTTTGACTGAAACTAGTGTATAATATACTATGATTTTTGACCGAAACTTGCATTTCGAAAAGTTTCATAGAATCTAGTTTTCAGATGATTTTTTTGCATGGGCTTCCATAATAAGCTTCCCTCTTAACATATATAAATGATCTGTCAAGTCTCGTATCATTTCAAATAGTCCACAATTAAATTTGATTTTTTTGAGTGAAACTAGTGTATAATATACTATGATTTAAGACCGAAACTTGAATTTCGAAAAGTTTCATGGAATATTATTTTCAGATGATTTTTTTGCATGGACTTCCATCATAAACTTCCCTCTTAACATATAAAAATGATCTGAAAAGTCTCGTATCATTTCAAATAGTCACCAATTAAATTCGATATTTTTGACCGAAACTAGTGTATAATATACTATGATTTTTGACCGAAACTTGCATTTCGAAAAGTTTCATAGAATCTAGTTTTCAGATGATTTTCTTGCATGGACTTCCATCGTAACCTTCGCTCTTAACATATATAAATGATTTGTCAAGTCTCGTATCATTTCAAATAGTCCACAATTAAATTTGATTTTTTTTACTGAAACTAGTGTATAATATACTATGATTTTTGACCGAAACTTGCATTTCGAAAAGTTTCATAGAATATAGTTTTCAGATGATTTTTTTGCATGGACTTCCATCATAACCTGCCCTCTTAACATATATAAATGATTTGAAAAGTATCGTATCATTTCAAATAGTTCCCAATTAAATTCGATATTTTTGACCGAAACTAGTGTATAATATACTATGATTTTTGACCGAAACTTGCATTTCGAAAAGTTTCATAGAATATAGTTTTCAGATGATTTTTTTGCATGGACTTCCATCATAACCTGCCCTCTTAACATATATAAATGATCTGAAAAGTATCGTATCATTTGAAATAGTTCCCAATTAAATTCGATATTTTTGACCGAAACTAATGTATAATATACAATGATTTTTGACCGAAACTTGCATTTCGAAAAGTTTCATAGAATATAGTTTTCAGATAATTTTTTTGCATGGACTTCCATCATAACCTTCCCTATTAACATATATAAATGATCTGAAAAGTCTCGTATCATTTCAAATAGTCCCCAATTAAATTCGATATTTTTGACCGAAACTAGTGTATAATATACTATGATTTTTGACCGAAACATGCATTTTGAAAAGTTTCATAGAATCTAGTTTTCAGATGATTTTTTTGCATGGGCTTCCATAATAACCTTCCCTCTTAACATATATAAATGATCTGTCAAGTCTTGTATCATTTCAAATAGTCCACAATTAAATTTGATTTTTTTGACTGAAACTAGTGTATAATATACTATGATTTTTGACCGAAACTTGCATTTCGAAAAGTTTCATAGAATCTAGTTTTCAGATGATTTTTTTGCATGGGCTTCCATAATAAGCTTCCCTCTTAACATATATAAATGATCTGTCAAGTCTCGTATCATTTCAAATAGTCCACAATTAAATTTGATTTTTTTGAGTGAAACTAGTGTATAATATACTATGATTTAAGACCGAAACTTGAATTTCGAAAAGTTTCATGGAATATTATTTTCAGATGATTTTTTTGCATGGACTTCCATCATAAACTTCCCTCTTAACATATAAAAATGATCTGAAAAGTCTCGTATCATTTCAAATAGTCACCAATTAAATTCGATATTTTTGACCGAAACTAGTGTATAATATACTATGATTTTTGACCGAAACTTGCATTTCGAAAAGTTTCATAGAATCTAGTTTTCAGATGATTTTCTTGCATGGACTTCCATCGTAACCTTCGCTCTTAACATATATAAATGATTTGTCAAGTCTCGTATCATTTCAAATAGTCCACAATTAAATTTGATTTTTTTTACTGAAACTAGTGTATAATATACTATGATTTTTGACCGAAACTTGCATTTCGAAAAGTTTCATAGAATATAGTTTTCAGATGATTTTTTTGCATGGACTTCCATCATAACCTGCCCTCTTAACATATATAAATGATTTGAAAAGTATCGTATCATTTCAAATAGTTCCCAATTAAATTCGATATTTTTGACCGAAACTAGTGTATAATATACTATGATTTTTGACCGAAACTTGCATTTCGAAAAGTTTCATAGAATATAGTTTTCAGATGATTTTTTTGCATGGACTTCCATCATAACCTTCCCTCTTAACATATATAAATGATCTGAAAAGTCTCGTATCATTTCAAATAGTCCCCAATTAAATTCGATATTTTTGACCGAAACTAGTGTATAATATACTATGATTTTTGACCGAAACTTGCATTTCGAAAAATTTCATAGAATCTAGTTTTCAGATGATTTTCTTGCTTGGACTTCCATCGTAACCTTCCCTCTTAACATATATAAATGATTTGTCAAGTCTCGTATCATTTCAAATAGTCCACAATTAAATTTGATTTTTTTTAACTGAAACTAGTGTATAATATACTATGATTTTTGACCGAAACTTGCATTTCGAAAAGTTTCATAGAATATAGTTTTCAGATGATTTTTTTGCATGGACTTCCATCATAACCTGCCCTCTTAACATATATAAATGATTTGAAAAGTATCGTATCATTTCAAATAGTTCCCAATTAAATTCGATATTTTTGACCGAAACTAGTGTATAATATACTATGATTTTTGACCGAAACTTGCATTTCGAAAAGTTTCATAGAATATAGTTTTCAGATGATTTTTTTGCATGGACTTCCATCATAACCTTCCCTCTTAACATATATAAATGATCTGAAAAGTCTCGTATCATTTCAAATAGTCCCCAATTAAATTCGATATTTTTGACCGAAACTAGTGTATAATATACTATGATTTTTGACCGAAACTTGCATTTCGAAAAATTTCATAGAATCTAGTTTTCAGATGATTTTCTTGCTTGGACTTCCATCGTAACCTTCCCTCTTAACATATATAAATGATTTGTCAAGTCTCGTATCATTTCAAATAGTCCAAAATTAAATTTGATTTTTTTAACTGAAACTAGTGTATAATATACTATGATTTTTGACCGAAACTTGCATTTCGAAAAGTTTCATAGAATATAGTTTTCAGATGATTTTTTTGCATGGACTTCCATCATAACCTGCCCTCTTAACATATATAAATGATCTGAAAAGTATCGTATCATTTGAAATAGTTCCCAATTAAATTCGATATTTTTGACCGAAACTAGTGTATAATATACTATGATTTTTGACCGAAACTTGCATTTCGAAAAGTTTCATAGAATCTAGTTTTCAGATGATTTTCTTGCATGGACTTCCATCGTAACCTTCCCTCTTAACATATATAAATGATCTGTCAAGTCTCGTATCATTTCAAATAGTCCACAATTAAATTTGATTTTTTTGACTGAAACTAGTGTATAATATACTATGATTTTTGACCGAAACTTGCATTTCGAAAAGTTTCATAGAATCTAGTTTTCAGATGATTTTTTTGCATGGGCTTCCATAATAAGCTTCCCTCTTAACATATATAAATGATATGTCAAGTCTCGTATCATTTCAAATAATCCACAATTAAATTTGATTTTTTTGAGTGAAACTAGTGTATAATATACTATGATTTTTGACCGAAACTTGCATTTCAAAAAGTTTCATGGAATATTATTTTCAGATGATTTTTTTGCATGGACTTCCAACATAAACTTCCCTCTTAACATATAAAAATGATCTGAAAAGTCTCGTATCATTTCAAATAGTCACCAATTAAATTCGATATTTTTGATCGAAACTAGTGTATAATATACTATGATTTTTGACCGAAACTTGCATTTCGAAAAGTTTCATAGAATCTAGTTTTCAGATGATTTTCTTGCATGGACTTCCATCGTAACCTTCCCTCTTAACATATATAAATGATTTGTCAAGTCTCGTATCATTTCAAATAGTCCACAATTAAATTTGATTTTTTTTACTGAAACTAGTGTATAATATACTATGATTTTTGACCGAAACTTGCATTTCGAAAAGTTTCATAGAATATAGTTTTCAGATGATTTTTTTGCATGGACTTCCATCATATCCTGCCCTCTTAACATATATAAATGATCTGAAAAGTATCGTATCATTTGAAATAGTTCCCAATTAAATTCGATATTTTTGACCGAAACTAGTGTATAATATACTATGATTTTTGACCGAAACTTGCATTTCCAAAAGTTTCATAGAATATAGTTTTCAGATGATTTTCTTGCATGGACTTCCATCATAACCTTCCCTCTTAACATATATAAATGATCTGTCAAGTCTCGTATCATTTCAAATAGTCCACAATTAAATTTGATTTTTTTGACAGAAACTAGTGTATAATATACTATGATTTTTGACCGAAACTTGCATTTCGAAAAGTTTCATAGAATCTAGTTTTCAGATGATTTTTTTGCATGGGCTTCCATAATAAGCTTCCCTCTTAACATATATAAATGATCTGTCAAGTCTCGTATCATTTCAAATAGTCCACAATTAAATTTGATTTTTTTGAGTGAAACTAGTGTATAATATACTATGATTTTTGACCGAAACTTGCATTTCGAAAAGTTTCATAGAATATAGTTTTCAGATGATTTTTTTGCATGGACTTCCATCATATCCTGCCCTCTTAACATATATAAATGATCTGAAAAGTATCGTATCATTTGAAATAGTTCCCAATTAAATTCGATATTTTTGACCGAAACTAGTGTATAATATACTATGATTTTTGACCGAAACTTGCATTTCCAAAAGTTTCATAGAATATAGTTTTCAGATGATTTTCTTGCATGGACTTCCATCATAACCTTCCCTCTTAACATATATAAATGATCTGTCAAGTCTCGTATCATTTCAAATAGTCCACAATTAAATTTGATTTTTTTGACAGAAACTAGTGTATAATATACTATGATTTTTGACCGAAACTTGCATTTCGAAAAGTTTCATAGAATCTAGTTTTCAGATGATTTTTTTGCATGGGCTTCCATAATAAGCTTCCCTCTTAACATATATAAATGATATGTCAAGTCTCGTATCATTTCAAATAATCCACAATTAAATTTGATTTTTTTGAGTGAAACTAGTGTATAATATACTATGATTTTTGACCGAAACTTGCATTTCAAAAAGTTTCATGGAATATTATTTTCAGATGATTTTTTTGCATGGACTTCCAACATAAACTTCCCTCTTAACATATAAAAATGATCTGAAAAGTCTCGTATCATTTCAAATAGTCACCAATTAAATTCGATATTTTTGATCGAAACTAGTGTATAATATACTATAATTTTTGACCGAAACTTGCATTTCGAAAAGTTTCATAGAATCTAGTTTTCAGATGATTTTCTTGCACGGACTTCCATCGTAACCTTCCCTCTTAACATATATAAATGATTTGTCAAGTCTCGTATCATTTCAAATAGTCCACAATTAAATTTGATTTTTTTTACTGAAACTAGTGTATAATATACTATGATTTTTGACCGAAACTTGCATTTCGAAAAGTTTCATAGAATATAGTTTTCAGATGATTTTTTTGCATGGACTTCCATCATATCCTGCCCTCTTAACATATATAAATGATCTGAAAAGTATCGTATCATTTGAAATAGTTCCCAATTAAATTCGATATTTTTGACCGAAACTAGTGTATAATATACTATGATTTTTGACCGAAACTTGCATTTCCAAAAGTTTCATAGAATATAGTTTTCAGATGATTTTCTTGCATGGACTTCCATCATAACCTTCCCTCTTAACATATATAAATGATCTGTCAAGTCTCGTATCATTTCAAATAGTCCACAATTAAATTTGATTTTTTTGACAGAAACTAGTGTATAATATACTATGATTTTTGACCGAAACTTGCATTTCGAAAAGTTTCATAGAATCTAGTTTTCAGATGATTTTTTTGCATGGGCTTCCATAATAAGCTTCCCTCTTAACATATATAAATGATCTGTCAAGTCTCGTATCATTTCAAATAGTCCACAATTAAATTTGATTTTTTTGAGTGAAACTAGTGTATAATATACTATGATTTTTGACCGAAACTTGCATTTCGAAAAGTTTCATAGAATATAGTTTTCAGATGATTTTTTTGCATGGACTTCCATCATATCCTGCCCTCTTAACATATATAAATGATCTGAAAAGTATCGTATCATTTGAAATAGTTCCCAATTAAATTCGATATTTTTGACCGAAACTAGTGTATAATATACTATGATTTTTGACCGAAACTTGCATTTCCAAAAGTTTCATAGAATATAGTTTTCAGATGATTTTCTTGCATGGACTTCCATCATAACCTTCCCTCTTAACATATATAAATGATCTGTCAAGTCTCGTATCATTTCAAATAGTCCACAATTAAATTTGATTTTTTTGACAGAAACTAGTGTATAATATACTATGATTTTTGACCGAAACTTGCATTTCGAAAAGTTTCATAGAATCTAGTTTTCAGATGATTTTTTTGCATGGGCTTCCATAATAAGCTTCCCTCTTAACATATATAAATGATATGTCAAGTCTCGTATCATTTCAAATAATCCACAATTAAATTTGATTTTTTTGAGTGAAACTAGTGTATAATATACTATGATTTTTGACCGAAACTTGCATTTCAAAAAGTTTCATGGAATATTATTTTCAGATGATTTTTTTGCATGGACTTCCAACATAAACTTCCCTCTTAACATATAAAAATGATCTGAAAAGTCTCGTATCATTTCAAATAGTCACCAATTAAATTCGATATTTTTGATCGAAACTAGTGTATAATATACTATGATTTTTGACCGAAACTTGCATTTCGAAAAGTTTCATAGAATCTAGTTTTCAGATGATTTTCTTGCATGGACTTCCATCGTAACCTTCCCTCTTAACATATATAAATGATTTGTCAAGTCTCGTATCATTTCAAATAGTCCACAATTAAATTTGATTTTTTTTACTGAAACTAGTGTATAATATACTATGATTTTTGACCGAAACTTGCATTTCGAAAAGTTTCATAGAATATAGTTTTCAGATGATTTTTTTGCATGGACTTCCATCATATCCTGCCCTCTTAACATATATAAATGATCTGAAAAGTATCGTATCATTTGAAATAGTTCCCAATTAAATTCGATATTTTTGACCGAAACTAGTGTATAATATACTATGATTTTTGACCGAAACTTGCATTTCCAAAAGTTTCATAGAATATAGTTTTCAGATGATTTTCTTGCATGGACTTCCATCATAACCTTCCCTCTTAACATATATAAATGATCTGTCAAGTCTCGTATCATTTCAAATAGTCCACAATTAAATTTGATTTTTTTGACAGAAACTAGTGTATAATATACTATGATTTTTGACCGAAACTTGCATTTCGAAAAGTTTCATAGAATCTAGTTTTCAGATGATTTTTTTGCATGGGCTTCCATAATAAGCTTCCCTCTTAACATATATAAATGATCTGTCAAGTCTCGTATCATTTCAAATAGTCCACAATTAAATTTGATTTTTTTGAGTGAAACTAGTGTATAATATACTATGATTTTTGACCGAAACTTGCATTTCGAAAAGTTTCATAGAATATAGTTTTCAGATGATTTTTTTGCATGGACTTCCATCATATCCTGCCCTCTTAACATATATAAATGATCTGAAAAGTATCGTATCATTTGAAATAGTTCCCAATTAAATTCGATATTTTTGACCGAAACTAGTGTATAATATACTATGATTTTTGACCGAAACTTGCATTTCCAAAAGTTTCATAGAATATAGTTTTCAGATGATTTTCTTGCATGGACTTCCATCATAACCTTCCCTCTTAACATATATAAATGATCTGTCAAGTCTCGTATCATTTCAAATAGTCCACAATTAAATTTGATTTTTTTGACAGAAACTAGTGTATAATATACTATGATTTTTGACCGAAACTTGCATTTCGAAAAGTTTCATAGAATCTAGTTTTCAGATGATTTTTTTGCATGGGCTTCCATAATAAGCTTCCCTCTTAACATATATAAATGATCTGTCAAGTCTCGTATCATTTCAAATAGTCCACAATTAAATTTGATTTTTTTGAGTGAAACTAGTGTATAATATACTATGATTTTTGACCGAAACTTGCATTTCGAAAAATTTCATAGAATCTAGTTTTCAGATGATTTTCTTGCTTGGACTTCCATCGTAACCTTCCCTCTTAACATATATAAATGATTTGTCAAGTCTCGTATCATTTCAAATAGTCCACAATTAAATTTGATTTTTTTAACTGAAACTAGTGTATAATATACTATGATTTTTGACCGAAACTTGCATTTCGAAAAGTTTCATAGAATATAGTTTTCAGATGATTTTTTTGCATGGACTTCCATCATAACCTGCCCTCTTAACATATATAAATGATCTGAAAAGTATCGTATCATTTGAAATAGTTCCCAATTAAATTCGATATTTTTGACCGAAACTAGTGTATAATATACTATGATTTTTGACCGAAACTTGCATTTCGAAAAATTTCATAGAATCTAGTTTTCAGATGATTTTCTTGCATGGACTTCCATCGTAACCTTCCCTCTTAACATATATAAATGATCTGTCAAGTCTCGTATCATTTCAAATAGTCCACAATTAAATTTGATTTTTTTGACTGAAACTAGTGTATAATATACTATGATTTTTGACCGAAACTTGCATTTCGAAAAGTTTCATAGAATCTAGTTTTCAGATGATTTTTTTGCATGGGCTTCCATAATAAGCTTCCCTCTTAACATATATAAATGATATGTCAAGTCTCGTATCATTTCAAATAATCCACAATTAAATTTGATTTTTTTGAGTGAAACTAGTGTATAATATACTATGATTTTTGACCGAAACTTGCATTTCAAAAAGTTTCATGGAATATTATTTTCAGATGATTTTTTTGCATGGACTTCCAACATAAACTTCCCTCTTAACATATAAAAATGATCTGAAAAGTCTCGTATCATTTCAAATAGTCACCAATTAAATTCGATATTTTTGATCGAAACTAGTGTATAATATACTATGATTTTTGACCGAAACTTGCATTTCGAAAAGTTTCATAGAATCTAGTTTTCAGATGATTTTCTTGCATGGACTTCCATCGTAACCTTCCCTCTTAACATATATAAATGATTTGTCAAGTCTCGTATCATTTCAAATAGTCCACAATTAAATTTGATTTTTTTTACTGAAACTAGTGTATAATATACTATGATTTTTGACCGAAACTTGCATTTCGAAAAGTTTCATAGAATATAGTTTTCAGATGATTTTTTTGCATGGACTTCCATCATATCCTGCCCTCTTAACATATATAAATGATCTGAAAAGTATCGTATCATTTGAAATAGTTCCCAATTAAATTCGATATTTTTGACCGAAACTAGTGTATAATATACTATGATTTTTGACCGAAACTTGCATTTCCAAAAGTTTCATAGAATATAGTTTTCAGATGATTTTCTTGCATGGACTTCCATCATAACCTTCCCTCTTAACATATATAAATGATCTGTCAAGTCTCGTATCATTTCAAATAGTCCACAATTAAATTTGATTTTTTTGACAGAAACTAGTGTATAATATACTATGATTTTTGACCGAAACTTGCATTTCGAAAAGTTTCATAGAATCTAGTTTTCAGATGATTTTTTTGCATGGGCTTCCATAATAAGCTTCCCTCTTAACATATATAAATGATCTGTCAAGTCTCGTATCATTTCAAATAGTCCACAATTAAATTTGATTTTTTTGAGTGAAACTAGTGTATAATATACTATGATTTTTGACCGAAACTTGCATTTCGAAAAGTTTCATAGAATATTATTTTCAGATGATTTTTTTGCATGGACTTCCATCATAAACTTCCCTCTTAACATATAAAAATGATCTAAAAAGTCTCGTATCATTTCAAATAGTCACCAATTAAATTCGATATTTTTGACCGAAACTAGTGTATAATATACTATGATTTTTGACCGAAACTTGCATTTCGAAAAGTTTCATAGAATCTAGTTTTCAGATGATTTTCTTGCATGGACTTCCATCGTAACCTTCCCTCTTAACATATATAAATGATCTGTCAAGTCTCGTATCATTTCAAATAGTCCACAATTAAATTTGATTTTTTTAACTGAAACTAGTGTATAATATACTATGATTTTTGACCGAAACTTGCATTTCGAAAAGTTTCATAGAATATAGTTTTCAGATGATTTTTTTGCATGGACTTCCATCATAACCTGCCCTCTTAACATATATAAATGATCTGAAAAGTATCGTATCATTTGAAATAGTTCCCAATTAAATTCGATATTTTTGACCGAAACTAGTGTATAATATACTATGATTTTTGACCGAAACTTGCATTTCGAAAAGTTTCATAGAATCTAGTTTTCAGATGATTTTCTTGCATGGACTTCCATCGTAACCTTCCCTCTTAACATATATAAATGATCTGTCAAGTCTCGTATCATTTCAAATAGTCCACAATTAAATTTGATTTTTTTGACTGAAACTAGTGTATAATATACTATGATTTTTGACCGAAACTTGCATTTCGAAAAGTTTCATAGAATCTAGTTTTCAGATGATTTTTTTGCATGGGCTTCCATAATAAGCTTCCCTCTTAACATATTTAAATGATCTGTCAAGTCTCGTATCATTTCAAATAGTCCACAATTAAATTTGATTTTTTTGAGTGAAACTAGTGTATAATATACTATGATTTTTGACCGAAACTTGCATTTCGAAAAGTTTCATGGAATATTATTTTCAGATGATTTTTTTGCATGGACTTCTAACATAAACTTCCCTCTTAACATATAAAAATGATCTGAAAATTCTCGTATCATTTCAAATAGTCACCAATTAAATTCGATATTTTTGATCGAAACTAGTGTATAATATACTATGATTTTTGACCGAAACTTGCATTTCGAAAAGTTTCATAGAATCTAGTTTTCAGATGATTTTCTTGCATGGACTTCCATCGTAACCTTCCCTCTTAACATATATAAATGATTTGTCAAGTCTCGTATCATTTCAAATAGTCCACAATTAAATTTGATTTTTTTTACTGAAACTAGTGTATAATATACTATGATTTTTGACCGAAACTTGCATTTCGAAAAGTTTCATAGAATATAGTTTTCAGATGATTTTTTTGCATGGACTTCATCCATATCCTGCCCTCTTAACATATATAAATGATCTGAAAAGTATCGTAGCATTTGAAATAGTTCCCAATTAAATTCGATATTTTTGACCGAAACTAGTGTATAATATACTATGATTTTTGACCGAAACTTGCATTTCCAAAAGTTTCATAGAATATAGTTTTCAGATGATTTTCTTGCATGGACTTCCATCATAACCTTCCCTCTTAACATATATAAATGATCTGTCAAGTCTCGTATCATTTCAAATAGTCCACAATTAAATTTGATTTTTTTGACAGAAACTAGTGTATAATATACTATGATTTTTGACCGAAACTTGCATTTCGAAAAGTTTCATAGAATCTAGTTTTCAGATGATTTTTTTGCATGGGCTTCCATAATAAGCTTCCCTCTTAACATATATAAATGATCTGTCAAGTCTCGTATCATTTCAAATAGTCCACAATTAAATTTGATTTTTTTGAGTGAAACTAGTGTATAATATACTATGATTTTTGACCGAAACTTGCATTTCGAAAAGTTTCATAGAATATTATTTTCAGATGATTTTTTTGCATGGACTTCCATCATAAACTTCCCTCTTAACATATAAAAATGATCTAAAAAGTCTCGTATCATTTCAAATAGTCACCAATTAAATTCGATATTTTTGACCGAAACTAGTGTATAATATACTATGATTTTTGACCGAAACTTGCATTTCGAAAAGTTTCATAGAATCTAGTTTTCAGATGATTTTCTTGCATGGACTTCCATCGTAACCTTCCCTCTTAACATATATAAATGATCTGTCAAGTCTCGTATCATTTCAAATAGTCCACAATTAAATTTGATTTTTTTAACTGAAACTAGTGTATAATATACTATGATTTTTGACCGAAACTTGCATTTCGAAAAGTTTCATAGAATATAGTTTTCAGATGATTTTTTTGCATGGACTTCCATCATAACCTGCCCTCTTAACATATATAAATGATCTGAAAAGTATCGTATCATTTGAAATAGTTCCCAATTAAATTCGATATTTTTGACCGAAACTAGTGTATAATATACTATGATTTTTGACCGAAACTTGCATTTCGAAAAGTTTCATAGAATCTAGTTTTCAGATGATTTTCTTGCATGGACTTCCATCGTAACCTTCCCTCTTAACATATATAAATGATCTGTCAAGTCTCGTATCATTTCAAATAGTCCACAATTAAATTTGATTTTTTTGACTGAAACTAGTGTATAATATACTATGATTTTTGACCGAAACTTGCATTTCGAAAAGTTTCATAGAATCTAGTTTTCAGATGATTTTTTTGCATGGGCTTCCATAATAAGCTTCCCTCTTAACATATTTAAATGATCTGTCAAGTCTCGTATCATTTCAAATAGTCCACAATTAAATTTGATTTTTTTGAGTGAAACTAGTGTATAATATACTATGATTTTTGACCGAAACTTGCATTTCGAAAAGTTTCATGGAATATTATTTTCAGATGATTTTTTTGCATGGACTTCTAACATAAACTTCCCTCTTAACATATAAAAATGATCTGAAAATTCTCGTATCATTTCAAATAGTCACCAATTAAATTCGATATTTTTGACCGAAACTAGTGTATAATATACTATGATTTTTGACCGAAACTTGCATTTCGAAAAGTTTCATAGAATCTAGTTTTCAGATGATTTTCTTGCATGGACTTCCATCGTAACCTTCCCTCTTAACATATATAAATGATTTGTCAAGTCTCGTATCATTTCAAATAGTCCACAATTAAATTTGATTTTTTTTACTGAAACTAGTGTATAATATACTATGATTTTTGACCGAAACTTGCATTTCGAAAAGTTTCATAGAATATAGTTTTCAGATGATTTTTTTGCATGGACTTCCATCATAACCTGCCCTCTTAACATATATAAATGATCTGAAAAGTATCGTATCATTTGAAATAGTTCCCAATTAAATTCGATATTTTTGACCGAAACTAGTGTATAATATACTATGATTTTTGACCGAAACTTGCATTTCCAAAAGTTTCATAGAATATAGTTTTCAGATGATTTTCTTGCATGGACTTCCATCATAACCTTCCCTCTTAACATATATAAATGATCTGTCAAGTCTCGTATCATTTCAAATAGTCCACAATTAAATTTGATTTTTTTGACAGAAACTAGTGTATAATATACTATGATTTTTGACCGAAACTTGCATTTCGAAAAGTTTCATAGAATCTAGTTTTCAGATGATTTTTTTGCATGGGCTTCCATAATAAGCTTCCCTCTTAACATATATAAATGATCTGTCAAGTCTCGTATCATTTCAAATAGTCCACAATTAAATTTGATTTTTTTGAGTGAAACTAGTGTATAATATACTATGATTTTTGACCGAAACTTGCATTTCGAAAAGTTTCATAGAATATTATTTTCAGATGATTTTTTTGCATGGACTTCCATCATAAACTTCCCTCTTAACATATAAAAATGATCTGAAAAGTCTCGTATCATTTCAAATAGTCACCAATTAAATTCGATATTTTTGACCGAAACTAGTGTATAATATACTATGATTTTTGACCGAAACTTGCATTTCGAAAAGTTTCATAGAATCTAGTTTTCAGATGATTTTCTTGCATGGACTTCCATCGTAACCTTCCCTCTTAACATATATAAATGATTTGTCAAGTCTCGTATCATTTCAAATAGTCCACAATTAAATTTGATTTTTTTTACTGAAACTAGTGTATAATATACTATGATTTTTGACCGAAACTTGCATTTCGAAAAGTTTCATAGAATATAGTTTTCAGATGATTTTTTTGCATGGACTTCCATCATAACCTGCCCTCTTAACATATATAAATGATCTGAAAAGTTTCATATCATTTGAAATAGTTCCCAATTAAATTCGATATTTTTGACCGAAACTAGTGTATAATATACTATGATTTTTGACCGAAACTTGCATTTCCAAAAGTTTCATAGAATATAGTTTTCTGATGATTTTCTTGCATGGACTTCCATCATAACCTTCCCTCTTAACATATATAAATGATCTGTCAAGTCTCGTATCATTTCAAATAGTCCACAATTAAATTTGATTTTTTTGACAGAAACTAGTGTATAATATACTATGATTTTTGACCGAAACTTGCATTTCGAAAAGTTTCATAGAATCTAGTTTTCAGATGATTTTTTTGCATGGGCTTCCATAATAAGCTTCCCTCTTAACATATATAAATGATCTGTCAAGTCTCGTATCATTTCAAATAGTCCACAATTAAATTTGATTTTTTTGAGTGAAACTAGTGTATAATATACTATGATTTTTGACCGAAACTTGCATTTCGAAAAGTTTCATAGAATATTATTTTCAGATGATTTTTTTGCATGGACTTCCATCATAAACTTCCCTCTTAACATTTAAAAATGATCTGAAAAGTCTCGTATCATTTCAAATAGTCACCAATTAAATTCAATATTTTTGACCGAAACTAGTGTATAATATACTATGATTTTTGACCGAAACTTGCATTTCGAAAAGTTTCATAGAATCTAGTTTTCAGATGATTTTCTTGCTTGGACTTCCATCGTAACCTTCCCTCTTAACATATATAAATGATCTGTCAAGTCTCGTATCATTTCAAATAGTCCACAATTAAATTTGATTTTTTTTACTGAAACTAGTGTATAATATACTATGATTTTTGACCGAAACTTGCATTTCGAAAAGTTTCATAGAATATAGTTTTCAGATGATTTTTTTGCATGGACTTCCATCATAACCTGCCCTCTTAACATATATAAATGATCTGAAAAGTATCGTATAATTTGAAATAGTTCCCAATTAAATTCGATATTTTTGACCGAAACTAGTGTATAATATACTATGATTTTTGACCTAAACTTGCATTTCGAAAAGTTTCATAGAATCTAGTTTTCAGATGATTTTCTTGCATGGACTTCCATCATAACCTTCCCTCTTAACATATATAAATGATCTGTCAAGTCTCGTATCATTTCAAATAGTCCACAATTAAATTTGATTTTTTTGACAGAAACTAGTGTATAATATACTATGATTTTTGACCGAAACTTGCATTTCGAAAAGTTTCATAGAATCTAGTTTTCAGATGATTTTTTTGCATGGGCTTCCATAATAAGCTTCCCTCTTAACATATATAAATGATCTGTCAAGTCTCGTATCATTTCAAATAGTCCACAATTAAATTTGATTTTTTTGAGTGAAACTAGTGTATAATATACTATGATTTTTGACCGAAACTTGCATTTCGAAAAGTTTCATAGAATATTATTTTCAGATGATTTATTTGCATGGACTTCCATCATAAACTTCCCTCTTAACATATAAAAATGATCTGAAAAGTCTCGTATCATTTCAAATAGTCACCAATTAAATTCGATATTTTTGACCGAAACTAGTGTATAATATACTATGATTTTTGACCGAAACTTGCATTTCGAAAAGTTTCATAGAATCTAGTATTCAGATGATTTTCTTGCTTGGACTTCCATCGTAACCTTCCCTCTTAACATATATAAATGATCTGTCAAGTCTCGTATCATTTCAAATAGTCCACAATTAAATTTGATTTTTTTTACTAAAACTAGTGTATAATATACTATGATTTTTGACCGAAACTTGCATTTCGAAAAGTTTCATAGAATATAGTTTTCAGATGATTTTTTTGCATGTACTTCCATAATAAGCTTCCCTCTTAACATATATAAATGATCTGAAAAGTATCGTATCATTTGAAATAGTTCCCAATTAAATTCGATATTTTTGACCGAAACTAGTGTATAATATACTATGATTTTTGACCGAAACTTGCATTTCGAAAAGTTTCATAGAATATTATTTTCAGATGATTTTTTTGCATGGACTTCCATCATAAACTTCCCTCTTAACATATAAAAATGATCTGAAAAGTCTCGTATCATTTCAAATAGTCACCAATTAAATTCGATATTTTTGACCGAAACTAGTGTATAATATACTATGATTTTTGACCGAAACTTGCATTTCGAAAAGTTTCATAGAATCTAGTTTTCAGATGATTTTTTTGCATGGGCTTCCATAATAAGCTTCCCTCTTAACATATATAAATGATCTGTCAAGTCTCGTATCATTTCAAATAGTCCACAATTAAATTTGATTTTTTTGAGTGAAACTAGTGTATAATATACTATGATTTTTGACCGAAACTTGCATTTCGAAAAGTTTCATGGAATATTATTTTCAGATGATTTTTTTGCATGGACTTCCATCATAACCTGCCCTCTTAACATATAAAAATGATCTGAAAAGTCTCGTATCATTTCAAATAGTCACCAATTAAATTCGATATTTTTGACCGAAACTAGTGTATAATATACTATGATTTTTGACCGAAACTTGCATTTCGAAAAGTTTCATAGAATATAGTTTTCAGATGATTTTCTTGCATGGACTTCCATCGTAACCTTCCCTCTTAACATATATAAATGATCTGAAAAGTCTCGTATCATTTCAAATAGTCCCCAATTAAATTCGATATTTTTGACCGAAACTAGTGTATAATATACTATGATTTTTGACCGAAACATGCATTTTGAAAAGTTTCATAGAATCTAGTTTTCAGATGATTTTTTTGCATGGGCTTCCATAATAACCTTCGCTCTTAACATATATAAATGATCTGTCAAGTCTCGTATCATTTCAAATAGTCCACAATTAAATTTGATTTTTTTTGACTGAAACTAGTGTATAATATACTATGATTTTTGACCGAAACTTGCATTTCGAAAATTTTCATAGAATCTAGTTTTCAGATTATTTTTTTGCATGGGCTTCCATAATAAGCTTCGCTCTTAACATATATAAATGATCTGTCAAGTCTCGTATCATTTCAAATAGTCCACAATTAAATTTGATTTTTTTGAATGAAACTAGTGTATAATATACTATGATTTTTGACCGAAACTTGCATTTCGAAAAGTTTCATAGAATATTATTTTCAGATGATTTTTTGCATGGACTTCCATCATAAACTTCCCTCTTAACATATAAAAATGATCTGAAAAGTCTCGTATCATTTCAAATAGTCACCAATTAAATTCGATATTTTTGACCGAAACTAGTGTATAATATACTATGATTTTTGACCGAAACTTGCATTTCGAAAAGTTTCATAGAATCTAGTTTTCAGATGATTTTCTTGCTTGGACTTCCATCGTAACCTTCCCTCTTAACATATATAAATGATCTGTCAAGTCTCGTATCATTTCAAATAGTCCACAATTAAATTTGATTTTTTTTACTGAAACTAGTGTATAATATACTATGATTTTTGACCGAAACTTGCATTTCGAAAAGTTTCATAGAATATAGTTTTCAGATGATTTTTTTGCATGGACTTCCATCATAACCTGCCCTCTTAACATATATAAATGATCTGAAAAGTATCGTATCATTTGAAATAGTTCCCAATTAAATTCGATATTTTTGATCGAAACTAGTGTATAATATACTATGATTTTTGACCGAAACTTGCATTTCCAAAAGTTTCATAGAATATAGTTTTCAGATGATTTTCTTGCATGGACTTCCATCAAAACCTTCCCTCTTAACATATATAAATGATCTGTCAAGTCTCGTATCATTTCAAATAGTCCACAATTAAATTTGAT
This sequence comes from Lathyrus aphaca, assembly GCA_963966055.1. Lineage (NCBI taxonomy): Eukaryota > Viridiplantae > Streptophyta > Magnoliopsida > Fabales > Fabaceae > Lathyrus > Lathyrus aphaca. Next base: position 640,813,462 of record OZ014520.1, on the reverse strand, counting down.
TTTTTTGACAGAAACTAGTGTATAATATACTATGATTTTTGACCGAAACTTGCATTTCGAAAAGTTTCATAGAATCTAGTTTTCAGATGATTTTTTTGCATGGGCTTCCATAATAAGCTTCCCTCTTAACATATATAAATGATATGTCAAGTCTCGTATCATTTCAAATAGTCCACAATTAAATTTGATTTTTTTGAGTGAAACTAGTGTATAATATACTATGATTTTTGACCGAAACTTGCATTTCGAAAAGTTTCATAGAATATTATTTTCAGATGATTTTTTTGCATGGACTTCCATCATAAACTTCCCTCTTAACATATAAAAATGATCTGAAAAGTCTCGTATCATTTCAAATAGTCACCAATTAAATTCGATATTTTTGACCGAAACTAGTGTATAATATACTATGATTTTTGACCGAAACTTGCATTTCGAAAAGTTTCATAGAATCTAGTTTTCAGAAGATTTTCTTGCATGGACTTCCATCGTAACCTTCCCTCTTAACATATATAAATGATTTGTCAAGTCTCGTATCATTTCAAATAGTCCACAATTAAATTTGATTTTTTTTACTGAAACTAGTGTATAATATACTATGATTTTTGACCGAAACTTGCATTTCGAAAAGTTTCATAGAATATAGTTTTCAGATGATTTTTTTGCATGGACTTCCATCATAACCTGCCCTCTTAACATATATAAATGATCTGAAAAGTATCGTATCATTTCAAATAGTTCCCAATTAAATTCGATATTTTTGACCGAAACTAGTGTATAATATACTATGATTTTTGACCGAAACTTGCATTTCGAAAAGTTTCATAGAATATAGTTTTCAGATGATTTTTTTGCATGGACTTCCATCATAACCTTCCCTCTTAACATATATAAATGATCTGAAAAGTCTCGTATCATTTCAAATAGTCCCCAATTAAATTCGATATTTTTGACCGAAACTAGTGTATAATATACTATGATTTTTTACCGAAACATGCATTTTGAAAAGTTTCATAGAATCTAGTTTTCAGATGATTTTTTTGCATGGGCTTCCATAATAACCTTCGCTCTTAACATATAAAATGATCTGTCAAGTCTCTTATCATTTCAAATAGTCCACAATTAAATTTGATTTTTTTTGACTGAAACTAGTGTATAATATACTATGATTTTTGACCGAAACATGCATTTCGAAAAGTTTCATAGAATCTAGTTTTCAGATGATTTTTTTGCATGGGCTTCCATAATAAGCTTCCCTCTTAACATATATAAATGACCTGTCAAGTCTCGTATCATTTCAAATAGTCCACAATTAAATTTGATTTTTTTGAGTGAAACTAGTGTATAATATACTATGATTTTTGACCGAAACTTGCATTTCGAAAAGTTTCATAGAATCTAGTTTTCAGATGATTTTCTTGCTTGGACTTCCATCGTAACCTTCCCTCTTAACATATATAAATGATTTGTCAAGTCTCGTATCATTTCAAATAGTCCACAATTAAATTTGATTTTTTTTACTGAAACTAGTGTATAATATACTATGATTTTTGACCGAAACTTGCATTTCGAAAAGTTTCATAGAATATAGTTTTCAGATGATTTTTTTGCATGGACTTCCATCATAACCTGCCCTCTTAACATATATAAATGATCTGAAAAGTATCGTATCATTTCAAATAGTTCCCAATTAAATTCGATATTTTTGACCGAAACTAGTGTATAATATACTATGATTTTTGACCGAAACTTGCATTTCGAAAAGTTTCATAGAATATAGTTTTCAGATGATTTTTTTGCATGGACTTCCATCATAACCTTCCCTCTTAACATATATAAATGATCTGAAAAGTCTCGTATCATTTCAAATAGTCCCCAATTAAATTCGATATTTTTGACCGAAACTAGTGTATAATATACTATGATTTTTGACCGAAACATGCATTTTGAAAAGTTTCATAGAATCTAGTTTTCAGATGATTTTTTTGCATGGGCTTCCATAATAACCTTCGCTCTTAACATATAAAATGATCTGTCAAGTCTCTTATCATTTCAAATAGTCCACAATTAAATTTGATTTTTTTTGACTGAAACTAGTGTATAATATACTATGATTTTTGACCGAAACATGCATTTCGAAAAGTTTCATAGAATCTAGTTTTCAGATGATTTTTTTGCATGGGCTTCCATAATAAGCTTCCCTCTTAACATATATAAATGATCTGTCAAGTCTCGTATCATTTCAAATAGTCCACAATTAAATTTGATTTTTTTGAGTGAAACTAGTGTATAATATACTATGATTTTTGACCGAAACTTGCATTTCGAAAAGTTTCATAGAATATTATTTTCAGATGATTTTTTTGCATGGACTTCCATCATAAACTTCCCTCTTAACATATAAAAATGATCTGAAAAGTCTCGTATCATTTCAAATAGTCACCAATTAAATTCGATATTTTTGACCGAAACTAGTGTATAATATACTATGATTTTTGACCGAAACATGCATTTCGAAAAGGTTCATAGAATCTAGTTTTCAGATGATTTTCTTGCATGGACTTCCATCGTAACCTTCCCTCTTAACATATATAAAAGATCTGTCAAGTCTCGTATCATTTCAAATAGTCCACAATTAAATTTGTTTTTTTTGACTGAAACTAGTGTATAATATACTATGATTTTTGACCGAAACTTGCATTTCGAAAAGTTTCATAGAATATAATTTTCAGATGATATTTTTGCATGGACTTCCATCATAACCTGCCCTCTTAACATATATAAATGATCTGAAAAGTATCGTATCATTTCAAATAGTTCCCAATTAAATTCGATATTTTTGACCGAAACTAGTGTATAATATACTATGATTTTTGACCGAAACTTGCATTTCGAAAAGTTTCATAGAATATAGTTTTCAGATGATTTTTTTGCATGGACTTCCATCATAACCTTCCCTCTTAACATATATAAATGATCTGAAATGTCTCGTATCATTTCAAATAGTCCCCAATTAAATTCGATATTTTTGACCGAAACTAGTGTATAATATACTATGATTTTTTACCGAAACATGCATTTTGAAAAGTTTCATAGAATCTAGTTTTCAGATGATTTTTTTGCATGGGCTTCCATAATAACCTTCGCTCTTAACATATAAAATGATCTGTCAAGTCTCTTATCATTTCAAATAGTCCACAATTAAATTTGATTTTTTTTTACTGAAACTAGTGTATAATATACTATGATTTTTGACCGAAACATGCATTTCGAAAAGTTTCATAGAATCTAGTTTTCAGATGATTTTTTTGCATGGGCTTCCATAATAAGCTTCCCTCTTAACATATATAAATGATCTGTCAAGTCTCGTATCATTTCAAATAGTCCACAATTAAATTTGATTTTTTTGAGTGAAACTAGTGTATAATATACTATGATTTTTGACCGAAACTTGCATTTCGAAAAGTTTCATAGAATATTATTTTCAGATGATTTTTTTGCATGGACTTCCATCATAAACTTCCCTCTTAACATATAAAAATGATCTGAAAAGTCTCGTATCATTTCAAATAGTCACCAATTAAATTCGATATTTTTGACCGAAACTAGTGTATAATATACTATGATTTTTGACCGAAACATGCATTTCGAAAAGGTTCATAGAATCTAGTTTTCAGATGATTTTCTTGCATGGACTTCCATCGTAACCTTCCCTCTTAACATATATAAAAGATCTGTCAAGTCTCGTATCATTTCAAATAGTCCACAATTAAATTTGTTTTTTTTGACTGAAACTAGTGTATAATATACTATGATTTTTGACCGAAACTTGCATTTCGAAAAGTTTCATAGAATATAATTTTCAGATGATATTTTTGCATGGACTTCCATCATAACCTGCCCTCTTCACATATATAAATGATCTGAAAAGTATCGTATCATTTCAAATAGTTCCCAATTAAATTCGATATTTTTGACCGAAACTAGTGTATAATATACTATGATTTTTGACCGAAACTTGCATTTCGAAAAGTTTCATAGAATATAGTTTTCAGATGATTTTTTTGCATGGACTTCCATCATAACCTTCCCTCTTAACATATATAAATGATCTGAAAAGTCTCGTATCATTTCAAATAGTCCCCAATTAAATTCGATATTTTTGACCGAAACTAGTGTATAATATACTATGATTTTTTACCGAAACATGCATTTTGAAAAGTTTCATAGAATCTAGTTTTCAGATGATTTTTTTGCATGGGCTTCCATAATAACCTTCGCTCTTAACATATAAAATGATCTGTCAAGTCTCTTATCATTTCAAATAGTCCACAATTAAATTTGATTTTTTTTTACTGAAACTAGTGTATAATATACTATGATTTTTGACCGAAACTTGCATTTCGAAAAGTTTCATAGAATATAATTTTCAGATGATATTTTTGCATGGACTTCCATCATAACCTGCCCTCTTAACATATATAAATGATCTGAAAAGTATCGTATCATTTCAAATAGTTCCCAATTAAATTCGATATTTTTGACCGAAACTAGTGTATAATATACTATGATTTTTGACCGAAACTTGCATTTCGAAAAGTTTCATAGAATATAGTTTTCAGATGATTTTTTTGCATGGACTTCCATCATAACCTTCCCTCTTAACATATATAAATGATCTGAAAAGTCTCGTATCATTTCAAATAGTCCCCAATTAAATTCGATATTTTTGACCGAAACTAGTGTATAATATACTATGATTTTTTACCGAAACATGCATTTTGAAAAGTTTCATAGAATCTAGTTTTCAGATGATTTTTTTGCATGGGCTTCCATAATAACCTTCGCTCTTAACATATAAAATGATCTGTCAAGTCTCTTATCATTTCAAATAGTCCACAATTAAATTTGATTTTTTTTTACTGAAACTAGTGTATAATATACTATGATTTTTGACCGAAACTTACATTTCGAAAAGTTTCATAGAATATAGTTTTCAGATGATTTTTTTGCATGGACTTCCATCATAACCTGCCCTCTTAACATATATAAATGATCTGAAAAGTATCGTATCATTTGAAATAGTTCCCAATTAAATTCGATATTTTTGACCGAAACTAGTGTATAATATACTATGATTTTTGACCGAAACTTGCATTTCCAAAAGTTTCATAGAATATAGTTTTCAGATGATTTTCTTGCATGGACTTCCATCATAACCTTCCCTCTTAACATATATAAATGATCTGAAAAGTCTCGTATCATTTCAAATAGTCACCAATTAAATTCGATATTTTTGACCGAAACTAGTGTATAATATACTATGATTTTTGACCGAAACTTGCATTTCGAAAAGTTTTATAAAATCTAGTTTTCAAATGATTTTTTTGCATGGGCTTCCGTAATAAGCTTCCCTCTTAACATATATAAATGATCTGTCATGTCTCGTATCATTTCAAATAGTCCACAATTAAATTTGATTTTTTTGACTGAAACTAGTGTATAATATACTATGATTTTTGACCGAAACTTACATTTTGAAAAGTTTCATAGAATATTATTTTCAGATGATTTTTTTGCATGGACTTGATCATAACCTTCCCTCTTAACATATAAAAATGATCTAAAAAGTCTCGTATCATTTCAAATAGTCACCAATTAAATTCGATATTTTTGACCGAAACTAGTGTATAATATACTATGATTTTTGACCGAAACATGCATTTCGAAAAGGTTCATAGAATCTAGTTTTCAGATGATTTTCTTGCATGGACTTCCATCGTAACCTTCCCTCTTAACATATATAAAAGATCTGTCAAGTCTCGTATCATTTCAAATAGTCCACAATTAAATTTGTTTTTTTTTACTGAAACTAGTGTATAATATACTATGATTTTTGACCGAAACTTGCATTTCGAAAAGTTTCATAGAATATAATTTTCAGATGATATTTTTGCATGGACTTCCATCATAACCTGCCCTCTTAACATATATAAATGATCTGAAAAGTATCGTATCATTTCAAATAGTTCCCAATTAAATTCGATATTTTTGACCGAAACTAGTGTATAATATACTATGATTTTTGACCGAAACTTGCATTTCGAAAAGTTTCATAGAATATAGTTTTCAGATGATTTTTTTGCATGGACTTCCATCATAACCTTCCCTCTTAACATATATAAATGATCTGAAAAGTCTCGTATCATTTCAAATAGTCCCCAATTAAATTCGATATTTTTGACCGAAACTAGTGTATAATATACTATGATTTTTTACCGAAACATGCATTTTGAAAAGTTTCATAGAATCTAGTTTTCAGATGATTTTTTTGCATGGGCTTCCATAATAACCTTCGCTCTTAACATATAAAATGATCTGTCAAGTCTCTTATCATTTCAAATAGTCCACAATTAAATTTGATTTTTTTTTACTGAAACTAGTGTATAATATACTATGATTTTTGACCGAAACATGCATTTCGAAAAGTTTCATAGAATCTAGTTTTCAGATGATTTTTTTGCATGGGCTTCCATAATAAGCTTCCCTCTTAACATATATAAATGATCTGTCAAGTCTCGTATCATTTCAAATAGTCCACAATTAAATTTGATTTTTTTGAGTGAAACTAGTGTATAATATACTATGATTTTTGACCGAAACTTGCATTTCGAAAAGTTTCATAGAATATTATTTTCAGATGATTTTTTGCATGGACTTCCATCATAAACTTCCCTCTTAACATATAAAAATGATCTGAAAAGTCTCGTATCATTTCAAATAGTCACCAATTAAATTCGATATTTTTGACCGAAACTAGTGTATAATATACTATGATTTTTGACCGAAACTTGCATTTCGAAAAGTTTCATAGAATCTAGTTTTTAGATGATTTTCTTGCTTGGACTTCCATCGTAACCTTCCCTCTTAACATATATAAATGATCTGTCAAGTCTCGTATCATTTCAAATAGTCCACAATTAAATTTGATTTTTTTTTACTGAAACTAGTGTATAATATACTATGATTTTTGACCGAAACTTACATTTCGAAAAGTTTCATAGAATATAGTTTTCAGATGATTTTTTTGCATGGACTTCCATCATAACCTGCCCTCTTAACATATATAAATGATCTGAAAAGTATCGTATCATTTGAAATAGTTCCCAATTAAATTCGATATTTTTGACCGAAACTAGTGTATAATATACTATGATTTTTGACCGAAACTTGCATTTCCAAAAGTTTCATAGAATATAGTTTTCAGATGATTTTCTTGCATGGACTTCCATCATAACCTTCCCTCTTAACATATATAAATGATCTGAAAAGTCTCGTATCATTTCAAATAGTCACCAATTAAATTCGATATTTTTGACCGAAACTAGTGTATAATATACTATGATTTTTGACCGAAACTTGCATTTCGAAAAGTTTTATAAAATCTAGTTTTCAAATGATTTTTTTGCATGGGCTTCCGTAATAAGCTTCCCTCTTAACATATATAAATGATCTGTCATGTCTCGTATCATTTCAAATAGTCCACAATTAAATTTGATTTTTTTGACTGAAACTAGTGTATAATATACTATGATTTTTGACCGAAACTTCCATTTTGAAAAGTTTCATAGAATATTATTTTCAGATGATTTTTTTGCATGGACTTGATCATAACCTTCCCTCTTAACATATAAAAATGATCTGAAAAGTCTCGTATCATTTCAAATAGTCACCAATTAAATTCGATATTTTTGACCGAAACTAGTGTATAATATACTATGATTTTTGACCGAAACATGCATTTCGAAAAGGTTCATAGAATCTAGTTTTCAGATGATTTTCTTGCATGGACTTCCATCGTAACCTTCCCTCTTAACATATATAAAAGATCTGTCAAGTCTCGTATCATTTCAAATAGTCCACAATTAAATTTGATTTTTTTGACTGAAACTAGTGTATAATATACTATGATTTTTGACCGAAACTTGCATTTCGAAAAGTTTCATAGAATATAGTTTTCAGATGATATTTTTGCATGGACTTCCATCATAACCTGCCCTCTTAACATATATAAATGATCTGAAAAGTATCGTATCATTTCAAATAGTTCCCAATTAAATTCGATATTTTTGACCGAAACTAGTGTATAATATACTATGATTTTTGACCGAAACTTGCATTTCGAAAAGTTTCATAGAATATAGTTTTCAGATGATTTTTTTGCATGGACTTCCATCATAACCTTCCCTCTTAACATATATAAATGATCTGAAAAGTCTCGTATCATTTCAAATAGTCCCCAATTAAATTCGATATTTTTGACCGAAACTAGTGTATAATATACTATGATTTTTGACCGAAACTTGCATTTCGAAAAGTTTCGTAGAATCTAGTTTTTAGATGATTTTCTTGCATGGACTTCCATCGTAACCTTCCCTCTTAACATATATAAATGATCTGTCAAGTCTCGTATCATTTCAAATAGTCCACAATTAAATTTGATTTTTTTTACTGAAACTAGTGTATAATATACTATGATTTTTGACCGAAACTTGCATTTCGAAAAGTTTCATAGAATATAGTTTTCAGATGATTTTTTTGCATGGACTTCCATCATAACCTGCCCTCTTAACATATATAAATGATCTGAAAAGTATCGTATCATTTGAAATAGTTCCCAATTAAATTCGATATTTTTGACCGAAACTAGTGTATAATATACTATGATTTTTGACCGAAACTTGCATTTCCAAAAGTTTCATAGAATATAGTTTTCAGATGATTTTCTTGCATGGACTTCCATCATAACCTTCCCTCTTAACATATATAAATGATCTGAAAAGTCTCGTATCATTTCAAATAGTCACCAATTAAATTCGATATTTTTGACCGAAACTAGTGTATAATATACTATGATTTTTTACCGAAACTTGCATTTCGAAAAGTTTCATAGAATCTAGTTTTCAGATGATTTTTTTGCATGGGCTTCCATAATAAGCTTCCCTCTTAACATATATAAATGATCTGTCATGTCTCGTTTCATTTCAAATAGTCCACAATTAAATTTGATTTTTTTGACTGAAACTAGTGTATAATATACTATGATTTTTGACCGAAACTTACATTTCGAAAAGTTTCATAGAATATTTTTTTCAGATGATTTTTTTGCATGGACTTCCATCATAACCTTCCCTCTTAACATATAAAAATGATCTGACAAGTCTCGTATCATTTCAAATACTCACCAATTAAATTCAATATTTTTGACCGAAACTAGTGTATAATATACTATGATTTTTGACCGAAACTTGCATTTCGAAAAGGTTCATAGAATCTAGTTTTCAGATGATTTTCTTGCATGGACTTCCATCGTAACCTTCCCTCTTAACATATATAAATGATCTGTCAAGTCTCGTATCATTTCAAATAGTCCACAATTAAATTTGATTTTTTTGACTGAAACTAGTGTATAATATACTATGATTTTTGACCGAAACTTGCATTTCGAAAAGTTTCATAGAATATAGTTTTCAGATGATTTTTTTGCATGGACTTCCATCATAACCTGCCCTCTTAACATATATAAATGATCTGAAAAGTATCGTATCATTTCAAATAGTTCCCAATTAAATTCGATATTTTTGACCGAAACTAGTGTATAATATACTATGATTTTTGACCGAAACTTGCATTTCGAAAAGTTTCATAGAATATAGTTTTCAGATAATTTTTTTGCATGGACTTCCATCATAACCTTCCCTCTTAACATATATAAATGATCTGAAAAGTCTCGTATCATTTCAAATAGTCCCCAATTAAATTCGATATTTTTGACCGAAACTAGTGTATAATATACTATGATTTTTGACCGAAACATGCATTTTGAAAAGTTTCATAGAATCTAGTTTTCAGATGATTTTTTTGCATGGGCTTCCATAATAACCTTCCCTCTTAACATATATAAATGATCTGTCAAGTCTCGTATCATTTCAAATAGTCCACAATTAAATTTGATTTTTTTGACTTAAACTAGTGTATAATATACTATGATTTTTGACCGAAACTTGCATTTCGAAAAGTTTCATAGAATCTTGTTTTCAGATGATTTTTTTGCATGGGCTTCCATAATAAGCTTCCCTCTTAACATATTAAAATGATCTGTCAAGTCTCGTATCATTTCAAATAGTCCACAATTAAATTTGATTTTTTTGAGTGAAACTAGTGTATAATATACTATGATTTTTGACCGAAACTTGCATTTCGAAAAGTTTCATAGAATATAGTTTTCAGATGATTTTTTTGCATGGACTTCCATCATAACCTGCCCTCTTAACATATATAAATGATCTGAAAAGTATCGTATCATTTTAAATAGTTCCCAATTAAATTCGATATTTTTGACCGAAACTAGTGTATAATATACTATGATTTTTGACCGAAACTTGCATTTCCAAAAGTTTCATAGAATATAGTTTTCAGATGATTTTCTTGCATGGACTTCCATCATAACCTTCCCTCTTAACATATATAAATGATCTGAAAAGTTTCGTATCATTTCAAATAGTCACCAATTAAATTCGATATTTTTGACCGAAACTAGTGTATAATATACTATGATTTTTGACCGAAACTTGCATTTCGAAAAGTTTCATAGAATCTAGTTTTCAGATGATTTTTTTGCATGGGCTTCCATTATAAGCTTCCCTCTTAACATATATAAATGATCTGTCATGTCTCGTATCATTTCAAATAGTCCACAATTAAATTTGATTTTTTTGACTGAAACTAGTGTATAATATACTATGATTTTTGACGAAACTTACATTTCGAAAAGTTTCATAGAATATTATTTTCAGATGATTTTTTTGCATGGACTTCCATCATAACCTTCCCTCTTAACATATAAAAATGATCTGAAAAGTCTCGTATCATTTCAAATAGTCACCAATTAAATTCGATATTTTTGACCGAAACTAGTGTATAATATACTATGATTTTTGACCGAAACTTGCATTTCGAAAAGGTTCATAGAATCTAGTTTTCAGATGATTTTCTTGCATGGACTTCCATCGTAACCTTCCCTCTTAACATATATAAATGATCTGTCAAGTCTCGTATAATTTCAAATAGTCCACAATTAAATTTGATTTTTTTGACCGAAACTAGTGTATAATATACTATGATTTTTGACCGAAACTTGCATTTCGAAAAGTTTCATAGAATATAGTTTTCAGATGATTTTTTTGCATGGACTTCCATCAAAACCTGCCCTCTTAACATATATAAATGATCTGAAAAGTATCGTATCATTTCAAAAAGTTCCCAATTAAATTCGATATTTTTGACCGAAACTAGTGTATAATATACTATGATTTTTGACCGAAACCTGCATTTCGAAAAGTTTCATAGAATATATTTTTCAGATGATTTTTTTGCATGGACTTCCATCACAACCTTCCCTCTTAACATATATAAATGATCTGAAAAGTCTCGTATCATTTCAAATAGTCCCCAATTAAATTCGATATTTTTGACCGAAACCAGTGTATAATATACTATGATTTTTGACCGAAACATGCATTTTGAAAAGTTTCATAGAATCTAGTTTTCAGATGATTTTTTTGCATGGGCTTCCATAATAACCTTCCCTCTTTACATATATAAATGAACTGTCAAGTCTCGTATCATTTCAAATAGTCCACAATTAAATTTGATTTTTTTGACTGAAACTAGTGTATAATATACTATGATTTTTGACCGAAACTTGCATTTCGAAAAGTTTCATAGAATATAGTTTTCAGATGATTTTTTTGCATGGACTTCCATCATAACCTGCCCTCTTAACATATATAAATGATCTGAAAAGTATCGTATCATTTGAAATAGTTCCCAATTAAATTCGATATTTTTGACCGAAACTAGTGTATAATATACTATGATTTTTGACCGAAACTTGCATTTCCAAAAGTTTCATAGAATATAGTTTTCAGATGATTTTCTTGCATGGACTTCCATCATAACCTTCCCTCTTAACATATATAAATGATCTGAAAAGTCTCGTATCATTTCAAATAGTCACCAATTAAATTCGATATTTTTGACCGAAACTAGTGTATAATATACTATGATTTTTTACCGAAACTTGCATTTCGAAAAGTTTCATAGAATCTAGTTTTCAGATGATTTTTTTGCATGGGCTTCCATAATAAGCTTCCCTCTTAACATATATAAATGATCTGTCATGTCTCGTATCATTTCAAATAGTCCACAATTAAATTTGATTTTTTTGACTGAAACTAGTGTATAATATACTATGATTTTTGACCGAAACTTACATTTCGAAAAGTTTCATAGAATATTTTTTTCAGATGATTTTTTTGCATGGACTTCCATCATAACCTTCCCTCTTAACATATAAAAATGATCTGACAAGTCTCGTATCATTTCAAATACTCACCAATTAAATTCAATATTTTTGACCGAAACTAGTGTATAATATACTATGATTTTTGACCGAAACTTGCATTTCGAAAAGGTTCATAGAATCTAGTTTTCAGATGATTTTCTTGCATGGACTTCCATCGTAACCTTCCCTCTTAACATATATAAATGATCTGTCAAGTCTCGTATCATTTCAAATAGTCCACAATTAAATTTGATTTTTTTGACTGAAACTAGTGTATAATATACTATGATTTTTGACCGAAACTTGCATTTCGAAAAGTTTCATAGAATATAGTTTTCAGATGATTTTTTTGCATGGACTTCCATCATAACCTGCCCTCTTAACATATATAAATGATCTGAAAAGTATCGTATCATTTCAAATAGTTCCCAATTAAATTCGATATTTTTGACCGAAACTAGTGTATAATATACTATGATTTTTGACGAAACTTACATTTCGAAAAGTTTCATAGAATATTATTTTCAGATGATTTTTTTGCATGGACTTCCATCATAACCTTCCCTCTTAACATATAAAAATGATCTGAAAAGTCTCGTATCATTTCAAATAGTCACCAATTAAATTCGATATTTTTGACCGAAACTAGTGTATAATATACTATGATTTTTGACCGAAACTTGCATTTCGAAAAGGTTCATAGAATCTAGTTTTCAGATGATTTTCTTGCATGGACTTCCATCGTAACCTTCCCTCTTAACATATATAAATGATCTGTCAAGTCTCGTATAATTTCAAATAGTCCACAATTAAATTTGATTTTTTTGACCGAAACTAGTGTATAATATACTATGATTTTTGACCGAAACTTGCATTTCGAAAAGTTTCATAGAATATAGTTTTCAGATGATTTTTTTGCATGGACTTCCATCAAAACCTGCCCTCTTAACATATATAAATGATCTGAAAAGTATCGTATCATTTCAAAAAGTTCCCAATTAAATTCGATATTTTTGACCGAAACTAGTGTATAATATACTATGATTTTTGACCGAAACCTGCATTTCGAAAAGTTTCATAGAATATATTTTTCAGATGATTTTTTTGCATGGACTTCCATCACAACCTTCCCTCTTAACATATATAAATGATCTGAAAAGTCTCGTATCATTTCAAATAGTCCCCAATTAAATTCGATATTTTTGACCGAAACCAGTGTATAATATACTATGATTTTTGACCGAAACATGCATTTTGAAAAGTTTCATAGAATCTAGTTTTCAGATGATTTTTTTGCATGGGCTTCCATAATAACCTTCCCTCTTTACATATATAAATGAACTGTCAAGTCTCGTATCATTTCAAATAGTCCACAATTAAATTTGATTTTTTTGACTGAAACTAGTGTATAATATACTATGATTTTTGACCGAAACTTGCATTTCGAAAAGTTTCATAGAATATAGTTTTCAGATGATTTTTTTGCATGGACTTCCATCATAACCTGCCCTCTTAACATATATAAATGATCTGAAAAGTATCGTATCATTTGAAATAGTTCCCAATTAAATTCGATATTTTTGACCGAAACTAGTGTATAATATACTATGATTTTTGACCGAAACTTGCATTTCCAAAAGTTTCATAGAATATAGTTTTCAGATGATTTTCTTGCATGGACTTCCATCATAACCTTCCCTCTTAACATATATAAATGATCTGAAAAGTCTCGTATCATTTCAAATAGTCACCAATTAAATTCGATATTTTTGACCGAAACTAGTGTATAATATACTATGATTTTTTACCGAAACTTGCATTTCGAAAAGTTTCATAGAATCTAGTTTTCAGATGATTTTTTTGCATGGGCTTCCATAATAAGCTTCCCTCTTAACATATATAAATGATCTGTCATGTCTCGTATCATTTCAAATAGTCCACAATTAAATTTGATTTTTTTGACTGAAACTAGTGTATAATATACTATGAATTTTGACCGAAACTTACATTTCGAAAAGTTTCATAGAATATTTTTTTCAGATGATTTTTTTGCATGGACTTCCATCATAACCTTCCCTCTTAACATATAAAAATGATCTGACAAGTCTCGTATCATTTCAAATACTCACCAATTAAATTCAATATTTTTGACCGAAACTAGTGTATAATATACTATGATTTTTGACCGAAACTTGCATTTCGAAAAGGTTCATAGAATCTAGTTTTCAGATGATTTTCTTGCATGGACTTCCATCGTAACCTTCCCTCTTAACATATATAAATGATCTGTCAAGTCTCGTATCATTTCAAATAGTCCACAATTAAATTTGATTTTTTTGACTGAAACTAGTGTATAATATACTATGATTTTTGACCGAAACTTGCATTTCGAAAAGTTTCATAGAATATAGTTTTCAGATGATTTTTTTGCATGGACTTCCATCATAACCTGCCCTCTTAACATATATAAATGATCTGAAAAGTATCGTATCATTTCAAATAGTTCCCAATTAAATTCGATATTTTTGACCGAAACTAGTGTATAATATACTATGATTTTTGACCGAAACTTGCATTTCGAAAAGTTTCATAGAATATAGTTTTCAGATAATTTTTTTGCATGGACTTCCATCATAACCTTCCCTCTTAACATATATAAATGATCTGAAAAGTCTCGTATCATTTCAAATAGTCCCCAATTAAATTCGATATTTTTGACCGAAACTAGTGTATAATATACTATGATTTTTGACCGAAACATGCATTTTGAAAAGTTTCATAGAATCTAGTTTTCAGATGATTTTTTTGCATGGGCTTCCATAATAACCTTCCCTCTTAACATATATAAATGATCTGTCAAGTCTCGTATCATTTCAAATAGTCCACAATTAAATTTGATTTTTTTGACTTAAACTAGTGTATAATATACTATGATTTTTGACCGAAACTTGCATTTCGAAAAGTTTCATAGAATCTTGTTTTCAGATGATTTTTTTGCATGGGCTTCCATAATAAGCTTCCCTCTTAACATATTAAAATGATCTGTCAAGTCTCGTATCATTTCAAATAGTCCACAATTAAATTTGATTTTTTTGAGTGAAACTAGTGTATAATATACTATGATTTTTGACCGAAACTTGCATTTCGAAAAGTTTCATAGAATATAGTTTTCAGATGATTTTTTTGCATGGACTTCCATCATAACCTGCCCTCTTAACATATATAAATGATCTGAAAAGTATCGTATCATTTTAAATAGTTCCCAATTAAATTCGATATTTTTGACCGAAACTAGTGTATAATATACTATGATTTTTGACCGAAACTTGCATTTCCAAAAGTTTCATAGAATATAGTTTTCAGATGATTTTCTTGCATGGACTTCCATCATAACCTTCCCTCTTAACATATATAAATGATCTGAAAAGTTTCGTATCATTTCAAATAGTCACCAATTAAATTCGATATTTTTGACCGAAACTAGTGTATAATATACTATGATTTTTGACCGAAACTTGCATTTCGAAAAGTTTCATAGAATATAGTTTTCAGATGATTTTTTTGCATGGACTTCCATCAAAACCTGCCCTCTTAACATATATAAATGATCTGAAAAGTATCGTATCATTTCAAAAAGTTCCCAATTAAATTCGATATTTTTGACCGAAACTAGTGTATAATATACTATGATTTTTGACCGAAACCTGCATTTCGAAAAGTTTCATAGAATATATTTTTCAGATGATTTTTTTGCATGGACTTCCATCACAACCTTCCCTCTTAACATATATAAATGATCTGAAAAGTCTCGTATCATTTCAAATAGTCCCCAATTAAATTCGATATTTTTGACCGAAACCAGTGTATAATATACTATGATTTTTGACCGAAACATGCATTTTGAAAAGTTTCATAGAATCTAGTTTTCAGATGATTTTTTTGCATGGGCTTCCATAATAACCTTCCCTCTTTACATATATAAATGAACTGTCAAGTCTCGTATCATTTCAAATAGTCCACAATTAAATTTGATTTTTTTGACTGAAACTAGTGTATAATATACTATGATTTTTGACCGAAACTTGCATTTCGAAAAGTTTCATAGAATATAGTTTTCAGATGATTTTTTTGCATGGACTTCCATCATAACCTGCCCTCTTAACATATATAAATGATCTGAAAAGTATCGTATCATTTGAAATAGTTCCCAATTAAATTCGATATTTTTGACCGAAACTAGTGTATAATATACTATGATTTTTGACCGAAACTTGCATTTCCAAAAGTTTCATAGAATATAGTTTTCAGATGATTTTCTTGCATGGACTTCCATCATAACCTTCCCTCTTAACATATATAAATGATCTGAAAAGTCTCGTATCATTTCAAATAGTCACCAATTAAATTCGATATTTTTGACCGAAACTAGTGTATAATATACTATGATTTTTTACCGAAACTTGCATTTCGAAAAGTTTCATAGAATCTAGTTTTCAGATGATTTTTTTGCATGGGCTTCCATAATAAGCTTCCCTCTTAACATATATAAATGATTTGTCATGTCTCGTATCATTTCAAATAGTCCACAATTAAATTTGATTTTTTTGACTGAAACTAGTGTATAATATACTATGATTTTTGACCGAAACTTACATTTCGAAAAGTTTCATAGAATATTTTTTTCAGATGATTTTTTTGCATGGACTTCCATCATAACCTTCCCTCTTAACATATAAAAATGATCTGACAAGTCTCGTATCATTTCAAATACTCACCAATTAAATTCAATATTTTTGACCGAAACTAGTGTATAATATACTATGATTTTTGACCGAAACTTGCATTTCGAAAAGGTTCATAGAATCTAGTTTTCAGATGATTTTCTTGCATGGACTTCCATCGTAACCTTCCCTCTTAACATATATAAATGATCTGTCAAGTCTCGTATCATTTCAAATAGTCCACAATTAAATTTGATTTTTTTGACTGAAACTAGTGTATAATATACTATGATTTTTGACCGAAACTTGCATTTCGAAAAGT
Organism: Lathyrus aphaca; assembly: GCA_963966055.1. Taxonomy (NCBI): domain Eukaryota; kingdom Viridiplantae; phylum Streptophyta; class Magnoliopsida; order Fabales; family Fabaceae; genus Lathyrus; species Lathyrus aphaca. Next base: position 640,796,013 of record OZ014520.1, on the reverse strand, counting down.
TTCATAGAATATAGTTTTCAGATGATTTTTTTGCATGGACTTCCATCATAACCTGCCCTCTTAACATATATAAATGATCTGAAAAGTATCGTATCATTTCAAATAGTTCCCAATTAAATTCGATATTTTTGACCGAAACTAGTGTATAATATACTATGATTTTTGACCGAAACTTGCATTTCGAAAAGTTTCATAGAATATAGTTTTCAGATAATTTTTTTGCATGGACTTCCATCATAACCTTCCCTCTTAACATATATAAATGATCTGAAAAGTCTCGTATCATTTCAAATAGTCCCCAATTAAATTCGATATTTTTGACCGAAACTAGTGTATAATATACTATGATTTTTGACCGAAACATGCATTTTGAAAAGTTTCATAGAATCTAGTTTTCAGATGATTTTTTTGCATGGGCTTCCATAATAACCTTCCCTCTTAACATATATAAATGATCTGTCAAGTCTCGTATCATTTCAAATAGTCCACAATTAAATTTGATTTTTTTGACTTAAACTAGTGTATAATATACTATGATTTTTGACCGAAACTTGCATTTCGAAAAGTTTCATAGAATCTTGTTTTCAGATGATTTTTTTGCATGGGCTTCCATAATAAGCTTCCCTCTTAACATATTAAAATGATTTGTCAAGTCTCGTATCATTTCAAATAGTCCACAATTAAATTTGATTTTTTTGAGTGAAACTAGTGTATAATATACTATGATTTTTGACCGAAACTTGCATTTCGAAAAGTTTCATAGAATATAGTTTTCAGATGATTTTTTTGCATGGACTTCCATCATAACCTGCCCTCTTAACATATATAAATGATCTGAAAAGTATCGTATCATTTTAAATAGTTCCCAATTAAATTCGATATTTTTGACCGAAACTAGTGTATAATATACTATGATTTTTGACCGAAACTTGCATTTCCAAAAGTTTCATAGAATATAGTTTTCAGATGATTTTCTTGCATGGACTTCCATCATAACCTTCCCTCTTAACATATATAAATGATCTGAAAAGTTTCGTATCATTTCAAATAGTCACCAATTAAATTCGATATTTTTGACCGAAACTAGTGTATAATATACTATGATTTTTGACCGAAACTTGCATTTCGAAAAGTTTCATAGAATCTAGTTTTCAGATGATTTTTTTGCATGGGCTTCCATTATAAGCTTCCCTCTTAACATATATAAATGATCTGTCATGTCTCGTATCATTTCAAATAGTCCACAATTAAATTTGATTTTTTTGACTGAAACTAGTGTATAATATACTATGATTTTTGACGAAACTTACATTTCGAAAAGTTTCATAGAATATTATTTTCAGATGATTTTTTTGCATGGACTTCCATCATAACCTTCCCTCTTAACATATAAAAATGATCTGAAAAGTCTCGTATCATTTCAAATAGTCACCAATTAAATTCGATATTTTTGACCGAAACTAGTGTATAATATACTATGATTTTTGACCGAAACTTGCATTTCGAAAAGGTTCATAGAATCTAGTTTTCAGATGATTTTCTTGCATGGACTTCCATCGTAACCTTCCCTCTTAACATATATAAATGATCTGTCAAGTCTCGTATAATTTCAAATAGTCCACAATTAAATTTGATTTTTTTGACCGAAACTAGTGTATAATATACTATGATTTTTGACCGAAACTTGCATTTCGAAAAGTTTCATAGAATATAGTTTTCAGATGATTTTTTTGCATGGACTTCCATCAAAACCTGCCCTCTTAACATATATAAATGATCTGAAAAGTATCGTATCATTTCAAAAAGTTCCCAATTAAATTCGATATTTTTGACCGAAACTAGTGTATAATATACTATGATTTTTGACCGAAACCTGCATTTCGAAAAGTTTCATAGAATATATTTTTCAGATGATTTTTTTGCATGGACTTCCATCACAACCTTCCCTCTTAACATATATAAATGATCTGAAAAGTCTCGTATCATTTCAAATAGTCCCCAATTAAATTCGATATTTTTGACCGAAACCAGTGTATAATATACTATGATTTTTGACCGAAACATGCATTTTGAAAAGTTTCATAGAATCTAGTTTTCAGATGATTTTTTTGCATGGGCTTCCATAATAACCTTCCCTCTTTACATATATAAATGAACTGTCAAGTCTCGTATCATTTCAAATAGTCCACAATTAAATTTGATTTTTTTGACTGAAACTAGTGTATAATATACTATGATTTTTGACCGAAACTTGCATTTCGAAAAGTTTCATAGAATATAGTTTTCAGATGATTTTTTTGCATGGACTTCCATTGTAACCTGCCCTCTTAACATATATAAATGATCTGAAAAGTCTCGTATCATTTCAAATAGTTCCCAATTAAATTCGAAATTTTTGACCGAAACTAGTGTATAATATACTTTGATTTTTGACCGAAACTTGCATTTCGAAAATGTTTCATAGAATATAGTTTTCAGATGATTTTCTTGCATGGACTTCCATCACAACCTTCCCTCTTAACATATATAAATGATCTGAAAAGTCTCATATCATTTCAAATAGTCACCAATTAAATTCGATATTTTTGATCGAAACTAGTGTATAATATACTATGATTTTTGACCGAAACTTGCATTTCGAAAAGTTTCATAGAATCTAGTTTTCAGATGATTTTTTTGCATGGGATTCCATAATAAGCTTCCCTCTTAACATATATAAATGATCTGTCAAGTCTCGTATCATTTCAAATAGTCCACAATTAAATTTGATTTTTTTGACCGAAATTAGTGCAATAATATACTATGATTTTTGACCGAAACTTGCATTTCGAAAAGTTTCATAGAATATAGTTTTCAGATGATTTTCTTGCATGGACTTCCATCATAACCTTCCCTATTAACATATATAAATGATCTGAAAAGTCTCGTATCATTTCAAATAGTCACCAATTAAATTCGATATTTTTGACCGAAACTAGTGTATAATATACTATGATTTTTGACCGAAACTTGCATTTCGAAAAGTTTCATAGAATCTAGTTTTCAGATGATTTTTTTGCATGGGCTTCCATAATAAGCTTCCCTCTTAACATATATAAATGATCTGTCAAGTCTTGTATCATTTCAAATAGTCCACAATTAAATTTGATTTTTTTGACTGAAACTAGTGTATAATATACTATGATTTTTGACCGAAACTTGCATTTCGAAAAGTTTCATAGAATATAGTTTTCAGATGATTTTTTTGCATGGACTTCCATCATAACCTTCCCTCTTAACATATATAAATGATCTGAAAAGTATCGTATTATTTCAAATAGTTCCCAATTAAATTCGATATTTTTGACCGAAACTAGTGTATAATATACTATGATTTTTGACCGAAACTTGCATTTCGAAAAGTTTCATAGAATCTAGTTTTCAGATGATTTTTTTGCATGGGCTTCCATAATAAGCTTCCCTCTTAACATATATAAATGATCTGAAAAGTCTCGTATCATTTCAAATAGTCCCCAATTAAATTCGATATTTTTGACCGAAACTAGTGTATAATATTCTATGATTTTTGACCGAAACATGCATTTTGAAAAGTTTCATAGAATCTAGTTTTTAGATGATTTTTTTTCATGGGCTTCCATAATAACCTTCCCTCTTAACATATATAAATGATCTGTCAAGTCTCGTATCATTTCGAATAGTCCACAATTAAATTTGATTTTTTTTACCGAAACTAGTGCAATTAATATACTATGATTTTTGACCGAAACTTGCATTTCGAAAAGTTTCATAGAATATAGTTTTCAGATGATTTTCATGCATGGACTTCCATCATAACCTTCCCTCTTAACATATATAAATGATCTGAAAAGTCTCGTATCATTTCAAATAGTCACCAATTAAATTCGATATTTTTGACCGAAACTAGTGTATAATATACTATGATTTTTGACCGAAACTTGCATTTCGAAAAGTTTCATAGAATCTAGTTTTCAGATGATTTTCTTGCATGGACTTCCATCGTAACCTTCCCTCTTAACATATATAAATGATCTGTCAAGTCTCGTATCATTTCAAATAGTCCACAATTAAATTTGATTTTTTTGCTGAAACTAGTGTATAATATACTATGATTTTTGACTGAAACTTGCATTTCGAAAAGTTTCATAGAATATAGTTTTCAGATGAGTTTTTTTGCCTGGACTTCCATCATAACCTTCCCTCTTAACATATATAAATGATCTGAAAAGTATCGTATCATTTCAAATAGTTCCCAATTAAATTCGATATTTTTGACCGAAACTAGTGTATAATATACTATGATTTTTGACCGAAACTTGCATTTCGAAAAGTTTCATAGAATATAGTTTTCAGATGATTTTTTTGCATGGACTTCCATCATAACCTTCCCTCTTAACATATATAAATGATCTGTCAAGTCTCGTATCATTTCAAATAGTCACCAATTAAATTCGATATTTTTGACCGAAACTAGTGTATAATATACTATGATTTTTGACCGAAACTTGCATTTCGAAAAGTTTCATAGAATCTAGTTTTCAGATGATTTTCTTGCATGGACTTCCATCGTAACCTTCCCTCTTAACATATATAAATGATCTGTCAAGTCTCGTATCATTTCAAATAGTCCACAATTAAATTTGATTTTTTTGCTGAAACTAGTGTATAATATACTATGATTTTTGACTGAAACTTGCATTTCGAAAAGTTTCATAGAATATAGTTTTCAGATGAGTTTTTTTGCCTGGACTTCCATCATAACCTTCCCTCTTAACATATATAAATGATCTGAAAAGTCTCGTATCATTTCAAATAGTCCCGAATTAAATTCGATATTTTTGACCTAAACTAGTGTATAATATTCTATGATTTTTGACCGAAACTTGCATTTCGAAAAGTTTCATAGAATCTAGTTTTCAGATGATTTTTTTGCATGGGATTCCATAATAAGCTTCCCTCTTAACATATATAAATGATCTGTCAAGTCTCGTATCATTTCAAATAGTCCACAATTAAATTTGATTTTTTTGACCGAAATTAGTGCAATAATATACTATGATTTTTGACCGAAACTTGCATTTCGAAAAGTTTCATAGAATATAGTTTTCAGATGATTTTCTTGCATGGACTTCCATCATAACCTTCCCTATTAACATATATAAATGATCTGAAAAGTCTCGTATCATTTCAAATAGTCACCAATTAAATTCGATATTTTTGACCGAAACTAGTGTATAATATACTATGATTTTTGACCGAAACTTGCATTTCGAAAAGTTTCATAGAATCTAGTTTTCAGATGATTTTTTTGCATGGGCTTCCATAATAAGCTTCCCTCTTAACATATATAAATGATCTGTCAAGTCTCGTATCATTTCAAATAGTCCACAATTAAATTTGATTTTTTTGACTGAAACTAGTGTATAATATACTATGATTTTTGACCGAAACTTGCATTTCGAAAAGTTTCATAGAATATAGTTTTCAGATGATTTTTTTGCATGGACTTCCATCATAACCTGCCCTCTTAACATATATAAATGATCTGAAAAGTATCGTATCATTTGAAATAGTTCCCAATTAAATTCGATATTTTTGACCGAAACTAGTGTATAATATACTATGATTTTTGACCGAAACTTGCATTTCCAAAAGTTTCATAGAATATAGTTTTCAGATGATTTTCTTGCATGGACTTCCATCATAACCTTCCCTCTTAACATATATAAATGATCTGAAAAGTCTCGTATCATTTCAAATAGTCACCAATTAAATTCGATATTTTTGACCGAAACTAGTGTATAATATACTATGATTTTTTACCGAAACTTGCATTTCGAAAAGTTTCATAGAATCTAGTTTTCAGATGATTTTTTTGCATGGGCTTCCATAATAAGCTTCCCTCTTAACATATATAAATGATCTGTCATGTCTCGTATCATTTCAAATAGTCCACAATTAAATTTGATTTTTTTGACTGAAACTAGTGTATAATATACTATGATTTTTGACCGAAACTTACATTTCGAAAAGTTTCATAGAATATTTTTTTCAGATGATTTTTTTGCATGGACTTCCATCATAACCTTCCCTCTTAACATATAAAAATGATCTGACAAGTCTCGTATCATTTCAAATACTCACCAATTAAATTCAATATTTTTGACCGAAACTAGTGTATAATATACTATGATTTTTGACCGAAACTTGCATTTCGAAAAGGTTCATAGAATCTAGTTTTCAGATGATTTTCTTGCATGGACTTCCATCGTAACCTTCCCTCTTAACATATATAAATGATCTGTCAAGTCTCGTATCATTTCAAATAGTCCACAATTAAATTTGATTTTTTTGACTGAAACTAGTGTATAATATACTATGATTTTTGACCGAAACTTGCATTTCGAAAAGTTTCATAGAATATAGTTTTCAGATGATTTTTTTGCATGGACTTCCATCATAACCTGCCCTCTTAACATATATAAATGATCTGAAAAGTATCGTATCATTTCAAATAGTTCCCAATTAAATTCGATATTTTTGACCGAAACTAGTGTATAATATACTATGATTTTTGACCGAAACTTGCATTTCGAAAAGTTTCATAGAATATAGTTTTCAGATAATTTTTTTGCATGGACTTCCATCATAACCTTCCCTCTTAACATATATAAATGATCTGAAAAGTCTCGTATCATTTCAAATAGTCCCCAATTAAATTCGATATTTTTGACCGAAACTAGTGTATAATATACTATGATTTTTGACCGAAACATGCATTTTGAAAAGTTTCATAGAATCTAGTTTTCAGATGATTTTTTTGCATGGGCTTCCATAATAACCTTCCCTCTTAACATATATAAATGATCTGTCAAGTCTCGTATCATTTCAAATAGTCCACAATTAAATTTGATTTTTTTGACTTAAACTAGTGTATAATATACTATGATTTTTGACCGAAACTTGCATTTCGAAAAGTTTCATAGAATCTTGTTTTCAGATGATTTTTTTGCATGGGCTTCCATAATAAGCTTCCCTCTTAACATATTAAAATGATCTGTCAAGTCTCGTATCATTTCAAATAGTCCACAATTAAATTTGATTTTTTTGAGTGAAACTAGTGTATAATATACTATGATTTTTGACCGAAACTTGCATTTCGAAAAGTTTCATAGAATATAGTTTTCAGATGATTTTTTTGCATGGACTTCCATCATAACCTGCCCTCTTAACATATATAAATGATCTGAAAAGTATCGTATCATTTTAAATAGTTCCCAATTAAATTCGATATTTTTGACCGAAACTAGTGTATAATATACTATGATTTTTGACCGAAACTTGCATTTCCAAAAGTTTCATAGAATATAGTTTTCAGATGATTTTCTTGCATGGACTTCCATCATAACCTTCCCTCTTAACATATATAAATGATCTGAAAAGTTTCGTATCATTTCAAATAGTCACCAATTAAATTCGATATTTTTGACCGAAACTAGTGTATAATATACTATGATTTTTGACCGAAACTTGCATTTCGAAAAGTTTCATAGAATCTAGTTTTCAGATGATTTTTTTGCATGGGCTTCCATTATAAGCTTCCCTCTTAACATATATAAATGATCTGTCATGTCTCGTATCATTTCAAATAGTCCACAATTAAATTTGATTTTTTTGACTGAAACTAGTGTATAATATACTATGATTTTTGACGAAACTTACATTTCGAAAAGTTTCATAGAATATTATTTTCAGATGATTTTTTTGCATGGACTTCCATCATAACCTTCCCTCTTAACATATAAAAATGATCTGAAAAGTCTCGTATCATTTCAAATAGTCACCAATTAAATTCGATATTTTTGACCGAAACTAGTGTATAATATACTATGATTTTTGACCGAAACTTGCATTTCGAAAAGGTTCATAGAATCTAGTTTTCAGATGATTTTCTTGCATGGACTTCCATCGTAACCTTCCCTCTTAACATATATAAATGATCTGTCAAGTCTCGTATAATTTCAAATAGTCCACAATTAAATTTGATTTTTTTGACCGAAACTAGTGTATAATATACTATGATTTTTGACCGAAACTTGCATTTCGAAAAGTTTCATAGAATATAGTTTTCAGATGATTTTTTTGCATGGACTTCCATCAAAACCTGCCCTCTTAACATATATAAATGATCTGAAATGTATCGTATCATTTCAAAAAGTTCCCAATTAAATTCGATATTTTTGACCGAAACTAGTGTATAATATACTATGATTTTTGACCGAAACCTGCATTTCGAAAAGTTTCATAGAATATATTTTTCAGATGATTTTTTTGCATGGACTTCCATCACAACCTTCCCTCTTAACATATATAAATGATCTGAAAAGTCTCGTATCATTTCAAATAGTCCCCAATTAAATTCGATATTTTTGACCGAAACCAGTGTATAATATACTATGATTTTTGACCGAAACATGCATTTTGAAAAGTTTCATAGAATCTAGTTTTCAGATGATTTTTTTGCATGGGCTTCCATAATAACCTTCCCTCTTTACATATATAAATGAACTGTCAAGTCTCGTATCATTTCAAATAGTCCACAATTAAATTTGATTTTTTTGACTGAAACTAGTGTATAATATACTATGATTTTTGACCGAAACTTGCATTTCGAAAAGTTTCATAGAATATAGTTTTCAGATGATTTTTTTGCATGGACTTCCATTGTAACCTGCCCTCTTAACATATATAAATGATCTGAAAAGTCTCGTATCATTTCAAATAGTTCCCAATTAAATTCGAAATTTTTGACCGAAACTAGTGTATAATATACTTTGATTTTTGACCGAAACTTGCATTTCGAAAATGTTTCATAGAATATAGTTTTCAGATGATTTTCTTGCATGGACTTCCATCACAACCTTCCCTCTTAACATATATAAATGATCTGAAAAGTCTCATATCATTTCAAATAGTCACCAATTAAATTCGATATTTTTGATCGAAACTAGTGTATAATATACTATGATTTTTGACCGAAACTTGCATTTCGAAAAGTTTCATAGAATCTAGTTTTCAGATGATTTTTTTGCATGGGATTCCATAATAAGCTTCCCTCTTAACATATATAAATGATCTGTCAAGTCTCGTATCATTTCAAATAGTCCACAATTAAATTTGATTTTTTTGACCGAAATTAGTGCAATAATATACTATGATTTTTGACCGAAACTTGCATTTCGAAAAGTTTCATAGAATATAGTTTTCAGATGATTTTCTTGCATGGACTTCCATCATAACCTTCCCTATTAACATATATAAATGATCTGAAAAGTCTCGTATCATTTCAAATAGTCACCAATTAAATTCGATATTTTTGACCGAAACTAGTGTATAATATACTATGATTTTTGACCGAAACTTGCATTTCGAAAAGTTTCATAGAATCTAGTTTTCAGATGATTTTTTTGCATGGGCTTCCATAATAAGCTTCCCTCTTAACATATATAAATGATCTGTCAAGTCTCGTATCATTTCAAATAGTCCACAATTAAATTTGATTTTTTTGACTGAAACTAGTGTATAATATACTATGATTTTTGACCGAAACTTGCATTTCGAAAAGTTTCATAGAATATAGTTTTCAGATGATTTTTTTGCATGGACTTCCATCATAACCTTCCCTCTTAACATATATAAATGATCTGAAAAGTATCGTATTATTTCAAATAGTTCCCAATTAAATTCGATATTTTTGACCGAAACTAGTGTATAATATACTATGATTTTTGACCGAAACTTGCATTTCGAAAAGTTTCATAGAATCTAGTTTTCAGATGATTTTTTTGCATGGGCTTCCATAATAAGCTTCCCTCTTAACATATATAAATGATCTGAAAAGTCTCGTATCATTTCAAATAGTCCCCAATTAAATTCGATATTTTTGACCGAAACTAGTGTATAATATTCTATGATTTTTGACCGAAACATGCATTTTGAAAAGTTTCATAGAATCTAGTTTTTAGATGATTTTTTTTCATGGGCTTCCATAATAACCTTCCCTCTTAACATATATAAATGATCTGTCAAGTCTCGTATCATTTCGAATAGTCCACAATTAAATTTGATTTTTTTTACCGAAACTAGTGCAATTAATATACTATGATTTTTGACCGAAACTTGCATTTCGAAAAGTTTCATAGAATATAGTTTTCAGATGATTTTCATGCATGGACTTCCATCATAACCTTCCCTCTTAACATATATAAATGATCTGAAAAGTCTCGTATCATTTCAAATAGTCACCAATTAAATTCGATATTTTTGACCGAAACTAGTGTATAATATACTATTATTTTTGACCGAAACTTGCATTTCGAAAAGTTTCATAGAATCTAGTTTTCAGATGATTTTTTTGCATGGGCTTCCATAATAAGCTTCCCTCTTAACATATATAAATGATCTGTCAAGTCTCGTATCATTTCAAATAGTCCACAATTAAATTTGATTTTTTTGACTGAAACTAGTGTATAATATACTATGATTTTTGACCGAAACTTGCATTTCGAAAAGTTTCATAGAATATAGTTTTCAGATGATTTTTTTGCATGGACTTCCATCATAACCTTCCCTCTTAACATATATAAATGATCTGAAAAGTATCGTATTATTTCAAATAGTTCCCAATTAAATTCGATATTTTTGACCGAAACTAGTGTATAATATACTATGATTTTTGACCGAAACTTGCATTTCGAAAAGTTTCATAGAATCTAGTTTTCAGATGATTTTTTTGCATGGGCTTCCATAATAAGCTTCCCTCTTAACATATATAAATGATCTGAAAAGTCTCGTATCATTTCAAATAGTCCCCAATTAAATTCGATATTTTTGACCGAAACTAGTGTATAATATTCTATGATTTTTGACCGAAACATGCATTTTGAAAAGTTTCATAGAATCTAGTTTTTAGATGATTTTTTTTCATGGGCTTCCATAATAACCTTCCCTCTTAACATATATAAATGATCTGTCAAGTCTCGTATCATTTCGAATAGTCCACAATTAAATTTGATTTTTTTTACCGAAACTAGTGCAATTAATATACTATGATTTTTGACCGAAACTTGCATTTCGAAAAGTTTCATAGAATATAGTTTTCAGATGATTTTCATGCATGGACTTCCATCATAACCTTCCCTCTTAACATATATAAATGATCTGAAAAGTCTCGTATCATTTCAAATAGTCACCAATTAAATTCGATATTTTTGACCGAAACTAGTGTATAATATACTATGATTTTTGACCGAAACTTGCATTTCGAAAAGTTTCATAGAATCTAGTTTTCAGATGATTTTCTTGCATGGACTTCCATCGTAACCTTCCCTCTTAACATATATAAATGATCTGTCAAGTCTCGTATCATTTCAAATAGTCCACAATTAAATTTGATTTTTTTGCTGAAACTAGTGTATAATATACTATGATTTTTGACTGAAACTTGCATTTCGAAAAGTTTCATAGAATATAGTTTTCAGATGAGTTTTTTTGCCTGGACTTCCATCATAACCTTCCCTCTTAACATATATAAATGATCTGAAAAGTATCGTATCATTTCAAATAGTTCCCAATTAAATTCGATATTTTTGACCGAAACTAGTGTATAATATACTATGATTTTTGACCGAAACTTGCATTTCGAAAAGTTTCATAGAATATAGTTTTCAGATGATTTTTTTGCATGGACTTCCATCATAACCTTCCCTCTTAACATATATAAATGATCTGTCAAGTCTCGTATCAATTCAAATAGTCACCAATTAAATTCGATATTTTTGACCGAAACTAGTGTATAATATACTATGATTTTTGACCGAAACTTGCATTTCGAAAAGTTTCATAGAATCTAGTTTTCAGATGATTTTCTTGCATGGACTTCCATCGTAACCTTCCCTCTTAACATATATAAATGATCTGTCAAGTCTCGTATCATTTCAAATAGTCCACAATTAAATTTGATTTTTTTGCTGAAACTAGTGTATAATATACTATGATTTTTGACTGAAACTTGCATTTCGAAAAGTTTCATAGAATATAGTTTTCAGATGAGTTTTTTTGCCTGGACTTCCATCATAACCTTCCCTCTTAACATATATAAATGATCTGAAAAGTCTCGTATCATTTCAAATAGTCCCCAATTAAATTCGATATTTTTGACCGAAACTAGTGTATAATATACTATGATTTTTGACCGAAACATGCATTTTGAAAAGTTTCATAGAATCTAGTTTTCAGATGATTTTTTTTCATGGGCTTCCATAATAACCTTCCCTCTTAACATATATAAATGATCTGTCAAGTCTCGTATCATTTCGAATAGTCCACAATTAAATTTGATTTTTTTTACCGAAACTAGTGCAATTAATATACTATGATTTTTGACCGAAACTTGCATTTCGAAAGGTTTCATAGAATATAGTTTTCAGATGATTTTCATGCATGGACTTCCATCATAACCTTCCCTCTTAACATATATAAATGATCTGAAAAGTCTCGTATCATTTCAAATAGTCACCAATTAAATTCGATATTTTTGACCGAAACTAGTGTATAATATACTATGATTTTTGACCGAAACTTGCATTTCGAAAAGTTTCATAGAATCTAGTTTTCAGATGATTTTCTTGCATGGACTTCCATCGTAACCTTCCCTCTTAACATATATAAATGATCTGTCAAGTCTCGTATCATTTCAAATAGTCCACAATTAAATTTGATTTTTTTGCTGAAACTAGTGTATAATATACTATGATTTTTGACTGAAACTTGCATTTCGAAAAGTTTCATAGAATATAGTTTTCAGATGAGTTTTTTTGCCTGGACTTCCATCATAACCTTCCCTCTTAACATATATAAATGATCTGAAAAGTCTCGTATCATTTCAAATAGTTCCCAATTAAATTCGATATTTTTGACCGAAACTAGTGTATAATATACTATGATTTTTGACCGAAACTTGCATTTCGAAAAGTTTCATAGAATATAGTTTTCAGATGATTTTTTTGCATGGACTTCCATCATAACCTTCCCTCTTAACATATATAAATGATCTGTCAAGTCTCGTATCATTTCAAATAGTCCCCAATTAAATTCGATATTTTTGACCGAAACTAGTGTATAATATACTATGATTTTTGACCGAAACATGCATTTTGAAAAGTTTCATAGAATCTAGTTTTCAGATGATTTTTTTGCCCGGGCTTCCATAATAAACTTCCCTCTTAACATATATAAATGATCTGTCAAGTCTCGTATCATTTCAAATAGTCCACAATTAAATTTGATTTTTTTGACTGAAACTAGTGTATAATATACTATGATTTTTGACCGAAACTTGCATTTCGAAAAGTTTCATAGAATATAGTTTTCAGATGATTTTTTTGCATGGACTTCCATCGTAACCTGCGCTCTTAACATATATAAATGATCTGAAAAGTCTCGTATCATTTCAAATAGTTCCCAATTAAATTTGATATTTTTGACCGAAACTAGTGTATAATATACTATGATTTTTGACTGAAACTTGCATTTCGAAAAGTTTCATAGAATATAGTTTTCAGATGATTTTCTTGCATGGACTTCCATCATAACCTTCCCTCTTAACATATATAAATGATCTGAAAAGTCTCGTATCATTTCATATTGTCACCAATTAAATTCGATATTTTTGATCGAAACTAGTGTATAATATACTATGATTTTTTACTGAAACTTGCATTTCAAAAAGTTTCATAGAATCTAGTTTTCAGATGATTTTTTTGCATGGGCTTCCATCATAACCTTCCCTCTTAACATATATAAATGATCTGTCAAGTCTCGTATCATTTCAAATAGTCCACAATTAAATTTGATTTGTTTGACCGAAACTAGTGCAATAATATACTATGATTTTTGACCGAAACATGCATTTCGAAAAGTTTCATAGAATATAGTTTTCAGATGATTTTCTTGCATGGACTTCCATCATAACCTTCCCTCTTAACATATATAAATGATCTGAAAAGTCTCGTATCATTTCAAATAGTCACCAATTAAATTCGATATTTTTGACCGAAACTAGTGTATAATATACTATGATTTTTGACCGAAACTTGCATTTCGAAAAGTTTCATAGAATCTAGTTTTCAGATGATCTTTTTGCATGGGCTTCCATAATAAGCTTCCCTCTTAACATATATAAATGATCTGAAAAGTCTCGTATCATTTCAAATAGTCCCCAATTAAATTCGATATTTTTGACCGAAACTAGTGTATAATATACTATGATTTTTGACCGAAACATGCATTTTGAAAAGTTTCATAGAATCTAGTTTTCAGATGATTTTTTTGCACGGGCTTCCATAATAACCTTCCCTCTTAACATATATAAATGATCTTTCAAGTCTCGTATCATTTCAAATAGTCCACAATTAAATTTAATTTTTTTGACTGAAACTAGTGTATAATATACTATGATTTTTGACCGAAACTTGCATTTCGAAAAGTTTCATAGAATATAGTTTTCAGATGATTTTTTTGCATGGACTTCCATCGTAACCTGCGCTCTTAACATATATAAATGATCTGAAAAGTCTCGTATCATTTCAAATAGTTCCCAATTAAATTCGATATTTTTGACCGAAACTAGTGTATAATATACTATGATTTTTGACTGAAACTTGCATTTCGAAAAGTTTCATAGAATATAGTTTTCAGATGATTTTCTTGCATGGACTTCCATCATAACCTTCCCTCTTAACATATATAAATGATCTGAAAAGTCTCGTATCATTTCAAATTGTCACCAAATAAATTCGATATTTTTGATCGAAACTAGTGTATAATATACTATGATTTTTTACTGAAACTTGCATTTCAAAAAGATTCATAGAATCTAGTTTTCAGATGATTTTTTTGAATGGGCTTCCATCATAACCTTCCCTCTTAACATATATAAATGATCTGTCAAGTCTCGTATCATTTCAAATAGTCCACAATTAAATTTGATTTGTTTGACCGAAACTAGTGCAATAATATACTATGATTTTTGACCGAAACTTGCATTTCGAAAAGTTTCATAGAATATAGTTTTCAGATGATTTTCTTGCATGGACTTCCATCATAACCTTCCCTCTTAACATATATAAATGATCTGAAAAGTATCGTATTATTTCAAATAGTTCCCAATTAAATTCGATATTTTTGACCGAAACTAGTGTATAATATACTATGATTTTTGACCGAAACTTGCATTTCGAAAAGTTTCATAGAATCTAGTTTTCAGATGATTTTTTTGCATGGGCTTCCATAATAAGCTTCCCTCTTAACATATATAAATGATCTGAAAAGTCTCGTATCATTTCAAATAGTCCCCAATTAAATTCGATATTTTTGACCGAAACTAGTGTATAATATTCTATGATTTTTGACCGAAACATGCATTTTGAAAAGTTTCATAGAATCTAGTTTTTAGATGATTTTTTTTCATGGGCTTCCATAATAACCTTCCCTCTTAACATATATAAATGATCTGTCAAGTCTCGTATCATTTCGAAAAGTCCACAATTAAATTTGATTTTTTTTACCGAAACTAGTGCAATTAATATACTATGATTTTTGACCGAAACTTGCATTTCGAAAAGTTTCATAGAATATAGTTTTCAGATGATTTTCATGCATGGACTTCCATCATAACCTTCCCTCTTAACATATATAAATGATCTTAAAAGTCTCGTATCATTTCAAATAGTCACCAATTAAATTCGATATTTTTGACCGAAACTAGTGTATAATATACTATGATTTTTGACCGAAACTTGCATTTCGAAAAGTTTCATAGAATCTAGTTTTCAGATGATTTTCTTGCATGGACTTCCATCGTAACCTTCCCTCTTAACATATATAAATGATCTGTCAAGTCTCGTATCATTTCAAATAGTCCACAATTAAATTTGATTTTTTTGCTGAAACTAGTGTATAATATACTATGATTTTTGACTGAAACTTGCATTTCGAAAAGTTTCATAGAATATAGTTTTCAGATGAGTTTTTTTGCCTGGACTTCCATCATAACCTTCCCTCTTAACATATATAAATGATCTGAAAAGTATCGTATCATTTCAAATAGTTCCCAATTAAATTCGATATTTTTGACCGAAACTAGTGTATAATATACTATGATTTTTGACCGAAACTTGCATTTCGAAAAGTTTCATAGAATATAGTTTTCAGATGATTTTTTTGCATGGACTTCCATCATAACCTTCCCTCTTAACATATATAAATGATCTGTCAAGTCTCGTATCATTTCAAATAGTCACCAATTAAATTCGATATTTTTGACCGAAACTAGTGTATAATATACTATGATTTTTGACCGAAACTTGCATTTCGAAAAGTTTCATAGAATCTAGTTTTCAGATGATTTTCTTGCATGGACTTCCATCGTAACCTTCCCTCTTAACATATATAAATGATCTGTCAAGTCTCGTATCATTTCAAATAGTCCACAATTAAATTTGATTTTTTGCTGAATCTAGTGTATAATATACTATGATTTTTGACTGAAACTTGCATTTCGAAAAGTTTCATAGAATATAGTTTTCAGATGAGTTTTTTTGCCTGGACTTCCATCATAACCTTCCCTCTTAACATATATAAATGATCTGAAAAGTCTCGTATCATTTCAAATAGTCCCCAATTAAATTCGATATTTTTGACCGAAACTAGTGTATAATATTCTATGATTTTTGACCGAAACATGCATTTTGAAAAGTTTCATAGAATCTAGTTTTCAGATGATTTTTTTTCATGGGCTTCCATAATAACCTTCCCTCTTAACATATATAAATGATCTGTCAAGTCTCGTATCATTTCGAATAGTCCACAATTAAATTTGATTTTTTTTACCGAAACTAGTGCAATTAATATACTATGATTTTTGACCGAAACTTGCATTTCGAAAGGTTTCATAGAATATAGTTTTCAGATGATTTTCATGCATGGACTTCCATCATAACCTTCCCTCTTAACATATATAAATGATCTGAAAAGTCTCGTATCATTTCAAATAGTCACCAATTAAATTCGATATTTTTGACCGAAACTAGTGTATAATATACTATGATTTTTGACCGAAACTTGTATTTCGAAAAGTTTCATAGAATCTAGTTTTCAGATGATTTTCTTGCATGGACTTCCATCGTAACCTTCCCTCTTAACATATATAAATGATCTGTCAAGTCTCGTATCATTTCAAATAGTCCACAATTAAATTTGATTTTTTTGCTGAAACTAGTGTATAATATACTATGATTTTTGACTGAAACTTGCATTTCGAAAAGTTTCATAGAATATAGTTTTCAGATGAGTTTTTTTGCCTGGACTTCCATCATAACCATCCCTCTTAACATATATAAATGATCTGAAAAGTATCGTATCATTTCAAATAGTTCCCAATTAAATTCGATATTTTTGACCGAAACTAGTGTATAATATACTATGATTTTTGACCGAAACTTGCATTTCGAAAAGTTTCATAGAATATAGTTTTCAGATGATTTTTTTGCATGGACTTCCATCATAACCTTCCCTCTTAACATATATAAATGATCTGTCAAGTCTCGTATCATTTCAAATAGTCCCCAATTAAATTCGATATTTTTGACCGAAACTAGTGTATAATATACTATGATTTTTGACCGAAACATGCATTTTGAAAAGTTTCATAGAATCTAGTTTTCAGATGATTTTTTTGCCCGGGCTTCCATAATAAACTTCCCTCTTAACATATATAAATGTTCTGTCAAGTCTCGTATCATTTCAAATAGTCCACAATTAAATTTGATTTTTTTGACTGAAACTAGTGTATAATATACTATGATTTTTGACCGAAACTTGCATTTCGAAAAGTTTCATAGAATATAGTTTTCAGATGATTTTTTTGCATGGACTTCCATCGTAACCTGCGCTCTTAACATATATAAATGATCTGAAAAGTCTCGTATCATTTCAAATAGTTCCCAATTAAATTTGATATTTTTGACCGAAACTAGTGTATAATATACTATGATTTTTGACTGAAACTTGCATTTCGAAAAGTTTCATAGAATATAGTTTTCAGATGATTTTCTTGCATGGACTTCCATCATAACCTTCCCTCTTAACATATATAAATGATCTGAAAAGTCTCGTATCATTTCATATTGTCACCAATTAAATTCGATATTTTTGATCGAAACTAGTGTATAATATACTATGATTTTTTACTGAAACTTGCATTTCAAAAAGTTTCATAGAATCTAGTTTTCAGATGATTTTTTTGCATGGGCTTCCATCATAACCTTCCCTCTTAACATATATAAATGATCTGTCAAGTCTCGTATCATTTCAAATAGTCCACAATTAAATTTGATTTGTTTGACCGAAACTAGTGCAATAATATACTATGATTTTTGACCGAAACATGCATTTCGAAAAGTTTCATAGAATATAGTTTTCAGATGATTTTCTTGCATGGACTTCCATCATAACCTTCCCTCTTAACATATATAAATGATCTGAAAAGTCTCGTATCATTTCAAATAGTCACCAATTAAATTCGATATTTTTGACCGAAACTAGTGTATAATATACTATGATTTTTGACCGAAACTTGCATTTCGAAAAGTTTCATAGAATCTAGTTTTCAGATGATTTTTTTGCATGGGCTTCCATAATAAGCTTCCCTCTTAACATATATAAATGATCTGAAAAGTCTCGTATCATTTCAAATAGTCCCCAATTAAATTCGATATTTTTGACCGAAACTAGTGTATAATATACTATGATTTTTGACCGAAACATGCATTTTGAAAAGTTTCATAGAATCTAGTTTTCAGATGATTTTTTTGCACGGGCTTCCATAATAACCTTCCCTCTTAACATATATAAATGATCTTTCAAGTCTCGTATCATTTCAAATAGTCCACAATTAAATTTAATTTTTTTGACTGAAACTAGTGTATAATATACTATGATTTTTGACCGAAACTTGCATTTCGAAAAGTTTCATAGAATATAGTTTTCAGATGATTTTCTTGCATGGACTTCCATCATAACCTTCCCTCTTAACATATATAAATGATCTGAAAAGTCTCGTATCATTTCAAATAGTCACCAATTAAATTCGATATTTTTGACCGAAACTAGTGTATAATATACTATGATTTTTGACCGAAACTTGCATTTCGAAAAGTTTCATAGAATCTAGTTTTCAGATGATTTTTTTGCATGGGCTTCCATAATAAGCTTCCCTCTTAACATATATAAATGATCTGAAAAGTCTCGTATCATTTCAAATAGTCCCCAATTAAATTCGATATTTTTGACCGAAACTAGTGTATAATATACTATGATTTTTGACCGAAACATGCATTTTGAAAAGTTTCATAGAATCTAGTTTTCAGATGATTTTTTTGCACGGGCTTCCATAATAACCTTCCCTCTTAACATATATAAATGATCTTTCAAGTCTCGTATCATTTCAAATAGTCCACAATTAAATTTAATTTTTTTGACTGAAACTAGTGTATAATATACTATGATTTTTGACCGAAACTTGCATTTCGAAAAGTTTCATAGAATATAGTTTTCAGATGATTTTTTTGCATGGACTTCAATCGTAACCTGCGCTCTTAACATATATAAATGATCTGAAAAGTCTCGTATCATTTCAAATAGTTCCCAATTAAATTCGATATTTTTGACCGAAACTAGTGTATAATATACTATGATTTTTGACTGAAACTTGCATTTCGAAAAGTTTCATAGAATATAGTTTTCAGATGATTTTCTTGCATGGACTTCCATCATAACCTTCCCTCTTAACATATATAAATGATCTGAAAAGTCTCGTATCATTTCAAATTGTCACCAAATAAATTCGATATTTTTGATCGAAACTAGTGTATAATATACTATGATTTTTTACTGAAACTTGCATTTCAAAAAGATTCATAGAATCTAGTTTTCAGATGATTTTTTTGCATGGGCTTCCATCATAACCTTCCATCTTAACATATATAAATGATCTGTCAAGTCTCGTATCATTTCAAATAGTCCACAATTAAATTTGATTTGTTTGACCGAAACTAGTGCAATAATATACTATGATTTTTGACCGAAACTTGCATTTCGAAAAGTTTCATAGAATATAGTTTTCAGATGATTTTCTTGCATGGACTTCCATCATAACCTTCCCTCTTAACATATATAAATGATCTGAAAAGTCTCGTATCATTTCAAATAGTCACCAATTAAATTCGATATTTTTGACCGAAACTAGTGTATAATATACTATGATTTTTGACCGAAACTTGCATTTCGAAAAGTTTCATAGAATCTAGTTTTCAGATGATTTTTTTGCATGGGCTTCCATAATAAGCTTCCCTCTTAACATATATAAATGATCTGTCAAGTCTCGTATCATTTCAAATAGTCCATAATTAAATTTGATTTTTTTGACTGAAACTAGTGTATAATATACTATGATTTTTGACCGAAACTTGCATTTCGAAAAGTTTCATAGAATATAGTTTTCAGATGATTTTTTTGCATGGACTTCCATCATAACCTTCCCTCTTAACATATATAAATGATCTGAAAAGTATCGTATTATTTCAAATAGTTCCCAATTAAATTCGATATTTTTGACCGAAACTAGTGTATAATATACTATGATTTTTGACCGAAACTTGCATTTCGAAAAGTTTCATAGAATCTAGTTTTCAGATGATTTTTTTGCATGGGCTTACATAATAAGCTTCCCTCTTAACATATATAAATGATCTGAAAAGTCTCGTATCATTTCAAATAGTCCCCAATTAAATTCGATATTTTTGACCGAAACTAGTGTATAATATTCTATGATTTTTGACCGAAACATGCATTTTGAAAAGTTTCATAGAATCTAGTTTTTAGATGATTTTTTTTCATGGGCTTCCATAATAACCTTCCCTCTTAACATATATAAATGATCTGTCAAGTCTCGTATCATTTCGAATAGTCCACAATTAAATTTGATTTTTTTTACCGAAACTAGTGCAATTAATATACTATGATTTTTGACCGAAACTTGCATTTCGAAAAGTTTCATAGAATATAGTTTTCAGATGATTTTCATGCATGGACTTCCATCATAACCTTCCCTCTTAACATATATAAATGATCTGAAAAGTCTCGTATCATTTCAAATAGTCACCAATTAAATTCGATATTTTTGACCGAAACTAGTGTATAATATACTATGATTTTTGACCGAAACTTGCATTTCGAAAAGTTTCATAGAATATAGTTTTCAGATGATTTTCTTGCATGGACTTCCATCGTAACCTTCCCTCTTAACATATATAAATGATCTGTCAAGTCTCGTATCATTTCAAATAGTCCACAATTAAATTTGATTTTTTTGCTGAAACTAGTGTATAATATACTATGATTTTTGACTGAAACTTGCATTTCGAAAAGTTTCATAGAATATAGTTTTCAGATGAGTTTTTTTGCCTGGACTTCCATCATAACCTTCCCTCTTAACATATATAAATGATCTGAAAAGTATCGTATCATTTCAAATAGTTCCCAATTAAATTCGATATTTTTGACCGAAACTAGTGTATAATATACTATGATTTTTGACCGAAACTTGCATTTCGAAAAGTTTCATAGAATATAGTTTTCAGATGATTTTTTTGCATGGACTTCCATCATAACCTTCCCTCTTAACATATATAAATGATCTGTCAAGTCTCGTATCATTTCAAATAGTCACCAATTAAATTCGATATTTTTGACCGAAACTAGTGTATAATATACTATGATTTTTGACCGAAACTTGCATTTCGAAAAGTTTCATAGAATCTAGTTTTCAGATGATTTTCTTGCATGGACTTCCATCGTAACCTTCCCTCTTAACATATATAAATGATCTGTCAAGTCTCGTATCATTTCAAATAGTCCACAATTAAATTTGATTTTTTGCTGAATCTAGTGTATAATATACTATGATTTTTGACTGAAACTTGCATTTCGAAAAGTTTCATAGAATATAGTTTTCAGATGAGTTTTTTTGCCTGGACTTCCATCATAACCTTCCCTCTTAACATATATAAATGATCTGAAAAGTCTCGTATCATTTCAAATAGTCCCCAATTAAATTCGATATTTTTGACCGAAACTAGTGTATAATATTCTATGATTTTTGACCGAAACATGCATTTTGAAAAGTTTCATAGAATCTAGTTTTCAGATGATTTTTTTTCATGGGCTTCCATAATAACCTTCCCTCTTAACATATATAAATGATCTGTCAAGTCTCGTATCATTTCGAATAGTCCACAATTAAATTTGATTTTTTTTACCGAAACTAGTGCAATTAATATACTATGATTTTTGACCGAAACTTGCATTTCGAAAGGTTTCATAGAATATAGTTTTCAGATGATTTTCATGCATGGACTTCCATCATAACCTTCCCTCTTAACATATATAAATGATCTGAAAAGTCTCGTATCATTTCAAATAGTCACCAATTAAATTCGATATTTTTGACCGAAACTAGTGTATAATATACTATGATTTTTGACCGAAACTTGTATTTCGAAAAGTTTCATAGAATCTAGTTTTCAGATGATTTTCTTGCATGGACTTCCATCGTAACCTTCCCTCTTAACATATATAAATGATCTGTCAAGTCTCGTATCATTTCAAATAGTTCACAATTAAATTTGATTTTTTTGATGAAACTAGTGTATAATATACTATGATTTTTGACTGAAACTTGCATTTCGAAAAGTTTCATAGAATATAGTTTTCAGATGAGTTTTTTTGCCTGGACTTCCATCATAACCTTCCCTCTTAACATATATAAATGATCTGAAAAGTATCGTATCATTTCAAATAGTTCCCAATTAAATTCGATATTTTTGACCGAAACTAGTGTATAATATACTATGATTTTTGACCGAAACTTGCATTTCGAAAAGTTTCATAGAATATAGTTTTCAGATGATTTTTTTGCATGGACTTCCATCATAACCTTCCCTCTTAACATATATAAATGATCTGTCAAGTCTCGTATCATTTCAAATAGTCCCCAATTAAATTCGATATTTTTGACCGAAACTAGTGTATAATATACTATGATTTTTGACCGAAACATGCATTTTGAAAAGTTTCATAGAATCTAGTTTTCAGATGATTTTTTTGCCCGGGCTTCCATAATAAACTTCCCTCTTAACATATATAAATGTTCTGTCAAGTCTCGTATCATTTCAAATAGTCCACAATTAAATTTGATTTTTTTGACTGAAACTAGTGTATAATATACTATGATTTTTGACCGAAACTTGCATTTCGAAAAGTTTCATAGAATATAGTTTTCAGATGATTTTTTTGCATGGACTTCCATCGTAACCTGCGCTCTTAACATATATAAATGATCTGAAAAGTCTCGTATCATTTCAAATAGTTCCCAATTAAATTTGATATTTTTGACCGAAACTAGTGTATAATATACTATGATTTTTGACTGAAACTTGCATTTCGAAAAGTTTCATAGAATATAGTTTTCAGATGATTTTCTTGCATGGACTTCCATCATAACCTTCCCTCTTAACATATATAAATGATCTGAAAAGTCTCGTATCATTTCATATTGTCACCAATTAAATTCGATATTTTTGATCGAAACTAGTGTATAATATACTATGATTTTTTACTGAAACTTGCATTTCAAAAAGTTTCATAGAATCTAGTTTTCAGATGATTTTTTTGCATGGGCTTCCATCATAACCTTCCCTCTTAACATATATAAATGATCTGTCAAGTCTCGTATCATTTCAAATAGTCCACAATTAAATTTGATTTGTTTGACCGAAACTAGTGCAATAATATACTATGATTTTTGACCGAAACATGCATTTCGAAAAGTTTCATAGAATATAGTTTTCAGATGATTTTCTTGCATGGACTTCCATCATAACCTTCCCTCTTAACATATATAAATGATCTGAAAAGTCTCGTATCATTTCAAATAGTCACCAATTAAATTCGATATTTTTGACCGAAACTAGTGTATAATATACTATGATTTTTGACCGAAACTTGCATTTCGAAAAGTTTCATAGAATCTAGTTTTCAGATGATTTTTTTGCATGGGCTTCCATAATAAGCTTCCCTCTTAACATATATAAATGATCTGAAAAGTCTCGTATCATTTCAAATAGTCCCCAATTAAATTCGATATTTTTGACCGAAACTAGTGTATAATATACTATGATTTTTGACCGAAACATGCATTTTGAAAAGTTTCATAGAATCTAGTTTTCAGATGATTTTTTTGCACGGGCTTCCATAATAACCTTCCCTCTTAACATATATAAATGATCTTTCAAGTCTCGTATCATTTCAAATAGTCCACAATTAAATTTAATTTTTTTGACTGAAACTAGTGTATAATATACTATGATTTTTGACCGAAACATGCATTTCGAAAAGTTTCATAGAATATAGTTTTCAGATGATTTTTTTGCATGGACTTCCATCGTAACCTGCGCTCTTAACATATATAAATGATCTGAAAAGTCTCGTATCATTTCAAATAGTTCCCAATTAAATTCGATATTTTTGACCGAAACTAGTGTATAATATACTATGATTTTTGACTGAAACTTGCATTTCGAAAAGTTTCATAGAATATAGTTTTCAGATGATTTTCTTGCATGGACTTCCATCATAACCTTCCCTCTTAACATATATAAATGATCTGAAAAGTCTCGTATCATTTCAAATTGTCACCAAATAAATTCGATATTTTTGATCGAAACTAGTGTATAATATACTATGATTTTTTACTGAAACTTGCATTTCAAAAAGATTCATAGAATCTAGTTTTCAGATGAGTTTTTTTGCATGGGCTTCCATCATAACCTTCCCTCTTAACATATATAAATGATCTGTCAAGTCTCGTATCATTTCAAATAGTCCACAATTAAATTTGATTTGTTTGACCGAAACTAGTGCAATAATATACTATGATTTTTGACCGAAACTTGCATTTCGAAAAGTTTCATAGAATATAGTTTTCAGATGATTTTCTTGCATGGACTTCCATCATAACCTTCCCTCTTAACATATATAAATGATCTGAAAAGTCTCGTATCATTTCAAATAGTCACCAATTAAATTCGATATTTTTGACCGAAACTAGTGTATACTATACTATGATTTTTGACCGAAACTTGCATTTCGAAAAGTTTCATAGAATCTAGTGTTCAGATGATTTTTTTGCATGGGCTTCCATAATAAGCTTCCCTCTTAACATATATAAATGATCTGAAAAGTCTCGTATCATTTCAAATAGTCCCCAATTAAATTCGATATTTTTGACAGAAACTAGTGTATAATATACTATGATTTTTGACCGAAACATGCATTTTGAAAAGTTTCATAGAATCTAGTTTTCAGATGATTTTTTTGCACGAGCTTCCATAATAACCTTCCCTCTTAACATATATAAATGATCTTTCAAGTCTCGTATCATTTCAAATAGTCCACAATTAAATTTAATTTTTTTGACTGAAACTAGTGTATAATATACTATGATTTTTGACCGAAACATGCATTTTGAAAAGATTCATAGAATCTAGTTTTCAGAAGATTTTTTTGCATGGGCTTCCATAATAACCTTCCCTCTTAACATATATAAATTATCTGTCAAGTCTCGTATCATTTCGAATAGTCCACAATTAAATTTGATTTTTTTGACCGAAACTAGTGCAATACTATACTATGATTTTTGACCGAAACTTGCATTTCGAAAAGTTTCATAGAATATAGTTTTCAGATGATTTTCATGCATGGACTTCCATCATAACCTTCCCTCTTAACATATATAAATGATCTGAAAAGTCTCGTATCATTTCAAATAGTCACCAATTAAATTCGATATTTTTGACCGAAACTAGTGTATAATATAATATGATTTTTGACCGAAACTTGCATTTCGAAAAGTTTCATAGAATCTAGTTTTCAGATGATTTTCTTGCATGGACTTCCATCGTAACCTTCCCTCTTAACATATATAAATGATCTGTCAAGTCTCGTATCATTTCAAATAGTCCACAATTAAATTTGATTTTTTTGACTGAAACTAGTGTATAATATACTATGATTTTTGACCGAAACTTGCATTTCGAAAAGTTTCATAGAATATAGTTTTCAGATGATTTTTTTGCATGGACTTCTATCATAACCTGCCCTCTTAACATATATAAATGATCTGAAAAGTATCGTATCATTTCAAATAGTTCCCAATTAAATTCGATATTTTTGACCGAAACTAGTGTATAATATACTATGATTTTTGACCGAAACTTGCATTTCGAAACGTTTCATAGAATATAGATTTCAGATGATTTTTTTGCATGGACTTCCATCATAACCTTCCCTCTTAACATTTATAAATGATCTGAAAAGTCTCGTATCATTTCAAATAGTCCCCAATTAAATTCGATATTTCTGACCGAAACTATTGTATAATATACTATGATTTTTGACCGAAACATGCATTTTGAAAAGTTTCATAGAATCTAGTTTTCAGATGATTTTTTTGCACGGGCTTCCATAATAACCTTCCCTCTTAACATATATAAATGATCTGTCAAGTCTCGTATCATTTCAAATAGTCCACAATTAAATTTGATTTTTTTGACTGAAACTAGTGTATAATATACTATGATTTTTGACCGAAACTTGCATTTCGAAAAGTTTCATAGAATATAGTTTTCAGATGATTTTTTTGCATGGACTTCCATCGTAACCTGCGCTCTTAACATATATAAATGATCTGAAAAGTCTCGTATAATTTCAAATAGTTCCCAATTAAATTCGATATTTTTGACCGAAACTAGTGTATAATATACTATGATTTTTGACTGAAACTTGCATTTCGAAAAGTTTCATAGAATATAGTTTTCAGATGATTTTCTTGCATGGACTTCCATCATAACCTTCCCTCTTAACATATATAAATGATCTGAAAAGTCTCGTATCATTTCAAATAGTCACCAATTAAATTCGATATTTTTGACCGAAACTAGTGTATAATATACTATGATTTTTGACCGAAACTTGCATTTCGAAAAGTTTCATAGAATCTAGTTTTCAGATGATTTTTTTGCATGGGCTTCCATAATAAGCTTCCCTCTTAACATATATAAATGATCTGAAAAGTCTCGTATCATTTCAAATAGTCCCCAATTAAATTCGATATTTTTGACCGAAACTAGTGTATAATATACTATGATTTTTGACCGAAACATGCATTTTGAAAAGTTTCATAGAATCTAGTTTTCAGATGATTTTTTTGCACGGGCTTCCATAATAACCTTCCCTCTTAACATATATAAATGATCTTTCAAGTCTCGTATCATTTCAAATAGTCCACAATTAAATTTAATTTTTTTGACTGAAACTAGTGTATAATATACTATGATTTTTGACCGAAACTTGCATTTCGAAAAGTTTCATAGAATATAGTTTTCAGATGATTTTTTTGCATGGACTTCCATCGTAACCTGCGCTCTTAACATATATAAATGATCTGAAAAGTCTCGTATCATTTCAAATAGTTCCCAATTAAATTCGATATTTTTGACCGAAACTAGTGTATAATATACTATGATTTTTGACTGAAACTTGCATTTCGAAAAGTTTCATAGAATATAGTTTTCAGATGATTTTCTTGCATGGACTTCCATCATAACCTTCCCTCTTAACATATATAAATGATCTGAAAAGTCTCGTATCATTTCAAATTGTCACCAAATAAATTCGATATTTTTGATCGAAACTAGTGTATAATATACTATGATTTTTTACTGAAACTTGCATTTCAAAAAGATTCATAGAATCTAGTTTTCAGATGATTTTTTTGCATGGGCTTCCATCATAACCTTCCCTCTTAACATATATAAATGATCTGTCAAGTCTCGTATCATTTCAAATAGTCCACAATTAAATTTGATTTGTTTGACCGAAACTAGTGCAATAATATACTATGATTTTTGACCGAAACTTGCATTTCGAAACGTTTCATAGAATATAGTTTTCAGATGATTTTCTTGCATGGACTTCCATCATAACCTTCCCTCTTAACATATATAAATGATCTGAAAAGTCTCGTATCATTTCAAATAGTCACCAATTAAATTCGATATTTTTGACCGAAACTAGTGTATAATATACTATGATTTTTGACCGAAACTTGCATTTCGAAAAGTTTCATAGAATCTAGTGTTCAGATGATTTTTTTGCATGGGCTTCCATAATAAGCTTCCCTCTTAACATATATAAATGATCTGAAAAGTCTCGTATCATTTCAAATAGTCCCCAATTAAATTCGATATTTTTGACAGAAACTAGTGTATAATATACTATGATTTTTGACCGAAACATGCATTTTGAAAAGTTTCATAGAATCTAGTTTTCAGATGATTTTTTTGCACGGGCTTCCATAATAATCTTCCCTCTTAACATATATAAATGATCTTTCAAGTCTCGTATCATTTCAAATAGTCCACAATTAAATTTAATTTTTTTGACTGAAACTAGTGTATAATATACTATGATTTTTGACCGAAACATGCATTTTGAAAAGATTCATAGAATCTAGTTTTCAGAAGATTTTTTTGCATGGGCTTCCATAATAACCTTCCCTCTTAACATATATAAATTATCTGTCAAGTCTCGTATCATTTCGAATAGTCCACAATTAAATTTGATTTTTTTGACCGAAACTAGTGCAATACTATACTATGATTTTTGACCGAAACTTGCATTTCGAAAAGTTTCATAGAATATAGTTTTCAGATGATTTTTTTGCATGGACTTCCATCATAACCTTCCCTCTTAACATATATAAATGATCTGAAAAGTCTCGTATCATTTCAAATAGTCACCAATTAAATTCGATATTTTTGACCGAAACTAGTGTATAATATAATATGATTTTTGACCGAAACTTGCATTTCGAAAAGTTTCATAGAATCTAGTTTTCAGATGATTTTCTTGCATGGACTTCCATCGTAACCTTCCCTCTTAACATATATAAATGATCTGTCAAGTCTCGTATCATTTCAAATAGTCCACAATTAAATTTGATTTTTTTGACTGAAACTAGTGTATAATATACTATGATTTTTGACCGAAACTTGCATTTCGAAAAGTATCATAGAATATAGTTTTCAGATGATTTTTTTGCATGGACTTCCATCATAACCTGCCCTCTTAACATATATAAATGATCTGAAAAGTATCGTATCATTTCAAATAGTTCCCAATTAAATTCGATATTTTTGACCGAAACTAGTGTATAATATACTATGATTTTTGACCGAAACTTGCATTTCGAAACGTTTCATAGAATATAGATTTCAGATGATTTTTTTGCATGGACTTCCATCATAACCTTCCCTCTTAACATTTATAAATGATCTGAAAAGTCTCGTATCATTTCAAATAGTCCCCAATTAAATTCGATATTTCTGACCGAAACTATTGTATAATATACTATGATTTTTGACCGAAACATGCATTTTGAAAAGTTTCATAGAATCTAGTTTTCAGATGATTTTTTTGCACGGGCTTCCATAATAACCTTCCCTCTTAACATATATAAATGATCTGTCAAGTCTCGTATCATTTCAAATAGTCCACAATTAAATTTGATTTTTTTGACTGAAACTAGTGTATAATATACTATGATTTTTGACCGAAACTTGCATTTCGAAAAGTTTCATAGAATATAGTTTTCAGATGATTTTTTTGCATGGACTTCCATCGTAACCTGCGCTCTTAACATATATAAATGATCTGAAAAGTCTCGTATCATTTCAAATAGTTCCCAATTAAATTCGATATTTTTGACCGAAACTAGTGTATAATATACTATGATTTTTGACCGAAACTTGCATTTCGAAAAGTTTCATAGAATATAGTTTTCAGATGATTTTCTTGCATGGACTTCCATCATAACCTTCCCTCTTAACATATATAAATGATTTGAAAAGTCTCGTATCATTTCAAATAGTCACCAATTAAATTTGATATTTTTGATCGAAACTAGTGTATAATATACTATGATTTTTTACTGAAACTTGCATTTCAAAAAGTTTCATAGAATCTAGTTTTCAGATGATTTTTTTACATGGGCTTCCATCATAACCTTCCCTCTTAACATATATAAATGATTTGTCAAGTCTCGTATCATTTCAAATAGTCCACAATTAAATTTGATTTTTTTGACCGAAACTAGTGCAATAATATACTATGATTTTTGACCGAAACTTGCATTTCGAAAAGTTTCATAGAATATAGTTTTCAGATGATTTTCTTGCATGGACTTCCATCATAACCTTCCCTCTTAACATATATAAATGATCTGAAAAGTCTCGTATCATTTCAAATAGTCACCAATTAAATTCGATATTTTTGACCGAAACTATTGTATAATATACTATGATTTTTGACCGAAACTTGCATTTCGAAAAGTTTCATTGAATCTAGTTTTCAGATGATTTTTTTGCATGGGCTTCCATAATAAGCTTCCCTCTTAACATATATAAATGATCTCAAAAGTCTCGTATCATTTCAAATAGTCCCCAATTAAATTCGATATTTTTGACCGAAACTAGTGTATAATATACTATGATTTTTGACCGAAACATGCATTTTGAAAAGTTTCATAGAATCTAGTTTTCAGATGATTTTTTTGCACGGGCTTCCATAATAACCTTCCATCTTAACATATATAAATGATCTGTCAAGTCTCGTATCATTTCAAATAGTCCACAATTAAATTTAATTTTTTTGACTGAAACTAGTGTATAATATACTATGATTTTTGACCGAAACATGCATTTTGAAAAGTTTCATAGAATCTAGTTTTCAGATGATTTTTTTGCATGGGCTTCCATAATAACCTTCCCTCTTAACATATATAAATGATCTGTCAAGTCTCGTATCATTTTGAATAGTCCACAATTAACTTTGATTTTTTTGACCGAAACTAGTGCAATAATATACTATGATTTTTGACCGAAACTTGCATTTCGAAAAGTTTCATAGAATATAGTTTTCAGATGATTTTCTTGCATGGACTTCCATCATAACCTTCCCTCTTAACATATATAAATGATCTGAAAAGTCTCGTATCATTTCAAATAGTCACCAATTAAATTCGATATTTTTGACCGAAACTAGTGTATAATATACTATGATTTTTGACCGAAACTTGCATTTCGAAAAGTTTCATAGAATCTAGTGTTCAGATGATTTTTTTGCATGGGCTTCCATAATAAGCTTCCCTCTTAACATATATAAATGATCTGAAAAGTCTCGTATCATTTCAAATAGTCCCCAATTAAATTCGATATTTTTGACAGAAACTAGTGTATAATATACTATGATTTTTGACCGAAACATGCATTTTGAAAAGTTTCATAGAATCTAGTTTTCAGATGATTTTTTTGCACGGGCTTCCATAATAATCTTCCCTCTTAACATATATAAATGATCTTTCAAGTCTCGTATCATTTCAAATAGTCCACAATTAAATTTAATTTTTTTGACTGAAACTAGTGTATAATATACTATGATTTTTGACCGAAACATGCATTTTGAAAAGATTCATAGAATCTAGTTTTCAGAAGATTTTTTTGCATGGGCTTCCATAATAACCTTCCCTCTTAACATATATAAATTATCTGTCAAGTCTCGTATCATTTCGAATAGTCCACAATTAAATTTGATTTTTTTGACCGAAACTAGTGCAATACTATACTATGATTTTTGACCGAAACTTGCATTTCGAAAAGTTTCATAGAATATAGTTTTCAGATGATTTTTTTGCATGGACTTCCATCATAACCTTCCCTCTTAACATATATAAATGATCTGAAAAGTCTCGTATCATTTCAAATAGTCACCAATTAAATTCGATATTTTTGACCGAAACTAGTGTATAATATAATATGATTTTTGACCGAAACTTGCATTTCGAAAAGTTTCATAGAATCTAGTTTTCAGATGATTTTCTTGCATGGACTTCCATCGTAACCTTCCCTCTTAACATATATAAATGATCTGTCAAGTCTCGTATCATTTCAAATAGTCCACAATTAAATTTGATTTTTTTGACTGAAACTAGTGTATAATATACTATGATTTTTGACCGAAACATGCATTTCGAAAAGTATCATAGAATATAGTTTTCAGATGATTTTTTTGCATGGACTTCCATCATAACCTGCCCTCTTAACATATATAAATGATCTGAAAAGTATCGTATCATTTCAAATAGTTCCCAATTAAATTCGATATTTTTGACCGAAACTAGTGTATAATATACTATGATTTTTGACCGAAACTTGCATTTCGAAACGTTTCATAGAATATAGATTTCAGATGATTTTTTTGCATGGACTTCCATCATAACCTTCCCTCTTAACATTTATAAATGATCTGAAAAGTCTCGTATCATTTCAAATAGTCCCCAATTAAATTCGATATTTCTGACCGAAACTATTGTATAATATACTATGATTTTTGACCGAAACATGCATTTTGAAAAGTTTCATAGAATCTAGTTTTCAGATGATTTTTTTGCACGGGCTTCCATAATAACCTTCCCTCTTAACATATATAAATGATCTGTCAAGTCTCGTATCATTTCAAATAGTCCACAATTAAATTTGATTTTTTTGACTGAAACTAGTGTATAATATACTATGATTTTTGACCGAAACTTGCATTTCGAAAAGTTTCATAGAATATAGTTTTCAGATGATTTTTTTGCATGGACTTCCATCGTAACCTGCGCTCTTAACATATATAAATGATCTGAAAAGTCTCGTATCATTTCAAATAGTTCCCAATTAAATTCGATATTTTTGACCGAAACTAGTGTATAATATACTATGATTTTTGACCGAAACTTGCATTTCGAAAAGTTTCATAGAATATAGTTTTCAGATGATTTTCTTGCATGGACTTCCATCATAACCTTCCCTCTTAACATATATAAATGATTTGAAAAGTCTCGTATCATTTCAAATAGTCACCAATTAAATTTGATATTTTTGATCGAAACTAGTGTATAATATACTATGATTTTTTACTGAAACTTGCATTTCAAAAAGTTTCATAGAATCTAGTTTTCAGATGATTTTTTTACATGGGCTTCCATCATAACCTTCCCTCTTAACATATATAAATGATTTGTCAAGTCTCGTATCATTTCAAATAGTCCACAATTAAATTTGATTTTTTTGACCGAAACTAGTGCAATAATATACTATGATTTTTGACCGAAACTTGCATTTCGAAAAGTTTCATAGAATATAGTTTTCAGATGATTTTCTTGCATGGACTTCCATCATAACCTTCCCTCTTAACATATATAAATGATCTGAAAAGTCTCGTATCATTTCAAATAGTCACCAATTAAATTCGATATTTTTGACCGAAACTATTGTATAATATACTATGATTTTTGACCGAAACTTGCATTTCGAAAAGTTTCATTGAATCTAGTTTTCAGATGATTTTTTTGCATGGGCTTCCATAATAAGCTTCCCTCTTAACATATATAAATGATCTCAAAAGTCTCGTATCATTTCAAATAGTCCCCAATTAAATTCGATATTTTTGACCGAAACTAGTGTATAATATACTATGATTTTTGACCGAAACATGCATTTTGAAAAGTTTCATAGAATCTAGTTTTCAGATGATTTTTTTGCACGGGCTTCCATAATAACCTTCCATCTTAACATATATAAATGATCTGTCAAGTCTCGTATCATTTCAAATAGTCCACAATTAAATTTAATTTTTTTGACTGAAACTAGTGTATAATATACTATGATTTTTGACCGAAACATGCATTTTGAAAAGTTTCATAGAATCTAGTTTTCAGATGATTTTTTTGCATGGGCTTCCATAATAACCTTCCCTCTTAACATATATAAATGATCTGTCAAGTCTCGTATCATTTTGAATAGTCCACAATTAACTTTGATTTTTTTGACCGAAACTAGTGCAATAATATACTATGATTTTTGACCGAAACTTGCATTTCGAAAAGTTTCATAGAATATAGTTTTCAGATGATTTTCATGCATGGACTTCCATCATAACCTTCCCTCTTAACATATATAAATGATCTGAAAAGTCTCGTATCATTTCAAATAGTCACCAATTAAATTCGATATTTTTGACCGAAACTAGTGTATAGTATAATATGATTTTTGACCGAAACTTGCATTTCGAAAAGTTTCATAGAATCTTGTTTTCAAATGATTTTCTTGCATGGACTTCCATCGTAACCTTCCCTCTTAACATATATAAATGATCTGTCAAGTCTCGTATCATTTCAAATAGTCCACAATTAAATATGATT
Source organism: Lathyrus aphaca (assembly GCA_963966055.1). Taxonomy (NCBI): domain Eukaryota; kingdom Viridiplantae; phylum Streptophyta; class Magnoliopsida; order Fabales; family Fabaceae; genus Lathyrus; species Lathyrus aphaca. The sequence continues at coordinate 640,761,458 of OZ014520.1, read as the reverse complement.
TTTGACCGAAACTTGCATTTCGAAAAGTTTCATAGAATATAGTTTTCAGATGATTTTTTTGCATGGACTTCCATCATAACCTGCCCTCTTAACATATATAAATGATCTGAAAAGTATCGTATCATTTCAAATAGTTCCCAATTAAATTCGATATTTTTGACCGAAACTAGTGTATAATATACTATGATTTTTGACAGAAACTTGAATTTCGAAACGTTTCATAGAATATAGATTTCAGATGATTTTTTTGCATGGACTTCCATCATAACCTTCCCTCTTAACATATATAAATGATCTGAAAAGTCTCGTATCATTTCAAATAGTCCCCAATTAAATTCGATATTTCTGACCGAAACTAGTGTATTATATACTATGATTTTTGACCGAAACATGCATTTTGAAAAGTTTCATAGAATCTAGTTTTCAGATGATTTTTTTGCATGGGCTTCCATAATAACCTTCCCTCTTAACATATATAAATGATCTTTCAAGTCTCGTATCATTTCAAATAGTCCACAATTAAATTTGATTTTTTTGACTGAAACTAGTGTATAATATACTATGATTTTTGACCGAAACTTGCATTTCGAAAAGTTTCATAGAATATAGTTTTCAGATGATTTTTTTGCATGGACTTCCATCGTAACCTGTGCTCTTAACATATATAAATGATCTGAAAAGTCTCGTATCATTTCAAATAGTTCCCAATTAAATTCGATATTTTTGACCGAAACTAGTGTATAATATACTATGATTTTTGACCGAAACTTGCATTTCGAAAAGTTTCATAGAATATAGTTTTCAGATGATTTTCTTGCATGGACTTCCATCATAACCTTCCCTCTTAACATATATAAATGATCTAAAAAGTCTCGTATCATTTCAAATAGTGTCCAATTAAATTCGATATTTTTGATCGAAACTAGTGTATAATATACTATGATTTTTTACTGAAACTTGCATTTCAAAAAGTTTCATAGAATCTAGTTTTCATATGATTTTTTTGCATGGGCTTCCATCATAACCTTCCCTCGTAACATATATAAATGATCTGTCAAGTCTCGTATCATTTCAAATAGTCCACAATTAAATTTGATTTTTTTGACCGAAACTAGTGCAATAATATACTATGATTTTTAACCGAAACTTGCATTTCGAAAAGTTTCATAGAATATAGTTTTCAGATGATTTTCTAGCATGGACTTCCATCATAATCTTCCCTCTTAACATATATAAATGATCTGAAAAGTCTCGTATCATTTCAAATAGTCACCAATTAAATTCGATATTTTTGATCGAAACTAGTGTATAATATACTATGATTTTTGACCGAAACATGCATTTCGAAAAGTTTCATAGAATATAGTTTTCAGATGATTTTTTTGCATGGGCTTCCATGATAAGCTTCCCTCTTAACATATATAAATGATCTGAAAAGTCTCGTATCATTTCAAATAGTCCCCAATTAAATTCGATATTTTTGACCGAAACTAGTGTATAATATACTATGATTTTTGACCGAAACATGCATTTTGAAAAGTTTCATAGAATCTAGTTTTCAGATGATTTTTTTGCACGGGCTTCCATAATAACCTTCCCTCTTAACATATATAAATGATCTGTCAAGTCTCGTATCATTTCAAATAGTCCACAATTATATTTAATTTTTTTGACTGAAACTAGTGTATAATATACTATGATTTTTGACCGAAACTTGCATTTCGAAAAGTTTCATAGAATATAGTTTTCAGATTATTTTTTTGCATGGACTTCCATCGTAACCTGCGCTCTTAACATATATAAATGATTTGAAAAGTCTCGTATCATTTCAAATAGTTCCCAATTAAATTCGATAAGTTTGACCGAAACTAGTGTATAATATACTATGATTTTTGACCGAAACATGCATTTCGAAAAGTTTCATAAAATATCGTTTTCAGATGATTTTCTTGCATGGACTTCCATCTTAACCTTCCCTCTTAACATATATAAATGATCTGAAAAGTCTCGTATCATTTCAAATAGTCACCAATTAAATTCGATATTTTTGATTGAAACTAGTGTATAATATACTATGATTTTTTACTGAAACTTGCATTTCAAAAAGTTTCATAGAATATAGTTTTCAGATGATTTTTTTGCATGGGCTTCCATCATAACCTTCCCTCTTAACATATATAAATGATCTGTCATGTCTCGTATCATTTAAAATAGTCCACAATTAAATTTGATTTTTTTGATCAAAACTAGTGCAATAATATACTATGATTTTTGACCGAAACTTGCATTTCGAAAAGTTTCATAGAATATAGTTTTCAGATGATTTTCTTGCATGGACTTCCATCATAACCTTCCCTCTTAACATATATAAATGATCTGAAAAGTCACGTATCATTTCAAATAGTCACCAATTAAATTCGATATTTTTGACCGAAACTAGTGTATACTATAATATGATTTTTGACCGAAACTTGCATTTCGAAAAGTTTCATAGAATCTAGTTTTCAGATGATTTTCTTGCATGGACTTCCATCGTAATCTTCCCTCTTAACATATATAAATGATCTGTCAAGTCTCGTATCATTTCAAATAGTCCACAATTAAATTTGATTTTTTTGACTGAAACTAGCGTATAATATACTATGATTTTTGACCGAAACTTGCATTTCGAAAAGTTTCATAGAATATTATTTTCTGATGATTTTTTTGCATGGACTTCCATCATAAACTTCCCTCTTAACATATAAAAATGATCTGAAAAGTCTCGTATCATTTCAAATAGTCACCAATTAAATTCGATATTTTTGACCGAAACTAGTGTATAATATAATATGATTTTTGACCGAAACTTGCATTTCGAAAAGTTTCATAGAATCTAGTTTTCAGATGATTTTCTTGCATGGACTTCCATCGTAATCTTCCCTCTTAACATATATAAATGATCTGTCAAGTATCGTATCATTTCAAATAGTCCACAATTAAATTTGATTTTTTTGACTGAAACTAGTGTATAATATAATATGAATTTTGACCGAAACTTGCATTTCGAAAAGTTTCATAGAATCTAGTTTTCAGATGATTTTCTTGCATGGACTTCCATCGTAACCTTCCCTCTTAACATATATAAATGATCTGTCAAGTCTCGTATCATTTCAAATAGTCCACAATTAAATTTGATTTTTTTGACTGAAACTAGTGAATAATATACTATGATTTTTGACCGAAACTTGCATTTCGAAAAGTTTCATAGAATATTATTTTCTGATGATTTTTTTGCATGGACTTCCATCATAAACTTCCCTCTTAACATATAAAAATGATCTGAAAAGTCTCGTATCATTTCAAATAGTCACCAATTAAATTCGATATTTTTGACCGAAACTAGTGTATAATATAATATGATTTTTGACCGAAACTTGCATTTCGAAAAGTTTCATAGAATCTAGTTTTCAGATGATTTTCTTGCATGGACTTCCATCGTAATCTTCCCTCTTAACATATATAAATGATCTGTCAAGTCTCGTATCATTTCAAATAGTCCACAATTAAATTTGATTTTTTTGACCGAAACTAGTGCAATACTATACTATGATTTTTGACCGAAACTTGCATTTCGAAAAGTTTCATAGAATATAGTTTTCAAATGATTTTCTTGCATGGACTTCCATCATAACCTTCCCTCTTAACATATATAAATGATCTGAAAAGTCTCGTATCATTTCAAATAGTCACCAATTAAATTCGATATTTTTGACCGAAACTAGTGTATAATATGAATTTTGACCGAAACTTGCATTTCGAAAAGTTTCATAGAATCTAGTTTTCAGATGATTTTCTTGCATGGACTTCCATCGTAACCTTCCCTCTTAACATATATAAATGATCTGTCAAGTCTCGTATCATTTCAAATAGTCCACAATTAAATTTCATTTTTTTGACTGAAACTAGTGTATAATATACTATGATTTTTGACCGAAACTTGCATTTCGAAAAGTTTCATAGAATATTATTTTCTGATGATTTTTTTGCATGGACTTCCATCATAAACTTCCCTCTTAACATATAAAAATGATCTGAAAAGTCTCGTATCATTTCAAATAGTCACCAATTAAATTCGATATTTTTGACCGAAACTAGTGTATAATATAATATGATTTTTGACCGAAACTTGCATTTCGAAAAGTTTCATAGAATCTAGTTTTCAGATGATTTTCTTGCATGGACTTCCATCGTAATCTTCCCTCTTAACATATATAAATGATCTGTCAAGTATCGTATCATTTCAAATAGTCCACAATTAAATTTGATTTTTTTGACTGAAACTAGTGTATAATATAATATGAATTTTGACCGAAACTTGCATTTCGAAAAGTTTCATAGAATCTAGTTTTCAGATGATTTTCTTGCATGGACTTCCATCGTAACCTTCCCTCTTAACATATATAAATGATCTGTCAAGTCTCGTATCATTTCAAATAGTCCACAATTAAATTTGATTTTTTTGACTGAAACTAGTGAATAATATACTATGATTTTTGACCGAAACTTGCATTTCGAAAAGTTTCATAGAATATTATTTTCTGATGATTTTTTTGCATGGACTTCCATCATAAACTTCCCTCTTAACATATAAAAATGATCTGAAAAGTCTCGTATCATTTCAAATAGTCACCAATTAAATTCGATATTTTTGACCGAAACTAGTGTATAATATAATATGATTTTTGACCGAAACTTGCATTTCGAAAAGTTTCATAGAATCTAGTTTTCAGATGATTTTCTTGCATGGACTTCCATCGTAATCTTCCCTCTTAACATATATAAATGATCTGTCAAGTCTCGTATCATTTCAAATAGTCCACAATTAAATTTGATTTTTTTGACCGAAACTAGTGCAATACTATACTATGATTTTTGACCGAAACTTGCATTTCGAAAAGTTTCATAGAATATAGTTTTCAAATGATTTTCTTGCATGGACTTCCATCATAACCTTCCCTCTTAACATATATAAATGATCTGAAAAGTCTCGTATCATTTCAAATAGTCACCAATTAAATTCGATATTTTTGACCGAAACTAGTGTATAATATGAATTTTGACCGAAACTTGCATTTCGAAAAGTTTCATAGAATCTAGTTTTCAGATGATTTTCTTGCATGGACTTCCATCGTAACCTTCCCTCTTAACATATATAAATGATCTGTCAAGTCTCGTATCATTTCAAATAGTCCACAATTAAATTTCATTTTTTTGACTGAAACTAGTGTATAATATACTATGATTTTTGACCGAAACTTGCATTTCGAAAAGTTTCATAGAATATTATTTTCTGATGATTTTTTTGCATGGACTTCCATCATAAACTTCCCTCTTAACATATAAAAATGATCTGAAAAGTCTCGTATCATTTCAAATAGTCACCAATTAAATTCGATATTTTTGACCGAAACTAGTGTATAATATAATATGATTTTTGACCGAAACTTGCATTTCGAAAAGTTTCATAGAATCTAGTTTTCAGATGATTTTCTTGCATGGACTTCCATCGTAATCTTCCCTCTTAACATATATAAATGATCTGTCAAGTCTCGTATCATTTCAAATAGTCCACAATTAAATTTGATTTTTTTGACTGAAACTAGTGTATAATATACTATGATTTTTGACCGAAACTTGCATTTCGAAAAGTTTCATAGAATATAGTTTTCAGATGATTTTTTTGCATGGACTTCCATCATAACCTGCCCTCTTAACAGATATAAATGATCTGAAAAGTATCGTATCATTTCAAATAGTTCCCAATTAAATTCGATATTTTTGACAGAAACTAGTGTATAATATACTATGATTTTTGACCGAAACTTGCATTTCGAAAAGTTTCATAGAATATAGTTTTCAGATGATTTTTTTGCATGGACTTCCATCATAACCTTCCCTCTTAACATATATAAATGATCTGAAAAGTCTCGTATCATTTCAAATAGTCCCCAATTAAATTCGATATTTTTGACCGAAACTAGTGTATAATATACTATGATTTTTGACCGAAACATGCATTTTGAAAAGTTTCATAGAATCTAGTTTTCAGATGATTTTTTTGCATGGGCTTCCATAATAACCTTCCCTCTTAACATATATAAATGATCTGTCAAGTCTCGTATCATTTCGAATAGTCCACAATTAAATTTGATTTTTTTGACCGAAACTAGTGCAATAATATACTATGATTTTTGACCGAAACTTGCATTTCGAAAAGTTTCATAGAATATAGTTTTCAAATGATTTTCTTGCATGGACTTCCATCATAACCTTCCCTCTTAACATATATAAATGATCTGAAAAGTCTCGTATCATTTCAAATAGTCACCAATTAAATTCGATATTTTTGACCGAAACTAGTGTATAATATAATATGATTTTTGACCGAAACTTGCATTTCGAAAAGTTTCATAGAATCTAGTTTTCAGATGATTTTCTTGCATGGACTTCCATCGTAACCTTCCCTCTTAACATATATAAATGATCTGTCAAGTCTCGTATCATTTCAAATAGTCCACAATTAAATTTGATTTTTTTGACTGAAACTAGTGTATAATATACTATGATTTTTGACCGAAACTTGCATTTCGAAAAGTTTCATAGAATATTATTTTCTGATGATTTTTTTGCATGGACTTCCATCATAAACTTCCCTCTTAACATATAAAAATGATCTGAAAAGTCTCGTATCATTTCAAATAGTCACCAATTAAATTCGATATTTTTGACCGAAACTAGTGTATAATATAATATGATTTTTGACCGAAACTTGCATTTCGAAAAGTTTCATAGAATCTAGTTTTCAGATGATTTTCTTGCATGGACTTCCATCGTAATCTTCCCTCTTAACATATATAAATGATTTGTCAAGTCTCGTATCATTTCAAATAGTCCACAATTAAATTTGATTTTTTTGACTGAAACTAGTGTATAATATACTATGATTTTTGACCGAAACTTGCATTTCGAAAAGTTTCATAGAATATAGTTTTCAGATGATTTTTTTGCATGGACTTCCATCATAACCTGCCCTCTTAACAGATATAAATGATCTGAAAAGTATCGTATCATTTCAAATAGTTCCCAATTAAATTCGATATTTTTGACAGAAACTAGTGTATAATATACTATGATTTTTGACCGAAACATGCATTTCGAAAAGTTTCATAAAATATAGTTTTCAGATGATTTTTTTGCATGGACTTCCATCATAACCTTCCCTCTTAACATATATAAATGATCTGAAAAGTCTCGTATCATTTCAAATAGTCCCCAATTAAATTCGATATTTTTGACTGAAACTAGTGTATAATATACTATGATTTTTGACCGAAACATGCATTTTGAAAAGTTTCATAGAATCTAGTTTTCAGATGATTTTTTTGCATGGGCTTCCATAATAACCTTCCCTCTTAACATATATAAATGATCTGTCAAGTCTCGTATCATTTCGAATAGTCCACAATTAAATTTGATTTTTTTGACCGAAACTAGTGCAATAATATACTATGATTTTTGACCGAAACTTGCATTTCGAAAAGTTTCATAGAATATAGTTTTCAGATGATTTTCTTGCATGGACTTCCATCATAACCTTCCCTCTTAACATATATAAATGATCTGAAAAGTCTCGTATCATTTCAAATAGTCACCAATTAAATTCGATATTTTTGACCGAAACTAGTGTATAATATAATATGATTTTTGACCGAAACTTGCATTTCGAAAAGTTTCATAGAATCTAGTTTTCAGATGATTTTCTTGCATGGACTTCCATCGTAATCGTCCCTCTTAACATATATAAATGATCTGTCAAGTCTCGTATCATTTCAAATAGTCCACAATTAAATTTGATTTTTTTGACTGAAACTAGTGTATAATATACTATGATTTTTGACCGAAACTTGCATTTCGAAAAATTTCATAGAATATAGTTTTCAGATGATTTTTTTGCATGGACTTCCATCATAACCTGCCATCTTAACAGATATAAATGATCTGAAAAATATCGTATCATTTCAAATAGTCCCCAATTAAATTCGATATTTTTGACCGAAACTAGTGTATAATATACTATGATTTTTGACCGAAACATGCATTTTGAAAAGTTTCATAGAATCTAGTTTTCAGATGATTTTTTTGCACGGGCTTCCATAATAACCTTCTCTCTTAACATATATAAATGATCTGTCAAGTCTCGTATCATTTTGAATAGTCCACAATTAACTTTGATTTTTTTGACCGAAACTAGTGCAATAATATACTATGATTTTTGACCGAAACTTGCATTTCGAAAAGTTTCATAGAATATAGTTTTCAGATGATTTTCATGCATGGACTTCCATCATAACCTTCCCTCTTAACATATATAAATGATCTGAAAAGTCTAGTATCATTTCAAATAGTCACCAATTAAATTCGATATTTTTGACCGAAACTAGTGTATAGTATAATATGATTTTTGACCGAAACTTGCATTTCGAAAAGTTTCATAGAATCTAGTTTTCAGATGATTTTCTTGCATGGACTTCCATCGTAACCTTCCCTCTTAACATATATAAATGATCTGTCAAGTCTCGTATCATTTCAAATAGTCCACAATTAAATTTGATTTTTTTGACTGACACTAGTGTATAATATACTATGATTTTTGACCGAAACTTGCATTTCGAAAAGTTTCATAGAATATAGTTTTCAGATGATTTTTTTGCATGGACTTCCATCATAACCTGCCCTCTTAACATATATAAATGATCTGAAAAGTATCGTATCATTTCAAATAGTTCCCAATTAAATTCGATATTTTTGACCGAAACTAGTGTATAATATACTATGATTTTAGACAGAAACTTGAATTTCGAAACGTTTCATAGAATATAGATTTCAGATGATTTTTTTGCATGGACTTCCATCATAACCTTCCCTCTTAACATATATAAATGATCTGAAAAGTCTCGTATCATTTCATATAGTCCCCAATTAAATTCGATATTTCTGACCGAAACTAGTGTATTATATACTATGATTTTTGACCGAAACATGCATTTTGAAAAGTTTCATAGAATCTAGTTTTCAGATGATTTTTTTGCATGGGCTTCCATAATAACCTTCCCTCTTAACATATATAAATGATCTTTCAAGTCTCGTATCATTTCAAATAGTCCACAATTAAATTTGATTTTTTTGACTGAAACTAGTGTATAATATACTATGATTTTTGACCGAAACTTGCATTTTGAAAAGTTTCATAGAATATAGTTTTCAGATGATTTTTTTGCATGGAATTCCATCGTAACCTGCGCTCATAACATATATAAATGATCTGAAAAGTCTCGTATCATTTCAAATAGTTCCCAATTAAATTCGATATTTTTGACCGAAACTAGTGTATAATATACTATGATTTTTGACCGAAACTTGCATTTCGAAAAGTTTCATAGAATATAGTTTTCAGATGATTTTCTTGCATGGACTTCCATCATAACCTTCCCTCTTAACATATATAAATGATCTAAGAAGTCTCGTATCATTTCAAATAGTCCCCAATTAAATTCGATATTTTTGATCGAAACTAGTGTATAATATACTATGATTTTTTACTGAAACTTGCATTTCAAAAAGTTTCATAGAATCTAGTTTTCATATGATTTTTTTGCATGGGCTTCCATCATAACCTTCCCTCTTAACATATATAAATGATCTGTCAAGTCTCGTATCATTTCAAATAGTCCACAATTAAATTTGATTTTTTTGACCGAAACTAGTGCAATAATATACTATGATTTTTGACCGAAACATGCATTTCGAAAAGTTTCATAGAATATAGTTTTCAGATGATTTTCCTTGCATGGACTTCCATCATAATCTTCCCTCTTTACATATATAAATGATCTGAAAAGTCTCGTATCATTTCAAATAGTCACCAATTAAATTCGATATTTTTGACCGAAACTAGTGTATAATATACTATGATTTTTGACCGAAACATGCATTTCGAAAAGTTTCATAGAATATAGTTTTCAGATGATTTTTTTGCATGGGCTTCCATGATAAGCTTCTCTCTTAACATATATAAATGATCTGAAAAGTCTCGTATCATTTCAAATAGTCCCCAATTAAATTCGATATTTTTGACCGAAACTAGTGTATAATATACTATGATTTTTGACCGAAACATGCATTTTGAAAAGTTTCATAGAATCTAGTTTTCAGATGATTTTTTTGCACGGGCTTCCATAATAACCTTCCCTCTTAACATATATAAATGATCTGTCAAGTCTCGTATCATTTCAAATAGTCCACAATTATATTTAATTTTTTTGACTGAAACTAGTGTATAATATACTATGATTTTTGACCGAAACTTGCATTTCGAAAAGTTTCATAGAATATAGTTTTCAGATTATTTTTTTGCATGGACTTCCATCGTAACCTGCGCTCTTAACATATATAAATGATTTGAAAAGTCTCGTATCATTTCAAATAGTTCCCAATTAAATTCGATAAGTTTGACCGAAACTAGTGTATAATATACTATGATTTTTGACCGAAACTTGCATTTCGAAAAGTTTCATAGAATATCGTTTTCAGATGATTTTCTTGCATGGACTTCCATCTTAACCTTCCCTCTTAACATATATAAATTATCTGAAAAGTCTCGTATCATTTCAAATAGTCACCAATTAAATTCGATATTTTTGATTGAAACTAGTGTATAATATACTATGATTTTTTACTGAAACTTGCATTTCAAAAAGTTTCATAGAATATAGTTTTCAGATATTTTTTTTGCATGGGCTTCCATAATAACCTTCCCTCTTAACATATATAAATGATCTGTCAAGTCTCGTATCATTTCAAATAGTCCACAATTATATTTAATTTTTTTGACTGAAACTAGTGTATAATATACTATGATTTTTGACCAAAACTTGCATTTCGAAAAGTTTCATAGAATATAGTTTTCAGATTATTTTTTTGCATGGACTTCCATCGTAACCTGCGCTCTTAACATATATAAATGATTTGAAAAGTCTCGTATCATTTCAAATAGTTCCCAATTAAATTCGATAAGTTTGACCGAAACTAGTGTATAATATACTATGATTTTTGACCGAAACTTGCATTTCGAAAAGTTTCATAGAATATCGTTTTCAGATGATTTTCTTGCATGGACTTCCATCTTAACCTTCCCTCTTAACATATATAAATTATCTGAAAAGTCTCGTATCATTTCAAATAGTCACCAATTAAATTCGATATTTTTGATTGAAACTAGTGTATAATATACTATGATTTTTTACTGAAACTTGCATTTCAAAAAGTTTCATAGAATATAGTTTTCAGATGATTTTTTTGCATGGGCTTCCATCATAACCTTCCCTCTTAACATATATAAATGATCTGTCAAGTCTCGTATCATTTCAAATAGTCCACAATTAAATTTGATTTTTTTGATCAAAACTAGTGCAATAATATACTATGATTTTTGACCGAAACTTGCATTTCGAAAAGTTTCATAGAATATAGTTTTCAGATGATTTTCTTGCATGGACTTCCATCATAACCTTCCCTCTTAACATATATAAATGATCTGAAAAGTCTCGTATCATTTCAAATAGTCACCAATTAAATTCGATATTTTTGACCGAAACTAGTGTATACTATAATATGATTTTTGACCGAAACTTGCATTTCGAAAAGTTTCATAGAATCTAGTTTTCAGATGATTTTCTTGCATGGACTTCCATCGTAACCTTCCCTCTTAACATATATAAATGATCTGTCAAGTCTCGTATCATTTCAAATAGTCCACAATTAAATTTGATTTTTTTGACTGAAACTAGCGTATAATATACTATGATTTTTGACCGAAACTTGCATTTCGAAAAGTTTCATAGAATATTATTTTCTGATGATTTTTTTGCATGGACTTCCATCATAAACTTCCCTCTTAACATGTAAAAATGATCTGAAAAGTCTCGTATCATTTCAAATAGTCACCAATTCATTTCGATATTTTTGACCGAAACTAGTGTATAATATAATATGATTTTTGACCGAAACTTGCATTTCGAAAAGTTTCATAGAATCTAGTTTTCAGATGATTTTCTTGCATGGACTTCCATCGTAATCTTCCATCTTAACATATATAAATGATCTGTCAAGTATCGTATCATTTCAAATAGTCCACAATTAAATTTGATTTTTTTGACTGAAACTAGTGTATAATATACTATGATTTTTGACCGAAACTTGCATTTCGAAAAGTTTCATAGAATATAGTTTTCAGATGATTTTTTTGCATGGACTTCCATCATAACCTGCCCTCTTAACAGATATAAATGATCTGAAAAGTATCGTATCATTTCAAATAGTTCCCAATTAAATTCGATATTTTTGACAGAAACTAGTGTATAATATACTATGATTTTTGACCGAAACTTGCATTTCGAAAAGTTTCATAGAATATAGTTTTCAGATGATTTTTTTGCATGGACTTCCATCATAACCTTCCCTCTTAACATTTATAAATGATCTGAAAAGTCTCGTATCATTTCAAATAATCCCCAATTAAATTCGATATTTTTGACCGAAACTAGTGTATAATATACTATGATTTTTGACCGAAACATGCATTTTGAAAAGTTTCATAGAATCTAGTTTTCAGATGATTTTTTTGCATGGGCTTCCATAATAACCTTCCCTCTTAACATATATAAATGATCTGTCAAGTCTCGTATCATTTCGAATAGTCCACAATTAAATTTGATTTTTTTGACCGAAACTAGTGCAATAATATACTATGATTTTTGACCGAAACTTGCATTTCGAAAAGTTTCATAGAATATAGTTTTCAAATGATTTTCTTGCATGGACTTCCATCATAACCTTCCCTCTTAACATATATAAATGATCTGAAAAGTCTCGTATCATTTCAAATAGTCACCAATTAAATTCGATATTTTTGACCGAAACTAGTGTATAATATACTATGATTTTTGACCGAAACTTGCATTTCGAAAAGTTTCATAGAATATAGTTTTCAGATGATTTTTTTGCATGGACTTCCATCATAACCTGCCCTCTTAACAGATATAAATGATCTGAAAAGTATCGTATCATTTCAAATAGTTCCCAATTAAATTCGATATTTTTGACAGAAACTAGTGTATAATATACTATGATTTTTGACCGAAACTTGCATTTCGAAAAGTTTCATAGAATATAGTTTTCAGATGATTTTTTTGCATGGACTTCCATCATAACCTTCCCTCTTAACATTTATAAATGATCTGAAAAGTCTCGTATCATTTCAAATAATCCCCAATTAAATTCGATATTTTTGACCGAAACTAGTGTATAATATACTATGATTTTTGACCGAAACATGCATTTTGAAAAGTTTCATAGAATCTAGTTTTCAGATGATTTTTTTGCATGGGCTTCCATAATAACCTTCCCTCTTAACATATATAAATGATCTGTCAAGTCTCGTATCATTTCGAATAGTCCACAATTAAATTTGATTTTTTTGACCGAAACTAGTGCAATAATATACTATGATTTTTGACCGAAACTTGCATTTCGAAAAGTTTCATAGAATATAGTTTTCAAATGATTTTCTTGCATGGACTTCCATCATAACCTTCCCTCTTAACATATATAAATGATCTGAAAAGTCTCATATCATTTCAAATAGTCACCAATTAAATTCGATATTTTTGACCGAAACTAGTGTATAATATACTATGATTTTTGACCGAAACTTGCATTTCGAAAAGTTTCATAGAATATAGTTTTCAGATGATTTTTTTGCATGGACTTCCATCATAACCTGCCCTCTTAACAGATATAAATGATCTGAAAAGTATCGTATCATTTCAAATAGTTCCCAATTAAATTCGATATTTTTGACAGAAACTAGTGTATAATATACTATGATTTTTGACCGAAACTTGCATTTCGAAAAGTTTCATAGAATATAGTTTTCAGATGATTTTTTTGCATGGACTTCCATCATAACCTTCCCTCTTAACATTTATAAATGATCTGAAAAGTCTCGTATCATTTCAAATAATCCCCAATTAAATTCGATATTTTTGACCGAAACTAGTGTATAATATACTATGATTTTTGACCGAAACATGCATTTTGAAAAGTTTCATAGAATCTAGTTTTCAGATGATTTTTTTGCATGGGCTTCCATAATAACCTTCCCTCTTAACATATATAAATGATCTGTCAAGTCTCGTATCATTTCGAATAGTCCACAATTAAATTTGATTTTTTTGACCGAAACTAGTGCAATAATATACTATGATTTTTGACCGAAACATGCATTTCGAAAAGTTTCATAGAATATAGTTTTCAAATGATTTTCTTGCATGGACTTCCATCATAACCTTCCCTCTTAACATATATAAATGATCTGATAAGTCTCGTATCATTTCAAATAGTCACCAATTAAATTATATATTTTTGACCGAAACTAGTGTATAATATAATATGATTTTTGACCGAAACATGCATTTCGAAAAGTTTCATAGAATCTAGTTTTCAGATGATTTTCTTGCATGGACTTCCATCGTAACCTTCCCTCTTAACATATATAAATGATCTGTCAAGTCTCGTATCATTTCAAATAGTCCACAATTAAATTTGATTTTTTTGACTGAAACTAGTGTATAATATACTATGATTTTTGACCGAAACTTGCATTTCGAAAAGTTTCATAGAATATTATTTTCTGATGATTTTTTTGCATGGACTTCCATCATAAACTTCCCTCTTAACATATAAAAATGATCTGAAAAGTCTCGTATCATTTCAAATAGTCACCAATTAAATTCGATATTTTTGACCGAAACTAGTGTATAATATAATATGATTTTTGACCGAAACTTGCATTTCGAAAAGTTTCATAGAATCTAGTTTTCAGATAATTTTCTTGCATGGACTTCCATCGTAATCGTCCCTCTTAACATATATAAATGATCTGTCAAGTCTCGTATCATTTCAAATAGTCCACAATTAAATTTGATTTTTTTGACTGAAACTAGTGTATAATATACTATGATTTTTGACCGAAACTTGCATTTCGAAAAGTTTCATAGAATATAGTTTTCAAATGATTTTCTTGCATGGACTTCCATCATAACCTTCCCTCTTAACATATATAAATGATCTGAAAAGTCTCGTATCATTTCAAATAGTCACCAATTAAATTCGATATTTTTGACCGAAACTAGTGTATAATATACTATGATTTTTGACCGAAACTTGCATTTCGAAAAGTTTCATAGAATATAGTTTTCAGATGATTTTTTTGCATGGACTTCCATCATAACCTGCCCTCTTAACAGATATAAATGATCTGAAAAGTATCGTATCATTTCAAATAGTTCCCAATTAAATTCGATATTTTTGACAGAAACTAGTGTATAATATACTATGATTTTTGACCGAAACTTGCATTTCGAAAAGTTTCATAGAATATAGTTTTCAGATGATTTTTTTGCATGGACTTCCATCATAACCTTCCCTCTTAACATTTATAAATGATCTGAAAAGTCTCGTATCATTTCAAATAATCCCCAATTAAATTCGATATTTTTGACCGAAACTAGTGTATAATATACTATGATTTTTGACCGAAACATGCATTTTGAAAAGTTTCATAGAATCTAGTTTTCAGATGATTTTTTTGCATGGGCTTCCATAATAACCTTCCCTCTTAACATATATAAATGATCTGTCAAGTCTCGTATCATTTCGAATAGTCCACAATTAAATTTGATTTTTTTGACCGAAACTAGTGCAATAATATACTATGATTTTTGACCGAAACTTGCATTTCGAAAAGTTTCATAGAATATAGTTTTCAAATGATTTTCTTGCATGGACTTCCATCATAACCTTCCCTCTTAACATATATAAATGATCTGAAAAGTCTCGTATCATTTCAAATAGTCACCAATTAAATTCGATATTTTTGACCGAAACTAGTGTATAATATAATATGATTTTTGACCGAAACATGCATTTCGAAAAGTTTCATAGAATCTAGTTTTCCGATGATTTTCTTGCATGGACTTCCATCGTAACCTTCCCTCTTAACATATATAAATGATCTGTCAAGTCTCGTATCATTTCAAATAGTCCACAATTAAATTTGATTTTTTTGACTGAAACTAGTGTATAATATACTATGATTTTTGACCGAAACTTGCATTTCGAAAAGTTTCATAGAATATTATTTTCTGATGATTTTTTTGCATGGACTTCCATCATAAACTTCCCTCTTAACATATAAAAATGATCTGAAAAGTCTCGTATCATTTCAAATAGTCACCAATTAAATTCGATATTTTTGACCGAAACTAGTGTATAATATAATATGATTTTTGACCGAAACTTGCATTTCGAAAAGTTTCATAGAATCTAGTTTTCAGATAATTTTCTTGCATGGACTTCCATCGTAATCGTCCCTCTTAACATATATAAATGATCTGTCAAGTCTCGTATCATTTCAAATAGTCCACAATTAAATTTGATTTTTTTGACTGAAACTAGTGTATAATATACTATGATTTTTGACCGAAACTTGCATTTCGAAAAGTTTCATAGAATATAGTTTTCAGATGATTTTTTTGCATGGACTTCCATCATAACCTGCCCTCTTAACAGATATAAATGATCTGAAAAGTATCGTATCATTTCAAATAGTCCCCAATTAAATTCGATATTTTTGAACGAAACTAGTGTATAATATACTATGATTTTTGACCGAAACATGCATTTTGAAAAGTTTCATAGAATCTAGTTTTCAGATGATATTTTTGCACGGGCTTCCATAATAACCTTCCCTCTTATCATATATAAATGATCTGTCAAGTCTCGTATCATTTCAAATAGTCCACAATTAAATTTAATTTTTTTGACTGAAACTAGTGTATAATATACTATGATTTTTGACCGAAACATGCATTTTGAAAAGTTTCATAGAATCTAGTTTTCAGATGATTTTTTTGCATGGGCTTCCATAATAACCTTCCCTCTTAACATATATAAATGATCTGTCAAGTCTCGTATCATTTCGAATAGTCCACAATTAACTTTGATTTTTTTGACCGAAACTAGTGCAATAATATACTATGATTTTTGACCGAAACTTGCATTTCGAAAAGCTTCATAAAATATAGTTTTCAGATGATTTTCATGATTGGACTTCCATCATAACCTTCCCTCTTAACATATATAAATGATCTGAAAAGTCTCGTATCATTTCAAATAGTCACCAATTAAATTCGATATTTTTGACCGAAACTAGTGTATAATATACTATGATTTTTGACCGAAACTTGCATTTCGAAAAGTTTCATAGAATCTAGTTTTCAGATGATTTTCTTGCATGGACTTCTATCGTAATCGTCCCTCTTAACATATATAAATGATCTGTCAAGTCTCGTATCATTTCAAATAGTCAACAATTAAATTTGATTTTTTTGACTGAAACTAGTGTATAATATACTATGATTTTTGACCGAAACTTGCATTACGAAAAGTTTCATAGAATATAGTTTTCAGATGATTTTTTTGCATGGACTTCCATCATAACCTGCCCTCTTAACAGATATAAATGATCTGAAAAGTATCGTATCATTTCAAATAGTCCCCAATTAAATTCGATATTTTTGAACGAAACTAGTGTATAATATACTATGATTTTTGACCGAAACATGCATTTTGAAAAGTTTCATAGAATCTAGTTTTCAGATGATTTTTTTGCACGGGCTTCCATAATAACCTTCCCTCTTATCATATATAAATGATCTGTCAAGTCTCGTATCATTTCAAATAGTCCACAATTAAATTTAATTTTTTTGACTGAAACTAGTGTATAATATACTATGATTTTTGACCGAAACATGCATTTTGAAAAGTTTCATAGAATCTAGTTTTCAGATGATTTTTTTGCATGGGCTTCCATAATAACCTTCCCTCTTAACATATATAAATGATCTGTCAAGTCTCGTATCATTTCGAATAGTCCACAATTAACTTTGATTTTTTTGACCGAAACTAGTGCAATAATATACTATGATTTTTGACCGAAACTTGCATTTCGAAAAGTTTCATAGAATATAGTTTTCAGATGATTTTCATGCATGGACTTTCATCATAACCTTCCCTCTTAACATATATAAATGATCTGAAAAGTCTCGTATCATTTCAAATAGTCACCAATTAAATTCGATATTTTTGACCGAAACTAGTGTATAATATAATATGATTTTTGACCGAAACTTGCATTTCGAAAAGTTTCATAGAATCTAGTTTTCAGATGATTTTCTTGCATGGACTTCCATCGTAATCGTCCCTCTTAACATATATAAATGATCTGTCAAGTCTCGTATCATTTCAAATAGTCCACAATTAAATTTGATTTTTTTGACTGAAACTAGTGTATAATATACTATGATTTTTGACCGAAACTTGCGTTTCGAAAAGTTTCATAGAATATAGTTTTCAGATGATTTTTTTGCATGGACTTCCATCATAACCTGCCCTCTTAACAGATATAAATGATCTGAAAAGTATCGTATCATTTCAAATAGTCCCCAATTAAATTCGATATTTTTGAACGAAACTAGTGTATAATATACTATGATTTTTGACCGAAACATGCATTTTGAAAAGTTTCATAGAATCTAGTTTTCAGATGATTTTTTTGCACGGGCTTCCATAATAACCTTCCCTCTTATCATATATAAATGATCTGTCAAGTCTCGTATCATTTCAAATAGTCCACAATTAAATTTAATTTTTTTGACTGAAACTAGTGTATAATATACTATGATTTTTGACCGAAACATGCATTTTGAAAAGTTTCATAGAATCTAGTTTTCAGATGATTTTTTTGCATGGGCTTCCATAATAACCTTCCCTCTTAACATATATAAATGATCTGTCAAGTCTCGTATCATTTCGAATAGTCCACAATTAACTTTGATTTTTTTGACCGAAACTAGTGCAATAATATACTATGATTTTTGACCGAAACTTGCATTTCGAAAAGATTCATAAAATATAGTTTTCAGATGATTTTCATGAATGGACTTCCATCATAACCTTCCCTCTTAACATATATAAATGATCTGAAAAGTCTCGTATCATTTCAAATAGTCACCAATTAAATTCGATATTTTTGACCGAAACTAGTGTATAATATACTATGATTTTTGACCGAAACTTGCATTTCGAAAAGTTTCATAGAATCTAGTTTTCAGATGATTTTCTTGCATGGACTTCCATCGTAATCGTCCCTCTTAACATATATAAATGATCTGTCAAGTCTCGTATCATTTCAAATAGTCAACAATTAAATTTGATTTTTTTGACTGAAACTAGTGTATTACTATGATTTTTGACCGAAACTTGCATTTCGAAAAGTTTCATAGAATATAGTTTTCAGATGATTTTTTTGCATGGACTTCCATCATAACCTGCCCTCTTAACAGATATAAATGATTTGAAAAGTATCGTATCATTTCAAATAGTCCCCAATTAAATTCGATATTTTTGACCGAAACTAGTGTATAATATACTATGATTTTTGACCGAAACATGCATTTTGAAAAGTTTCATAGAATCTAGTTTTCAGATGATTTTTTTGCACGGGCTTCCATAATAACCTTCCCTCTTTACATATATAAATGATCTGTCAAGTCTCGTATCATTTCAAATAGTCCACAATTAAATTTAATTTTTTTGACTGAAACTAGTGTATAATATACTATGATTTTTGACCGAAACATGCATTTTGAAAAGTTTCATAGAATCTAGTTTTCAGATGATTTTTTTGCATGGGCTTCCATAATAACCTTCCCTCTTAACATATATAAATGATCTGTCAAGTCTCGTATCATTTCGAATAGTCCACAATTAACTTTTATTTTTTTGACCGAAACTAGTGCAATAATATACTATGATTTTTGACCGAAACTTGCATTTCGAAAAGTTTCAAAGAATATAGTTTTCAGATGATTTTCATGCATGGACTTCCATCATAACCTTCCCTCTTAACATATATAAATGATCTGAAAAGTCTCGTATCATTTCAAATAGTCACCAATTAAATTCGATATTTTTGACCGAAACTAGTGTATAATATAATATGATTTTTGACCGAAACTTGCATTTCGAAAAGTTTCATAGAATCTAGTTTTCAGATGATTTTCTTGCATGGACATCCATCGTAACCTTCCCTCTTAACATATATAAATGATCTGTCAAGTCTCGTATCATTTCAAATAGTCCACAATTAAATTTGATTTTTTTGACTGAAACTAGTGTATAATATACTATGATTTTTGACCGAAACTTGCATTTCGAAAAGTTTCATAGAATATAGTTTTCAGATGATTTTTTTGCATGGACTTCCATCATAACCTGCCCTCTTAACAGATATAAATGATCTGAAAAGTATCGTATCATTTCAAATAGTCCCCAATTAAATTCGATATTTTTGACCGAAACTAGTGTATAATATACTATGATTTTTGACCGAAACATGCATTTTGAAAAGTTTCATAGAATCTAGTTTTCAGATGATTTTTTTGCACGGGCTTCCATAATAACCTTCCCTCTTATCATATATAAATGATCTGTCAAGTCTCGTATCATTTCAAATAGTCCACAATTAAATTTAATTTTTTTGACTGAAACAAGTGTATAATATACTATGATTTTTAACCGAAACATGCATTTTGAAAAGCTTCATAGAATCTAGTTTTCAGATGATTTTTTTGCATGGGCTTCCATAATAACCTTCCCTCTTAACATATATAAATGATCTGTCAAGTCTCGTATCATTTCGAATAGTCCACAATTAACTTTGATTTTTTTGACCGAAACTAGTGCAATAATATACTATGATTTTTGACCGAAACTTGCATTTCGAAAAGTTTCATAAAATATAGTTTTCAGATGATTTTCATGCATGGACTTCCATCATAACCTTCCCTCTTAACATATATAAATGATCTGAAAAGTCTCGTATCATTTCAAATAGTCACCAATTAAATTCGATATTTTTGACCGAAACTAGTGTATAATATACTATGATTTTTGACCGAAACTTGCATTTCGAAAAGTTTCATAGAATCTAGTTTTCAGATGATTTTCTTGCATGGACTTCCATCGTAATCGTCCCTCTTAACATATATAAATGATCTGTCAAGTCTCGTATCATTTCAAATAGTCCATAATTAAATTTGATTTTTTTGACTGAAACTAGTGTATAATATACTATGATTTTTGACCGAAACTTGCATTTCGAAAAGTTTCATAGAATATAGTTTTCAGATGATTTTTTTGCATGGACTTCCATCATAACCTGCCCTCTTAACAGATATAAATGATCTGAAAAGTATCGTATCATTTCAAATAGTCCCCAATTAAATTCGATATTTTTGACCGAAACTAGTGTATAATATACTATGATTTTTGACCGAAACATGCATTTTGAAAAGTTTCATAGAATCTAGTTTTCAGATGATTTTTTTGCACGGGCTTCCATAATAACCTTCCCTCTTAACATATATAAATGATCTGTCAAGTCTCGTATCATTTCAAATAGTCCACAATTAAATTTAATTTTTTTGACTGAAACTAGTATATAATATACTATGATTTTTGACCGAAACATGCATTTTGAAAAGTTTCATAGAATCTAGTTTTCAGATGATTTTTTTGCATGGGCTTCCATAATAACCTTCCCTCTTAACATATATAAATGATCTGTCAAGTCTCGTATCATTTCGAATAGTCCACAATTAACTTTTATTTTTTTGACCGAAACTAGTGCAATAATATACTATGATTTTTGACCGAAACTTGCATTTCGAAAAGTTTCAAAGAATATAGTTTTCAGATGATTTTCATGCATGGACTTCCATCATAACCTTCCCTCTTAACATATATAAATGATCTGAAAAGTCTCGTATCATTTCAAATAGTCACCAATTAAATTCGATATTTTTGACCGAAACTAGTGTATAATATAATATGATTTTTGACCGAAACTTGCATTTCGAAAAGTTTCATAGAATCTAGTTTTCAGATGATTTTCTTGCATGGACATCCATCGTAACCTTCCCTCTTAACATATATAAATGATCTGTCAAGTCTCGTATCATTTCAAATAGTCCACAATTAAATTTGATTTTTTTGACTGAAACTAGTGTATAATATACTATGATTTTTGACCGAAACTTGCATTTCGAAAAGTTTCATAGAATATAGTTTTCAGATGATTTTTTTGCATGGACTTCCATCATAACCTGCCCTCTTAACATATATAAATGATCTGAAAAGTATCGTATCATTTCAAATAGTTCCCAATTAAATTCGATATTTTTGACCGAAACTAGTGTATAATATACTATGATTTTTGACCGAAATATGCATTTCGAAACGTTTCATAGAATATAGATTTCAGATGATTTTTTTGCATGGACTTCCATCATAACCTTCCCTCTTAACATATATAAATGATCTGAAAAGTCTCGTATCATTTCAAATAGTCCCCAATTAAATTCGATATTTCTGACCGAAACTAGTGTATAATATACTATGATTTTTGACCGAAACATGCATTTTGAAAAGTTTCATAGAATCTAGTTTTCAGATGATTTTTTTGCACGGGCTTCCATAATAACCTTCCCTCTTCACATATATAAATGATCTTTCAAGTCTCGTATCATTTCAAATAGTCCACAATTAAATTTGATTTTTTTGACTGAAACTAGTGTATAATATACTATGATTTTTGACCGAAACTTGCATTTCGAAAAGTTTCATAGAATATAGTTTTCAGATGATTTTATTGCATGGACTTCCATCGTAACCTGCACTCTTAACATATATAAATGATCTGAAAAGTCTCGTATCATTTCAAATAGTTCCCAATTAAATTCGATATTTTTGACCGAAACTAGTGTATAATATACTATGATTTTTGACCGAAACTTGCATTTCGAAAAGTTTCATAGAATATAGTTTTCAGATGATTTTCTTGCATGGACTTCCATCATAACCTTCCCTCTTAACATATATACATGATCTGAAAAGTCTCGTATCATTTCAAATAGTCCCCAATTAAATTCGATATTTTTGATCGAAACTAGTGTATAATATAATATGATTTTTTTACTGAAATTTGCATTTCAAAAAGTTTCATAGAATATAGATTTCAGATGATTTTTTTGCATGGGCTTCCATCATAACCTTCCCTCTTAACATATATAAATGATCTGAAAAGTCTCGTATCATTTCAAATAGTCCCCAATTAAATTCGATATTTCTGACCGAAACTAGTGTATAATATACTATGATTTTTGACCGAAACATGCATTTTGAAAAGTTTCATAGAATCTAGTTTTCAGATGATTTTTTTGCACGGGCTTCCATAATAACCTTCCCTCTTAACATATATAAATGATCTTTCAAGTCTCGTATCATTTCAAATAGTCCACAATTAAATTTGATTTTTTTGACAGAAACTAGTGTATAATATACTATGATTTTTGACCGAAACTTGCATTTCGAAAAGTTTCATAGAATATAGTTTTCAGATGATTTTCTTGCATGGACTTCCATCATAACCTTCCCTCTTAACATATATAAATGATCTGAAAAGTCTCGTATCATTTCAAATAGTCCCCAATTAAATTCGATATTTTTGATCGAAACTAGTGTATAATATACTATGATTTTTTACTGAAACTTGCATTTCAAAAAGTTTCATAGAATCTAGTTTTCAGATGATTTTTTTACATGGGCTTCCATCATAACCTTCCCTCTTAACATATATAAATGATCTGTCAAGTCTCGTATCATTTCAAATAGTCCACAATTAAATTTGATTTTTTTGACCGAAACTAGTGCAATAATATACTATGATTTTTGACCGAAACTTGCATTTCGAAAAGTTTCATAGAATATAGTTTTCAGATGATTTTCTTGCATGGACTTCCATCATAATCTTCCCTCTTAACATATATAAATGATCTGAAAAGTCTCGTATCATTTCAAATAGTCACCAATTAAATTCGATATTTTTGACTGAAACTAGTGTATAATATACTATGATTTTTGACCGAAACATGCATTTCGAAAAGTTTCATAGAATATAATTTTCAGATGATTTTTTTGCATGGGCTTCCTTGATAAGCTTCCCTCTTAACATATATAAATGATCTGAAAAGTCTCGTATCATTTCAAATAGTCCCCAATTAAATTCGATATTTTTGACCGAAACTAGTGTATAATATACTATGATTTTTGACCGAAACATGCATTTTGAAAAGTTTCATAGAATCTAGCTTTCAGATGATTTTTTTGCACGGGCTTCCATAATAACCTTCCCTCTTAACATATATAAATGATCTGTCAAGTCTCGTATCATTTCAAATAGTCCACAATTAAATTTAATTTTTTTGACTGAAACTAGTGTATAATATACTATGATTTTTGACCGAAACTTGCATTTCGAAAAGTTTCATAGAATATAGTTTTCAGATTATTTTTTTGCATGGAATTCCATCGTAACCTGCGCTCTTAACATATATAAATGATTTGAAAAGTCTCGTATCATTTCAAATAGTCACCAATTAAATTCGATATTTTTGATCGAAACTAGTGTATAATATACTATGATTTTTTACGGAAACTTGCATTTCAAAAAGTTTCATAGAATATAGTTTTCAGATGATTTTTTTGCATGGGCTTCCATCATAACCTTCCCTCTTAACATATATAAATGATCTGTCAAGTCTCGTATCATTTCAAATAGTCCACAATTAAATTTGATTTTTTTGACCGAAACTAGTGGAATAATATACTATGATTTTTGACCGAAACTTGCATTTCGAAAAGTTTCATAGATTATAGTTTTCAGATGATTTTCTTGCATGGACTTCCATCATAACCTTCCCTTTTAACATATATAAATGATCTGAAAAGTCTCGTATCATTTCAAATAGTCACCAATTAAATTCGATATTTTTTACCGAAACTAGTGTATAATATAATATGATTTTTGTCCGAAACTTGCATTTCGAAAAGTTTCATAGAATCTAGTTTTCAGATGATTTTCTTGCATGGACTTCCATCGTAACCTTCCCTCTTAACATATATAAATGATCTGTCAAGTCTCGTATCATTTCAAATAGTCCACAATTAAATTTGATTTTTTTGACTGAAACTAGTGTATAATATACTATTATTTTTGACCGAAACTTGCATTTCGAAAAGTTTCATAGAATATAGATTTCAGATGATTTTTTTGCATGGGCTTCCATCATAACCTTCCCTCTTAACATATATAAATGATCTGAAAAGTCTCGTATCATTTCAAATAGTCCCCAATTAAATTCGATATTTCTGACCGAAACTAGTGTATAATATACTATGATTTTTGACCGAAACATGCATTTTGAAAAGTTTCATAGAATCTAGTTTTCAGATGATTTTTTTGCACGGGCTTCCATAATAACCATCCCTCTTAACATATATAAATGATCTTTCAAGTCTCGTATCATTTCAAATAGTCCACAATTAAATTTGATTTTTTTGACCGAAACTAGTGTATAATATACTATGATTTTTGACCGAAACTTGCATTTCGAAAAGTTTCATAGAATATAGTTTTCAGATGATTTTTTTGCATGGACTTCCATCATAACCTTCCCTCTTAACATATATAAATGATCTGAAAAGTCTCGTATCATTTCAAATAATCCCCAATTAAATTCGATATTTTTGACCGAAACTAGTGTATAATATACTATGATTTTTGACCGAAACATGCATTTTGATAAGTTTCATAGAATCTAGTTTTCAGATGATTTTTTTGCATGGGCTTCCATAATAACCTTCCCTCTTAACATATATAAATGATCTGTCAAGTCTCGTATCATTTCGAATAGTCCACAATTAAATTTGATTTTTTTGACCGAAACTAGTGCAATAATATACTATGATTTTTGACCGAAACTTGCATTTCGAAATGTTTCATAGAATATAGTTTTCAGATTATTTTTTTGCATGGAATTCCATCGTAACCTGCGCTCTTAACATATATAAATGATTTGAAAAGTCTCGTATCATTTCAAATAGTTCCCAATTAAATTCGAGAAGTTTGACCGAAACTAGTGTATAATATACTATGATTTTTGACCGAAACTTGCATTTCGAAAAGTTTCATAGAATATAGTTTTCAGATGATTTTCTTGCATGGATTTCCATCTTAACCTTCCCTCTTAACATATATAAATGATCTGAAAAGTCTCGTATCATTTCAAATAGTCACCAATTAAATTCGATATTTTTGATCGAAACTAGTGTATAATATACTATGATTTTTTACGGAAACTTGAATTTCAAAAAGTTTCATAGAATATAGTTTTCAGATGATTTTTTTGCATGGGCTTCCATCATAACCTTCCCTCTTAACATATATAAATGATTTGTCAAGTCTCGTATCATTTCAAATAGTCCACAATTAAATTTGATTTTTTTGACCGAAACTAGTGCAATAATATACTATGATTTTTGACCAAAACTTGCATTTCGAAAAGTTTCATAGAATATAGTTTTCAGATGATTTTCTTGCATGGACTTCCATCATAACCTTCCCTCTTAACATATATAAATGATCTGAAAAGTCTCGTATCATTTCAAATAGTCACCAATTAAATTCGATATTTTTTACCGAAACTAGTGTATAATATAATATGATTTTTGACCGAAACTTGCATTTCAAAAAGTTTCATAGAATCTAGTTTTCAGATGATTTTCTTGCATGGACTTCCATCGTAACCTTCCCTCTTAACATATATAAATGATCTGTCAAGTCTCGTATCATTTCAAATAGTCCACAATTAAATTTGATTTTTTTGACTGAAACTAGTGTATAATATACTATGATTTTTGACCGAAACTTGCATTTCGAAAAGTTTCATAGAATATAGATTTCAGATGATTTTTTTGCATGGGCTTCCATCATAACCTTCCCTCTTAACATATATAAATGATCTGAAAAGTCTCGTATCATTTCAAATAGTCCCCAATTAAATTCGATATTTCTGACCGAAACTAGTGTATAATATACTATGATTTTTGACCGAAACATGCATTTTGAAAAGTTTCATAGAATCTAGTTTTCAGATGATTTTTTTGCACGGGCTTCCATAATAACCTTCCCTCTTAACATATATAAATGATCTTTCAAGTCTCGTATCATTTCAAATAGTCCACAATTAAATTTGATTTTTTTGACCGAAACTAGTGTATAATATACTATGATTTTTGACCGAAACTTGCATTTCGAAAAGTTTCATAGAATATAGTTTTCAGATGATTTTTTTGCATGGACTTCCATCATAACCTTCCCTCTTAACATATATAAATGATCTGAAAAGTCTCGTATCATTTCAAATAATCCCCAATTAAATTCGATATTTTTGACCGAAACTAGTGTATAATATACTATGATTTTTGACCGAAACATGCATTTTGATAAGTTTCATAGAATCTAGTTTTCAGATGATTTTTTTTGCATGGACTTCCATCATAACCTGCCCTCTTAACAGATATAAATGATTTGAAAAATATCGTATCATTTCAAATAGTCCCCAATTAAATTCGATATTTTTGACCGAAACTAGTGTATAATATACTATGATTTTTGACCGAAACATGCATTTTGAAAAGTTTCATAGAATCTAGTTTTCAGATGATTTTTTTGCACGGGCTTCCATAATAACCTTCCCTCTTAACATATATAAATGATCTGTCAAGTCTCGTATCATTTCAAATAGTCCACAAATAAATTTAATTTTTTTGACTGAAACTAGTGTATAATATACTATGATTTTTGACAAAAACATGCATTTTGAAAAGTTTCATAGAATCTAGTTTTCAGATGATTTTTTTGCATGGGCTTCCATAATAACCTTCCCTCTTAACATATATAAATGATCTGTCAAGTCTCGTATCATTTCGAATAGTCCACAATTAACTTTGATTTTTTTGAACGAAACTAGTGCAATAATATACTATGATTTTTGACCGAAACTTGCATTTCGAAAAGTTTCATAGAATATAGTTTTCAAATGATTTTCTTGCATGGACTTCCATCATAACCTTCCCTCTTAACATATATAAATGATCTGAAAAGTCTCGTATCATTTCAAATAGTCACCAATTAAATTCGATATTTTTGACCGAAACTAGTGTATAATATAATATGATTTTTGACCGAAACTTGCATTTCGAAAAGTTTCATAGAATCTAGTTTTTAGATGATTTTCTTGCATGGACTTCCATCGTAACCTTCCCTCTCAACATATATAAATGATCTGTCAAGTCTCGTATCATTTCAAATAGTCCACAATTAAATTTGATTTTTTTGACTGAAACTAGTGTATAATATACTATGATTTTTGACCGAAACTTGCATTTCGAAAAGTTTCAAAGAATATTATTTTCTGATGATTTTTTTGCATGGACTTCCATCATAAACTTCCCTCTTAACATATAAAAATGATCTGAAAAGTCTCGTATCATTTCAAATAGTCACCAATTAAATTCGATATTTTTGACCGAAACTAGTGTATAATATAATATGATTTTTGACGAAACTTGCATTTCGAAAAGTTTCATAGAATCTAGTTTTCAGATGATTTTCTTGCATGGACTTCCATCGTAATCTTCCCTCTTAACATATATAAATGATCTGTCAAGTCTCGTATCATTTCAAATAGTCCACAATTAAATTTGATTTTTTTGACTGAAACTAGTGTATAATATACTATGATTTTTGACCGAAACATGCATTTCGAAAAGTTTCATAGAATATTATTTTCTGATGATTTTTTTGCATGGACTTCCATCATAAACTTCCCTCTTAACATATAAAAATGATCTGAAAAGTCTCGTATCATTTCAAATAGTCACCAATTAAATTCGATATTTTTGACCGAAACTAGTGTATAATATAATATGATTTTTGACGAAACATGCATTTCGAAAAGTTTCATAGAATCTAGTTTTCAGATGATTTTCTTGCATGGACTTCCATCGTAATCTTCCCTCTTAACATATATAAATGATCTGTCAAGTCTCGTATCATTTCAAATAGTCCACAATTAAATTTGATTTTTTTGACTGAAACTAGTGTATAATATACTATGATTTTTGACCGAAACTTGCATTTCGAAAACTTTCATAGAATATAGTTTTCAGATGATTTTTTTGCATGGACTTCCATCATAACCTTCCCTCTTAACATATATAAATGATCTGAAAAGTATCGTATCATTTCAAATAGTTCCCAATTAAATTCGATATTTTTGACAGAAACTAGTGTATAATATACTATGATTTTTGACCGAAACTTGCATTTCGAAAAGTTTCATAGAATATAGTTTTCAGATGATTTTTTTGCATGGACTTCCATCATAACCTTCCCTCTTAACATATATAAATGATCTGAAAAGTCTCGTATCATTTCAAATAGTCCCCAATTAAATTCGATATTTTTGACCGAAACTAGTGTATAATATACTATGATTTTTGACCGAAACATGCATTTTGAAAAGTTTCATAGAATCTAGTTTTCAGATGATTTTTTTGCATGGACTTCCATCATAACCTTCCCTCTTAACATATATAAATGATCTGAAAAGTCTCGTATCATTTCAAATAGTCACCAATTAAATTCGATATTTTTGACCGAAACTAGTGTATAATATAATATGATTTTTGACGAAACTTGCATTTCGAAAAGTTTCATAGAATCTAGTTTTCAGATGATTTTCTTGCATGGACTTCCATCGTAATCTTCCCTCTTAACATATATAAATGATCTGTCAAGTCTCGTATCATTTCAAATAGTCCACAATTAAATTTGATTTTTTTGACTGCAACTAGTGTATAATATACTATGATTTTTGACCGAAACTTGCATTTCGAAAACTTTCATAGAATATAGTTTTCAGATGATTTTTTTGCATGGACTTCCATCATAACCTGCCCTCTTAACATATATAAATGATCTGAAAAGTATCGTATCATTTCAAATAGTTCCCAATTAAATTCGATATTTTTGACAGAAACTAGTGTATAATATACTATGATTTTTGACCGAAACTTGCATTTCGAAAAGTTTCATAGAATATAGTTTTCAGATGATTTTTTTGCCTGGACTTCCATCATAACCTTCCCTCTTAACATATATAAATGATCTGAAAAGTCTCGTATCATTTCAAATAGTCCCCAATTAAATTCGATATTTTTGACCGAAACTAGTGTATAATATACTATGATTTTTGACCGAAACATGCATTTTGAAAAGTTTCATAGAATCTAGTTTTCAGATGATTTTTTTGCATGGGCTTCCATAATAACCTTCCCTCTTAACATATATAAATGATCTGTCAAGTCTCGTATCATTTCGAATAGTCCACAATTAAATTTGATTTTTTTGACCAAAACTAGTGCAATAATATACTATGATTTTTGACCGAAACTTGCATTTCGAAATGTTTCATAGAATATAGTTTTCAAATGATTTTCTTGCATGGACTTCCATCATAACCTTCCCTCTTAACATATATAAATGATCTGAAAAGTCTCGTATCATTTCAAATAGTCACCAATTAAATTCGATATTTTTGACCGAAACTAGTGTATAATATAATATGATTTTTGACCGAAACATGCATTTCGAAAAGTTTCATAGAATCTAGTTTTCAGATGATTTTCTTGCATGGACTTCCATCGTAATCATCCCTCTTAACATATATAAATGATCTGTCAAGTCTCGTATCATTTCAAATAGTCCACAATTAAATTTGATTTTTTTGACTGAAACTAGTGTATAATATACTATGATTTTTGACCGAAACTTGTATTTCGAAACGTTTCATAGAATATAGTTTTCAGATGATTTTTTTGCATGGACTTCCATCATAACCTGCCCTCTTAACAGATATAAATGATCTGAAAAATATCGTATCATTTCAAATAGTCCCCAATTAAATTCGATTTTTTTGACCGAAACTAGTGTATAATATACTATGATTTTTGACCGAAACATGCATTTTGAAAAGTTTCATAGAATCTAGTTTTCAGATGATTTTTATGCACGGGCTTCCATAATAACCTTCCCTCTTAACATATATAAATGATCTGTCAAGTCTCGTATCATTTCAAATAGTCCACAATTAAATTTAATTTTTTTGACTGAAACTAGTGTATAATATACTATGATTTTTGACCGAAACATGCATTTTGAAAAGTTTCATAGAATCTAGTTTTCAGATGATTTTTTTGCATGGGCTTCCATAATAACCTTCCCTCTTAACATATATAAATGATCTGTCAAGTCTCGTATCATTTCGAATAGTCCACAATTAACTTTGATTTTTTTGACCGAAACTAGTGCAATAATATACTATGATTTTTGACCGAAACTTGCATTTCGAAAAGTTTCATAGAATATAGTTTTCAAATGATTTTCTTGCATGGACTTCCATCATAACCTTCCCTCTTAACATATATAAATGATCTGAAAAGTCTCGTATCATTTCAAATAGTCACCAATTAAATTCGATATTTTTGACCGAAACTAGTGTATAATATAATATGATTTTTGACCGAAACTTGCATTTCGAAAAGTTTCATAGAATCTAGTTTTCAGATGATTTTCTTGCATGGACTTCCATCGTAACCTTCCCTCTTAACATATATAAATGATCTGTCAAGTCTCGTATCATTTCAAATAGTCCACAATTAAATTTGATTTTTTTGACTGAAACTAGTGTATAATATACTATGATTTTTGACCGAAACATGCATTTCGAAAAGTTTCATAGAATATTATTTTCTGATGATTTTTTTGCATGGACTTCCATCATAAACTTCCCTCTTAACATATAAAAATGATCTGAAAAGTCTCGTATCATTTCAAATAGTCACCAATTAAATTCGATATTTTTGACCGAAACTAGTGTATAATATAATATGATTTTTGACGAAACATGCATTTCGAAAAGTTTCATAGAATCTAGTTTTCAGATGATTTTCTTGCATGGACTTCCATCGTAATCTTCCCTCTTAACATATATAAATGATCTGTCAAGTCTCGTATCATTTCAAATAGTCCACAATTAAATTTGATTTTTTTGACTGAAACTAGTGTATAATATACTATGATTTTTGACCGAAACTTGCATTTCGAAAACTTTCATAGAATATAGTTTTCAGATGATTTTTTTGCATGGACTTCCATCATAACCTGCCCTCTTAACATATATAAATGATCTGAAAAGTATCGTATCATTTCAAATAGTTCCCAATTAAATTCGATATTTTTGACAGAAACTAGTGTATAATATACTATGATTTTTGACCGAAACTTGCATTTCGAAAAGTTTCATAGAATATAGTTTTCAGATGATTTTTTTGCATGGACTTCCATCATAACCTTCCCTCTTAACATATATAAATGATCTGAAAAGTCTCGTATCATTTCAAATAGTCCCCAATTAAATTCGATATTTTTGACCGAAACTAGTGTATAATATACTATGATTTTTGACCGAAACATGCATTTTGAAAAGTTTCATAGAATCTAGTTTTCAGATGATTTTTTTGCATGGGCTTCCATAATAACCTTCCCTCTTAACATATATAAATGATCTGTCAAGTCTCGTATCATTTCGAATAGTCCACAATTAAATTTGATTTTTTTGACCAAAACTAGTGCAATAATATACTATGATTTTTGACCGAAACTTGCATTTCGAAATGTTTCATAGAATATAGTTTTCAAATGATTTTCTTGCATGGACTTCCATCATAACCTTCCCTCTTAACATATATAAATGATCTGAAAAGTCTCGTATCATTTCAAATAGTCACCAATTAAATTCGATATTTTTGACCGAAACTAGTGTATAATATAATATGATTTTTGACCGAAACATGCATTTCGAAAAGTTTCATAGAATCTAGTTTTCAGATGATTTTCTTGCATGGACTTCCATCGTAATCATCCCTCTTAACATATATAAATGATCTGTCAAGTCTCGTATCATTTCAAATAGTCCACAATTAAATTTGATTTTTTTGACTGAAACTAGTGTATAATATACTATGATTTTTGACCGAAACTTGCATTTCGAAACGTTTCATAGAATATAGTTTTCAGATGATTTTTTTGCATGGACTTCCATCATAACCTGCCCTCTTAACAGATATAAATGATCTGAAAAATATCGTATCATTTCAAATAGTCCCCAATTAAATTCGATTTTTTTGACCGAAACTAGTGTATAATATACTATGATTTTTGACCGAAACATGCATTTTGAAAAGTTTCATAGAATCTAGTTTTCAGATGATTTTTATGCACGGGCTTCCATAATAACCTTCCCTCTTAACATATATAAATGATCTGTCAAGTCTCGTATCATTTCAAATAGTCCACAATTAAATTTAATTTTTTTGACTGAAACTAGTGTATAATATACTATGATTTTTGACCGAAACATGCATTTTGAAAAGTTTCATAGAATCTAGTTTTCAGATGATTTTTTTGCATGGGCTTCCATAATAACCTTCCCTCTTAACATATATAAATGATCTGTCAAGTCTCGTATCATTTCGAATAGTCCACAATTAACTTTGATTTTTTTGACCGAAACTAGTGCAATAATATACTATGATTTTTGACCGAAACTTGCATTTCGAAAAGTTTCATAGAATATAGTTTTCAAATGATTTTCTTGCATGGACTTCCATCATAACCTTCCCTCTTAACATATATAAATGATCTGAAAAGTCTCGTATCATTTCAAATAGTCACCAATTAAATTCGATATTTTTGACCGAAACTAGTGTATAATATAATATGATTTTTGACCGAAACTTGCATTTCGAAAAGTTTCATAGAATCTAGTTTTCAGATGATTTTCTTGCATGGACTTCCATCGTAACCTTCCCTCTTAACATATATAAATGATCTGTCAAGTCTCGTATCATTTCAAATAGTCCACAATTAAATTTGATTTTTTTGACTGAAACTAGTGTATAATATACTATGATTTTTGACCGAAACATGCATTTCGAAAAGTTTCATAGAATATTATTTTCTGATGATTTTTTTGCATGGACTTCCATCATAAACTTCCCTCTTAACATATAAAAATGATCTGAAAAGTCTCGTATCATTTCAAATAGTCACCAATTAAATTCGATATTTTTGACCGAAACTAGTGTATAATATAATATGATTTTTGACGAAACATGCATTTCGAAAAGTTTCATAGAATCTAGTTTTCAGATGATTTTCTTGCATGGACTTCCATCGTAATCTTCCCTCTTAACATATATAAATGATCTGTCAAGTCTCGTATCATTTCAAATAGTCCACAATTAAATTTGATTTTTTTGACTGAAACTAGTGTATAATATACTATGATTTTTGACCGAAACTTGCATTTCGAAAACTTTCATAGAATATAGTTTTCAGATGATTTTTTTGCATGGACTTCCATCATAACCTGCCCTCTTAACATATATAAATGATCTGAAAAGTATCGTATCATTTCAAATAGTTCCCAATTAAATTCGATATTTTTGACAGAAACTAGTGTATAATATACTATGATTTTTGACCGAAACTTGCATTTCGAAAAGTTTCATAGAATATAGTTTTCAGATGATTTTTTTGCATGGACTTCCATCATAACCTTCCCTCTTAACATATATAAATGATCTGAAAAGTCTCGTATCATTTCAAATAGTCTCCAATTAAATTCGATATTTTTGACCGAAACTAGTGTATAATATACTATGATTTTTGACCGAAACATGCATTTTGAAAAGTTTCATAGAATCTAGTTTTCAGATGATTTTTTTGCATGGACTTCCATCATAACCTTCCCTCTTAATATATATAAATGATCTGAAAAGTCTCGTATCATTTCAAATAGTCACCAATTAAATTCGATATTTTTGACCGAAACTAGTGTATAATATAATATGATTTTTGACGAAACTTGCATTTCGAAAAGTTTCATAGAATCTAGTTTTCAGATGATTTTCTTGCATGGACTTCCATCGTAATCTTCCCTCTTAACATATATAAATGATCTGTCAAGTCTCGTATCATTTCAAATAGTCCACAATTAAATTTGATTTTTTTGACTGAAACTAGTGTATAATATACTATGATTTTTGACCGAAACTTGCATTTCGAAAACTTTCATAGAATATAGTTTTCAGATGATTTTTTTGCATGGACTTCCATCATAACCTGCCCTCTTAACATATATAAATGATCTGAAAAGTATCGTATCATTTCAAATAGTTCCCAATTAAATTCGATATTTTTGACAGAAACTAGTGTATAATATACTATGATTTTTGACCGAAACTTGCATTTCGAAAAGTTTCATAGAATATAGTTTTCAGATGATTTTTTTGCATGGACTTCCATCATAACCTTCCCTCTTAACATATATAAATGATCTGAAAAGTCTCGTATCATTTCAAATAGTCCCCAATTAAATTCGATATTTTTGACCGAAACTAGTGTATAATATATTATGATTTTTGACCGAAACATGCATTTTGAAAAGTTTCATAGAATCTAGTTTTCAGATGATTTTTTTGCATGGGCTTCCATAATAACCTTCCCTCTTAACATATATAAATGATCTGTCAAGTCTCGTATCATTTCGAATAGTCCACAATTAAATTTGATTTTTTTGACCAAAACTAGTGCAATAATATACTATGATTTTTGACCGAAACTTGCATTTCGAAATGTTTCATAGAATATAGTTTTCAAATGATTTTCTTGCATGGACTTCCATCATAACCTTCCCTCTTAACATATATAAATGATCTGAAAAGTCTCGTATCATTTCAAATAGTCACCAATTAAATTCGATATTTTTGACCGAAACTAGTGTATAATATAATATGATTTTTGACCGAAACTTGCATTTCGAAAAGTTTCATAGAATCTAGTTTTCAGATGATTTTCTTGCATGGACTTCCATCGTAACCTTCCCTCTTAACATATATAAATGATCTGTCAAGTCTCGTATCATTTCAAATAGTCCACAATTAAATTTGATTTTTTTGACTGAAACTAGTGTATAATATACTATGATTTTTGACCGAAACATGCATTTCGAAAAGTTTCATAGAATATTATTTTCTGATGATTTTTTTGCATGGACTTCCATCATAAACTTCCCTCTTAACATATAAAAATGATCTGAAAAGTCTCGTATCATTTCAAATAGTCACCAATTAAATTCGATATTTTTGACCGAAACTAGTGTATAATATAATATGATTTTTGACGAAACATGCATTTCGAAAAGTTTCATAGAATCTAGTTTTCAGATGATTTTCTTGCATGGACTTCCATCGTAATCTTCCCGCTTAACATATATAAATGATCTGTCAAGTCTCGTATCATTTCAAATAGTCCACAATTAAATTTGATTTTTTTGACTGAAACTAGTGTATAATATACTATGATTTTTGACCGAAACTTGCATTTCGAAAACTTTCATAGAATATAGTTTTCAGATGATTTTTTTGCATGGACTTCCATCATAACCTGCCCTCTTAACATATATAAATGATCTGAAAAGTATCGTATCATTTCAAATAGTTCCCAATTAAATTCGATATTTTTGACAGAAACTAGTGTATAATATACTATGATTTTTGACCGAAACTTGCATTTCGAAAAGTTTCATAGAATATAGTTTTCAGATGATTTTTTTGCATGGACTTCCATCATAACCTTCCCTCTTAACATATATAAATGATCTGAAAAGTCTCGTATCATTTCAAATAGTCTCCAATTAAATTCGATATTTTTGACCGAAACTAGTGTATAATATACTATGATTTTTGACCGAAACATGCATTTTGAAAAGTTTCATAGAATCTAGTTTTCAGATGATTTTTTTGCATGGACTTCCATCATAACCTTCCCTCTTAATATATATAAATGATCTGAAAAGTCTCGTATCATTTCAAATAGTCACCAATTAAATTCGATATTTTTGACCGAAACTAGTGTATAATATAATATGATTTTTGACGAAACTTGCATTTCGAAAAGTTTCATAGAATCTAGTTTTCAGATGATTTTCTTGCATGGACTTCCATCGTAATCTTCCCTCTTAACATATATAAATGATCTGTCAAGTCTCGTATCATTTCAAATAGTCCACAATTAAATTTGATTTTTTTGACTGAAACTAGTGTATAATATACTATGATTTTTGACCGAAACTTGCATTTCGAAAACTTTCATAGAATATAGTTTTCAGATGATTTTTTTGCATGGACTTCCATCATAACCTGCCCTCTTAACATATATAAATGATCTGAAAAGTATCGTATCATTTCAAATAGTTCCCAATTAAATTCGATATTTTTGACAGAAACTAGTGTATAATATACTATGATTTTTGACCGAAACTTGCATTTCGAAAAGTTTCATAGAATATAGTTTTCAGATGATTTTTTTGCATGGACTTCCATCATAACCTTCCCTCTTAACATATATAAATGATCTGAAAAGTCTCGTATCATTTCAAATAGTCCCCAATTAAATTCGATATTTTTGACCGAAACTAGTGTATAATATACTATGATTTTTGACCGAAACATGCATTTTGAAAAGTTTCATAGAATCTAGTTTTCAGATGATTTTTTTGCATGGGCTTCCATAATAACCTTCCCTCTTAACATATATAAATGATCTGTCAAGTCTCGTATCATTTCGAA
This sequence comes from Lathyrus aphaca, assembly GCA_963966055.1. NCBI lineage: Eukaryota > Viridiplantae > Streptophyta > Magnoliopsida > Fabales > Fabaceae > Lathyrus > Lathyrus aphaca. The sequence continues at coordinate 640,723,517 of OZ014520.1, read as the reverse complement.
TAGTCCACAATTAAATTTGATTTTTTTGACCAAAACTAGTGCAATAATATACTATGATTTTTGACCGAAACTTGCATTTCGAAATGTTTCATAGAATATAGTTTTCAAATGATTTTCTTGCATGGACTTCCATCATAACCTTCCCTCTTAACATATATAAATGATCTGAAAAGTCTCGTATCATTTCAAATAGTCACCAATTAAATTCGATATTTTTGACCGAAACTAGTGTATAATATAATATGATTTTTGACCGAAACATGCATTTCGAAAAGTTTCATAGAATCTAGTTTTCAGATGATTTTCTTGCATGGACTTCCATCGTAATCATCCCTCTTAACATATATAAATGATCTGTCAAGTCTCGTATCATTTCAAATAGTCCACAATTAAATTTGATTTTTTTGACTGAAACTAGTGTATAATATACTATGATTTTTGACCGAAACTTGCATTTCGAAACGTTTCATAGAATATAGTTTTCAGATGATTTTTTTGCATGGACTTCCATCATAACCTGCCCTCTTAACAGATATAAATGATCTGAAAAATATCGTATCATTTCAAATAGTCCCCAATTAAATTCGATATTTTTGACCGAAACTAGTGTATAATATACTATGATTTTTGACCGAAACATGCATTTTGAAAAGTTTCATAGAATCTAGTTTTCAGATGATTTTTTTGCACGGGCTTCCATAATAACCTTCCCTCTTAACATATATAAATGATCTGTCAAGTCTCGTATCATTTCAAATAGTCCACAATTAAATTTAATTTTTTTGACTGAAACTAGTGTATAATATACTATGATTTTTGACCGAAACATGCATTTTGAAAAGTTTCATAGAATCTAGTTTTCAGATGATTTTTTTGCATGGGCTTCCATAATAACCTTCCCTCTTAACATATATAAATGATCTGTCAAGTCTCGTATCATTTCGAATAGTCCACAATTAACTTTGATTTTTTTGACCGAAACTAGTGCAATAATATACTATGATTTTTGACCGAAACTTGCATTTCGAAAAGTTTCATAGAATATAGTTTTCAAATGATTTTCTTGCATGGACTTCCATCATAACCTTCCCTCTTAACATATATAAATGATCTGAAAAGTCTCGTATCATTTCAAATAGTCACCAATTAAATTCGATATTTTTGACCGAAACTAGTGTATAATATAATATGATTTTTGACCGAAACTTGCATTTCGAAAAGTTTCATAGAATCTAGTTTTCAGATGATTTTCTTGCATGGACTTCCATCGTAACCTTCCCTCTTAACATATATAAATGATCTGTCAAGTCTCGTATCATTTCAAATAGTCCACAATTAAATTTGATTTTTTTTACTGAAACTAGTGTATAATATACTATGATTTTTGACCGAAACTTGCATTTCGAAAAGTTTCATAGAATATTATTTTCTGATGATTTTTTTGCATGGACTTCCATCATAAACTTCCCTCTTAACATATAAAAATGATCTGAGAAGTCTCGTATCATTTCAAATAGTCACCAATTAAATTCGATATTTTTGACCGAAACTAGTGTATAATATAATATGATTTTTGACGAAACATGCATTTCGAAAAGTTTCATAGAATCTAGTTTTCAGATGATTTTCTTGCATGGACTTCCATCGTAATCTTCCCTCTTAACATATATAAATAATCTGTCAAGTCTCGTATCATTTCAAATAGTCCACAATTAAATTTGATTTTTTTGACTGAAACTAGTGTATAATATACTATGATTTTTGACCGAAACTTGCATTTCGAAAACTTTCATAGAATATAGTTTTCAGATGATTTTTTTGCATGGACTTCCATCATAACCTGCCCTCTTAACATATATAAATGATCTGAAAAGTATCGTATCATTTCAAATAGTTCCCAATTAAATTCGATATTTTTGACAGAAACTAGTGTATAATATACTATGATTTTTGACCGAAACTTGCATTTCGAAAAGTTTCATAGAATATAGTTTTCAGATGATTTTTTTGCATGGACTTCCATCATAACCTTCCCTCTTAACATATATAAATGATCTGAAAAGTCTCGTATCATTTCAAATAGTCCCCAATTAAATTCGATATTTTTGACCGAAACTAGTGTATAATATACTATGATTTTAGACCGAAACTTGCATTTCGAAAACTTTCATAGAATATAGTTTTCAGATGATTTTTTTGCATGGACTTCCATCATAACCTGCCCTCTTAACATATATAAATGATCTGAAAAGTATCGTATCATTTCAAATAGTTCCCAATTAAATTCGATATTTTTGACAGAAACTAGTGTATAATATACTATGATTTTTGACCGAAACTTGCATTTCGAAAAGTTTCATAGAATATAGTTTTCAGATGATTTTTTTGCATGGACTTCCATCATAACCTTCCCTCTTAACATATATAAATGATCTGAAAAGTCTCGTATCATTTCAAATAGTCCCCAATTAAATTCGATATTTTTGACCGAAACTAGTGTATAATATACTATGATTTTTGACCGAAACATGCATTTTGAAAAGTTTCATAGAATCTAGTTTTCAGATGATTTTTTTGCATGGGCTTCCATAATAACCTTCCCTCTTAACATATATAAATGATCTGTCAAGTCTCGTATCATTTCGAATAGTCCACAATTAAATTTGATTTTTTTGACCAAAACTAGTGCAATAATATACTATGATTTTTGACCGAAACTTGCATTTCGAAATGTTTCATAGAATATAGTTTTCAAATGATTTTCTTGCATGGACTTCCATCATAACCTTCCCTCTTAACATATATAAATGATCTGAAAAGTCTCGTAATATTTCAAATAGTCACCAATTAAATTCGATATTTTTGACCGAAACTAGTGTATAATATAATATGATTTTTGACCGAAACATGCATTTCGAAAAGTTTCATAGAATCTAGTTTTCAGATGATTTTCTTGCATGGACTTCCATCGTAATCATCCCTCTTAACATATATAAATGATCTGTCAAGTCTCGTATCATTTCAAATAGTCCACAATTAAATTTGATTTTTTTGACTGAAACTAGTGTATAATATACTATGATTTTTGACCGAAACTTGCATTTCGAAACGTTTCATAGAATATAGTTTTCAGATGATTTTTTTGCATGGACTTCCATCATAACCTGCCCTCTTAACAGATATAAATGATCTGAAAAATATCGTATCATTTCAAATAGTCCCCAATTAAATTCGATATTTTTGACCGAAACTAGTGTATAATATACTATGATTTTTGACCGAAACATGCATTTTGAAAAGTTTCATAGAATCTAGTTTTCAGATGATTTTTTTGCACGGGCTTCCATAATAACCTTCCCTCTTAACATATATAAATGATCTGTCAAGTCTCGTATCATTTCAAATAAACCACAATTAAATTTAATTTTTTTGACTGAAACTAGTGTATAATATACTATGATTTTTGACCGAAACATGCATTTTGAAAAGTTTCATAGAATCTAGTTTTCAGATGATTTTTTTGCATGGGCTTCCATAATAACCTTCCCTCTTAACATATATAAATGATCTGTCAAGTCTCGTATCATTTCGAATAGTCCACAATTAACTTTGATTTTTTTGACCGAAACTAGTGCAATAATATACTATGATTTTTGACCGAAACTTGCATTTCGAAAAGTTTCATAGAATATAGTTTTCAAATGATTTTCTTGCATGGACTTCCATCATAACCTTCCCTCTTAACATATATAAATGATCTGAAAAGTCTCGTATCATTTCAAATAGTCACCAATTAAATTCGATATTTTTGACCGAAACTAGTGTATAATATAATATGATTTTTGACCGAAACTTGCATTTCGAAAAGTTTCATAGAATCTAGTTTTCAGATGATTTTCTTGCATGGACTTCCATCGTAACCTTCCCTCTTAACATATATAAATGATCTGTCAAGTCTCGTATCATTTCAAATAGTCCACAATTAAATTTGATTTTTTTGACTGAAACTAGTGTATAATATACTATGATTTTTGACCGAAACTTGCATTTCGAAAAGTTTCATAGAATATTATTTTCTGATGATTTTTTTGCATGGACTTCCATCATAAACTTCCCTCTTAACATATAAAAATGATCTGAGAAGTCTCGTATCATTTCAAATAGTCACCAATTAAATTCGATATTTTTGACCGAAACTAGTGTATAATATAATATGATTTTTGACGAAACATGCATTTCGAAAAGTTTCATAGAATCTAGTTTTCAGATGATTTTCTTGCATGGACTTCCATCGTAATCTTCCCTCTTAACATATATAAATAATCTGTCAAGTCTCGTATCATTTCAAATAGTCCACAATTAAATTTGATTTTTTTGACTGAAACTAGTGTATAATATACTATGATTTTTGACCGAAACTTGCATTTCGAAAACTTTCATAGAATATAGTTTTCAGATGATTTTTTTGCATGGACTTCCATCATAACCTGCCCTCTTAACATATATAAATGATCTGAAAAGTATCGTATCATTTCAAATAGTTCCCAATTAAATTCGATATTTTTGACAGAAACTAGTGTATAATATACTATGATTTTTGACCGAAACTTGCATTTCGAAAAGTTTCATAGAATATAGTTTTCAGATGATTTTTTTGCATGGACTTCCATCATAACCTTCCCTCTTAACATATATAAATGATCTGAAAAGTCTCGTATCATTTCAAATAGTCCCCAATTAAATTCGATATTTTTGACCGAAACTAGTGTATAATATACTATGATTTTAGACCGAAACATGCATTTTGAAAAGTTTCATAGAATCTAGTTTTCAGATGATTTTTTTGCATGGGCTTCCATAATAACCTTCCCTCTTAACATATATAAATGATCTGTCAAGTCTCGTATCATTTCGAATAGTCCACAATTAAATTTGATTTTTTTGACCAAAACTAGTGCAATAATATACTATGATTTTTGACCGAAACTTGCATTTCGAAATGTTTCATAGAATATAGTTTTCAAATGATTTTCTTGCATGGACTTCCATCATAACCTTCCCTCTTAACATATATAAATGATCTGAAATGTTTCGTATCATTTCAAATAGTCACCAATTAAATTCGATATTTTTGACCGAAACTAGTGTATAATATAATATGATTTTTGACCGAAACTTGCATTTCGAAAAGTTTCATAGAATCTAGTTTTCAGATGATTTTCTTGCATGGACTTCCATCGTAATCGTCCCTCTTAACATATATAAATGATCTGTCAAGTCTCGTATCATTTCAAATAGTCCACAATTAAATTTGATTTTTTTGACTGAAACTAGTGTATAATATACTATGATTTTTGACCGAAACTTGCATTTCGAAACGTTTCATAGAATATAGTTTTCAGATGATTTTTTTGCATGGACTTCCATCATAACCTGCCCTCTTAACAGATATAAATGATCTGAAAAATATCGTATCATTTCAAATAGTCCCCAATTCAATTCGATATTTTTGACCGAAACTAGTGTATAATATACTATGATTTTTGACCGAAACATGCATTTTGAAAAGTTTCATAGAATCTAGTTTTCAGATGATTTTTTTGCACGGGCTTCCATAATAACCTTCCCTCTTAACATATATAAATGATCTGTCAAGTCTCGTATCATTTCAAATAGTCCACAATTAAATTTAATTTTTTTGACTGAAACTAGTGTATAATATACTATGATTTTTGACCGAAACATGCATTTTGAAAAGTTTCATAGAATCTAGTTTTCAGATGATTTTTTTGCATGGGCTTCCATAATAACCTTCCCTCTTAACATATATAAATGATCTGTCAAGTCTCGTATCATTTCGAATAGTCCACAATTAACTTTGATTTTTTTGACCGAAACTAGTGCAATAATATACTATGATTTTTGACCGAAACTTGCATTTCGAAAAGTTTCATAGAATATAGTTTTCAAATGATTTTCTTGCATGGACTTCCATCATAACCTTCCCTCTTAACATATATAAATGATCTGAAAAGTCTCGTATCATTTCAAATAGTCACCAATTAAATTCGATATTTTTGACCGAAACTAGTGTATAATATAATATGATTTTTGACTGAAACTTGCATTTCGAAAAGTTTCATAGAATCTAGTTTTCAGATGATTTTCTTGCATGGACTTCCATCGTAACCTTCCCTCTTAACATATTTAAATGATCTGTCAAGTCTCGTATCATTTCAAATAGTCCACAATTAAATTTGATTTTTTTGACTGAAACTAGTGTATAATATACTATGATTTTTGACCGAAACTTGCATTTCGAAAAGTTTCATAGAATATTATTTTCTGATGATTTTTTTGCATGGACTTCCATCATAAACTTCCCTCTTAACATATAAAAATGATCTGAAAAGTCTCGTATCATTTCAAATAGTCACCAATTAAATTCGATATTTTTGACCGAAACTAGTGTATAATATAATATGATTTTTGACCGAAACTTGCATTTCGAAAAGTTTCATAAAATCTAGTTTTCAGATGATTTTCTTGCATGGACTTCCATCGTAATCTTCCCTCTTAACATATATAAATGATCTGTCAAGTCTCGTATCATTTCAAATAGTCCACAATTAAATTTGATTTTTTTGACTGAAACTATTGTATAATATAATATGATTTTTGACCGAAACTTGCATTTCGAAAAGTTTCATAGAATATAGTTTTCAGATGATTTTTTTGCATGGACTTCCATCATAACCTGCCCTCTTAACAGATATAAATGATCTGAAAAGTATCGTATCATTTCAAATAGTTCCCAATTAAATTCGATATTTTTGACAGAAACTAGTGTATAATATACTATGATTTTTGACCGAAACTTGCATTTCGAAAAGTTTCATAGAATATAGTTTTCAGATGATTTTTTTGCATGGACTTCCATCATAACCTTCCCTCTTAACATATATAAATGATCTGAAAAGTCTCGTATCATTTCAAATAGTCCCCAATTAAATTCGATATTTTTGACCGAAACTAGTGTATAATATACTATGATTTTTGACCGAAACATGCATTTTGAAAAGTTTCATAGAATCTAGTTTTCAGATGATTTTTTTGCACGGGCTTCCATAATAACCTTCCCTCTTAACATATATAAATGATCTGTCAAGTCTCGTATCATTTCAAATAGTCCACAATTAAATTTAATTTTTTTGACTGAAACTAGTGTATAATATACTATGATTTTTGACCGAAACATGCATTTTGAAAAGTTTCATAGAATCTAGTTTTCAGATGATTTTTTTGCATGGGCTTCCATAATAACCTTCCCTCTTAACATATATAAATGATCTATCAAGTCTCGTATCATTTCGAATAGTCCACAATTAACTTTGATTTTTTTGACCGAAACTAGTGCAATAATATACTATGATTTTTGACTGAAACTTGCATTTCGAAAAGTTTCATAGAATATAGTTTTCAGATGATTTTCATGCATGGACTTCCATCATAACCTTCCCTCTTAACATATATAAATGATCTGAAAAGTCTCGTATCATTTCAAATAGTCACCAATTAAATTCGATATTTTTGACCGAAACTAGTGTATAATATAATATGATTTTTGACCGAAACTTGCATTTCGAAAAGTTTCATAGAATCTAGTTTTCAGATGATTTTTTTGCATGGACTTCCATCATAACCTTCCCTCTTAACATTTATAAATGATCTGAAAAGTCTCGTATCATTTCAAATAATCCCCAATTAAATTCGATATTTTTGACCGAAACTAGTGTATAATATACTATGATTTTTGACCGAAACATGCATTTTGAAAAGTTTCATAGAATCTAGTTTTCAGATGATTTTTTTGCATGGGCTTCCATAATAACCTTCCCTCTTAACATATATAAATGATCTGTCAAGTCTCGTATCATTTCGAATAGTCCACAATTAAATTTGTTTTTTTTGACCGAAACTAGTGCAATAATATACTATGATTTTTGACCGAAACTTGCATTTCGAAAAGTTTCATAGAATATAGTTTTCAAATGATTTTCTTGCATGGACTTCCATCATAACCTTCCCTCTTAACATATATAAATGATCTGAAAAGTCTCGTATCATTTCAAATAGTCACCAATTAAATTCGATATTTTTGACCGAAACTAGTGTATAATATACTATGATGTTTGACCGAAACTTGCATTTCGAAAAGTTTCATAGAATATAGTTTTCAGATGATTTTTTTGCATGGACTTCCATCATAACCTGCCCTCTTAACAGATATAAATGATCTGAAAAGTATCGTATCATTTCAAATAGTTCCCAATTAAATTCGATATTTTTGACAGAAACTAGTGTATAATATACTATGATTTTTGACCGAAACTTGCATTTCGAAAAGTTTCATAGAATATAGTTTTCAGATGATTTTTTTGCATGGACTTCCATCATAACCTTCCCTCTTAACATTTATAAATGATCTGAAAAGTCTCGTATCATTTCAAATAATCCCCAATTAAATTCGATATTTTTGACCGAAACTAGTGTATAATATACAATGATTTTTGACCGAAACATGCATTTTGAAAAGTTTCATAGAATCTAGTTTTCAGATGATTTTTTTGCACGGGCTTCCATAATAACCTTCCCTCTTAACATATATAAATGATCTGTCAAGTCTCGTATCATTTCAAATAGTCCACAATTAAATTTAATTTTTTTGACTGAAACTAGTGTATAATATACTATGATTTTTGACCGAAACATGCATTTTGAAAAGTTTCATAGAATCTAGTTTTCAGATGATTTTTTTGCATGGGCTTCCATAATAACCTTCCCTCTTAACATATATAAATGATCTATCAAGTCTCGTATCATTTCGAATAGTCCACAATTAACTTTGATTTTTTTGACCGAAACTAGTGCAATAATATACTATGATTTTTGACCGAAACTTGCATTTCGAAAAGTTTCATAGAATATAGTTTTCAGATGATTTTCATGCATGGACTTCCATCATAACCTTCCCTCTTAACATATATAAATGATCTGAAAAGTCTCGTATCATTTCAAATAGTCACCAATTAAATTCGATATTTTTGACCGAAACTAGTGTATAATATAATATGATTTTTGACCGAAACTTGCATTTCGAAAAGTTTCATAGAATCTAGTTTTCAGATGATTTTTTTGCATGGACTTCCATCATAACCTTCCCTCTTAACATTTATAAATGATCTGAAAAGTCTCGTATCATTTCAAATAATCCCCAATTAAATTCGATATTTTTGACCGAAACTAGTGTATAATATACTATGATTTTTGACCGAAACATGCATTTTGAGAAGTTTCATAGAATCTAGTTTTCAGATGATTTTTTTGCATGGGCTTCCATAATAACCTTCCCTCTTAACATATATAAATGATCTGTCAAGTCTCGTATCATTTCGAATAGTCCACAATTAAATTTGTTTTTTTTGACCGAAACTAGTGCAATAATATACTATGATTTTTGACCGAAACTTGCATTTCGAAAAGTTTCATAGAATATAGTTTTCAAATGATTTTCTTGCATGGACTTCCATCATAACCTTCCCTCTTAACATATATAAATGATCTGAAAAGTCTCGTATCATTTCAAATAGTCCCCAATTAAATTCGATATTTTTGACCGAAACTAGTGTATAATATACTATGATTTTTGACCGAAACATGCATTTTGAAAAGTTTCATAGAATCTAGTTTTCAGATGATTTTTTTGCACGGGCTTCCATAATAACCTTCCCTCTTAACATATATAAATGATCTGTCAAGTCTCGTATCATTTCAAATAGTCCACAATTAAATTTAATTTTTTTGACTGAAACTAGTGTATAATATACTATGATTTTTGACCGAAACATGCATTTTGAAAAGTTTCATAGAATCTAGTTTTCAGATGATTTTTTTGCATGGGCTTCCATAATAACCTTCCCTCTTAACATATATAAATGATCTATCAAGTCTCGTATCATTTCGAATAGTCCACAATTAACTTTGATTTTTTTGACCGAAACTAGTGCAATAATATACTATGATTTTTGACCGAAACTTGCATTTCGAAAAGTTTCATAGAATATAGTTTTCAGATGATTTTCATGCATGGACTTCCATCATAACCTTCCCTCTTAACATATATAAATGATCTGAAAAGTCTCGTATCATTTCAAATAGTCACCAATTAAATTCGATATTTTTGACCGAAACTAGTGTATAATATAATATGATTTTTGACCGAAACTTGCATTTCGAAAAGTTTCATAGAATCTAGTTTTCAGATGATTTTTTTGCATGGACTTCCATCATAACCTTCCCTCTTAACATTTATAAATGATCTGAAAAGTCTCGTATCATTTCAAATAATCCCCAATTAAATTCGATATTTTTGACCGAAACTAGTGTATAATATACTATGATTTTTGACCGAAACATGCATTTTGAAAAGTTTCATAGAATCTAGTTTTCAGATGATTTTTTTGCATGGGCTTCCATAATAACCTTCCCTCTTAACATATATAAATGATCTGTCAAGTCTCGTATCATTTCGAATAGTCCACAATTAAATTTGTTTTTTTTGACCGAAACTAGTGCAATAATATACTATGATTTTTGACCGAAACTTGCATTTCGAAAAGTTTCATAGAATATAGTTTTCAAATGATTTTCTTGCATGGACTTCCATCATAACCTTCCCTCTTAACATATATAAATGATCTGAAAAGTCTCGTATCATTTCAAATAGTCCCCAATTAAATTCGATATTTTTGACCGAAACTAGTGTATAATATACTATGATTTTTGACCGAAACATGCATTTTGAAAAGTTTCATAGAATCTAGTTTTCAGATGATTTTTTTGCACGGGCTTCCATAATAACCTTCCCTCTTAACATATATAAATGATCTGTCAAGTCTCGTATCATTTCAAATAGTCCACAATTAAATTTAATTTTTTTGACTGAAACTAGTGTATAATATACTATGATTTTTGACCGAAACATGCATTTTGAAAAGTTTCATAGAATCTAGTTTTCAGATGATTTTTTTGCATGGGCTTCCATAATAACCTTCCCTCTTAACATATATAAATGATCTATCAAGTCTCGTATCATTTCGAATAGTCCACAATTAACTTTGATTTTTTTGACCGAAACTAGTGCAATAATATACTATGATTTTTGACCGAAACTTGCATTTCGAAAAGTTTCATAGAATATAGTTTTCAGATGATTTTCATGCATGGACTTCCATCATAACCTTCCCTCTTAACATATATAAATGATCTGAAAAGTCTCGTATCATTTCAAATAGTCACCAATTAAATTCGATATTTTTGACCGAAACTAGTGTATAATATAATATGATTTTTGACCGAAACTTGCATTTCGAAAAGTTTCATAGAATCTAGTTTTCAGATGATTTTTTTGCATGGACTTCCATCATAACCTTCCCTCTTAACATTTATAAATGATCTGAAAAGTCTCGTATCATTTCAAATAATCCCCAATTAAATTCGATATTTTTGACCGAAACTAGTGTATAATATACTATGATTTTTGACCGAAACATGCATTTTGAAAAGTTTCATAGAATCTAGTTTTCAGATGATTTTTTTGCATGGGCTTCCATAATAACCTTCCCTCTTAACATATATAAATGATCTGTCAAGTCTCGTATCATTTCGAATAGTCCACAATTAAATTTGTTTTTTTTGACCGAAACTAGTGCAATAATATACTATGATTTTTGACCGAAACTTGCATTTCGAAAAGTTTCATAGAATATAGTTTTCAAATGATTTTTTTGCATGGACTTCCATCATAACCTTCCCTCTTAACATTTATAAATGATCTGAAAAGTCTCGTATCATTTCAAATAATCCCCAATTAAATTCGATATTTTTGACCGAAACTAGTGTATAATATACTATGATTTTTGACCGAAACATGCATTTTGAAAAGTTTCATAGAATCTAGTTTTCAGATGATTTTTTTGCATGGGCTTCCATAATAACCTTCCCTCTTAACATATATAAATGATCTGTCAAGTCTCGTATCATTTCGAATAGTCCACAATTAAATTTGTTTTTTTTGACCGAAACTAGTGCAATAATATACTATGATTTTTGACCGAAACTTGCATTTCGAAAAGTTTCATAGAATATAATTTTCAAATGATTTTCTTGCATGGACTTCCATCATAACCTTCCCTCTTAACATATATAAATGATCTGAAAAGTCTCGTATCATTTCAAATAGTCACCAATTAAATTCGATATTTTTGACCGAAACTAGTGTATAATATAATATGATTTTTGACCGAAACTTGCATTTCGAAAAGTTTCATAGAATCTAGTTTTCAGATGATTTTCTTGCATGGACTTCCATCGTAACCTTCCCTCTTAACATATATAAATGATCTGTCAAGTCTCGTATCATTTCAAATAGTCCACAATTAAATTTGATTTTTTTGACTGAAACTAGTGTATAATATACTATGATTTTTTACCGAAACTTGGATTTCGAAAAGTTTCATAGAATATTATTTTCTGATGATTTTTTTGCATGGACTTCCATCATAAACTTCCCTCTTAACATATAAAAATGATCTGAAAAGTCTCGTATCATTTCAAATAGTCACCAATTAAATTCGATATTTTTGACCGAAACTAGTGTATAATATAATATGATTTTTGACCGAAACATGCATTTCGAAAAGTTTCATAGAATCTAGTTTTCAGATGATTTTCTTGCATGGACTTCCATCGTAATCTTCCCTCTTAACATATATAAATGATCTGTCAAGTCTCGTATCATTTCAAATAGTCCACAATTAAATTTGATTTTTTTGACTGAAACTAGTGTATAATATACTATGATTTTTGACCGAAACTTGCATTTCGAAAAGTTTCATAGAATATAGTTTTCAGATGATTTTTTTGCATGGACTTCCATCATAACCTGCCCTCTTAACAGATATAAATGATCTGAAAAGTATCGTATCATTTCAAATAGTTCCCAATTAAATTCGATATTTTTGACAGAAACTAGTGTATAATATACTATGATTTTTGACCGAAACTTGCATTTCGAAAAGTTTCATAGAATATAGTTTTCAGATGATTTTTTTGCATGGACTTCCATCATAACCTTCCCTCTTAACATATATAAATGATCTGAAAAGTCTCGTATCATTTCAAATAGTCCCCAATTAAATTCGATATTTTTGACCGAAACTAGTGTATAATATACTATGATTTTTGACCGAAACATGCATTTTGAAAAGTTTCATAGAATCTAGTTTTCAGATGATTTTTTTGCACGGGCTTCCATAATAACCTTCCCTCTTAACATATATAAATGATCTGTCAAGTCTCGTATCATTTCAAATAGTCCACAATTAAATTTAATTTTTTTGACTGAAACTAGTGTATAATATACTATGATTTTTGACCGAAACATGCATTTTGAAAAGTTTCATAGAATCTAGTTTTCAGATGATTTTTTTGCATGGGCTTCCATAATAACCTTCCCTCTTAACATATATAAATGATCTGTCAAGTCTCGTATCATTTCGAATAGTCCACAATTAACTTTGATTTTTTTGACCGAAACTAGTGCAATAATATACTATGATTTTTGACCGAAACTTGCATTTCGAAAAGTTTCATAGAATATAGTTTTCAGATGATTTTCATGCATGGACTTCCATCATAACCTTCCCTCTTAACATATATAAATGATCTGAAAAGTCTCGTATCATTTCAAATAGTCACCAATTAAATTCGATATTTTTGACCGAAACTAGTGTATAATATAATATGATTTTTGACCGAAACTTGCATTTTGAAAAGTTTCATAGAATCTAGTTTTCAGATGATTTTCTTGCATGGACTTCCATCGTAATCGTCCCTCTTAACATATATAAATGATCTGTCAAGTCTCGTATCATTTCAAATAGTCCACAATTAAATTTGATTTTTTTGACTGAAACTAGTGTATAATATACTATGATTTTTGACCGAAACTTGCATTTCGAAAAGTTTCATAGAATATAGTTTTCAGATGATTTTTTTGCATGGACTTCCATCATAACCTGCCCTCTTAACAGATGTAAATGATCTGAAAAGTATCGTATCATTTCAAATAGTCCCCAATTAAATTCGATATTTTTGACCGAAACTAGTGTATAATATACTATGATTTTTGACCGAAACATGCATTTTGAAAAGTTTCATAGAATCTAGTTTTCAGATGATTTTTTTGCACGGGCTTCCATAATAACCTTCCCTCTTAACATATATAAATGATCTGTCAAGTCTCGTATCATTTCAAATAGTCCACAATTAAATTTAATTTTTTTGACTGAAACTAGTGTATAATATACTATGATTTTTGACCGAAACATGCATTTTGAAAAGTTTCATAGAATCTAGTTTTCAGATGATTTTTTTGCATGGGCTTCCATAATAACCTTCCCTCTTAACATATATAAATGATCTGTCAAGTCTCGTATCATTTCGAATAGTCCACAATTAACTTTGATTTTTTTGTCCGAAACTAGTGCAATAATATACTATGATTTTTGACCGAAACTTGCATTTCGAAAAGTTTCATAGAATATAGTTTTCAGATGATTTTCATGCATGGACTTCCATCATAACCTTCCCTCTTAACATATATAAATGATCTGAAAAGTCTCGTATCATTTCAAATAGTCACCAATTAAATTCGATATTTTTGACCGAAACTAGTGTATAATATAATATGATTTTTGACCGAAACTTGCATTTCGAAAAGTTTCATAGAATCTAGTTTTCAGATGATTTTCTTGCATGGACTTCCATCGTAATCGTCCCTCTTAACATATATAAATGATCTGTCTAGTCTCGTATCATTTCAAATAGTCCACAATTAAATTTGATTTTTTTGACTGAAACTAGTGTATAATATACTATGATTTTTGACCGAAACATGCATTTCGAAAAGTTTCATAGAATATAGTTTTCAGATGATTTTTTTGCATGGGCTTCCATAATAACCTTCCCTCTTAACATATATAAATGATCTGTCAAGTCTCGTATCATTTCGAATAGTCCACAATTAACTTTTATTTTTTTGACCGAAACTAGTGCAATAATATACTATGATTTTTGACCGAAACTTGCATTTCGAAAAGTTTCAAAGAATATAGTTTTCAGATGATTTTCATGCATGGACTTCCATCATAACCTGCCCTCTTAACATATATAAATGATCTGAAAAGTATCGTATCATTTCAAATAGTCCCCAATTAAATTCGATATTTTTGACCGAAACTAGTGTATAATATACTATGATTTTTGACCGAAACATGCATTTTGAAAAGTTTCATAGAATCTAGTTTTCAGATGATTTTTTTGCACGGGCTTCCATAATAACCTTCCCTCTTAACATATATAAATGATCTGTCAAGTCTCGTATCATTTCAAATAGTCCACAATTAAATTTAATTTTTTTGACTGAAACTAGTGTATAATATACTATGATTTTTGACCGAAACATGCATTTTGAAAAGTTTCATAGAATCTAGTTTTCAGATGATTTTTTTGCATGGGCTTCCATAATAACCTTCCCTCTTAACATATATAAATGATCTGTCAAGTCTCGTATCATTTCGAATAGTCCACAATTAACTTTGATTTTTTTGTCCGAAACTAGTGCAATAATATACTATGATTTTTGACCGAAACTTGCATTTCGAAAAGTTTCATAGAATATAGTTTTCAGATGATTTTCATGCATGGACTTCCATCATAACCTTCCCTCTTAACATATATAAATGATCTGAAAAGTCTCGTATCATTTCAAATAGTCACCAATTAAATTCGATATTTTTGACCGAAACTAGTGTATAATATAATATGATTTTTGACCGAAACTTGCGTTTCGAAAAGTTTCATAGAATCTAGTTTTCAGATGATTTTCTTGCATGGACTTCCATCGTAATCGTCCCTCTTAACATATATAAATGATCTGTCAAGTCTCGTATCATTTCAAATAGTCCACAATTAAATTTGATTTTTTTGACTGAAACTAGTGTATAATATACTATGATTTTTGACCGAAACATGCATTTCAAAAAGTTTCATAGAATATAGTTTTCAGATGATTTTTTTGCATGGGCTTCCATAATAACCTTCCCTCTTAACATATATAAATGATCTGTCAAGTCTCGTATCATTTCGAATAGTCCACAATTAACTTTTATTTTTTTGACCGAAACTAGTGCAATAATATACTATGATTTTTGACCGAAACTTGCATTTCGAAAAGTTTCAAAGAATATAGTTTTCAGATGATTTTCATGCATGGACTTCCATCATAACCTACCCTCTTAACATATATAAATGATCTGAAAAGTATCGTATCATTTCAAATAGTCCCCAATTAAATTCGATATTTTTGACCGAAACTAGTGTATAATATACTATGATTTTTGACCGAAACATGCATTTTGAAAAGTTTCATAGAATCTAGTTTTCAGATGATTTTTTTGCACGGGCTTCCATAATAACCTTCCCTCTTAACATATATAAATGATCTGTCAAGTCTCGTATCATTTCAAATAGTCCACAATTAAATTAAATTTTTTTGACTGAAACTAGTGTATAATATACTATGATTTTTGACCGAAACATGCATTTTGAAAAGTTTCATAGAATCTAGTTTTCAGATGATTTTTTTGCATGGGCTTCCATAATAACCTTCCCTCTTAACATATATAAATGATCTGTCAAGTCTCGTATCATTTCGAATAGTCCACAATTAACTTTGATTTTTTTGTCCGAAACTAGTGCAATAATATACTATGATTTTTGACCGAAACTTGCATTTCGAAAAGTTTCATAGAATATAGTTTTCAGATGATTTTCATGCATGGACTTCCATCATAACCTTCCCTCTTAACATATATAAATGATCTGAAAAGTCTCGTATCATTTCAAATAGTCACCAATTAAATTCGATATTTTTGACCGAAACTAGTGTATAATATAATATGATTTTTGACCGAAACTTGCGTTTCGAAAAGTTTCATAGAATCTAGTTTTCAGATGATTTTCTTGCATGGACTTCCATCGTAATCGTCCCTCTTAACATATATAAATGATCTGTCAAGTCTCGTATCATTTCAAATAGTCCACAATTAAATTTGATTTTTTTGACTGAAACTAGTGTATAATATACTATGATTTTTGACCGAAACATGCATTTCAAAAAGTTTCATAGAATATAGTTTTCAGATGATTTTTTTGCATGGGCTTCCATAATAACCTTCCCTCTTAACATATATAAATGATCTGTCAAGTCTCGTATCATTTCGAATAGTCCACAATTAACTTTTATTTTTTTGACCGAAACTAGTGCAATAATATACTATGATTTTTGACCGAAACTTGCATTTCGAAAAGTTTCAAAGAATATAGTTTTCAGATGATTTTCATGCATGGACTTCCATCATAACCTTCCCTCTTAACATATATAAATGATCTGAAAAGTCTCGTATCATTTCAAATAGTCACCAATTAAATTCGATATTTTTGACCGAAACTAGTGTATAATATAATATGATTTTTGACCGAAACTTGCGTTTCGAAAAGTTTCATAGAATCTAGTTTTCAGATGATTTTCTTGCATGGACTTCCATCGTAATCGTCCCTCTTAACATATATAAATGATCTGTCAAGTCTCGTATCATTTCAAATAGTCCACAATTAAATTTGATTTTTTTGACTGAAACTAGTGTATAATATACTATGATTTTTGACCGAAACATGCATTTCGAAAAGTTTCATAGAATATAGTTTTCAGATGACTTTTTTGCATGGGCTTCCATAATAACCTTCCCTCTTAACATATATAAATGATCTGTCAAGTCTCGTATCATTTCGAATAGTCCACAATTAACTTTTATTTTTTTGACCGAAACTAGTGCAATAATATACTATGATTTTTGACCGAAACTTGCATTTCGAAAAGTTTCAAAGAATATAGTTTTCAGATGATTTTCATGCATGGACTTCCATCATAACCTGCCCTCTTAACAGATATAAATGATCTGAAAAGTATCGTATCATTTCAAATAGTCCCCAATTAAATTCGATATTTTTGACCGAAACTAGTGTATAATATACTATGATTTTTAACCAAAAAATGCATTTTGAAAAGTTTCATAGAATCTAGTTTTCAGATGATTTTTTTGCACGGGCTTCCATAATAACCTTCCCTCTTAACATATATAAATGATCTGTCAAGTCTCGTATCATTTCAAATAGTCCACAATTAAATTTAATTTTTTTGACTGAAACTAGTGTATAATATACTATGATTTTTGACCGAAACATGCATTTTGAAAAGTTTCATAGAATCTAGTTTTCAGATGATTTTTTTGCATGGGCTTCCATAATAACCTTCCCTCTTAACATATATAAATGATCTGTCAAGTCTCGTATCATTTCGAATAGTCCACAATTAACTTTGATTTTTTTGACCGAAACTAGTGCAATAATATACTATGATTTTTGACCGAAACTTGCATTTCGAAAAGTTTCATAGAATATAGTTTTCAGATGATTTTCATGCATGGACTTCCATCATAACCTTCCCTCTTAACATATATAAATGAACTGAAAAGTCTCGTATCATTTCAAATAGTCACCAATTAAATTCGATATTTTTGACCGAAACTAGTGTATAATATAATATGATTTTTGACCGAAACTTGCATTTCGAAAAGTTTCATAGAATCTAGTTTTCAGATGATTTTCTTGCATGGACTTCCATCGTAATCGTCCCTCTTAACATATATAAATGATCTGTCAAGTCTCGTATCATTTCAAATAGTCCACAATTAAATTTGATTTTTTTGACTGAAACTAGTGTATAATATACTATGATTTTTGACCGAAACTTGCATTTCGAAAAGTTTCATAGAATATAGTTTTCAGATGATTTTTTTGCATGGACTTCCATCATAACCTGCCCTCTTAACAGATGTAAATGATCTGAAAAGTATCGTATCATTTCAAATAGTCCCCAATTAAATTCGATATTTTTGACCGAAACTAGTGTATAATATACTATGATTTTTGACCGAAACATGCATTTTGAAAAGTTTCATAGAATTTAGTTTTCAGATGATTTTTTTGCACGGGCTTCCATAATAACCTTCCCTCTTAACATATATAAATGATCTGTCAAGTCTCGTATCATTTCAAATAGTCCACAATTAAATTTAATTTTTTTGACTGAAACTAGTGTATAATATACTATGATTTTTGACCGAAACATGCATTTTGAAAAGTTTCATAGAATCTAGTTTTCAGATGATTTTTTTGCATGGGCTTCCATAATAACCTTCCCTCTTAACATATATAAATGATCTGTCAAGTCTCGTATCATTTCGAATAGTCCACAATTAACTTTGATTTTTTTGTCCGAAACTAGTGCAATAATATACTATGATTTTTGACCGAAACTTGCATTTCGAAAAGTTTCATAGAATATAGTTTTCAGATGATTTTCATGCATGGACTTCCATCATAACCTTCCCTCTTAACATATATAAATGATCTGAAAAGTCTCGTATCATTTCAAATAGTCACCAATTAAATTCGATATTTTTGACCGAAACTAGTGTATAATATAATATGATTTTTGACCGAAACTTGCGTTTCGAAAAGTTTCATAGAATCTAGTTTTCAGATGATTTTCTTGCATGGACTTCCATCGTAATCGTCCCTCTTAACATATATAAATGATCTGTCAAGTCTCGTATCATTTCAAATAGTCCACAATTAAATTTGATTTTTTTGACTGAAACTAGTGTATAATATACTATGATTTTTGACCGAAACATGCATTTCGAAAAGTTTCATAGAATATAGTTTTCAGATGATTTTTTTGCATGGGCTTCCATAATAACCTTCCCTCTTAACATATATAAATGATCTGTCAAGTCTCGTATCATTTCGAATAGTCCACAATTAACTTTTATTTTTTTGACCGAAACTAGTGCAATAATATACTATGATTTTTGACCGAAACTTGCATTTCGAAAAGTTTCAAAGAATATAGTTTTCAGATGATTTTCATGCATGGACTTCCATCATAACCTTCCCTCTTAACATATATAAATGATCTGAAAAGTCTCGTATCATTTCAAATAGTCACCAATTAAATTCGATATTTTTGACCGAAACTAGTGTATAATATAATATGATTTTTGACCGAAACTTGCGTTTCGAAAAGTTTCATAGAATCTAGTTTTCAGATGATTTTCTTGCATGGACTTCCATCGTAATCGTCCCTCTTAACATATATAAATGATCTGTCAAGTCTCGTATCATTTCAAATAGTCCACAATTAAATTTGATTTTTTTGACTGAAACTAGTGTATAATATACTATGATTTTTGACCGAAACATGCATTTCGAAAAGTTTCATAGAATATAGTTTTCAGATGATTTTTTTGCATGGGCTTCCATAATAACCTTCCCTCTTAACATATATAAATGATCTGTCAAGTCTCGTATCATTTCGAATAGTCCACAATTAACTTTTATTTTTTTGACCGAAACTAGAGCAATAATATACTATGATTTTTGACCGAAACTTGCATTTCGAAAAGTTTCAAAGAATATAGTTTTCAGATGATTTTCATGCATGGACTTCCATCATAACCTGCCCTCTTAACAGATATAAATGATCTGAAAAGTATCGTATCATTTCAAATAGTCCCCAATTAAATTCGATATTTTTGACCGAAACTAGTGTATAATATACTATGATTTTTAACCAAAAAATGCATTTTGAAAAGTTTCATAGAATCTAGTTTTCAGATGATTTTTTTGCACGGGCTTCCATAATAACCTTCCCTCTTAACATATATAAATGATCTGTCAAGTCTCGTATCATTTCAAATAGTCCACAATTAAATTTAATTTTTTTGACTGAAACTAGTGTATAATATACTATGATTTTTGACCGAAACATGCATTTTGAAAAGTTTCATAGAATCTAGTTTTCAGATGATTTTTTTGCATGGGCTTCCATAATAACCTTCCCTCTTAACATATATAAATGATCTGTCAAGTCTCGTATCATTTCGAATAGTCCACAATTAACTTTGATTTTTTTGACCGAAACTAGTGCAATAATATACTATGATTTTTGACCGAAACTTGCATTTCGAAAAGTTTCATAGAATATAGTTTTCAGATGATTTTCATGCATGGACTTCCATCATAACCTTCCCTCTTAACATATATAAATGAACTGAAAAGTCTCGTATCATTTCAAATAGTCACCAATTAAATTCGATATTTTTGACCGAAACTAGTGTATAATATAATATGATTTTTGACCGAAACTTGCATTTCGAAAAGTTTCATAGAATCTAGTTTTCAGATGATTTTCTTGCATGGACTTCCATCGTAATCGTCCCTCTTAACATATATAAATGATCTGTCAAGTCTCGTATCATTTCAAATAGTCCACAATTAAATTTGATTTTTTTGACTGAAACTAGTGTATAATATACTATGATTTTTGACCGAAACTTGCATTTCGAAAAGTTTCATAGAATATAGTTTTCAGATGATTTTTTTGCATGGACTTCCATCATAACCTGCCCTCTTAACAGATGTAAATGATCTGAAAAGTATCGTATCATTTCAAATAGTCCCCAATTAAATTCGATATTTTTGACCGAAACTAGTGTATAATATACTATGATTTTTGACCGAAACATGCATTTTGAAAAGTTTCATAGAATCTAGTTTTCAGATGATTTTTTTGCACGGGCTTCCATAATAACCTTCCCTCTTAACATATATAAATGATCTGTCAAGTCTCGTATCATTTCAAATAGTCCACAATTAAATTTAATTTTTTTGACTGAAACTAGTGTATAATATACTATGATTTTTGACCGAAACATGCATTTTGAAAAGTTTCATAGAATCTAGTTTTCAGATGATTTTTTTGCATGGGCTTCCATAATAACCTTCCCTCTTAACATATATAAATGATCTGTCAAGTCTCGTATCATTTCGAATAGTCCACAATTAACTTTGATTTTTTTGTCCGAAACTAGTGCAATAATATACTATGATTTTTGACCGAAACTTGCATTTCGAAAAGTTTCATAGAATATAGTTTTCAGATGATTTTCATGCATGGACTTCCATCATAACCTTCCCTCTTAACATATATAAATGATCTGAAAAGTCTCGTATCATTTCAAATAGTCACCAATTAAATTCGATATTTTTGACCGAAACTAGTGTATAATATAATATGATTTTTGACCGAAACTTGCATTTCGAAAAGTTTCATAGAATCTAGTTTTCAGATGATTTTCTTGCATGGACTTCCATCGTAATCGTCCCTCTTAACATATATAAATGATCTGTCAAGTCTCGTATCATTTCAAATAGTCCACAATTAAATTTGATTTTTTTGACTGAAACTAGTGTATAATATACTATGATTTTTGACCGAAACATGCATTTCGAAAAGTTTCATAGAATATAGTTTTCAGATGATTTTTTTGCATGGGCTTCCATAATAACCTTCCCTCTTAACATATATAAATGATCTGTCAAGTCTCGTATCATTTCGAATAGTCCACAATTAACTTTTATTTTTTTGACCGAAACTAGTGCAATAATATACTATGATTTTTGACCGAAACTTGCATTTCGAAAAGTTTCAAAGAATATAGTTTTCAGATGATTTTCATGCATGGACTTCCATCATAACCTGCCCTCTTAACAGATATAAATGATCTGAAAAGTATCGTATCATTTCAAATAGTCCCCAATTAAATTCGATATTTTTGACCGAAACTAGTGTATAATATACTATGATTTTTGACCGAAACATGCATTTTGAAAAGTTTCATAGAATCTAGTTTTTAGATGATTTTTTTGCACGGGCTTCCATAATAACCTTCCCTCTTAACATATATAAATGATCTGTCAAGTCTCGTATCATTTCAAATAGTCCACAATTAAATTTAATTTTTTTGACTGAAACTAGTGTATAATATACTATGATTTTTGACCGAAACATGCATTTTGAAAAGTTTCATAGAATCTAGTTTTCAGATGATTTTTTTGCATGGGCTTCCATAATAACCTTCCCTCTTAACATATATAAATGATCTGTCAAGTCTCGTATCATTTCGAATAGTCCACAATTAACTTTTATTTTTTTGACCAAAACTAGTGCAATAATATACTATGATTTTTGACCGAAACATGCATTTCGAAAAGTTTCAAAGAATATAGTTTTCAGATGATTTTCATGCATGGACTTCCATCATAACCTTCCCTCTTAACATATATAAATGATCTGAAAAGTCTCGTATCATTTCAACTAGTCACCAATTAAATTCGATATTTTTGACCGAAACTAGTGTATAATATAATATGATTTTTGACCGAAACTTGCATTTCGAAAAGTTTCATAGAATCTAGTTTTCAGATGATTTTCTTGCATGGACTTCCATCGTAACCTTCCCTCTTAACATATATAAATGATCTGTCAAGTCTCGTATCATTTCAAATAGTCCACAATTAAATTTGATTTTTTTGACTGAAACTAGTGTATAATATACTATGATTTTTGACCGAAACTTGCATTTCGAAAAGTTTCATAGAATATAGTTTTCAGATGATTTTTTTGCATGGACTTCCATCATAACCTGCCCTCTTAACATATATAAATGATCTGAAAAGTATCGTATCATTTCAAATAGTTCCCAATTAAATTCGATATTTTTGACCGAAACTAGTGTATAATATACTATGATTTTTGACCGAAACTTGCATTTCGAAACGTTTCATAGAATATAGATTTCAGATGATTTTTTTGCATGGACTTCCATCATAACCTTCCCTCTTAACATATATAAATGATCTGAAAAGTCTCGTATCATTTCAAATAGTCCCCAATTAAATTCGATATTTTTGACCGAAACTAGTGTATAATATACTATGATTTTTGACCGAAACATGCATTTTGAAAAGTTTCATAGAATCTAGCTTTCAGAGGATTTTTTTGCACGGGCTTCCATAATAACCTTCCCTCTTAACATATATAAATGATCTGTCAAGTCTCGTATCATTTCAAATAGTCCACAATTAAATTTAATTTTTTTGACTGAAACTAGTGTATAATATACTATGATTTTTGACCGAAACATGCATTTTGAAAAGTTTCATAGAATCTAGTTTTCAGATGATTTTTTTGCACGGGCTTCCATAATAACCTTCCCTCTTAACATATATAAATGATCTGTCAAGTCTCGTATCATTTCAAATAGTCCACAATTAAATTTAATTTTTTTGACTGAAACTAGTGTATAATATACTATGATTTTTGACCGAAACATGCATTTTGAAAAGTTTCATAGAATCTAGTTTTCAGATGATTTTTTTGCATGGGCTTCCATAATAACCTTCCCTCTTAACATATATAAATGATCTGTCAAGTCTCGTATCATTTCGAATAGTCCACAATTAACTTCTATTTTTTTGACCAAAACTAGTGCAATAATATACTATGATTTTTGACCGAAACTTGCATTTCGAAAAGTTTCAAAGAATATAGTTTTCAGATGATTTTCATGCATGGACTTCCATCATAACCTTCCCTCTTAACATATATAAATGATCTGAAAAGTCTCGTATCATTTCAAATAGTCACCAATTAAATTCGATATTTTTGACCGAAACTAGTGTATAATATAATATGATTTTTGACCGAAACTTGCATTTCGAAAAGTTTTATAGAATCTAGTTTTCAGATGATTTTCTTGCATGGACTTCCATCGTAACCTTCCCTCTTAACATATATAAATGATCTGTCAAGTCTCGTATCATTTCAAATAGTCCACAATTAAATTTGATTTTTTTGACTGAAACTAGTGTATAATATACTATGATTTTTGACCGAAACTTGCATTTCGAAAAGTTTCATAGAATATAGTTTTCAGATGATTTTTTTGCATGGACTTCCATCATAACTTGCCCTCTTAACATATATAAATGATCTGAAAAGTATCGTATCATTTCAAATAGTTCCCAATTAAATTCGATATTTTTGACCGAAACTAGTGTATAATATACTTTGATTTTTGACCGAAACTTGCATTTCGAAACGTTTCATAGAATATAGATTTCAGATGATTTTTTTGCATGGACTTCCATCATAACCTTCCCTCTTAACATATATAAATGATATGAAAAGTCTCGTATCATTTCAAATAGTCCCCAATTAAATTCGATATTTCTGACCGAAACTAGTGTATAATATACTATGATTTTTGACCGAAACATGCATTTTGAAAAGTTTCATAGAATATAGTCTTCAGATGATTTTTTTGCACGGGCTTCCATAATAACCTTCCCTCTTAACATATATAAATGATCTTTCAAGTCTCGTATCATTTCAAATAGTCCACAATTAAATTTGATTTTTTTGACTGAAACTAGTGTATAATATACTATGATTTTTGACCGAAACTTGCATTTCGAAAAGTTTCATAGAATATAGTTTTCAGATGATTTTATTGCATGGACTTCCATCGTAACCTGCGCTCTTAACATATATAAATGATCTGAAAAGTCTCGTATCATTTCAAATAGTTCCCAATTAAATTCGATATTTTTGACCGAAACTAGTGTATAATATACTATGATTTTTGACCGAAACTAGCATTTCGAAAAGTTTCATAGAATATAGTTTTCAGATGATTTTCTTGCATGGACTTCCATCATAACCTTCCCTCTTAACATATATAAATGATCTGAAAAGTCTCGTATCATTTCAAATAGTCCCCAATTAAATTCGATATTTTTGATCGAAACTAGTGTATAATATACTATGATTTTTTTACTGAAACTTGCATTTCAAAAAGTTTCATAGAATATAGATTTCAGATGATTTTTTTGCATGGGCTTCCATCATAACCTTCCCTCTTAACATATATAAATGATTTGAAAAGTCTCGTATCATTTCAAATAGTCCCCAATTAAATTCGATATTTCTGACTGAAACAAGTGTATAATATACTATGATTTTTGACCGAAACATGCATTTTGAAAAGTTTCATAGAATCTAGTTTTCAGATGATTTTTTTGCACGGGCTTCCATAATAACCTTCCCTCTTAACATATATAAATGATCTTTCAAGTCTCGTATCATTTCAAATAGTCCACAATTAAATTTGATTTTTTTGACTGAAACTAGTGTATAATATACTATGATTTTTGACCGAAACTTGCATTTCGAAAAGTTTCATAGAATATAGTTTTCAGATGATTTTTTTGCATGGACTTCCATCATAACCTGCGCTCTTAACATATATAAATGATCTGAAAAGTCTCGTATCATTTCAAATAGTTCCCAATTAAATTCGATATTTTTGACCGAAACTAGTGTATAATATACTATGATTTTTGACCGAAACTTGCATTTCGAAAAGTTTCATAGAATATAGTTTTCAGATGATTTTCTTGCATGGACTTCCATCATAACCTTCCCTCTTAACATATATAAATGATCTGAAAAGTCTCCTATCATTTCAAATAGTCCCCAATTAAATTCGATATTTTTGATCGAAACTAGTGTATAATATACTATGATTTTTTACTGAAACTTGCATTTCAAAAAGTTTCATAGAATCTAGTTTTCAGATGATTTTTTTGCATGGGCTTCCATCATAACCTTCCCTCTTAACATATATAAATGATCTGTCAAGTCTCGTATCATTTCAAATAGTCCACAATTAAATTTGATTTTTTTGACCGAAACTAGTGCAATAATATACTATGATTTTTGACCGAAACTTGCATTTCGAAAAGTTTCATAGAATATAGTTTTCAGATGATTTTTTTGCATGGACTTCCATCATAACCTGCGCTCTTAACATATATAAATGATCTGAAAAGTCTCGTATCATTTCAAATAGTTCCCAATTAAATTCGATATTTTTGACCGAAACTAGTGTATAATATACTATGATTTTTGACCGAAACTTGCATTTCGAAAAGTTTCATAGAATATAGTTTTCAGATGATTTTCTTGCATGGACTTCCATCATAACCTTCCCTCTTAACATATATAAATGATCTGAAAAGTCTCCTATCATTTCAAATAGTCCCCAATTAAATTCGATATTTTTGATCGAAACTAGTGTATAATATACTATGATTTTTTACTGAAACTTGCATTTCAAAAAGTTTCATAGAATCTAGTTTTCAGATGATTTTTTTGCATGGGCTTCCATCATAACCTTCCCTCTTAACATATATAAATGATCTGTCAAGTCTCGTATCATTTCAAATAGTCCACAATTAAATTTGATTTTTTTGACCGAAACTAGTGTATAATATACTATGATTTTTGACCGAAACTTGCATTTCGAAAAGTTTCATAGAATATAGTTTTCAGATGATTTTTTTGCATGGACTTCCATCATAATCTTCCCTCTTAACATATATAAATGATCTGAAAAGTATCGTATCATTTCAAATAGTTCCCAATTAAATTCGATATTTTTGACCGAAACTAGTGTATAATATACTATGATTTTTGACCGAAACTTGCATTTCGAAACGTTTCATAGAATATAGATTTCAGATGATTTTTTTGCATGGACTTCCATCATAACCTTCCCTCTTAACATATATAAATGATCTGAAAAGTCTCGTATCATTTCAAATAGTCCCCAATTAAATTCGATATTTCTGACCGAAACTAGTGTATAATATACTATGATTTTTGACCGAAACATGCATTTTGAAAAGTTTCATAGAATATAGTCTTCAGATGATTTTTTTGCACGGGCTTCCATAATAACCTTCCCTCTTAACATATATAAATGATCTTTCAAGTCTCGTATCATTTCAAATAGTCCACAATTAAATTTGATTTTTTTGACTGAAACTAGTGTATAATATACTATGATTTTTGACCGAAACTTGCATTTCGAAAAGTTTCATAGAATATAGTTTTCAGATGATTTTATTGCATGGACTTCCATCGTAACCTGCGCTCTTAACATATATAAATGATCTGAAAAGTCTCGTATCATTTCAAATAGTTCCCAATTAAATTCGATATTTTAGACCGAAACTAGTGTATAATATACTATGATTTTTGACCGAAACTAGCATTTCGAAAAGTTTCATAGAATATAGTTTTCAGATGATTTTCTTGCATGGACTTCCATCATAACCTTCCCTCTTAACATATATAAATGATCTGAAAAGTCTCGTATCATTTCAAATAGTCCCCAATTAAATTCGATATTTTTGATCGAAACTAGTGTATAATATACTATGATTTTTTTACTGAAACATGCATTTCAAAAAGTTTCATAGAATATAGATTTCAGATGATTTTTTTGCATGGGCTTCCATCATAACCTTCCCTCTTAACATATATAAATGATTTGAAAAGTCTCGTATCATTTCAAATAGTCCCCAATTAAATTCGATATTTCTGACTGAAACAAGTGTATAATATACTATGATTTTTGACCGAAACATGCATTTTGAAAAGTTTCATAGAATCTAGTTTTCAGATGATTTTTTTGCACGGGCTTCCATAATAACCTTCCCTCTTAACATATATAAATGATCTTTCAAGTCTCGTATCATTTCAAATAGTCCACAATTAAATTTGATTTTTTTGACTGAAACTAGTGTATAATATACTATGATTTTTGACCGAAACTTGCATTTCGAAAAGTTTCATAGAATATAGTTTTCAGATGATTTTTTTGCATGGACTTCCATCATAACCTGCGCTCTTAACATATATAAATGATCTGAAAAGTCTCGTATCATTTCAAATAGTTCCCAATTAAATTCGATATTTTTGACCGAAACTAGTGTATAATATACTATGATTTTTGACCGAAACTTGCATTTCGAAAAGTTTCATAGAATATAGTTTTCAGATGATTTTCTTGCATGGACTTCCATCATAACCTTCCCTCTTAACATATATAAATGATCTGAAAAGTCTCCTATCATTTCAAATAGTCCCCAATTAAATTCGATATTTTTGATCGAAACTAGTGTATAATATACTATGATTTTTTACTGAAACTTGCATTTCAAAAAGTTTCATAGAATCTAGTTTTCAGATGATTTTTTTGCATGGGCTTCCATCATAACCTTCCCTCTTAACATATATAAATGATCTGTCAAGTCTCGTATCATTTCAAATAGTCCACAATTAAATTTGATTTTTTTGACCGAAACTAGTGCAATAATATACTATGATTTTTGACCGAAACTTGCATTTCGAAAAGTTTCATAGAATATAGTTTTCAGATGATTTTTTTGCATGGACTTCCATCATAACCTGCGCTCTTAACATATATAAATGATCTGAAAAGTCTCGTATCATTTCAAATAGTTCCCAATTAAATTCGATATTTTTGACCGAAACTAGTGTATAATATACTATGATTTTTGACCGAAACTTGCATTTCGAAAAGTTTCATAGAATATAGTTTTCAGATGATTTTCTTGCATGGACTTCCATCATAACCTTCCCTCTTAACATATATAAATGATCTGAAAAGTCTCCTATCATTTCAAATAGTCCCCAATTAAATTCGATATTTTTGATCGAAACTAGTGTATAATATACTATGATTTTTTACTGAAACTTGCATTTCAAAAAGTTTCATAGAATCTAGTTTTCAGATGATTTTTTTGCATGGGCTTCCATCATAACCTTCCCTCTTAACATATATAAATGATCTGTAAAGTCTCGTATCATTTCAAATAGTCCACAATTAAATTTGATTTTTTTGACCGAAACTAGTGTATAATATACTATGATTTTTGACCGAAACTTGCATTTCGAAAAGTTTCATAGAATATAGTTTTCAGATGATTTTTTTGCATGGACATCCATCATAATCTTCCCTCTTAACATATATAAATGATCTGAAAAGTATCGTATCATTTCAAATAGTTCCCAATTAAATTCGATATTTTTGACCGAAACTAGTGTATAATATACTATGATTTTTGACCGAAACTTGCATTTCGAAACGTTTCATAGAATATAGATTTCAGATGATTTTTTTGCATGGACTTCCATCATAACCTTCCCTCTTAACATATATAAATGATCTGAAAAGTCTCGTATCATTTCAAATAGTCCCCAATTAAATTCGATATTTCTGACCGAAACTAGTGTATAATATACTATGATTTTTGACCGAAACATGCATTTTGAAAAGTTTCATAGAATATAGTCTTCAGATGATTTTTTTGCACGGGCTTCCATAATAACCTTCCCTCTTAACATATATAAATGATCTTTCAAGTCTCGTATCATTTCAAATAGTCCACAATTAAATTTGATTTTTTTGACTGAAACTAGTGTATAATATACTATGATTTTTGACCGAAACTTGCATTTCGAAAAGTTTCATAGAATATAGTTTTCAGATGATTTTATTGCATGGACTTCCATCGTAACCTGCGCTCTTAACATATATAAATGATCTGAAAAGTCTCGTATCATTTCAAATAGTTCCCAATTAAATTCGATATTTTTGACCGAAACTAGTGTATAATATACTATGATTTTTGACCGAAACTAGCATTTCGAAAAGTTTCATAGAATATAGTTTTCAGATGATTTTCTTGCATGGACTTCCATCATAACCTTCCCTCTTAACATATATAAATGATCTGAAAAGTCTCGTATCATTTCAAATAGTCCCCAATTAAATTCGATATTTTTGATCGAAACTAGTGTATAATATACTATGATTTTTTTACTGAAACTTGCATTTCAAAAAGTTTCATAGAATATAGATTTCAGATGATTTTTTTGCATGGGCTTCCATCATAACCTTCCCTCTTAACATATATAAATGATTTGAAAAGTCTCGTATCATTTCAAATAGTCCCCAATTAAATTCGATATTTCTGACTGAAACAAGTGTATAATATACTATGATTTTTGACCGAAACATGCATTTTGAAAAGTTTCATAGAATCTAGTTTTCAGATGATTTTTTTGCACGGGCTTCCATAATAACCTTCCCTCTTAACATATATAAATGATCTTTCAAGTCTCGTATCATTTCAAATAGTCCACAATTAAATTTGATTTTTTTGACTGAAACTAGTGTATAATATACTATGATTTTTGACCGAAACTTGCATTTCGAAAAGTTTCATAGAATATAGTTTTCAGATGATTTTTTTGCATGGACTTCCATCATAACCTGCGCTCTTAACATATATAAATGATCTGAAAAGTCTCGTATCATTTCAAATAGTTCCCAATTAAATTCGATATTTTTGACCGAAACTAGTGTATAATATACTATGATTTTTGACCGAAACTTGCATTTCGAAAAGTTTCATAGAATATAGTTTTCAGATGATTTTCTTGCATGGACTTCCATCATAACCTTCCCTCTTAACATATATAAATGATCTGAAAAGTCTCCTATCATTTCAAATAGTCCCCAATTAAATTCGATATTTTTGATCGAAACTAGTGTATAATATACTATGATTTTTTACTGAAACTTGCATTTCAAAAAGTTTCATAGAATCTAGTTTTCAGATGATTTTTTTGCATGGGCTTCCATCATAACCTTCCCTCTTAACATATATAAATGATCTGTCAAGTCTCGTATCATTTCAAATAGTCCACAATTAAATTTGATTTTTTTGACCGAAACTAGTGCAATAATATACTATGATTTTTGACCGAAACTTGCATTTCGAAAAGTTTCATAGAATATAGTTTTCAGATGATTTTTTTGCATGGACTTCCATCATAACCTGCGCTCTTAACATATATAAATGATCTGAAAAGTCTCGTATCATTTCAAATAGTTCCCAATTAAATTCGATATTTTTGACCGAAACTAGTGTATAATATACTATGATTTTTGACCGAAACTTGCATTTCGAAAAGTTTCATAGAATATAGTTTTCAGATGATTTTCTTGCATGGACTTCCATCATAACCTTCCCTCTTAACATATATAAATGATCTGAAAAGTCTCCTATCATTTCAAATAGTCCCCAATTAAATTCGATATTTTTGATCGAAACTAGTGTATAATATACTATGATTTTTTACTGAAACTTGCATTTCAAAAAGTTTCATAGAATCTAGTTTTCAGATGATTTTTTTGCATGGGCTTCCATCATAACCTTCCCTCTTAACATATATAAATGATCTGTCAAGTCTCGTATCATTTCAAATAGTCCACAATTAAATTTGATTTTTTTGACCGAAACTAGTGTATAATATACTATGATTTTTGACCGAAACTTGCATTTCGAAAAGTTTCATAGAATATAGTTTTCAGATGATTTTTTTGCATGGACTTCCATCATAATCTTCCCTCTTAACATATATAAATGATCTGAAAAGTATCGTATCATTTCAAATAGTTCCCAATTAAATTCGATATTTTTGACCGAAACTAGTGTATAATATACTATGATTTTTGACCGAAACTTGCATTTCGAAACGTTTCATAGAATATAGATTTCAGATGATTTTTTTGCATGGACTTCCATCATAACCTTCCCTCTTAACATATATAAATGATCTGAAAAGTCTCGTATCATTTCAAATAGTCCCCAATTAAATTCGATATTTCTGACCGAAACTAGTGTATAATATACTATGATTTTTGACCGAAACATGCATTTTGAAAAGTTTCATAGAATATAGTCTTCAGATGATTTTTTTGCACGGGCTTCCATAATAACCTTCCCTCTTAACATATATAAATGATCTTTCAAGTCTCGTATCATTTCAAATAGTCCACAATTAAATTTGATTTTTTTGACTGAAACTAGTGTATAATATACTATGATTTTTGACCGAAACTTGCATTTCGAAAAGTTTCATAGAATATAGTTTTCAGATGATTTTATTGCATGGACTTCCATCGTAACCTGCGCTCTTAACATATATAAATGATCTGAAAAGTCTCGTATCATTTCAAATAGTTCCCAATTAAATTCGATATTTTTGACCGAAACTAGTGTATAATATACTATGATTTTTGACCGAAACTAGCATTTCGAAAAGTTTCATAGAATATAGTTTTCAGATGATTTTCTTGCATGGACTTCCATCATAACCTTGCCTCTTAACATATATAAATGATCTGAAAAGTCTCGTATCATTTCAAATAGTCCCCAATTAAATTCGATATTTTTGATCGAAACTAGTGTATAATATACTATGATTTTTTTACTGAAACTTGCATTTCAAAAAGTTTCATAGAATATAGATTTCAGATGATTTTTTTGCATGGGCTTCCATCATAACCTTCCCTCTTAACATATATAAATGATTTGAAAAGTCTCGTATCATTTCAAATAGTCCCCAATTAAATTCGATATTTCTGACTGAAACAAGTGTATAATATACTATGATTTTTGACCGAAACATGCATTTTGAAAAGTTTCATAGAATCTAGTTTTCAGATGATTTTTTTGCACGGGCTTCCATAATAACCTTCCCTCTTAACATATATAAATGATCTTTCAAGTCTCGTATCATTTCAAATAGTCCACAATTAAATTTGATTTTTTTGACTGAAACTAGTGTATAATATACTATGATTTTTGACCGAAACTTGCATTTCGAAAAGTTTCATAGAATATAGTTTTCAGATGATTTTTTTGCATGGACTTCCATCATAACCTGCGCTCTTAACATATATAAATGATCTGAAAAGTCTCGTATCATTTCAAATAGTTCCCAATTAAATTCGATATTTTTGACCGAAACTAGTGTATAATATACTATGATTTTTGACCGAAACTTGCATTTCGAAAAGTTTCATAGAATATAGTTTTCAGATGATTTTCTTGCATGGACTTCCATCATAACCTTCCCTCTTAACATATATAAATGATCTGAAAAGTCTCCTATCATTTCAAATAGTCCCCAATTAAATTCGATATTTTTGATCGAAACTAGTGTATAATATACTATGATTTTTTACTGAAACTTGCATTTCAAAAAGTTTCATAGAATCTAGTTTTCAGATGATTTTTTTGCATGGGCTTCCATCATAACCTTCCCTCTTAACATATATAAATGATCTGTCAAGTCTCGTATCATTTCAAATAGTCCACAATTAAATTTGATTTTTTTGACCGAAACTAGTGCAATAATATACTATGATTTTTGACCGAAACATGCATTTCGAAAAGTTTCATAGAATATAGTTTTCAGATGATTTTTTTGCATGGACTTCCATCATAACCTGCGCTCTTAATATATATAAATGATCTGAAAAGTCTCGTATCATTTCAAATAGTTCCCAATTAAATTCGATATTTTTGACCGAAACTAGTGTATAATATACTATGATTTTTGACCGAAACTTGCATTTCGAAAAGTTTCATAGAATATAGTTTTCAGATGATTTTCTTGCATGGACTTCCATCATAACCTTCCCTCTTAACATATATAAATGATCTGAAAAGTCTCCTATCATTTCAAATAGTCCCCAATTAAATTCGATATTTTTGATCGAAACTAGTGTATAATATACTATGATTTTTTACTGAAACTTGCATTTCAAAAAGTTTCATAGAATCTAGTTTTCAGATGATTTTTTTGCATGGGCTTCCATCATAACCTTCCCTCTTAACATATATAAATGATCTGTCAAGTCTCGTATCATTTCAAATAGTCCACAATTAAATTTGATTTTTTTGACCGAAACTAGTGCAATAATATACTATGATTTTTGACCGAAACTTGCATTTCGAAAAGTTTCATAGAATATAGTTTTCAGATGATTTTCTTGCATGGACTTCCATCATAATCTTCCCTCTTAACATATATAAATGATCTGAAAAGTCTCGTATCATTTCAAATAGTCACCAATTAAATTCGATATTTTTGACCGAAACTAGTGTATAATATACTATGATTTTTGACCGAAACATGCATTTCGAAAAGTTTCATAGAATATAATTTTCAGATGATTTTTTTTGCATGGGTTTCCATGATAAGCTTCCCTCTTAACATATATAAATGATCTGAAAAGTCTCGTATCATTTCAAATAGTCCCCAATTAAATTCGATATTTTTGACCGAAACTAGTGTATAATATACTATGATTTTTGACCGAAACTTGCATTTTGAAAAGTTTCATAGAATCTAGCTTTCAGAGGATTTTTTTGCACGGGCTTCCATAATAACCTTCCCTCTTAACATATATAAATGATCTGTCAAGTCTCGTATCATTTCAAATAGTCCACAATTAAATTTAATTTTTTTGACTGAAACTAGTGTATAATATACTATGATTTTTGACCGAAACATGCATTTCGAAAAGTTTCATAGAATATAGTTTTCAGATTATTTTTTTGCATGGAATTCCATCGTAACCTGCGCTCTTAACATATATAAATGATTTGAAAAGTCTCGTATCATTTCAAATAGTTCCCAATTAAATTCGATAAGTTTGACCGAAACTAGTGTATAATATACTATGATTTTTGACCGAAACTTGCATTTCGAAAAGTTTCATAGAATATAGTTTTCAGATGATTTTCTTGCATGGACTTCCATCTTAACCTTCCCTCTTAACATATATAAATGATCTGAAAAGTCTCGTATCATTTCAAATAGTCACCAATTAAATTCGATATTTTTGATCGAAACAAGTGTATAATATACTATGATTTTTTACTGAAACTTGCATTTCAAAAAGTTTCATAGAATATAGTTTTCAGATGATTTTTTTGCATGGGCTTCCATCATAACCTTCCCTCTTAACATATATAAATGATCTGTCAAGTCTCGTATCATTTCAAATAGTCCACAATTAAATTTGATTTTTTTGACCGAAACTAGTGCAATAATATACTATGATTTTTGACCGAAACTTGCATTTCGAAAAGTTTCATAGAATATAGTTTTCAGATGATTTTCTTGCATGGACTTCCATCATAACCTTCCCTCTTAACATATATAAATGATCTGAAAAGTCTCGTATCATTTCAAATAGTCACCAATTAAATTCGATATTTTTTACCGAAACTAGTGTATAATATAATATGATTTTTGACCGAAACTTGCATTTCGAAAAGTTTCATAGAATCTAGTTTTCAGATGATTTTCTTGCATGGACTTCCATCGTAACCTTCCCTCTTAACATATATAAATGATCTGTCAAGTCTCGTATCATTTCAAATAGTCCACAATTAAATTTGATTTTTTTGACTGAAACTAGTGTATAATATACTATGATTTTTGACTGAAACTTGCATTTCGAAAAGTTTCATAGAATATAGATTTCAGATGATTTTTTGCATGGGCTTCCATCATAACCTTCCCTCTTAACATATATAAATGATCTGAAAAGTCTCGTATCATTTCAAATAGTCCCCAATTAATTTCGATATTTCTGACCGAAACTAGTGTATAATATACTATGATTTTTGACCGAAACATGCATTTTGAAAAGTTTCATAGAATCTAGTTTTCAGATGATTTTTTTGCACGGGCTTCCAAAATAACCTTCCCTCTTAACATATATAAATGATCTTTCAAGTCTCGTATCATTTCAAATAGTCCACAATTAAATTTGATTTTTTTGACTGAAACTAGTGTATAATATACTATGATTTTTGTCCGAAACTTGCATTTCGAAAAGTTTCATAGAATATAGTTTTCAGATGATTTTTTTGCATTGACTTCCATCGTAACCTGCGCTCTTAACATATATAAATGATCTGAAAAGTCTTGTATCATTTCAAATAGTTCCCAATTAAATTCGATATTTTTGACCGAAACTAGTGTATAATATACTATGATTTTTGACCGAAACTTGCATTTCGAAAAGTTTCATAGAATATAGTTTTCAGATGATTTTCTTGCATGGACTTCCATCATAACCTTCCCTCTTAACATATATAAATGATCTGAAAAGTCTCGTATCATTTCAAATAGTCCCCAATTAAATTCGATATTTTTGATCGAAACTAGTGTATAATATACTATGATTTTTTACTGAAACTTGCATTTCAAAAAGTTTCATAGAATCTAGTTTTCAGACAATTTTTTTGCATGGGCTTCCATCATAACCTTCCCTCTTAACATATATAAATGATCTGTCAAGTCTCGTATCATTTCAAATAGTCCACAATTAAATTTGATTTTTTTGACCGAAACTAGTGCAATAATATACTATGATTTTTGACCGAAACTTGCATTTCGAAAAGTTTCATAGAATATAGTTTTCAGATGATTTTCTTGCATGGACTTCCATCATAATCTTCCCTCTTAACATATATAAATGATCTGAAAAGTCTCGTATCATTTCAAATAGTCACCAATTAAATTCGATATTTTTGACCGAAACTAGTGTATAATATACTATGATTTTTGACCGAAACATGCATTTCGAAAAGTTTCATAGAATATAATTTTCAGATGATTTTTTTTGCATGGGTTTCCATGATAAGCTTCCCTCTTAACATATATAAATGATCTGAAAAGTCTCGTATCATTTCAAATAGTCCCCAATTAAATTCGATATTTTTGACCGAAACTAGTGTATAATATACTATGATTTTTGACCGAAACATGCATTTTGAAAAGTTTCATAGAATCTAGCTTTCAGAGGATTTTTTTGCACGGGCTTCCATAATAACCTTCCCTCTTAACATATATAAATGATCTGTCAAGTCTCGTATCATTTCAAATAGTCCACAATTAAATTTAATTTTTTTGACTGAAACTAGTGTATAATATACTATGATTTTTGACCGAAACATGCATTTCGAAAAGTTTCATAGAATATAGTTTTCAGATTATTTTTTTGCATGGAATTCCATCGTAACCTGCGCTCTTAACATATATAAATGATTTGAAAAGTCTCGTATCATTTCAAATAGTTCCCAATTAAATTCGATAAGTTTGACCGAAACTAGTGTATAATATACTATGATTTTTGACCGAAACTTGCATTTCGAAAAGTTTCATAGAATATAGTTTTCAGATGATTTTCTTGCATGGACTTCCATCTTAACCTTCCCTCTTAACATATATAAATGATCTGAAAAGTCTCGTATCATTTCAAATAGTCACCAATTAAATTCGATATTTTTGATCGAAACAAGTGTATAATATACTATGATTTTTTACTGAAACTTGCATTTCAAAAAGTTTCATAGAATATAGTTTTCAGATGATTTTTTTGCATGGGCTTCCATCATAACCTTCCCTCTTAACATATATAAATGATCTGTCAAGTCTCGTATCATTTCAAATAGTCCACAATTAAATTTGATTTTTTTGACCGAAACTAGTGCAATAATATACTATGATTTTTGACCGAAACTTGCATTTCGAAAAGTTTCATAGAATATAGTTTTCAGATGATTTTCTTGCATGGACTTCCATCATAACCTTCCCTCTTAACATATATAAATGATCTGAAAAGTCTCGTATCATTTCAAATAGTCACCAATTAAATTCGATATTTTTTACCGAAACTAGTGTATAATATAATATGATTTTTGACCGAAACTTGCATTTCGAAAAGTTTCATAGAATCTAGTTTTCAGATGATTTTCTTGCATGGACTTCCATCGTAACCTTCCCTCTTAACATATATAAATGATCTGTCAAGTCTCGTATCATTTCAAATAGTCCACAATTAAATTTGATTTTTTTGACTGAAACTAGTGTATAATATACTATGATTTTTGACTGAAACTTGCATTTCGAAAAGTTTCATAGAATATAGATTTCAGATGATTTTTTGCATGGGCTTCCATCATAACCTTCCCTCTTAACATATATAAATGATCTGAAAAGTCTCGTATCATTTCAAATAGTCCCCAATTAATTTCGATATTTCTGACCGAAACTAGTGTATAATATACTATGATTTTTGACCGAAACATGCATTTTGAAAAGTTTCATAGAATCTAGTTTTCAGATGATTTTTTTGCACGGGCTTCCATAATAACCTTCCCTCTTAACATATATAAATGATCTTTCAAGTCTCGTATCATTTCAAATAGTCCACAATTAAATTTGATTTTTTTGACTGAAACTAGTGTATAATATACTATGATTTTTGTCCGAAACTTGCATTTCGAAAAGTTTCATAGAATATAGTTTTCAGATGATTTTTTTGCATGGACTTCCATCGTAACCTGCGCTCTTAACATATATAAATGATCTGAAAAGTCTTGTATCATTTCAAATAGTTCCCAATTAAATTCGATATTTTTGACCGAAACTAGTGTATAATATACTATGATTTTTGACCGAAACTTGCATTTCGAAAAGTTTCATAGAATATAGTTTTCAGATGATTTTCTTGCATGGACTTCCATCATAACCTTCCCTCTTAACATATATAAATGATCTGAAAAGTCTCGTATCATTTCAAATAGTCCCCAATTAAATTCGATATTTTTGATCGAAACTAGTGTATAATATACTATGATTTTTTACTGAAACTTGCATTTCAAAAAGTTTCATAGAATCTAGTTTTCAGACAATTTTTTTGCATGGGCTTCCATCATAACCTTCCCTCTTAACATATATAAATGATCTGTCAAGTCTCGTATCATTTCAAATAGTCCACAATTAAATTTGATTTTTTTGACCGAAACTAGTGCAATAATATACTATGATTTTTGACCGAAACTTGCATTTCGAAAAGTTTCATAGAATATAGTTTTCAGATGATTTTCTTGCATGGACTTCCATCATAATCTTCCCTCTTAACATATATAAATGATCTGAAAAGTCTCGTATCATTTCAAATAGTCACCAATTAAATTCGATATTTTTGACCGAAACTAGTGTATAATATACTATGATTTTTGACCGAAACATGCATTTTGAAAAGTTTCATAGAATATAATTTTCAGATGATTTTTTTGCATGGGCTTCCATGATAAGCTTCCCTCTTAACATATATAAATGATCTGAAAAGTCTCGTATCATTTCAAATAGTCCCCAATTAAATTCGATATTTTTGACAGAAACTAGTGTATAATATACTATGATTTTTGACCGAAACATGCATTTTGAAAAGTTTCATAGAATCTAGTTTTCAGATGATTTTTTTGCACGGGCTTCCATAATAACCTTCCCTCTTAACATATATAAATGATCTGTCAAGTCTCGTATCATTTCAAATAGTCCACAATTAAATTTAATTTTTTTGACTGAAACTAGTGTATAATATACTATGATTTTTGACCGAAACTTGCATTTCGAAAAGTTTCATAGAATATAGTTTTCAGATTATTTTTTTGCATGGAATTCCATCGTAACCTGCGCTCTTAACATATATAAATGATTTGAAAAGTCTCGTATCATTTCAAATAGTTCCCAATTAAATTCGATAAGTTTGACCGAAACTAGTGTATAATATACTATGATTTTTGACCGAAACTTGCATTTCGAAAAGTTTCATAGAATATAGTTTTCAGATGATTTTCTTGCATGGACTTCCATCTTAACCTTCCCTCTTAACATATATAAATGATCTGAAAAGTCTCGTATCATTTCAAATAGTCACCAATTAAATTCGATATTTTTGATCGAAACTAGTGTATAATATACTATGATTTTTTACTGAAACTTGCATTTCAAAAAGTTTCATAGAATATAGTTTTCAGATGATTTTTTTGCATGGGCTTCCATCATAACCTTCCCTCTTAACATATATAAATGATCTGTCAAGTCTCGTATCATTTCAAATAGTCCACAATTAAATTTGATTTTTTTGACTGAAACTAGTGCAATAATATACTATGATTTTTGACCGAAACTTGCATTTCGAAAAGTTTCATAGAATATAGTTTTCAGATGATTTTCTTGCATGGACTTCCATCATAACCTTCCCTCTTAACATATATAAATGATCTGAAAAGTCTCGTATCATTTCAAATAGTCACTAATTAAATTCGATATTTTTTACCGAAACTAGTGTATAATATAATATGATTTTTGACCCAAACTTGCATTTCGAAAAGTTTCATAGAATCTAGTTTTCAGATGATTTTCTTGCATGGACTTCCATCGTAACCTTCCCTCTTAACATATATAAATGATCTGTCAAGTCTCGTATCATTTCAAATAGTCCACAATTAAATTTGATTTTTTTGACTGAAACTAGTGTATAATATACTATGATTTTTGACCGAAACTTGCATTTCGAAAAGTTTCATAGAATATTATTTTCTGATGATTTTTTTGCATGGACTTCCATCATAAACTTCCCTCTTAACATATAAAAATGATCTGAAAAGTCTCGTGTCATTTCATATAGTCACCAATTAAATTCGATATTTTTGACCGAAACTAGTGTATAATATAATATGATTTTTGACCGAAACTTGCATTTCGAAAAGTTTCATAGAATCTAGTTTTCAGATGATTTTCTTGCATGGACTTCCATCGTAATCGTCCCTCTTAACATATATAAATGATCTGTCAAGTCTCGTATCATTTCAAATAGTCCACAATTAAATTTGATTTTTTTGACTGAAACTAGTGCAATAATATACTATGATTTTTGACCGAAACTTGCATTTCGAAAAGTTTCATAGAATATAGTTTTCAGATGATTTTTTTGCATGGACTTCCATCATAACCTTCCCTCTTAACAGATATAAATGATCTGAAAAGTATCGTATCATTTCAAATAGTCACTAATTAAATTCGATATTTTTTACCGAAACTAGTGTATAATATAATATGATTTTTGACCGAAACTTGCATTTCGAAAAGTTTCATAGAATCTAGTTTTCAGATGATTTTCTTGCATGGACTTCCATCGTAACCTTCCCTCTTAACATATATAAATGATCTGTCAAGTCTCGTATCATTTCAAATAGTCCACAATTAAATTTGATTTTTTTGACTGAAACTAGTGCAATAATATACTATGATTTTTGACCGAAACTTGCATTTCGAAAAGTTTCATAGAATATAGTTTTCAGATGATTTTCTTGCATGGACTTCCATCATAACCTTCCCTCTTAACATATATAAATGATCTGAAAAGTCTCGTATCATTTCAAATAGTCACTAATTAAATTCGATATTTTTTACCGAAACTAGTGTATAATATAATATGATTTTTGACCCAAACTTGCATTTCGAAAAGTTTCATAGAATCTAGTTTTCAGATGATTTTCTTGCATGGACTTCCATCGTAATCGTCCCTCTTAACATATATAAATGATCTGTCAAGTCTCGTATCATTTCAAATAGTCCACAATTAAATTTGATTTTTTTGACTGAAATTAGTGTATAGTATACTATGATTTTTGACCGAAACTTGCATTTCGAAAAGTTTCATAGAATATAGTTTTCAGATGATTTTTTTGCATGGACTTCCATCATAACCTGCCCTCTTAACAGATATAAATGATCTGAAAAGTATCGTATCATTTCAAATAGTTCCCAATTAAATTCGATATTTTTGACAGAAACTAGTGTATAATATACAATGATTTTTGACCGAAACTTGCATTTCGAAAAGTTTCATAGAATATAGTTTTCAGATGATTTTTTTGCATGGACTTCCATCATAACCTTCCCTCTTAACATATATAAATGATCTGAAAAGTCTTGTATCATTTCAAATAGTCCCCAATTAAATTCGATATTTTTGACCGAAACTAGTGTATAATATACTATGATTTTTGACCGAAACATGCATTTTGAAAAGTTTCATAGAATCTAGTTTTCAGATGATTTTCTTGCATGGACTTCCATCGTAATCGTCCCTCTTAACATATATAAA
Source organism: Lathyrus aphaca (assembly GCA_963966055.1). Taxonomy (NCBI): domain Eukaryota; kingdom Viridiplantae; phylum Streptophyta; class Magnoliopsida; order Fabales; family Fabaceae; genus Lathyrus; species Lathyrus aphaca. The sequence continues at coordinate 640,680,597 of OZ014520.1, read as the reverse complement.
TGATCTGTCAAGTCTCGTATCATTTCAAATAGTCCACAATTAAATTTGATTTTTTTGACTGAAATTAGTGTATAGTATACTATGATTTTTGACCGAAACTTGCATTTCGAAAAGTTTCATAGAATATAGTTTTCAGATGATTTTTTTGCATGGACTTCCATCATAACCTGCCCTCTTAACAGATATAAATGATCTGAAAAGTATCGTATCATTTCAAATAGTTCCCAATTAAATTCGATATTTTTGACAGAAACTAGTGTATAATATACAATGATTTTTGACCGAAACTTGCATTTCGAAAAGTTTCATAGAATATAGTTTTCAGATGATTTTTTTGCATGGACTTCCATCATAACCTTCCCTCTTAACATATATAAATGATCTGAAAAGTCTTGTATCATTTCAAATAGTCCCCAATTAAATTCGATATTTTTGACCGAAACTAGTGTATAATATACTATGATTTTTGACCGAAACATGCATTTTGAAAAGTTTCATAGAATCTAGTTTTCAGATGATTTTTTTGCATGGGCTTCCATAATAACCTTCCCTCTTAACATATATAAATGATCTGTCAAGTCTCGTATCATTTCTAATAGTCCACAATTAAATTTGATTTTTTTGACCGAAACTAGTGCAATAATATACTATGATTTTTGACCGAAACTTGCATTTCGAAAAGTTTTATAGAATATAGTTTTCAAATGATTTTCTTGCATGGACTTCCATCATAACCTTCCCTCTTAACATATATAAATGATCTGAAAAGTCTCGTATCATTTCAAATAGTCACCAATTAAATTCGATATTTTTGACCGAAACTAGTGTATAATATAATATGATTTTTGACCGAAACTTGCATTTCGAAAAGTTTCATAGAATCTAGTTTTCAGATGATTTTCTTGCATGGACATCCATCGTAATCGTCCCTCTTAACATATATAAATGATCTGTCAAGTCTCGTATCATTTCAAATAGTCCACAATTAAATTTGATTTTTTTGACTGAAACTAGTGTATAATATACTATGATTTTTGACCGAAACTTGCATTTCGAAAAGTTTCATAGAATATAGTTTTCAGATGATTTTTTTGCATGGACTTCCATCATAACCTGCCCTCTTAACAGATATAAATGATCTGAAAAGTATCGTATCATTTCAAATAGTTCCCAATTAAATTCGATATTTTTGACAGAAACTAGTGTATAATATACAATGATTTTTAACCGAAACTTGCATTTCGAAAAGTTTCATAAAATATAGTTTTCAGATGATTTTTTTGCATGGACTTTCATCATAACCTTCCCTCTTAACATATATAAATGATCTGAAAAGTCTTGTATCATTTCAAATAGTCCCTAATTAAATTCGATATTTTTGACCGAAACTAGTGTATAATATACTATGATTTTTGACCGAAACATGCATTTTGAAAAGTTTCATAGAATCTAGTTTTCAGATGATTTTTTTGCATGGGCTTCCATAATAACCTTCCCTCTTAACATATATAAATGATCTGTCAAGTCTCGTATCATTTCGAATAGTCCACAATTAAATTTGATTTTTTTGAACGAAACTAGTGCAATAATATACTATGATTTTTGACCGAAACTTGCATTTCGAAAAGTTTCATAGAATATAGTTTTCAGATGATTTTCTTGCATGGACGTCCATCATAACCTTCCCTCTTAACATATATAAATGATCTGAAAAGTCTCGTATCATTTCAAATAGTCACCAATTAAATTCGATATTTTTGACCGAAACTAGTGTATAATATAATATGATTTTTGACCGAAACTTGCATTTCGAAAAGTTTCATAGAATCTAGTTTTCAGATGATTTTCTTGCATGGACATCCATCGTAACCTTCCCTCTTAACATATATAAATGATCTGTCAAGTCTCGTATCATTTCAAATAGTCCACAATTAAATTTGATTTTTTTGACTGAAACTATTGTATAATATACTATGATTTTTGACCGAAACTTGCATTTCGAAAAGTTTCATAGAATATTATTTTCTGATGATTTTTTTGCATGGACTTCCATCATAAACTTCCCTCTTAACATATAAAAATGATCTGAAAAGTCTCGTATCATTTCAAATAGTCACCAATTAAATTCGATATTTTTGACCGAAACTAGTGTATAATATAATATGATTTTTGACCGAAACATGCATTTCGAAAAGTTTCATAGAATCTAGTTTTCGGATGATTTTCTTGCATGGACTTCCATCGTAATCTTCCCTCTTAACATATATAAATGATCTGTCAAGTCTCGTATCATTTCAAATAGTCCACAATTAAATATGATTTTTTTGACTGAAACTAGTGTATAATATACTATGATTTTTGACCGAAACTTGCATTTCGAAAAGTTTCATAGAATATAGTTTTCAGATGATTTTTTTGCATGGACTTCGATCATAACCTGCCCTCTTAACAGATATAAATGATCTGAAAAGTATCGTATCATTTCAAATAGTTCCCAATTAAATTCGATATTTTTGACAGAACCTAGTGTATAATATACTATGATTTTTGACCGAAACTTGCATTTCGAAAAGTTTCATAGAATATAGTTTTCAGATGATTTTTTTGCATGGACTTCCATCATAACCTTCCCTCTTAACATATATAAATGATCTGAAAAGTCTCGTATCATTTCAAATAGTCCCCAATTAAATTCGATATTTTTGACCGAAACTAGTGTATAATATACTATGATTTTTGACCGAAACATGCATTTTGAAAAGTTTCATAGAATCTAGTTTTCAGATGATTTTTTTGCATGGGCTTCCATAATAACCTTCCCTCTTAACATATATAAATGATCAGTCAAGTCTCGTATCATTTCGAATAGTCCACAATTAAATTTGATTTTTTTGACCGAAACTAGTGCAATAATATACTATGATTTTTGACCGAAACTTGCATTTCGAAAAGTTTCATAGAATATAGTTTTCACATGATTTTCTTGCATGGACTTCCATCATAACCTTCCCTCTTAACATATATAAATGATCTGAAAAGTCTCGTATCATTTCAAATAGTCACCAATTAAATTCGATATTTTTGACCGAAACTAGTGTATAATATAATATGATTTTTGACCGAAACTTGCATTTCAAAAAGTTTCATAGAATCTAGTTTTCAGATGATTTTCTTGCATGGACTTCCATCGTAATCGTCCCTCTTAAAATATATAAATGATCTGTCAAGTCTCGTATCATTTCAAATAGTCCACAATTAAATTTGATTTTTTTGACTGAAACTAGTGTATAATATACTATGATTTTTGACCGAAACTTGCATTTCGAAAAGTTTCATAGAATATAGTTTTCAGATGATTTTTTTGCATGGACTTCCATCATAACCTGCCCTCTTAACAGATATAAATGATCTGAAAAGTATCGTATCATTTCAAATAGTTCCCAATTAAATTCGATATTTTTGACAGAAACTAGTGTATAATATACAATGATTTTTAACCGAAACTTGCATTTCGAAAAGTTTCATAAAATATAGTTTTCAGATGATTTTTTTGCATGGACTTCCATCATAACCTTCCCTCTTAACATATATAAATGATCTGAAAAGTCTTGTATCATTTCAAATAGTCCCTAAATAAATTCGATATTTTTGACCGAAACTAGTGTATAATATACTATGATTTTTGACCGAAACATGCATTTTGAAAAGTTTCATAGAATCTAGTTTTCAGATGATTTTTTTGCATGGGCTTCCATAATAACCTTCCCTCTTAACATATATAAATGATCTGTCAAGTCTCGTATCATTTCGAATAGTCCACAATTAAATTTGATTTTTTTGAACGAAACTAGTGCAATAATATACTATGATTTTTGACCGAAACTTGCATTTCGAAAAGTTTCATAGAATATAGTTTTCAGATGATTTTCTTGCATGGACTTCCATCATAACCTTCCCTCTTAACATATATAAATGATCTGAAAAGTCTCGTATCATTTCAAATAGTCACCAATTAAATTCGATATTTTTGACCGAAACTAGTGTATAATATAATATGATTTTTGACCGAAACTTGCATTTCGAAAAGTTTCATAGAATCTAGTTTTCAGATGATTTTCTTGCATGGACTTCCATCGTAACCTTCCCTCTTAACATATATAAATGATCTGTCAAGTCTCGTATCATTTCAAATAGTCCACAATTAAATTTGATTTTTTTGACTGAAACTATTGTATAATATACTATGATTTTTGACCGAAACTTGCATTTCGAAAAGTTTCATAGAATATTATTTTCTGATGATTTTTTTGCATGGACTTCCATCATAAACTTCCCTCTTAACATATAAAAATGATCTGAAAAGTCTCGTATCATTTCAAATAGTCACCAATTAAATTCGATATTTTTGACCGAAACTAGTGTATAATATAATATGATTTTTGACCGAAACATGCATTTCGAAAAGTTTCATAGAATCTAGTTTTCAGATGATTTTCTTGCATGGACTTCCATCGTAATCTTCCCTCTTAACATATATAAATGATCTGTCAAGTCTCGTATCATTTCAAATAGTCCACAATTAAATATGATTTTTTTGACTGAAACTAGTGTATAATATACTATGATTTTTGACCGAAACTTGCATTTCGAAAAGTTTCATAGAATATAGTTTTCAGATGATTTTTTTGCATGGACTTCCATCATAACCTGCCCTCTTAACAGATATAAATGATCTGAAAAGTATCGTATCATTTCAAATAGTTCCCAATTAAATTCGATATTTTTGACAGAAACTAGTGTATAATATACAATGATTTTTAACCGAAACTTGCATTTCGAAAAGTTTCATAAAATATAGTTTTCAGATGATTTTTTTGCATGGACTTCCATCATAACCTTCCCTCTTAACATATATAAATGATCTGAAAAGTCTTGTATCATTTCAAATAGTCCCTAATTAAATTCGATATTTTTGACCGAAACTAGTGTATAATATACTATGATTTTTGACCGAAACATGCATTTTGAAAAGTTTCATAGAATCTAGTTTTCAGATGATTTTTTTGCATGGGCTTCCATAATAACCTTCCCTCTTAACATATATAAATGATCTGTCAAGTCTCGTATCATTTCGAATAGTCCACAATTAAATTTGATTTTTTTGAACGAAACTAGTGCAATAATATACTATGATTTTTGACCGAAACTTGCATTTCGAAAAGTTTCATAGAATATAGTTTTCAGATGATTTTCTTGCATGGACTTCCATCATAACCTTCCCTCTTAACATATATAAATGATCTGAAAAGTCTCGTATCATTTCAAATAGTCACCAATTAAATTCGATATTTTTGACCGAAACTAGTGTATAATATAATATGATTTTTGACCGAAACTTGCATTTCGAAAAGTTTCATAGAATCTAGTTTTCAGATGATTTTCTTGCATGGACTTCCATCGTAACCTTCCCTCTTAACATATATAAATGATCTGTCAAGTCTCGTATCATTTCAAATAGTCCACAATTAAATTTGATTTTTTTGACTGAAACTATTGTATAATATACTATGATTTTTGACCGAAACTTGCATTTCGAAAAGTTTCATAGAATATTATTTTCTGATGATTTTTTTGCATGGACTTCCATCATAAACTTCCCTCTTAACATATAAAAATGATCTGAAAAGTCTCGTATCATTTCAAATAGTCACCAATTAAATTCGATATTTTTGACCGAAACTAGTGTATAATATAATATGATTTTTGACCGAAACATGCATTTCGAAAAGTTTCATAGAATCTAGTTTTCAGATGATTTTCTTGCATGGACTTCCATCGTAATCTTCCCTCTTAACATATATAAATGATCTGTCAAGTCTCGTATCATTTCAAATAGTCCACAATTAAATATGATTTTTTTGACTGAAACTAGTGTATAATATACTATGATTTTTGACCGAAACTTGCATTTCGAAAAGTTTCATAGAATATAGTTTTCAGATGATTTTTTTGCATGGACTTCCATCATAACCTGCCCTCTTAACAGATATAAATGATCTGAAAAGTATCGTATCATTTCAAATAGTTCCCAATTAAATTCGATATTTTTGACAGAACCTAGTGTATAATATACTATGATTTTTGACCGAAACTTGCATTTCGAAAAGTTTCATAGAATATAGTTTTCAGATGATTTTTTTGCATGGACTTCCATCATAACCTTCCCTCTTAACATATATAAATGATCTGAAAAGTCTCGTATCATTTCAAATAGTCCCCAATTAAATTCGATATTTTTGACCGAAACTAGTGTATAATATACTATGATTTTTGACCGAAACATGCATTTTGAAAAGTTTCATAGAATCTAGTTTTCAGATGATTTTTTTGCATGGGCTTCCATAATAACCTTCCCTCTTAACATATATAAATGATCAGTCAAGTCTCGTATCATTTCGAATAGTCCACAATTAAATTTGATTTTTTTGACCGAAACTAGTGCAATAATATACTATGATTTTTGACCGAAACTTGCATTTCGAAAAGTTTCATAGAATATAGTTTTCACATGATTTTCTTGCATGGACTTCCATCATAACCTTCCCTCTTAACATATATAAATGATCTGAAAAGTCTCGTATCATTTCAAATAGTCACCAATTAAATTCGATATTTTTGACCGAAACTAGTGTATAATATAATATGATTTTTGACCGAAACTTGCATTTCAAAAAGTTTCATAGAATCTAGTTTTCAGATGATTTTCTTGCATGGACTTCCATCGTAATCGTCCCTCTTAAAATATATAAATGATCTGTCAAGTCTCGTATCATTTCAAATAGTCCACAATTAAATTTGATTTTTTTGACTGAAACTAGTGTATAATATACTATGATTTTTGACCGAAACTTGCATTTCGAAAAGTTTCATAGAATATAGTTTTCAGATGATTTTTTTGCATGGACTTCCATCATAAACTGCCCTCTTAACAGATATAAATGATCTGAAAAGTATCGTATCATTTCAAATAGTTCCCAATTAAATTCGATATTTTTGACAGAAACTAGTGTATAATATACAATGATTTTTAACCGAAACTTGCATTTCGAAAAGTTTCATAAAATATAGTTTTCAGATGATTTTTTTGCATGGACTTCCATCATAACCTTCCCTCTTAACATATGTAAATGATCTGAAAAGTCTTGTATCATTTCAAATAGTCCCTAATTAAATTCGATATTTTTGAACGAAACTAGTGTATAATATACTATGATTTTTGACCGAAACATGCATTTTGAAAAGTTTCATAGAATCTAGTTTTCAGATGATTTTTTTGCATGGGCTTCCATAATAACCTTCCCTCTTAACATATATAAATGATCTGTCAAGTCTCGTATCATTTCGAATAGTCCACAATTAAATTTGATTTTTTTGAACGAAACTAGTGCAATAATATACTATGATTTTTGACCGAAACTTGCATTTCGAAAAGTTTCATAGAATATAGTTTTCAGATGATTTTCTTGCATGGACTTCCATCATAACCTTCCCTCTTAACATATATAAATGATCTGAAAAGTCTCGTATCATTTCAAATAGTCACCAATTAAATTCGATATTTTTGACCGAAACTAGTGTATAATATAATATGATTTTTGACCGAAACTTGCATTTCGAAAAGTTTCATAGAATCTAGTTTTCAGATGATTTTCTTGCATGGACTTCCATCGTAACCTTCCCTCTTAACATATATAAATGATCTGTCAAGTCTCGTATCATTTCAAATAGTCCACAATTAAATTTGATTTTTTTGACTGAAACTATCGTATAATATACTATGATTTTTGACCGAAACTTGCATTTCGAAAAGTTTCATAGAATATTATTTTCTGATGATTTTTTTGCATGGACTTCCATCATAAACTTCCCTCTTAACATATAAAAATGATCTGAAAAGTCTCGTATCATTTCAAATAGTCACCAATTAAATTCGATATTTTTGACCGAAACTAGTGTATAATATAATATGATTTTTGACCGAAACATGCATTTCGAAAAGTTTCATAGAATCTAGTTTTCAAATGATTTTCTTGCATGGACTTCCATCGTAATCTTCCCTCTTAACATATATAAATGATCTGTCAAGTCTCGTATAATTTCAAATAGTCCACAATTAAATATGATTTTTTTGACTGAAACTAGTGTATAATATACTATGATTTTTGACCGAAACTTGCATTTCGAAAAGTTTCATAGAATATAGTTTTCAGATGATTTTTTTGCATGGACTTCCATCATAACCTGCCCTTTTAACAGATATAAATGATCTGAAAAGTATCGTATCATTTCAAATAGTTCCCAATTAAATTCGATATTTTTGACAGAACCTAGTGTATAATATACTATGATTTTTGACCGAAACTTGCATTTCGAAAAGTTTCATAGAATATAGTTTTCAGATGATTTTTTTGCATGGACTTCCATCATAACCTTCCCTCTTAACATATATAAATGATATGAAAAGTCTCGTATCATTTCAAATAGTCCCCAATTAAATTCGATATTTTTGACCGAAACTAGTGTATAATATACTATGATTTTTGACCGAAACATGCATTTTGAAAAGTTTCATAGAATCTAGTTTTCAGATGATTTTTTTGCATGGGCTTCCATAATAACCTTCCCTCTTAACATATATAAATGATCTGTCAAGTCTCGTATCATTTCGAATAGTCCACAATTAAATTTGATTTTTTTGACCGAAACTAGTGCAATAATATACTATGATTTTTGACCGAAACTTGCATTTCGAAAAGTTTCATAGAATATAGTTTTCAAATGATTTTCTTGCATGGACTTCCATCATAACCTTCCCTCTTAACATATATAAATGATCTGAAAAGTCTCGTATCATTTCAAATAGTCACCAATTAAATTCGATATTTTTGACCGAAACTAGTGTATAATATAATATGATTTTTGACCGAAACTTGCATTTCGAAAAGTTTCATAGAATCTAGTTTTCAGATGATTTTCTTGCATGGACTTCCATCGTAATCGTCCCTCTTAACATATATAAATGATCTGTCAAGTCTCGTATCATTTCAAATAGTCCACAATAAAATTTGTTTTTTTGACTGAAACTAGTGTATAATATACTATGATTTTTGACCGAAACTTGCATTTCGAAAAGTTTCATAGAATATAGTTTTCAGATGATTTTTTTGCATGGACTTCCATCATAACCTGCCCTCTTAACAGATATAAATGATCTGAAAAGTATCGTATCATTTCAAATAGTTCCCAATTAAATTCGATATTTTTGACAGAAACTAGTGTATAATATACTATGATTTTTGACCGAAACTTGCATTTCGAAAAGTTTGATAGAATATAGTTTTCAGATGATTTTCTTGCATGGACTTCCATCATAACCTTCCCTCTTAACATATATAAATGATCTGAAAAGTCTCGTATCATTTCAAATAGTCACCAATTAAATTCGATATTTTTGACCGAAACTAGTGTATAATATAATATGATTTTTGACCGAAACTTGCATTTCGAAAAGTTTCATAGAATCTAGTTTTCAGATGATTTTCTTGCATGGACTTCCATCGTAACCTTCCCTCTTAACATATATAAATGATCTGTCAAGTCTCGTATCATTTCAAATAGACCACAATTAAATTTGATTTTTTTGACTGAAACTAGTGTATAATATACTATGATTTTTGACCGAAACTTGCATTTCGAAAAGTTTCATAGAATATTATTTTCTGATGATTTTCTTGCATGGACTTCCATCATAACCTTCCCTCTTAACATATAAAAATGATCTGAAAAGTCTCGTATCATTTCAAATAGTCACCAATTAAATTCGATATTTTTGACCGAAACTAGTGTATAATATAATATGTTTTTTGACCGAACTTGCATTTCGAAAAGTTTCATAGAATCTAGTTTTCAGATGATTTTCTTGCATGGACTTCCATCGTAATCGTCCCTCTTAACATATATAAATGATCTGTCAAGTCTCGTGTCATTTCAAATAGTCCACAATTAAATTTGATTTTTTTGACTGAAACTAGTGTATAATATACTATGATTTTTGACCGAAACTTGCATTTCGAAAAGTTTCATAGAATATAGTTTTCAGATGATTTTTTTGCATGGACTTCCATCATAACCTGCCCTCTTAAAGATATAAATGATCTGAAAAGTATCGTATCATTTCAAATAGTTCCCAATTAAATTCGATATTTTTGACAGAAACTAGTGTATAATATACAATGATTTTTGACCGAAACTTGCATTTCGAAAAGTTTCATAGAATATAGTTTTCAGATGATTTTTTTGCATGGACTTCCATCATAACCTTCCCTCTTAACATATATAAATGATCTGAAAAGTCTCGTATCATTTCAAATAGTCCCAAATTAAATTCGATATTTTTGACCGAAACTAGTGTATAATATACTATGATTTTTGACCGAAACATTCATTTTGAAAAGTTTCATAGAATCTAGTTGTCAGATGATTTTTTTGCATGGGCTTCCATAATAACCTTCCCTCTTAACATATATAAATTATCTGTCAAGTCTCGTATCATTTCGAATAGTCCACAATTAAATTTGATTTTTTTGAACGAAACTAGTGCAATAATATACTATGATTTTTGACCGAAACTTGCATTTCGAAAAGTTTGATAGAATATAGTTTTCAGATGATTTTCTTGCATGGACTTCCATCATAACCTTCCCTCTTAACATATATAAATGATCTGAAAAGTCTCGTATCATTTCAAATAGTCACCAATTAAATTCGATATTTTTGACCGAAACTAGTGTATAATATAATATGATTTTTGACCGAAACTTGCATTTCGAAAAGTTTCATAGAATCTAGTTTTCAGATGATTTTCTTGCATGGACTTCCATCGTAACCTTCCCTCTTAACATATATAAATGATCTGTCAAGTCTCGTATCATTTCAAATAGACCACAATTAAATTTGATTTTTTTGACTGAAACTAGTGTATAATATACTATGATTTTTGACCGAAACTTGCATTTCGAAAAGTTTCATAGAATATTATTTTCTGATGATTTTTTTGCATGGACTTCCATCATAAACTTCTCTCTTAACATATAAAAATGATCTGAAAAGTCTCGTATCATTTCAAAAAGTCACCAATTAAATTCGATATTTTTGACCGAAACTAGTGTATAATATAATATGATTTTTGACCGAAACTTGCATTTCGAAAAGTTTCATAGGATCTAGTTTTCAGATGATTTTCTTGCATGGACTTCCATCGTAATCTTCCCTCTTAACATATATAAATGATCTGTCAAGTCTCGTATCATTTCGAATAGTCCACAATTAAATTTGATTTTTTTGACCGAAACTAGTGCAATAATATACTATGATTTTTGACCGAAACTTGCATTTCGAAAAGTTTCATAGAATATAGTTTTCAAATGATTTTCTAGCATGGACTTCCATTATAACCTTCCCTCTTAACATATATAAATGATCTGAAAAGTCTCGTATCATTTCAAATAGTCACCAATTAAATTCGATATTTTTGACCGAAACTAGTGTATAATATAATATGATTTTTGACCGAAACTTGCATTTCGAAAAGTTTCATAGAATCTAGTTTTCCGATGATTTTCTTGCAAGGACTTCCATCGTAATCGTCCCTCTTAACATATATAAATGATCTGTCAAGTCTCGTATCATTTCAAATAGTCACCAATTAAATTCGATATTTTTGACCGAAACTAGTGTATAATATAATATGTTTTTTGACCGAACTTGCATTTCGAAAAGTTTCATAGAATCTAGTTTTCAGATGATTTTCTTGCATGGACTTCCATCGTAATCGTCCCTCTTAACATATATAAATGATCTGTCAAGTCTCGTGTCATTTCAAATAGTCCACAATTAAATTTGATTTTTTTGACTGAAACTAGTGTATAATATACTATGATTTTTGACCGAAACTTGCATTTCGAAAAGTTTCATAGAATATAGTTTTCAGATGATTTTTTTGCATGGACTTCCATCATAACCTGCCCTCTTAACAGATATAAATGATCTGAAAAGTATCGTATCATTTCAAATAGTTCCCAATTAAATTCGATATTTTTGACAGAAACTAGTGTATAATATACAATGATTTTTGACCGAAACTTGCATTTCGAAAAGTTTCATAGAATATAGTTTTCAGATGATTTTTTTGCATGGACTTCCATCATAACCTTCCCTCTTAACATATATAAATGATCTGAAAAGTCTCGTATCATTTCAAATAGTCCCAAATTAAATTCGATATTTTTGACCGAAACTAGTGTATAATATACTATGATTTTTGACCGAAACATTCATTTTGAAAAGTTTCATAGAATCTAGTTGTCAGATGATTTTTTTGCATGGGCTTCCATAATAACCTTCCCTCTTAACATATATAAATGATCTGTCAAGTCTCGTATCATTTCGAATAGTCCACAATTAAATTTGATTTTTTTGAACGAAACTAGTGCAATAATATACTATGATTTTTGACCGAAACTTGCATTTCGAAAAGTTTGATAGAATATAGTTTTCAGATGATTTTCTTGCATGGACTTCCATCATAACCTTCCCTCTTAACATATATAAATGATCTGAAAAGTCTCGTATCATTTCAAATAGTCACCAATTAAATTCGATATTTTTGACCGAAACTAGTGTATAATATAATATGATTTTTGACCGAAACTTGCATTTCGAAAAGTTTCATAGAATCTAGTTTTCAGATGATTTTCTTGCATGGACTTCCATCGTAACCTTCCCTCTTAACATATATAAATGATCTGTCAAGTCTCGTATCATTTCAAATAGACCACAATTAAATTTGATTTTTTTGACTGAAACTAGTGTATAATATACTATGATTTTTGACCGAAACTTGCATTTCGAAAAGTTTCATAGAATATTATTTTCTGATGATTTTTTTGCATGGACTTCCATCATAAACTTCCCTCTTAACATATAAAAATGATCTGAAAAGTCTCGTATCATTTCAAAAAGTCACCAATTAAATTCGATATTTTTTACCGAAACTAGTGTATAATATAATATGATTTTTGACCGAAACTTGCATTTCGAAAAGTTTCATAGAATCTAGTTTTCAGATGATTTTCTTGCATGGACTTCCATCGTAATCTTCCCTCTTAACATATATAAATGATCTGTCAAGTCTCGTATCATTTCAAATAGTCCACAATTAAATTTGATTTTTTTGACTGAAACTAGTGTATAATATACTATGATTTTTGACCGAAACTTGCATTTCGAAAAGTTTCATAGAATATAGTTTTCAGATGATTTTTTTGCATGGACTTCCATCATAACCTGCCCTCTTAACAGATATAAATGATCTGAAAAGTATCGTATCATTTCAAATAGTTCCCAATTAAATTCGATATTTTTGACAGAACCTAGTGTATAATATACTATGATTTTTGACCGAAACTTGCATTTCGAAAAGTTTCATAGAATATAGTTTTCAGATGATTTTTTTGCATGGACTTCCATCATAACCTTCCCTCTTAACATATATAAATGATCTGAAAAGTCTCGTATCATTTCAAATAGTCCCAAATTAAATTCGATATTTTTGACCGAAACTAGTGTATAATATACTATGATTTTTGACCGAAACATTCATTTTGAAAAGTTTCATAGAATCTAGTTGTCAGATGATTTTTTTGCATGGGCTTCCATAATAACCTTCCCTCTTAACATATATAAATGATCTGTCAAGTCTCGTATCATTTCGAATAGTCCACAATTAAATTTGATTTTTTTGAACGAAACTAGTGCAATAATATACTATGATTTTTGACCGAAACTTGCATTTCGAAAAGTTTGATAGAATATAGTTTTCAGATGATTTTCTTGCATGGACTTCCATCGTAATCGTCCCTCTTAACATATATAAATGATCTGTCAAGTCTCGTATCATTTCAAATAGTCACCAATTAAATTCGATATTTTTGACCGAAACTAGTGTATAATATAATATGTTTTTTGACCGAACTTGCATTTCGAAAAGTTTCATAGAATCTAGTTTTCAGATGATTTTCTTGCATGGACTTCCATCGTAATCGTCCCTCTTAACATATATAAATGATCTGTCAAGTCTCGTGTCATTTCAAATAGTCCACAATTAAATTTGATTTTTTTGACTGAAACTAGTGTATAATATACTATGATTTTTGACCGAAACTTGCATTTCGAAAAGTTTCATAGAATATAGTTTTCAGATGATTTTTTTGCATGGACTTCCATCATAACCTGCCCTCTTAACAGATATAAATGATCTGAAAAGTATCGTATCATTTCAAATAGTTCCCAATTAAATTCGATATTTTTGACAGAAACTAGTGTATAATATACAATGATTTTTGACCGAAACTTGCATTTCGAAAAGTTTCATAGAATATAGTTTTCAGATGATTTTTTTGCATGGACTTCCATCATAACCTTCCCTCTTAACATATATAAATGATCTGAAAAGTCTCGTATCATTTCAAATAGTCCCAAATTAAATTCGATATTTTTGACCGAAACTAGTGTAAAATATACTATGATTTTTGACCGAAACATTCATTTTGAAAAGTTTCATAGAATCTAGTTGTCAGATGATTTTTTTGCATGGGCTTCCATAATAACCTTCCCTCTTAACATATATAAATGATCTGTCAAGTCTCGTATCATTTCGAATAGTCCACAATTAAATTTGATTTTTTTGAACGAAACTAGTGCAATAATATACTATGATTTTTGACCGAAACTTGCATTTCGAAAAGTTTGATAGAATATAGTTTTCAGATGATTTTCTTGCATGGACTTCCATCGTAATCGTCCCTCTTAACATATATAAATGATCTGTCAAGTCTCGTATCATTTCAAATAGTCACCAATTAAATTCGATATTTTTGACCGAAACTAGTGTATAATATAATATGTTTTTTGACCGAACTTGCATTTCGAAAAGTTTCATAGAATCTAGTTTTCAGATGATTTTCTTGCATGGACTTCCATCGTAATCGTCCCTCTTAACATATATAAATGATCTGTCAAGTCTCGTGTCATTTCAAATAGTCCACAATTAAATTTGATTTTTTTGACTGAAACTAGTGTATAATATACTATGATTTTTGACCGAAACTTGCATTTCGAAAAGTTTCATAGAATATAGTTTTCAGATGATTTTTTTGCATGGACTTCCATCATAACCTGCCCTCTTAACAGATATAAATGATCTGAAAAGTATCGTATCATTTCAAATAGTTCCCAATTAAATTCGATATTTTTGACAGAAACTAGTGTATAATATACAATGATTTTTGACCGAAACTTGCATTTCGAAAAGTTTCATAGAATATAGTTTTCAGATGATTTTTTTGCATGGACTTCCATCATAACCTTCCCTCTTAACATATATAAATGATCTGAAAAGTCTCGTATCATTTCAAATAGTCCCAAATTAAATTCGATATTTTTGACCGAAACTAGTGTATAATATACTATGATTTTTGACCGAAACATTCATTTTGAAAAGTTTCATAGAATCTAGTTGTCAGATGATTCTTTTGCATGGGCTTCCATAATAACCTTCCCTCTTAACATATATAAATGATCTGTCAAGTCTCGTATCATTTCGAATAGTCCACAATTAAATTTGATTTTTTTGAACGAAACTAGTGCAATAATATACTATGATTTTTGACCGAAACTTGCATTTCGAAAAGTTTGATAGAATATAGTTTTCAGATGATTTTCTTGCATGGACTTCCATCATAACCTTCCCTCTTAACATATATAAATGATCTGAAAAGTCTCGTATCATTTCAAATAGTCACCAATTAAATTCGATATTTTTGACCGAAACTAGTGTATAATATAATATGATTTTTGACCGAAACTTGCATTTCGAAAAGTTTCATAGAATCTAGTTTTCAGATGATTTTCTTGCATGGACTTCCATCGTAACCTTCCCTCTTAACATATATAAATGATCTGTCAAGTCTCGTATCATTTCAAATAGACCACAATTAAATTTGATTTTTTTGACTGAAACTAGTGTATAATATACTATGATTTTTGACCGAAACTTGCATTTCGAAAAGTTTCATAGAATATTATTTTCTGATGATTTTTTTGCATGGACTTCCATCATAAACTTCCCTCTTAACATATAAAAATGATCTGAAAAGTCTCGTATCATTTCAAAAAGTCACCAATTAAATTCGATATTTTTGACCGAAACTAGTGTATAATATAATATGATTTTTGACCGAAACTTGCATTTCGAAAAGTTTCATAGAATCTAGTTTTCAGATGATTTTCTTGCATGGACTTCCATCGTAATCTTCCCTCTTAACATATATAAATGATCTGTCAAGTCTCGTATCATTTCAAATAGTCCACAATTAAATTTGATTTTTTTGACTGAAACTAGTGTATAATATACTATGATTTTTGACCGAAACTTGCATTTCGAAAAGTTTCATAGAATATAGTTTTCAGATGATTTTTTTGCATGGACTTCCATCATAACCTGCCCTCTTAACAGATATAAATGATCTGAAAAGTATCGTATCATTTCAAATAGTTCCCAATTAAATTCGATATTTTTGACAGAACCTAGTGTATAATATACTATGATTTTTGACCGAAACTTGCATTTCGAAAAGTTTCATAGAATATAGTTTTCAGATGATTTTTTTGCATGGACTTCCATCATAACCTTCCCTCTTAACATATATAAATGATCTGAAAAGTCTCGTATCATTTCAAATAGTCCCCAATTAAATTCGATATTTTTGACCGAAACTAGTGTATAATATACTATGATTTTTGACCGAAACATGCATTTTGAAAAGTTTCATAGAATCTAGTTTTCAGATGATTTTTTTGCATGGGCTTCCATAATAACCTTCCCTCTTAACATATATAAATGATCTGTCAAGTCTCGTATCATTTCGAATAGTCCACAATTAAATTTGATTTTTTTGACCGAAACTAGTGCAATAATATACTATGATTTTTGACCGAAACTTGCATTTCGAAAAGTTTCATAGAATATAGTTTTCAAATGATTTTCTAGCATGGACTTCCATTATAACCTTCCCTCTTAACATATATAAATGATCTGAAAAGTCTCGTATCATTTCAAATAGTCACCAATTAAATTCGATATTTTTGACCGAAACTAGTGTATAATATAATATGATTTTTGACCGAAACTTGCATTTCGAAAAGTTTCATAGATTCTAGTTTTCCGATGATTTTCTTGCATGGACTTCCATCGTAATCGTCCCTCTTAACATATATAAATGATCTGTCAAGTCTCGTATCATTTCAAATAGTCTACAATTAAATTTGATTTTTTTGACTGAAACTAGTGTATAATATACTATGATTTTTGACCGAAACTTGCATTTCGAAAAGTTTCATAGAATATAGTTTTCAGATGATTTTTTTGCATGGACTTCCATCATAACCTTCCCTCTTAACAGATATAAATGATCTGAAAAGTATCGTATCATTTCAAATAGTTCCCAATTAAATTCGATATTTTTGACAGAACCTAGTGTATAATATACTATGATTTTTGACCGAAACTTGCATTTCGAAAAGTTTCATAGAATATAGTTTTCAGATGATTTTTTTGCATGGACTTCCATCATAACCTTCCCTCTTAACATATATAAATGATCTGAAAAGTCTCGTATCATTTCAAATAGTCCCCAATTAAATTCGATATTTTTGACCGAAACTAGTGTATAATATACTATGATTTTTGACCGAAACATGCATTTTGAAAAGTTTCATAGAATCTAGTTTTCAGATGATTTTTTTGTATGGGCTTCCATAATAACCTTCCCTCTTAACATATATAAATGATCTGAAAAGTCTCGTATCATTTCAAATAGTCACCAATTAAATTCGATATTTTTGACCGAAACTAGTGTATAATATAATATGATTTTTGACCGAAACTTGCATTTCGAAAAGTTTCATAGAATCTAGTTTTCAGATGATTTTCTTGCATGGACTTCCATCGTAACCTTCCCTCTTAACATATATAAATGATCTGTCAAGTCTCGTATCATTTCAAATAGACCACAATTAAATTTGATTTTTTTGACTGAAACTAGTGTATAATATACTATGATTTTTGACCGAAACTTGCATTTCGAAAAGTTTCATAGAATATTATTTTCTGATGATTTTTTTGCATGGACTTCCATCATAAACTTCCCTCTTAACATATAAAAATGATCTGAAAAGTCTCGTATCATTTCAAAAAGTCACCAATTAAATTCGATATTTTTGACCGAAACTAGTGTATAATATAATATGATTTTTGACCGAAACTTGCATTTCGAAAAGTTTCATAGAATCTAGTTTTCAGATGATTTTCTTGCATGGACTTCCATCGTAATCATCCCTCTTAACATATATAAATGATCTGTCAAGTCTCGTATCATTTCAAATAGTCCACAATTAAATTTGATTTTTTTGACTGAAACTAGTGTATAATATACTATGATTTTTGACCGAAACTTGCATTTCGAAAAGTTTCATAGAATATTATTTTCTGATGATTTTTTTGCATGGACTTCCATCATAAACTTCCCTCTTAACATATAAAAATGATCTGAAAAGTCTCGTATCATTTCAAAAAGTCACCAATTAAATTCGATATTTTTGACCGAAACTAGTGTATAATATAATATGATTTTTGACCGAAACTTGCATTTCGAAAAGTTTCATAGAATCTAGTTTTCAGATGATTTTCTTGCATGGACTTCCATCGTAATCTTCCCTCTTAACATATATAAATGATCTGTCAAGTCTCGTATCATTTCAAATAGTCCACAATTAAATTTGATTTTTTTGACTGAAACTAGTGTATAATATACTATGATTTTTGACCGAAACTTGCATTTCGAAAAGTTTCATAGAATATAGTTTTCAGATGATTTTTTTGCATGGACTTCCATCATAACCTGCCCTCTTAACAGATATAAATGATCTGAAAAGTATCGTATCATTTCAAATAGTTCCCAATTAAATTCGATATTTTTGACAGAACCTAGTGTATAATATACTATGATTTTTGACCGAAACATGCATTTCGAAAAGTTTCATAGAATATAGTTTTCAGATGATTTTTTTGCATGGACTTCCATCATAACCTTCCCTCTTAACATATATAAATGATCTGAAAAGTCTCGTATCATTTCAAATAGTCCCCAATTAAATTCGATATTTTTGACCGAAACTAGTGTATAATATACTATGATTTTTGACCGAAACATGCATTTTGAAAAGTTTCATAGAATCTAGTTTTCAGATGATTTTTTTGCATGGGCTTCCATAATAACCTTCCCTCTTAACATATATAAATGATCTGTCAAGTCTCGTATCATTTCGAATAGTCCACAATTAAATTTGATTTTTTTGACCGAAACTAGTGCAATAATATACTATGATTTTTGACCGAAACTTGCATTTCGAAAAGTTTCATAGAATATAGTTTTCAAATGATTTTCTAGCATGGACTTCCATTATAACCTTCCCTCTTAACATATATAAATGATCTGAAAAGTCTCGTATCATTTCAAATAGTCACCAATTAAATTCGATATTTTTGACCGAAACTAGTGTATAATATAATATGATTTTTGACCGAAACTTGCATTTCGAAAAGTTTCATAGAATCTAGTTTTCCGATGATTTTCTTGCATGGACTTCCATCGTAATCGTCCCTCTTAACATATATAAATGATCTGTCAAGTCTCGTATCATTTCAAATAGTCCACAATTAAATTTGATTTTTTTGACTGAAACTAGTGTATAATATACTATGATTTTTGACCGAAACTTGCATTTCGAAAAGTTTCATAGAATATAGTTTTCAGATGATTTTTTTGCATGGACTTCCATCATAACCTTCCCTCTTAACAGATATAAATGATCTGAAAAGTATCGTATCATTTCAAATAGTTCCCAATTAAATTCGATATTTTTGACAGAACCTAGTGTATAATATACTATGATTTTTGACCGAAACTTGCATTTCGAAAAGTTTCATAGAATATAGTTTTCAGATGATTTTTTTGCATGGACTTCCATCATAACCTTCCCTCTTAACATATATAAATGATCTGAAAAGTCTCGTATCATTTCAAATAGTCCCCAATTAAATTCGATATTTTTGACCGAAACTAGTGTATAATATACTATGATTTTTGACCGAAACATGCATTTTGAAAAGTTTCATAGAATCTAGTTTTCAGATGATTTTTTTGCATGGGCTTCCATAATAACCTTCCCTCTTAACATATATAAATGATTTGTCAAGTCTCGTATCATTTCGAATAGTCCACAATTAAATTTGATTTTTTTGACCGAAACTAGTGCAATAATATACTATGATTTTTGACCGAAACTTGCATTTCGAAAAGTTTCATAGAATATAGTTTTCAAATGATTTTCTAGCATGGACTTCCATTATAACCTTCCCTCTTAACATATATAAATGATCTGAAAAGTCTCGTATCATTTCAAATAGTCACCAATTAAATTCGATATTTTTGACCGAAACTAGTGTATAATATAATATGATTTTTGACCGAAACTTGCATTTCGAAAAGTTTCATAGAATCTAGTTTTCAGATGATTTTCTTGCATGGACTTCCATCGTAACCTTCCCTCTTAACATATATAAATGATCTGTCAAGTCTCGTATCATTTCAAATAGACCACAATTAAATTTGATTTTTTTGACTGAAACTAGTGTATAATATACTATGATTTTTGACCGAAACTTGCATTTCGAAAAGTTTCATAGAATATTATTTTCTGATGATTTTTTTGCATGGACTTCCATCATAAACTTCCCTCTTAACATATAAAAATGATCTGAAAAGTCTCGTATCATTTCAAAAAGTCACCAATTAAATTCGATATTTTTGACCGAAACTAGTGTATAATATAATATGATTTTTGACCGAAACTTGCATTTCGAAAAGTTTCATAGAATCTAGTTTTCAGATGATTTTCTTGCATGGACTTCCATCGTAATCTTCCCTCTTAACATATATAAATGATCTGTCAAGTCTCGTATCATTTCAAATAGTCCACAATTAAATTTGATTTTTTTGACTGAAACTAGTGTATAATATACTATGATTTTTGACCGAAACTTGCATTTCGAAAAGTTTCATAGAATATAGTTTTCAGATGATTTTTTTGCATGGACTTCCATCATAACCTGCCCTCTTAACAGATATAAATGATCTGAAAAGTATCGTATCATTTCAAATAGTTCCCAATTAAATTCGATATTTTTGACAGAAACTAGTGTATAATATACAATGATTTTTGACCGAAACTTGCATTTCGAAAAGTTTCATAGAATATAGTTTTCAGATGATTTTTTTGCATGGACTTCCATCATAACCTTCCCTCTTAACATATATAAATGATCTGAAAAGTCTCGTATCATTTCAAATAGTCCCAAATTAAATTCGATATTTTTGACCGAAACTAGTATATAATATACTATGATTTTTGACCGAAACATTCATTTTGAAAAGTTTCATAGAATCTAGTTGTCAGATGATTTTTTTGCATGGGCTTCCATAATAACCTTCCCTCTTAACATATATAAATGATCTGTCAAGTCTCGTATCATTTCGAATAGTCCACAATTAAATTTGATTTTTTTGAACGAAACTAGTGCAATAATATACTATGATTTTTGACCGAAACTTGCATTTCGAAAAGTTTGATAGAATATAGTTTTCAGATGATTTTCTTGCATGGACTTCCATCATAACCTTCCCTCTTAACATATATAAATGATCTGAAAAGTCTCGTATCATTTCAAATAGTCACCAATTAAATTCGATATTTTTGACCGAAACTAGTGTATAATATAATATGATTTTTGACCGAAACTTGCATTTCGAAAAGTTTCATAGAATCTAGTTTTCAGATGATTTTCTTGCATGGACTTCCATCGTAACCTTCCCTCTTAACATATATAAATGATCTGTCAAGTCTCGTATCATTTCAAATAGACCACAATTAAATTTGATTTTTTTGACTGAAACTAGTGTATAATATACTATGATTTTTGACCGAAACTTGCATTTCGAAAAGTTTCATAGAATATTATTTTCTGATGATTTTTTTGCATGGACTTCCATCATAAACTTCCCTCTTAACATATAAAAATGATCTGAAAAGTCTCGTATCATTTCAAAAAGTCACCAATTAAATTCGATATTTTTGACCGAAACTAGTGTATAATATAATATGATTTTTGACCGAAACTTGCATTTCGAAAAGTTTCATAGAATCTAGTTTTCAGATGATTTTCTTGCATGGACTTCCATCGTAATCATCCCTCTTAACATATATAAATGATCTGTCAAGTCTCGTATCATTTCAAATAGTCCACAATTAAATTTGATTTTTTTGACTGAAACTAGTGTATAATATACTATGATTTTTGACCGAAACTTGCATTTCGAAAAGTTTCATAGAATATAGTTTTCAGATGATTTTTTTGCATGGACTTCCATCATAACCTGCCCTCTTAACAGATATAAATGATCTGAAAAGTATCGTATCATTTCAAATAGTTCCCAATTAAATTCGATATTTTTGACAGAACCTAGTGTATAATATACTATGATTTTTGACCGAAACATGCATTTCGAAAAGTTTCATAGAATATAGTTTTCAGATGATTTTTTTGCATGGACTTCCATCATAACCTTCCCTCTTAACATATATAAATGATCTGAAAAGTCTCGTATCATTTCAAATAGTCCCCAATTAAATTCGATATTTTTGACCGAAACTAGTGTATAATATACTATGATTTTTGACCGAAACATGCATTTTGAAAAGTTTCATAGAATCTAGTTTTCAGATGATTTTTTTGCATGGGCTTCCATAATAACCTTCCCTCTTAACATATATAAATGATCTGTCAAGTCTCGTATCATTTCGAATAGTCCACAATTAAATTTGATTTTTTTGACCGAAACTAGTGCAATAATATACTATGATTTTTGACCGAAACTTGCATTTCGAAAAGTTTCATAGAATATAGTTTTCAAATGATTTTCTAGCATGGACTTCCATTATAACCTTCCCTCCTAACATATATAAATGATCTGAAAAGTCTCGTATCATTTCAAATAGTCACCAATTAAATTCGATATTTTTGACCGAAACTAGTGTATAATATAATATGATTTTTGACCGAAACTTGCATTTCGAAAAGTTTCATAGAATCTAGTTTTCCGATGATTTTCTTGCATGGACTTCCATCGTAATCGTCCCTCTTAACATATATAAATGATCTGTCAAGTCTCGTATCATTTCAAATAGTCCACAATTAAATTTGATTTTTTTGACTGAAACTAGTGTATAATATACTATGATTTTTGACCGAAACTTGCATTTCGAAAAGTTTCATAGAATATAGTTTTCAGATGATTTTTTTGCATGGACTTCCATCATAACCTTCCCTCTTAACAGATATAAATGATCTGAAAAGTATCGTATCATTTCAAATAGTTCCCAATTAAATTCGATATTTTTGACAGAACCTAGTGTATAATATACTATGATTTTTGACCGAAACTTGCATTTCGAAAAGTTTCATAGAATATAGTTTTCAGATGATTTTTTTGCATGGACTTCCATCATAACCTTCCCTCTTAACATATATAAATGATCTGAAAAGTCTCGTATCATTTCAAATAGTCCCCAATTAAATTCGATATTTTTGACCGAAACTAGTGTATAATATACTATGATTTTTGACCGAAACATGCATTTTGAAAAGTTTCATAGAATCTAGTTTTCAGATGATTTTTTTGCATGGGCTTCCATAATAACCTTCCCTCTTAACATATATAAATGATTTGTCAAGTCTCGTATCATTTCGAATAGTCCACAATTAAATTTGATTTTTTTGACCGAAACTAGTGCAATAATATACTATGATTTTTGACCGAAACTTGCATTTCGAAAAGTTTCATAGAATATAGTTTTCAAATGATTTTCTAGCATGGACTTCCATTATAACCTTCCCTCTTAACATATATAAATGATCTGAAAAGTCTCGTATCATTTCAAATAGTCACCAATTAAATTCGATATTTTTGACCGAAACTAGTGTATAATATAATATGATTTTTGACCGAAACTTGCATTTCGAAAAGTTTCATAGAATCTAGTTTTCAGATGATTTTCTTGCATGGACTTCCATCGTAACCTTCCCTCTTAACATATATAAATGATCTGTCAAGTCTCGTATCATTTCAAATAGACCACAATTAAATTTGATTTTTTTGACTGAAACTAGTGTATAATATACTATGATTTTTGACCGAAACTTGCATTTCGAAAAGTTTCATAGAATATTATTTTCTGATGATTTTTTTGCATGGACTTCCATCATAAACTTCCCTCTTAACATATAAAAATGATCTGAAAAGTCTCGTATCATTTCAAAAAGTCACCAATTAAATTCGATATTTTTGACCGAAACTAGTGTATAATATAATATGATTTTTGACCGAAACTTGCATTTCGAAAAGTTTCATAGAATCTAGTTTTCAGATGATTTTCTTGCATGGACTTCCATCGTAATCTTCCCTCTTAACATATATAAATGATCTGTCAAGTCTCGTATCATTTCAAATAGTCCACAATTAAATTTGATTTTTTTGACTGAAACTAGTGTATAATATACTATGATTTTTGACCGAAACTTGCATTTCGAAAAGTTTCATAGAATATAGTTTTCAGATGATTTTTTTGCATGGACTTCCATCATAACCTGCCCTCTTAACAGATATAAATGATCTGAAAAGTATCGTATCATTTCAAATAGTTCCCAATTAAATTCGATATTTTTGACAGAACCTAGTGTATAATATACTATGATTTTTGACCGAAACTTGCATTTCGAAAAGTTTCATAGAATATAGTTTTCAGATGATTTTTTTGCATGGACTTCCATCATAACCTTCCCTCTTAACATATATAAATGATCTGAAAAGTCTCGTATCATTTCAAATAGTCCCCAATTAAATTCGATATTTTTGACCGAAACTAGTGTATAATATACTATGATTTTTGACCGAAACATGCATTTTGAAAAGTTTCTTAGAATCTAGTTTTCAGATGATTTTTTTGCATGGGCTTCCATAATAACCTTCCCTCTTAACATATATAAATGATCTGTCAAGTCTCGTATCATTTCGAATAGTCCACAATTAAATTTGATTTTTTTGACCGAAACTAGTGCAATAATATACTATGATTTTTGACCGAAACTTGCATTTCGAAAAGTTTCATAGAATATAGTTTTCAAATGATTTTCTAGCATGGACTTCCATTATAACCTTCCCTCTTAACATATATAAATGATCTGAAAAGTCTCGTATCATTTCAAATAGTCACCAATTAAATTCGATATTTTTGACCGAAACTAGTGTATAATATAATATGATTTTTGACCGAAACTTGCATTTCGAAAAGTTTCATAGAATCTAGTTTTCCGATGATTTTCTTGCATGGACTTCCATCGTAATCGTCCCTCTTAACATATATAAATGATCTGTCAAGTCTCGTATCATTTCAAATAGTCCACAATTAAATTTGATTTTTTTGACTGAAACTAGTGTATAATATACTATGATTTTTGACCGAAACTTGCATTTCGAAAAGTTTCATAGAATATAGTTTTCAGATGATTTTTTTGCATGGACTTCCATCATAACCTTCCCTCTTAACAGATATAAATGATCTGAAAAGTATCGTATCATTTCAAATAGTTCCCAATTAAATTCGATATTTTTGACAGAACCTAGTGTATAATATACTATGATTTTTGACCGAAACTTGCATTTCGAAAAGTTTCATAGAATATAGTTTTCAGATGATTTTTTTGCATGGACTTCCATCATAACCTTCCCTCTTAACATATATAAATGATCTGAAAAGTCTCGTATCATTTCAAATAGTCCCCAATTAAATTCGATATTTTTGACCGAAACTAGTGTATAATATACTATGATTTTTGACCGAAACATGCATTTTGAAAAGTTTCATAGAATCTAGTTTTCAGATGATTTTTTTGCATGGGCTTCCATAATAACCTTCCCTCTTAACATATATAAATGATTTGTCAAGTCTCATATCATTTCGAATAGTCCACAATTAAATTTGATTTTTTTGACCGAAACTAGTGCAATAATATACTATGATTTTTGACCGAAACTTGCATTTCGAAAAGTTTCATAGAATATAGTTTTCAAATGATTTTCTAGCATGGACTTCCATTATAACCTTCCCTCTTAACATATATAAATGATCTGAAAAGTCTCGTATCATTTCAAATAGTCACCAATTAAATTCGATATTTTTGACCGAAACTAGTGTATAATATAATATGATTTTTGACCGAAACTTGCATTTCGAAAAGTTTCATAGAATCTAGTTTTCAGATGATTTTCTTGCATGGACTTCCATCGTAATCGTCCCTCTTAACATATATAAATGATCTGTCAAGTCTCGTATCATTTCAAATAGTCCACAATTAAATTTGATTTTTTTGACTGAAACTAGTGTATAATATACTATGATTTTTGACCGAAACTTGCATTTCGAAAAGTTTCATAGAATATAGTTTTCAGATGATTTTTTTGCATGGACTTCCATCATACCCTGCCCTCTTAACAGATATAAATGATCTGAAAAGTATCGTATCATTTCAAATAGTTCCCAATTAAATTCGATATTTTTGACAGAAACTAGTGTATAATATACTATGATTTTTGACCGAAAATTGCATTTCGAAAAGTTTCATAGAATATAGTTTTCAGATGATTTTTTTGCATGGACTTCCATCATAACCTTCCCTCTTAACATATATAAATGATCTGAAAAGTCTCGTATCATTTCAAATAGTCCCCAATTAAATTCGATATTTTTGACCGAAACTAGTGTATAATATACTATGATTTTTGACCGAAACATGCATTTTGAAAAGTTTCATAGAATCTAGTTTTCAGATGATTTTTTTGCATGGGCTTCCATAATAACCTTCCCTCTTAACATATATAAATGATCTGTCAAGTCTCGTATCATTTCGAATAGTCCACAATTAAATTTGATTTTTTTGAACGAAACTAGTGCAATAATATACTATGATTTTTGACCGAAACATGCATTTCGAAAAGTTTCATAGAATATTATTTTCAGATGAATTTTTTTGCATGGACTTCCATCATAACCTTCCCTCTTAACATATAAAAATGATCTGAAAAGACTCGTATCATTTCAAATAGTCACCAATTAAATTCGATATTTTTGACCGAAACTAGTGTATAATATAATATGATTTTTGACCGAAACTTGCATTTCGAAAAGTTTCATAGAATCTAGTTTTCAGATGATTTTCTTGCATGGACTTCCATCGTAATCGTCCCTCTTAACATATATAAATGATCTGTCAAGTCTCGTATCATTTCAAATAGTCCACAATTAAATTTGATTTTTTTGACTGAAACTAGTGTATAATATACTATGATTTTTGACCGAAACTTGCATTTCGAAAAGTTTCATAGAATATAGTTTTCAGATGATTTTTTTGCATGGACTTCCATCATAACCTGCCCTCTTAATAGATATAAATGATCTGAAAAGTATCGTATCATTTCAAATAGTTCCCAATTAAATTCGATATTTTTGACAGAACCTAGTGTATAATATACTATGATTTTTGACCGAAACTTGCATTTCGAAAAGTTTCATAGAATATAGTTTTCAGATGATTTTTTTGCATGGACTTCCATCATAACCTTCCCTCTTAACATATATAAATGATCTGAAAAGTCTCGTATCATTTCAAATAGTCCCCAATTAAATTCGATATTTTTGACCGAAACTAGTGTATAATATACTATGATTTTTGACCGAAACATGCATTTTGAAAAGTTTCATAGAATCTAGTTTTCAGATGATTTTTTGGCATGGGCTTCCATAATAACCTTCCCTCTTAACATATATAAATGATCTGTCAAGTCTCGTATCATTTCGAATAGTCCACAATTAAATTTGATTTTTTTGACCGAAACTAGTGCAATAATATACTATGATTTTTGACCGAAACTTGCATTTCGAAAAGTTTCATAGAATATAGTTTTCAAATGATTTTCTTGCATGGACTTCCATTATAACCTTCCCTCTTAACATATATAAATGATCTGAAAAGTCTCGTATCATTTCAAATAGTCACCAATTAAATTCGATATTTTTGACCGAAACTAGTGTATAATATAATATGATTTTTGACCGAAACTTGCATTTCGAAAAGTTTCATAGAATCTAGTTTTCAGATGATTTTCTTGCATGGACTTCCATCGTAATCGTCCCTCTTAACATATATAAATGATCTGTCAAGTCTCGTATCATTTCAAATAGTCCACAATTAAATTTGATTTTTTTGACTGAAACTAGTGTATAATATACTATGATTTTTGACCGAAACTTGCATTTCGAAAAGTTTCATAGAATATAGTTTTCAGATGATTTTTTTGCATGGACTTCCATCATACCCTGCCCTCTTAACAGATATAAATGATCTGAAAAGTATCGTATCATTTCAAATAGTTCCCAATTAAATTCAATATTTTTGACAGAAACTAGTGTATAATATACTATGATTTTTGACCGAAAATTGCAATTCGAAAAGTTTCATAGAATATAGTTTTCAGATGATTTTTTTGCATGGACTTCCATCATAACCTTCCCTCTTAACATATATAAATGATCTGAAAAGTCTCGTATCATTTCAAATAGTCCCCAATTAAATTCGATATTTTTGACCGAAACTAGTGTATAATATACTATGATTTTTGACCGAAACATGCATTTTGAAAAGTTTCATAGAATCTAGTTTTCAGATAATTTTTTTGCATGGGCTTCCATAATAACCTTCCCTCTTAACATATATAAATGATCTGTCAAGTCTCGTATCATTTCGAATAGTCCACAATTAAATTTGATTTTTTTGAACGAAACTAGTGCAATAATATACTATGATTTTTGACCGAAACATGCATTTCGAAAAGTTTCATAGAATATTATTTTCAGATGAATTTTTTTGCATGGACTTCCATCATAACCTTCCCTCTTAACATATAAAAATGATCTGAAAAGTCTCGTATCATTTCAAATAGTCACCAATTAAATTCGATATTTTTGACCGAAACTAGTGTATAATATAATATGATTTTTGACCGAAACTTGCATTTCGAAAAGTTCCATAGAATCTAGTTTTCAGATGATTTTCTTGCATGGACTTCCATCGTAATCGTCCCTCTTAACATATATAAATGATCTGTCAAGTCTCTTATCATTTCAAATAGTCCACAATTAAATTTGATTTTTTTGACTGAAACTAGTGTATAATATACTATGATTTTTGACCGAAACTTGCATTTCGAAAAGTTTCATAGAATATAGTTTTCAGATGATTTTTTTGCATGGACTTCCATCATAACCTGCCCTCTTAATAGATATAAATGATCTGAAAAGTATCGTATCATTTCAAATAGTTCCCAATTAAATTCGATATTTTTGACAGAACCTAGTGTATAATATACTATGATTTTTGACCGAAACTTGCATTTCGAAAAGTTTCATAGAATATAGTTTTCAGATGATTTTTTTGCATGGACTTCCATCATAACCTTCCCTCTTAACATATATAAATGATCTGAAAAGTCTCGTATCATTTCAAATAGTCCCCAATTAAATTCGATATTTTTGACCGAAACTAGTGTATAATATACTATGATTTTTGACCGAAACATGCATTTTGAAAAGTTTCATAGAATCTAGTTTTCAGATAATTTTTTTGCATGGGCTTCCATAATAACCTTCCCTCTTAACATATATAAATGATCTGTCAAGTCTCGTATCATTTCGAATAGTCCACAATTAAATTTGATTTTTTTGAACGAAACTAGTGCAATAATATACTATGATTTTTGACCGAAACATGCATTTCGAAAAGTTTCATAGAATATTATTTTCAGATGAATTTTTTTGCATGGACTTCCATCATAACCTTCCCTCTTAACATATAAAAATGATCTGAAAAGTCTCGTATCATTTCAAATAGTCACCAATTAAATTCGATATTTTTGACCGAAACTAGTGTATAATATAATATGATTTTTGACCGAAACTTGCATTTCGAAAAGTTCCATAGAATCTAGTTTTCAGATGATTTTCTTGCATGGACTTCCATCGTAATCGTCCCTCTTAACATATATAAATGATCTGTCAAGTCTCTTATCATTTCAAATAGTCCACAATTAAATTTGATTTTTTTGACTGAAACTAGTGTATAATATACTATGATTTTTGACCGAAACTTGCATTTCGAAAAGTTTCATAGAATATAGTTTTCAGATGATTTTTTTGCATGGACTTCCATCATAACCTGCCCTCTTAATAGATATAAATGATCTGAAAAGTATCGTATCATTTCAAATAGTTCCCAATTAAATTCGATATTTTTGACAGAACCTAGTGTATAATATACTATGATTTTTGACCGAAACTTGCATTTCGAAAAGTTTCATAGAATATAGTTTTCAGATGATTTTTTTGCATGGACTTCCATCATAACCTTCCCTCTTAACATATATAAATGATCTGAAAAGTCTCGTATCATTTCAAATAGTCCCCAATTAAATTCGATATTTTTGACCGAAACTAGTGTATAATATACTATGATTTTTGACCGAAACATGCATTTTGAAAGGTTTCATAGAATCTAGTTTTCAGATGATTTTTTGGCATGGGCTTCCATAATAACCTTCCCTCTTAACATATATAAATGATCTGTCAAGTCTCGTATCATTTCGAATAGTCCACAATTAAATTTGATTTTTTTGAACGAAACTAGTGCAATAATATACTATGATTTTTGACCGAAACATGCATTTCGAAAAGTTTCATAGAATATTATTTTCAGATGAATTTTTTTGCATGGACTTCCATCATAACCTTCCCTCTTAACATATAAAAATGATCTGAAAAGTCTCGTATCATTTCAAATAGTCACCAATTAAATTCGATATTTTTGACCGAAACTAGTGTATAATATACTATAATTTTTGACCGAAACTTGCATTTCGAAAAGTTTCATTGAATCTAGTTTTCAGATGATTTTCTTGCATGGACTTCCATCGTAACCTTCCCTCTTAACATATATAAATGATCTATCAAGTCTCGTATCATTTCAAATAGTCCACAATTAAATTTGATTTTTTTGACTGAAACTAGTGTATAATATACTATGATTTTTGACCGAAACTTGCATTTCGAAAAGTTTCATAGAATATAGTTTTCAGATGATTTTTTTGCATGGACTTCCATCATAACCTTCCCTCTTAACATATATAAATGATCTGAAAAGTATCGTATCATTACAAATAGTTCCCAATTAAATTCGATATTTTTGACCGAAACTAGTGTATAATATACTATGATTTTTGACCGAAACTTGCATTTCGAAAAGTTTCATAGAATATAGTTTTCAGATGATTTTTTTGCATGGACTTCCATCATAACCTTCCCTCTTAACATATATAAATGATCTGAAAAGTCTCGTAACATTTCAAATAGTCCCCAATTAAATTCGATATTTTTGACCGAAACTAGTGTATAATATACTATGATTTTTGACCGAAACATGCATTTTGAAAAGTTTCATAGAATCTAGTTTTCAGATGATTTTTTTGCATGGGCTTCCATAATAACCTTCCCTCTTAACATATATAAATGATCTGTCAAGTCTCGTATCATTTCGAATAGTCCACAATTAAATTTGATTTTTTTGACCGAAACTAGTGCAATAATATACTATGATTTTTGACCGAAACATGCATTTCGAAAAGTTTCATAGAATATTATTTTCAGATGAATTTTTTTGCATGGACTTCCATCATAACCTTCCCTCTTAACATATAAAAATGATCTGAAAAGTCTCGTATCATTTCAAATAGTCACCAATTAAATTCAATATTTTTGACCGAAACTAGTGTATAATATACTATGATTTTTAACCGAAACTTGCATTTCGAAAAGTTTCATAGAATCTAGTTTTCAGATGATTTTCTTGCATGGACTTCCATCGTAACCTTCCCTCTTAACATATATAAATGATCTATCAAGTCTCGTATCATTTCAAATAGTCCACAATTAAATTTGATTTTTTTGACTGAAACTAGTGTATAATATACTATGATTTTTGACCGAAACTTGCATTTCGAAAAGTTTCATAGAATATAGTTTTCAGATGATTTTTTTGCATGGACATCCATCATAACCTGCCCTCTTAACATATATAAATGATCTGAAAAGTATCGTATCATTACAAATAGTTCCCAATTAAATTCGATATTTTTGACCGAAACTAGTCTATAATATACTATGATTTTTGACCGAAACTTGCATTTCGAAAAGTTTCATAGAATATAGTTTTCAGATGATTTTTTTGCATGGACTTCCATCATAACCTTCCCTCTTAACATATATAAATGATCTGAAAAGTCTCGTATCATTTCAAATAGTCACCAATTAAATTCGATATTTTTGACCGAAACTAGTGTATAATATACTATGATTTTTGACCGAAACTTGCATTTCGAAAAGTTTCATATAATCTAGTTTTCAGATGATTTTCTTGCATGGACTTCCATCGTAACCTTCCCTCTTAACATATATAAATGATCTATCAAGTCTCGTATCATTTCAAATAGTCCACAATTAAATTTGATTTTTTGACTGAAACTAGTGTATAATATACTATGATTTTTGACCGAAACTTGCATTTCGAAAAGTTTCATAGAATATAGTTTTCAGATGATTTTTTTGCATGGACTTCCATCATAACCTTCCCACTTAACATATATAAATGATCTGAAGAGTATCGTATCATTACAAATAGTTCCCAATTAAATTCAATATTTTTGACCGAAACTAGTGTATAATATACTATGATTTTTGACCGAAACTTGCATTTCGAAAAGTTTCATAAAATATAGTTTTCAGATGATTTTTTTGCATGGACTTCCATCATAACCTTCCCTCTTAACATATATAAATGATCTGAAAAGTCTCGTATCATTTCAAATAGTCCCCAATTAAATTCGATATTTTTGACCGAAACTAGTGTATAATATAGTAAGATTTTTGACCGAAACATGCATTTTGAAAAGTTTCATAGAATCTAGTTTTCAGATGATTTTTTTTGCATGGGCTTCCATAATAACCTTCCCTCTTAACATATATAAATGATCTGTCAAGTCTCGTATCATTTCGAATAGTCCACAATTAAATTTGATTTTTTTGACCGAAACTAGTGCAATAATATACTATGATTTTTGACAGAAACTTGCATTTCGAAAAGTTTCATAGAATATAGTTTTCAGATGATTTTCTTGCATGGGCTTCCATCATAACCTTCCCTCTTAACATATATAAATGATCTGTCAAGTCTCGTATCATTTCGAATAGTCCACAATTAAATTTGATTTTTTTGACCGAAACTAGTGTATAATATAATATGATTTTTGACCGAAACTTGCATTTCGAAAAGTTTCATAGAATCTAGTTTTCAGATGATTTTCTTGCATGGACTTCCATCGTAACCTTCCCTCTTAACATATATAAATGATCTGTCAAGTCTCGTATCATTTCAAATAGTCACCAATTAAATTCGATATTTTTGACCGAAACTAGTGTATAATATAATATGATTTTTGATCGAAACTTGCATTTCGAAAAGTTTCATAGAATCTAGTTTTCAGATGATTTTCTTGCATGGACTTCCATCGTAACCTTCCCTCTTAACATATATAAATGATCTGTCAAGTCTCGTATCATTTCAAATAGTCCACAATTAAATTTGATTTTTTTGACTGAAACTAGTGTATAATATACTATGATTTTTGACCGAAACTTGCATTTCGAAAAGTTTCATAGAATATAGTTTTCAGATGATTTTTTTGCATGGACTTCCATCATAACCTGCCCTCTTAACAGATATAAATGATCTGAAAAGTATCGTATCATTTCAAATAGTTCCCAATTAAATTCGATATTTTTGACCGAAACTAGTGTATAATATACTATGATTTTTGACCGAAACTTGCATTTCGAAAAGTTTCATAGAATATAGTTTTCAGATGATTTTTTTGCATGGACTTCCATCATAACCTTCCCTCTTAACATATATAAATGATCTGAAAAGTCTCGTATCATTTCAAATAGTCCCCAATTAAATTCGATATTTTTGATCGAAACTAGTGTATAATATACTATGATTTTTGACCGAAACATGCATTTTGAAAAGTTTCATAGAATCTAGTTTTCAGATGATTTTTTTGCATGGGCTTCCATAATAACCTTCCCTCTTAACATATATAAATGATCTGTCAAGTCTCGTATCATTTCGAATAGTCCACAATTAAATTTGATATTTTTGACCGAAACTAGTGCAATAATATACTATGATTTTTTACCGAAACTTGCATTTCGAAAAATTTCCTAGAATATAGTTTTCAGAAGATTTTCTTGCATGGACTTCCATCATAACCTTCCCTCTTAACATATAAAAATGATCTGAAAAGTCTCGTATCATTTCAAATAGTCACCAATTAAATTCGATATTTTTGACCGAAACTAGTGTATAATATACTATGATTTTTGACCGAAACTTGCATTTCGAAAAGTTTCATAGAATCTAGTTTTCAGATGATTTTCTTGCATGGACTTCCATCGTAACCTTCCCTCTTAACATATATAAATGATCTATCAAGTCTCGTATCATTTCAAATAGTCCACAATTAAATTTGATTTTTTTGACTGAAACTAGTGTATAATATACTATGATTTTTGACCGAAACATGCATTTCGAAAAGTTTCATAGAATATAGTTTTCAGATGATTTTTTTTCATGGACTTCCATCATAACCTGCCCTCTTAACAGATATAAATGATCTGAAAAGTCTCGTAACATTTCAAATAGTCCCCAATTAAATTCGATATTTTTGACCGAAACTAGTGTATAATATACTATGATTTTTGACCGAAACATGCATTTTGAAAAGTTTCATAGAATCTAGTTTTCAGATGATTTTTTTGCATGGACTTCCATAATAACCTTCCCTCTTAACATATATAAATGATCTGTCAAGTCTCGTATCATTTCGAATAGTCCACAATTAAATTTGATTTTTTTGACCGAAACTAGTGCAATAATATACTATGATTTTTGACCGAAACTTGCATTTCGAAAAGTTTCATAGAATATAGTTTCCAGATGATTTTCTTGCATGGACTTCCATCATAACCTTCCCTCTTAACATATATAAATGATCTGAAAAGTATCGTATCATTTCGAATAGTCACCAATTAAATTCGATATTTTTGACCGAAACTAGTGTATCATATAATATGATTTTTGACCGAAACTTGCATTTCGAAAAGTTTCCTAGAATCTAGTTTTCAGATGAATTTTTTTGCATGGACTTCCATCGTAACCTTCCCTCTTAACATATATAAATGATCTGTCAAGTCTCGTATCATTTCAAATAGTCACCAATTAAATTTGATTTTTTTGACTGAAACTAGTGTATAATATACTATGATTTTTGACCGAAACTTGCATTTCAAAAAGTTTCATAGAATCTAGTTTTCAGATGATTTTCTTGCATGGACTTCCATCGTAACCTTCCCTCTTAACATATAAAAATGATCTGAAAAGTCTCGTATCATTTCAAATAGTCACCAATTAAATTATATATTTTTGACCGAAACTAGTGTATAATATACTATGATTTTTGACCGAAACTTGCATTTCGAAAAGTTTCATAGAATCTAGTTTTCAGATGATTTTCTTGCATGGACTTCCATCGTAACCTTCCCTCTTAACATATATAAATGATCTGTCAAGTCTCGTATCATTTCAAATAGTCCACAATTAAATTTGATTTTTTTGACTGAAACTAGTGTATAATAAACTATGATTTTTGACCGAAACTTGCATTTCGAAAAGTTTCATAGAATATAGTTTTCAGATGTTTTTTTGCATGGACTTCCATCATAACCTGCCCTCTTAACATATATAAATGATCTGAAAAGTATCGTATCATTTCAAATAATTCCCAATTAAATTCAATATTTTTGACCGAAACTAGTGTATAATATACTATGATTTTATACCGAAATTTGCATTTCGAAAAGTTTCATAGAATATAGTTTTCAGATGATTTTTTTGCATGGACTTCCATCATAACCTTCCCTCTTAACATATATAAATGATCTGAAAAGTCTCGTAACATTTCAAATAGTCCCCAATTAAATTCGATATTTTTGACCGAAACTAGTGTATAATATACTATGATTTTTGACCGAAACATGCATTTTGAAAAGTTTCATAGAATCTAGTTTTCAGATGATTTTTTTGCATGGGCTTCCATAATAACCTTCCCTCTTAACATATATAAATGATCTGTCAAGTCTCGTATCATTTCGAATAGTCCACAATTATATTTGATTTTTTTGACCGAAACTAGTGCAATAATATACTATGATTTTTGACCGAAACTTGCATTTCGAAAAGTTTCATAGAATATAGTTTTCAGATGATTTTCTTGCATGGACTTCCATCATAACCTTCCCTCTTAACATATATAAATGATCTGTCAAGTCTCGTATCATTTCAAATAGTCCACAATTAAATTTGATTTTTTTGACCGAAACTAGTGTATAATATACTATGATTTTTGACCGAAACTTGCATTTCGAAAAGTTTCATAGAATATAGTTTTCAGATGATTTTTTTGCATGGAATTCCATCGTAACCTTCCCTCTTAACATATATAAATGATCTGAAAAGTATCGTATCATTTCAAATAGTCACCAATTAAATTCGATATTTTTGACCGAAACTAGTGTATAATATACTATGATTTTTGACCGAAACTTGCATTTCGAAAAGTTTCATAGAATATAGTTTTCAGATGATTTTTTTGCATGGACTTCCATCATAACCTTCCCTCTTAACATATGTAAATTATCTGAAACGTCTCGTAACATTTCAAATAGTCCCCAATTAAATTCGATATTTTTGACCGAAACTAGTGTATAATATACTATGATTTTTGATCGAAACATGCATTTTGAAAAGTTTCATAGAATCTAGTTTTCAGATGATTTTTTTTGCATGGGCTTCCATAATAACCTCCCCTCTTAACATATATAAATGATCTGTCAAGTCTCGTATCATTTCGAATAGTCCACAATTAAATTTGATTTTTTTTACCGAAACTAGTGCAATAATATACTATGATTTTTGACCGAAACTTGCATTTCGAAAAGTTTCATAGAATATAGTTTTCAGATGATTTTTTTTCATGGACTTCCATCATAACCTGCCCTCTTAACAGATATAAATGATCTGAAAAGTCTCGTAACATTTCAAATAGTCCCCAATTAAATTCGATATTTTTGACCGAAACTAGTGTATAATATACTATGATTTTTGACCGAAACATGCATTTTGAAAAGTTTCATAGAATCTAGTTTTCAGATGATTTTTTTGCATGGACTTCCATAATAACCTTCCCTCTTAACATATATAAATGATCTGTCAAGTCTCTTATCATTTCGAATAGTCACCAATTAAATCGATATTTTTGACCGAAACTAGTGTATTATATAATATGATTTTTGACCGAAACTTGCATTTCGAAAAGTTTCATAGAATCTAGTTTTCAGATGATTTTCTTGCATGGACTTCCATCGTAACCTTCCCTCGTAACATATATAAATGATATGTCAAGTCTCGTATCATTTCATATATTCCACAATTAAATTTGATTTTTTTGACTGAAACTAGTGTATAATATACTATGATTTTTGACCGAAACTTGCATTTCGAAAAGTTTCATAGAATATAGTTTTTAGATGATTTTTTTGCATGGACTTCCATCATAACCTGCCCTCTTAACAAATATAAATGATCTGAAAAGTATCGTATCATTTCAAATATTTCCCAATTAAAATCGATATATTTGACCGAAACTAGTGTATAATATACTATGATTTTTGACCGAAACTTGCATTTCGAAAAGTTTCATAGAATATAGTTTTCAGATGATTTTTTTGCATGGACTTCCATCATAACCTTCCCTCTTAACAAATATAAATGATCTGAAAAGTCTCGTAACATTTCAAATAGTCCCCAATTAAATTCGATATTTTTGACCGAAACTAGTGTATAATATACTATGATTTTTGACCGAAACATGCATTTTGAAAAGTTTCATAGAATCTAGTTTTCAGATGATTTTTTTTCATGGGCTTCCATAATAACCTTCCCTCTTAACATATATAAATGATCTGTCAAGTCTCGTATCATTTCGAATAGTCCACAATTAAATTTGATTTTTTTGACCGAAACTAGTGCAATAATATACTATGATTTTTGACAGAAACTTGCATTTCGAAAAGTTTCATAGAATATAGTTTTCAGATGATTTTCTTGCATGGACTTCCATCATAACCATCCCTCTTAACATATAAAAATGATCTGAAAAGTCTCGTATCATTTCAAATAGTCACCAATTAAATTCGATATTTTTGACCGAAACTAGTGTATAATATACTATGATTTTTGACCGAAACTTGCATTTCGAAAAGTTTCATAGAATCTAGTTTTCAGATGATTTTCTTGCATGGACTTCCATCGTAACCTTCCCTCTTAACAAATATAAATGATCTGTCAAGTCTCGTATCATTTCAAATAGTCCACAATTAAATTTGATTTTTTTGACTGAAACTAGTGTATAATAAACTATGATTTTTGACCGAAACTTGCATTTCGAAAAGTTTCATAGAATATAGTTTTCAGTTGTTTTTTTGCATGGACTTCCATCATAACCTGCCCTCTTAACATATATAAATGATCTGAAAAGTATCGTATCATTTCAAATAGTTCCCAATTAAATTCGATATTTTTGACCGAAACTAGTGTATAATATACTATGATTTTTGACCGAAACTTGCATTTCGAAAAGTTTCATAGAATATAGTTTTCAGATGATTTTTTTGCATGGACTTCCATCATAACCTT
The DNA here is from genome assembly GCA_963966055.1 of Lathyrus aphaca. Classification (NCBI taxonomy): domain Eukaryota; kingdom Viridiplantae; phylum Streptophyta; class Magnoliopsida; order Fabales; family Fabaceae; genus Lathyrus; species Lathyrus aphaca. The sequence goes on along the minus strand of OZ014520.1, from coordinate 640,641,272 downwards.
CCCTCTTAACATATATAAATGATCTGAAAAGTCTCGTAACATTTCAAATAGTCCCCAATTAAATTCGATATTTTTGACCGAAACTAGTGTATAATATACTATGATTTTTGACCGAAACATGCATTTTGAAAAGTTTCATAGAATCTAGTTTTCAGATGATTTTTTTGCATGGGCTTCCATAATAACCTTCCCTCTTAACATATATAAATGATCTGTCAAGTCTCGTATCATTTCGAATAGTCCACAATTAAATTTGATTTTTTTGACCGAAACTAGTGCAATAATATACTATGATTTTTGACCGAAACTTGCATTTCGAAAAGTTTCATAGAATATAGTTTTCAGATGATTTTCTTGCATGGACTTCCATCATAACCTTCCCTCTTAACATATATAAATGATCTGAAAAGTCTCGTATCATTTCAAATAGTCACCAATTAAATTCGATATTTTTGACCGAAACTAGTGTATAATATAATATGATTTTTGACCGAAACTTGCATTTCGAAAAGTTTCATAGAATCTAGTTTTCAGATGATTTTCTTGCATGGACTTCCATCGTAACCTTCCCTCTTAACATATATAAATGATCTGTCAAGTCTCGTATCATTTCAAATAGTCCACAATTAAATTTGATTTTTTTGACCGAAACTAGTGTATAATATACTATGATTTTTGACCGAAACTTGCATTTCGAAAAGTTTCATAGAATATAGTTTTCAGATGATTTTTTTGCATGGAATTCCATCATAACCTTCCCTCTTAACATATATAAATGATCTGAAAAGTATCGTATCGTTTCAAATAGTCACCAATTAAATTCGATATTTTTGACCGAAACTAGTGTATAATATACTATGATTTTTGACCGAAACTTGCATTTCGAAAAGTTTCATAGAATATAGTTTTCAGATGATTTTTTTGCATGGACTTCCATCATAACCTTCCCTCTTAACATATATAAATGATCTGAAAAGTCTCGTAACATTTCAAATAGTCCCCAATTAAATTCGATATTTTTGACCGAAACTAGTGTATAATATACTATGATTTTTGACCGAAATATGCATTTTGAAAAGTTTCATAGAATCTAGTTTTCAGATGATTTTTTTTGCATGGGCTTCCATAATAACCTTCCCTCTTAACATATATAAATGATCTGTCAAGTCTCGTATCATTTCGAATAGTCCACAATTAAATTTGATTTTTTTGACCGAAACTAGTGCAATAATATACTATGATTTTTGACCGAAACTTGCATTTCGAAAAGTTTCATAGAATATAGTTTTCAGATGATTTTCTTGCATGGGCTTCCATCATAACCTTCCCTCTTAACATATATAAATGATCTATCAAGTCTCGTATCATTTTGAATAGTCCACAATTAAATTTGATTTTTTTGACCGAAACTAGTGTATAATATAATATGATTTTTGACCGAAACTTGCATTTCGAAAAGTTTCATAGAATCTAGTTTTCAGATGATTTTCTTGCATGGACTTCCATCGTAACCTTCCCTCTTAACATATATAAATGATCTGTCAAGTCTCGTATCATTTCAAATAGTCACCAATTAAATCGATATTTTTGACCGAAACTAGTGTATTATATAATATGATTTTTGACCGAAACTTGCATTTCGAAAAGTTTCATAGAATCTAGTTTTCAGATGATTTTCTTGCATGGACTTCCATCGTAACCTTCCCTCTTAACATATATAAATGATATGTCAAGTCTCGTATCATTTCAAATAGTCCACAATTAAATTTGATTTTTTTGACTGAAACTTGTGTATAATATACTATGATTTTTGACCGAAACTTGCATTTCGAAAAGTTTCATAGAATATAGTTTTTAGATGATTTTTTTGCATGGACTTCCATCATAACCTGCCCTCTTAACAGATATAAATGATCTGAAAAGTATCGTATCATTTCAAATATTTCCCAATTAAATTCGATATTATTGACCGAAACTAGTGTATAATATACTATGATTTTTGACCGAAACTTGCATTTCGAAAAGTTTCATAGAATATAGTTTTCAGATGATTTTTTTGCATGGACTTCCATCATAACCTTCCCTCTTAACAAATATAAATGATCTGAAAAGTCTCGTATCATTTCAAATAGTCCCCAATTAAATTCGATATTTTTGATCGAAACTAGTGTATAATATACTATGATTTTTGACTGAAACATGCATTTTGAAAAGTTTCATAGAATCTAGTTTTCAGATGATTTTTTTGCATGGGCTTCCATAATAACCTTCCCTCTTAACATATATAAATGATCTGTCAAGTCTCGTATCATTTCGAATAGTCCACAATTAAATTTGATTTTTTTGACCGAAACTAGTGCAATAATATACTATGATTTTTGACCGAAACTTGCATTTCGAAATATTTCATAGAATATAGTTTTCAGATGATTTTCTTGCATGGACTTCCATCATAACCTTCCCTCTTAACATATAAAAATGATCTAAAAATTCTCGTATCATTTCAAATAGTCACCAATTAAATTCGATATTTTTGACCGAAACTAGTGTATAATATACTATGATTTTTGACCGAAACTTGCATTTCGAAAAGTTTCATAGAATCTAGTTTTCAGATAATTTTCTTGCATGGACTTCCATCGTAACCTTCCCTCTTAACATATATAAATGATTTGTTAAGTCTCGTATCATTTTAAATAGTCCACAATTAAATTTGATTTTTTTGACTGAAACTAGTGTATAATATACTATGATTTTTGACCGAAACTTGCATTTCGAAAAGTTTCATAGAATCTAGTTTTCAGATGATTTTTTTGCATGGGCTTCCATAATAACCTTCCCTCTTAACATATATAAATGATCTGTCAAGTCTCGTATCATTTCGAATAGTCCACAATTAAATTTGATTTTTTTGACCGAAACTAGTGCAATAATATACTATGATTTTTGACCGAAACTTGCATTTCGAAAAATTTCATAGAATATAGTTTTCAGATGATTTTCTTGCATAGACTTCCATCATAACCTTCCCTCTTAACATATAAAAATGATCTGAAAAGTCTCGTATCATTTCAAATAGTCACCAATTAAATTCGATATTTTTGACCGAAACTAGTGTATAATATACTATGATTTTTGACCGAAACATGCATTTCGAAAAGTTTCATATAATATAGTTTTCAGATGATTTTTTTGCATGGACTTCCATCATAACCTTCCCTCTTAACATATATAAATGATCAAAAAAGTCTCGTAACATTTCAAATAGTCCCCAATTAAATTCGATATTTTTGACCGAAACTAGTGTATAATATACTATGATTTTTGACCGAAACATGCATTTTGAAAAGTTTCATAGAATCTAGTTTTCAGATGATTTTTTTGCATGGGCTTCCATAATAACCTTCCCTCTTAACATATATAAATGATCTGTCAAGTCTCGTATCATTTCGAATAGTCCACAATTAAATTTGATTTTTTTGACCGAAACTAGTGCAATAATATACTATGATTTTTGACCGAAACTTGCATTTCGAAAAGTTTCATAGAATATAGTTTTCAGATGATTTTCTTGCATGGACTTCCATCATAACCTTCCCTCTTAACATATATAAATGATCTGAAAAGTCTCGTATCATATCAAATAGTCACCAATTAAATTCGATATTTTTGACCTAAACTAGTGTATCATATAATATGATTTTTGACCGAAACTTGCATTTCGAAAAGTTTCATAGAATCTAGTTTTCAGATGATTTTCTTGCATGGACTTCCATCGTAACCTTCCCTCTTAACATATATAAATGATCTGTCAAGTCTCGTATCATTTCAAATAGTCCACAATTAAATTTGATTTTTTTCACTGAAACTAGTGTATAATATACTATGATTTTTGACCGAAACTTGCATTTCGAAAAGTTTCATAGAATATTATTTTCTGATGATTTTTTTGCATGGACTTCCATCATAAACTTCCCTCTTAACATATAAAAATGATCTGAAAAGTCTCGTATCATTTCAAATAGTCACCAATTAAATTCGATATTTTTGACCGAAACTAGTGTATAATATACTATGATTTTTGACCGAAACTTGCATTTCGAAGAGTTTCATAGAATCTAGTTTTTAGATGATTTTTTTTGCATGGGCTTCCATAATAACCTTCCCTCTTAACATATATAAATGATCTGTCAAGTCTCGTATCATTTCGAATAGTCCACAATTAAATTTGATTTTTTTGACCGAAACTAGTGCAATAATATACTATGATTTTTGACCGAAACTTGCATTTCGAAAAGTTTCATAGAATATAGTTTTCAGATGATTTTTTTGCATGGACTTCCATCATAACCTTCCCTCTTAACATATATAAATGATCTGAAAAGTCTCGTATCATTTCAAATAGTCCCCAATTAAATTCGATATTTTTGACCGAAACTAGTGTATAATATACTATGATTTTTGACCGAAACATGCATTTTGAAAAGTTTCATAGAATCTTGTTTTCAGATGATTTTTTTGCATGGGCTTCCATAATAACCTTCCCTCTTAACATATATAAATGATCTGTCAAGTCTCGTATCATTTCGAATAGTCCACAATTAAATTTGATTTTTTTGACCGAAACTAGTGCAATAATATACTATGATTTTTGACCGAAACTTGCATTTCGAAAAGTTTCATAGAATATAGTTTTCAGATGATTTTCTTGCATGGGCTTCCATCATAACCTTCCCTCTTAACATATATAAATGATCTATCAAGTCTCGTATCATTTTGAATAGTCCACAATTAAATTTGATTTTTTGACCGAAACTAGTGTATAATATAATATGATTTTTGACCGAAACTTGCATTTCGAAAAGTTTCATAGAATCTAGTTTTCAGATGATTTTCTTGCATGGACTTCCATCGTAACCTTCCCTCTTAACATATATAAATGATCTGTCAAGTCTCGTATCATTTCAAATAGTCACCAATTAAATCGATATTTTTGACCGAAACTAGTGTATTATATAATATGATTTTTGACCGAAACTTGCATTTCGAAAAGTTTCATAGAATCTAGTTTTCAGATGATTTTCTTGCATGGACTTCCATCGTAACCTTCCCTCTTAACATATATAAATGATATGTCAAGTCTCGTATCATTTCAAATAGTCCACAATTAAATTTGATTTTTTTGACTGAAACTTGTGTATAATATACTATGATTTTTGACCGAAACTTGCATTTCGAAAAGTTTCATAGAATATAGTTTTTAGATGATTTTTTTGCATGGACTTCCATCATAACCTGCCCTCTTAACAGATATAAATGATCTGAAAAGTATCGTATCATTTCAAATATTTCCCAATTAAATTCGATATTATTGACCGAAACTAGTGTATAATATACTATGATTTTTGACCGAAACTTGCATTTCGAAAAGTTTCATAGAATATAGTTTTCAGATGATTTTTTTGCATGGACTTCCATCATAACCTTCCCTCTTAACAAATATAAATGATCTGAAAAGTCTCGTATCATTTCAAATAGTCCCCAATTAAATTCGATATTTTTGATCGAAACTAGTGTATAATATACTATGATTTTTGACTGAAACATGCATTTTGAAAAGTTTCATAGAATCTAGTTTTCAGATGATTTTTTTGCATGGGCTTCCATAATAACCTTCCCTCTTAACATATATAAATGATCTGTCAAGTCTCGTATCATTTCGAATAGTCCACAATTAAATTTGATTTTTTTGACCGAAACTAGTGCAATAATATACTATGATTTTTGACCGAAACTTGCATTTCGAAATATTTCATAGAATATAGTTTTCAGATGATTTTCTTGCATGGACTTCCATCATAACCTTCCCTCTTAACATATAAAAATGATCTAAAAATTCTCGTATCATTTCAAATAGTCACCAATTAAATTCGATATTTTTGACCGAAACTAGTGTATAATATACTATGATTTTTGACCGAAACTTGCATTTCGAAAAGTTTCATAGAATCTAGTTTTCAGATGATTTTCTTGCATGGACTTCCATCGTAACCTTCCCTCTTAACATATATAAATGATTTGTTAAGTCTCGTATCATTTTAAATAGTCCACAATTAAATTTGATTTTTTTGACTGAAACTAGTGTATAATATACTATGATTTTTGACCGAAACTTGCATTTCGAAAAGTTTCATAGAATCTAGTTTTCAGATGATTTTTTTGCATGGGCTTCCATAATAACCTTCCCTCTTAACATATATAAATGATCTGTCAAGTCTCGTATCATTTCGAATAGTCCACAATTAAATTTGATTTTTTTGACCGAAACTAGTGCAATAATATACTATGATTTTTGACCGAAACTTGCATTTCGAAAAATTTCATAGAATATAGTTTTCAGATGATTTTCTTGCATAGACTTCCATCATAACCTTCCCTCTTAACATATAAAAATGATCTGAAAAGTCTCGTATCATTTCAAATAGTCACCAATTAAATTCGATATTTTTGACCGAAACTAGTGTATAATATACTATGATTTTTGACCGAAACATGCATTTCGAAAAGTTTCATATAATATAGTTTTCAGATGATTTTTTTGCATGGACTTCCATCGTAACCTTCCCTCTTAACATATATAAATGATCAAAAAAGTCTCGTAACATTTCAAATAGTCCCCAATTAAATTCGATATTTTTGACCGAAACTAGTGTATAATATACTATGATTTTTGACCGAAACATGCATTTTGAAAAGTTTCATAGAATCTAGTTTTCAGATGATTTTTTTGCATGGGCTTCCATAATAACCTTCCCTCTTAACATATATAAATGATCTGTCAAGTCTCGTATCATTTCGAATAGTCCACAATTAAATTTGATTTTTTTGACCGAAACTAGTGCAATAATATACTATGATTTTTGACCGAAACTTGCATTTCGAAAAGTTTCATAGAATATAGTTTTCAGATGATTTTCTTGCATGGACTTCCATCATAACCTTCCCTCTTAACATATATAAATGATCTGAAAAGTCTCGTATCATATCAAATAGTCACCAATTAAATTCGATATTTTTGACCTAAACTAGTGTATCATATAATATGATTTTTGACCGAAACTTGCATTTCGAAAAGTTTCATAGAATCTAGTTTTCAGATGATTTTCTTGCATGGACTTCCATCGTAACCTTCCCTCTTAACATATATAAATGATCTGTCAAGTCTCGTATCATTTCAAATAGTCCACAATTAAATTTGATTTTTTTCACTGAAACTAGTGTATAATATACTATGATTTTTGACCGAAACTTGCATTTCGAAAAGTTTCATAGAATATTATTTTCTGATGATTTTTTTGCATGGACTTCCATCATAAACTTCCCTCTTAACATATAAAAATGATCTGAAAAGTCTCGTATCATTTCAAATAGTCACCAATTAAATTCGATATTTTTGACCGAAACTAGTGTATAATATACTATGATTTTTGACCGAAACTTGCATTTCGAAGAGTTTCATAGAATCTAGTTTTTAGATGATTTTTTTGCATGGGCTTCCATAATAACCTTCCCTCTTAACATATATAAATGATCTGTCAAGTCTCGTATCATTTCGAATAGTCCACAATTAAATTTGATTTTTTTGACCGAAACTAGTGCAATAATATACTATGATTTTTGACCGAAACTTGCATTTCGAAAAGTTTCATAGAATATAGTTTTCAGATGATTTTTTTGCATGGACTTCCATCATAACCTTCCCTCTTAACATATATAAATGATCTGAAAAGTCTCGTATCATTTCAAATAGTCCCCAATTAAATTCGATATTTTTGACCGAAACTAGTGTATAATATACTATGATTTTTGACCGAAACATGCATTTTGAAAAGTTTCATAGAATCTAGTTTTCAGATGATTTTTTTGCATGGGCTTCCATAATAACCTTCCCTCTTAACATATATAAATGATCTGTCAAGTCTCGTATCATTTCGAATAGTCCACAATTAAATTTGATTTTTTTGACCGAAACTAGTGCAATAATATACTATGATTTTTGACCGAAACTTGCATTTCGAAAAGTTTCATAGAATATAGTTTTCAGATGATTTTCTTGCATGGGCTTCCATCATAACCTTCCCTCTTAACATATATAAATGATCTATCAAGTCTCGTATCATTTTGAATAGTCCACAATTAAATTTGATTTTTTGACCGAAACTAGTGTATAATATAATATGATTTTTGACCGAAACTTGCATTTCGAAAAGTTTCATAGAATCTAGTTTTCAGATGATTTTCTTGCATGGACTTCCATCGTAACCTTCCCTCTTAACATATATAAATGATATGTCAAGTCTCGTATCATTTCAAATAGTCCACAATTAAATTTGATTTTTTTGACTGAAACTAGTGTATAATATACTATGATTTTTGACCGAAACTTGCATTTCGAAAAGTTTCATAGAATATAGTTTTTAGATGATTTTTTTGCATGGACTTCCATCATAACCTTCCCTCTTAACAGATATAAATGATCTGAAAAGTATCGTATCATTTCAAATATTTCCCAATTAAATTCGATATTTTTGACCGAAACTAGTGTATAATATACTATGATTTTTGACCGAAACTTGCATTTCGAAACGTTTCATAGAATATAGTTTTCAGATGATTTTTTTGCATGGACTTCCATCATAACCTTCCCTCTTAACAAATATAAATGATCTGAAAAGTCTCGTATCATTTCAAATAGTCCCCAATTAAATTCGATATTTTTGATCGAAACTAGTGTATAATATACTATGATTTTTGACTGAAACATGCATTTTGAAAAGTTTCATAGAATCTAGTTTTCAGATGATTTTTTTGCATGGGCTTCCATAATAACCTTCTCTCTTAACATATATAAATGATCTGTCAAGTCTCGTATCATTTCGAATAGTCCACAATTAAATTTGATTTTTTTGACCGAAACTAGTGCAATAATATACTATGATTTTTGACCGAAACTTGCATTTCGAAAAATTTCATAGAATATAGTTTTCAGATGATTTTCTTGCATGGACTTCCATCATAACCTTCCCTCTTAACATATAAAAATGATCTGAAAAGTCTCGAATCATTTCAAATAGTCACCAATTAAATTCGATATTTTTGACCGAAACTAGTGTATAATATACTATGATTTTTGACCGAAACTTGCATTTCGAAATGTTTCATAGAATCTAGTTTTCAGATGATTTTCTTGCATGGACTTCCATCGTAACCTTCCCTCTTAACATATATAAATGATCTGTCAAGTCTCGTATCATTTTAAATAGTCCACAATTAAATTTGATTTTTTTGACTGAAACTAGTGTATAATATACTATGATTTTTGACCGAAACTTGCATTTCGAAAAGTTCAATAGAATCTAGTTTTCAGATGATTTTTTTGCATGGGCTTCCATAATAACCTTCCCTCTTAACATATATAAATGATCTGTCAAGTCTCGTATCATTTCGAATAGTCCACAATTAAATTTGATTTTTTTGACCGAAACTAGTGCAATAATATACTATGATTTTTGACCGAAACTTGCATTTCGAAAAATTTCATAGAATATAGTTTTCAGATGATTTTCTTGCATGGACTTCCATCATAACCTTCCCTCTTAACATATAAAAATGATCTGAAAAGTCTCGTATCATTTCAAATAGTCACCAATTAAATTCGATATTTTTGACCGAAACAAGTGTATAATATACTATGATTTTTGACCGAAACTTGCATTTCGAAAAGTTTCATAGAATCTAGTTTTCAGATGATTTTCTTGCATGGACTTCCATCGTAACCTTCCCTCTTAACATATATAAATGATCTGTCAAGTCTCGTATCATTTCAAATAGTCCACATTTAAATTTGATTTTTTTGACTGAAACTAGTGTATAATATACTATGATTTTTGACCGAAACTTGCATTTCGAAAAGTTTCATAGAATATAGTTTTCAGATGATTTTTTTGCATGGTCTTCCATCAAAACCTGCCCTCTTAACATATATAAATGATCTGAAAAGTATCATTTCATTTCAAATAGTTCCCAATTAAATTCGATATTTTTGACCGAAACTAGTGTATAATATACTATGATTTTTGACCGAAACTTGCATTTCGAAAAATTTCATAGAATATAGTTTTCAGATGATTTTCTTGCATGGACTTCCATCATAACCTTCCCTCTTAACATATAAAAATGACCTGAAAAGTCTCGTATCATTTCAAATAGTCACCAATTAAATTCGATATTTTTGACCGAAACTAGTGTATAATATACTATGATTTTTGACCGAAACTTGCATTTCGAAAAGTTTCATAGAATCTAGTTTTCAGATGATTTTCTTGCATGGACTTCCATCGTAACCTTCCCTCTTAACATATATAAATGATCTGTCAAGTCTCGTATCATTTTAAATAGTCCACAATTAAATTTGATTTTTTTGACTGAAACTAGTGTATAATATACTATGATTTTTGACCGAAACTTGCATTTCGAAAAGTTTCATAGAATCTAGTTTTCAGATGATTTTTTTGCATGGGCTTCCATAATAACCTTCCCTCTTAACATATATAAATGATCTGTCAAGTCTCGTATCATTTCGAATAGTCCACAATTAAATTTGATTTTTTTGACCGAAACTAGTGCAATAATATACTATGATTTTTGACCGAAACATGCATTTCGAAAAATTTCATAGAATATAGTTTTCAGATGATTTTCTTGCATGGACTTCCATCATAACCTTCCCGATTAACATATAAAAATGATCTGAAAAGTCTCGTATCATTTCAAATAGTCACCAATTAAATTCGATATTTTTGACCGAAACTAGTGTATAATATACTATGATTTTTGACCGAAACTTGCATTTCGAAAAGTTTCATAGAATCTAGTTTTCAGATGATTTTCTTGCATGGACTTCCATCGTAACCTTCCCTCTTAACATATATAAATGATCTGTCAAGTCTCGTATCATTTCAAATAGTCCACAATTAAATTTGATTTTTTTGACTGAAACTAGTGTATAATATACTATGATTTTTGACCGAAACTTGCATTTCGAAAAGTTTCATAGAATATAGTTTTCAGATGATTTTTTTGCATGGTCTTCCATCAAAACCTTCCCTCTTAACATATATAAATGATCTGAAAAGTATCATATCATTTCAAATAGTTCCCAATTAAATTCGATATTTTTGACCGAAACTAGTGTATAATATACTATGATTTTTGACCGAAACTTGCATTTCGAAAAGTTTCATAGAATATAGTTTTCAGATGATTTTTTTGCATGGACTTCCATCATAACCTTCCCTCTTAACATATATAAATGATCTGAAAAGTCTCGTATCATTTCAAATAGTCCCCAATTAAATTCGATATTTTTGACCGAAACTAGTGTATAATATACTATAATTTTTGACCGAAACATGCATTTTGAAAAGTTTCATAGAATCTAGTTTTCAGATGATTTTTTTGCATGGGCTTCCATAATAACCTTCCCTCTTAACATATATAAATGATCTGTCAAGTCTCGTATCATTTCGAATAGTCCACAATTAAATTTGATTTTTTTGACCGAAACTAGTGCAATAATATACTATGATTTTTGACAGAAACTTGCATTTCGAAAAGTTTCATAGAATATAGTTTTTAGATGATTTTCTTGCATGGACTTCCATCGTAACCTTCCCTCTTAACATATATAAATGATCTGTCATGTCTCGTATCATTTCAAATAGTCCACAATTAAATTTTATTTTTTTGACTGAAACTAGTGTATAATAAACTATGATTTTTGACCGAAACTTGCATTTCGAAAAGTTTCATAGAATATAGTTTTCAGATGATTTTTTTGCATGGACTTCCATCATAACCTGCCCTCTTAACATATATAAATGATCTGAAAAGTATCGTATCATTTCAAATAGTTCCCAATTAAATTCGATATTTTTGACCGAAACTAGTGTATAATATACTATGATTTTTGACCGAAACTTGCATTTCGAAAAGTTTCATAGAATATAGTTTTCAGATGATTTTTTTGCATGGACTTCCATCATAACCTTCCCTCTTAACATATATAAATGATCTGAAAAGTCTCGTAACATTTCAAATAGTCCCCAATTAAATTCGATATTTTTGACCGAAACTAGTGTATAATATACTATGATTTTTGACCTAAACATGCATTTTGAAAAGTTTCATAGAATCTAGTTTTCAGATGATTTTTTTGCATGGGCTTCCATAATAACCTTCCCTCTTAACATATATAAATGATCTGTCAAGTCTCGTATCATTTCGAATAGTCCACAATTAAATTTGATTTTTTTGACCGAAACTAGTGCAATAATATACTATGATTTTTGACAGAAACTTGCATTTCGAAAAGTTTCATAGAATATAGTTTTTAGATGATTTTCTTGCATGGACTTCCATCATAACCTTCCCTCTTAACATATAAAAATGATCTGCAAAGTCTCGTATCATTTCAAATAGTCACCAATTAAATTCGATATTTTTGACCGAAACTAGTGTATAATATACTATGACTTTTGACCGAAACTTGCATTTCGAAAATTTTCATAGAATCTAGTTTTCAGATGATTTTCTTGCATGGACTTCCATCGTAACCTTCCCTCTTAACATATATAAATGATCTGTCAAGTCTCGTATCATTTCAAATAGTCCACAATTAAATTTGATTTTTTTGACTGAAACTAGTGTATAATAAACTATGATTTTTGACCGAAACTTGCATTTCGAAAAGTTTCATAGAATATAGTTTTCAGATGATTTTTTTGCATGGACTTCCATCATAACCTGCCCTCTTAACATATATAAATGATCTGAAAAGTATCGTATCATTTCAAATAGTTCCCAATTAAATTCGATATTTTTGACCGAAACTAGTGTATAATATACTATGATTTTTGACCGAAACTTGCATTTCAAAAAGTTTCATAGAATATAGTTTTCAGATGATTTTTTTGCATGGACTTCCATCATAACCTTCCCTCTTAACATATATAAATGATCTGAAAAGTCTCGTAACATTTCAAATAGTCCCCAATTAAATTCGATATTTTTGACCGAAACTAGTGTATAATATACTATGATTTTTGACCGAAACATGCATTTTGAAAAGTTTCATAGAATCTAGTTTTCATATGATTTTTTTGCATGGGCTTCCATAATAACCTTCCCTCTTAACATATATAAATGATCTGTCAAGTCTCGTATCATTTCGAATAGTCCACAATTAAATTTGATTTTTTTGACCGAAACTAGTGCAATAATATACTATGATTTTTGACCGAAACTTGCATTTCGAAAAGTTTCATAGAATATAGTTTTCAGATGATTTTCTTGCATGGACTTCCATCATAACCTTCCCTCTTAACATATATAAATGATCTGAAAAGTCTCGTATCATTTCAAATAGTCACCAATTAAATTCGATATTTTTGACCGAAACTAGTGTATAATATAATATGATTTTTGACCGAAACATGCATTTCGAAAAGTTTCATAGAATCTAGTTTTCAGATGATTTTCTTGCATGGACTTCCATCGTAACCTTCCCTCTTAACATATATAAATGATCTGTCAAGTCTCGTATCATTTCAAATAGTCCACAATTAAATTTGATTTTTTTGACTGAAACTAGTGTATAATAAACTATGATTTTTGACCGAAACTTGCATTTCAAAAAGTTTCATAGAATATAGTTTTCAGATGATTTTTTTGCATGGACTTCCATCATAACCTGCCCGCTTAACATATATAAATGATCTGAAAAGTATCGTATCATTTCAAATAGTTCCCAATTAAATTCGATATTTTTGACCGAAACTAGTGTATAATATACTATGATTTTTGACCGAAACTTGCATTTCGAAAAGTTTCATAGAATATAGTTTTCAGATGATTTTTTTGCATGGACTTCCATCATAACCTTCCCTCTTAACATATATAAATGATCTGAAAAGTCTCGTAACATTTCAAATAGTCCCCAATTAAATTCGATATTTTTGACCGAAACTAGTGTATAATATACTATGATTTTTGACCGAAACATGCATTTTGAAAAGTTTCATAGAATCTAGTTTTCAGATGATTTTTTTGCATGGGCTTCCATAATAACCTTCCCTCTTAACATATATAAATGATCTGTCAAGTCTCGTATCATTTCGAATAGTCCACAATTAAATTTGATTTTTTTGACCGAAACTAGTGCAATAATATACTATGATTTTTGACCGAAACTTGCATTTCGAAAAGTTTCATAGAATATAGTTTTCAGATGATTTTCTTGCATGGACTTCCATCATAACCTTCCCTCTTAACATATATAAATGATCTGAAAAGTCTCGTATCATTTCAAATAGTCACCAATTAAATTCGATATTTTTGACCGAAACTAGTGTATAATATAATATGATTTTTGACCGAAACTTGCATTTCGAAAAGTTTCATAGAATCTAGTTTTCAGATGATTTTCTTGCATGGACTTCCATCGTAACCTTCCCTCTTAACATATATAAATGATCTGTCAAGTCTCGTATCATTTCAAATAGTCCACAATTAAATTTGATTTTTTTGACTGAAACTAGTGTATAATAAACTATGATTTTTGACCGAAACTTGCATTTCGAAAAGTTTCATAGAATATAGTTTTCAGATGATTTTTTTGCATGGACTTCCATCATAACCTTCCCTCTTAACATATATAAATGATCTGAAAAGTCTCGTAACATTTCAAATAGTCCCCAATTAAATTCGATATTTTTGACCGAAACTAGTGTATAATATACTATGATTTTTGACCGAAACATGCATTTTGAAAAGTTTCATAGAATCTAGTTTTCAGATGATTTTTTTGCATGGGCTTCCATAATAACCTTCCCTCTTAACATATATAAATGATCTGTCAAGTCTCGTATCATTTCGAATAGTCCACAATTAAATTTGATTTTTTTGACCGAAACTAGTGCAATAATATACTATGATTTTTGACCGAAACTTGCATTTCGAAAAGTTTCATAGAATATAGTTTTCAGATGATTTTCTTGCATGGACTTCCATCATAACCTTCCCTCTTAACATATATAAATGATCTGAAAAGTCTCGTATCATTTCAAATAGTCACCAATTAAATTCGATATTTTTGACCGAAACTAGTGTATAATATAATATGATTTTTGACCGAAACATGCATTTCGAAAAGTTTCATAGAATCTAGTTTTCAGATGATTTTCTTGCATGGACTTCCATCGTAACCTTCCCTCTTAACATATATAAATGATCTGTCAAGTCTCGTATCATTTCAAATAGTCCACAATTAAATTTGATTTTTTTGACTGAAACTAGTGTATAATAAACTATGATTTTTGACCGAAACTTGCATTTCAAAAAGTTTCATAGAATATAGTTTTCAGATGATTTTTTTGCATGGACTTCCATCATAACCTGCCCGCTTAACATATATAAATGATCTGAAAAGTATCGTATCATTTCAAATAGTTCCCAATTAAATTCGATATTTTTGACCGAAACTAGTGTATAATATACTATGATTTTTGACCGAAACTTGCATTTCGAAAAGTTTCATAGAATATAGTTTTCAGATGATTTTTTTGCATGGACTTCCATCATAACCTTCCCTCTTAACATATATAAATGATCTGAAAAGTCTCGTAACATTTCAAATAGTCCCCAATTAAATTCGATATTTTTGACCGAAACTAGTGTATAATATACTATGATTTTTGACCGAAACATGCATTTTGAAAAGTTTCATAGAATCTAGTTTTCAGATGATTTTTTTGCATGGGCTTCCATAATAACCTTCCCTCTTAACATATATAAATGATCTGTCAAGTCTCGTATCATTTCGAATAGTCCACAATTAAATTTGATTTTTTTGACCGAAACTAGTGCAATAATATACTATGATTTTTGACCGAAACTTGCATTTCGAAAAGTTTCATAGAATATAGTTTTCAGATGATTTTCTTGCATGGACTTCCATCATAACCTTCCCTCTTAACATATATAAATGATCTGAAAAGTCTCGTATCATTTCAAATAGTCACCAATTAAATTCGATATTTTTGACCGAAACTAGTGTATAATATAATATGATTTTTGACCGAAACTTGCATTTCGAAAAGTTTCATAGAATCTAGTTTTCAGATGATTTTCTTGCATGGACTTCCATCGTAACCTTCCCTCTTAACATATATAAATGATCTGTCAAGTCTCGTATCATTTCAAATAGTCCACAATTAAATTTGATTTTTTTGACTGAAACTAGTGTATAATAAACTATGATTTTTGACCGAAACTTGCATTTCGAAAAGTTTCATAGAATATAGTTTTCAGATGATTTTTTTGCATGGACTTCCATCATAACCTGCCCGCTTAACATATATAAATGATCTGAAAAGTATCGTATCATTTCAAATAGTTCCCAATTAAATTCGATATTTTTGACCGAAACTAGTGTATAATATACTATGATTTTTGACCGAAACTTGCATTTCGAAAAGTTTCATAGAATATAGTTTTCAGATGATTTTTTTGCATGGACTTCCATCATAACCTTCCCTCTTAACATATATAAATGATCTGAAAAGTCTCGTAACATTTCAAATAGTCCTCAATTAAATTCGATATTTTTGACCGAAACTAGTGTATAATATAAAATGATTTTTGACCGAAACATGCATTTTGAAAAGTTTCATAGAATCTAGTTTTCAGATGATTTTTTTGCATGGGCTTCCATAATAACCTTCCCTCTTAACATATATAAATGATATGTCAAGTCTCGTATCATTTCGAATAGTCCACAATTAAATTTGATTTTTTTGACCGAAACTAGTGCAATAATATACTATGATTTTTGACCGAAACTTGCATTTCGAAAAGTTTCATAGAATATAGTTTTCAGATGATTTTCTTGCATGGACTTCCATCATAACCTTCCCTCTTAACATATATAAATGATCTGAAAAGTCTCGTATCATTTCAAATAGTCACCAATTAAATTCGATATTTTTGACCGAAACTAGTGTATAATATAATATGATTTTTGACCGAAACATGCATTTCGAAAAGTTTCATAGAATCTAGTTTTCAGATGATTTTCTTGCATGGACTTCCATCGTAACCTTCCCTCTTAACATATATAAATGATCTGTCAAGTCTCGTATCATTTCAAATAGTCCACAATTAAATTTGATTTTTTTGACTGAAACTAGTGTATAATAAACTATGATTTTTGACCGAAACTTGCATTTCGAAAAGTTTCATAGAATATAGTTTTCAGATGATTTTTTTGCATGGACTTCCATCATAACCTGCCCGCTTAACATATATAAATGATCTGAAAAGTATCGTATCATTTCAAATAGTTCCCAATTAAATTCGATATTTTTGACCGAAACTAGTGTATAATATACTATGATTTTTGACCGAAACTTGCATTTCGAAAAGTTTCATAGAATATAGTTTTCAGATGATTTTTTTGCATGGACTTCCATCATAACCTTCCCTCTTAACATATATAAATGATCTGAAAAGTCTCGTAACATTTCAAATAGTCCCCAATTAAATTCGATATTTTTGACCGAAACTAGTGTATAATATACTATGATTTTTGACCGAAACATGCATTTTGAAAAGTTTCATAGAATCTAGTTTTCAGATGATTTTTTTGCATGGGCTTCCATAATAACCTTCCCTCTTAACATATATAAATGATCTGTCAAGTCTCGTATCATTTCGAATAGTCCACAATTAAATTTGATTTTTTTGACCGAAACTAGTGCAATAATATACTATGATTTTTGACCGAAACTTGCATTTCGAAAAGTTTCATAGAATATAGTTTTCAGATGATTTTCTTGCATGGACTTCCATCATAACCTTCCCTCTTAACATATATAAATGATCTGAAAAGTCTCGTATCATTTCAAATAGTCACCAATTAAATTCGATATTTTTGACCGAAACTAGTGTATAATATAATATGATTTTTGACCGAAACTTGCATTTCGAAAAGTTTCATAGAATCTAGTTTTCAGATGATTTTCTTGCATGGACTTCCATCGTAACCTTCCCTCTTAACATATATAAATGATCTGTCAAGTCTCGTATCATTTCAAATAGTCCACAATTAAATTTGATTTTTTTGACTGAAACTAGTGTATAATAAACTATGATTTTTGACCGAAACTTGCATTTCGAAAAGTTTCATAGAATATAGTTTTCAGATGATTTTTTTGCATGGACTTCCATCATAACCTGCCCGCTTAACATATATAAATGATCTGAAAAGTATCGTATCATTTCAAATAGTTCCCAATTAAATTCGATATTTTTGACCGAAACTAGTGTATAATATACTATGATTTTTGACCGAAACTTGCATTTCGAAAAGTTTCATAGAATATAGTTTTCAGATGATTTTTTTGCATGGACTTCCATCATAACCTTCCCTCTTAACATATATAAATGATCTGAAAAGTCTCGTAACATTTCAAATAGTCCCCAATTAAATTCAATATTTTTGACCGAAACTAGTGTATAATATACTATGATTTTTGACCGAAACATGCATTTTGAAAAGTTTCATAGAATCTAGTTTTCAGATGATTTTTTTGCATGGGCTTCCATAATAACCTTCCCTCTTAACATATATAAATGATCTGTCAAGTCTCGTATCATTTCGAATAGTCCACAATTAAATTTGATTTTTTTGACCGAAACTAGTGCAATAATATACTATGATTTTTGACCGAAACTTGCATTTCGAAAAGTTTCATAGAATATAGTTTTCAGATGATTTTCTTGCATGGACTTCCATCATAACCTTCCCTCTTAACATATATAAATGATCTGAAAAGTCTCGTATCATTTCAAATAGTCACCAATTAAATTCGATATTTTTGACCGAAACTAGTGTATAATATAATATGATTTTTGACCGAAACTTGCATTTCGAAAAGTTTCATAGAATCTAGTTTTCAGATGATTTTCTTGCATGGACTTCCATCGTAACCTTCCCTCTTAACATATATATTTGATCTGTCAAGTCTCGTATCATTTCAAATAGTCCACAATTAAATTTGATTTTTTTGACTGAAACTAGTGTATAATAAACTATGATTTTTGACCAAACTTGCATTTCGAAAAGTTTCATAGAATATAGTTTTCAGATGATTTTTTTGCATGGACTTCCATCATAACCTGCCCTCTTAACATATATAAATGATCTGAAAAGTATCGTATCATTTCAAATAGTTCCCAATTAAATTCGATATTTTTGACCGAAACTAGTGTATAATATACTATGATTTTTGACCGAAACTTGCATTTCGAAAGGTTTCATAGAATATAGTTTTCAGATAATTTTTTTGCATGGACTTCCATCATAACCTTCCCTCTTAACATATATAAATGATCTGAAAAGTCTCATAACATTTCAAATAGTCCCCAATTAAATTCGATATTTTTGACCGAAACTAGTGTATAATATACTATGATTTTTGACCGAAACATGCATTTTGAAAAGTTTCATAGAATCTAGTTTTCAGATGATTTTTTTGCATGGGCTTCCATAATAACCTTCCCTCTTAACATATATAAATGATCTGTCAAGTCTCGTATCATTTCGAATAGTCCACAATTAAATTTGATTTTTTTGACCGAATCTAGTGCAATAATATACTATGATTTTTGACCGAAACTTGCATTTCGATAAGTTTCATAGAATATAGTTTTCAGATGATTTTCTTGCATGGACTTCCATCATAACCTTCCCTTTTAACATATATAAATGATCTGAAAAGTCTCGTATCATTTCAAATAGTCACCAATTAAATTCGATATTTTTGACCGAAACTAGTGTATAATATAATATGATTTTTGACCGAAACTTGCATTTCGAAAAGTTTCATAGAATCTAGTTTTCAGATGATTTTCTTGCATGGACTTCCATCGTAACCTTCCCTCTTAACATATATAATTGATCTGTCAAGTCTCGTATCATTTCAAATAGTCCACAATTAAATTTGATTTTTTTGACTGAAACTAGTGTATAATAAACTATGATTTTTGACCAAACTTGCATTTCGAAAAGTTTCATAGAATATAGTTTTCAGATGATTTTTTTGCATGGACTTCCATCATAACCTGCCCTCTTAACATATATAAATGATCTGAAAAGTATCGTATCATTTCAAATAGTTCCCAATTAAATTCGATATTTTTGACCGAAACTAGTGTATAATATACTATGATTTTTGACCGAAACTTGCATTTCGAAAAGTTTCATAGAATATAGTTTTCAGATGATTTTTTTGCATGGACTTCCATCATATCCTTCCCTCTTAACATATATAAATGATCTAAAAAATCTCATAACATTTCAAATAGTCCCCAATTAAATTCGATATTTTTGACCGAAACTAGTGTGTAATATACTATGATTTTTGACCGAAACATGCATTTTGAAAAGTTTCATAGAATCTAGTTTTCAGATGATTTTTTTGCATGGGCTTCCATCGTAACCTTCCCTCTTAACATATATAAATGATCTGTCAAGTCTCGTATCATATCGAATAGTCCACAATTAAATTTGATTTTTTTGACCGAAACTAGTGCAATAATATACTATGATTTTTGACCGAAACTTGCATTTCAAAAAGTTTCATAGAATATAGTTTTCAGATGATTTTCTTGCATGGACTTCCATCATAACCTTCCCTCTTAACATATATAAATGATCTGAAAAGTCTCGTATCATTTCAAATAGTCACCAATTAAATTCGATATTTTTGACCGAAACTAGTGTATCATATAATATGATTTTTGACCGAAACTTGCATTTCGAAAAGTTTCATAGAATCTAGTTTTCAGATGATTTTCTTGCATGGACTTCCATCGTAACCTTCCCTCTTAACATATATAAATGATCTGTCAAGTCTCGTATCATTTCAAATAGTCCACAATTAAATTTGATTTTTTTGACTGAAACTAGTGTATAATATACTATTATTTTTGACCGAAACTTGCATTTCGAAAAGTTTCATAGAATATTATTTTCTGATGATTTTTTTGCATGGACTTCCATCATAAACTTCCCTCTTAACATATAAAAATGATCTGATAAGTCTCGTATCATTTCAAATAGTCACCAATTAAATTCGATATTTTTGACCGAAACTAGTGTATAATATACTATGACTTTTGACCGAAACTTGCATTTCGAAAATTTTCATAGAATCTAGTTTTCAGATGATTTTCTTGCATGGACTTCCATCGTAACCTTCCCTCTTAACATATATAAATGATCTGTCATGTCTCGTATCATTTCAAATAGTCCACAATTAAATTTGATTTTTTTGACTGAAACTAGTGTATAATAAACTATGATTTTTGACCGAAACTTGCATTTCGAAAAGTTTCATAGAATATAGTTTTCAGATGATTTTTTTGCATGGACTTCCATCATAACCTGCCCTCTTAACATATATAAATGATCTGAAAAGTATCGTATCATTTCAAATAGTTCCCAATTAAATTCGATATTTTTGACCGAAACTAGTGTATAATATACTATGATTTTTGACCGAAACTTGCATTTCGAAAAGTTTCATAGAATATAGTTTTCAGATGATTTTTTTGCATGGACTTCCATCATAACCTTCCCTCTTAACATATATAAATGATCTGAAAAGTCTCGTAACATTTCAAATAGTCCCCAATTAAATTCGATATTTTTGACCGAAACTAGTGTATAATATACTATGATTTTTGACCGAAACATGCATTTTGAAAAGTTTCATAGAATCTAGTTTTCAGATGATTTTTTTGCATGGGCTTCCATAATAACCTTCCCTCTTAACATATATAAATGATCTGTCAAGTCTCGTATCATTTCGAATAGTCCACAATTAAATTTGATTTTTTTGACCGAAACTAGTGCAATAATATACTATGATTTTTGACCGAAACTTGCATTTCGAAAAGTTTCATAGAATATAGTTTTCAGATGATTTTCTTGCATGGACTTCCATCATAACCTTCCCTCTTAACATATATAAATGATCTGAAAAGTCTCGTATCATTTCAAATAGTCACCAATTAAATTCGATATTTTTGACCGAAACTAGTGTATAATATAATATGATTTTTGACCGAAACATGCATTTCGAAAAGTTTCATAGAATCTAGTTTTCAGATGATTTTCTTGCATGGACTTCCATCGTAACCTTCCCTCTTAACATATATAAATGATCTGTCAAGTCTCGTATCATTTCAAATAGTCCACAATTAAATTTGATTTTTTTGACTGAAACTAGTGTATAATAAACTATGATTTTTGACCGAAACTTGCATTTCGAAAAGTTTCATAGAATATAGTTTTCAGATGATTTTTTTGCATGGACTTCCATCATAACCTGCCCGCTTAACATATATAAATGATCTGAAAAGTATCGTATCATTTCAAATAGTTCCCAATTAAATTCGATATTTTTGACCGAAACTAGTGTATAATATACTATGATTTTTGACCGAAACTTGCATTTCGAAAAGTTTCATAGAATATAGTTTTCAGATGATTTTTTTGCATGGACTTCCATCATAACCTTCCCTCTTAACATATATAAATGATCTGAAAAGTCTCGTAACATTTCAAATAGTCCCCAATTAAATTCGATATTTTTGACCGAAACTAGTGTATAATATACTATGATTTTTGACCGAAACATGCATTTTGAAAAGTTTCATAGAATCTAGTTTTCAGATGATTTTTTTGCATGGGCTTCCATAATAACCTTCCCTCTTAACATATATAAATGATCTGTCAAGTCTCGTATCATTTCGAATAGTCCACAATTAAATTTGATTTTTTTGACCGAAACTAGTGCAATAATATACTATGATTTTTGACCGAAACTTGCATTTCGAAAAGTTTCATAAAATATAGTTTTCAGATGATTTTCTTGCATGGACTTCCATCATAACCTTCCCTCTTAACATATATAAATGATCTGAAAAGTCTCGTATCATTTCAAATAGTCACCAATTAAATTCGATATTTTTGACCGAAACTAGTGTATAATATAATATGATTTTTGACCGAAACTTGCATTTCGAAAAGTTTCATAGAATCTAGTTTTCAGATGATTTTCTTGCATGGACTTCCATCGTAACCTTCCCTCTTAACATATATAAATGATCTGTCAAGTCTCGTATCATTTCAAATAGTCCACAATTAAATTTGATTTTTTTGACTGAAACTAGTGTATAATAAACTATGATTTTTGACCGAAACTTGCATTTCGAAAAGTTTCATAGAATATAGTTTTCAGATGATTTTTTTGCATGGACTTCCATCATAACCTGCCCGCTTAACATATATAAATGATCTGAAAAGTATCGTATCATTTCAAATAGTTCCCAATTAAATTCGATATTTTTGACCGAAACTAGTGTATAATATACTATGATTTTTGACCGAAACTTGCATTTCGAAAAGTTTCATAGAATATAGTTTTCAGATGATTTTTTTGCATGGACTTCCATCATAACCTTCCCTCTTAACATATATAAATGATCTGAAAAGTCTCGTAACATTTCAAATAGTCCCCAATTAAATTCGATATTTTTGACCGAAACTAGTGTATAATATACTATGATTTTTGACCGAAACATGCATTTTGAAAAGTTTCATAGAATCTAGTTTTCAGATGATTTTTTTGCATGGGCTTCCATAATAACCTTCCCTCTTAACATATATAAATGATCTGTCAAGTCTCGTATCATTTCGAATAGTCCACAATTAAATTTGATTTTTTTGACCGAAACTAGTGCAATAATATACTATGATTTTTGACCGAAACTTGCATTTCGAAAAGTTTCATAGAATATAGTTTTCAGATGATTTTCTTGCATGGACTTCCATCATAACCTTCCCTCTTAACATATATAAATGATCTGAAAAGTCTCGTATCATTTCAAATAGTCACCAATTAAATTCGATATTTTTGACCGAAACTAGTGTATAATATAATATGATTTTTGACCGAAACTTGCATTTCGAAAAGTTTCATAGAATCTAGTTTTCAGATGATTTTCTTGCATGGACTTCCATCGTAACCTTCCCTCTTAACATATATATTTGATCTGTCAAGTCTCGTATCATTTCAAATAGTCCACAATTAAATTTGATTTTTTTGACTGAAACTAGTGTATAATAAACTATGATTTTTGACCAAACTTGCATTTCGAAAAGTTTCATAGAATATAGTTTTCAGATGATTTTTTTGCATGGACTTCCATCATAACCTGCCCTCTTAACATATATAAATGATCTGAAAAGTATCGTATCATTTCAAATAGTTCCCAATTAAATTCGATATTTTTGACCGAAACTAGTGTATAATATACTATGATTTTTGACCGAAACTTGCATTTCGAAAAGTTTCATAGAATATAGTTTTCAGATGATTTTTTTGCATGGACTTCCATCATAACCTTCCCTCTTAACATATATAAATGATCTGAAAAGTCTCGTAACATTTCAAATAGTCCCCAATTAAATTCGATATTTTTGACCGAAACTAGTGTATAATATACTATGATTTTTGACCGAAACATGCATTTTGAAAAGTTTCATAGAATCTAGTTTTCAGATGATTTTTTTGCATGGGCTTCCATAATAACCTTCCCTCTTAACATATATAAATGATCTGTCAAGTCTCGTATCATTTCGAATAGTCCACAATTAAATTTGATTTTTTTGACCGAAACTAGTGCAATAATATACTATGATTTTTGACCGAAACTTGCATTTCGAAAAGTTTCATAGAATATAGTTTTCAGATGATTTTCTTGCATGGACTTCCATCATAACCTTCCCTCTTAACATATATAAATGATCTGAAAAGTCTCGTATCATTTCAAATAGTCACCAATTAAATTCGATATTTTTGACCGAAACTAGTGTATAATATAATATGATTTTTGACCGAAACTTGCATTTCGAAAAGTTTCATAGAATCTAGTTTTCAGATGATTTTCTTGCATGGACTTCCATCGTAACCTTCCCTCTTAACATATATATTTGATCTGTCAAGTCTCGTATCATTTCAAATAGTCCACAATTAAATTTGATTTTTTTGACTGAAACTAGTGTATAATAAACTATGATTTTTGACCAAACTTGCATTTCGAAAAGTTTCATAGAATATAGTTTTCAGATGATTTTTTTGCATGGACTTCCATCATAACCTGCCCTCTTAACATATATAAATGATCTGAAAAGTATCGTATCATTTCAAATAGTTCCCAATTAAATTCGATATTTTTGACCGAAACTAGTGTATAATATACTATGATTTTTGACCGAAACTTGCATTTCGAAAGGTTTCATAGAATATAGTTTTCAGATAATTTTTTTGCATGGACTTCCATCATAACCTTCCCTCTTAACATATATAAATGATCTGAAAAGTCTCATAACATTTCAAATAGTCCCCAATTAAATTCGATATTTTTGACCGAAACTAGTGTATAATATACTATGATTTTTGACCGAAACATGCATTTTGAAAAGTTTCATAGAATCTAGTTTTCAGATGATTTTTTTGCATGGGCTTCCATAATAACCTTCCCTCTTAACATATATAAATGATCTGTCAAGTCTCGTATCATTTCGAATAGTCCACAATTAAATTTGATTTTTTTGACCGAATCTAGTGCAATAATATACTATGATTTTTGACCGAAACTTGCATTTCGAAAAGTTTCATAGAATATAGTTTTCAGATGATTTTCTTGCATGGACTTCCATCATAACCTTCCCTTTTAACATATATAAATGATCTGAAAAGTCTCGTATCATTTCAAATAGTCACCAATTAAATTCGATATTTTTGACCGAAACTAGTGTATAATATAATATGATTTTTGACCGAAACTTGCATTTCGAAAAGTTTCATAGAATCTAGTTTTCAGATGATTTTCTTGCATGGACTTCCATCGTAACCTTCCCTCTTAACATATATAATTGATCTGTCAAGTCTCGTATCATTTCAAATAGTCCACAATTAAATTTAATTTTTTTGACTGAAACTAGTGTATAATAAACTATGATTTTTGACCAAACTTGCATTTCGAAAAGTTTCATAGAATATAGTTTTCAGATGATTTTTTTGCATGGACTTCCATCATAACCTGCCCTCTTAACATATATAAATGATCTGAAAAGTATCGTATCATTTCAAATAGTTCCCAATTAAATTCGATATTTTTGACCGAAACTAGTGTATAATATACTATGATTTTTGACCGAAACTTGCATTTCGAAAAGTTTCATAGAATATAGTTTTCAGATGATTTTTTTGCATGGACTTCCATCATATCCTTCCCTCTTAACATATATAAATGATCTAAAAAATCTCATAACATTTCAAATAGTCCCCAATTAAATTCGATATTTTTGACCGAAACTAGTGTGTAATATACTATGATTTTTGACCGAAACATGCATTTTGAAAAGTTTCATAGAATCTAGTTTTCAGATGATTTTTTTGCATGGGCTTCCATCGTAACCTTCCCTCTTAACATATATAAATGATCTGTCAAGTCTCGTATCATATCGAATAGTCCACAATTAAATTTGATTTTTTTGACCGAAACTAGTGCAATAATATACTATGATTTTTGACCGAAACTTGCATTTCAAAAAGTTTCATAGAATATAGTTTTCAGATGATTTTCTTGCATGGACTTCCATCATAACCTTCCCTCTTAACATATATAAATGATCTGAAAAGTCTCGTATCATTTCAAATAGTCACCAATTAAATTCGATATTTTTGACCGAAACTAGTGTATCATATAATATGATTTTTGACCGAAACTTGCATTTCGAAAAGTTTCATAGAATCTAGTTTTCAGATGATTTTCTTGCATGGACTTCCATCGTAACCTTCCCTCTTAACATATATAAATGATCTGTCAAGTCTCGTATCATTTCAAATAGTCCACAATTAAATTTGATTTTTTTGACTGAAACTAGTGTATAATATACTATTATTTTTGACCGAAACTTGCATTTCGAAAAGTTTCATAGAATATTATTTTCTGATGATTTTTTTGCATGGACTTCCATCATAAACTTCCCTCTTAACATATAAAAATGATCTGATAAGTCTCGTATCATTTCAAATAGTCACCAATTAAATTCGATATTTTTGACCGAAACTAGTGTATAATATACTATGACTTTTGACCGAAACTTGCATTTCGAAAATTTTCATAGAATCTAGTTTTCAGATGATTTTCTTGCATGGACTTCCATCGTAACCTTCCCTCTTAACATATATAAATGATCTGTCATGTCTCGTATCATTTCAAATAGTCCACAATTAAATTTGATTTTTTTGACTGAAACTAGTGTATAATAAACTATGATTTTTGACCGAAACTTGCATTTCGAAAAGTTTCATAGAATATAGTTTTCAGATGATTTTTTTGCATGGACTTCCATCATAACCTGCCCTCTTAACATATATAAATGATCTGAAAAGTATCGTATCATTTCAAATAGTTCCCAATTAAATTCGATATTTTTGACCGAAACTAGTGTATAATATACTATGATTTTTGACCGAAACTTGCATTTCGAAAAGTTTCATAGAATATAGTTTTCAGATGATTTTTTTGCATGGACTTCCATCATAACCTTCCCTCTTAACATATATAAATGATCTGAAAAGTCTCGTAACATTTCAAATAGTCCCCAATTAAATTCGATATTTTTGACCGAAACTAGTGTATAATATACTATGATTTTTGACCGAAACATGCATTTTGAAAAGTTTCATAGAATCTAGTTTTCAGATGATTTTTTTGCATGGGCTTCCATAATAACCTTCCCTCTTAACATATATAAATGATCTGTCAAGTCTCGTATCATTTCGAATAGTCCACAATTAAATTTGATTTTTTTGACCGAAACTAGTGCAATAATATACTATGATTTTTAACCGAAACTTGCATTTCGAAAAGTTTCATAGAATATAGTTTTCAGATGATTTTCTTGCATGGACTTCCATCATAACCTTCCCTTTTAACATATATAAATGATCTGAAAAATCCCGTATCATTTCAAATAGTCACCAATTAAATTCGATATTTTTGACCGAAACTAGTGTATAATATAATATGATTTTTGACCGAAACTTGCATTTCGAAAAGTTTCATAGAATCTAGTTTTCAGATGATTTTCTTGCATGGACTTCCATCGTAACCTTCCCTCTTAACATATATAATTGATCTGTCAAGTCTCGTATCATTTCAAATAGTCCACAATTAAATTTGATGTTTTTGACTGAAACTAGTGTATAATAAACTATGATTTTTGACCAAACTTGCATTTCGAAAAGTTTCATAGAATATAGTTTTCAGATGATTTTTTTGCATGGACTTCCATCATAACCTGCCCTCTTAACATATATAAATGATCTGAAAAGTATCGTATCATTTCAAATAGTTCCCAATTAAATTCGATATTTTTGACCGAAACTAGTGTATAATATACTATGATTTTTGACCGAAACTTGCATTTCGAAAAGTTTCATAGAATATAGTTTTCAGATGATTTTTTTGCATGGACTTCTATCATAACCTTCCCTCTTAACATATATAAATGATCTGAAAAATCTCATAACATTTCAAATAGTCCCCAATTAAACTCGATATTTTTGACCGAAACTAGTGTGTAATATACTATGATTTTTGACCGAAACATGCATTTTGAAAAGTTTCATAGAATCTAGTTTTCAGATGATTTTTTTGCATGGGCTTCCATCGTAACCTTCCCTCTTAACATATATAAATGATCTGTCAAGTCTCGTATCATTTCGAATAGTCCACAATTAAATTTGATTTTTTTGACCGAAACTAGTGCAATAATATACTATGATTTTTGACCGAAACTTGCATTTCAAAAAGTTTCATAGAATATAGTTTTCAGATGATTTTCTTGCATGGACTTCCATCATAACCTTCCCTATTAACATATATAAATGATCTGAAAAGTCTCGTATCATTTCAAATAGTCACCAATTAAATTCGATATTTTTGACCGAAACTAGTGTATAATATAATATGATTTTTGACCGAAACTTGCATTTCGAAAAGTTTCATAGAATCTAGTTTTCAGATGATTTTCTTGCATGGACTTCCATCGTAACCTTCCCTCTTAACATATATAATTGATCTGTCAAGTCTCGTATCATTTCAAATAGTCCACAATTAAATTTGATTTTTTTGACTGAAACTAGTGTATAATAAACTATGATTTTTGACCAAACTTGCATTTCGAAAAGTTTCATAGAATATAGTTTTCAGATGATTTTTTTGCATGGACTTCCATCATAACCTGCCCTCTTAACATATATAAATGATCTGAAAAGTATCGTATCATTTCAAATAGTTCCCAATTAAATTCGATATTTTTGACCGAAACTAGTGTATAATATACTATGATTTTTGACCGAAACATGCATTTCGAAAAGTTTCATAGAATATAGTTTTCAGATGATTTTTTTGCATGGACTTCCATCATAACCTTCCCTCTTAACATATATAAATGATCTGAAAAATCTCATAACATTTCAAATAGTCCCCAATTAAATTCGATATTTTTGACCGAAACTAGTGTGTAATATACTATGATTTTTGACCGAAACATGCATTTTGAAAAGTTTCATAGAATCTAGTTTTCAGATGATTTTTTTGCATGGGCTTCCATCGTAACCTTCCCTCTTAACATATATAAATGATCTGTCAAGTCTCGTATCATTTCGAATAGTCCACAATTAAATTTTATTTTTTTGACCGAAACTAGTGCAATAATATACTATGATTTTTGACCGAAACTTGCATTTCAAAAAGTTTCATAGAATATAGTTTTCAGATGATTTTCTTGCATGGACTTCCATCATAACCTTCCCTCTTAACATATATAAATGATCTGAAAAGTCTCGTATCATTTCAAATAGTCGCCAATTAAATTCGATATTTTTGACCGAAACTAGTGTATCATATAATATGATTTTTGACCGAAACTTGCATTTCGAAAAGTTTCATAGAATCTAGTTTTCAGATGATTTTCTTGCATGGACTTCCATCGTAACCTTCCCTCTTAACATATATAAATGATCTGTCAAGTCTCGTATCATTTCAAATAGTCCACAATTAAATTTGATTTTTTTGACTGAAACTAGTGTATAATATACTATGATTTTTGACCGAAACTTGCATTTCGAAAAGTTTCATAGAATATTATTTTCTGATGATTTTTTTGCATGGACTTCCATCATAAACTTCCCTCTTAACATATAAAAATGATCTGATAAGTCTCGTATCATTTCAAATAGTCACCAATTAAATTCGATATTTTTGACCGAAACTAGTGTATAATATACTATGATTTTTGACCGAAACTTGCATTTCGAAAAGTATCATAGAATCTAGTTTTCAGATGATTTTCTTGCATGGACTTCCATCGTAACCTTCCCTCTTAACATATATAAATGATTTGTCAAGTCTCGTATCATTTCAAATAGTCCACAATTAAATTTGATTTTTTTGACTGAAACTAGTGTATAATATACTATGATTTTTGACTGAAACTTGCATTTCGAAAAGTTTAATAGAATATAGTTTTCAGATGATTTTTTTGCATGGACTTCCATCATAACCTTCCCTCTTAACATATATAAATGATCTGAAAAGTATCGTATCATTTCAAATAGTTCCCAATTAAATTCGATATTTTTGACCGAAACTAGTGTATAATATACTATGATTTTTGACCGAAACTTGCATTTCGAAAAGTTTCATAGAATATAGTTTTCAGATGATTTTTTTGCATGGACTTCCATCATAACCTTCCCTCTTAACATATATAAATGATCTGAAAAGTCTCGTATCATTTCAAATAGTCCCCAATTAAATTCGATATTTTTGACCGAAACTAGTGTATAATATACTATGATTTTTGACTGAAACATGCATTTATAAAAGTTTCATAGAAACTAGTTTTCAGATGATTTTTTTGCATGGGCTTCCATAATAACCTTCCCTCTTAACATATATAAATGATCTGTCAAGTCTCGTATCAT
The DNA here is from genome assembly GCA_963966055.1 of Lathyrus aphaca. Taxonomy (NCBI): domain Eukaryota; kingdom Viridiplantae; phylum Streptophyta; class Magnoliopsida; order Fabales; family Fabaceae; genus Lathyrus; species Lathyrus aphaca. Next base: position 640,610,019 of record OZ014520.1, on the reverse strand, counting down.
TTCAAATAGTCCACAATTAAATTTGATTTTTTTGACTGAAACTAGTGTATAATATACTATGATTTTTGACCGAAACTTGCATTTCGAAAAGTTTCATAGAATATTATTTTCTGATGATTTTTTTGCATGGACTTCCATCATAAACTTCCCTCTTAACATATAAAAATGATCTGATAAGTCTCGTATCATTTCAAATAGTCACCAATTAAATTCGATATTTTTGACCGAAACTAGTGTATAATATACTATGATTTTTGACCGAAACTTGCATTTCGAAAAGTTTAATAGAATATAGTTTTCAGATGATTTTTTTGCATGGACCTCCATCATAACCTTCCCTCTTAACATATATAAATGATCTGAAAAGTATCATATCATTTCAAATAGTTCCCAATTAAATTCGATATTTTTGACTGAAACTAGTGTATAATATACTATGATTTTTGACCGAAACTTGCATTTCGAAAAGTTTCATAGAATATAGTTTTCAGATGATTTTTTTGCATGGACTTCCATCATAACCTTCCCTCTTAACATATATAAATGATCTGAAAAGTCTCGTATCATTTCAAATAGTCCCCAATTAAATTCGATATTTTTGACCGAAACTAGTGTATAATATACTATGATTTTTGACCGAAACATGCATTTTGAAAAGTTTCATAGAATCTAGTTTTCAGATGATTTTTTTGCATGGGCTTCCATCGTAACCTTCCCTCTTAACATATATAAATGATCTGTCAAGTCTCGTATCATTTCGAATAGTCCACAATTAAATTTGATTTTTTTGACCGAAACTAGTGCAATAATATACTATGATTTTTGACCGAAACTTGCATTTCGAAAAGTTTCATAGAATATAGTTTTCAGATGATTTTCTTGCATGGACTTCCATCATAACCTTCCCTCTTAACATATATAAATGATCTGAAAAGTCTCGTATCATTTCAAATAGTCACCAATTAAATTCGATATTTTTGACTGAAACTAGTGTATCATATAATATGATTTTTGACCGAAACTTGCATTTCGAAAAGTTTCATAGAATCTAGTTTTCAGATGATTTTCTTGCATGGACTTCCATCGTAACCTTCCCTCTTAACATATATAAATGATTTGTCAAGTCTCGTATCATTTCAAATAGTCCACAATTAAATTTGATTTTTTTGACTGAAACTAGTGTATAATATACTATGATTTTTGACCGAAACTTGCATTTCGAAAAGTTTCATAGAATATTATTTTCTGATGATTTTTTTGCATGGACTTCCATCATAAACTTCCCTCTTAACATATAAAAATGATCTGAAAAGTCTCGTATCATTTCAAATAGTCACCAATTAAATTCGATATTTTTGACCGAAACTAGTGTATAATATACTATGATTTTTGACCGAAACTTGCATTTCGAAAAGTTTCATAGAATCTAGTTTTCAGATGATTTTCTTGCATGGACTTCCATCGTAACCTTCCCTCTTAACATATATAAATGATTTGTCAAGTCTCGTATCATTTCAAATAGTCCACAATTAAATTTGATTTTTTTGACTGAAACTAGTGTATAATATACTATGATTTTTGACTGAAACTTGCATTTCGAAAAGTTTAATAGAATATAGTTTTCAGATGATTTTTTTGCATGGACTTCCATCATAACCTTCCCTCTTAACATATATAAATGATCTGAAAAGTATCGTATCATTTCAAATAGTTCCCAATTAAATTCGATATTTTTGACCGAAACTAGTGTATAATATACTATGATTTTTGACTGAAACTTGCATTTCGAAAAGTTTCATAGAATATAGTTTTCAGATGATTTTTTTGCATGGACTTCCATCATAACCTTCCCTCTTAACATATATAAATGATCTGAAAAGTCTCGTATCATTTCAAATAGTCCCCAATTAAATTCGATATTTTTGACCGAAACTAGTGTATAATATACTATGATTTTTTACTGAAACATGCATTTTGAAAAGTTTCATAGAATCTAGTTTTCAGATGATTTTTTTGCATGGGCTTCCATAATAACCTTCCCTCTTAACATATATAAATGATCTGTCAAGTCTCGTATCATTTCGAATAGTCCACAATTAAATTTGATTTTTTTGACCGAAACTAGTGCAATAATAAACTATGATTTTTGACCGAAACTTTCATTTCGAAAAGTTTCATAGAATATAGTTTTCGGATGATTTTCTTGCATGGACTTCCATCATAACCTTCCCTCTTAACATATATAAATGATCTGAAAAGTCTCGTATCATTTCAAATAGTCACCAATTAAATTCGATATTTTTTACCGAAACTAGTGTATAATATAATATGATTTTTGACCGAAACTTGCATTTCGAAAAGTTTCATAGAATCTAGTTTTCAGATGATTTTCTTGCATGGACTTCCATCGTAACCTTCCCTCTTAACATATATAAATGATCTGTCAAGTCTCGTATCATTTCAAATAGTCCACAATTAAATTTGATTTTTTTGACTGAAACTAGTGTATAATATACTATGATTTTTGACCGAAACTTGCATTTCGAAAAGTTTCATAGAATATTATTTTCTGATGATATTTTTGCATGGACTTCCATCATAAACTTCCCTCTTAACATATAAAAATGATCTGAAAAGTCTCGTATCATTTCAAATAGTCACCAATTAAATTCGATATTTTTGACCGAAACTAGTGTATAATATACTATGATTTTTGACCGAAACTTGCATTTCGAAAAGTTTCATAGAATCTAGTTTTCAGATGATTTTCTTGCATGGACTTCCATCGTAACCTTCCCTCTTAACATATATAAATGATTTGTCAAGTCTCGTATCATTTCAAATAGTCCACAATTAAATTTGATTTTTTTGACTGAAACTAGTGTATAATATACTATGATTTTTGACTGAAACTTGCATTTCGAAAAGTTTAATAGAATATAGTTTTCAGATGATTTTTTTGCATGGACTTCCATCATAACCTTCCCTCTTAACATATATAAATGATCTGAAAAGTATCGTATCATTTCAAATAGTTCCCAATTAAATTCGATATTTTTGACCGAAACTAGTGTATAATATACTATGATTTTTGACCGAAACTTGCATTTCGAAAAGTTTCATAGAATATAGTTTTCAGATGATTTTTTTGCATGGACTTCCATCATAACCTTCCCTCTTAACATATATAAATGATCTGAAAAGTCTCGTATCATTTCAAATAGTCCCCAATTAAATTCGATATTTTTGACCGAAACTAGTGTATAATATACTATGATTTTTGACTGAAACATGCATTTTGAAAAGTTTCATAGAATCTAGTTTTCAGATGATTTTCTTGCATGGGCTACCATAATAACCTTCCCTCTTAACATATATAAATGATCTGTCAAGTCTCGTATCATTTCGAATAGTCCACAATTAAATTTGATTTTTTTGACCGAAACTAGTGCAATAATAAACTATGATTTTTGACCGAAACTTTCATTTCGAAAAGTTTCATAGAATATAGTTTTCGGATGATTTTCTTGCATGGACTTCCATCATAACCTTCCCTCTTAACATATATAAATGATCTGAAAAGTCTCGTATCATTTCAAATAGTCACCAATTAAATTCGATATTTTTTACCGAAACTAGTGTATAATATAATATGATTTTTGACCGAAACTTGCATTTCGAAAAGTTTCATAGAATCTAGTTTTCAGATGATTTTCTTGCATGGACTTCCATCGTAACCTTCCCTCTTAACATATATAAATGATCTGTCAAGTCTCGTATCATTTCAAATAGTCCACAATTAAATTTGATTTTTTTGACTGAAACTAGTGTATAATATACTATGATTTTTGACCGAAACTTGCATTTCGAAAAGTTTCATAGAATATTATTTTCTGATGATTTTTTTGCATGGACTTCCATCATAAACTTCCCTCTTAACATATAAAAATGATCTGAAAAGTTTCGTATCATTTCAAATATTCACCAATTAAATTCGATATTTTTGACCGAAACTAGTGTATAATATACTATGATTTTTGACCGAAACTTGCATTTCGAAAAGTTTCATAGAATCTAGTTTTCAGATGATTTTCTTGCATGGACTTCCATCGTAACCTTCCCTCTTAACATATATAAATGATTTGTCAAGTCTCGTATCATTTCAAATAGTCCACAATTAAATTTGATTTTTTTGACTGAAACTAGTGTATAATATACTATGATTTTTGACCGAAACTTGCATTTCGAAAAGTTTAATAGAATATAGTTTTCAGATGATTTTTTTGCATGGACTTCCATCATAACCTTCCCTCTTGACATATATAAATGATCTGAAAAGTATCATATCATTTCAAATAGTTCCCAATTAAATTTGATATTTTTGACCGAAACTAGTGTATAGTATACTATGATTTTTGACCGAAACTTGCATTTCGAAAAGTTTCATAGAATATAGTTTTCAGATGATTTTTTTGCATGGACTTCCATCATAACCTTCCCTCTTAACATATATAAATGATCTGAAAAGTCTCGTAACATTTCAAATAGTCCCCAATTAAATTCGATATTTTTGACCGAAACTAGTGTATAATATACTATAATTTTTGACCGAAACATGCATTTTGAAAAGTTTCATAGAATCTAGTTTTCAGATGATTTTTTTGCATGGGCTTCCATCGTAACCTTCCCACTTAACATATATAAATGATCTGTCAAGTCTCGTATCATTTCGAATAGTCCACAATTAAATTTGATTTTTTTGACCGAAACTAGTGCAATAATATACTATGATTTTTGACAGAAACTTGCATTTCGAAAAGTTTCATAGAATATAGTTTTTAGATGATTTTCTTGCATGGACTTCCATCATAACCTTCCCTCTTAACATATAAAAATGATCTGAAAAGTCTCGTATCATTTCAAATAGTCACCAATTAAATTCGATATTTTTGACCGAAACTAGTGTATAATATACTATGATTTTTGACCGAAACTTGCATTTCGAAAATTTTCATAGAATCTAGTTTTCAGATGATTTTCTTGCATGGACTTCCATCATAACCTTCCCTCTTAACATATATAAATGATCTGAAAAGTCTCGTATCATTTCAAATAGTCACCAATTAAATTCGATATTTTTGACCGAAACTAGTGTATAATATAATATGATTTTTGACCGAAACATGCATTTCGAAAAGTTTCATAGAATCTAGTTTTCAGATGATTTTCTTGCATGGACTTCCATCGTAACCTTCCCTCTTAACATATATAATTGATCTGTCAAGTCTCGTATCATTTCAAATAGTCCACAATTAAATTTGATTTTTTTGACTGAAACTAGTGTATAATAAACTATGATTTTTGACCAAACTTGCATTTCGAAAAGTTTCATAGAATATAGTTTTCAGATGATTTTTTTGCATGGACTTCCATCATAACCTGCCCTCTTAACATATATAAATGATCTGAAAAGTATCGTATCATTTCAAATAGTTCCCAATTAAATTCGATATTTTTGACCGAAACTAGTGTATAATATACTATGATTTTTGACCGAAACTTTCATTTCGAAAAGTTTCATAGAATATAGTTTTCAGATGATTTTTTTGCATGGACTTCCATCATAACCTTCCCTCTTAACATATATAAATGATCTGAAAAGTCTCATAACATTTCAAATAGTCCCCAATTAAATTCGATATTTTTGACCGAAACTAGTGTATAATATACTATGATTTTTGACCGAAACATGCATTTTGAAAAGTTTCATAGAATCTAGTTTTAAGATGATTTTTTTGCATGGGCTTCCATAATAACCTTCCCTCTTAACATATATAAATGATCTGTCACGTCTCGTATCATTTCGAATAGTCCACAATTAAATTTGATTTTTTTGACCGAAACTAGTGCAATAATATACTATGATTTTTGACCGAAACTTGCATTTCGAAAAGTTTCATAGAATATAGTTTTCAGATGATTTTCTTGCATGGACTTCCATCATAACCTTCCCTCTTAACATATATAAATGATCTGAAAAGTCTCGTATCATTTCAAATAGTCACCAATTAAATTCGATATTTTTGACCGAAACTAGTGTATCATATAATATGATTTTTGACCGAAACTTGCATTTCGAAAAGTTTCATAGAATCTAGTTTTCAGATGATTTTCTTGCATGGACTTCCATCGTAACCTTCCCTCTTAACATATATAAATGATCTGTCAAGTCTCGTATCATTTCAAATAGTCCACAATTAAATTTGATTTTTTTGACTGAAACTAGTGTATAATATACTATGATTTTTGACTGAAACTTGCATTTCGAAAAGTTTCATAGAATATAGTTTTCTGATGATTTTTTTGCATGGACTTCCATCATAAACTTCCCTCTTAACATATAAAAATGATCTGAAAAGTCTCGTATCATTTCAAATAGTCACCAATTAAATTCGATATTTTTGACCGAAACTAGTGTATAATATACTATGATTTTTGACCGAAACTTGCATTTCGAAAAGTTTCATAGAATCTAGTTTTCAGATGATTTTCTTGCATGGACTTCCATCGCAACCTTCCCTCTTAACATATATAAATGATTTTTCAAGTCTCGTATCATTTCAAATAGTCCACAATTAAATTTTATTTTTTTGACTGAAACTAGTGTATAATATACTATGATTTTTGACTGAAACTTGCATTTCGAAAAGTTTAATAGAATATAGTTTTCAGATGATTTTTTTGCATGGACTTCCATCATAACCTTCCCTCTTAACATATATAAATGATCTGAAAAGTATCGTATCATTTCAAATAGTTCCCAATTAAATTCGATATTTTTGACCGAAACTAGTGTATAATATACTATGATTTTTGACCGAAACTTGCATTTCGAAAAGTTTCATAGAATATAGTTTTCAGATGATTTTTTTGCATGGCCTTCCATCATAACCTTCCCTCTTAACATATATAAATGATCTGAAAAGTCTCGTATCATTTCAAATAGTCCCCAATTAAATTCGATATTTTTGACCGAAACTAGTGTATAATATACTATGATTTTTGACTGAAACATGCATTTTGAAAAGTTTCATAGAATCTAGTTTCAGATGATTTTTTTGCATGGGCTTCCATAATAACCTTCCCTCTTAACATATATAAATGATCTGTCAAGTCTCGTATCATTTCGAATAGTCCACAATTAAATTTGATTTTTTTGACCGAAACTAGTGCAATAATAAACTATGATTTTTGACCGAAACTTTCATTTCGAAAAGTTTCATAGAATATAGTTTTCGGATGATTTTCTTGCATGGACTTCCATCATAACCTTCCCTCTTAACAAATATAAATGATCTGAAAAGTCTCGTATCATTTCAAATAGTCACCAATTAAATTCGATATTTTTTACCGAAACTAGTGTATAATATAATATGATTTTTGACCGAAACTTGCATTTCGAAAAGTTTCATAGAATCTAGTTTTCAGATGATTTTCTTGCATGGACTTCCATCGTAACCTTCCCTCTTAACATATATAAATGATCTGTCAAGTCTCGTATCATTTCAAATAGTCCACAATTAAATTTGATTTTTTTGACTGAAACTAGTGTATAATATACTATGATTTTTGACCGAAACTTGCATTTCGAAAAGTTTCATAGAATATTATTTTCTGATGATTTTTTTGCATGGACTTCCATCTTAAACTTCCCTCTTAACATATAAAAATGATCTGAAAAGTCTCGTATCATTTCAAATAGTCACCAATTAATTCGATATTTTTGACCGAAACTAGTGTATAATATACTATGATTTTTGACCGAAACTTGCATTTCGAAAAGTTTCATAGAATCTAGTTTTCAGATGATTTTCTTGCATGGACTTCCATCGTAACCTTCCCTCTTAACATATATAAATGATTTGTCAAGTCTCGTATCATTTCAAATAGTCCACAATTAAATTTGATTTTTTTGACTGAAACTAGTGTATAATATACTATGATTTTTGACCGAAACTTGCATTTCGAAAAGTTTAATAGAATATAGTTTTCAGATGATTTTTTTGCATGGACTTCCATCATAACCTTCCCTCTTAACATATATAAATGATCTGAAAAGTTTCATATCATTTCAAATAGTTCCCAATTAAATTCGATATTTTTGACCGAAACTAGTGTATAATATACTATGATTTTTGACTGAAACTTGCATTTCGAAAAGTTTCATAGAATATAGTTTTCAGATGATTTTTTTGCATGGACTTCCATTATAACCTTCCCTCTTAACATATATAAATGATCTGAAAAGTCTCGTATCATTTCAAATAGTCCCCAATTAAATTCGATATTTTTGACCGAAACTAGTGTATAATATACTATGATTTTTGACCGAAACATGCATTTTGAAAAGTTTCATAGAATCTAGTTTTCAGATGATTTTTTTTGCATGGGCTTCCATAATAACCTTCCCTCTTAACATATGTAAATGATCTGTCAAGTCTCGTATCATTTCGAATAGTCCACAATTAAATTTGATTTTTTTTGACCGAAACTAGTGCAATAATATACTATGATTTTTGACCGAAACTTGCATTTCGAAAAGTTTCATAGAATATAGTTTTCAGATGATTTTTTTGCATGGACTTCCATCATAACCTGCCCTCTTAACAGATATAAATGATCTGAAAAGTATCGTATCATTTCAAATAGTTCCCAATTAAATTCGATATTTTTGACAGAAACTAGTGTATAATATACTATGATTTTTGACCGAAACTTGCATTTCGAAAAGTTACATAGAATATAGTTTTCAGATGATTTTTTTGCATGGACTTCCATCATAACCTTCCCTCTTAACATATATAAATGATCTGAAAAGTCTCGTATCATTTCAAATAGTCCCCAATTAAATTCGATATTTTTGACCGAAACTAGTGTATAATATACTATGATTTTTGACCGAAACATGCATTTTGAAAAGTTTCATAGAATCTAGTTTTCAGATGATTTTTTTGCATGGGCTTTCATAATAACCTTCCCTCTTAACATATATAAATGATCTGTCAAGTCTCGTATCATTTCGAATAGTCCACAATTAAATTTGATTTTTTTGACCAAAACTAGTGCAATAATATACTATGATTTTTGACCGAAACTTGCATTTCGAAAAGTTTCATAGAATATAGTTTTCAGATGATTTTCTTGCATGGACTTCCATCATAACCTTCCCTCTTAACATATATAAATGATCTTAAAAGTCTCGTATCATTTCGAATAGTCACCAATTAAATTCGATATTTTTGACCGAAACTAGTGTATAATATAATATGATTTTTGACCGAAACTTGCATTTCGAAAAGTTTCATAGAATCTAGTTTTCAGATGATTTTCTTGCATGGACTTCCATCGTAACTTTCCCTCTTAACATATATAAATGATATGTCAAGTCTCGTATCATTTCAAATAGTCCACAATTAAATTTGATTTTTTTGACTGAAACTAGTGTATAATATACTATGATTTTTCACCGAAACTTGCATTTCGAAAAGTTTCATAGAATATTATTTTCTGATGATTTTTTTGCATTGACTTCCATCATAAACTTCCCTCTTAACATATATAAATGATCTGAAAAGTCTCGTATCATTTCAAATAGTTACCAATTAAATTCGATATTTTTGACCGAAACTAGTGTATAATATACTATGATTTTTGACCGAAACTTGCATTTCGAAAAGTTTCATAGAATCTAGTTTTCAGATGATTTTCTTGCATGGACTTCCATCGTAATTGTCCCTCTTAACATATATAAATGATCTGTCAAGTCTCGTATCATTTCAAATAGTCCACAATTAAATTTGATTTTTTTGACTGAAACTAGTGTATAATATACTATGATTTTTGACCGAAACTTGCATTTCGAAAAGTTTCATAGAATATAGTTTTCAGATGATTTTTTTGCATGGACTTCCATCATAACTTGCCCTCTTAACAGATATAAATGATCTGAAAAGTATCGTATCATTTCAAATAGTTCCCAATTAAATTCGATATTTTTGACAGAAACTAGTGTATAATATACTATGATTTTTGACCGAAACTTGCATTTCGAAAAGTTTCATAGAATATAGTTTTCAGATGATTTTTTTGCATGGACTTCCATCATAACCTTCCCTCTTAACATATATAAATGATCTGAAAAGTCTCGTATCATTTCAAATAGTCCCCAATTAAATTCGATATTTTTGACCGAAACTAGTGTATAATATACTATGACTTTTGACCGAAACATGCATTTTGAAAAGTTTCATAGAATCTAGTTTTCAGATGATTTTTTTGCATGGGCTTCCATAATAACCTTCCCTATTAACATATATAAATGATCTGTCAAGCCTCGTATCATTTCGAATAGTCCATAATTAAATTTGATTTTTTTGACCGAAAGTAGTGCAATAATATACTATGATTTTTGACCGAAACTTGCATTTCGAAAAGTTTCATAGAATATAGTTTTCAGATGATTTTTTTGCATGGACTTCCATCATAACCTTCCCTCTTAACATATATAAATGATCTGAAAAGTCTCGTATCATTTCAAATAGTCACCAATTAAATTCGATATTTTTGACCGAAACTAGTGTATAATATACTACGATTTTTTACCGAAACATGCATTTCAAAAAGTTTCATATAATCTAGTTTTCAGATGATTTTCTTGCACGGGCTTCCATAATAACCTTCCCTCTTAACATATATAAATGATCTGTCAAGTCTCGTATCATTTCAAATAGTCCACAATTAAATTTGATTTTTTTGACTGAAACTAGTGTATAATATACTATGATTTTTGACCGAAACTTGCATTTCGAAAAGTTTCATAGAATATAGTTTTCAGATGATTTTTTTGCATGGACTTCCATCATAACCTGCCCTCTTAACAGATATAAATGATCTGAAAAGTATCGTATCATTTCAAATAGTTCCCAATTAAATTCGATATTTTTGACAGAAACTAGTGAATAATATACTATGATTTTTGACCGAAACTTGCATTTCGAAAAGTTTCATAGAATATAGTTTTCAGATGATTTTTTTGCATGGACTTCCATCATAACCTTCCCTCTTAACATATATAAATGATATGAAAAGTCTCGTATCATTTCAAATAGTCCCCAATTAAATTCGATATTTTTGACCGAAACTAGTGTATAATATACTATGATTTTTGACCGAAACATGCATTTTGAAAAGTTTCATAGAATCTAGTTTTCAGATGATTTTTTTGCATGGGCTTCCATAATAACCTTCCCTCTTAACATATATAAATGATCTGTCAAGTCTCATATCATTTCGAATAGTCCACAATTAAATTTGATTTTTTTGACCGAAACTAGTGCAATAATATACTATGATTTTTTGACCGAAACTTGCATTTCGAAAAGTTTCATAGAATATAGTTTTCAAATGATTTTCTTGCATGGACTTCCATCATAACCTTCCATCTTAACATATATAAATGATCAGAAAAGTCTCGTATCATTTCAAATAGTCAACAATTAAATTCGATATTTTTGACCGAAACTAGTGTATAATATAATATGATTTTTGACCGAAACTTGCATTTCGAAAAGTTTCATAGAATCTAGTTTTCAGATGATTTTCTTGCATGGACTTCCATCGTAATCTTCCCTCTTAACATATATAAATGATCTGTCAAGTCTCGTATCATTTCAAATAGTCCACAATTAAATTTGATTTTATTGACTGAAACTAGTGTATAATATACTATGATTTTTGACCGAAACTTGCATTTCGAAAAGTTTCATAGAATATAGTTTTCAGATGATTTTTTTGCATGGACTTCCATCATAACCTGCCCTCTTAACAGATATAAATGATCTGAAAAGTATCGTATCATTTCGAATAGTCCACAATTAAATTTGATTTTTTTGACCGAAACTAGTGTATAATATACTATGATTTTTGACCGAAACTAGTGTATAATATACTATGACTTTTGACCGAAACATGCATATTGAAAAGTTTCATAGAATCTAGTTTTCAGATGATTTTTTTGCATGGGCTTCCATAATAACCTTCCCTATTAACATATATAAATGATCTGTCAAGCCTCATATCATTTCGAATAGTCCATAATTAAATTTGATTTTTTTGACCGAAAGTAGTGCAATAATATACTATGATTTTTGACCGAAACTTGCATTTCGAAAAGTTTCATAGAATATAGTTTTCAGATGATTTTCTTGCATGGACTTCCATCATAACCTTCCCTCTTAACATATATAAATGATCTGAAAAGTCTCGTATCATTTCAAATAGTCACCAATTAAATTCGATATTTTTGACCGAAACTAGTGTATAATATACTACGATTTTTTACCGAAACATGCATTTCAAAAAGTTTCATAGAATCTAGTTTTCAGATGATTTTCTTGCACGGGCTTCCATAATAACCTTCCCTCTTAACATATATAAATGATCTGTCAAGTCTCGTATCATTTCAAATAGTCCACAATTAAATTTGATTTTTTTGACTGAAACTAGTGTATAATATACTATGATTTTTGACCGAAACTTGCATTTCGAAAAGTTTCATAGAATATAGTTTTCAGATGATTTTTTTGCATGGACTTCCATCATAACCTGCCCTCTTAACAGATATAAATGATCTGAAAAGTATCGTATCATTTCAAATAGTTCCCAATTAAATTCGATATTTTTGACAGAAACTAGTGTATAATATACTATGATTTTTGACCGAAACTTGCATTTCGAAAAGTTTCATAGAATATAGTTTTCAGATGATTTTTTTGCATGGACTTCCATCATAACCTTCCCTCTTAACATATATAAATGATATGAAAAGTCTCGTATCATTTCAAATAGTCCCCAATTAAATTCGATATTTTTGACCGAAACTAGTGTATAATATACTATGATTTTTGACCGAAACATGCATTTTGAAAAGTTTCATAGAATCTAGTTTTCAGATGATTTTTTTGCATGGGCTTCCATAATAACCTTCCCTCTTAACATATATAAATGATCTGTCAAGTCTCGTATTATTTCGAATAGTCCACAATTAAATTTGATTTTTTTGACCGAAACTAGTGCAATAATATACTACGATTTTTTGACCGAAACTTGCATTTCGAAAAGTTTCATAGAATATAGTTTTCAAATGATTTTCTTGCATGGACTTCCATCATAACCTTCCATCTTAACATATATAAATGATCAGAAAAGTCTCGTATCATTTTAAATAGTCACCAATTAAATTCGATATTTTTGACCGAAACTAGTGTATAATATAATATGATTTTTGACCGAAACTTGCATTTCGAAAAGTTTCATAGAATCTAGTTTTCAGATGATTTTCTTGCATGGACTTCCATCGTAATCTTCCCTCTTAACATATATAAATGATCTGTCAAGTCTCGTATCATTTCAAATAGTCCACAATTAAATTTGATTTTTTTGACTGAAACTAGTGTATAATATACTATGATTTTTGACCGAAACTTGCATTTCGAAAAGTTTCATAGAATATAGTTTTCAGATGATTTTTTTGCATGGACTTCCATCATAACCTGCCCTCTTAACAGATATAAATGATCTGAAAAGTATCGTATCATTTCGAATAGTCCACAATTAAATTTGATTTTTTTGACCGAAACTAGTGTATAATATACTATGATTTTTGACCGAAACTTGCATTTCGAAAAGTTTCATAGAATATAGTTTTCAGATGATTTTTTTGCATGGAATTCCATCATAACCTTCCCTCTTAACATATATAAATGATCTGAAAAGTCTCGTATCATTTCAAATAGTCCCCAATTAAATTCGATATTTTTGACCGAAACTAGTGTATAATATACTATGACTTTTGACCGAAACATGCATATTGAAAAGTTTCATAGAATCTAGTTTTCAGATGATTTTTTTGCATGGGCTTCCATAATAACCTTCCCTATTAACATATATAAATGATCTGTCAAGCCTCGTATCATTTCGAATAGTCCATAATTAAATTTGATTTTTTTGGCCGAAAGTAGTGCAATAATATACTATGATTTTTGACCGAAACTTGCATTTCGAAAAGTTTCATAGAATATAGTTTTCAGATGATTTTTTTGCATGGACTTCCATCATAACCTTCCCTCTTAACATATATAAATGATCTGAAAAGTCTCGTATCATTTCAAATAGTCACCAATTAAATTCGATATTTTTGACCGAAACTAGTGTATAATATACTACGATTTTTTACCGAAACATGCATTTCAAAAAGTTTCATAGAATCTAGTTTTCAGATGATTTTCTTGCACGGGCTTCCATAATAACCTTCCCTCTTAACATATATAAATGATCTGTCAAGTCTCGTATCATTTCAAATAGTCCACAATTAAATTTGATTTTTTTGACTGAAACTAGTGTATAATATACTATGATTTTTGACCGAAACTTGCATTTCGAAAAGTTTCATAGAATATAGTTTTCAGATGATTTTTTTGCATGGACTTCCATCATAACCTGCCCTCTTAACAGATATAAATGATCTGAAAAGTATCGTATCATTTCAAATAGTTCCCAATTAAATTCGATATTTTTGACAGAAACTAGTGTATAATATACTATGATTTTTGACCGAAACTTGCATTTCGAAAAGTTTCATAGAATATATTTTCAGATGATTTTTTTGCATGGACTTCCATCATAACCTTCCCTCTTAACATATATAAATGATATGAAAAGTCTCGTATCATTTCAAATAGTCCCCAATTAAATTCGATATTTTTGACCGAAACTAGTGTATAATATACTATGATTTTTGACTGAAACATGCATTTTGAAAAGTTTCATAGAATCTAGTTTTCAGATGATTTTTTTGCATGGGTTTCCATAATAACCTTCCCTCTTAACATATATAAATGATCTGTCAAGTCTCGTATTATTTCGAATAGTCCACAATTAAATTTGATTTTTTTGACCGAAACTAGTGCAATAAGATACTATGATTTTTTGACCGAAACTTGCATTTCGAAAAGTTTCATAGAATATAGTTTTCAGATGATTTTTTTGCATGGACTTCCATCATAACCTGCCCTCTTAACAGATATAAATGATCTGAAAAGTATCGTATCATTTCAAATAGTTCCCAATTAAATTCGATATTTTTGACAGAAACTAGTGTATAATATACTATGATTTTTGACCGAAACTTGCATTTCGAAAAGTTTCATAGAATATATTTTCAGATGATTTTTTTGCATGGACTTCCATCATAACCTTCCCTCTTAACATATATAAATGATATGAAAAGTCTCGTATCATTTCAAATAGTCCCCAATTAAATTCGATATTTTTGACCGAAACTAGTGTATAATATACTATGATTTTTGACTGAAACATGCATTTTGAAAAGTTTCATAGAATCTAGTTTTCAGATGATTTTTTTGCATGGGTTTCCATAATAACCTTCCCTCTTAACATATATAAATGATCTGTCAAGTCTCGTATTATTTCGAATAGTCCACAATTAAATTTGATTTTTTTGACCGAAACTAGTGCAATAATATACTATGATTTTTTGACCGAAACTTGCATTTCGAAAAGTTTCATAGAATATAGTTTTCAAATGATTTTCTTGCATGGACTTCCATCATAACCTTCCATCTTAACATATATAAATGATCAGAAAAGTCTCGTATCATTTCAAATAGTCACCAATTAAATTCGATATTTTTGACCGAAACTAGTGTATAATATAATATGATTTTTGACCGAAACTTGCATTTCGAAAAGTTTCATAGAATCTAGTTTTCAGATGATTTTCTTGCATGGACTTCCATCGTAATCTTCCCTCTTAACATATATAAATGATCTGTCAAGTCTCGTATCATTTCAAATAGTCCACAATTAAATTTGATTTTTTTGACTGAAACTAGTGTATAATATACTATGATTTTTGACCGAAACTTGCATTTCGAAAAGTTTCATAGAATATAGTTTTCAGATGATTTTTTTGCATGGACTTCCATCATAACCTGCCCTCTTAACAGATATAAATGATCTGAAAAGTATCGTATCATTTCGAATAGTCCACAATTAAATTTGATTTTTTTGACCGAAACTAGTGTATAATATACTATGATTTTTGACCGAAACTTGCATTTCGAAAAGTTTCATAGAATATAGTTTTCAGATGATTTTTTTGCATGGACTTCCATCATAACCTTCCCTCTTAACATATATAAATGATCTGAAAAGTCTCGTATCATTTCAAATAGTCCCCAATTAAATTCGATATTTTTGACCGAAACTAGTGTATAATATACTATGACTTTTGACCGAAACATGCATATTGGAAAGTTTCATAGAATCTAGTTTTCAGATGATTTTTTTGCATGGGCTTCCATAATAACCTTCCCTCTTAACATATATAAATGATCTGTCAAGTCTCGTATCATTTCGAATAGTCCACAATTAAATTTGATTTTTTTGACCGAAACTAGTGCAATAATATACTATGATTTTTGACCGAAACTTGCATTTCGAAAAGTTTCATAAAATATAGTTTTCAGATGATTTTCTTGCATGGACTTCCATCATAACCTTCCCTCTTAACATATATAAATGATCTGAAAAGTCTCGTATCATTTCAAATAGTCACCAATTAAATTCGATATTTTTGACCGAAACTAGTGTATAATATAATATGATTTTTGACCGAAACTTGCATTTCGAAAAGTTTCATAGAATCTAGTTTTCAGATGATTTTCTTGCATGGACTTCCATCGTAACCTTCCCTATTAACATATATAAATGATCTGTCAAGTCTCGTATCATTTCAAATAGTCCACAATTAAATTTGATTTTTTTGACCGAAACTAGTGTATAATATACTATGATTTTTGACCGAAACTTGCATTTCGAAAAGTTTCATAGAATATAGTTTTCATATGATTTTTTTGCATGGACTTCCATCATAACCTTCCCTCTTAACATATATAAATGATCTGAAAAGTCTCGTATCATTTCAAATAGTCCCCAATTAAATTCGATATTTTTGACCGAAACTAGTGTATAATATACTATGACTTTTGACCGAAACATGCATATTGAAAAGTTTCATAGAATCTAGTTTTCAGATGATTTTTTTGCATGGGCTTCCATAATAACCTTCCCTCTTAACATATATAAATGATCTGTCAAGTCTCGTATCATTTCGAATAGTCCACAATTAAATTTGATTTTTTTGACCGAAACTAGTGCAATCATATACTATGATTTTTGACCGAAACTTGCATTTCGAAAAGTTTCATAAAATATAGTTTTCAGATGATTTTCTTGCATGGACTTCCATCATAACCTTCCCTCTAAACATATATAAATGATCTGAAAAGTCTCGTATCATTTCAAATAGTCACCAATTAAATTCGATATTTTTGACCGAAACTAGTGTATAATATAATATGATTTTTGACCGAAACTTGCATTTCGAAAAGTTTCATAGAATCTAGTTTTCAGATGATTTTCTTGCATGGACTTCCATCGTAACCTTCCCTATTAACATATATAAATGATCTGTCAAGTCTCGTATCATTTCAAATAGTCCACAATTAAATTTGATTTTTTTGACCGAAACTAGTGTATAATATACTATGATTTTTGACCGAAACTTGCATTTCGAAAAGTTTCATAGAATATAGTTTTCATATGATTTTTTTGCATGGACTTCCATCATAACCTTCCCTCTTAACATATATAAATGATCTGAAAAGTCTCGTATCATTTCAAATAGTCCCCAATTAAATTCGATATTTTTGACCGAAACTAGTGTATAATATACTATGACTTTTGACCGAAACATGCATATTGAAAAGTTTCATAGAATCTAGTTTTCAGATGATTTTTTTGCATGGGCTTCCATAATAACCTTCCCTCTTAACATATATAAATGATCTGTCAAGTCTCGTATCATTTCGAATAGTCCACAATTAAATTTGATTTTTTTGACCGAAACTAGTGCAATCATATACTATGATTTTTGACCGAAACTTGCATTTCGAAAAGTTTCATAAAATATAGTTTTCAGATGATTTTCTTGCATGGACTTCCATCATAACCTTCCCTCTAAACATATATAAATGATCTGAAAAGTCTCGTATCATTTCAAATAGTCACCAATTAAATTCGATATTTTTGACCGAAACTAGTGTATAATATAATATGATTTTTGACCGAAACTTGCATTTCGAAAAGTTTCATAGAATCTAGTTTTCAGATGATTTTCTTGCATGGACTTCCATCGTAACCTTCCCTATTAACATATATAAATGATCTGTCAAGTCTCGTATCATTTCAAATAGTCCACAATTAAATTTGATTTTTTTGACCGAAACTAGTGTATAATATACTATGATTTTTGACCGAAACTTGCATTTCGAAAAGTTTCATAGAATATAGTTTTCATATGATTTTTTTGCATGGACTTCCATCATAACCTTCCCTCTTAACATATATAAATGATCTGAAAAGTCTCGTATCATTTCAAATAGTCCCCAATTAAATTCGATATTTTTGACCGAAACTAGTGTATAATATACTATGACTTTTGACCGAAACATGCATTTTGAAAAGTTTCGTAGAATCTAGTTTTCAGATGATTTTTTTGCATGGGCTTCCATAATAACCTTCCCTCTTAACATATATAAATGATCTGTCAAGTCTCGTATCATTTCGAATAGTCCACAATTAAATTTGATTTTTTTGACCGAAACTAGTGCAATAATATACTATGATTTTTGACCGAAACTTGCATTTCGAAAAGTTTCATAAAATATAGTTTTCAGATGATTTTCTTGCATGGACTTCCGTCATAACCTTCCCTCTTAACATATATAAATGATCTGAAAAGTCTCGTATCATTTCAAATAGTCACCAATTAAATTCGATATTTTTGACCGAAACTAGTGTATAATATAATATGATTTTTGACCGAAACTTGCATTTCGAAAAGTTTCATAGAATCTAGTTTTCAGATGATTTTCTTGCATGGACTTCCATCGTAACCTACCCTATTAACATATATAAATGATCTGTCAAGTCTCGTATCATTTCAAATAGTCCACAATTTAATTTGATTTTTTTGACTGAAACTAGTGTATAATATACTATGATTTTTGACCGAAACTTGCATTTCGAAAAGTTTCATAGAATCTAGATTTCAGATGATTTTCTTGCATGGACTTCCATCGTAACCTTCCCTATTAACATATATAAATGATCTGTCAAGTCTCGTATCATTTCAAATAGTCCACAATTAAATTTGATTTTTTTGACCGAAACTAGTGTATAATATACTATGATTTTTGACCGAAACTTGCATTTCGAAAAGTTTCATAGAATATAGTTTTCATATGATTTTTTTGCATGGACTTCCATCATAACCTTCCCTCTTAACATATATAAATGATCTGAAAAGTCTCGTATCATTTCAAATAGTCCCCAATTAAATTCGATATTTTTGACCGAAACTAGTGTATAATATACTATGACTTTTGACCGAAACATGCATTTTGAAAAGTTTCGTAGAATCTAGTTTTCAGATGATTTTTTTGCATGGGCTTCCATAATAACCTTCCCTCTTAACATATATAAATGATCTGTCAAGTCTCGTATCATTTCGAATAGTCCACAATTAAATTTGATTTTTTTGACCGAAACTAGTGCAATAATATACTATGATTTTTGACCGAAACTTGCATTTCGAAAAGTTTCATAAAATATAGTTTTCAGATGATTTTCTTGCATGGACTTCCGTCATAACCTTCCCTCTTAACATATATAAATGATCTGAAAAGTCTCGTATCATTTCAAATAGTCACCAATTAAATTCGATATTTTTGACCGAAACTAGTGTATAATATAATATGATTTTTGACCGAAACTTGCATTTCGAAAAGTTTCATAGAATCTAGTTTTCAGATGATTTTCTTGCATGGACTTCCATCGTAACCTACCCTATTAACATATATAAATGATCTGTCAAGTCTCGTATCATTTCAAATAGTCCACAATTTAATTTGATTTTTTTGACTGAAACTAGTGTATAATATACTATGATTTTTGACCGAAACTTGCATTTCGAAAAGTTTCATAGAATCTAGATTTCAGATGATTTTCTTGCATGGACTTCCATCGTAACCTTCCCTCTTAACATATATAAATGATCTGTCAAGTCTCGTATCATTTCAAATAGTCCACAATTAAATTTGAATTTTTTGACTGAAACTAGTGTATAATATACTATGATTTTTGACCGAAACTTGCATTTCGAAAAGTTTCATAGAATATAGTTTTCAGATGATTTTTTTGCATGGACTTCCATCATAACCTTCCCTCTTAACATATATAAATGATCTGAAAAGTCTCGTATCATTTCAAATAGTCCCCAATTAAATTCGATATTTTTGACCGAAACTAGTGTATAATATACTATGACTTTTGACCGAAACATGCATATTGAAAAGTTTCATAGAATCTAGTTTTCAGATGATTTTTTTGCATGGGCTTCCATAATAACCTTCCCTATTAACATATATAAATGATCTGTCAAGCCTCGTATCATTTCGAATAGTCCATAATTAAATTTGATTTTTTTGACCGAAAGTAGTGCAATAATATACTATGATTTTTGACCGAAACTTGCATTTCGAAAAGTTTCATAGAATATAGTTTTCAGATGATTTTCTTGCATGGACTTCCATCATAACCTTCCCTCTTAACATATATAAATGATCAGAAAAGTCTCGTATCATTTCAAATAGTCACCAATTAAATTCGATATTTTTGACCGAAACTAGTGTATAATATAATATGATTTTTGACCGAAACTTGCATTTCGAAAAGTTTCATAGAATCTAGTTTTCAGATGATTTTCTTGCATGGACTTCCATCGTAATCTTCCCTCTTAACATATAGAAATGATCTGTCAAGTCTCGTATCATTTCAAATAGTCCACAATTAAATTTGATTTTTTTGACTGAAACTAGTGTATAATATACTATGATTTTTTGACCGAAACTTGCATTTCGAAAAGTTTCATAGAATATAGTTTTCAGATGATTTTTTTGCATGGACTTCCATCATAACCTGCCCTCTTAACAGATATAAATGATCTGAAAAGTATCGTATCATTTCGAATAGTCCACAATTAAATTTGATTTTTTTGACCGAAACTAGTGTATAATATACTATGATTTTTGACCGAAACTTGCATTTCGAAAAGTTTCATAGAATATAGTTTTCAGATGATTTTTTTGCATGGACTTCCATCATAACCTTCCCTCTTAACATATATAAATGATCTGAAAAGTCTCGTATCATTTCAAATAGTCCCCAATTAAATTCGATATTTTTGACCAAAACTAGTGTATAATATACTATGACTTTTGACCGAAACATGCATATTGGAAAGTTTCATAGAATCTAGTTTTCAGATGATTTTTTTGCATGGGCTTCCATAATAACCTTCCCTCTTAACATATATAAATGATCTGTCAAGTCTCGTATCATTTCGAATAGTCCACAATTAAATTTGATTTTTTTGACCGAAACTAGTGCAATAATATACTATGATTTTTGACCGAAACTTGCATTTCGAAAAGTTTCATAAAATATAGTTTTCAGATGATTTTCTTGCATGGACTTCCATCATAACCTTCCCTCTTAACATATATAAATGATCTGAAAAGTCTCGTATCATTTCAAATAGTCACCAATTAAATTCGATATTTTTGACCGAAACTAGTGTATAATATAATATGATTTTTGACCGAAACTTGCATTTCGAAAAGTTTCATAGAATCTAGTTTTCAGATGATTTTCTTGCATGGACTTCCATCGTAACCTTCCCTATTAACATATATAAATGATCTGTCAAGTCTCGTATCATTTCAAATAGTCCACAATTAAATTTGATTTTTTTGACCGAAACTAGTGCAATAATATACTATGATTTTTTGACCGAAACTTGCATTTCGAAAAGTTTCATAGAATATAGTTTTCAGATGATTTTTTTGCATGGACTTCCATCATAACCTTCCCTCTTAACATATATAAATGATCTGAAAAGTCTCGTATCATTTCAAATAGTCCCCAATTAAATTCGATATTTTTGACCGAAACTAGTGTATAATATACTATGACCTTTGACCGAAACATGCATTTTGAAAAGTTTCATAGAATCTAGTTTTCAGATGATTTTTTTGCATGGGCTTCCATAATAACCTTCCCTCTTAACATATATAAATGATCTGTCAAGTCTCGTATCATTTCGAATAGTCCACAATTAAATTTGATTTTTTTGACCGAAACTAGTGCAATAATATACTATGATTTTTGACCGAAACTTGCATTTCGAAAAGTTTCATAAAATATAGTTTTCAGATGATTTTCTTGCATGGACTTCCATCGTAACCTACCCTATTAACATATATAAATGATTTGTCAAGTCTCGTATCATTTCAAATAGTCCACAATTTAATTTGATTTTTTTGACTGAAACTAGTGTATAATATACTATGATTTTTGACCGAAACTTGCATTTCGAAAAGTTTCATAGAATCTAGTTTTTAGATGATTTTCTTGCATGGACTTCCATCGTAACCTTCCCTATTAACATATATAAATGATCTGTCAAGTCTCGTATCATTTCAAATAGTCCACAATTAAATTTGATTTTTTTGACCGAAACTAGTGTATAATATACTATGATTTTTGACCGAAACTTGCATTTCGAAAAGTTTCATAGAATATAGTTTTCATATGATTTTTTTGCATGGACTTCCATCATAACCTTCCCTCTTAACATATATAAATGATCTGAAAAGTCTCGTATCATTTCAAATAGTCCCCAATTTAATTCGATATTTTTGACCGAAACTAGTGTATAATATACTATGACTTTTGACCGAAACATGCATTTTGAAAAGTTTCGTAGAATCTAGTTTTCAGATGATTTTTTTGCATGGGCTTCCATAATAACCTTCCCTCTTAACATATATAAATGATCTGTCAAGTCTCGTATCATTTCGAATAGTCCACAATTAAATTTGATTTTTTTGACCGAAACTAGTGCAATAATATACTATGATTTTTGACCGAAACTTGCATTTCGAAAAGTTTCATAAAATATAGTTTTCAGATGATTTTCTTGCATGGACTTCCGTCATAACCTTCCCTCTTAACATATATAAATGATCTGAAAAGTCTCGTATCATTTCAAATAGTCACCAATTAAATTCGATATTTTTGACCGAAACTAGTGTATAATATAATATGATTTTTGACCGAAACTTGCATTTCGAAAAGTTTCATAGAATCTAGTTTTCAGATGATTTTCTTGCATGGACTTCCATCGTAACCTACCCTATTAACATATATAAATGATCTGTCAAGTCTCGTATCATTTCAAATAGTCCACAATTTAATTTGATTTTTTTGACTGAAACTAGTGTATAATATACTATGATTTTTGACCGAAACTTGCATTTCGAAAAGTTTCATAGAATCTAGATTTCAGATGATTTTCTTGCATGGACTTCCATCGTAACCTTCCCTCTTAACATATATAAATGATCTGTCAAGTCTCGTATCATTTCAAATAGTCCACAATTAAATTTGAATTTTTTGACTGAAACTAGTGTATAATATACTATGATTTTTGACCGAAACTTGCATTTCGAAAAGTTTCATAGAATATAGTTTTCAGATGATTTTTTTGCATGGACTTCCATCATAACCTTCCCTCTTAACATATATAAATGATCTGAAAAGTCTCGTATCATTTCAAATAGTCCCCAATTAAATTCGATATTTTTGACCGAAACTAGTGTATAATATACTATGACTTTTGACCGAAACATGCATATTGAAAAGTTTCATAGAATCTAGTTTTCAGATGATTTTTTTGCATGGGCTTCCATTATAACCTTCCCTATTAACATATATAAATGATCTGTCAAGCCTCGTATCATTTCGAATAGTCCATAATTAAATTTGATTTTTTTGACCGAAAGTAGTGCAATAATATACTATGATTTTTGACCGAAACTTGCATTTCGAAAAGTTTCATAGAATATAGTTTTCAGATGATTTTTTTGCATGGACTTCCATCATAACCTTCCCTCTTAACATATATAAATGATCAGAAAAGTCTCGTATCATTTCAAATAGTCACCAATTAAATTCGATATTTTTGACCGAAACTAGTGTATAATATAATATGATTTTTGACCGAAACTTGCATTTCGAAAAGTTTCATAGAATCTAGTTTTCAGATGATTTTCTTGCATGGACTTCCATCGTAATCTTCCCTCTTAACATATATAAATGATCTGTCAAGTCTCGTATCATTTCAAATAGTCCACAATTAAATTTGATTTTTTTGACTGAAACTAGTGTATAATATACTATGATTTTTTGACCGAAACTTGCATTTCGAAAAGTTTCATAGAATATAGTTTTCAGATGATTTTTTTGCATGGACTTCCATCATAACCTGCCCTCTTAACAGATATAAATGATCTGAAAAGTATCGTATCATTTCGAATAGTCCACAATTAAATTTGATTTTTTTGACCGAAACTAGTGTATAATATACTATGATTTTTGACCGAAACTTGCATTTCGAAAAGTTTCATAGAATATAGTTTTCAGATGATTTTTTTGCATGGACTTCCATCATAACCTTCCCTCTTAACATATATAAATGATCTGAAAAGTCTCGTATCATTTCAAATAGTCCCCAATTAAATTCGATATTTTTGACCGAAACTAGTGTATAATATACTATGACTTTTGACCGAAACATGCATATTGGAAAGTTTCATAGAATCTAGTTTTCAGATGATTTTTTTGCATGGGCTTCCATAATAACCTTCCCTCTTAACATATATAAATGATCTGTCTAGTCTCGTATCATTTTGAATAGTCCACAATTAAATTTGATTTTTTTGACCGAAACTAGTGCAATAATATACTATGATTTTTGACCGAAACTTGCATTTCGAAAAGTTTCATAAAATATAGTTTTCAGATGATTTTCTTGCATGGACTTCCATCATAACCTTCCCTCTTAACATATATAAATGATCTGAAAAGTCTCGTATCATTTCAAATAGTCACCAATTAAATTCGATATTTTTGACCGAAACTAGTGTATAATATAATATGATTTTTTACCGAAACTTGCATTTCGAAAAGTTTCATAGAATCTAGTTTTCAGATGATTTTCTTGCATGGACTTCCATCGTAACCTTCCCTATTAACATATATAAATGATCTGTCAAGTCTCGTATCATTTCAAATAGTCCACAATTAAATTTGATTTTTTTGACCGAAACTAGTGTATAATATACTATGATTTTTGACCGAAACTTGCATTTCGAAAAGTTTCATAGAATATAGTTTTCATATGATTTTTTTGCATGGACTTCCATCATAACCTTCCCTCTTAACATATATAAATGATCTGAAAAGTCTCGTATCATTTCAAATAGTCCCCAATTAAATTCGATATTTTTGACCGAAACTAGTGTATAATATACTATGACTTTTGACCGAAACATGCATATTGAAATGTTTCATAGAATCTAGTTTTCAGATGATTTTTTTGCATGGGCTTCCATAATAACCTTCCCTCTTAACATATATAAATGATCTGTCAAGTCTCGTATCATTTCGAATAGTCCACAATTAAATTTGATTTTTTTGACCGAAACTAGTGCAATAATATACTATGATTTTTGACCGAAACTTGCATTTCGAAAAGTTTCATAAAATATAGTTTTCAGATGATTTTCTTGCATGGACTTCCATCATAACCTTCCCTCTTAACATATATAAATGATCTGAAAAGTCTCGTATCATTTCAAATAGTCCCCAATTTAATTCGATATTTTTGACCGAAACTAGTGTATAATATACTATGACTTTTGACCGAAACATGCATTTTGAAAAGTTTCGTAGAATCTAGTTTTCAGATGATTTTTTTGCATGGGCTTCCATAATAACCTTCCCTCTTAACATATATAAATGATCTGTCAAGTCTCGTATCATTTCGAATAGTCCACAATTAAATTTGATTTTTTTGACCGAAACTAGTGCAATAATATACTATGATTTTTGACCGAAACTTGCATTTCGAAAAGTTTCATAAAATATAGTTTTCAGATGATTTTCTTGCATGGACTTCCGTCATAACCTTCCCTCTTAACATATATAAATGATCTGAAAAGTCTCGTATCATTTCAAATAGTCACCAATTAAATTCGATATTTTTGACCGAAACTAGTGTATAATATAATATGATTTTTGACCGAAACTTGCATTTCGAAAAGTTTCATAGAATCTAGTTTTCAGATGATTTTCTTGCATGGACTTCCATCGTAACCTACCCTATTAACATATATAAATGATCTGTCAAGTCTCGTATCATTTCAAATAGTCCACAATTTAATTTGATTTTTTTGACTGAAACTAGTGTATAATATACTATGATTTTTGACCGAAACTTGCATTTCGAAAAGTTTCATAGAATCTAGATTTCAGATGATTTTCTTGCATGGACTTCCATCGTAACCTTCCCTCTTAACATATATAAATGATCTGTCAAGTCTCGTATCATTTCAAATAGTCCACAATTAAATTTGAATTTTTTGACTGAAACTAGTGTATAATATACTATGATTTTTGACCGAAACTTGCATTTCGAAAAGTTTCATAGAATATAGTTTTCAGATGATTTTTTTGCATGGACTTCCATCATAACCTTCCCTCTTAACATATATAAATGATCTGAAAAGTCTCGTATCATTTCAAATAGTCCCCAATTAAATTCGATATTTTTGACCGAAACTAGTGTATAATATACTATGACTTTTGACCGAAACATGCATATTGAAAAGTTTCATAGAATCTAGTTTTCAGATGATTTTTTTGCATGGGCTTCCATTATAACCTTCCCTATTAACATATATAAATGATCTGTCAAGCCTCGTATCATTTCGAATAGTCCATAATTAAATTTGATTTTTTTGACCGAAAGTAGTGCAATAATATACTATGATTTTTGACCGAAACTTGCATTTCGAAAAGTTTCATAGAATATAGTTTTCAGATGATTTTTTTGCATGGACTTCCATCATAACCTTCCCTCTTAACATATATAAATGATCAGAAAAGTCTCGTATCATTTCAAATAGTCACCAATTAAATTCGATATTTTTGACCGAAACTAGTGTATAATATAATATGATTTTTGACCGAAACTTGCATTTCGAAAAGTTTCATAGAATCTAGTTTTCAGATGATTTTCTTGCATGGACTTCCATCGTAATCTTCCCTCTTAACATATATAAATGATCTGTCAAGTCTCGTATCATTTCAAATAGTCCACAATTAAATTTGATTTTTTTGACTGAAACTAGTGTATAATATACTATGATTTTTTGACCGAAACTTGCATTTCGAAAAGTTTCATAGAATATAGTTTTCAGATGATTTTTTTGCATGGACTTCCATCATAACCTGCCCTCTTAACAGATATAAATGATCTGAAAAGTATCGTATCATTTTGAATAGTCCACAATTAAATTTGATTTTTTTGACCGAAACTAGTGTATAATATACTATGATTTTTGACCGAAACTTGCATTTCGAAAAGTTTCATAGAATATAGTTTTCAGATGATTTTTTTGCATGGACTTCCATCATAACCTTCCCTCTTAACATATATAAATGATCTGAAAAGTCTCGTATCATTTCAAATAGTCCCCAATTAAATTCGATATTTTTGACCGAAACTAGTGTATAATATACTATGACTTTTGACCGAAACATGCATATTGGAAAGTTTCATAGAATCTAGTTTTCAGATGATTTTTTTGCATGGGCTTCCATAATAACCTTCCCTCTTAACATATATAAATGATCTGTCAAGTCTCGTATCATTTTGAATAGTCCACAATTAAATTTGATTTTTTTGACCGAAACTAGTGCAATAATATACTATGATTTTTGACCGAAACTTGCATTTCGAAAAGTTTCATAAAATATAGTTTTCAGATGATTTTCTTGCATGGACTTCCATCATAACCTTCCCTCTTAACATATATAAATGATCTGAAAAGTCTCGTATCATTTCAAATAGTCACCAATTAAATTCGATATTTTTGACCGAAACTAGTGTATAATATAATATGATTTTTTACCGAAACTTGCATTTCGAAAAGTTTCATAGAATCTAGTTTTCAGATGATTTTCTTGCATGGACTTCCATCGTAACCTTCCCTATTAACATATATAAATGATCTGTCAAGTCTCGTATCATTTCAAATAGTCCACAATTAAATTTGATTTTTTTGACCGAAACTAGTGTATAATATACTATGATTTTTGACCGAAACTTGCATTTCGAAAAGTTTCATAGAATATAGTTTTCATATGATTTTTTTGCATGGACTTCCATCATAACCTTCCCTCTTAACATATATAAATGATCTGAAAAGTCTCGTATCATTTCAAATAGTCCCCAATTAAATTCGATATTTTTGACCGAAACTAGTGTATAATATACTATGACTTTTGACCGAAACATGCATATTGAAATGTTTCATAGAATCTAGTTTTCAGATGATTTTTTTGCATGGGCTTCCATAATAACCTTCCCTCTTAACATATATAAATGATCTGTCAAGTCTCGTATCATTTCGAATAGTCCACAATTAAATTTGATTTTTTTGACCGAAACTAGTGCAATAATATACTATGATTTTTGACCGAAACTTGCATTTCGAAAAGTTTCATAAAATATAGTTTTCAGATGATTTTCTTGCATGGACTTCCATCATAACCTTCCCTCTTAACATATATAAATGATCTGAAAAGTCTCGTATCATTTCAAATAGTCACCAATTAAATTCGATATTTTTGACCGAAACTAGTGTATAATATAATATGATTTTTGACCGAAACTTGCATTTCGAAAAGTTTCATAGAATCTAGTTTTCAGATGATTTTCTTGCATGGACTTCCATCGTAACCTTCCCTATTAACATATATAAATGATCTGTCAAGTCTCGTATCATTTCAAATAGTCCACAATTAAATTTGATTTTTTTGACCGAAACTAGTGTATAATATACTATGATTTTTGACCGAAACTTGCATTTCGAAAAGTTTCATAGAATATAGTTTTCATATGATTTTTTTGCATGGACTTCCATCATAACCTTCCCTCTTAACATATATAAATGATCTGAAAAGTCTCGTATCATTTCAAATAGTCCCCAATTAAATTCGATATTTTTGACCGAAACTAGTGTATAATATACTATGACTTTTGACCGAAACATGCATTTTGAAAAGTTTCGTAGAATCTAGTTTTCAGATGATTTTTTTGCATGGGCTTCCATAATAACCTTCCCTCTTAACATATATAAATGATCTGTCAAGTCTCGTATCATTTCGAATAGTCCACAATTAAATTTGATTTTTTTGACCGAAACTAGTGCAATAATATACTATGATTTTTGACCGAAACTTGCATTTCGAAAAGTTTCATAAAATATAGTTTTCAGATGATTTTCTTGCATGGACTTCCGTCATAACCTTCCCTCTTAACATATATAAATGATCTGAAAAGTCTCGTATCATTTCAAATAGTCACCAATTAAATTCGATATTTTTGACCGAAACTAGTGTATAATATAATATGATTTTTGACCGAAACTTGCATTTCGAAAAGTTTCATAGAATCTAGTTTTCAGATGATTTTCTTGCATGGACTTCCATCGTAACCTACCCTATTAACATATATAAATGATCTGTCAAGTCTCGTATCATTTCAAATAGTCCACAATTTAATTTGATTTTTTTGACTGAAACTAGTGTATAATATACTATGATTTTTGACCGAAACTTGCATTTCGAAAAGTTTCATAGAATATTATTTTCTGATGATTTTTTTGCATGGACTTCCATCATAACCTGCCCTCTTAACATATAAAAATGATCTGAAAAGTCTCGTATCATTTCAAATAGTCACCAATTAAATTCGATATTTTTGACCGAAACTAGTGTATAATATACTATGATTTTTGACCGAAACTTGCATTTCGAAAAGTTTCATAGAATCTAGATTTCAGATGATTTTCTTGCATGGACTTCCATCGTAACCTTCCCTCTTAACATATATAAATGATCTGTCAAGTCTCGTATCATTTCAAATAGTCCACAATTAAATTTGAATTTTTTGACTGAAACTAGTGTATAATATACTATGATTTTTGACCGAAACTTGCATTTCGAAAAGTTTCATAGAATATAGTTTTCATATGATTTTTTTGCATGGACTTCCATCATAACCTTCCCTCTTAACATATATAAATGATCTGAAAAGTCTCGTATCATTTCAAATAGTCCCCAATTAAATTCGATATTTTTGACCGAAACTAGTGTATAATATACTATGACTTTTGACCGAAACATGCATTTTGAAAAGTTTCGTAGAATCTAGTTTTCAGATGATTTTTTTGCATGGGCTTCCATAATAACCTTCCCTCTTAACATATATAAATGATCTGTCATGTCTCGTATCATTTCGAATAGTCCACAATTAAATTTGATTTTTTTGACCGAAACTAGTGCAATAATATACTATGATTTTTGACCGAAACTTGCATTTCGAAAAGTTTCATAAAATATAGTTTTCAGATGATTTTCTTGCATGGACTTCCATCATAACCTTCCCTCTTAACATATATAAATGATCTGAAAAGTCTCGTATCATTTCAAATAGTCACCAATTAAATTCGATATTTTTGACCGAAACTAGTGTATAATATAATATGATTTTTGACCGAAACTTGCATTTCGAAAAGTTTCATAGAATCTAGTTTTCAGATGATTTTCTTGCATGGACTTCCATCGTAACCTTCCCTATTAACATATATAAATGATCTGTCAAGTCTCGTATCATTTCAAATAGTCCACAATTAAATTTGATTTTTTTGACCGAAACTAGTGTATAATATACTATGATTTTTGACCGAAACTTGCATTTCGAAAAGTTTCATAGAATATAGTTTTCATATGATTTTTTTGCATGGACTTCCATCATAACCTTCCCTCTTAACATATATAAATGATCTGAAAAGTCTCGTATCATTTCAAATAGTCCCCAATTAAATTCGATATTTTTGACCGAAACTAGTGTATAATATACTATGACTTTTGACCGAAACATGCATTTTGAAAAGTTTCGTAGAATCTAGTTTTCAGATGATTTTTTTGCATGGGCTTCCATAATAACCTTCCCTCTTAACATATATAAATGATCTGTCAAGTCTCGTATCATTTCGAATAGTCCACAATTAAATTTGATTTTTTTGACCGAAACTAGTGCAATAATATACTATGATTTTTGACCGAAACTTGCATTTCGAAAAGTTTCATAAAATATAGTTTTCAGATGATTTTCTTGCATGGACTTCCGTCATAACCTTCCCTCTTAACATATATAAATGATCTGAAAAGTCTCGTATCATTTCAAATAGTCACCAATTAAATTCGATATTTTTGACCGAAACTAGTGTATAATATAATATGATTTTTGACCGAAACTTGCATTTCGAAAAGTTTCATAGAATCTAGTTTTCAGATGATTTTCTTGCATGGACTTCCATCGTAACCTACCCTATTAACATATATAAATGATCTGTCAAGTCTCGTATCATTTCAAATAGTCCACAATTTAATTTGATTTTTTTGACTGAAACTAGTGTATAATATACTATGATTTTTGACCGAAACTTGCATTTCGAAAAGTTTCATAGAATATTATTTTCTGATGATTTTTTTGCATGGACTTCCATCATAACCTGCCCTCTTAACATATAAAAATGATCTGAAAAGTCTCGTATCATTTCAAATAGTCACCAATTAAATTCGATATTTTTGACCGAAACTAGTGTATAATATACTATGATTTTTGACCGAAACTTGCATTTCGAAAAGTTTCATAGAATCTAGATTTCAGATGATTTTCTTGCATGGACTTCCATCGTAACCTTCCCTCTTAACATATATAAATGATCTGTCAAGTCTCGTATCATTTCAAATAGTCCACAATTAAATTTGAATTTTTTGACTGAAACTAGTGTATAATATACTATGATTTTTGACCGAAACTTGCATTTCGAAAAGTTTCATAGAATATAGTTTTCATATGATTTTTTTGCATGGACTTCCATCATAACCTTCCCTCTTAACATATATAAATGATCTGAAAAGTCTCGTATCATTTCAAATAGTCCCCAATTAAATTCGATATTTTTGACCGAAACTAGTGTATAATATACTATGACTTTTGACCGAAACATGCATTTTGAAAAGTTTCGTAGAATCTAGTTTTCAGATGATTTTTTTGCATGGGCTTCCATAATAACCTTCCCTCTTAACATATATAAATGATCTGTCATGTCTCGTATCATTTCGAATAGTCCACAATTAAATTTGATTTTTTTGACCGAAACTAGTGCAATAATATACTATGATTTTTGACCGAAACTTGCATTTCGAAAAGTTTCATAAAATATAGTTTTCAGATGATTTTCTTGCATGGACTTCCATCATAACCTTCCCTCTTAACATATATAAATGATCTGAAAAGTCTCGTATCATTTCAAATAGTCACCAATTAAATTCGATATTTTTGACCGAAACTAGTGTATAATATAATATGATTTTTGACCGAAACTTGCATTTCGAAAAGTTTCATAGAATCTAGTTTTCAGATGATTTTCTTGCATGGACTTCCATCGTAACCTTCCCTATTAACATATATAAATGATCTGTCAAGTCTCGTATCATTTCAAATAGTCCACAATTAAATTTGATTTTTTTGACCGAAACTAGTGTATAATATACTATGATTTTTGACCGAAACTTGCATTTCGAAAAGTTTCATAGAATATAGTTTTCATATGATTTTTTTGCATGGACTTCCATCATAACCTTCCCTCTTAACATATATAAATGATCTGAAAAGTCTCGTATCATTTCAAATAGTCCCCAATTAAATTCGATATTTTTGACCGAAACTAGTGTATAATATACTATGACTTTTGACCGAAACATGCATTTTGAAAAGTTTCGTAGAATCTAGTTTTCAGATGATTTTTTTGCATGGGCTTCCATAATAACCTTCCCTCTTAACATATATAAATGATCTGTCAAGTCTCGTATCATTTCGAATAGTCCACAATTAAATTTGATTTTTTTGACCGAAACTAGTGCAATAATATACTATGATTTTTGACCGAAACTTGCATTTCGAAAAGTTTCATAAAATATAGTTTTCAGATGATTTTCTTGCATGGACTTCCATCATAACCTTCCCTCTTAACATATATAAATGATCTGAAAAGTCTCGTATCATTTCAAATAGTCACCAATTAAATTCGATATTTTTGACCGAAACTAGTGTATAATATAATATGATTTTTGACCGAAACTTGCATTTCGAAAAGTTTCATAGAATCTAGTTTTCAGATGATTTTCTTGCATGGACTTCCATCGTAACCTTCCCTATTAACATATATAAATGATCTGTCAAGTCTCGTATCATTTCAAATAGTCCACAATTAAATTTGATTTTTTTGACCGAAACTAGTGTATAATATACTATGATTTTTGACCGAAACTTGCATTTCGAAAAGTTTCATAGAATATAGTTTTCATATGATTTTTTTGCATGGACTTCCATCATAACCTTCCCTCTTAACATATATAAATGATCTGAAAAGTCTCGTATCATTTCAAATAGTCCCCAATTAAATTCAATATTTTTGACCGAAACTAGTGTATAATATACTATGACTTTTGACCGAAACATGCATTTTGAAAAGTTTCGTAGAATCTAGTTTTCAGATGATTTTTTTGCATGGGCTTCCATAATAACCTTCCCTCTTAACATATATAAATGATCTGTCAAGTCTCGTATCATTTCGAATAGTCCACAATTAAATTTGATTTTTTTGACCGAAACTAGTGCAATAATATACTATGATTTTTGACCGAAACTTGCATTTCGAAAAGTTTCATAAAATATAGTTTTCAGATGATTTTCTTGCATGGACTTCCATCATAACCTTCCCTCTTAACATATATAAATGATCTGAAAAGTCTCGTATCATTTCAAATAGTCACCAATTAAATTCGATATTTTTGACCGAAACTAGTGTATAATATAATATGATTTTTGACCGAAACTTGCATTTCGAAAAGTTTCATAGAATCTAGTTTTCAGATGATTTTCTTGCATGGACTTCCATCGTAACCTTCCCTATTAACATATATAAATGATCTGTCAAGTCTCGTATCATTTCAAATAGTCCACAATTAAATTTGATTTTTTTGACCGAAACTAGTGTATAATATACTATGATTTTTGACCGAAACTTGCATTTCGAAAAGTTTCATAGAATATAGTTTTCATATGATTTTTTTGCATGGACTTCCATCATAACCTTCCCTCTTAACATATATAAATGATCTGAAAAGTCTCGTATCATTTCAAATAGTCCCCAATTAAATTCGATATTTTTGACCGAAACTAGTGTATAATATACTATGACTTTTGACCGAAACATGCATTTTGAAAAGTTTCGTAGAATCTAGTTTTCAGATGATTTTTTTGCATGGGCTTCCATAATAACCTTCCCTCTTAACATATATAAATGATCTGTCAAGTCTCGTATCATTTCGAATAGTCCACAATTAAATTTGATTTTTTTGACCGAAACTAGTGCAATAATATACTATGATTTTTGACCGAAACTTGCATTTCGAAAAGTTTCATAAAATATAGTTTTCAGTTGATTTTCTTGCATGGACTTCCGTCATAACCTTCCCTCTTAACATATATAAATGATCTGAAAAGTCTCGTATCATTTCAAATAGTCACCAATTAAATTCGATATTTTTGACCGAAACTAGTGTATAATATAATATGATTTTTGACCGAAACTTGCATTTCGAAAAGTTTCATAGAATCTAGTTTTCAGATGATTTTCTTGCATGGACTTCCATCGTAACCTTCCCTATTAACATATATAAATGATCTGTCAAGTCTCGTATCATTTCAAATAGTCCACAATTAAATTTGATTTTTTTGACCGAAACTAGTGTATAATATACTATGATTTTTGACCGAAACTTGCATTTCGAAAAGTTTCATAGAATATAGTTTTCATATGATTTTTTTGCATGGACTTCCATCATAACCTTCCCTCTTAACATATATAAATGATCTGAAAAGTCTCGTATCATTTCAAATAGTCACCAATTAAATTCGATATTTTTGACCGAAACTAGTGTATAATATACTATGACTTTTGACCGAAACATGCATTTTGAAAAGTTTCGTAGAATCTAGTTTTCAGATGATTTTTTTGCATGGGCTTCCATAATAACCTTCCCTCTTAACATATATAAATGATCTGTCAAGTCTCGTATCATTTCGAATAGTCCACAATTAAATTTGATTTTTTTGACCGAAACTAGTGCAATAATATACTATGATTTTTGACCGAAACTTGCATTTCGAAAAGTTTCATAAAATATAGTTTTCAGTTGATTTTCTTGCATGGACTTCCGTCATAACCTTCCCTCTTAACATATATAAATGATCTGAAAAGTCTCGTATCATTTCAAATAGTCACCAATTAAATTCGATATTTTTGACCGAAACTAGTGTATAATATAATATGATTTTTGACCGAAACTTGCATTTCGAAAAGTTTCATAGAATCTAGTTTTCAGATGATTTTCTTGCATGGACTTCCATCGTAACCTACCCTATTAACATATATAAATGATCTGTCAAGTCTCGTATCATTTCAAATAGTCCACAATTTAATTTGATTTTTTTGACTGAAACTAGTGTATAATATACTATGATTTTTGACCGAAACTTGCATTTCGAAAAGTTTCATAGAATATTATTTTCTGATGATTTTTTTGCATGGACTTCCATCATAACCTGCCCTCTTAACATATAAAAATGATCTGAAAAGTCTCGTATCATTTCAAATAGTCACCAATTAAATTCGATATTTTTGACCGAAACTAGTGTATAATATACTATGATTTTTGACCGAAACTTGCATTTCGAAAAGTTTCATAGAATATAGTTTTCATATGATTTTTTTGCATGGACTTCCATCATAACCTTCCCTCTTAACATATATAAATGATCTGAAAAGTCTCGTATCATTTCAAATAGTCCCCAATTAAATTCGATATTTTTGACCGAAACTAGTGTATAATATACTATGACTTTTGACCGAAACATGCATTTTGAAAAGTTTCGTAGAATCTAGTTTTTAGATGATTTTTTTGCATGGGCTTCCATAATAACCTTCCCTCTTAACATATATAAATGATCTGTCAAGTCTCGTATCATTTCGAATAGTCCACAATTAAATTTGATTTTTTTGACCGAAACTAGTGCAATAATATACTATGATTTTTGACCGAAACTTGCATTTCGAAAAGTTTCATAAAATATAGTTTTCAGATGATTTTCTTGCATGGACTTCCATCATAACCTTCCCTCTTAAAATATATAAATGATCTGAAAAGTCTCGTATCATTTCAAATAGTCACCAATTAAATTCGATATTTTTGACCGAAACTAGTGTATAATATAATATGATTTTTGACCGAAACTTGCATTTCGAAAAGTTTCATAGAATCTAGTTTTCAGATGATTTTCTTGCATGGACTTCCATCGTAACCTTCCCTATTAACATATATAAATGATCTGTCAAGTCTCGTATCATTTCAAATAGTCCACAATTAAATTTGATTTTTTTGACCGAAACTAGTGTATAATATACTATGATTTTTGACCGAAACTTGCATTTCGAAAAGTTTCATAGAATATAGTTTTCATATGATTTTTTTGCATGGACTTCCATCATAACCTTCCCTCTTAACATATATAAATGATCTGAAAAGTCTCGTATCATTTCAAATAGTCCCCAATTAAATTCGATATTTTTGACCGAAACTAGTGTATAATATACTATGACTTTTGACCGAAACATGCATTTTGAAAAGTTTCGTAGAATCTAGTTTTCAGATGATTTTTTTGCATGGGCTTCCATAATAACCTTCCCTCTTAACATATATAAATGATCTGTCAAGTCTCGTATCATTTCGAATAGTCCACAATTAAATTTGATTTTTTTGACCGAAACTAGTGCAATAATATACTATGATTTTTGACCGAAACTTGCATTTCGAAAAGTTTCATAAAATATAGTTTTCAGATGATTTTCTTGCATGGACTTCCGTCATAACCTTCCCTCTTAACATATATAAATGATCTGAAAAGTCTCGTATCATTTCAAATAGTCACCAATTAAATTCGATATTTTTGACCGAAACTAGTGTATAATATAATATGATTTTTGACCGAAACTTGCATTTCGAAAAGTTTCATAGAATCTAGTTTTCAGATGATTTTCTTGCATGGACTTCCATCGTAACCTACCCTATTAACATATATAAATGATCTGTCAAGTCTCGTATCATTTCAAATAGTCCACAATTTAATTTGATTTTTTTGACTGAAACTAGTGTATAATATACTATGATTTTTGACCGAAACTTGCATTTCGAAAAGTTTCATAGAATATTATTTTCTGATGATTTTTTTGCATGGACTTCCATCATAACCTGCCCTCTTAACATATAAAAATGATCTGAAAAGTCTCGTATCATTTCAAATAGTCACCAATTAAATTCGATATTTTTGACCGAAACTAGTGTATAATATACTATGATTTTTGACCGAAACTTGCATTTCGAAAAGTTTCATAGAATATAGTTTTCATATGATTTTTTTGCATGGACTTCCATCATAACCTTCCCTCTTAACATATATAAATGATCTGAAAAGTCTCGTATCATTTCAAATAGTCCCCAATTAAATTCGATATTTTTGACCGAAACTAGTGTATAATATACTATGACTTTTGACCGAAACATGCATTTTGAAAAGTTTCGTAGAATCTAGTTTTCAGATGATTTTTTTGCATGGGCTTCCATAATAACCTTCCCTCTTAACATATATAAATTATCTGTCAAGTCTCGTATCATTTCGAATAGTCCACAATTAAATTTGATTTTTTTGACCGAAACTAGTGCAATAATATACTATGATTTTTGACCGAAACTTGCATTTCGAAAAGTTTCATAAAATATAGTTTTCAGATGATTTTCTTGCATGGACTTCCGTCATAACCTTCCCTCTTAACATATATAAATGATCTGAAAAGTCTCGTATCATTTCAAATAGTCACCAATTAAATTCGATATTTTTGACCGAAACTAGTGTATAATATAATATGATTTTTGACCGAAACTTGCATTTCGAAAAGTTTCATAGAATCTAGTTTTCAGATGATTTTCTTGCATGGACTTCCATCGTAACCTACCCTATTAACATATATAAATGATCTGTCAAGTCTCGTATCATTTCAAATAGTCCACAATTTAATTTGATTTTTTTGACTGAAACTAGTGTATAATATGCTATGATTTTTGACCGAAACTTGCATTTCGAAAAGTTTCATAGAATATTATTTTCTGATGATTTTTTTGCATGGACTTCCATCATAACCTGCCCTCTTAACATATAAAAATGATCTGAAAAGTCTCGTATCATTTCAAATAGTCACCAATTAAATTCGATATTTTTGACCGAAACTAGTGTATAATATACTATGATTTTTGACCGAAACTTGCATTTCGAAAAGTTTCATAGAATATAGTTTTCATATGATTTTTTTGCATGGACTTCCATCATAACCTTCCCTCTTAACATATATAAATGATCTGAAAAGTCTCGTATCATTTCAAATAGTCCCCAATTAAATTCGATATTTTTGACCGAAACTAGTGTATAATATACTATGACTTTTGACCGAAACATGCATTTTGAAAAGTTTCGTAGAATCTAGTTTTCAGATGATTTTTTTGCATGGGCTTCCATAATAACCTTCCCTCTTAACATATATAAATGATCTGTCAAGTCTCGTATCATTTCGAATAGTCCACAATTAAATTTGATTTTTTTGACCGAAACTAGTGCAATAATATACTATGATTTTTGACCGAAACTTGCATTTCGAAAAGTTTCATAAAATATAGTTTTCAGATGATTTTCTTGCATGGACTTCCATCATAACCTTCCCTCTTAACATATATAAATGATCTGAAAAGTCTCGTATCATTTCAAATAGTCACCAATTAAATTCGATATTTTTGACCGAAACTAGTGTATAATATAATATGATTTTTGACCGAAACTTGCATTTCGAAAAGTTTCATAGAATCTAGTTTTCAGATGATTTTCTTGCATGGACTTCCATCGTAACCTTCCCTATTAACATATATAAATGATCTGTCAAGTCTCGTATCATTTCAAATAGTCCACAATTAAATTTGATTTTTTTGACCGAAACTAGTGTATAATATACTATGATTTTTGACCGAAACTTGCATTTCGAAAAGTTTCATAGAATATAGTTTTCATATGATTTTTTTGCATGGACTTCCATCATAACCTTCCCTCTTAACATATATAAATGATCTGAAAAGTCTCGTATCATTTCAAATAGTCCCCAATTAAATTCGATATTTTTGACCGAAACTAGTGTATAATATACTATGACTTTTGACCGAAACATGCATTTTGAAAAGTTTCGTAGAATCTAGTTTTCAGATGATTTTTTTGCATGGGCTTCCATAATAACCTTCCCTCTTAACATATATAAATGATCTGTCAAGTCTCGTATCATTTCGAATAGTCCACAATTAAATTTGATTTTTTTGACCGAAACTAGTGCAATAATATACTATGATTTTTGACCGAAACTTGCATTTCGAAAAGTTTCATAAAATATAGTTTTCAGATGATTTTCTTGCATGGACTTCCGTCATAACCTTCCCTCTTAACATATATAAATGATCTGAAAAGTCTCGTATCATTTCAAATAGTCACCAATTAAATTCGATATTTTTGACCGAAACTAGTGTATAATATAATATGATTTTTGACCGAAACTTGCATTTCGAAAAGTTTCATAGAATCTAGTTTTCAGATGATTTTCTTGCATGGACTTCCATCGTAACCTACCCTATTAACATATATAAATGATCTGTCAAGTCTCGTATCATTTCAAATAGTCCACAATTTAATTTGATTTTTTTGACTGAAACTAGTGTATAATATACTATGATTTTTGACCGAAACTTGCATTTCGAAAAGTTTCATAGAATATTATTTTCTGATGATTTTTTTGCATGGACTTCCATCATAACCTGCCCTCTTAACATATAAAAATGATCTGAAAAGTCTCGTATCATTTCAAATAGTCACCAATTAAATTCGATATTTTTGACCGAAACTAGTGTATAATATACTATGATTTTTGACCGAAACTTGCATTTCGAAAAGTTTCATAGAATATAGTTTTCATATGATTTTTTTGCATGGACTTCCATCATAACCTTCCCTCTTAACATATATAAATGATCTGAAAAGTCTCGTATCATTTCAAATAGTCCCCAATTAAATTCGATATTTTTGACCGAAACTAGTGTATAATATACTATGACTTTTGACCGAAACATGCATTTTGAAAAGTTTCGTAGAATCTAGTTTTCAGATGATTTTTTTGCATGGGCTTCCATAATAACCTTCCCTCTTAACATATATAAATTATCTGTCAAGTCTCGTATCATTTCGAATAGTCCACAATTAAATTTGATTTTTTTGACCGAAACTAGTGCAATAATATACTATGATTTTTGAC
Organism: Lathyrus aphaca; assembly: GCA_963966055.1. Taxonomy (NCBI): domain Eukaryota; kingdom Viridiplantae; phylum Streptophyta; class Magnoliopsida; order Fabales; family Fabaceae; genus Lathyrus; species Lathyrus aphaca. Next base: position 640,569,040 of record OZ014520.1, on the reverse strand, counting down.
CGAAACTTGCATTTCGAAAAGTTTCATAAAATATAGTTTTCAGATGATTTTCTTGCATGGACTTCCGTCATAACCTTCCCTCTTAACATATATAAATGATCTGAAAAGTCTCGTATCATTTCAAATAGTCACCAATTAAATTCGATATTTTTGACCGAAACTAGTGTATAATATAATATGATTTTTGACCGAAACTTGCATTTCGAAAAGTTTCATAGAATCTAGTTTTCAGATGATTTTCTTGCATGGACTTCCATCGTAACCTACCCTATTAACATATATAAATGATCTGTCAAGTCTCGTATCATTTCAAATAGTCCACAATTTAATTTGATTTTTTTGACTGAAACTAGTGTATAATATACTATGATTTTTGACCGAAACTTGCATTTCGAAAAGTTTCATAGAATATTATTTTCTGATGATTTTTTTGCATGGACTTCCATCATAACCTGCCCTCTTAACATATAAAAATGATCTGAAAAGTCTCGTATCATTTCAAATAGTCACCAATTAAATTCGATATTTTTGACCGAAACTAGTGTATAATATACTATGATTTTTGACCGAAACTTGCATTTCGAAAAGTTTCATAGAATCTAGATTTCAGATGATTTTCTTGCATGGACTTCCATCGTAACCTTCCCTCTTAACATATATAAATGATCTGTCAAGTCTCGTATCATTTCAAATAGTCCACAATTAAATTTGAATTTTTTGACTGAAACTAGTGTATAATATACTATGATTTTTGACCGAAACTTGCATTTCGAAAAGTTTCATAGAATATAGTTTTCAGATGATTTTTTTGCATGGACTTCCATCATAACCTTCCCTCTTAACATATATAAATGATCTGAAAAGTCTCGTATCATTTCAAATAGTCCCCAATTAAATTCGATATTTTTGACCGAAACTAGTGTATAATATACTATGATTTTTGACCGAAACATGCATTTTGAAAAGTTTCATAGAATCTAGTTTTCAGATGATTTTTTTGAATGGGCTTCCATAATAACCTTCCCTCTTAACATATATAAATGATCTGTCAAGTCTCGTATCATTTCGAATAGTCCACAATTAAATTTGATTTTTTTGACCGAAACTAGTGCAATAATATACTATGATTTTTGACCGAAACTTGCATTTCGAAAAGTTTCATAAAATATAGTTTTCAGATGATTTTCTTGCATGGACTTCCATCATAACCTTCCCTCTTAACATATATAAATGATCTGAAAAGTCTCGTATCATTTCAAATAGTCACCAATTAAATTCGATATTTTTGACCGAAACTAGTGTATAATATAATATGATTTTTGACCGAAACTTGCATTTCGAAAAGTTTCATAGAATCTAGTTTTCAGATGATTTTCTTGCATGGACTTCCATCGTAACCTACCCTATTAACATATATAAATGATCTGTCAAGTCTCGTATCATTTCAAATAGTCCACAATTTAATTTGATTTTTTTGACTGAAACTAGTGTATAATATACTATGATTTTTGACCGAAACTTGCATTTCGAAAAGTTTCATAGAATATTATTTTCTGATGATTTTTTTGCATGGACTTCCATCATAACCTGCCCTCTTAACATATAAAAATGATCTGAAAAGTCTCGTATCATTTCAAATAGTCACCAATTAAATTCGATATTTTTGACCGAAACTAGTGTATAATATACTATGATTTTTGACCGAAACTTGCATTTCGAAAAGTTTCATAGAATCTAGATTTCAGATGATTTTCTTGCATGGACTTCCATCGTAACCTTCCCTCTTAACATATATAAATGATCTGTCAAGTCTCGTATCATTTCAAATAGTCCACAATTAAATTTGAATTTTTTGACTGAAACTAGTGTATAATATACTATTATTTTTGACCGAAACTTGCATTTCGAAAAGTTTCATAGAATATAGTTTTCAAATGATTTTTTTGCATGGACTTCCATCATAACCTTCCCTCTTAACATATATAAATGATCTGAAAAGTCTCGTATCATTTCAAATAGTCCCCAATTAAATTCGATATTTTTGACCGAAACTAGTGTATAATATACTATGATTTTTGACCGAAACATGCATTTTGAAAAGTTTCATAGAATCTAGTTTTCAGATGATTTTTTTGAATGGGCTTCCATAATAACCTTCCCTCTTAACATATATAAATGATCTGTCAAGTCTCGTATCATTTCGAATAGTCCACAATTAAATTTGATTTTTTTGACCGAAACTAGTGCAATAATATACTATGATTTTTGACCGAAACTTGCATTTCGAAAAGTTTCATAAAATATAGTTTTCAGATGATTTTCTTGCATGGACTTCCATCATAACCTTCCCTCTTAACATATATAAATGATCTGAAAAGTCTCGTATCATTTCAAATAGTCACCAATTAAATTCGATATTTTTGACCGAAACTAGTGTATAATATAATATGATTTTTGACCGAAACTTGCATTTCGAAAAGTTTCATAGAATCTAGTTTTCAGATGATTTTCTTGCATGGACTTCCATCGTAACCTTCCCTATTAACATATATAAATGATTTGTCAAGTCTCGTATCATTTCAATTAGTCCACAATTAAATTTGATTTTTTTGACCGAAACTAGTGTATAATATACTATGATTTTTGACCGAAACTTGCATTTCGAAAAGTTTCATAGAATATAGTTTTCATATGATTTTTTTGCATGGACTTCCATCATAACCTTCCCTCTTAACATATATAAATGATCTGAAAAGTCTCGTATCATTTCAAATAGTCCCCAATTAAATTCGATATTTTTGACCGAAACTAGTGTATAATATACTATGACTTTTGACCGAAACATGCATTTTGAAAAGTTTCGTAGAATCTAGTTTTCAGATGATTTTTTTGCATGGGCTTCCATAATAACCTTCCCTCTTAACATATATAAATGATCTGTCAAGTCTCGTATCATTTCGAATAGTCCACAATTAAATTTGATTTTTTTGACCGAAACTAGTGCAATAATATACTATGATTTTTGACCGAAACTTGCATTTCGAAAAGTTTCATAAAATATAGTTTTCAGATGATTTTCTTGCATGGACTTCCGTCATAACCTTACCTCTTAACATATATAAATGATCTGAAAAGTCTCGTATCATTTCAAATAGTCACCAATTAAATTCGATATTTTTGACCGAAACTAGTGTATAATATAATATGATTTTTGACCGAAACTTGCATTTCGAAAAGTTTCATAGAATCTAGTTTTCAGATGATTTTCTTGCATGGACTTCCATCGTAACCTACCCTATTAACATATATAAATGATCTGTCAAGTCTCGTATCATTTCAAATAGTCCACAATTTAATTTGATTTTTTTGACTGAAACTAGTGTATAATATACTATGATTTTTGACCGAAACTTGCATTTCGAAAAGTTTCATAGAATATTATTTTCTGATGATTTTTTTGCATGGACTTCCATCATAACCTGCCCTCTTAACATATAAAAATGATCTGAAAAGTCTCGTATCATTTCAAATAGTCACCAATTAAATTCGATATTTTTGACCGAAACTAGTGTATAATATACTATGATTTTTGACCGAAACTTGCATTTCGAAAAGTTTCATAGAATCTAGATTTCAGATGATTTTCTTGCATGGACTTCCATCGTAACCTTCCCTCTTAACATATATAAATGATCTGTCAAGTCTCGTATCATTTCAAATAGTCCACAATTAAATTTGAATTTTTTGACTGAAACTAGTGTATAATATACTATGATTTTTGACCGAAACTTGCATTTCGAAAAGTTTCATAGAATATAGTTTTCAGATGATTTTTTTGCATGGACTTCCATCATAACCTTCCCTCTTAACATATATAAATGATCTGAAAAGTCTCGTATCATTTCAAATAGTCCCCAATTAAATTCGATATTTTTGACCGAAACTAGTGTATAATATACTATGATTTTTGACCGAAACATGCATTTTGAAAAGTTTCATAGAATCTAGTTTTCAGATGATTTTTTTGAATGGGCTTCCATAATAACCTTCCCTCTTAACATATATAAATGATCTGTCAAGTCTCGTATCATTTCGAATAGTCCACAATTAAATTTGATTTTTTTGACCGAAACTAGTGCAATAATATACTATGATTTTTGACCGAAACTTGCATTTCGAAAAGTTTCATAAAATATAGTTTTCAGATGATTTTCTTGCATGGACTTCCATCATAACCTTCCCTCTTAACATATATAAATGATCTGAAAAGTCTCGTATCATTTCAAATAGTCACCAATTAAATTCGATATTTTTGACCGAAACTAGTGTATAATATAATATGATTTTTGACCGAAACTTGCATTTCGAAAAGTTTCATAGAATCTAGTTTTCAGATGATTTTCTTGCATGGACTTCCATCGTAACCTACCCTATTAACATATATAAATGATCTGTCAAGTCTCGTATCATTTCAAATAGTCCACAATTTAATTTGATTTTTTTGACCGAAACTAGTGTATAATATACTATGATTTTTGACCGAAACTTGCATTTCGAAAAGTTTCATAGAATATTATTTTCTGATGATTTTTTTGCATGGACTTCCATCATAACCTGCCCTCTTAACATATATAAATGATCTGAAAAGTCTCGTATCATTTCAAATAGTCACCAATTAAATTCGATATTTTTGACCGAAACTAGTGTATAATATACTATGATTTTTGACCGAAACTTGCATTTCGAAAAGTTTCATAGAATCTAGATTTCAGATGATTTTCTTGCATGGACTTCCATCGTAACCTTCCCTCTTAACATATATAAATGATCTGTCAAGTCTCGTATCATTTCGAATAGTCCACAATTAAATTTGATTTTTTTGACCGAAACTAGTGCAATAATATACTATGATTTTTGACCGAAACTTGCATTTCGAAAAGTTTCATAGAATATAGTTTTCAGATGATTTTCTTGCATGGACTTCCGTCATAACCTTACCTCTTAACATATATAAATGATCTGAAAAGTCTCGTATCATTTCAAATAGTCACCAATTAAATTCGATATTTTTGACCGAAACTAGTGTATAATATAATATGATTTTTGACCGAAACTTGCATTTCGAAAAGTTTCATAGAATCTAGTTTTCAGATGATTTTCTTGCATGGACTTCCATCGTAACCTACCCTATTAACATATATAAATGATCTGTCAAGTCTCGTATCATTGCAAATAGTCCACAATTTAATTTGATTTTTTTGACCGAAACTAGTGTATAATATACTATGATTTTTGACCGAAACTTGCATTTCGAAAAGTTTCATAGAATATTATTTTCTGATGATTTTTTTGCATGGACTTCCATCATAACCTGCCCTCTTAACATATAAAAATGATCTGAAAAGTCTCGTATCATTTCAAATAGTCACCAATTAAATTCGATATTTTTGACCGAAACTAGTGTATAATATACTATGATTTTTGACCGAAACTTGCATTTCGAAAAGTTTCATAGAATCTAGATTTCAGATGATTTTCTTGCATGGACTTCCATCGTAACCTTCCCTCTTAACATATATAAATGATCTGTCAAGTCTCGTATCATTTCAAATAGTCCACAATTAAATTTGAATTTTTTGACTGAAACTAGTGTATAATATACTATGATTTTTGACCGAAACTTGCATTTCGAAAAGTTTCATAGAATATAGTTTTCAGATGATTTTTTTGCATGGACTTCCATCATAACCTTCCCTCTTAACATATATAAATGATCTGAAAAGTCTCGTATCATTTCAAATAGTCCCCAATTAAATTCGATATTTTTGACCGAAACTAGTGTATAATATACTATGATTTTTGACCGAAACATGCATTTTGAAAAGTTTCATAGAATCTAGTTTTCAGATGATTTTTTTGAATGGGCTTTCATAATAACCTTCCCTCTTAACATATATAAATGATCTGTCAAGTCTCGTATCATTTCGAATAGTCCACAATTAAATTTGATTTTTTTGACCGAAACTAGTGCAATAATATACTATGATTTTTGACCGAAACTTGCATTTCGAAAAGTTTCATAAAATATAGTTTTCAGATGATTTTCTTGCATGGACTTCCATCATAACCTTCCCTCTTAACATATATAAATGATCTGAAAAGTCTCGTATCATTTCAAATAGTCACCAATTAAATTCGATATTTTTGACCGAAACTAGTGTATAATATAATATGATTTTTGACCGAAACTTGCATTTCGAAAAGTTTCATAGAATCTAGTTTTCAGATGATTTTCTTGCATGGACTTCCATCGTAACCTACCCTATTAACATATATAAATGATCTGTCAAGTCTCGTATCATTTCAAATAGTCCACAATTTAATTTGATTTTTTTGACTGAAACTAGTGTATAATATACTATGATTTTTGACCGAAACTTGCATTTCGAAAAGTTTCATAGAATATTATTTTCTGATGATTTTTTTGCATGGACTTCCATCATAACCTGCCCTCTTAACATATAAAAATGATCTGAAAAGTCTCGTATCATTTCAAATAGTCACCAATTAAATTCGATATTTTTGACCGAAACTAGTGTATAATATACTATGATTTTTGACCGAAACTTGCATTTCGAAAAGTTTCATAGAATCTAGATTTCAGATGATTTTCTTGCATGGACTTCCATCGTAACCTTCCATCTTAACATATATAAATGATCTGTCAAGTCTCGTATCATTTCAAATAGTCCACAATTAAATTTGAATTTTTTGACTGAAACTAGTGTATAATATACTATTATTTTTGACCGAAACTTGCATTTCGAAAAGTTTCATAGAATATAGTTTTCAAATGATTTTTTTGCATGGACTTCCATCATAACCTTCCCTCTTAACATATATAAATGATCTGAAAAGTCTCGTATCATTTCAAATAGTCCCCAATTAAATTCGATATTTTTGACCGAAACTAGTGTATAATATACTATGATTTTTGACCGAAACATGCATTTTGAAAAGTTTCATAGAATCTAGTTTTCAGATGATTTTTTTGAATGGGCTTCCATAATAACCTTCCCTCTTAACATATATAAATGATCTGTCAAGTCTCGTATCATTTCGAATAGTCCACAATTAAATTTGATTTTTTTGACCGAAACTAGTGCAATAATATACTATGATTTTTGACCGAAACTTGCATTTCGAAAAGTTTCATAAAATATAGTTTTCAGATGATTTTCTTGCATGGACTTCCATCATAACCTTCCCTCTTAACATATATAAATGATCTGAAAAGTCTCGTATCATTTCAAATAGTCACCAATTAAATTCGATATTTTTGACCGAAACTAGTGTATAATATAATATGATTTTTGACCGAAACTTGCATTTCGAAAAGTTTCATAGAATCTAGTTTTCAGATGATTTTCTTGCATGGACTTCCATCGTAACCTTCCCTATTAACATATATAAATGATCTGTCAAGTCTCGTATCATTTCAATTAGTCCACAATTAAATTTGATTTTTTTGACCGAAACTAGTGTATAATATACTATGATTTTTGACCGAAACTTGCATTTCGAAAAGTTTCATAGAATATAGTTTTCATATGATTTTTTTGCATGGACTTCCATCATAACCTTCCCTCTTAACATATATAAATGATCTGAAAAGTCTCGTATCATTTCAAATAGTCCCCAATTAAATTCGATATTTTTGACCGAAACTAGTGTATAATATACTATGACTTTTGACCGAAACATGCATTTTGAAAAGTTTCGTAGAATCTAGTTTTCAGATGATTTTTTTGCATGGGCTTCCATAATAACCTTCCCTCTTAACATATATAAATGATCTGTCAAGTCTCGTATCATTTCGAATAGTCCACAATTAAATTTGATTTTTTTGACCGAAACTAGTGCAATAATATACTATGATTTTTGACCGAAACTTGCATTTCGAAAAGTTTCATAAAATATAGTTTTCAGATGATTTTCTTGCATGGACTTCCGTCATAACCTTACCTCTTAACATATATAAATGATCTGAAAAGTCTCGTATCATTTCAAATAGTCACCAATTAAATTCGATATTTTTGACCGAAACTAGTGTATAATATAATATGATTTTTGACCGAAACTTGCATTTCGAAAAGTTTCATAGAATCTAGTTTTCAGATGATTTTCTTGCATGGACTTCCATCGTAACCTACCCTATTAACATATATAAATGATCTGTCAAGTCTCGTATCATTTCAAATAGTCCACAATTAAATTTGATTTTTTTGACTGAAACTAGTGTATAATATACTATGATTTTTGACCGAAACTTGCATTTCGAAAAGTTTCATAGAATATTATTTTCTGATGATTTTTTTGCATGGACTTCCATCATAACTTGCCCTCTTAACATATAAAAATGATCTGAAAAGTCTCGTATCATTTCAAATAGTCACCAATTAAATTCGATATTTTTGACCGAAACTAGTGTATAATATACTATGATTTTTGACCGAAACTTGCATTTCGAAAAGTTTCATAGAATCTAGATTTCAGATGATTTTCTTGCATGGACTTCCATCGTAACCTTCCCTCTTAACATATATAAATGATCTGTCAAGTCTCATATCATTTCAAATAGTCCACAATTAAATTTGAATTTTTTGACTGAAACTAGTGTATAATATACTATGATTTTTGACCGAAACTTGCATTTCGAAAAGTTTCATAGAATATAGTTTTCAGATGATTTTTTTGCCTGGACTTCCATCATAACCTTCCCTCTTAACATATATAAATGATCTGAAAAGTCTCGTATCATTTCAAATAGTCCCCAATTAAATTCGATATTTTTGACCGAAACTAGTGTATAATATACTATGATTTTTGACCGAAACATGCATTTTGAAAAGTTTCATAGAATCTAGTTTTAAGATGATTTTTTTGAATGGGCTTCCATAATAACCTTCCCTCTTAACATATATAAATGATCTGTCAAGTCTCGTATCATTTCGAATAGTCCACAATTAAGTTTGATTTTTTTGACCGAAACTAGTGCAATAATATACTATGATTTTTTGACCGAAACTTGCATTTCGAAAAGTTTCATAGAATATAGTTTTCAAATGATTTTCTTGCATGGACTTCCATCATAACCTTCCCTCTTAACATATATAAATGATCTGAAAAGTCTCGTATCATTTCAAATAGTCACCAATTAAATTCGATATTTTTGACCGAAACTAGTGTATAATATAATATGATTTTTGACCGAAACTTGCATTTCGAAAAGTTTCATAGAATCTAGTTTTCAGATGATTTTCTTGCATGGACTTCCATCGTAATCTTCCCTCTTAACATATATAAATGATCTGTCAAGTCTCGTATCATTTCAAATAGTCCACAATTAAATTTGATTTTTTTGACTGAAACTAGTGTATAATATATTATGATTTTTGACCGAAACTTGCATTTCGAAAAGTTTCATAGAATATAGTTTTCAGATGATTTTTTTGCATGGACTTCCATCATAACCTGCCCTCTTAACATATAAAAATGATCTGAAAAGTCTCGTATCATTTCAAATAGTCACCAATTAAATTCGATATTTTTGACCGAAACTAGTGTATAATATACTATGATTTTTGACCGAAACTTGCATTTCGAAAAGTTTCATAGAATCTAGATTTCAGATGATTTTCTTGCATGGACTTCCATCGTAACCTTCCCTCTTAACATATATAAATGATCTGTCAAGTCTCGTATCATTTCAAATAGTCCACAATTAAATTTGAATTTTTTGACTGAAACTAGTGTATAATATACTATGATTTTTGACCGAAACTTGCATTTCGAAAAGTTTCATAGAATATAGTTTTCAGATGATTTTTTTGCATGGACTTCCATCATAACCTTCCCTCTTAACATATATAAATGATCTGAAAAGTCTCGTATCATTTCAAATAGTCCCCAATTAAATTCGATATTTTTGACCGAAACTAGTGTATAATATACTATGATTTTTGACCGAAACATGCATTTTGAAAAGTTTCATAGAATCTAGTTTTCAGATGATTTTTTTGAATGGGCTTCCATAATAACCTTCCCTCTTAACATATATAAATGATCTGTCAAGTCTCGTATCATTTCGAATAGTCCACAATTAAATTTGATTTTTTTGACCGAAACTAGTGCAATAATATACTATGATTTTTTGACCGAAACTTGCATTTCGAAAAGTTTCATAGAATATAGTTTTCAAATGATTTTCTTGCATGGACTTCCATCATAACCTTCCCTCTTAACATATATAAATGATCTGAAAAGTCTCGTATCATTTCAAATAGTCACCAATTAAATTCGATATTTTTGACCGAAACTAGTGTATAATATAATATGATTTTTTACCGAAACTTGCATTTCGAAAAGTTTCATAGAATCTAGTTTTCAGATGATTTTCTTGCATGGACTTCCATCGTAATCTTCCCTCTTAACATATATAAATGATCTGTCAAGTCTCGTATCATTTCAAATAGTCCACAATTAAATTTGATTTTTTTGACTGAAACTAGTGTATAATATACTATGATTTTTGACCGAAACTTGCATTTCGAAAAGTTTCATAGAATATAGTTTTCAGATGATTTTTTTGCATGGACTTCCATCATAACCTGCCCTCTTAACAGATATAAATGATCTGAAAAGTATCGTATCATTTCGAATAGTCCACAATTAAATTTGATTTTTTTGACCGAAACTAGTGTATAATATACTATGATTTTTGACCGAAACTTGCATTTTGAAAAGTTCCATAGAATATAGTTTTCAGATGATTTTTTTGCATGGACTTCCATCATAACCTTCCCTCTTAACATATATAAATGATCTGAAAAGTCTCGTATCATTTAAAATAGTCCCCAATTAAATTCGATATTTTTGACCGAAACATGCATTTTGAAAAGTTTCATAGAATCTAGTTTTCAGATGATTTTTTTGCATGGGCTTCCATAATAACCTTCCCTCTTAACATATATAAATGATCTGTCAAGTCTCGTATCATTTCGAATAGTCCACAATTAAATTTGATTTTTTTGACCGAAACTAGTGCAATAATATACTATGATTTTTGACCGAAACTTGCATTTCGAAAAGTTTCATAAAATATAGTTATCAGATGATTTTCTTGCCGTGACTTCCATCATAACCTTCCCTCTTAACATATATAAATGATCTGAAAAGTCTCGTATCATTTCAAATAGTCACCAATTAAATTCGATATTTTTGACCGAAACTAGTGTATAATATAATATGATTTTTGACCGAAACTTGCATTTCGAAAAGTTTCATAGAATCTAGTTTTCAGATGATTTTCTTGCATGGACTTCCATCGTAACCTACCCTATTAACATATATAAATGATCTGTCAAGTCTCGTATCATTTCAAATAGTCCACAATTAAATTTGATTTTTTTTACTGAAACTAGTGTATAATATACTATGATTTTTGACCGAAACTTGCATTTCGAAAAGTTTCATAGAATATTATTTTCTGATGATTTTTTTGCATGGACTTCCATCATAACCTGCCCTCTTAACATATAAAAATGATCTGAAAAGTCTCGTATCATTTCAAATAGTCACCAATTAAATTCGATATTTTTGACCGAAACTAGTGTATAATATACTATGATTTTTGACCGAAACTTGCATTTCGAAAAGTTTCATAGAATCTAGATTTCAGATGATTTTCTTGCATGGACTTCCATCGTAACCTTCCCTCTTAACATATATAAATGATCTGTCAAGTCTCGTATCATTTCAAATAGTCCACAATTAAATTTGAATTTTTTGACTGAAACTAGTGTATAATATACTATGATTTTTGACCGAAACTTGCATTTCGAAAAGTTTCATAGAATATAGTTTTCAGATGATTTTTTTGCATGGACTTCCATCATAACCTTCCCTCTTAACATATATAAATGATCTGAAAAGTCTCGTATCATTTCAAATAGTCCCCAATTAAATTCGATATTTTTGACCGAAACTAGTGTATAATATACTATGATTTTTGACCGAAACATGCATTTTGAAAAGTTTCATAGAATCTAGTTTTCAGATGATTTTTTTGAATGGGCATCCATAATAACCTTCCCTCTTAACATATATAAATGATCTGTCAAGTCTCGTATCATTTCGAATAGTCCACAATTAAATTTGATTTTATTGACCGAAACTAGTGCAATAATATACTATGATTTTTTGACCGAAACTTGCATTTCGAAAAGTTTCATAGAATATAGTTTTCAAATGATTTTCTTGCATGGACTTCCATCATAACCTTCCCTCTTAACATATATAAATGATCTGAAAAGTCTTGTATCATTTCAAATAGTCACCAATTAAATTCGATATTTTTGACCGAAACTAGTGTATAATATAATATGATTTTTGACCGAAACTTGCATTTCGAAAAGTTTCATAGAATCTAGTTTTCAGATGATTTTCTTGCATGGACTTCCATCGTAATCTTCCCTCTTAACATATATAAATGATCTGTCAAGTCTCGTATCATTTCAAATAGTCCACAATTAAATTTGATTTTTTTGACTGAAACTAGTGTATAATATACTATGATTTTTGACCGAAACTTGCATTTCGAATAGTTTCATAGAATATAGTTTTCAGATGATTTTTTTGCATGGACTTCCATCATAACCTGCCCTCTTAACAGATATAAATGATCTGAAAAGTATCGTATCATTTCGAATAGTCCACAATTAAATTTGATTTTTTTGACCGAAACTAGTGTATAATATACTATGATTTTTGACCGAAACTTGCATTTCGAAAAGTTCCATAGAATATAGTTTTCAGATGATTTTTTTGCATGGACTTCCATCATAACCTTCCCTCTTAACATATATAAATGATCTGAAAAGTCTCGTATCATTTAAAATAGTCCCCAATTAAATTCGATATTTTTGACCGAAATTAGTGTATAATATACTATGACTTTTGACCGAAACATGCATTTTGAAAAGTTTCATAGAATCTAGTTTTCAGATGATTTTTTTGCATGGGCTTCCATAATAACCTTCCCTCTTAACATATATAAATGATCTGTCAAGTCTCGTATCATTTCGAATAGTCCACAATTAAATTTGATTTTTTTGACCGAAACTAGTGCAATAATATACTATGATTTTTGACCGAAACTTGCATTTCGAAAAGTTTCATAAAATATAGTTATCAGATGATTTTCTTGCATGGACTTCCATCATAACCTTCCCTCTTAACATATATAAATGATCTGAAAAGTCTCGTATCATTTCAAATTGTCACCAATTAAATTCGATATTTTTGACCGAAACTAGTGTATAATATAATATGATTTTTGACCGAAACTTGCATTTCGAAAAGTTTCATAGAATCTAGTTTTCAGATGATTTTCTTGCATGGACTTCCATCGTAACCTTCCCTATTAACATATATAAATGATCTGTCAAGTCTCGTATCATTTCAAATAGTCCACAATTAAATTTGATTTTTTTGACCGAAACTAGTGCAATAATATACTATGATTTTTTGACCGAAACTTGCATTTCGAAAAGTTTCATAGAATATAGTTTTCAGATGATTTTTTTGCATGGACTTCCATCATAACCTTCCCTCTTAACATATATAAATGATCTGAAAAGTCTCGTATCATTTCAAATAGTCCCCAATTAAATTCGATATTTTTGACCGAAACTAGTGTATAATATACTATGACTTTTGACCGAAACATGCATTTTGAAAAGTTTCATAGAATCTAGTTTTCAGATGATTTTTTTGCATGGGCTTCCATAATAACCTTCCCTCTTAACATATATAAATGATCTGTCAAGTCTCGTATCATTTCGAATAGTCCACAATTAAATTTGATTTTTTTGACCGAAACTAGTGCAATAATATACTATGATTTTTGACCGAAACTTGCATTTCGAAAAGTTTCATAAAATATAGTTTTCAGATGATTTTCTTGCATGGACTTCCATCATAACCTTCCCTCTTAACATATATAAATGATCTGAAAAGTCTCGTATCATTTCAAATAGTCACCAATTAAATTCGATATTTTTGACCGAAACTAGTGTATAATATAATATGATTTTTGACCGAAACTTGCATTTCGAAAAGTTTCATAGAATCTAGTTTTCAGATGATTTTCTTGCATGGACTTCCATCGTAACATTCCCTATTAACATATATAAATGATCTGTCAAGTCTCGTATCATTTCAAATAGTCCACAATTAAATTTGATTTTTTTGACTGAAACTAGTGTATAATATACTATGATTTTTTACCGAAACTTGCATTTCGAAAAGTTTCATAGAATATTATTTTCTGATGATTTTTTTGCATGGACTTCCATCATAACCTGCCCTCTTAACAGATATAAATGATCTGAAAAGTATCGTATCATTTTGAATAGTCCACAATTAAATTTGATTTTTTTGACCGAAACTAGTGTATAATATACTATGATTTTTGACCGAAACTTGCATTTCGAAAAGTTCCATAGAATATAGTTTTCAGATGATTTTTTTGCATGGACTTCCATCATAACCTTCCCTCTTAACATATATAAATGATCTGAAAAGTCTCGTATCATTTAAAATAGTCCCCAATTAAATTCGATATTTTTGACCGAAACTAGTGTATAATATACTATGACTTTTGACCGAAACATGCATTTTGAAAAGTTTCATAGAATCTAGTTTTCAGATGATTTTTTTGCATGGGCTTCCATAATAACCTTCCCTCTTAACATATATAAATGATCTGTCAAGTCTCGTATCATTTCGAATAGTCCACAATTAAATTTGATTTTTTTGACCGAAACTAGTGCAATAATATACTATGATTTTTGACCGAAACTTACATTTCGAAAAGTTTCATAAAATATAGTTTTCAGATGATTTTCTTGCATGGACTTCCATCATAACCTTCCCTCTTAACATATATAAATGATCTGAAAAGTCTCGTATCATTTCAAATAGTCACCAATTAAATTCGATATTTTTGACCGAAACTAGTGTATAATATAATATGATTTTTGACCGAAACTTGCATTTCGAAAAGTTTCATAGAATCTAGTTTTCAGATGATTTTCTTGCATGGACTTCCATCGTAACATTCCCTATTAACATATATAAATGATCTGTCAAGTCTCGTATCATTTCAAATAGTCCACAATTAAATTTGATTTTTTTGACTGAAACTAGTGTATAATATACTATGATTTTTTACCGAAACTTGCATTTCGAAAAGTTTCATAGAATATTATTTTCTGATGATTTTTTTGCATGGACTTCCATCATAACCTGCCCTCTTAACAGATATAAATGATCTGAAAAGTATCGTATCATTTTGAATAGTCCACAATTAAATTTGATTTTTTTGACCGAAACTAGTGTATAATATACTATGATTTTTGACCGAAACTTGCATTTCGAAAAGTTCCATAGAATATAGTTTTCAGATAATTTTTTTGCATGGACTTCCATCATAACCTTCCCTCTTAACATATATAAATGATCTGAAAAGTCTCGTATCATTTAAAATAGTCCCCAATTAAATTCGATATTTTTGACCGAAACTAGTGTATAATATACTATGACTTTTGACCGAAACATGCATTTTGAAAAGTTTCATAGAATCTAGTTTTCAGATGATTTTTTTGCATGGGCTTCCATAATAACCTTCCCTCTTAACATATATAAATGATCTGTCAAGTCTCGTATCATTTCGAATAGTCCACAATTAAATTTGATTTTTTTGACCGAAACTAGTGCAATAATATACTATGATTTTTGACCGAAACTTGCATTTCGAAAAGTTTCATAAAATATAGTTATCAGATGATTTTCTTGCATGGACTTCCATCATAACCTTCCCTCTTAACATATATAAATGATCTGAAAAGTCTCGTATCATTTCAAATAGTCACCAATTAAATTCGATATTTTTGACCGAAACTAGTGTATAATATAATATGATTTTTGACCGAAACTTGCATTTCGAAAAGTTTCATAGAATCTAGTTTTCAGATGATTTTCTTGCATGGACTTCCATCGTAACCTACCCTATTAACATATATAAATGATCTGTCAAGTCTCGTATCATTTCAAATAGTCCACAATTAAATTTGATTTTTTTTACTGAAACTAGTGTATAATATACTATGATTTTTGACCGAAACTTGCATTTCGAAAAGTTTCATAGAATATTATTTTCTGATGATTTTTTTGCATGGACTTCCATCATAACCTGCCCTCTTAACATATAAAAATGATCTGAAAAGTCTCGTATCATTTCAAATAGTCACCAATTAAATTCGATATTTTTGACCGAAACTAGTGTATAATATACTATGATTTTTGACCGAAACTTGCATTTCGAAAAGTTTCATAGAATCTAGATTTCAGATGATTTTCTTGCATGGACTTCCATCGTAACCTTCCCTCTTAACATATATAAATGATCTGTCAAGTCTCGTATCATTTCAAATAGTCCACAATTAAATTTGAATTTTTTGACTGAAACTAGTGTATAATATACTATGATTTTTGACCGAAACTTGCATTTCGAAAAGTTTCATAGAATATAGTTTTCAGATGATTTTTTTGCATGGACTTCCATCATAACCTTCCCTCTTAACATATATAAATGATCTGAAAAGTCTCGTATCATTTCAAATAGTCCCCAATTAAATTCGATATTTTTGACCGAAACTAGTGTATAATATACTATGATTTTTGACCGAAACATGCATTTTGAAAAGTTTCATAGAATCTAGTTTTCAGATGATTTTTTTGAATGGGCATCCATAATAACCTTCCCTCGTAACATATATAAATGATCTGTCAAGTCTCGTATCATTTCGAATAGTCCACAATTAAATTTGATTTTATTGACCGAAACTAGTGCAATAATATACTATGATTTTTTGACCGAAACTTGCATTTCGAAAAGTTTCATAGAATATAGTTTTCAAATGATTTTCTTGCATGGACTTCCATCATAACCTTCCCTCTTAACATATATAAATGATCTGAAAAGTCTTGTATCATTTCAAATAGTCACCAATTAAATTCGATATTTTTGACCGAAACTAGTGTATAATATAATATGATTTTTGACCGAAACTTGCATTTCGAAAAGTTTCATAGAATCTAGTTTTCAGATGATTTTCTTGCATGGACTTCCATCGTAATCTTCCCTCTTAACATATATAAATGATCTGTCAAGTCTCGTATCATTTCAAATAGTCCACAATTAAATTTGATTTTTTTGACTGAAACTAGTGTATAATATACTATGATTTTTGACCGAAACTTGCATTTCGAATAGTTTCATAGAATATAGTTTTCAGATGATTTTTTTGCATGGACTTCCATCATAACCTGCCCTCTTAACAGATATAAATGATCTGAAAAGTATCGTATCATTTCGAATAGTCCACAATTAAATTTGATTTTTTTGACCGAAACTAGTGTATAATATACTATGATTTTTGACCGAAACTTGCATTTCGAAAAGTTCCATAGAATATAGTTTTCAGATGATTTTTTTGCATGGACTTCCATCATAACCTTCCCTCTTAACATATATAAATGATCTGAAAAGTCTCGTATCATTTAAAATAGTCCCCAATTAAATTCGATATTTTTGACCGAAATTAGTGTATAATATACTATGACTTTTGACCGAAACATGCATTTTGAAAAGTTTCATAGAATCTAGTTTTCAGATGATTTTTTTGCATGGGCTTCCATAATAACCTTCCCTCTTAACATATATAAATGATCTGTCAAGTCTCGTATCATTTCGAATAGTCCACAATTAAATTTGATTTTTTTGACCGAAACTAGTGCAATAATATACTATGATTTTTGACCGAAACTTGCATTTCGAAAAGTTTCATAAAATATAGTTATCAGATGATTTTCTTGCATGGACTTCCATCATAACCTTCCCTCTTAACATATATAAATGATCTGAAAAGTCTCGTATCATTTCAAATTGTCACCAATTAAATTCGATATTTTTGACCGAAACTAGTGTATAATATAATATGATTTTTGACCGAAACTTGCATTTCGAAAAGTTTCATAGAATCTAGTTTTCAGATGATTTTCTTGCATGGACTTCCATCGTAACCTTCCCTATTAACATATATAAATGATCTGTCAAGTCTCGTATCATTTCAAATAGTCCACAATTAAATTTGATTTTTTTGACCGAAACTAGTGCAATAATATACTATGATTTTTTGACCGAAACTTGCATTTCGAAAAGTTTCATAGAATATAGTTTTCAGATGATTTTTTTGCATGGACTTCCATCATAACCTTCCCTCTTAACATATATAAATGATCTGAAAAGTCTCGTATCATTTCAAATAGTCCCCAATTAAATTCGATATTTTTGACCGAAACTAGTGTATAATATACTATGACTTTTGACCGAAACATGCATTTTGAAAAGTTTCATAGAATCTAGTTTTCAGATGATTTTTTTGCATGGGCTTCCATAATAACCTTCCCTCTTAACATATATAAATGATCTGTCAAGTCTCGTATCATTTCGAATAGTCCACAATTAAATTTGATTTTTTTGACCGAAACTAGTGCAATAATATACTATGATTTTTGACCGAAACTTGCATTTCGAAAAGTTTCATAAAATATAGTTATCAGATGATTTTCTTGCATGGACTTCCATCATAACCTTCCCTCTTAACATATATAAATGATCTGAAAAGTCTCGTATCATTTCAAATAGTCACCAATTAAATTCGATATTTTTGACCGAAACTAGTGTATAATATAATATGATTTTTGACCGAAACTTGCATTTCGAAAAGTTTCATAGAATCTAGTTTTCAGATGATTTTCTTGCATGGACTTCCATCGTAACCTACCCTATTAACATATATAAATGATCTGTCAAGTCTCGTATCATTTCAAATAGTCCACAATTAAATTTGATTTTTTTTACTGAAACTAGTGTATAATATACTATGATTTTTGACCGAAACTTGCATTTCGAAAAGTTTCATAGAATATTATTTTCTGATGATTTTTTTGCATGGACTTCCATCATAACCTGCCCTCTTAACATATAAAAATGATCTGAAAAGTCTCGTATCATTTCAAATAGTCACCAATTAAATTCGATATTTTTGACCGAAACTAGTGTATAATATACTATGATTTTTGACCGAAACTTGCATTTCGAAAAGTTTCATAGAATCTAGATTTCAGATGATTTTCTTGCATGGACTTCCATCGTAACCTTCCCTCTTAACATATATAAATGATCTGTCAAGTCTCGTATCATTTCAAATAGTCCACAATTAAATTTGAATTTTTTGACTGAAACTAGTGTATAATATACTATGATTTTTGACCGAAACTTGCATTTCGAAAAGTTTCATAGAATATAGTTTTCAGATGATTTTTTTGCATGGACTTCCATCATAACCTTCCCTCTTAACATATATAAATGATCTGAAAAGTCTCGTATCATTTCAAATAGTCCCCAATTAAATTCGATATTTTTGACCGAAACTAGTGTATAATATACTATGATTTTTGACCGAAACATGCATTTTGAAAAGTTTCATAGAATCTAGTTTTCAGATGATTTTTTTGAATGGGCATCCATAATAACCTTCCCTCGTAACATATATAAATGATCTGTCAAGTCTCGTATCATTTCGAATAGTCCACAATTAAATTTGATTTTATTGACCGAAACTAGTGCAATAATATACTATGATTTTTTGACCGAAACTTGCATTTCGAAAAGTTTCATAGAATATAGTTTTCAAATGATTTTCTTGCATGGACTTCCATCATAACCTTCCCTCTTAACATATATAAATGATCTGAAAAGTCTTGTATCATTTCAAATAGTCACCAATTAAATTCGATATTTTTGACCGAAACTAGTGTATAATATAATATGATTTTTGACCGAAACTTGCATTTCGAAAAGTTTCATAGAATCTAGTTTTCAGATGATTTTCTTGCATGGACTTCCATCGTAACCTTCCCTATTAACATATATAAATGATCTGTCAAGTCTCGTATCATTTCAAATAGTCCACAATTAAATTTGATTTTTTTGACCGAAACTAGTGCAATAATATACTATGATTTTTTGACCGAAACTTGCATTTCGAAAAGTTTCATAGAATATAGTTTTCAGATGATTTTTTTGCATGGACTTCCATCATAACCTTCCCTCTTAACATATATAAATGATCTGAAAAGTCTCGTATCATTTCAAATAGTCCCCAATTAAATTCGATATTTTTGACCGAAACTAGTGTATAATATACTATGACTTTTGACCGAAACATGCATTTTGAAAAGTTTCATAGAATCTAGTTTTCAGATGATTTTTTTGCATGGGCTTCCATAATAACCTTCCCTCTTAACATATATAAATGATCTGTCAAGTCTCGTATCATTTCGAATAGTCCACAATTAAATTTGATTTTTTTGACCGAAACTAGTGCAATAATATACTATGATTTTTGACCGAAACTTGCATTTCGAAAAGTTTCATAAAATATAGTTATCAGATGATTTTCTTGCATGGACTTCCATCATAACCTTCCCTCTTAACATATATAAATGATCTGAAAAGTCTCGTATCATTTCAAATAGTCACCAATTAAATTCGATATTTTTGACCGAAACTAGTGTATAATATAATATGATTTTTGACCGAAACTTGCATTTCGAAAAGTTTCATAGAATCTAGTTTTCAGATGATTTTCTTGCATGGACTTCCATCGTAACCTACCCTATTAACATATATAAATGATCTGTCAAGTCTCGTATCATTTCAAATAGTCCACAATTAAATTTGATTTTTTTTACTGAAACTAGTGTATAATATACTATGATTTTTGACCGAAACTTGCATTTCGAAAAGTTTCATAGAATATTATTTTCTGATGATTTTTTTGCATGGACTTCCATCATAACCTGCCCTCTTAACATATAAAAATGATCTGAAAAGTCTCGTATCATTTCAAATAGTCACCAATTAAATTCGATATTTTTGACCGAAACTAGTGTATAATATACTATGATTTTTGACCGAAACTTGCATTTCGAAAAGTTTCATAGAATCTAGATTTCAGATGATTTTCTTGCATGGACTTCCATCGTAACCTTCCCTCTTAACATATATAAATGATCTGTCAAGTCTCGTATCATTTCAAATAGTCCACAATTAAATTTGAATTTTTTGACTGAAACTAGTGTATAATATACTATGATTTTTGACCGAAACTTGCATTTCGAAAAGTTTCATAGAATATAGTTTTCAGATGATTTTTTTGCATGGACTTCCATCATAACCTTCCCTCTTAACATATATAAATGATCTGAAAAGTCTCGTATCATTTCAAATAGTCCCCAATTAAATTCGATATTTTTGACCGAAACTAGTGTATAATATACTATGATTTTTGACCGAAACATGCATTTTGAAAAGTTTCATAGAATCTAGTTTTCAGATGATTTTTTTGAATGGGCATCCATAATAACCTTCCCTCGTAACATATATAAATGATCTGTCAAGTCTCGTATCATTTCGAATAGTCCACAATTAAATTTGATTTTATTGACCGAAACTAGTGCAATAATATACTATGATTTTTTGACCGAAACTTGCATTTCGAAAAGTTTCATAGAATATAGTTTTCAAATGATTTTCTTGCATGGACTTCCATCATAACCTTCCCTCTTAACATATATAAATGATCTGAAAAGTCTTGTATCATTTCAAATAGTCACCAATTAAATTCGATATTTTTGACCGAAACTAGTGTATAATATAATATGATTTTTGACCGAAACTTGCATTTCGAAAAGTTTCATAGAATCTAGTTTTCAGATGATTTTCTTGCATGGACTTCCATCGTAATCTTCCCTCTTAACATATATAAATGATCTGTCAAGTCTCGTATCATTTCAAATAGTCCACAATTAAATTTGATTTTTTTGACTGAAACTAGTGTATAATATACTATGATTTTTGACCGAAACTTGCATTTCGAATAGTTTCATAGAATATAGTTTTCAGATGATTTTTTTGAATGGACTTCCATCATAACCTGCCCTCTTAACAGATATAAATGATCTGAAAAGTATCGTATCATTTCGAATAGTCCACAATTAAATTTGATTTTTTTGACCGAAACTAGTGTATAATATACTATGATTTTTGACCGAAACTTGCATTTCGAAAAGTTCCATAGAATATAGTTTTCAGATGATTTTTTTGCATGGACTTCCATCATAACCTTCCCTCTTAACATATATAAATGATCTGAAAAGTCTCGTATCATTTAAAATAGTCCCCAATTAAATTCGATATTTTTGACCGAAATTAGTGTATAATATACTATGACTTTTGACCGAAACATGCATTTTGAAAAGTTTCATAGAATCTAGTTTTCAGATGATTTTTTTGCATGGGCTTCCATAATAACCTTCCCTCTTAACATATATAAATGATCTGTCAAGTCTCGTATCATTTCGAATAGTCCACAATTAAATTTGATTTTTTTGACCGAAACTAGTGCAATAATATACTATGATTTTTGACCGAAACTTGCATTTCGAAAAGTTTCATAAAATATAGTTATCAGATGATTTTCTTGCATGGACTTCCATCATAACCTTCCCTCTTAACATATATAAATGATCTGAAAAGTCTCGTATCATTTCAAATTGTCACCAATTAAATTCGATATTTTTGACCGAAACTAGTGTATAATATAATATGATTTTTGACCGAAACTTGCATTTCGAAAAGTTTCATAGAATCTAGTTTTCAGATGATTTTCTTGCATGGACTTCCATCGTAACCTTCCCTATTAACATATATAAATGATCTGTCAAGTCTCGTATCATTTCAAATAGTCCACAATTAAATTTGATTTTTTTGACCGAAACTAGTGCAATAATATACTATGATTTTTTGACCGAAACTTGCATTTCGAAAAGTTTCATAGAATATAGTTTTCAGATGATTTTTTTGCATGGACTTCCATCATAACCTTCCCTCTTAACATATATAAATGATCTGAAAAGTCTCGTATCATTTCAAATAGTCCCCAATTAAATTCGATATTTTTGACCGAAACTAGTGTATAATATACTATGACTTTTGACCGAAACATGCATTTTGAAAAGTTTCATAGAATCTAGATTTCAGATGATTTTTTTGCATGGGCTTCCATAATAACCTTCCCTCTTAACATATATAAATGATCTGTCAAGTCTCGTATCATTTCGAATAGTCCACAATTAAATTTGATTTTCTTGACCGAAACTAGTGCAATAATATACTATGATTTTTGACCGAAACTTGCATTTCGAAAAGGTTCATAAAATATAGTTTTCAGATGATTTTCTTGCATGGACTTCCATCATAACCTTCCCTCTTAACATATATAAATGATCTGAAAAGTCTCGTATCATTTCAAATAGTCACCAATTAAATTCGATATTTTTGACCGAAACTAGTGTATAATATAATATGATTTTTGACCGAAACTTGCATTTCGAAAAGTTTCATAGAATCTAGTTTTCAGATGATTTTCTTGCATGGACTTCCATCGTAACATTCCCTATTAACATATATAAATGATTTGTCAAGTCTCGTATCATTTCAAATAGTCCACAATTAAATTTGATTTTTTTGACTGAAACTAGTGTATAATATACTATGATTTTTTACCGAAACTTGCATTTCGAAAAGTTTCATAGAATATTATTTTCTGATGATTTTTTTGCATGGACTTCCATCATAACCTGCCCTCTTAACAGATATAAATGATCTGAAAAGTATCGTATCATTTTGAATAGTCCACAATTAAATTTGATTTTTTTGACCGAAACTAGTGTATAATATACTATGATTTTTGACCGAAACTTGCATTTCGAAAAGTTCCATAGAATATAGTTTTCAGATGATTTTTTTGCATGGACTTCCATCATAACCTTCCCTCTTAACATATATAAATGATCTGAAAAGTCTCGTATCATTTAAAATAGTCCCCAATTAAATTCGATATTTTTGACCGAAACTAGTGTATAATATATACTATGACTTTTGACCGAAACATGCATTTTGAAAAGTTTTATAGAATCTAGTTTTCAGATGATTTTTTTGCATGGGCTTCCATAATAACCTTCCCTCTTAACATATATAAATGATCTGTCAAGTCTCGTATCATTTCGAATAGTCCACAATTAAATTTGATTTTTTTGACCGAAACTAGTGCAATAATATACTATGATTTTTGACCGAAACTTGCATTTCGAAAAGTTTCATAAAATATAGTTATCAGATGATTTTCTTGCATGGACTTCCATCATAACCTTCCCTCTTAACATATATAAATGATCTGAAAAGTCTCGTATCATTTCAAATAGTCACCAATTAAATTCGATATTTTTGACCGAAACTAGTGTATAATATAATATGATTTTTGACCGAAACTTGCATTTCGAAAAGTTTCATAGAATCTAGTTTTCAGATGATTTTCTTGCATGGACTTCCATCGTAACCTTCCCTATTAACATATATAAATGATCTGTCAAGTCTCGTATCATTTCAAATAGTCCACAATTAAATTTGATTTTTTTGACCGAAACTAGTGTATAATATACTATGATTTTTGACCGAAACTTGCATTTCGAAAAGTTTCATAGAATATAGTTTTCAGATGATTTTTTTGCATGGGCTTCCATTATAACCTTCCCTCTTAACATATATAAATGATCTGAAAAGTCTCGTATCATTTCAAATAGTCCCCAATTAAATTCGATATTTTTGACCGAAACTAGTGTATAATATAATATGATTTTTGACCGAAACTTGCATTTCGAAAAGTTTCATAGAATCTAGTTTTCAGATGATTTTCTTGCATGGACTTCCATCGTAACCTTCCCTATTAACATATATAAATGATCTGTCAAGTCTCGTATCATTTCAAATAGTCCACAATTAAATTTGATTTTTTTGACCGAAACTAGTGTATAATATACTATGATTTTTGACCGAAACTTGCATTTCGAAAAGTTTCATAGAATATAGTTTTCAGATGATTTTTTTGCATGGGCTTCCATTATAACCTTCCCTCTTAACATATATAAATGATCTGAAAAGTCTCGTATCATTTCAAATAGTCCCCAATTAAATTCGATATTTTTGACCGAAACTAGTGTATAATATACTATGACTTTTGACCGAAACATGCATTTTGAAAAGTTTCATAGAATCTAGTTTTCAGATGATTTTTTTGCATGGGCTTCCATAATAACCTTCCCTCTTAACATATATAAATGATCTGTCAAGTCTCGTATCATTTCGAATAGTCCACAATTAAATTTGATTTTTTTGACCGAAACTAGTGCAATAATATACTATGATTTTTGACCGAAACTTGCATTTCGAAAAGTTTCATAAAATATAGTTTTCAGATGATTTTCTTGCATGGACTTCCATCATAACCTTCCCTCTTAACATATATAAATGATCTGAAAAGTCTCGTATCATTTCAAATAGTCACCAATTAAATTCGATATTTTTGACCGAAACTAGTGTATAATATAATATGATTTTTGACCGAAACTTGCATTTCGAAAAGTTTCATAGAATCTAGTTTTCAGATGATTTTCTTGCATGGACTTCCATTGTAACCTTCCCTATTAACATATATAAATGATCTGTCAAGTCTCGTATCATTTCAAATAGTCCACAATTAAATTTGATTTTTTTGACTGAAACTAGTGTATAATATACTATGATTTTTGACCGAAACTTTTATTTCGAAAAGTTTCATAGAATATTATTTTCTGATGATTTTTTTGCATGGACTTCCATCATAACCTGCCCTCTTAACATATAAAAATGATCTGAAAAGTCTCGTATCATTTCAAATAGTCACCAATTAAATTCGATATTTTTGACCGAAACTAGTGTATAATATACTATGATTTTTGACCGAAACTTGCATTTCGAAAAGTTTCATAGAATCTAGATTTCAGATGATTTTCTTGCATGGACTTCCATCGTAACCTTCCCTCTTAACATATATAAATGATCTGTCAAGTCTCGTATCATTTCAAATAGTCCACAATTAAATTTGAATTTTTTGACTGAAACTAGTGTATAATATACTATGATTTTTGACCGAAACATGCATTTCGAAAAGTTTCATAGAATATAGTTTTCAGATGATTTTTTTGCATGGACTTCCATCATAACCTTCCCTCTTAACATATATAAATGATCTGAAAAGTCTCGTATCATTTCAAATAGTCCCCAATTAAATTCGATATTTTTGACCGAAACTAGTGTATAATATACTATGATTTTTGACCGAAACATGCATTTTGAAAAGTTTCATAGAATCTAGTTTTCAGATGATTTTTTTGAATGTGCTTCCATAATAACCTTCCCTCTTAACATATATAAATGATCTATCAAGTCTCGTATCATTTCGAATAGTCCACAATTAAATTTGATTTTTTTGACCGAAACTAGTGCAATAATATACTATGATTTTTTGACCGAAACTTGCATTTCGAAAAGTTTCATAGAATATAGTTTTCAAATGATTTTCTTGCATGGACTTCCATCATAACCTTCCCTCTTAACATATATAAATGATCTGAAAAGTCTCGTATCATTTCAAATAGTCACCAATTAAATTCGAAATTTTTGACCGAAACTAGTGTATAATATACTATGATTTTTGACCGAAACTTGCATTTCGAAAAGTTTCATAGAATCTAGTTTTCAGATGATTTTCTTGCATGGACTTCCATCGTAATCTTCCCTCTTAACACATATAAATGATCTGTCAAGTCTCGTATCATTTCAAATAGTCCACAATTAAATTTGATTTTTTTGACTGAAACTAGTGTATAATATACTATGATTTTTGACCGAAACTTGCATTTCGAAAAGTTTCATAGAATATAGTTTTCAGATGATTTTTTTGCATGGACTTCCATCATAACCTGCCCTCTTAACAGATATAAATGATCTGAAAAGTATCATATCATTTCGAATAGTCCACAATTAAATTTGATTTTTTTGACCGAAACTAGTGTATAATATACTATGATTTTTGACCGAAACTTGCATTTCGAAAAGTTCCATAGAATATAGTTTTCAGATGATTTTTTTGCATGGACTTCCATCATAACCTTCCCTCTTAACATATATAAATGATCTGAAAAGTCTCGTATCATTTAAAATAGTCCCCAATTAAATTCGATATTTTTGACCGAAGCTAGTGTATAATATACTATGACTTTTGACCGAAACATGCATTTTGAAAAGTTTCATAGAATCTAGTTTTCAGATGATTTTTTTGCATGGGCTTCCATAATAACCTTCCCTCTTAACATATATAAATGATCTGTCAAGTCTCGTATCATTTCGAATAGTCCACAATTAAATTTGATTTTTTTGACCGAAACTAGTGCAATAATATACTATGATTTTTGACCGAAACTTGCATTTCGAAAAGTTTCATAAAATATAGTTTTCAGATGATTTTCTTGCATGGACTTCGATCATAACCTTCCCTCTTAACATATATAAATGATCTGAAAAGTCTCGTATCATTTCAAATAGTCACCAATTAAATTCGATATTTTTGACCGAAACTAGTGTATAATATAATATGATTTTTGACCGAAACTTGCATTTCGAAAAGTTTCATAGAATCTAGTTTTCAGATGATTTTCTTGCATGGACTTCCATCGTAACCTTCCTTATTAACATATATAAATGATCTGTCAAGTCTCGTATCATTTCAAATAGTCCACAATTAAATTTGTTTTTTTTTACTTAAACTAGTGTATAATATACTATGATTTTTGACCGAAACTTGCATTTCGAAAAGTTTCATAGAATATTATTTTCTGATGATTTTTTTGCATGGACTTCCATCATAACCTGCCCTCTTAACATATAAAAATGATCTGAAAAGTCTCGTATCATTTCAAATAGTCACCAATTAAATTCGATATTTTTGACCGAAACTAGTGTATAATATACTATGATTTTTGACCGAAAGTTGCATTTCGAAAAGTTTCATAGAATCTAGATTTCAGATGATTTTCTTGCATGGACTTCCATCGTAACCTTCCCTCTTAACATATATAAATGATCTGTCAAGTCTCGTATCATTTTAAATAGTCCACAATTAAATTTGAATTTTTTGACTGAAACTAGTGTATAATATACTATGATTTTTGACCGAAACTTGCATTTCGAAAAGTTTCATAGAATATAGTTTTCAGATGATTTTTTTGCATGGACTTCCATCATAACCTTCCCTCTTAACATATTTAAATGATCTGAAAAGTCTCGTATCATTTCAAATAGTCCCCAATTAAATTCGATATTTTTGACCGAAACTAGTGTATAATATACTATGATTTTTGACCGAAACATGCATTTTGAAAAGTTTCATAGAATCTAGTTTTCAGATGATTTTTTTGCATGGGCTTCCATAATAACCTTCCCTCTTAACATATATAAATGATCTGTCAATTCTCGTATCATTTCAAATAGTCCACAATTAAAAATTATTTTTTTGACTGAAACTAGTGTATAATATACTATGATTTTTGACCGAAACTTGCATTTCGAAAAGTTTCATAGAATATAGTTTTCAGATGATTTTCTTCCATGGACTTCCATCGTAACCTGCCCTCTTACCATATATAAATGATCTGAAAAGTCTCGTATCATTTCAAATAGTCACCAATTAAATTCGATATTTTTGACCGAAACTAGTGTATAATATAATATGATTTTTGACCGAAACTTGCATTTCGAAAAGTTTCATAGAATCTAGTTTTCAGATGATTTTCTTGCATGGACTTCCATCGTAACCTTCCCTATTAACATATATAAATGATCTGTCAAGTCTCGTATCATTTCAAATAGTCCACAATTAAATTTGATTTTTTTGACCGAAACTAGTGTATAATATATTATGATTTTTGACCGAAACTTGCATTTCGAAAAGTTTCATAGAATATAGTTTTCAGATGATTTTTTTGCATGGACTTCCATCATAACCTTCCCTCTTAACATATATAAATGATCTGAAAAGTCTCGTATCATTTCAAATAGTCCCCAATTAAATTCGATATTTTTGACCGAAACTAGTGTATAATATACTATGACTTTTGACCGAAACATGCATTTTGAAAAGTTTCATAGAATCTAGTTTTCAGATGATTTTTTTGCATGGGCTTCCATAATAACCTTCCCTCTTCACATATATAAATGATCTGTCAAGTCTCGTATCATTTCGAATAGTCCACAATTAAATTTGATTTTTTTGACCGAAACTAGTGCAATAATATACTATGATTTTTTACCGAAACTTGCATTTCGAAAAGTTTCATAAAATATAGTTTTCAGATGATTTTCTTGCATGGACTTCCATCATAACCTTCCCTCTTCACATATATAAATGGTCTGAAAAGTCTCGTATCATTTCAAATAGTCACCAATAAAATTCGATATTTTTGACCGAAACTAGTGTATAATATAATATGATTTTTGACCGAAACTTGCATTTCGAAAAGTTTCATAGAATCTAGTTTTCAGATGATTTTCTTGCATGGACTTCCATCGTAACCTTCCCTATTAACATATATAAATGATCTGTCAAGTCTCGTATCATTTCAAATAGTCCACAATTAAATTTGATTTTTTTGACTGAAACTAGTGTATAATATACTATGATTTTTGACCGAAACTTGCATTTCGAAAAGTTTCATAGAATATTATTTTCTGATGATTTTTTTGCATGGACTTCCATCATAACCTGCCCTCTTAACATATAAAAATGATCTGAAAAGTCTCGTATCATTTCAAATAGTCACCAATTAAATTCGATATTTTTGACCGAAACTAGTGTATAATATACTATGATTTTTGACCGAAACTTGCATTTCGAAAAGTTTCATAGAATCTAGATTTCAGATGATTTTCTTGCATGGACTTCCATCGTAACCTTCCCTCTTAACATATATAAATGATCTGTCAAGTCTCGTATCATTTTAAATAGTCCACAATTAAATTTGAATTTTTTGACTGAAACTAGTGTATAATATACTATGATTTTTGACCGAAACTTGCATTTGGAAAAGTTTCATAGAATATAGTTTTCAGATGATTTTTTTGCATGGACTTCCATCATAACCTTCCCTCTTAACATATATAAATGATCTGAAAAGTCTCGTATCATTTCAAATAGTCCACAATTAAATTCGATATTTTTGACCGAAACTAGTGTATAATATACTATGATTTTTGACCGAAACATGCATTTTGAAAAGTTTCATAGAATCTAGTTTTCAGATGATTTTTTTGCATGGGCTTCCATAATAACCTTCCCTCTTAACATATATAAATGATCTGTCAATTCTCGTATCATTTCAAATAGTCCACAATTAAATTTTATTTTTTTGACTGAAACTAGTGTATAATATACTATGATTTTTGACCGAAACTTGCATTTCGAAAAGTTTCATAGAATATAGTTTTCAGATGATTTTCTTGCATGGACTTCCATCGTAACCTGCCCTCTTACCATATATAAATGATCTGAAAAGTCTCGTATCATTTCAAATAGTCACCAATTAAATTCGATATTTTTGACCGAAACTAGTGTATAATATAATATGATTTTTGACCGAAACTTGCATTTCGAAAAGTTTCATAGAATCTAGTTTTCAGATGATTTTCTTGCATGGACTTCCATCGTAACCTTCCCTATTAACATATATAAATGATCTGTCAAGTCTCGTATCATTTCAAATAGTCCACAATTAAATTTGATTTTTTTGACCGAAACTAGTGTATAATATACTATGATTTTTGACCGAAACTTGCATTTCGAAAAGTTTCATAGAATATAGTTTTCAGATGATTTTTTTGCATGGACTTCCATCATAACCTTCCCTCTTAACATATATAAATGATCTGAAATGTCTCGTATCATTTCAAATAGTCCCCAATTAAATTCGATATTTTTGACCGAAACTAGTGTATAATATACTATGACTTTTGACCGAAACATGCATTTTGAAAAGTTTCATAGAATCTAGTTTTCAGATGATTTTTTTGCATGGGCTTCCATAATAACCTTCCCTCTTAACATATATAAATGATCTGTCAAGTCTCGTATCATTTCGAATAGTCCACAATTAAATTTGATTTTTTTGACCGAAACTAGTGCAATAATATACTATGATTTTTTACCGAAACTTGCATTTCGAAAAGTTTCATAAAATATAGTTTTCAGATGATTTTCTTGCATGGACTTCCATCATAACCTTCCCTCTTCACATATATAAATGGTCTGAAAAGTCTCGTATCATTTCAAATAGTCACCAATTAAATTCGATATTTTTGACCGAAACTAGTGTATAATATAATATGATTTTTGACCGAAACTTGCATTTCGAAAAGTTTCATAGAATCTAGTTTTCAGATGATTTTCTTGCATGGACTTCCATCGTAACCTTCCCTATTAACATATATAAATGATCTGTCAAGTCTCGTATCATTTCAAATAGTCCACAATTAAATTTGATTTTTTTGACTGAAACTAGTGTATAATATACTATGATTTTTGACCGAAACTTGCATTTCGAAAAGTTTCATAGAATATTATTTTCTGATGATTTTTTTGCATGGACTTCCATCATAACCTGCCCTCTTAACATATAAAAATGATCTGAAAAGTCTCGTATCATTTCAAATAGTCACCAATTAAATTCGATATTTTTGACCGAAACTAGTGTATAATATACTATGATTTTTGACCGAAACTTGCATTTCGAAAAGTTTCATAGAATCTAGATTTCAGATGATTTTCTTGCATGGACTTCCATCGTAACCTTCCCTCTTAACATATATAAATGATCTGTCAAGTCTCGTATCATTTTAAATAGTCCACAATTAAATTTGAATTTTTTGACTGAAACTAGTGTATAATATACTATGATTTTTGACCGAAACTTGCATTTCGAAAAGTTTCATAGAATATAGTTTTCAGATGATTTTTTTGCATGGACTTCCATCATAACCTTCCCTCTTAACATATATAAATGATCTGAAAAGTCTCGTATCATTTCAAATAGTCCACAATTAAATTCGATATTTTTGACCGAAACTAGTGTATAATATACTATGATTTTTGACCGAAACATGCATTTTGAAAAGTTTCATAGAATCTAGTTTTCAGATGATTTTTTTGCATGGGCTTCCATAATAACCTTCCCTCTTAACATATATAAATGATCTGTCAATTCTCGTATCATTTCAAATAGTCCACAATTAAATTTTATTTTTTTGACTGAAACTAGTGTATAATATACTATGATTTTTGACCGAAACTTGCATTTCGAAAAGATTCATAGAATATAGTTTTCAGATGATTTTCTTGCATGGACTTCCATCGTAACCTGCCCTCTTACCATATATAAATGATCTGAAAAGTCTCGTATCATTTCAAATAGTCACCAATTAAATTCGATATTTTTGACCGAAACTAGTGTATAATATAATATGATTTTTGACCGAAACTTGCATTTCGAAAAGTTTCATAGAATCTAGTTTTCAGATGATTTTCTTGCATGGACTTCCATCGTAACCTTCCCTATTAACATATATAAATGATCTGTCAAGTCTCGTATCACTTCAAATAGTCCACAATTAAATTTGATTTTTTTGACCGAAACTAGTGTATAATATACTATGATTTTTGACCGAAACTTGCATTTCGAAAAGTTTCATAGAATATAGTTTTCAGATGATTTTTTTGCATGGACTTCCATCATAACCTTCCCTCTTAACATATATAAATGATCTGAAAAGTCTCGTATCATTTCAAATAGTCCCCAATTAAATTCGATATATTTGACCGAAACTAGTGTATAATATACTATGACTTTTGACCGAAACATGCATTTTGAAAAGTTTCATAGAATCTAGTTTTCAGATGATTTTTTTGCATGGGCTTCCATAATAACCTTCCCTCTTAACATATATAAATGATCTGTCAAGTCTCGTATCATTTCGAATAGTCCACAATTAAATTTGATTTTTTTGACCGAAACTAGTGCAATAATATACTATGATTTTTTACCGAAACTTGCATTTCGAAAAGTTTCATAAAATATAGTTTTCAGATGATTTTCTTGCATGGACATCCATCATAACCTTCCCTCTTCACATATATAAATGGTCTGAAAAGTCTCGTATCATTTCAAATAGTCACCAATTAAATTCGATATTTTTGACCGAAACTAGTGTATAATATAATATGATTTTTGACCGAAACTTGCATTTCGAAAAGTTTCATAGAATCTAGTTTTCAGATGATTTTCTTGCATGGACTTCCATCGTAACCTTCCCTATTAACATATATAAATGATCTGTCAAGTCTCGTATCATTTCAAATAGTCCACAATTAAATTTGATTTTTTTGACTGAAACTAGTGTATAATATACTATGATTTTTGACCGAAACTTGCATTTCGAAAAGTTTCATAGAATATTATTTTCTGATGATTTTTTTGCATGGACTTCCATCATAACCTGCCCTCTTAACATATAAAAATGATCTGAAAAGTCTCGTATCATTTCAAATAGTCACCAATTAAATTCGATATTTTTGACCGAAACTAGTGTATAATATACTATGATTTTTGACCGAAACTTGCATTTCGAAAAGTTTCATAGAATCTAGATTTCAGATGATTTTCTTGCATGGACTTCCATCGTAACCTTCCCTCTTAACATATATAAATGATCTGTCAAGTCTCGTATCATTTTAAATAGTCCACAATTAAATTTGAATTTTTTGACTGAAACTAGTGTATAATATACTATGATTTTTGACCGAAACTTGCATTTCGAAAAGTTTCATAGAATATAGTTTTCAGATGATTTTTTTGCATGGACTTCCATCATAACCTTCCCTCTTAACATATATAAATGATCTGAAAAGTCTCGTATCATTTCAAATAGTCCACAATTAAATTCGATATTTTTGACCGAAACTAGTGTATAATATACTATGATTTTTGACCGAAACATGCATTTTGAAAAGTTTCATAGAATCTAGTTTTCAGATGATTTTTTTGCATGGGCTTCCATAATAGCCTTCCCTCTTAACATATATAAATGATCTGTGAATTCTCGTATCATTTCAAATAGTCCACAATTAAATTTTATTTTTTTGACTGAAACTAGTGTATAATATACTATGATTTTTGACCGAAACTTGCATTTCGAAAAGTTTCATAGAATATAGTTTTCAGATGATTTTCTTGCATGGACTTCCATCGTAACCTGCCCTCTTACCATATATAAATGATCTGAAAAGTCTCGTATCATTTCAAATAGTCACCAATTAAATTCGATATTTTTGACCGAAACTAGTGTATAATATAATATGATTTTTGACCGAAACTTGCATTTCGAAAAGTTTCATAGAATCTAGTTTTCAGATGATTTTCTTGCATGGACTTCCATCGTAACCTTCCCTATTAACATATATAAATGATCTGTCAAGTCTCGTATCATTTCAAATAGTCCACAATTAAATTTGATTTTTTTGACCGAAACTAGTGTATAATATACTATGATTTTTGACCGAAACTTGCATTTCGAAAAGTTTCATAGAATATAGTTTTCAGATGATTTTTTTGCATGGACTTCCATCATAACCTTCCCTCTTAACATATATAAATGATCTGAAAAGTCTCGTATCATTTCAAATAGTCCCCAATTAAATTCGATATTTTTGACCGAAACTAGTGTATAATATACTATGACTTTTGACCGAAACATGCATTTTGAAAAGTTTCATAGAATCTAGTTTTCAGATGATTTTTTTGCATGGGCTTCCATAATAACCTTCCCTCTTAACATATATAAATGATCTGTCAAGTCTCGTATCATTTCGAATAGTCCACAATTAAATTTGATTTTTTTGACCGAAACTAGTGCAATAATATACTATGATTTTTTACCGAAACTTGCATTTCGAAAAGTTTCATAAAATATAGTTTTCAGATGATTTTCTTGCATGGACTTCCATCATAACCTTCCCTCTTCACATATATAAATGGTCTGAAAAGTCTCGTATCATTTCAAATAGTCACCAATTAAATTTGATATTTTTGACCGAAACTAGTGTATAATATAATATGATTTTTGACCGAAACTTGCATTTCGAAAAGTTTCATAGAATCTAGTTTTCAGATGATTTTCTTGCATGGACTTCCATCGTAACCTTCCCTATTAACATATATAAATGATCTGTCAAGTCTCGTATCATTTCAAATAGTCCACAATTAAATTTGATTTTTTTGACTGAAACTAGTGTATTACTATGATTTTTGACCGAAACTTGCATTTCGAAAAGTTTCATAGAATATTATTTTCTGATGATTTTTTTGCATGGACTTCCATCATAACCTGCCCTCTTAACATATAAAAATGATCTGAAAAGTCTCGTATCATTTCAAATAGTCACCAATTAAATTCGATATTTTTGACCGAAACTAGTGTATAATATACTATGATTTTTGACCGAAACTTGCATTTCGAAAAGTTTCATAGAATCTAGATTTCAGATGATTTTCTTGCATGGACTTCCATCGTAACCTTCCCTCTTAACATATATAAATGATCTGTCAAGTCTCGTATCATTTTAAATAGTCCACAATTAAATTTGAATTTTTTGACTGAAACTAGTGTATAATATACTATGATTTTTGACCGAAACTTGCATTTCGAAAAGTTTCATAGAATATAGTTTTCAGATGATTTTTTTGCATGGACTTCCATCATAACCTTCCCTCTTAACATATATAAATGATCTGAAAAGTCTCGTATCATTTCAAATAGTCCCCAATTAAATTCGATATTTTTGACCGAAACTAGTGTATAATATACTATGATTTTTGACCGAAACATGCATTTTGAAAAGTTTCATAGAATCTAGTTTTCAGATGATTTTTTTGCATGGGCTTCCATAATAACCTTCCCTCTTAACATATATAAATGATCTGTCAATTCTCGTATCATTTCAAATAGTCCACAATTAAATTTTATTTTTTTGACTGAAACTAGTGTATAATATACTATGATTTTTGACCGAAACTTGCATTTCGAAAAGTTTCATAGAATATAGTTTTCAGATGATTTTCTTGCATGGACTTCCATCATAACCTGCCCTCTTACCATATATAAATGATCTGAAAAGTCTCGTATCATTTCAAATAGTCACCAATTAAATTCGATATTTTTGACCGAAACTAGTGTATAATATAATATGATTTTTGACCGAAACTTGCATTTCGAAAAGTTTCATAGAATCTAGTTTTCAGATGATTTTCTTGCATGGACTTCCATCGTAACCTTCCCTATTAACATATATAAATGATCTGTCAAGTCTCGTATCATTTCAAATAGTCCACAATTAAATTTGATTTTTTTGACCGAAACTAGTGTATAATATACTATGATTTTTGACCGAAACTTGCATTTCGAAAAGTTTCATAGAATATAGTTTTCAGATGATTTTTTTGCATGAACTTCCATCATAACCTTCCCTCTTAACATATATAAATGATCTGAAAAGTCTCGTATCATTTCAAATAGTCCCCAATTAAATTCGATATTTTTGACCGAAACTAGTGTATAATATACTATGACTTTTGACCGAAACATGCATTTTGAAAAGTTTCATAGAATCTAGTTTTCAGATGATTTTTTTGCATGGGCTTCCATAATAACCTTCCCTATTAACATATATAAATGATCTGTCAAGTCTCGTATCATTTCGAATAGTCCACAATTAAATTTGATTTTTTTGACCGAAACTAGTGCAATAATATACTATGATTTTTTACCGAAACTTGCATTTCGAAAAGTTTCATAAAATATAGTTTTCAGATGATTTTCTTGCATGGACTTCCATCATAACCTTCCCTCTTCACATATATAAATGGTCTGAAAAGTCTCGTATCATTTCAAATAGTCACCAATTAAATTCGATATTTTTGACCGAAACTAGTGTATAATATAATATGATTTTTGACCGAAACTTGCATTTCGAAAAGTTTCATAGAATCTAGTTTTCAGATGATTTTCTTGCATGGACTTCCATCGTAACCTTCCCTATTAACATATATAAATGATCTGTCAAGTCTCGTATCATTTCAAATAGTCCACAATTAAATTTGATTTTTTTGACTGAAACTAGTGTATAATATACTATGATTTTTGACCGAAACTTGCATTTCGAAAAGTTTCATAGAATATTATTTTCTGATGATTTTTTTGCATGGACTTCCATCATAACCTGCCCTCTTAACATATAAAAATGATCTGAAAAGTCTCGTATCATTTCAAATAGTCACCAATTAAATTCGATATTTTTGACCGAAACTAGTGTATAATATACTATGATTTTTGACCGAAACTTGCATTTCGAAAAGTTTCATAGAATC
Source organism: Lathyrus aphaca (assembly GCA_963966055.1). Classification (NCBI taxonomy): domain Eukaryota; kingdom Viridiplantae; phylum Streptophyta; class Magnoliopsida; order Fabales; family Fabaceae; genus Lathyrus; species Lathyrus aphaca. The sequence goes on along the minus strand of OZ014520.1, from coordinate 640,531,384 downwards.
TAGATTTCAGATGATTTTCTTGCATGGACTTCCATCGTAACCTTCCCTCTTAACATATATAAATGATCTGTCAAGTCTCGTATCATTTTAAATAGTCCACAATTAAATTTGAATTTTTTGACTGAAACTAGTGTATAATATACTATGATTTTTGACCGAAACTTGCATTTCGAAAAGTTTCATAGAATATAGTTTTCAGATGATTTTTTTGCATGGACTTCCATCATAACCTTCCCTCTTAACATATATAAATGATCTGAAAAGTCTCGTATCATTTCAAATAGTCCCCAATTAAATTCGATATTTTTGACCGAAACTAGTGTATAATATACTATGATTTTTGACCGAAACATGCATTTTGAAAAGTTTCATAGAATCTAGTTTTCAGATGATTTTTTTGCATGGGCTTCCATAATAACCTTCCCTCTTAACATATATAAATGATCTGTCAATTCTCGTATCATTTCAAATAGTCCACAATTAAATTTTATTTTTTTGACTGAAACTAGTGTATAATATACTATGATTTTTGACCGAAACTTGCATTTCGAAAAGTTTCATAGAATATAGTTTTCAGATGATTTTCTTGCATGGACTTCCATCGTAACCTGCCCTCTTACCATATATAAATGATCTGAAAAGTCTCGTATCATTTCAAATAGTCACCAATTAAATTCGATATTTTTGACCGAAACTAGTGTATAATATAATATGATTTTTGACCGAAACTTGCATTTCGAAAAGTTTCATAGAATCTAGTTTTCAGATGATTTTCTTGCATGGACTTCCATCGTAACCTTCCCTATTAACATATATAAATGATCTGTCAAGTCTCGTATCATTTCAAATAGTCCACAATTAAATTTGATTTTTTTGACCGAAACTAGTGTATAATATACTATGATTTTTGACCGAAACTTGCATTTCGAAAAGTTTCATAGAATATAGTTTTCAGATGATTTTTTTGCATGGACTTCCATCATAACCTTCCCTCTTAACATATATAAATGATCTGAAAAGTCTCGTATCATTTCAAATAGTCCCCAATTAAATTCGATATTTTTGACCGAAACTAGTGTATAATATACTATGACTTTTGACCGAAACATGCATTTTGAAAAGTTTCATAGAATCTAGTTTTCAGATGATTTTTTTGCATGGGCTTCCATAATAACCTTCCCTATTAACATATATAAATGATCTGTCAAGTCTCGTATCATTTCGAATAGTCCACAATTAAATTTGATTTTTTTGACCGAAACTAGTGCAATAATAAACTATGATTTTTTACCGAAACTTGCATTTCGAAAAGTTTCATAAAATATAGTTTTCAGATGATTTTCTTGCATGGACTTCCATCATAACCTTCCCTCTTCACATATATAAATGGTCTGAAAAGTCTCGTATCATTTCAAATAGTCACCAATTAAATTCGATATTTTTGAGCGAAACTAGTGTATAATATAATATGATTTTTGACCGAAACTTGCATTTCGAAAAGTGTCATAGAATCTAGTTTTCAGATGATTTTCTTGCATGGACTTCCATCGTAACCTTCCCTATTAACATATATAAATGATCTGTCAAGTCTCGTATCATTTCAAATAGTCCACAATTAAATTTGATTTTTTTGACTGAAACTAGTGTATAATATACTATGATTTTTGACCGAAACTTGCATTTCGAAAAGTTTCATAGAATATTATTTTCTGATGATTTTTTTGCATGGACTTCCATCATAACCTGCCCTCTTAACATATAAAAATGATCTGAAAAGTCTCGTATCATTTCAAATAGTCACCAATTAAATTCGATATTTTTGACCGAAACTAGTGTATAATATACTATGATTTTTGACCGAAACTTGCATTTCGAAAAGTTTCATAGAATCTAGATTTCAGATGATTTTCTTGCATGGACTTTCCATCGTAACCTTCCCTCTTAACATATATAAATGATCTGTCAAGTCTCGTATCATTTCAAATAGTCCACAATTAAATTTGAATTTTTTGACTGAAACTAGTGTATAATATACTATGATTTTTGACCGAAACTTGCATTTCGAAAAGTTTCATAGAATATAGTTTTCAGATGATTTTTTTGCATGGACTTCCATCATAACCTTCCCTCTTAACATATATAAATGATCTGAAAAGTCTCGTATCATTTCAAATAGTCCCCAATTAAATTCGATATTTTTGACCGAAACTAGTGTATAATATACTATGATTTTTGACCGAAACATGCATTTTGAAAAGTTTCATAGAATCTAGTTTTCAGATGATTTTTTTGAATGGGCTTCCATAATAACCTTCCCTCTTAACATATATAAATGATCTGTCAAGTCTCGTATCATTTCGAATAGTCCACAATTAAATTTGATTTTTTTGACCGAAACTAGTGCAATAATATACTATGATTTTTTGACCGAAACTTGCATTTCGAAAAGTTTCATAGAATATAGTTTTCAAATGATTTTCTTGCATGGACTTCCATCATAACCTTCCCTCTTAACATATATAAATGATCTGAAAAGTCTCGTATCATTTCAAATAGTCACCAATTAAATTCGATATTTTTGACCAAAACTAGTGTATAATATAATATGATTTTTGACCGAAACTTGCATTTCGAAAAGTTTCATAGAATCTAGTTTTCAGATGATTTTCTTGCATGGACTTCCATCGTAATCTTCCCTCTTAACATATATAAATGATTTGTCAAGTCTCGTATCATTTCAAATAGTCCATAATTAAATTTGATTTTTTTGACTGAAACTAGTGTATAATATACTATGATTTTTGACCGAAACTTGCATTTCGAAAAGTTTCATAGAATATTATTTTCTGATGATTTTTTTTCATGGACTTGCATCATAACCTGCCCTCTTAACATATAAAATGATCTGAAAAGTCTCGTATCATTTCAAATAGTCACCAATTAAATTCGATATTTTTGACCGAAACTAGTGTATAATATACTATGATTTTTGACCGAAACTTGCATTTCGAAAAGTTTCATAGAATCTAGATTTCAGATGATTTTCTTGCATGGACTTCCATCGTAACCTTCCCTCTTAACATATATAAATGATCTGTCAAGTCTCGTATCATTTCAAATAGTCCACAATTAAATTTGAATTTTTTGACTGAAACTAGTGTATAATATACTATGATTTTTGACCGAAACTTGCATTTCGAAAAGTTTCATAGAATATAGTTTTCAGATGATTTTTTTGCATGGACTTCCATCATAACCTTCCCTCTTAACATATATAAATGATCTGAAAATTCTCGTATCATTTCAAATAGTCCCCAATTAAATTCGATATTTTTGACCGAAACTAGTGTATAATATACTATGATTTTTGACCGAAACATGCATTTTGAAAAGTTTCATAGAATCTAGTTTTCAGATGATTTTTTTGAATGGGCTTCCATAATAACCTTCCCTCTTAACATATATAAATGATCTGTCAAGTCTCGTATCATTTCGAATAGTCCACAATTAAATTTGATTTTTTTGACCGAAACTAGTGCAATAATATACTATGATTTTTTGACCGAAACTTGCATTTCGAAAAGTTTCATAGAATATAGTTTTCAAATGATTTTCTTGCATGGACTTCCATCATAACCTTCCCTCTTAACATATATAAATGATCTAAAAAGTCTCGTATCATTTCAAATAGTCACCAATTAAATTCGATATTTTTGACCGAAACTAGTGTATAATATAATATGATTTTTGACCGAAACTTGCATTTCGAAAAGTTTCATAGAATCTAGTTTTCAGATGATTTTCTTGCATGGACTTCCATCGTAATCTTCCCTCTTAACATATATAAATGATCTGTCAAGTCTCGTATCATTTCAAATAGTCCACAATTAAATTTGATTTTTTTGACTGAAACTAGTGTATAATATACTATGATTTTTGACCGAAACTTGCATTTCGAAAAGTTTCATAGAATATAGTTTTCAGATGATTTTTTTGCATGGACTTCCATCATAACCTGCCCTCTTAACAGATATAAATGATCTGAAAAGTATCGTATCATTTCGCATAGTGCACAATTAAATTTGATTTTTTTGACCGAAACTAGTGTATAATATACTATGATTTTTGACCGAAACTTGCATTTCGAAAAGTTCCATAGAATATAGTTTTCAGATGATTTTTTTGCATGGACTTCCATCATAACCTTCCCTCTTAACATATATAAATGATCTGAAAAGTCTCGTATCATTTCAAATAGTCCCCAATTAAATTCGATATTTTTGACCGAAACTAGTGTATAATATACTATGACTTTTGACCGAAACATGCATTTTGAAAAGTTTCATAGAATCTAGTTTTCAGATGATTTTTTTGCATGGGCTTCCATAATAACCTTCCCTCTTAACATATATAAATGATCTGTCAAGTCTCGTATCATTTCGAATAGTCCACAATTAAATTTGATTTTTTTGACCGAAACTAGTGCAATAATATACTATGATTTTTGACCGAAACATGCATTTCGAAAAGTTTCATAAAATATAGTTTTCAGATGATTTTCTTGCATGGACTTCCATCATAACCTTCCCTCTTAACATATATAAATGATCTGAAAAGTCTTGTATCATTTCAAATAGTCACCAATTAAATTCGATATTTTTGACCGAAACTAGTGTATAATATAATATGATTTTTGACCGAAACATGCATTTCGAAAAGTTTCATAGAATCTAGTTTTCAGATGATTTTCTTGCATGGACTTCCATCGTAACCTTCCCTATTAACATATATAAATGATCTGTCAAGTCTCGTATCATTTCAAATAGTCCACAATTAAATTTGATTTTTTTGACTGAAACTAGTGTATAATATACTATGATTTTTGACCGAAACTTGCTTTTCGAAAAGTTTCATAGAATATTATTTTCTGATGATTTTTTTGCATGGACTTCCATCATAACCTGCCCTCTTAACATATAAAAATGATCTGAAAAGTCTCGTATCATTTCAAATAGTCACCAATTAAATTCGATATTTTTGAAGGAACTAGTGTATAATATACTATGATTTTTGACCGAAACTTGCATTTCGAAAAGTTTCATAGAATCTAGATTTCAGATGATTTTCTTGCATGGACTTCCATCGTAACCTTCCCTCTTAACATATATAAATGATCTGTCAAGTCTCGTATCATTTTAAATAGTCCACAATTAAATTTGAATTTTTTGACTGAAACTAGTGTATAATATACTATGATTTTTGACCGAAACTTGCATTTCGAAAAGTTTCATAGAATATAGTTTTCAGATGATTTTTTTGCATGGACTTCCATCATAACCTTCCCTCTTAACATATATAAATGATCTGAAAAGTCTCGTATCATTTCAAATAGTCCCCAATTAAATTCGATATTTTTGACCGAAACTAGTGTATAATATACTATGACTTTTGACCGAAACATGCATTTTGAAAAGTTTCATAGAATCTAGTTTTCAGATGATTTTTTTGCATGGGCTTCCATAATAACCTTCCCTCTTAACATATATAAATGATCTGTCAAGTCTCGTATCATTTCGAATAGTCCACAATTAAATTTGATTTTTTTGACCGAAACTAGTGCAATAATATACTATGATTTTTGACCGAAACATGCATTTCGAAAAGTTTCATAAAATATAGTTTTCAGATGATTTTCTTGCATGGACTTCCATCATAACCTTCCCTCTTAACATATATAAATGATCTGAAAAGTCTTGTATCATTTCAAATAGTCACCAATTAAATTCGATATTTTTGACCGAAACTAGTGTATAATATAATATGATTTTTGACCGAAACATGCATTTCGAAAAGTTTCATAGAATCTAGTTTTCAGATGATTTTCTTGCATGGACTTCCATCGTAACCTTCCCTATTAACATATATAAATGATCTGTCAAGTCTCGTATCATTTCAAATAGTCCACAATTAAATTTGATTTTTTTGACTGAAACTAGTGTATAATATACTATGATTTTTGACCGAAACTTGCTTTTCGAAAAGTTTCATAGAATATTATTTTCTGATGATTTTTTTGCATGGACTTCCATCATAACCTGCCCTCTTAACATATAAAAATGATCTGAAAAGTCTCGTATCATTTCAAATAGTCACCAATTAAATTCGATATTTTTGAAGGAACTAGTGTATAATATACTATGATTTTTGACCGAAACTTGCATTTCGAAAAGTTTCATAGAATCTAGATTTCAGATGATTTTCTTGCATGGACTTCCATCGTAACCTTCCCTCTTAACATATATAAATGATCTGTCAAGTCTCGTATCATTTTAAATAGTCCACAATTAAATTTGAATTTTTTGACTGAAACTAGTGTATAATATACTATGATTTTTGACCGAAACTTGCATTTCGAAAAGTTTCATAGAATATAGTTTTCAGATGATTTTTTTGCATGGACTTCCATCATAACCTTCCCTCTTAACATATATAAATGATCTGAAAAGTCTCGTATCATTTCAAATAGTCCCCAATTAAATTCGATATTTTTGACCGAAACTAGTGTATAATATACTATGATTTTTGACCGAAACATGCATTTTTAAAGTTTCATAGAATCTAGTTTTCAGATGATTTTTTTGCATGGGCTTCCATAATAACCTTCCCTCTTAACATATATAAATGATCTGTCAAGTCTCGTATCATTTCGAATAGTCCACAATTAAATTTGATTTTTTTGACCGAAACTAGTGCAATAATATACTATGATTTTTGACCGAAACTTGCATTTCGAAAAGTTTCATAAAATATAGTTTTCAGATGATTTTCTTGCATGGACTTCCATCATAACCTTCCCTCTTAACATATATAAATGATCTGAAAAGTCTCGTATCATTTCAAATAGTCACCAATTAAATTCGATATTTTTGACCGAAACTAGTGTATAATATAATATGATTTTTGACCGAAACTTGCATTTCGAAAAGTTTCATAGAATCTAGTTTTCAGATGATTTTCTTGCATGGACTTCCATCGTAACCTTCCCTATTAACATATATAAATGATCTGTCAAGTCTCGTATCATTTCAAATAGTCCACAATGAAATTTGATTTTTTTGACTGAAACTAGTGTATAATATACTATGATTTTTGACCGAAACTTGCATTTCGAAAAGTTTCATAGAATATTATTTTCTGATGATTTTTTTGCATGGACTTCCATCATAACCTGCCCTCTTAACATATAAAAATGATCTGAAAAGTCTCGTATCATTTCAAATAGTCACCAATTAAATTCGATATTTTTGACCGAAACTAGTGTATAATATACTATGATTTTTGACCGAAACTTGCATTTCGAAAAGTTTCATAAAATCTAGATTTCAGATGATTTTCTTGCATGGACTTCCATCGTAACCTTCCCTCTTAACATATATAAATGATCTGTCAAGTCTCGTATCATTTTAAATAGTCCACAATTAAATTTGAATTTTTTGACTGAAACTAGTGTATAATATACTATGATTTTTGACCGAAACTTGCATTTCGAAAAGTTTCATAGAATATAGTTTTCAGATGATTTTTTTGCATGGACTTCCATCATAACCTTCCCTCTTAACATATATAAATGATCTGAAAAGTCTCGTATCATTTCAAATAGTCCCCAATTAAATTCGATATTTTTGACCGAAACTAGTGTATAATATACTATGATTTTTGACCGAAACATGCATTTTGAAAAGTTTCATAGAATCTAGTTTTCAGATGATTTTTTTGCATGGGCTTCCATAATAACCTTCCCTCTTAACATATATAAATGATCTGTCAATTCTCGTATCATTTCAAATAGTCCACAATTAAATTTTATTTTTTTGACTGAAACTAGTGTATAATATACTATGATTTTTGACCGAAACTTGCATTTCGAAAAGTTTCATAGAATATAGTTTTCAGATGATTTTCTTGCATGGACTTCCATCATAACCTTCCCTCTTAACATATATAAATGATCTGAAAAGTCTCGTATCATTTCAAATAGTCACCAATTAAATTCGATATTTTTGACCGAAACTAGTGTATAATATACTATGATTTTTGACCGAAACTTGCATTTCGAAAAGTTTCATAGAATCTAGTTTTCAGATGATTTTCTTGCATAGACTTCCATCGTAACCTTCCATCTTAACATATATAAATGATCTGTCAAGTCTCGTATCATTTCAAATAGTCCACAATTAAATTTGATTTTTTTGACTGAAACTAGTGTATAATATACTATGATTTTTGACCGAAACTTGCATTTCGAAAAGTTTCATAGAATATTATTTTTAGATGATTTTTTTGCATGGACTTCCATCATAACCTTCCCTCTTAACTTATAAAAATGATCTGAAAAGTCTCGTATCATTTCAAATAGTCACCAATTAAATTCGACATTTTTGACCGAAACTAGTGTATAATATACTATGATTTTTGACCGAAACATGCATTTTGAAAAGTTTCATAGAATCTAGTTTTCAGATGATTTTTTTGCATGGGCTTCCGTAATAACCTTCGCTCTTAACATATATAAATGATCTGTCAATTCTCGTATCATTTCAAATAGTCCACAATTAAATTTGATTTTTTTGACCGAAACTAGTGTATAATATACTATGATTTTTGACCGAAACTTGCATTTCGAAAAGTTTCATAGAATATAGTTTTCAGATGATTTTTTTGCATGGACTTCCATCATAACCTTCCCTCTTAACATATATAAATGATCTGAAAAGTCTCGTATCATTTCAAATAGTCCCCAATTAAATTCGATATTTTTGACCGAAACTAGTGTATAATATACTATGACTTTTGACCGAAACATGCATTTTGAAAAGTTTCATAGAATCTAGTTTTCAGATGATTTTTTTGCATGGGCTTCCATAATAACCTTCCCTCTTAACATATATAAATGATCTGTCAAGTCTCGTATCATTTCGAATAGTCCACAATTAAATTTGATTTTTTTGACCGAAACTAGTGCAATAATATACTATGATTTTTGACCGAAACTTGCATTTCGAAAAGTTTCATAAAATATAGTTTTCAGATGATTTTCTTGCATGGACTTCCATCATATCCTTCCCTCTTAACATATATAAATGATCTGAAAAGTCTCGTAACATTTCAAATAGTCACCAATTAAATTCGATATTTTTGACCGAAACTAGTGTATAATATAATATGATTTTTGACCGAAACATGCATTTCGAAAAGTTTCATAGAATCTAGTTTTCAGATGATTTTCTTGCATGGACTTCCATCGTAACCTTCCCTATTAACATATATAAATGATCTGTCAAGTCTCGTATCATTTCAAATAGTCCACAATTAAATTTCATTTTTTTGACTGAAACTAGTGTATAATATACTATGATTTTTGACTGAAACTTGCATTTCGAAAAGTTTCATAGAATATTATTTTCTGATGATTTTTTTGCATGGACTTCCATCATAACCTGCCCTCTTAACATATAAAAATGATCTGAAAAGTCTCGTATCATTTCAAATAGTCACCAATTAAATTCGATATTTTTGACCGAAACTAGTGTATAATATACTATGATTTTTGACCGAAACTTGCATTTCGAAAAGTTTCATAAAATCTAGATTTCAGATGATTTTCTTGCATGGACTTCCATCGTAACCTTCCCTCTTAACATATATAAATGATCTGTCAAGTCTCGTATCATTTTAAATAGTCCACAATTAAATTTGAATTTTTTGACTGAAACTAGTGTATAATATACTATGATTTTTGACCGAAACTTGCATTTCGAAAAGTTTCATAGAATATAGTTTTCAGATGATTTTTTTGCATGGACTTCCCTCATAACCTTCCCTCTTAACATATATAAATGATCTGAAAAGTCTCGTATCATTTCAAATAGTCCCCAATTAAATTCGATATTTTTGACCGAAACTAGTGTATAATATACTATGATTTTTGACCGAAACATGCATTTTGAAAAGTTTCATAGAATCTAGTTTTCAGATGATTTTTTTGCATGGGCTTCCATAATAACCTTCCCTCTTAACATATATAAATGATCTGTCAATTCTCGTATCATTTCAAATAGTCCACAATTAAATTTTATTTTTTTGACTGAAACTAGTGTATAATATACTATGATTTTTGACCGAAAATTGCATTTCGAAAAGTTTCATAGAATATAGTTTTCAGATGATTTTCTTGCATGGACTTCCATCGTAACCTACCCTCTTACCATATATAAATGATCTGAAAAGTCTCGTATCATTTCAAATAGTTCCCAATTAAATTCGATATTTTTGACCGAAAATAATGTATAATATACTATGATTTTTTACCGAAACTTGCATTTCGAAAAGTTTCATAGAATATAGTTTTCAGATTATTTTCTTGCATGGACTTCCATCATAACCTTCCCTCTTAACATATATAAATGATCTGAAAAGTCTCGTATCATTTCAAATAGTCACCAATTAAATTCGATATTTTTGACCGAAACTAGTGTATAATATACTATGATTTTTGACCGAAACTTGCATTTCGAAAAGTTTCATAGAATCTAGTTTTCAGATGATTTTCTTGCATAGACTTCCATCGTAACCTTCCATCTTAACATATATAAATGATCTGTCAAGTCTCGTATCATTTCAAATAGTCCACAATTAAATTTGATTTTTTTGACTGAAACTAGTGTATAATATACTATGATTTTTGACCGAAACTTGCATTTCGAAAAGTTTCATAGAATATTATTTTTAGATGATTTTTTTGCATGGACTTCCATCATAACCTTCCCTCTTAACTTATAAAAATGATCTGAAAAGTCTCGTATCATTTCAAATAGTCACCAATTAAATTCGACATTTTTGACCGAAACTAGTGTATAATATACTATGATTTTTGACCGAAACATGCATTTTGAAAAGTTTCATAGAATCTAGTTTTTAGATGATTTTTTAGCATGGGCTTCCGTAATAACCTTCGCTCTTAACATATATAAATGATCTGTCAATTCTCGTATCATTTCAAATAGTCCACAATTAAATTTGATTTTTTTGACCGAAACTAGTGTATAATATACTATGATTTTTGACCGAAACTTGCATTTCGAAAAGTTTCATAGAATATAGTTTTCAGATGATTTTTTTGCATGGACTTCCATCATAACCTTCCCTCTTAACATATATAAATGATCTGAAAAGTCTCGTATCATTTCAAATAGTCCCCAATTAAATTCGATATTTTTGACCGAAAATTGTGTATAATATACTATGACTTTTGACCGAAACATGCATTTTGAAAAGTTTCATAGAATCTAGTTTTCAGATGATTTTTTTGCATGGGCTTCCATAATAACCTTCCCTCTTAACATATATAAATGATCTGTCAAGTCTCATATCATTTCGAATAGTCCACAATTAAATTTGATTTTTTTGACTGAAACTAGTGCAATAATATACTATGATTTTTGACCGAAACTTGCATTTCGAAAAGTTTCATAAAATATAGTTTTCAGATGATTTTCTTGCATGGACTTCCATCATAACCTTCCCTCTTAACATATATAAATGATCTGAAAAGTCTCGTATCATTTCAAATAGTCACCAATTAAATTCGATATTTTTGACCGAAACTAGTGTATAATATAATATGATTTTTGACCGAAACTTGCATTTCGAAAAGTTTCATAGAATCTAGTTTTCAGATGATTTTCTTGCATGGACTTCCATCGTAACCTTCCCTATTAACATATATAAATGATCTGTCAAGTCTCGTATCATTTCAAATAGTCCACAATTAAATTTCATTTTTTTGACTGAAACTAGTGTATAATATACTATGATTTTTGACCGAAACTTGCATTTCGAAAAGTTTCATAGAATATTATTTTCTGATGATTTTTTTACATGGACTTCCATCATAACCTGCCCTCTTAACATATAAAAATGATCTGAAAAGTCTCGTATCATTTCAAATAGTCACCAATTAAATTCGATATTTTTGACCGAAACTAGTGTATAATATACTATGATTTTTGACCGAAACTTGCATTTCGAAAAGTTTCATAGAATCTAGATTTCAGATGATTTTCTTGCATGGACTTCCATCGTAACCTTCCCTCTTAACATATATAAATGATCTGTCAAGTCTCGTATCATTTCAAATAGTCCACAATTAAATTTGAATTTTTTGACTGAAACTAGTGTATAATATACTATGATTTTTGACCGAAACTTGCATTTCGAAAAGTTTCATAGAATATAGTTTTCAGATGATTTTTTTGCATGGACTTCCATCATAACCTTCCCTCTTAACATATATAAATGATTTGAAAAGTCTCGTATCATTTCAAATAGTCCCCAATTAAATTCGATATTTTTGACCGAAACTAGTGTATAATATACTATGATTTTTGACCGAAACATGCATTTTGAAAAGTTTCATAGAATCTAGTTTTCAGATGATTTTTTTGAATGGGCTTCCATAATAACCTTCCCTCTTAACATATATAAATGATCTGTCAAGTCTCGTATCATTTCGAATAGTCCACAATTAAATTTGATTTTTTTGACCGAAACTAGTGCAATAATATACTATGATTTTTTGACCGAAACTTGCATTTCGAAAAGTTTCATAGAATATAGTTTTCAAATGATTTTCTTGCATGGACTTCCATCATAACCTTCCCCCTTAACATATATAAATGATCTGAAAAGTCTCGTATCATTTCAAATAGTCACCAATTAAATTCGATATTTTTGACCGAAACTAGTGTATAATATAATATGATTTTTGACCGAAACTTGCATTTCGAAAAGTTTCATAGAATCTAGTTTTCAGATGATTTTCTTGCATGGACTTCCATCGTAATCTTCCCTCTTAACATATATAAATGATCTGTCAAGTCTCATATCATTTCAAATAGTCCACAATTAAATTTGATTTTTTTGACTGAAACTAGTGTATAATATACTATGATTTTTGACCGAAACTTGCATTTCGAAAAGTTTCATAGAATATTATTTTTAGATGATTTTTTTGCATGGACTTCCATCATAACCTTCCCTCTTAACTTATAAAAATGATCTGAAAAGTCTCGTATCATTTCAAATAGTCACCAATTAAATTCGACATTTTTGACCGAAACTAGTGTATAATATACTATGATTTTTGACCGAAACATGCATTTTGAAAAGTTTCATAGAATCTAGTTTTCAGATGATTTTTTTGCATGGGCTTCCGTAATAACCTTCGCTCTTAACATATATAAATGATCTGTCAATTCTCGTATCATTTCAAATAGTCCACAATTAAATTTGATTTTTTTGACCGAAACTAGTGTATAATATACTATGATTTTTGACCGAAACTTGCATTTCGAAAAGTTTCATAGAATATAGTTTTCAGATGATTTTTTTGCATGGACTTCCATCATAACCTTCCCTCTTAACATATATAAATGATCTGAAAAGTCTCGTATCATTTCAAATAGTCCCCAATTAAATTCGATATTTTTGACCGAAACTAGTGTATAATATACTATGACTTTTGACCGAAACATGCATTTTGAAAAGTTTCATAGAATCTAGTTTTCAGATGATTTTTTTGCATGGGCTTCCATAATAACCTTCCCTCTTAACATATATAAATGATCTGTCAAGTCTCGTATCATTTCGAATAGTCCACAATTAAATTTGATTTTTTTGACCGAAACTAGTGCAATAATATACTATGATTTTTGACCGAAACTTGCATTTCGAAAAGTTTCATAAAATATAGTTTTCAGATGATTTTCTTGCATGGACTTCCATCATATCCTTCCCTCTTAACATATATAAATGATCTGAAAAGTCTCGTAACATTTCAAATAGTCACCAATTAAATTCGATATTTTTGACCGAAACTAGTGTATAATATAATATGATTTTTGACCGAAACATGCATTTCGAAAAGTTTCATAGAATCTAGTTTTCAGATGATTTTCTTGCATGGACTTCCATCGTAACCTTCCCTATTAACATATATAAATGATCTGTCAAGTCTCGTATCATTTCAAATAGTCCACAATTAAATTTCATTTTTTTGACTGAAACTAGTGTATAATATACTATGATTTTTGACTGAAACTTGCATTTCGAAAAGTTTCATAGAATATTATTTTCTGATGATTTTTTTGCATGGACTTCCATCATAACCTGCCCTCTTAACATATAAAAATGATCTGAAAAGTCTCGTATCATTTCAAATAGTCACCAATTAAATTCGATATTTTTGACCGAAACTAGTGTATAATATACTATGATTTTTGACCGAAACTTGCATTTCGAAAAGTTTCATAAAATCTAGATTTCAGATGATTTTCTTGCATGGACTTCCATCGTAACCTTCCCTCTTAACATATATAAATGATCTGTCAAGTCTCGTATCATTTTAAATAGTCCACAATTAAATTTGAATTTTTTGACTGAAACTAGTGTATAATATACTATGATTTTTGACCGAAACTTGCATTTCGAAAAGTTTCATAGAATATAGTTTTCAGATGATTTTTTTGCATGGACTTCCCTCATAACCTTCCCTCTTAACATATATAAATGATCTGAAAAGTCTCGTATCATTTCAAATAGTCCCCAATTAAATTCGATATTTTTGACCGAAACTAGTGTATAATATACTATGATTTTTGACCGAAACATGCATTTTGAAAAGTTTCATAGAATCTAGTTTTCAGATGATTTTTTTGCATGGGCTTCCATAATAACCTTCCCTCTTAACATATATAAATGATCTGTCAATTCTCGTATCATTTCAAATAGTCCACAATTAAATTTTATTTTTTTGACTGAAACTAGTGTATAATATACTATGATTTTTGACCGAAAATTGCATTTCGAAAAGTTTCATAGAATATAGTTTTCAGATGATTTTCTTGCATGGACTTCCATCGTAACCTACCCTCTTACCATATATAAATGATCTGAAAAGTCTCGTATCATTTCAAATAGTTCCCAATTAAATTCGATATTTTTGACCGAAAATAATGTATAATATACTATGATTTTTTACCGAAACTTGCATTTCGAAAAGTTTCATAGAATATAGTTTTCAGATTATTTTCTTGCATGGACTTCCATCATAACCTTCCCTCTTAACATATATAAATGATCTGAAAAGTCTCGTATCATTTCAAATAGTCACCAATTAAATTCGATATTTTTGACCGAAACTAGTGTATAATATACTATGATTTTTGACCGAAACTTGCATTTCGAAAAGTTTCATAGAATCTAGTTTTCAGATGATTTTCTTGCATAGACTTCCATCGTAACCTTCCATCTTAACATATATAAATGATCTGTCAAGTCTCGTATCATTTCAAATAGTCCACAATTAAATTTGATTTTTTTGACTGAAACTAGTGTATAATATACTATGATTTTTGACCGAAACTTGCATTTCGAAAAGTTTCATAGAATATTATTTTTAGATGATTTTTTTGCATGGACTTCCATCATAACCTTCCCTCTTAACTTATAAAAATGATCTGAAAAGTCTCGTATCATTTCAAATAGTCACCAATTAAATTCGACATTTTTGACCGAAACTAGTGTATAATATACTATGATTTTTGACCGAAACATGCATTTTGAAAAGTTTCATAGAATCTAGTTTTTAGATGATTTTTTAGCATGGGCTTCCGTAATAACCTTCGCTCTTAACATATATAAATGATCTGTCAATTCTCGTATCATTTCAAATAGTCCACAATTAAATTTGATTTTTTTGACCGAAACTAGTGTATAATATACTATGATTTTTGACCGAAACTTGCATTTCGAAAAGTTTCATAGAATATAGTTTTCAGATGATTTTTTTGCATGGACTTCCATCATAACCTTCCCTCTTAACATATATAAATGATCTGAAAAGTCTCGTATCATTTCAAATAGTCCCCAATTAAATTCGATATTTTTGACCGAAAATTGTGTATAATATACTATGACTTTTGACCGAAACATGCATTTTGAAAAGTTTCATAGAATCTAGTTTTCAGATGATTTTTTTGCATGGGCTTCCATAATAACCTTCCCTCTTAACATATATAAATGATCTGTCAAGTCTCATATCATTTCGAATAGTCCACAATTAAATTTGATTTTTTTGACTGAAACTAGTGCAATAATATACTATGATTTTTGACCGAAACTTGCATTTCGAAAAGTTTCATAAAATATAGTTTTCAGATGATTTTCTTGCATGGACTTCCATCATAACCTTCCCTCTTAACATATATAAATGATCTGAAAAGTCTCGTATCATTTCAAATAGTCACCAATTAAATTCGATATTTTTGACCGAAACTAGTGTATAATATAATATGATTTTTGACCGAAACTTGCATTTCGAAAAGTTTCATAGAATCTAGTTTTCAGATGATTTTCTTGCATGGACTTCCATCGTAACCTTCCCTATTAACATATATAAATGATCTGTCAAGTCTCGTATCATTTCAAATAGTCCACAATTAAATTTCATTTTTTTGACTGAAACTAGTGTATAATATACTATGATTTTTGACCGAAACTTGCATTTCGAAAAGTTTCATAGAATATTATTTTCTGATGATTTTTTTACATGGACTTCCATCATAACCTGCCCTCTTAACATATAAAAATGATCTGAAAAGTCTCGTATCATTTCAAATAGTCACCAATTAAATTCGATATTTTTGACCGAAACTAGTGTATAATATACTATGATTTTTGACCGAAACTTGCATTTCGAAAAGTTTCATAGAATCTAGATTTCAGATGATTTTCTTGCATGGACTTCCATCGTAACCTTCCCTCTTAACATATATAAATGATCTGTCAAGTCTCGTATCATTTCAAATAGTCCACAATTAAATTTGAATTTTTTGACTGAAACTAGTGTATAATATACTATGATTTTTGACCGAAACTTGCATTTCGAAAAGTTTCATAGAATATAGTTTTCAGATGATTTTTTTGCATGGACTTCCATCATAACCTTCCCTCTTAACATATATAAATGATTTGAAAAGTCTCGTATCATTTCAAATAGTCCCCAATTAAATTCGATATTTTTGACCGAAACTAGTGTATAATATACTATGATTTTTGACCGAAACATGCATTTTGAAAAGTTTCATAGAATCTAGTTTTCAGATGATTTTTTTGAATGGGCTTCCATAATAACCTTCCCTCTTAACATATATAAATGATCTGTCAAGTCTCGTATCATTTCGAATAGTCCACAATTAAATTTGATTTTTTTGACCGAAACTAGTGCAATAATATACTATGATTTTTTGACCGAAACTTGCATTTCGAAAAGTTTCATAGAATATAGTTTTCAAATGATTTTCTTGCATGGACTTCCATCATAACCTTCCCCCTTAACATATATAAATGATCTGAAAAGTCTCGTATCATTTCAAATAGTCACCAATTAAATTCGATATTTTTGACCGAAACTAGTGTATAATATAATATGATTTTTGACCGAAACTTGCATTTCGAAAAGTTTCATAGAATCTAGTTTTCAGATGATTTTCTTGCATGGACTTCCATCGTAATCTTCCCTCTTAACATATATAAATGATCTGTCAAGTCTCATATCATTTCAAATAGTCCACAATTAAATTTGATTTTTTTGACTGAAACTAGTGTATAATATACTATGATTTTTGACCGAAACTTGCATTTCGAAAAGTTTTATAGAATATAGTTTTCAGATGATTTTTTTGCATGGACTTCCATCATAACCTGCCCTCTTAACAGATATAAATGATCTGAAAAGTATCGTATCATTTCGAATAGTCCACAATTAAATTTGATTTTTTTGACCGAAACTAGTGTATAATATACTATGATTTTTGACCGAAACTTGCATTTCGAAAAGTTCCATAGAATATAGTTTTCAGATGATTTTTTTGCATGGACTTCCATCATAACCTTCCCTCTTAACATATATAAATGATCTGAAAAGTCTCGTATCATTTAAAATAGTCCCCAATTAAATTCGATATTTTTGACCGAAACTAGTGTATAATATACTATGACTTTTGACCGAAACATGCATTTTGAAAAGTTTCATAGAATCTAGTTTTCAGATGATTTTTTTGCATGGGCTTCCATAATAACCTTCCCTCTTAACATATATAAATGATCTGTCAAGTCTCGTATCATTTCAAATAGTCAACAATTAAATTTGATTTTTTTGACCGAAACTAGTGCAATAATATACTATGATTTTTGACCGAAACTTGCATTTCGAAAAGTTTCATAAAATATAGTTTTCAGATGATTTTCTTGCATGGACTTCCATCATAACCTTCCCTCTTAACATATATAAATGATCTAAAAAGTCTCGTATCATTTCAAATAGTCACCAATTAAATTCGATATTTTTGACCGAAACTAGTGTATAATATAATTTGATTTTTGACCGAAACTTGCATTTCGAAAAGTTTCATAGAATCTAGTTTTCAGATGATTTTCTTGCATGGACTTCCATCGTAACCTTCCCTATTAACATATATAAATGATCTGTCAAGTCTCGTCTCATTTCAAATAGTCCACAATTAAATTTCATTTTTTTGACTGAAACTAGTGTATAATATACTATGATTTTTGACCGAAACTTGCATTTCGAAAAGTTTCATAGAATATTATTTTCTGATGATTTTTTTACATGGACTTCCATCATAACCTGCCCTATTAACATATAAAAATGATCTGAAAAGTCTCGTATCATTTCAAATAGTCACCAATTAAATTCGATATTTTTGACCGAAACTAGTGTATAATATACTATGATTTTTGACCGAAACTTGCATTTCGAAAAGTTACATAGAATCTAGATTTCAGATGATTTTCTTGCATGGATATCCATCGTAACCTTCCCTCTTAACATATATAAATGATCTGTCAAGTCTCGTATCATTTCAAATAGTCCACAATTAAATTTGAATTTTTTGACTGAAACTAGTGTATAATATACTATGATTTTTGACCGAAACTTGCATTTCGAAAAGTTTCATAGAATATAGTTTTCAGATGATTTTTTTGCATGGACTTCCATCATAACCTTCCCTCTTAACATATATAAATGATCTGAAAAGTCTCGTATCATTTCAAATAGTCCCCAATTAAATTCGATATTTTTGACCGAAACTAGTGTATAATATACTATGATTTTTGACCGAAACATGCATTTTGAAAAGTTTCATAGAATCTAGTTTTCAGATGATTTTTTTGAATGGGCTTCCATAATAACCTTCCATCTTAACATATATAAATGATCTGTCAAGTCTCGTATCATTTCGAATAGTCCACAATTAAATTTGATTTTTTTGACCGAAACTAGTGCAATAATATACTATGATTTTTTGACCGAAACTTGCATTTCGAAAAGTTTCATAGAATATAGTTTTCAAATGATTTTCTTGCATGGACTTCCATCATAACCTTCCTTCTTAACATATATAAATGATCTGAAAAGTCTCGTATCATTTCAAATAGTCACCAATTAAATTCGATATTTTTGACCGAAACTAGTGTATAATATAATATGATTTTTGACCGAAACTTGCATTTCGAAAAGTTTCATAGAATCTAGTTTTCAGATGATTTTCTTGCATGGACTTCCATCGTAATCTTCCCTCTTAACATATATAAATGATCTGTCAAGTCTCATATCATTTCAAATAGTCCACAATTAAATTTGATTTTTTTGACTAAAACTAGTGTATAATATACTATGATTTTTGACCGAAACTTGCATTTCGAAAAGTTTTATAGAATATAGTTTTCAGATGATTTTTTTGCATGGACTTCCATCATAACCTGCCCTCTTAACAGATATAAATGATCTGAAAAGTATCGTATCATTTCGAATAGTCCACAATTAAATTTGATTTTTTTGACCGAAACTAGTGTATAATATACTATGATTTTTGACCGAAACTTGCATTTCGAAAAGTTCCATAGAATATAGTTTTCAGATGATTTTCTTGCATGGACTTCCATCATAACCTTCCCTCTTAACATATATAAATGATCTGAAAAGTCTCGTATCATTTAAAATAGTCCCCAATTAAATTCGATATTTTTGACCGAAACTAGTGTATAATATACTATGACTTTTGACCGAAACATGCATTTTGAAAAGTTTCATAGAATCTAGTTTTCAGATGATTTTTTTGCATGGGCTTCCATAATAACCTTCCCTCTTAACATATATAAATGATCTGTCAAGTCTCGTATCATTTCGAATAGTCCACAATTAAATTTGATTTTTTTGACCGAAACTAGTGCAATAATATACTATGATTTTTGACCGAAACTTGCATTTCGAAAAGTTTCATAAAATATAGTTTTCAGATGATTTTCTTGCATGGACTTCCATCATAACCTTCCCTCTTAACATATATAAATGATCTGAAAAGTCTCGTATCATTTCAAATAGTCACCAATTAAATTCGATATTTTTGACCGAAACTAGTGTATAATATAATATGATTTTTGACCGAAACTTGCATTTCGAAAAGTTTCATAGAATCTAGTTTTCAGATGATTTTCTTGCATGGATTTCCATCGTAACCTTCCCTATTAACATATATAAATGATCTGTCAAGTCTCGTATCATTTCAAATAGTCCACAATTAAATTTGATTTTTTTGACTGAAACTAGTGTATAATATACTATGATTTTTGACCGAAACTTGCATTTCGAAAAGTTTCATAGAATATTATTTTCTGATGATTTTTTTGCATGGACTTCCATCATAACCTGCCCTCTTAACATATAAAAATGATCTGAAAAGTCTCGTATCATTTCAAATAGTCACCAATTAAATTCGATATTTTTGACCGAAACTAGTGTATAATATACTATGATTTTTGACCGAAACTTGCATTTCGAAAAGTTTCATAGAATCTAGATTTCAGATGATTTTCTTGCATGGACTTCCATCGTAACCTTCCCTCTTAACATATATAAATGATCTGTCAAGTCTCGTATCATTTTAAATAGTCCACAATTAAATTTGAATTTTTTGACTGAAACTAGTGTATAATATACTATGATTTTTGACCGAAACATGCATTTCGAAAAGTTTCATAGAATATAGTTTTCAGATGATTTTTTTGCATAGACTTCCATCATAACCTTCCCTCTTAACATATATAAATGATCTGAAAAGTCTCGTATCATTTCAAATAGTCCCCAATTAAATTCGATATTTTTGACAGAAACTAGTGTATAATATACTATGATTTTTGACCGAAACATGCATTTTGAAAAGTTTCATAGAATCTAGTTTTCAGATGATTTTTTTGCATGGGCTTCCATAATAACCTTCCCTCTTAACATATATAAATGATCTGTCAATTCTCGTATCATTTCAAATAGTCCACAATTAAATTTTATTTTTTTGACTGAAACTAGTGTATAATATACTATGATTTTTGACCGAAACTTGCATTTCGAAAAGTTTCATAGAATATAGTTTTCAGATGATTTTCTTGCATGGACTTCCATCGTAACCTGCCGTCTTAACATATATAAATGATCTGAAAAGTCTCGTATTATTTCAAATAGTTCCCAATTAAATTCGATATTTTTGACCGAAACTAGTGTATAATATACTATGATTATTTACCGAAACATGCATTTCGAAAAGTTTCATAGAATATAGTTTTCAGATGATTTTCTTGCATAGACTTCCATCGTAACCTTCCCTCTTAACATATATAAATGATTTGTCAAGTCTCGTATCATTTCAAATAGTCCACAATTAAATTTGATTTTTTTGACCGAAACTAGTGTATAATATACTATGATTTTTGACCGAAACTTGCATTTCGAAAAGTTTCATAGAATATTATTTTTAGATGATTTTTTTGCATGGACTTCCATTATAACCTTCCCTCTTAACATATAAAAATGATCTGAAAAGTCTCGTATCATTTCAAATAGTCACCAATTAAATTCGACATTTTTGACCGAAACTAGTGTATAATATACTATGATTTTTGACCGAAACTTACATTTCGAAAAGTTTCATAGAATCTAGTTTTCAGATGATTTTCTTGCATGGGCTTCCATCAAAACCTTCCCTCTTAACATATATAAATGATCTGAAAAGTCTCGTATCATTTCAAATAGTCACCAATTAAATTCGATATTTTTGACCGAAACTAGTGTATAATATACTATGATTTTTGACCTAAACATGCATTTTGAAAAGTCTCATAGAATCTAGTTTTCAGATTATTTTTTTGCATGGGCTTCCATAATAACCTTCCCTCTTAACATATATAAATGATCTGTCAAGTCTCGTATCATTTCAAATAGTCCACAATTAAATTTGATTTTTTTGACTGAAACTAGTGTATAATATACTATGATTTTTGACCGAAACTTGAATTTCGAAAAGTTTCATAGAATATAGTTTTCAGATGATTTTTTTGCATGGACTTCCATCGTAACCTGCCCTCTTAACATATATAAATGATCTGAAAAGTCACTTATCATTTCAAATAGTTCCCAATTAAATTCGATATTTTTGACCGAAACTAGTGTATAATATACTATGATTTTTGACCGAAACTTGCATTTCGAAAAGTTTCATAGAATATAGTTTTCAGATGATTTTCTTGCATGGACTTCCATCATAACCTTCCCTCTTAACATATATAAATGATCTGAAAAGTCTCGTATCATTTCAAATAGTCACCAATTAAATTCGATATTTTTGACCGAAACTAGTGTATAATATACTATGATTTTTTACTGAAACTTGCATTTCAAAAAGTTTCATAGAATCTAGTTTTCAGATGATTTTCTTGCATGGACTTCCATCGTAACCTTCCCTCTTAACATATATAAATGATCTGTCAAGTCTCGTATCATTTCAAATAGTCTACAATTAAATTTTATTTTTTTGACTGAAACTAGTGTATAATATACTATGATTTTTGACCGAAACTTACATTTCGAAAAGTTTCATAGAATCTAGTTTTCAGATGATTTTCTTGCATGGGCTTCCATCAAAACCTTCCCTCTTAACATATATAAATGATCTGAAAAGTCTCGTATCATTTCAAATAGTCACCAATTAAATTCGATATTTTTGACCGAAACTAGTGTATAATATACTATGATTTT
This sequence comes from Lathyrus aphaca, assembly GCA_963966055.1. Taxonomy (NCBI): domain Eukaryota; kingdom Viridiplantae; phylum Streptophyta; class Magnoliopsida; order Fabales; family Fabaceae; genus Lathyrus; species Lathyrus aphaca. The sequence continues at coordinate 640,508,157 of OZ014520.1, read as the reverse complement.
TGACCGAAACATGCATTTTGAAAAGTTTCATAGAATCTAGTTTTCAGATTATTTTTTTGCATGGTCTTCCATAATAACCTTCCCTCTTAACGTATATAAATGATCTGTCAAGTCTCGTATCATTTCAAATAGTCCACAATTAAATTTGATTTTTTTGACTGAAACTAGTGTATAATATACTATGATTTTTGACCGAAACTTGCATTTCGAAAAGTTTCATAGAATATTATTTTTAGATGATTTTTTTGCATGGACTTCCATCATAACCTTCCCTCTTAACTTATAAAAATGATCTGAAAAGTCTCGTATCATTTTAAATAGTCACCAATTAAATTCGACATTTTTGACCGAAACTAGTGTATAATATACTATGATTTTTGACCGAAACATGCGTTTTGAAAAGTTTCATAGAATCTAGTTTTCAGATGATTTTTTTGCATTGGCTTCCATAATAACCTTCGCTCTTAACATATATAAATGATCTGTCAATTCTCGTATCATTTCAAATAGTCCACAATTAAATTTTATTTTTTTGACTGAAACTAGTGTATAATATACTATGGTTTTTGACCGAAACTTGCATTTCGAAAAGTTTCATAGAATATAGTTTTTAGATGATTTTCTTGCATGGACTTCCATCGTAACCTTCCGTCTTAACATATATAAATGATCTGAAAAGTCTCGTATCATTTCAAATAGTTCCCAATTAAATTCGATATTTTTGACCAAAACTAGTGTATAATATACTATGATTTTTGACCGAAACTTGCATTTCGAAAAGTTTCATAGAATATAGTTTTCAGATTATTTTCTTGCATGGACTTCCATCATAACCTTCCAGCTTAACATATATAAATGATCTGAAAAGTCTCGTATCATTTCAAATAGTCACCAATTAAATTCAATATTTTTGACCGAAACTAGTGTATAATATACTATGATTTTTGACCGAAACTTGCATTTCGAAAAGTTTCATAGAATCTAGTTTTCAGATGATTTTCTTGCATAGACTTCCATCGTAACCTTCCCTCTTAACATATATAAATGATTTGTCAAGTCTCGTATCATTTCAAATAGTCCACAATTAAATTTGATTTTTTTGACTGAAACTAGTGTATAATATACTATGATTTTTGACCGAAACTTGCATTTCGAAAAGTTTCATAGAATATTATTTTTAGATGATTTTTTTGCATGGACTTCCATCATAACCTTCCCTCTTAACATATAAAAATGATCTGAAAAGTCTCGTATCATTTCAAATAGTCACCAATTAAATTCGACATTTTTGACTGAAACTAGTGTATAATATACTATGATTTTTGACCGAAACTTACATTTCGAAAAGTTTCATAGAATCTAGTTTTCAGATGATTTTCTTGCATGGGCTTCCATCAAAACCTTCCCTCTTAACATATATAAATGATCTGAAAAGTCTCGTATCATTTCAAATAGTCACCAATTAAATTCGATATTTTTGACCGAAACTAGTGTATAATATACTATGATTTTTGACCTAAACATGCATTTTGAAAAGTCTCATAGAATCTAGTTTTCAGATTATTTTTTTGCATGGGCTTCCATAATAACCTTCCCTCTTAACATATATAAATGATCTGTCAAGTCTCGTATCATTTCAAATAGTCCACAATTAAATTTGATTTTTTTGACTGAAACTAGTGTATAATATACTATGATTTTTGACCGAAACTTGAATTTCGAAAAGTTTCATAGAATATAGTTTTCAGATGATTTTTTTGCATGGACTTCCATCGTAACCTGCCCTCTTAACATATATAAATGATCTGAAAAGTCACTTATCATTTCAAATAATTCCCAATTAAATTCGATATTTTTGACCGAAACTAGTGTATAATATACTATGATTTTTGACCGAAACTTGCATTTCGAAAAGTTTCATAGAATATAGTTTTCAGATGATTTTCTTGCATGGACTTCCATCATAACCTTCCCTCTTAACATATATAAATGATCTGAAAAGTCTCGTATCATTTCAAATAGTCACCAATTAAATTCGATATTTTTGACCGAAACTAGTGTATAATATACTATGATTTTTTACTGAAACTTGCATTTCAAAAAGTTTCATAGAATCTAGTTTTCAGATGATTTTCTTGCATGGACTTCCATCGTAACCTTCCCTCTTAACATATATAAATGATCTGTCAAGTCTCGTATCATTTCAAATAGTCTACAATTAAATTTTATTTTTTTGACTGAAACTAGTGTATAATATACTATGATTTTTGACCGAAACTTACATTTCGAAAAGTTTCATAGAATCTAGTTTTCAGATGATTTTCTTGGATGGGCTTCCATCAAAACCTTCCCTCTTAACATATATAAATGATCTGAAAAGTCTCGTATCATTTCAAATAGTCACCAATTAAATTCGATATTTTTGACCGAAACTAGTGTATAATATACTATGATTTTTGACCGAAACATGCATTTTGAAAAGTTTCATAGAATCTAGTTTTCAGATTATTTTTTTGCATGGTCTTCCATAATAACCTTCCCTCTTAACGTATATAAATGATCTGTCAAGTCTCGTATCATTTCAAATAGTCCACAATTAAATTTGATTTTTTTGACTGAAACTAGTGTATAATATACTATGATTTTTGACCGAAACTTGAATTTCGAAAAGTTTCATAGAATATAGTTTTCAGATGATTTTTTTGCATGGACTTCCATCGTAACCTGTCCTCTTAACATATATAAATGATCTGAAAAGTCACTTATCATTTCAAATAGTTCCCAATTAAATTCGATATTTTTGACCGAAACTAGTGTATAATATACTATGATTTTTGACCGAAACTTGCATTTCGAAAAGTTTCATAGAATATAGTTTTCAGATGATTTTCTTGCATGGACTTCCATCATAACCTTCCCTCTTAACATATATAAATGATCTGAAAAGTCTCGTATCATTTCAAATAGTCACCAATTAAATTCGATATTTTTGACCGAAACTAGTGTATAATATACTATGATTTTTTACTGAAACTTGCATTTCAAAAAGTTTCATAGAATCTAGTTTTCAGATGATTTTCTTGCATGGACTTCCATCGTAACCTTCCCTATTAACATATATAAATGATCTGTCAAGTCTCGTATCATTTCAAATAGTCTACAATTAAATTTTATTTTTTTGACTAAAACTAGTGTATAATATACTATGATTTTTGACCGAAACTTACATTTCGAAAAGTTTCATAGAATCTAGTTTTCAGATGATTTTCTTGCATGGGCTTCCATCAAAACCTTCCCTCTTAACATATATAAATGATCTGAAAAGTCTCGTATCATTTCAAATAGTCACCAATTAAATTCGATATTTTTGACCGAAACTAGTGTATAATATACTATGATTTTTGACCGAAACATGCATTTTGAAAAGTTTCATAGAATCTAGTTTTCAGATTATTTTTTTGCATGGGCTTCCATAATAACCTTCCCTCTTAACATATATAAATGATCTGTCAAGTCTCGTATCATTTCAAATAGTCCACAATTAAATTTGATTTTTTTGACTGAAACTAGTGTATAATATACTATGATTTTTGACCGAAACTTGAATTTCGAAAAGTTTCATAGAATATAGTTTTCAGATGATTTTTTTGCATGGACTTCCATCGTAACCTGCCCTCTTAACATATATAAATGATCTGAAAAGTCACTTATCATTTCAAATAGTTCCCAATTAAATTCGATATTTTTGACCGAAACTAGTGTATAATATACTATGATTTTTGACCGAAACTTGCATTTCGAAAAGTTTCATAGAATATAGTTTTCAGATGATTTTCTTGCATGGACTTCCATCATAACCTTCCCTCTTAACATATATAAATGATCTGAAAAGTCTCGTATCATTTCAAATAGTCACCAATTAAATTCGATATTTTTGACCGAAACTAGTGTATAATATACTATGATTTTTTACTGAAACTTGCATTTCAAAAAGTTTCATAGAATCTAGTTTTCAGATGATTTTCTTGCATGGACTTCCATCGTAACCTTCCCTATTAACATATATAAATGATCTGTCAAGTCTCGTATCATTTCAAATAGTCTACAATTAAATTTTATTTTTTTGACTAAAACTAGTGTATAATATACTATGATTTTTGACCGAAACTTACATTTCGAAAAGTTTCATAGAAATCTAGTTTTCAGATGATTTTCTTGCATGGGCTTCCATCAAAACCTTCCCTCTTAACATATATAAATGACCTGAAAAGTCTCGTATCATTTCAAATAGTCACCAATTAAATTCGATATTTTTGACCGAAACTAGTGTATAATATACTATGATTTTTGACCGAAACATGCATTTTGAAAAGTTTCATAGAATCTAGTTTTCAGATTATTTTTTTGCATGGGCTTCCATGATAACCTTCCCTCTTAACATATATAAATGATCTGTCAAGTCTCGTATCATTTCAAATAGTCCACAATTAAATTTGATTTTTTTGACTGAAACTAGTGTATAATATACTATGATTTTTGACCGAAACTTGAATTTCGAAAAGTTTCATAGAATATAGTTTTCAGATGATTTTTTTGCATGGACTTCCATCGTAACCTGCCCTCTTAACATATATAAATGATCTGAAAAGTCACTTATCATTTCAAATAGTTCCCAATTAAATTCGATATTTTTGACCGAAACTAGTGTATAATATACTATGATTTTTGACCGAAACTTGCATTTCGAAAAGTTTCATAGAATATAGTTTTCAGATGATTTTCTTGCATGGACTTCCATCATAACCTTCCCTCTTAACATATATAAATGATCTGAAAAGTCTCGTATCATTTCAAATAGTCACCAATTAAATTCGATATTTTTGACTGAAACTAGTGTATAATATACTATGATTTTTTACTGAAACTTGCATTTCAAAAAGTTTCATAGAATCTAGTTTTCAGATGATTTTCTTGCATGGACTTCCATCGTAACCTTCCCTCTTAACATATATAAATGATCTGTCAAGTCTCGTATCATTTCAAATAGTCTACAATTAAATTTTATTTTTTTGACTGAAACTAGTGTATAATATACTATGATTTTTGACCGAAACTTACATTTCGAAAAGTTTCATAGAATCTAGTTTTCAGATGATTTTCTTGCATGGGCTTCCATCAAAACCTTCCCTCTTAACATATATAAATGATCTGAAAAGTCTCGTATCATTTCAAATAGTCACCAATTAAATTCGATATTTTTAACCGAAACTAGTGTATAATATACTATGATTTTTGAACGAAACATGCATTTTGAAAAGTTTCATAGAATCTAGTTTTCAGATTATTTTTTTGCATGGGATTCCATAATAACCTTCCCTCTTAACATATATAAATGATCTGTCAAGTCTCGTATCATTTCAAATAGTCCACAATTAAATTTGATTTTTTTGACTGAAACTAGTGTATAATATACTATGATTTTTGACCGAAACTTGAATTTCGAAAAGTTTCATAGAATATAGTTTTCAGATGATTTTTTTGCATGGACTTCCATCGTAACCTGCCCTCTTAACATATATAAATGATCTGAAAAGTCACTTATCATTTCAAATAGTTCCCAATTAAATTCGATATTTTTGACCGAAACTAGTGTATAATATACTATGATTTTTGACCGAAACTTGCATTTCGAAAAGTTTCATAGAATATAGTTTTCAGATGATTTTCTTGCATGGACTTCCATCATAACCTTCCCTCTTAACATATATAAATGATCTGAAAAGTCTCGTATCATTTCAAATAGTCACCAATTAAATTCGATATTTTTGACCGAAACTAGTGTATAATATACTATGATTTTTTACTGAAACTTGCATTTCAAAAAGTTTCATAGAATCTAGTTTTCAGATGATTTTCTTGCATGGACTTCCATCGTAACCTTCCCTCTTAACATATATAAATTATCTGTCAAGTCTCGTATCATTTCAAATAGTCTACAATTAAATTTTATTTTTTTGACTGAAACTAGTGTATAATATACTATGATTTTTGACCGAAACTTACATTTCGAAAAGTTTCATAGAATCTAGTTTTCAGATGATTTTCTTGCATGGGCTTCCATCAAAACCATCCCTCTTAACATATATAAATGACCTGAAAAGTCTCGTATCATTTCAAATAGTCACCAATTAAATTCGATATTTTTGACCGAAACTAGTGTATAATATACTATGATTTTTGACCGAAACATGCATTTTGAAAAGTTTCATAGAATCTAGTTTTCAGATTATTTTTTTGCATGGGCTTCCATAATAACCTTCCCTCTTAACATATATAAATGATCTGTCAAGTCTCGTATCATTTCAAATAGTCCACAATTAAATTTGATATTTTTGACTGCAACTAGTGTATAATATACAATGATTTTTGACCGAAACTTGCATTTCGAAAAGTTTCATAGAATATAGTTTTCAGATGATTTTTTTGCATGGACTTCCATCGTAACCTTCCCTCTTAACATATATAAATGATCTGAAAAGTCACATATCATTTCAAATAGTTCCCAATTAAATTCGATATTTTTGACCGAAACTAGTGTATAATATACTATGATTTTTGACCGAAACTTGCATTTCGAAAAGTTTCTTAGAATATAGTTTTCAGATGATTTTCTTGCATGGACTTCCATCATAACCTTCCCTCTTAACATATATAAATGATCTGAAAAGTCTCGTATCATTTCAAATAGTCACCAATTAAATTCGATATTTTTGACCGAAACTAGTGTATAATATACTATGATTTTTGACCGAAACTTGCATTTCGAAAAGTTTCGTAGAATCTAGTTTTCAGATATTTTCTTGCATGGACTTCCATCGTAACCTTCCCTCTTATAATATATAAATGATCTGTCAAGTCTCGTATCATTTCAAATAGTCCACAATTAAATTTGAATTTTTTGACTTAAACTAGTGTATAATATACTATGATTTTTGACTGAAACTTACATTTCGAAAAGTTTCATAGAATCTAGTTTTCAGATGATTTTCTTGCATGGGCTTCCATCAAAACCTTCCCTCTTAACATATATAAATGATCTGAAAAGTCTCGTATCATTTCAAATAGTCACCAATTAAATTCGATATTTTTGACAGAAACTAGTGTATAATATACTATGATTTTTGACCGAAACTTGCATTTCGAAAAGTTTCATAGAATCTAGTTTTCAGATGATTTTAATGTACGGGCTTCCATCATAACCTTCCCTCTTAACATATATAAATGATCTGTCAAGTCTCGTATCATTTCAAATAGTCTACAATTAAATTTGATTTTTTTGACTGAAACTAGTGCAATAATATACTATGATTTTTGACCGAAACTTGCATTTCAAAAAGTTTCATAGAATATAGTTTTCAGATGATTTTTTTTGCATGGACTTCCATCATAACCTTCCCTCTTAACATATATAAATGATCTGAAAAGTCTCGTATCATTTCATATAGTCACCAATTAAATTTGATATTTTTGACTGAAACTAGTGTATAATATACTATGATTTTTGACCGAAACATGCATTTCGAATAGTTTCATAGAATCTAGTTTTCAGATGATTTTTTTGCATGGGCTTCAATAATAACTTTCCCTCTTAACATATATAAATGATCTGAAAAGTCTCGTATCATTTCAAATAGTCCACAATTAAATATGATTTTTTTGACTGAAACTAGTGTATAATATACTATGAATTTTGACCGAAACTTGCATTTCGAAAAGATTCATAGAATATAGTTTTCAGATGATTTTTTTGCAAGGACTTCCATCATAAGCTTCCCTCTTAACATATATAAATGATCTGAAAAGTCTCGTATCATTACAAATAGTTCCCAATTAAATTCGATATTTTTGACCGAAACTAGTGTATAATATACTATGATTTTTGACCGAAATTTGCATTTCTAAAAGTTTCATAGAATATAGTTTTCAGATGATTTTTTTGCATGGACTTCCATCATAACCTTCCCTCTTAACATATATAAATGATCTGAAAAGTCTCGTATCATTTCAAATAGTCACCAATTAAATTCGATATTTTTGACCGAAACTAGTGTATAATATACTATGATTTTTTACTGAAACTTGCATTTCAAAAAGTTTCATAGAATCTAGTTTTCAGATGATTTTTTTGCATGGGCTTCCATCATCACCTTCCCTCTTAACATATATAAATGATCTGTCAAGTCTCGTATCATTTCAAATAGTCCATAATTAAATTTGATTTTTTTGACCGAAACTAGTGCAATAATATACTATGATTTTTGATCGAAACTTGCATTTCGAAAAGTTTCATAGAATATAGTTTTCAGATGATTTTCTTGCATGGATTTCCATCATAACCTTCCCTCTTAACATATATAAATGATCTGAAAAGTCTCGTATCATTTCAAATAGTCACCAATTAAATTCGATATTTTTGACAGAAACTAGTGTATAATATACTATGATTTTTGACCGAAACTTGCATTTCGAAAAGTTTCATAGAATCTAGTTTTCAGATGATTTTAATGCATGGACTTCCTTCATAACCTTCCCTCTTAACATATATAAATGATCTGTCAAGTCTCGTATCATTTCAAATAGTCCACAATTAAATTTGATTTTTTTGACTGAAACTAGTGCAATAATATACTATGATTTTTGACCGAAACTTGCATTTCGAAAAGTTTCATAGAATCTAGTTTTCAGATGATTTTTTTGCAAGGACTTCCATCATAACCTTCCCTCTTAACATATATAAATGATCTGAAAAGTCTCGTATCATTTCATATAGTCACCAATTAAATTTAATATTTTTGACTGAAACTAGTGTATAATATACTATGATTTTTGACCGAAACTTGCATTTCGAATAGTTTCATAGAATATAATTTTCAGATGATTTTCTTGCATGGGCTTCCATAATAACCTTCCCTCTTAACATATATAAATGATCTGAAAAGTCTCGTATCATTTCAAATAGTCACCAATTAAATTCGATATTTTTGAGTGAAACTAGTGTATAATATACTATGATTTTTGACCGAAACTTGCATTTCGAAAAGTTTCATAGAATATAGTTTTCAGATGGTTTTCTTGCCTGGACTTCCATCATAACCTTCCCTCTTAACATATATAAATGATCTGAAATGTCTCGTATCATTTCAAATAGTCACAATTAAATTCGATATTTTTGACCGAAACTAGTGTATAATATACTATGATTTATGACCGAAACTTGCATTTCGAAAACTTTCATAGAATCTAGTTTTCAGATGATTTTTTTGCATGGGCTTCCATAATAACCTTTCCTCTTAACATATATAAATGATCTGAAAAGTATCGTATCATTTCAAATAGTCCACAATTAAATTTGATTTTTTTGACCGAAACTAGTTCATAATATACTATGATTTTTGACCGAAACTTGCATTTCAAAAAGCTTCATAGAATATTATTTTTAGATGATTTTTTTGCATGGACTTCCATCATAACCTTCCCTCTTAACATATATAAATGATTTGAAAAGTCTCGTATCATTTCAAATAGTCCCCAATTAAATTCGATATTTTTGACCGAAACTAGTGTATAATATACTGATTTTTGACTGAAACTTGCATATCGAAAAGTTTCATAGAATCTAGTTTTCAGTTAATTTTTTTGCATGGACTTCCATCATAACCTACCCTCTTAACATATATAAATGATCTGAAAAGTCTCGTATCATTTCAAATAGTCCACAATTAAATTTGATTTTTTTGACCGAAACTAGTGTATAATATACGATGATTTTTGACCGAAACTTGCATTTCGAAAAGTTTCATAGAATATAGTTTTCAGATGGTTTTCTTGCCTGGACTTCCATCATAACATTCCCTCTTAACATATATAAATGATCTGAAAAGTCTCGTATCATTTCAAATAGTCACCAATTAAATTCGATATTTTTGACCGAAACTAGTGTATAATATACTATGTATTTTTACCGAAACTTGCATTTCAAAAAGTTTCATAGAATCTAGTTTTCAGATGATTTTTTTGCATGGGCTTCCATCATAACCTTCCCTCTTAACATATATAAATGATCTGTCAAGTGTCGTATCATTTCAAATAGTCGACAATTAAATTTGATTTTTTTGACCGAAACCAGTGCAATAAAATACTATGATTTTTGACCGAAACTTACATTTCAAAAAGTTTCATAGAATATAGTTTTCAGATGATTTTCTTGCATGGACTTCCATCATAACCTTCCCTCTTAACATATATAAAAGATATGAAAAGTCTCGTATCATTTCAAATAGTCACCAATTAAATTCGATATTTTTGACTGAAACTAGTGTATAATATACTATGATTTTTGACCGAAACATGCATTTCGAATAGTTTCATAGAATCTAGTTTTCAGATGATTTTTTTGCATGGGCTTCAATAATAACCTTCCCTCTTAACATATATAAATGATCTGAAAAGTCTCGTATCATTTCAAATAGTCCACAATTAAATATGATTTTTTTGACTGAAACTAGTGTATAATATACTATGAATTTTGACCGAAACTTGCATTTCGAAAAGATTCATAGAATATAGTTTTCAGATGATTTTTTTGCAAGGAGTTCCATCATAAGCTTCCCTCTTAACATATATAAATGATCTGAAAAGTCTCGTATCATTACAAATAGTTCCCAATTAAATTCGATATTTTTGACCGAAACTAGTGTATAATATACTATGATTTTTGACCGAAATTTGCATTTCTAAAAGTTTCATAGAATATAGTTTTCAGATGATTTTTTTGCATGGACTTCCATCATAACCTTCCTTCTTAACATATATAAATGATCTGAAAAGTCTCGTATCATTTCAAATAGTCACCAATTAAATTCGATATTTTTGACCGAAACTAGTGTATAATATACTATGATTTTTTACTGAAACTTGCATTTCAAAAAGTTTCATAGAATCTAGTTTTCAGATGATTTTTTTGCATGGGCTTCCATCATCACCTTCCCTCTTAACATATATAAATGATCTGTCAAGTCTCGTATCATTTCAAATAGTCCATAATTAAATTTGATTTTTTTGACCGAAACTAGTGCAATAATATACTATGATTTTTGATCGAAACTTGCATTTCGAAAAGTTTCATAGAATATAGTTTTCAGATGATTTTCTTGCATGGACTTCCATCATAACCTTCCCTCTTAACATATATAAATGATCTGAAAAGTCTCGTATCATTTCAAATAGTCACCAATTAAATTCGATATTTTTGACAGAAACTAGTGTATAATATACTATGATTTTTGACCAAAACTTGCATTTCGAAAAGTTTCATAGAATCTAGTTTTCAGATGATTTTAATGCATGGACTTCCTTCATAACCTTCCCTCTTAACATATATAAATGATCTGTCAAGTCTCGTATCATTTCAAATAGTCCACAATTAAATTTGATTTTTTTGACTGAAACTAGTGCAATAATATACTATGATTTTTGACCGAAACTTGCATTTCGAAAAGTTTCATAGAATCTAGTTTTCAGATGATTTTTTTGCAAGGACTTCCATCATAACCTTCCCTCTTAACATATATAAATGATCTGAAAAGTCTCGTATCATTTCATATAGTCACCAATTAAATTTAATATTTTTGACTGAAACTAGTGTATAATATACTATGATTTTTGACCGAAACTTGCATTTCGAATAGTTTCATAGAATATAATTTTCAAATGATTTTCTTGCATGGGCTTCCATAATAACCTTCCCTCTTAACATATATAAATGATCTGAAAAGTCTCGTATCATTTCAAATAGTCACCAATTAAATTCGATATTTTTGAGTGAAACTAGTGTATAATATACTATGATTTTTGACCGAAACTTGCATTTCGAAAACTTTCATAGAATATAGTTTTCAGATGGTTTTCTTGCCTGGACTTCCATCATAACCTTCCCTCTTAACATATATAAATGATCTGAAATGTCTCGTATAATTTCAAATAGTCACAATTAAATTCGATATTTTTGACCGAAACTAGTGTATAATATACTATGATTTATGACCGAAACTTGCATTTCGAAAACTTTCATAGAATCTAGTTTTCAGATGATTTTTTTGCATGAGCTTCCATAATAACCTTTCCTCTTAACATATATAAATGATCTGAAAAGTATCGTATCATTTCAAATAGTCCACAATTAAATTTGATTTTTTTGACCGAAACTAGTTCATAATATACTATGATTTTTGACCGAAACTTGCATTTCAAAAAGCTTCATAGAATATTATTTTTAGATGATTTTTTTGCATGGACTTCCATCATAACCTTCCCTCTTAACATATATAAATGATTTGAAAAGTCTCGTATCATTTCAAATAGTCCCCAATTAAATTCGATATTTTTGACCGAAACTAGTGTATAATATACTATGATTTTTGACTGAAACTTGCATATCGAAAAGTTTCATAGAATCTAGTTTTCAGTTAATTTTTTTGCATGGACTTCCAGCATAACCTACCCTCTTAACATATATAAATGATCTGAAAAGTCTCGTATCATTTCAAATAGTCCACAATTAAATTTGATTTTTTTGACCGAAACTAGTGTATAATATACGATGATTTTTGACCGAAACTTGCATTTCGAAACGTTTCATAGAATATAGTTTTCAGATGGTTTTCTTGCCTGGACTTCCATCATAACCTTCCCTCTTAACATATATAAATGATCTGCAAAGTCTCGTATCATTTCAAATAGTCACCAATTAAATTCGATATTTTTGACCGAAACTAGTGTATAATATACTATGTATTTTTACCGAAACTTGCATTTCAAAAAGTTTCATAGAATCTAGTTTTCAGATGATTTTTTTGCATGGGCTTCCATCATAACCTTCCCTCTTAACATATATAAATGATCTGTCAAGTGTCGTATCATTTCAAATAGTCGACAATTAAATTTGATTTTTTTGACCGAAACTAGTGCAATAAAATACTATGATTTTTGACCGAAACTTACATTTCGAAAAGTTTCATAGAATATAGTTTTCAGATGATTTTCTTGCATGGACTTCCATCATAACCTTCCCTCTTAACATATATAAAAGATATGAAAAGTCTCGTATCATTTCAAATAGTCACCAATTAAATTCGATATTTTTGACTGAAACTAGTGTATAATATACTATGATTTTTGACCGAAACTTGCATTTCGAAAAGTTTCATAGAATCTAGTTTTCAGATGATTTTAATGCATGGGCTTCCATCATAACCTTCCCTCTTAACATATATAAATGATCTGTCAAGTCTCATATCATTTCAAATAGTCCACAATTAAATTTGATTTTTTTGCCTAAAACTAGTGCAATAATATACTATGATTTTTGACCGAAACTTGCATTTCGAAAAGTTTCATAGAATCTAGTTTTCAGATGATTTTTTTGCATGGACTTCCATCATAACCTTCCCTCTTAACATATATAAATGATCTGAAAAGTCTCGTATCATTTCATATAGTCACCAATTAAATTTGATATTTTTGACTGAAACTAGTGTATAATATACTATGATTTTTGACCGAAACTTGCATTTCGAATAGTTTCATAGAATCTAGTTTTCAGATGATTTTTTTGCATGGGCCTCCATAATAACCTTCCCTCTTAACATATATAAATGATCTGAAAAGTCTCATATCATTTCAAATAGTTCACAATTAAATATGATTTTTTTGACTGAAACTAGTGTATAATATACTATGATTTTTGACCGAAACTTGCATTTCGAAAAGTTTCATAGAATCTAGTTTTCAGATGATTTTAATGCATGGGCTTCCATCATAACCTTCCCTCTTAAGATATATAAATGATCTGTAAAGTCTCGTATCATTTCAAATAATCACCAATTAAATTCGATATTTTTTACCGAAACTAGTGTATAATATACTATGTATTTTTACCGAAACTTGCATTTCAAAAAGTTTCATAGAATCTAGTTTTCAGATGCTTTTTTTGCATGGGCTTCCATCATAACCTTCCCTCTTAACATATATAAATGATCTGTCAAGTGTCGTATCATTTCAAATAGTCAACAATTAAATTTGATTTTTTTGACCGAAACTAGTGCAATAAAATACTATGATATTTGACCGAAACTTACATTTCGAAAAGTTTCATAGAATATAGTTTTCAGATGATTTTCTTGCATGGACTTCCATCATAACCTTCCCTCTTAACATATATAAAAGATATGAAAAGTCTCGTATCATTTCAAATAGTCACCAATTAAATTCGATATTTTTGACTGAAACTAGTGTATAATATACTATGATTTTTGACCGAAACTTGCATTTCGAAAAGTTTCATAGAATCTAGTTTTCAGATGATTTTAATGCATGGGCTTCCATCATAACCTTCCCTCTTAACATATATAAATGATCTGTCAAGTCTCATATCATTTCAAATAGTCCACAATTAAATTTGATTTTTTTGACTAAAACTAGTGCAAAAATATACTATGATTTTTGACCGAAACTTGCATTTCGAAAAGTTTCATAGAATCTAGTTTTCAGATGATTTTTTTGCATGGACTTCCATCATAACCTTCCCTCTTAACATATATAAATGATCTGAAAAGTCTCGTATCATTTCATATAGTCACCAATTAAATTTGATATTTTTGACTGAAACTAGTGTATTATATACTATGACTTTTGACCGAAACTTGCATTTCGAAAAGTTTCATAGAATCTAGTTTTCAGATGATTTTAATGCATGGGCTTCCATCATAACCTTCCCTCTTAACATATATAAATGATCTGTCAAGTCTCATATCATTTCAAATAGTCCACAATTAAATTTGATTTTTTTGACTAAAACTAGTGCAATAATATACTATAATTTTTGACCGAAACTTGCATTTCGAAAAGTTTCATAGAATCTAGTTTTCAGATGATTTTTTTGCATGGACTTCCATCATAACCTTCCCTCTTAACATATATAAATGATCTGAAAAGTCTCGTATCATTTCATATAGTCACCAATTAAATTTGATATTTTTGACTGAAACTAGTGTATAATATACTATGATTTTTGACCGAAACTTGCATTTCGAATAGTTTCATAGAATCTAGTTTTCAGATGATTTTTTTGCATGGGCTTCCATAATAACCTTCCCTCTTAACATATATAAATGATCTGAAAAGTCTCATATCATTTCAAATAGGCCACAATTAAATATGATTTTTTTGACTGAAACTAGTGTATAATATACTATGATTTTTGACCGAAACTTGCATTTCGAAAAGTTTCATAGAATCTAGTTTTCAGATGATTTTAATGCATGGGCTTCCATCATAACCTTCCCTCTTAACATATATAAATGATCTGAAAAGTCTCGTATCATTTCAAATAGTCACCAATTAAATTCGATATTTTTGACCGAAACTAGTGTATAATATACTATGTATTTTTACCGAAACTTGCATTTCAAAAAGTTTCATAGAATCTAGTTTTCAGATGATTTTTTTGCATGGGCTTCCATCATAACCTTCCCTCTTAACATATATAAATGATCTGTCAAGTGTCGTATCATTTCAAATAGTCGACAATTAAATTTGATTTTTTTGACCGAAACTAGTGCAATAAAATACTATGATTTTTGACCGAAACTTACATTTCGAAAAGTTTCATAGAATATATTTTTCAGATTATTTTCTTGCATGGACTTCCATCATAACCTTCCCTCTTAACATATATAAAAGATATGAAAAGTCTCGTATCATTTCAAATAGTCACCAATTAAATTCGATATTTTTGACTGAAACTAGTGTATAATATACTATGATTTTTGACCGAAACTTGCATTTCGAAAAGTTTCATAGAATCTAGTTTTCAGATGATTTTATTGCATGGGCTTCCATCATAACCTTCCCTCTTAACATATATAAATGATCTGTCAAGTCTCATATCATTTCAAATAGTCCACAATTAAATTTGATTTTTTTGACTAAAACTAGTGCAATAATATACTATGATTTTTGACCGAAACTTGCATTTCGAAAAGTTTCATAGAATCTAGTTTTCAGATGATTTTTTTGCATGGACTTCCATCATAACCTTCCCTCTTAACATATATAAATGATCTGAAAAGTCTCGTATCATTTCATATAGTCACCAATTAAATTTGATATTTTTGACTGAAACTAGTGTATAATATACTATGATTTTTGACCGAAACTTGCATTTCGAATAGTTTCATAGAATCTAGTTTTCAGATGATTTTTTTGCAGGGGCTTCCATAATAACCTTCCCTCTTAACATATATAAATGATCTGAAAAGTCTCATATCATTTCAAATAGTCCACAATTAAATATGATTTTTTTGACTGAAACTAGTGTATAATATACTATGATTTTTGACCGAAACTTGCATTTCGAAAAGTTTCATAGAATCTAGTTTTCAGATGATTTTAATGCATGGGCTTCCATCATAACCTTCCCTCTTAACATATATAAATGATCTGAAAAGTCTCGTATCATTTCAAATAGTCACCAATTAAATTCGATATTTTTGACCGAAACTAGTGTATAATATACTATGTATTTTTACCGAAACTTGCATTTCAAAAAGTTTCATAGAATCTAGTTTTCAGATGATTTTTTTGCACGGGCTTCCATCATAACCTTCCCTCTTAACATATATAAATGATCTGTCAAGTGTCGTATCATTTCAAATAGTCGACAATTAAATTTGATTTTTTTGACCGAAACTAGTGCAATAAAATACTATGATTTTTGACCGAAACTTACATTTCGAAAAGTTTCATAGAATATAGTTTTCAGATTATTTTCTTGCATGGACTTCCATCATAACCTTCCCTCTTAACATATATAAAAGATATGAAAAGTCTCGTATCATTTCAAATAGTCACCAATTAAATTCGATATTTTTGACTGAAACTAGTGTATAATATACTATGATTTTTGACCGAAACTTGCATTTCGAAAAGTTTCATAGAATCTAGTTTTCAGATGATTTTAATGCATGGGCTTCCATCATAACCTTCCCTCTTAACATATATAAATGATCTGTCAAGTCTCATATCATTTCAAATAGTCTACAATTAAATTTGATTTTTTTGACTAAAACTAGTGCAATAATATACTATGATTTTTGACCGAAACTTGCATTTCGAAAAGTTTCATAGAATCTAGTTTTCAGATGATTTTTTTGCATGGACTTCCATCATAACCTTCCCTCTTAACATATATAAATGATCTGAAAAGTCTCGTATCTTTTCATATAGTCACCAATTAAATTTGATATTTTTGACTGAAACTAGTGTATAATATACTATGATTTTTGACCGAAACTTGCATTTCGAATAGTTTCATAGAATCTAGTTTTCAGATGATTTTTTTGCATGGGCTTCCATAATAACCTTCCCTCTTAACATATATAAATGATCTGAAAAGTCTCATATCATTTCAAATAGTCCACAATTAAATATGATTTTTTTGACTGAAACTAGTGTATAATATACTATGATTTTTGACCGAAACTTGCATTTCGAAAAGTTTCATAGAATCTAGTTTTCAGATGATTTTAATGCATGGGCTTCCATCATAACCTTCCCTCTTAACATATATAAATGATCTGAAAAGTCTCGTATCATTTCAAATAGTCACCAATTAAATTCGATATTTTTGACCGAAACTAGTGTATAATATACTATGTATTTTTACCGAAACTTGCATTTCAAAAAGTTTCATAGAATCTAGTTTTCAGATGATTTTTTTGCATGGGCTTCCATCATAACCTTCCCTCTTAACATATATAAATGATCTGTCAAGTGTCGTATCATTTCAAATAGTCGACAATTAAATTTGATTTTTTTGACCGAAACTAGTGCAATAAAATACTATGATTTTTGACCGAAACTTACATTTCGAAAAGTTTCATAGAATATAGTTTTCAGATTATTTTCTTGCATGGACTTCCATCATAACCTTCCCTCTTAACATATATAAAAGATATGAAAAGTCTCGTATCATTTCAAATAGTCACCAATTAAATTCGATATTTTTGACTGAAACTAGTGTATAATATACTATGATTTTTAACCGAAACTTGCATTTCGAAAAGTTTCATAGAATCTAGTTTTCAGATGATTTTTTTGCATGGGCTTCCATCATAACCTTCCCTCTTAACATATATAAATGATCTGTCAAGTCTCGTATCATTTCAAATAGTCCACAATTAAATTTGATTTTTTTGACCGAAACTAGTGCAATAAAATACTATGATTTTTGACCGAAACTTACATTTCGAAAAGTTTCATAGAATATAGTTTTCATATTATTTTCTTGCATGGACTTCCATCATAACCTTCCCTCTTAACATATATAAAAGATATGAAAAGTCTCGTATCATTTCAAATAGTCACCAATTAAATTCGATATTTTTGACTGAAACTAGTGTATAATATACTATGATTTTTGACCGAAACTTGCATTTCGAAAAGTTTCATAGAATCTAGTTTTCAGATGATTTTAATGCATGGGCTTCCATCATAACCTTCCCTCTTAATATATATAAATGATCTGTCAAGTCTCATATCATTTCAAATAGTCCACAATTAAATTTGATTTTTTTGACTAAAACTAGTGCAATAATATACTATGATTTTTGACCGAAACTTGCATTTCGAAAAGTTTCATAGAATCTAGTTTTCAGATGATTTTTTTGCATGGACTTCCATCATAACCTTCCCTCTTAACATATATAAATGATCTGAAAAGTCTCGTATCATTTCATATAGTCACCAATTAAATTTGATATTTTTGACTGAAACTAGTGTATAATATACTATGATTTTTGACCGAAACTTGCATTTCGAATAGTTTCATAGAATCTAGTTTTCAGATGATTTTTTTGCATGGGCTTCCATAATAACCTTCCCTCTTAACATATATAAATGATCTGAAAAGTCTCATATCATTTCAAATAGTCCACAATTAAATATGATTTTTTTGACTGAAACTAGTGTATAATATACTATGATTTTTGACCGAAACTTGCATTTCGAAAAGTTTCATAGAATCTAGTTTTCAGATGATTTTAATGCATGGGCTTCCATCATAACCTTCCCTCTTAACATATATAAATGATCTGAAAAGTCTCGTATCATTTCAAATAGTCACCAATTAAATTCGATATTTTTGACCGAAACTAGTGTATAATATACTATGTATTTTTACCGAAACTTGCATTTCAAAAAGTTTCATAGAATCTAGTTTTCAGATGATTTTTTTGCATGGGCTTCCATCATAACCTTCCCTCTTAACATATATAAATGATCTGTCAAGTGTCGTATCATTTCAAATAGTCGACAATTAAATTTGATTTTTTTGACCGAAACTAGTGCAATAAAATACTATGATTTTTGACCGAAACTTACATTTCGAAAAGTTTCATAGAATATAGTTTTCAGATTATTTTCTTGCATGGACTTCCATCATAACCTTCCCTCTTAACATATATAAAAGATATGAAAAGTCTCGTATCATTTCAAATAGTCACCAATTAAATTCGATATTTTTGACTGAAACTAGTGTATAATATACTATGATTTTTGACCGAAACTTGCATTTCGAAAAGTTTCATAGAATCTAGTTTTCAGATGATTTTTTTGCATGGGCCTCCATAATAACCTTCCCTCTTAACATATATAAATGATCTGAAAAGTCTCATATCATTTCAAATAGTCCACAATTAAATATGATTTTTTTGACCGAAACTAGTGTATAATATACTATGATTTTTGACCGAAACTTGCATTTCGAAAAGTTTCATAGAATATAGTTTTCAGATGATTTTCTTGCATGGACTTCCATCATAACCTTCCCTCTTAACATATATAAATGATCTGAAAAGTCTCGTATCATTTCAAATAGTCACCAATTAAATTCGATATTTTTGACCGAAACTAGTGTATAATATACTATGATTTTTGACCGAATCTTGCATTTCGAAAAGTTTCATAGAATCTAGTTTTCATATGATTTTCTTGCATGGAATTCCATCGTAACCTTCCCTCTTAACATATATAAATGATCTGTCAAGTCTTGTATCATTTCAAATAGTCCACAATTAAATTTGATTTTTTTGACTGAAACTAGTGTATAATATACAATGATTTTTGACCGAAACTTACATTTCGAAAAGTTTCATAGAATCTAGTTTTCAGATGATTTCCTTGCATGGGCTTCCATCAAAACCTTCCCTCTTAACATATATAAATGATCTGAAAAGTTTCGTATCATTTCAAATAGTCACCAATTAAATTCGATATTTTTGACAGAAACTAGTGTATAATATACTATGATTTTTGACCGAAACTTGCATTTCGAAAAGTTTCATAGAATATAGTTTTCAGATGATTTTCTTGCATGGACTTCCATCATAACCTTCCCTCTTAATATATATAAATGATCTGAAAAGTCTCGTATCATTTCAAATAGTCACCAATTAAATTCGATATTTTTGACCGAAACTAGTGTATAATATACTATGATTTTTTACTGAAACTTGCATTTCAAAAAGTTTCATAGAATCTAGTTTTCAGATGATTTTTTTGCATGGGCTTCCATCATAACCTTCCCTCTTAACATATATAAATGATCTGAAAAGTATTGTATCATTTCAAATAGTCCACAATCAAATATGATTTTTTTGACCTAAACTAGTTTATAATATACTATGATTTTTTACCGAAACTTGCATTTCGAAAAGTTTCATAGAATATTATTTTCAGATGATTTTTTTGCATGGACTTCCATCATAACCTTCCCTCTTAACATATATAAATGATCTGAAAAGTCTCGTATCATTTCAAATAGTCACCAATTAAATTCGATATTTTTGACCGAAACTAGTGTATAATATACTATGATTTTTGACCAAAACTTGCATTTCGAAAAGTTTCATAGAATCTAGTTTTCAGATGATTTTTTTGCATGGGCTTCCATAATAACCTTCCCTCTTAAGATATATAAATGATCTGTCAAGTCTCGTATCATTTCAAATAGTCCACAATTAAATTTGATTTTTTTGACAGAAACTAGTGTATAATATACTATGGTTTTTGACCGAAACTTGCATTTATAAAAGTTTCATAGAATATAGTTTTCAGATGATTTTTTTGCATGGACTTCCATTGTAACCTGCCCTCTTAACATATATAAATGATCTGAAAAGTCTCGTTTCATTTCAAATAGTTCCCAATTAAATTTGATATTTTTGACCGAAACTAGTGTATAATATACTATGATTTTTGACCGAAACTTGCATTTCGAAAAGTTTCATAGAATCTAGTTTTCAGATATTTTTTTGCATGGACTTCAATCATTACCTTCCCTCTTAACATATATAAATGATCTGTCAAGTCTCGTATCATTTCAAATAGTCCACAATTAAATTTGATTTTTTTGACCGAAACTAGTGCAATAATATACTATGATTTTTGACCGAAACTTGCATTTCGAAAAGTTTCATAGAATATAGTTTTCAGATGATTTTCTTGCATGGACTTCCATCATAACCTTCCCTCTTAACATATATAAATGATCTGAAAAGTCTCGTATCTTTTCAAATAGTCACCAATTAAATTCGATATTTTTGACCGAAACTAGTGTATAATATACTATGATTTTTGACCGAAACTTGCATTTCGAAAAGTTTCATAGAATCTAGTTTTCAGATGATTTTCTTGCATGGAATTCCATCGTAACCTTCCCTCTTAACATATATAAATGATCTGTCAAGTCTCGTATCATTTCAAATAGTCCACAATTAAATTTGATTTTTTTGACTGAAACTAGTGTATAATATACAATGATTTTTGACCGAAACTTACATTTCAAAAAGTTTCATAGAATCTAGTTTTCAGATGATTTTCTTGCATGGGCTTCCATCAAAACCTTCCCTCTTAACATATATAAATGATCTGAAAAGTTTCGTATCATTTCAAATAGTCACCAATTAAATTCGATATTTTTGACAGAAACTAGTGTATAATCTACTATGATTTTTGACCGAAACTTGCATTTCGAAAAGTTTCATAGAATATAGTTTTCAGATGATTTTCTTGCATGGACTTCCATCATAACCTTCCCTCTTAATATATATAAATGATCTGAAAAGTCTCGTATCATTTCAAATAGTCACCAATTAAATTCGATATTTTTGACCGAAACTATTGTATAATATACTATGATTTTTTACTGAAACTTGCATTTCAAAAAGTTTCATAGAATCTAGTTTTCAGATATTTTTTTGCATGGACTTCAATCATATACTTCCCTCTTAACATATATAAATGATCTGAAAAGTCTCGTATCATTTCAAATAGTCCACAATTAAATATGATTTTTTTGACCGAAACTAGTGTATAATATACTATGATTTTTGACCGAAACTTGCATTTTGAAAAGTTTCATAGAATATAGTTTTCAAATGATTTTTTTGCATGGACTTCCATCATAACCTTCCCTCTTAACATATATAAATGATCTGAAAAGTTCCGAATCATTTCAAATAGTCACCAATTAAATTCCATATTTTTGACCGAAACTAGTGTATAATATACTATGATTTTTGACCGAAACTTGCATTTCGAAAAGTTTCATAGAATCTAGTTTTTAGATGATTTTCTTGCATGGACTTCCATCGTAACCTTCCCTCTTAACATATATAAATGATCTGTCAAGTCTCGTATCATTTCAAATAGTCCACAATTAAATTTGATTTTTTTGACTGAAACTAGTGTATAATATACAATGATTTTTGACCGAAACTTACATTTCAAAAAGTTTCATAGAATCTAGTTTTCAGATGATTTTTTTGCATGGGCTTCCATCAAAACCTTCCCTCTTAACATATATAAATGATCTGAAAAGTTTCGTATCATTTCAAATAGTCACCAATTAAATTCGATATTTTTGACAGAAACTAGTGTATAATATACTATGATTTTTGACCGAAACTTGCATTTCGAAAAGTTTCATAGAATATAGTTTTCAGATGATTTTCTTGCATGGACTTCCATCATAACCTTCCCTCTTAATACATATAAATGATCTGAAAAGTCTCGTATCATTTCAAATAGTCACCAATTAAATTCGATATTTTTGACCGAAACTAGTGTATAATATACTATGATTTTTTACTGAAACTTGCATTTCAAAAAGTTTCATAGAATCTAGTTTTCAGATGATTTTTTTGCATGGGCTTCCATCATAACCTTCCCTCTTAACATATATAAATGATCTGAAAAGTATCGTATCATTTCAAATAGTCCACAATTAAATTTGATTTTTTTGACCGAAACTAGTGTATAATATACTATGATTTTTGACCGAAACTTGCATTTCGAAAAGTTTCAAAGAATATTATTTTCAGATGATTTTTTTGCATGGACTTCCATCATAAACTTCCCTCTTAACATATATAAATGATCTGAAAAGTCTCGTATCATTTCAAATAGTCACCAATTAAATTCGATATTTTTGACCGAAACTAGTGTATAATATACTATGATTTTTGACCGAAACTTGCATTTCGAAAAGTTTCATAGAATCTAGTTTTCAGATGATTTTTTTGCATGGGCTTCCATAATAACCTTCCCTCTTAACATATATAAATGATCTGTCAAGTCTCGTATCATTTCAAATAGTCCACAATTAAATTTGATTTTTTTGACTGAAACTAGTGTATAATATACTATGGTTTTTGACCGAAACTTGCATTTATAAAAGTTTCATAGAATATAGTTTTCAGATGATTTTTTTGCATGGACTTCCATCGTAACCTGCCCTCTTAACATATATAAATGATCTGAAAAGTCTCGTATCATTTCAAATAGTTCTTAATTAAATTTAATATTTTTGACCGAAACTAGTGTATAATATACTATGATTTTTGACCGAAACTTGCATTTCGAAAAGTTTCATAGAATCTAGTTTTCAGATATTTTTTTGCATGGACTTCAATCATTACCTTCCCTCTTAACATATATAAATGATCTGAAAAGTCTCGTATCATTTCAAATAGTCCACAATTAAATATGTTTTTTTTGACCGAAACTAGTGTATAATATACTATGATTTTTGACCGAAACTTGCATTTCGAAAAGTTTCATAGAATATAGTTTTCAGATGATTTTTTTGCATGGACTTCCATCATAACCTTCCCTCTTAACATATATAAATGATCTGAAAAGTTCCAAATCATTTCAAATAGTCACCAATTAAATTCGATATTTTTGACCGAAACTAGTGTATAATATACTATGATTTTTGACCGAAACTTGCATTTCGAAAAGTTTCATAGAATCTAGTTTTCAGATGATTTTCTTGCATGGACTTCCATCGTAACCTTCCCTCTTAACATATATAAATGATCTGTCAAGTCTCGTATCATTTCAAATAGTCCACAATTAAATTTGATTTTTTTGACCGAAACTAGTGTATAATATACAATGATTTTTGACCGAAACTTACATTTCAAAAAGTTTCATAGAATCTAGTTTTCAGATGATTTTCTTGCATGGGCTTCCATCAAAACCTTCCCTCTTAACATATATAAATGATCTGAAAAGTCTCGTATCATTTCAAATAGTCACCAATTAAATTCGATATTTTTGACCGAAACTAGTGTATAATATACTATGATTTTTGACAAAAACTTGCATTTCGAAAAGTTTCATAGAATCTAGTTTTCAGATGATTTTTTTGCATGGGCTTCCATCATAACCTTCCCTCTTAACATATATAATTGATCTGAAAAGTCTCGTATCATTTCAAATAGTACCCAATTAAATTCGATATTTTTGACCGAAACTAGTGTATAATATACTATGATTTTTGACCGAAACTTGCATTTTGAAAAGTTTCATAGAATCTATTTTTCAGATGATTTTTTTGCATGGGCTTCCATAATAACCTTCCCTATTAACATATATAAATGATCTATCAAGTCTCGTATCATTTCAAATAGTCCACAATTAAATTTGATTTTTTTTACTGAAACTATTGTATATTATACTATGATTTTTGACCGAAACTTGCATTTCGAAAAGTTTCATAGAATATAGTTTTCAGATGATTTTCTTGCATGGACTTCCATCATAACCTTCCCTCTTAACATATATAAATGATCTGAAAAGTCTCGTATCATTTCAAATAGTCACCAATTAAATTCGATATTTTTGACCGAAACTAGTGTATAATATACTATGATTTTTTACTGAAACTTGCATTTCAAAAAGTTTCATAGAATCTAGTTTTCAGATGATTTTTTTGCATGGGCTTCCATCATAACCTTCCCTCTTAACAAATATAAATAATCTGTCAAGTCTCGTATCATTTCAAATAGTCCACATTTAAATTTGATTTTTTTGACCGAAACTAGTGCAATAATATACTATGATTTTTGACCGAAACTTGCATTTCGAAAAGTTTCATAGAATATAGTTTTCAGATGATTTTCTTGCATGGACTTCCATCATAACCTTCCCTCTTAACATATATAAATGATCTGAAAAGTCTCGTATCATTTCAAATAGTCACCAATTAAATTCGATATTTTTGACCGAAACTAGTGTATAATATACTATGATTTTTGACCGAAACTTGCATTTCGAAAAGTTTTATAGAATCTAGTTTTCAGATGATTTTTTTGCATGGACTTCCATCATAACCTTCCCTCTTAATATATATAAATGATCTGAAAAGTCTCATATCATTTCAAATAGTCACCAATTAAATTCGATATTTTTGAACGAAACTAGTGTATAATATACTATGATTTTTGACCGAAACTTGCATTTCGAAAAGTTTCATAGAATCTAGTTTTCAGATGATTTTCTTGCATGGACTTCCATCGTAACCTTCCCTCTTAACATATATAAATGATCTGTCAAGTCTCGTATCATTTCAAATAGTCCACAATTAAATTTGATTTTTTTGACTGAAACTAGTGTATAATATACTATGATTTTTGACCGAAACTTACATTTCGAAAAGTTTCATAGAATCTAGTTTTCAGATGATTTTCTTGCATGGGCTTCCATCAAAACCTTCCCTCTTAACATATATAAATGATCTGAAAAGTTTCGTATCATTTCAAATAGTCCCAAATTAAATTCTATATTTTTGACCGAATCTAGTGTATAATATACTATGATTTTTTACCGAAACTTGTATTTCAAAAAGTTTCATAGAATCTAGTTTTCAGTTAATTTTGTTGCATGGACTTCCATCATAACCTTCCCTCTTAACATATATAAATGATCTGAAAAGTCTCGTATCATTTCAAATAGTCCACAATTAAATTTGATTTTTTTGACCGAAACAAATGTATAATATACTATGATTTTTGAACGAAACTTGCATTTCGAAAAGTTTCATAGAATATAGTTTTCAGATGATTTTCTTGCATGGACTTCCATCGTAACCATCCCTCTTAACATATATAAACGATCTGAAAAGTCTCGTATCATTTCAAATAGTCACCAATTAAATTCGATATTTTTGACCGAAACTAGTGTATAATATACTATGATTTTTGACAAAAACTTGCATTTCGAAAAGTTTCATAGAATCTAGTTTTCAGATGATTTTTTTGCATGGGCTTCCATCATAAGCTTCCCTCTTAACATATATAAATGATCTGTAAAGTCTCGTATCATTTCAAATAGTCCACAATTAAATTTGATTTTTTTGACCGAAACTAGTGTATAATATACTATGATTTTTGACCGAAACTTGCATTTCGAAAAGTTTCATAGAATATAGTTTTCAGATGAGTTTTTTTGCATGGACTTCCATCATAACCTTCCCTCTTAACATATATAATTGATCTGAAAAGTCTCGTATCATTTCAAATAGTACCCAATTAAATTCGATATTTTTGAACGAAACTAGTGTATAATATACTATGATTTTTGACCGAAACTTGCATTTTGAAAAGTTTCATAGAATCTAGTTTTCAGATGATTTTTTTGCTTGGGCTTCCATAATAACCTTCCCTCTTAACATATATAAATGATTTGTCAAGTCTCGTATCATTTCGAATAGTCCACAATTAAATTTGATTTTTTTGACTGAAACTATTGTATAATATACTATGATTTTTGACCGAAACTTGCATTTCGAAAAGTTTCATAGAATATAGTTTTCAGATGATTTTTTTGCATGGACTTCCATCGTAACCTGCCCTCTTAACATATATAAATGATCTGAAAAGTCTCGTATCATTTCAAATAGTTCCCAATTAAATTCGATATTTTAGACCGAAACTAGTGTATAATATACTATGATTTTTGACCGAAACTTGCATTTCGAAAAGTTTCATAGAATATAGTTTTCAGATGATTTTCTGGCATGGACTTCCATCATAACCTTCCCTCTTAACATATATAAATGATCTGAAAAGTCTCGTATCATTTCAAATAGTCACCAATTAAATTCGATATTTTTGACCGAAACTAGTGTATAATATACTATGATTTTTTACTGAATCTTGCATTTCAAAAAGTTTCATAGAATCTAGTTTTCAGATGATTTTTTTGCATGGGCTTCCATCATAACCTTCCCTCTTAACAAATATAAATAATCTGTCAAGTCTCGTATCATTTCAAATAGTCCACAATTAAATTTGATTTTTTTGACCGAAACTAGTGCAATAATATACTATGATTTTTGACCGAAACTTGCATTTCGAAAAGTTTCATAGAATATAGTTTTCAGATGATTTTCTTGCATGGACTTCCATCATAACCTTCCCTCTTAACATATATAAATGATCTGAAAAGTCTCGTATCATTTCAAATAGTCACCAATTAAATTCGATATTTTTGACCGAAACTAGTGTATAATATACTATGATTTTTGACCGAAACTTGCATTTCGAAAAGTTTTATAGAATCTAGTTTTCAGATGATTTTTTTGCATGGACTTCCATCATAACCTTCCCTCTTAATATATATAAATGATCTGAAAAGTCTCATATCATTTCAAATAGTCACCAATTAAATTCGATATTTTTGAACGAAACTAGTGTATAATATACTATGATTTTTGACCGAAACTTGCATTTCGAAAAGTTTCATAGAATCTAGTTTTCAGATGATTTTCTTGCATGGACTTCCATCGTAACCTTCCCTCTTAACATATATAAATGATCTGTCAAGTCTCGTATCATTTCAAATAGTCCACAATTAAATTTGATTTTTTTGACTGAAACTAGTGTATAATATACTATGATTTTTGACCGAAACTTACATTTCGAAAAGTTTCATAGAATCTAGTTTTCAGATGATTTTCTTGCATGGGCTTCCATCAAAACCTTCCCTCTTAACATATATAAATGATCTGAAAAGTTTCGTATCATTTCAAATAGTCCCAAATTAAATTCTATATTTTTGACCGAATCTAGTGTATAATATACTATGATTTTTTACCGAAACTTGTATTTCAAAAAGTTTCATAGAATCTAGTTTTCAGTTAATTTTGTTGCATGGACTTCCATCATAACCTTCCCTCTTAACATATATAAATGATCTGAAAAGTCTCGTATCATTTCAAATAGTCCACAATTAAATTTGATTTTTTTGACCGAAACAAATGTATAATATACTATGATTTTTGAACGAAACTTGCATTTCGAAAAGTTTCATAGAATATAGTTTTCAGATGATTTTCTTGCATGGACTTCCATCGTAACCATCCCTCTTAACATATATAAACGATCTGAAAAGTCTCGTATCATTTCAAATAGTCACCAATTAAATTCGATATTTTTGACCGAAACTAGTGTATAATATACTATGATTTTTGACAAAAACTTGCATTTCGAAAAGTTTCATAGAATCTAGTTTTCAGATGATTTTTTTGCATGGGCTTCCATCATAAGCTTCCCTCTTAACATATATAAATGATCTGTAAAGTCTCGTATCATTTCAAATAGTCCACAATTAAATTTGATTTTTTTGACCGAAACTAGTGTATAATATACTATGATTTTTGACCGAAACTTGCATTTCGAAAAGTTTCATAGAATATAGTTTTCAGATGAGTTTTTTTGCATGGACTTCCATCATAACCTTCCCTCTTAACATATATAATTGATCTGAAAAGTCTCGTATCATTTCAAATAGTACCCAATTAAATTCGATATTTTTGAACGAAACTAGTGTATAATATACTATGATTTTTGACCGAAACTTGCATTTTGAAAAGTTTCATAGAATCTAGTTTTCAGATGATTTTTTTGCTTGGGCTTCCATAATAACCTTCCCTCTTAACATATATAAATGATTTGTCAAGTCTCGTATCATTTCGAATAGTCCACAATTAAATTTGATTTTTTTGACTGAAACTATTGTATAATATACTATGATTTTTGACCGAAACTTGCATTTCGAAAAGATTCATAGAATATAGTTTTCAGATGATTTTTTTGCATGGACTTCCATCGTAACCTGCCCTCTTAACATATATAAATGATCTGAAAAGTCTCGTATCATTTCAAATAGTTCCCAATTAAATTCGATATTTTAGACCGAAACTAGTGTATAATATACTATGATTTTTGACCGAAACTTGCATTTCGAAAAGTTTCATAGAATA
Source organism: Lathyrus aphaca (assembly GCA_963966055.1). Classification (NCBI taxonomy): domain Eukaryota; kingdom Viridiplantae; phylum Streptophyta; class Magnoliopsida; order Fabales; family Fabaceae; genus Lathyrus; species Lathyrus aphaca. The sequence continues at coordinate 640,478,429 of OZ014520.1, read as the reverse complement.
TAGTTTTCAGATGATTTTCTTGCATGGACTTCCATCATAACCTTCCCTCTTAACATATATAAATGATCTGAAAAGTCTCGTATCATTTCAAATAGTCACCAATTAAATTCGATATTTTTGACCGAAACTAGTGTATAATATACTATGATTTTTTACTGAAACTTGCATTTCAAAAAGTTTCATAGAATCTAGTTTTCAGATGATTTTTTTGCATGGGCTTCCATCATAACCTTCCCTCTTAACAAATATAAATAATCTGTCAAGTCTCGTATCATTTCAAATAGTCCACAATTAAATTTGATTTTTTTGACCGAAACTAGTGCAATAATATACTATGATTTTTGACCGAAACTTGCATTTCGAAAAGTTTCATAGAATATAGTTTTCAGATGATTTTCTTGCATGGACTTCCATCATAACCTTCCCTCTTAACATATATAAATGATCTGAAAAGTCTCGTATCATTTCAAATACTCACCAATTAAATTCGATATTTTTGACCGAAACTAGTGTATAATATACTATGATTTTTGACCGAAACTTGCATTTCGAAAAGTTTTATAGAATCTAGTTTTCAGATGATTTTTTTGCATGGACTTCCATCATAACCTTCCCTCTTAATATATATAAATGATCTGAAAAGTCTCATATCATTTCAAATAGTCACCAATTAAATTCGATATTTTTGAACGAAACTAGTGTATAATATACTATGATTTTTGACCGAAACTTGCATTTCGAAAAGTTTCATAGAATCTAGTTTTCAGATGATTTTCTTGCATGGACTTCCATCGTAACCTTCCCTCTTAACATATATAAATGATCTGTCAAGTCTCGTATCATTTCAAATAGTCCACAATTAAATTTGATTTTTTTGACTGAAACTAGTGTATAATATACTATGATTTTTGACCGAAACTTACATTTCGAAAAGTTTCATAGAATCTAGTTTTCAGATGATTTTCTTGCATGGGCTTCCATCAAAACCTTCCCTCTTAACATATATAAATGATCTGAAAAGTTTCGTATCATTTCAAATAGTCACCAATTAAATTCGATATTTTTGACAGAAACTAGTGTATAATATACTATGATTTTTGACCGAAACATGCATTTCGAAAAGTTTCATAGAATATAGTTTTCAGATGATTTTCTTGCATGGACTTCCATCATAACCTTCCCTCTTAATATATATAAATGATCTGAAAAGTCTCATATCATTTCAAATAGTCACCAATTAAATTCGATATTTTTGACCGAAACTAGTGTATAATATACTATGATTTTTGACTGAAACTAGTGTATAATATACTATGATTTTTGTCCGAAACTTGCATTTCGAAAAGTTTCATAGAATATAGTTTTCAGATGATTTTCTTGCATGGACTTCCATCTTAACCTTCCCTCTTAACATATATAAATGATCTGAAAAGTCTCGTATCATTTCAAATAGTCACCAATTAAATTCGATATTTTTGACCGAAACTAGTGTATAATATACTATGATTTTTTACTGAAACTTGCATTTCAAAAAGTTTCATAGAATCTAGTTTTCAGATGATTTTTTTGCATGGGCTTCCATCATAACCTTCCCTCTTAACAAATATAAATAATCTGTCAAGTCTCGTATCATTTCAAATAGTCCACAATTAAATTTGATTTTTTTGACCGAAACTAGTGCAATAATATACTATGATTTTTGACCGAAACATGCATTTCGAAAAGTTTCATAGAATATAGTTTTCAGATGATTTTCTTGCATGGACTTCCATCATAACCTTCCCTCTTAACATATATAAATGATCTGAAAAGTCTCGTATCATTTCAAATAGTCACCAATTAAATTCGATATTTTTGACCGAAACTAGTGTATAATATACTATGATTTTTGACCGAAACTTGCATTTCGAAAAGTTTTATAGAATCTAGTTTTCAGATGATTTTTTTGCATGGACTTCCATCATAACCTTCCCTCTTAATATATATAAATGATCTGAAAAGTCTCATATCATTTCAAATAGTCACCAATTAAATTCGATATTTTTGAACGAAACTAGTGTATAATATACTATGATTTTTGACCGAAACTTGCATTTCGAAAAGTTTCATAGAATCTAGTTTTCAGATGATTTTCTTGCATGGACTTCCATCGTAACCTTCCCTCTTAACATATATAAATGATCTGTCAAGTCTCGTATCATTTCAAATAGTCCACAATAAAATTTGATTTTTTTGACTGAAACTAGTGTATAATATACTATGATTTTTGACCGAAACTTACATTTCGAAAAGTTTCATAGAATCTAGTTTTCAGATGATTTTCTTGCATGGGCTTCCATCAAAACCTTCCCTCTTAACATATATAAATGATCTGAAAAGTTTCGTATCATTTCAAATAGTCACCAATTAAATTCGATATTTTTGACAGAAACTAGTGTATAATATACTATGATTTTTGACCGAAACTTGCATTTCGAAAAGTTTCATAGAATATAGTTTTCAGATGATTTTCTTGCATGGACTTCCATCATAACCTTCCCTCTTAATATATATAAATGATCTGAAAAGTCTCATATCATTTCAAATAATCACCAATTAAATTCGATATTTTTGACCGAAACTAGTCTATAATATACTATGATTTTTGACCGAAACTAGTGTATAATATACTATGATTTTTGTCCGAAACTTGCATTTCGAAAAGTTTCATAGAATATAGTTTTCAGATGATTTTCTTGCATGGACTTCCATCATAACCTTCCCTCTTAACATATATAAATGATCTGAAAAGTCTCGTATCATTTCAAATAGTCACCAATTAAATTCGATATTTTTGACCGAAACTAGTGTATAATATACTATGATTTTTTACTGAAACTTGCATTTCAAAAAGTTTCATAGAATCTAGTTTTCAGATGATTTATTTGCATGGGCTTCCATCATAACCTTCCCTCTTAACATATATAAATGATCTGTCAAGTCTCGTATCATTTCAAACAGTCCACAATTAAATTTGATTTTTTTGACCGAAACTAGTGCAATAATATACTATGATTTTTGACCGAAACTTGCATTTCGAAAAGTTTCATAGAATATAGTTTTCAGATGATTTTCTTGCATGGACTTCCATCATAACCTTCCCTCTTAACATATATAAATGATCTGAAAAGTCTCGTATCATTTCAAATAGTCACCAATTAAATTCGATATTTTTGACCGAAACTAGTGTATAATATTCTATGATTTTTGACCGAAACTTGCATTTCGAAAAGTTTCATAGAATCTAGTTTTCAGATGATTTTCTTGCATGGACTTCAATCGTAACCTTCCCTCTTAACATATATAAATGATCTGTCAAGTCTCGTATCATTTCAAATAGTCCACAATTAAATTTGATTTTTTTGACTGAAACTAGTGTATAATATACTATGATTTTTCACCGAAACTTACATTTCGAAAAGTTTCATATAATCTAGTTTTCAAATGATTTTCTTGCATGGGCTTCCATCAAAACCTTCCCTCTTAACATACATAAATGATCTGAAAAGTTTCGTATCATTTCAAATAGTCACCAATTAAATTCGATATTTTTGACAGAAACTAGTGTATAATATACTATGATTTTTGACCGAAACTTGCATTTCGAAAAGTTTCATAGAATATAGTTTTCAGATGATTTTCTTGCATGGACTTCCATCATAACCTTCCCTCTTAATATATATAAATGATCTGAAAAGTCTCATATCATTTCAAATAGTCACCAATTAAATTCGATATTTTTGACCGAAACTAGTGTATAATATACTATGATTTTTTACTGAAACTTGCATTTCAAAAAGTTTCATAGAATCTAGTTTTCAGATGATTTTTTTGCATGGGCTTCCATCATAACCTTCCCTCTTAACATATATAAATGATCTGAAAAGTATCGTATCATTTCAAATAGTCCACAATTAAATTTGATTTTTTTGACCGAAACTAGTGTATAATATACTATGATTTTTGACCGAAACTTGCATTTCGAAAAGTTTCATAGAATATTATTTTCAGATGATTTTTTTGCATGGACTTCCATCATAACCTTCCCTCTTAACATATATAAATGATCTGAAAAGTCTCGTATCATTTCAAATAGTCACCAATTAAATTCGATATTTTTGACCGAAACTAGTGTATAATATACTATGATTTTTGACCGAAACTTGCATTTCGAAAAGTTTCATAGAATCTAGTTTTCAGATGATTTTTTTGCATGGGCTTCCATAATAACCTTCCCTCTTAACATATATAAATGATCTGTCAAGTCTCGTATCATTTCAAATAGTCCACAATTAAATTAAATTTTTTTGACTGAAACTAATGTATAATATACTATGGTTTTTGACCGAAACATGCATTTATAAAAGTTTCATAGAATATAGTTTTCAGATGATTTTTTTGCATGGACTTCCATCGTAACCTGCCCTCTTAACATATATAAATGATCTGAAAAGTCTCGTATCATTTCAAATAGTTCCCAATTAAATTTGATATTTTTAACCGAAACTAGTGTATAATATACTATGATTTTTGACCGAAACTTGCATTTCGAAAAGTTTCATAGAATCTAGTTTTCAGATATTTTTTTGCATGGACTTCAATCATTACCTTCCTTCTTAACATATATAAATGATCTGAAAAGTCTCGTATCATTTCAAATAGTCCACAATTAAATATGATTTTTTTGACCGAAACTAGTGTATAATATACTATGATTTTTGACCGAAACTTGCATTTCGAAAAGTTTCATAGAATATAGTTTTCAGATGATTTGTTTGCATGGACCTCCATCTTAACCTTCCCTCTTAACATATATAAATGATCTGAAAAGTTTCGAATCATTTCAAATAGTCACCAATTAAATTCGATATTTTTTACCGAAACTAGTGTATAATATACTATGATTTTTGACCGAAACTTGCATTTCGAAAAGTTTCATAGAATCTAGTTTTCAGATGATTTTTTTGCATGGGCTTCCATAATAACCTGCCCTCTTAACATATATAAATGATCTGTCAAGTCTCGTATCATTTCAAATATTCCACAATTAAATTTGATTTTTTTGACTGAAACTAGTGTATAATATACTATGGTTTTTGACCGAAACTTGCATTTATAAAAGTTTCATAAAATATAGTTTTCAGATGATTTTTTTGCATGGACTTCCATCGTAACCTGCCCTCTTAACATATATAAATGATCTGAAAAGTCTCGTATCATTTCAAATAGTTCCCAATTAAATTTGATATTTTTAACCGAAACTAGTGTATAATATACTATCATTTTTGACCGAAACTTGCATTTCGAAAAGTTTCATAGAATCTAGTTTTCAGATATTTTTTTGCATGGACTTGAATCATTACCTTCCCTGTTAACATATATAAATGATCTGAAAAGTCTCGTATCATTTCAAATAGTCCACAATTAAATATGATTTTTTTGACCGAAACTAGTGTATAATATACTATGATTTTTGACTGAAACTTGCATTTCAAAAAGTTTCATAGAATATAGTTTTCAGATGATTTTTTTGCATGGGCTTCCATCATAACCTTCCCTCTTAACATATATAAATGATCTGTCAAGTCTCGTATCATTTCAAACAGTCCACAATTAAATTTGATTTTTTTGACCGAAACTAGTGCAATAATATACTATGATTTTTGACCGAAACTTGCATTTCGAAAAGTTTCATAGAATATAGTTTTCAGATGATTTTCTTGCATGGACTTCCATCATAACCTTCCCTCTTAACATATATAAATGATCTGAAAAGTCTCGTATCATTTCAAATAGTCACCAATTAAATTCGATATTTTTGACCGAAACTAGTGTATAATATTCTATGATTTTTGACCGAAACTTGCATTTCGAAAAGTTTCATAGAATCTAGTTTTCAGATGATTTTCTTGCATGGACTTCAATCGTAACCTTCCCTCTTAACATATATAAATGATCTGTCAAGTCTCGTATCATTTCAAATAGTCCACAATTAAATTTGATTTTTTTGACTGAAACTAGTGTATAATATACTATGATTTTTCACCGAAACTTACATTTCGAAAAGTTTCATAGAATCTAGTTTTCAAATGATTTTCTTGCATGGGCTTCCATCAAAACCTTCCCTCTTAACATACATAAATGATCTGAAAAGTTTCGTATCATTTCAAATAGTCACCAATTAAATTCGATATTTTTGACAGAAACTAGTGTATAATATACTATGATTTTTGACCGAAACTTGCATTTCGAAAAGTTTCATAGAATATAGTTTTCAGATGATTTTCTTGCATGGACTTCCATCATAACCTTCCCTCTTAATATATATAAATGATCTGAAAAGTCTCATATCATTTCAAATAGTCACCAATTAAATTCGATATTTTTGACCGAAACTAGTGTATAATATACTATGATTTTTTACTGAAACTTGCATTTCAAAAAGTTTCATAGAATCTAGTTTTCAGATGATTTTTTTGCATGGGCTTCCATCATAACCTTCCCTCTTAACATATATAAATGATCTGAAAAGTATCGTATCATTTCAAATAGTCCACAATTAAATTTGATTTTTTTGACCGAAACTAGTGTATAATATACTATGATTTTTGACCGAAACTTGCATTTCGAAAAGTTTCATAGAATATTATTTTCAGATGATTTTTTTGCATGGACTTCCATCATAACCTTCCCTCTTAACATATATAAATGATCTGAAAAGTCTCGTATCATTTCAAATAGTCACCAATTAAATTCGATATTTTTGACCGAAACTAGTGTATAATATACTATGATTTTTGACCGAAACTTGCATTTCGAAAAGTTTCATAGAATCTAGTTTTCAGATGATTTTTTTGCATGGGCTTCCATAATAACCTTCCCTCTTAACATATATAAATGATCTGTCAAGTCTCGTATCATTTCAAATAGTCCACAATTAAATTAAATTTTTTTGACTGAAACTAATGTATAATATACTATGGTTTTTGACCGAAACATGCATTTATAAAAGTTTCATAGAATATAGTTTTCAGATGATTTTTTTGCATGGACTTCCATCGTAACCTGCCCTCTTAACATATATAAATGATCTGAAAAGTCTCGTATCATTTCAAATAGTTCCCAATTAAATTTGATATTTTTAACCGAAACTAGTGTATAATATACTATGATTTTTGACCGAAACTTGCATTTCGAAAAGTTTCATAGAATCTAGTTTTCAGATATTTTTTTGCATGGACTTCAATCATTACCTTCCTTCTTAACATATATAAATGATCTGAAAAGTCTCGTATCATTTCAAATAGTCCACAATTAAATATGATTTTTTTGACCGAAACTAGTGTATAATATACTATGATTTTTGACCGAAACTTGCATTTCGAAAAGTTTCATAGAATATAGTTTTCAGATGATTTGTTTGCATGGACCTCCATCTTAACCTTCCCTCTTAACATATATAAATGATCTGAAAAGTTTCGAATCATTTCAAATAGTCACCAATTAAATTCGATATTTTTGACCGAAACTAGTGTATAATATACTATGATTTTTGACCGAAACTTGCATTTCGAAAAGTTTCATAGAATCTAGTTTTCAGATGATTTTTTTGCATGGGCTTCCATAATAACCTGCCCTCTTAACATATATAAATGATCTGTCAAGTCTCGTATCATTTCAAATATTCCACAATTAAATTTGATTTTTTTGACTGAAACTAGTGTATAATATACTATGGTTTTTGACCGAAACTTGCATTTATAAAAGTTTCATAAAATATAGTTTTCAGATGATTTTTTTGCATGGACTTCCATCGTAACCTGCCCTCTTAACATATATAAATGATCTGAAAAGTCTCGTATCATTTCAAATAGTTCCCAATTAAATTTGATATTTTTAACCGAAACTAGTGTATAATATACTATCATTTTTGACCGAAACTTGCATTTCGAAAAGTTTCATAGAATCTAGTTTTCAGATATTTTTTTGCATGGACTTGAATCATTACCTTCCCTGTTAACATATATAAATGATCTGAAAAGTCTCGTATCATTTCAAATAGTCCACAATTAAATATGATTTTTTTGACCGAAACTAGTGTATAATATACTATGATTTTTGACTGAAACTTGCATTTCAAAAAGTTTCATAGAATATAGTTTTCAGATGATTTTTTTGCATGGGCTTCCATCATAACCTTCCCTCTTAACATATATAAATGATCTGTCAAGTCTCGTATCATTTCAAACAGTCCACAATTAAATTTGATTTTTTTGACCGAAACTAGTGCAATAATATACTATGATTTTTGACCGAAACTTGCATTTCGAAAAGTTTCATAGAATATAGTTTTCAGATGATTTTCTTGCATGGACTTCCATCATATACTTCCCTCTTAACATATATAAATGATCTGAAAAGTCTCGTATCATTTCAAATAGTCACCAATTAAATTCGATATTTTTGACCGAAACTAGTGTATAATATTCTATGATTTTTGACCGAAACTTGCATTTCGAAAAGTTTCATAGAATCTAGTTTTCAGATGATTTTCTTGCATGGACTTCAATCGTAACCTTCCCTCTTAACATATATAAATGATCTGTCAAGTCTCGTATCATTTCAAATAGTCCATTGATTTTTTTGACTGAAACTAGTGTATAATATACTATGATTTTTGACCGAAACTTACATTTCGAAAAGTTTCATAGAATCTAGTTTTCAGATGATTTTCTTGCATGGGCTTCCATCAAAACCTTCCCTCTTAACATACATAAATGATCTGAAAAGTTTCGTATCATTTCAAATAGTCACCAATTAAATTCGATATTTTTGACATAAACTAGTGTATAATATACTATGATTTTTGACCGAAACTTGCATTTCGAAAAGTTTCATAGAATATAGTTTTCAGATGATTTTCTTGCATGGACTTCCATCATAACCTTCCCTCTTAATATATATAAATGATCTGAAAAGTCTCATATCATTTCAAATAGTCACCAATTAAATTCGATATTTTTGACCGAAACTAGTGTATAATATTCTATGATTTTTGACCGAAACTTGCATTTCGAAAAGTTTCATAGAATCTAGTTTTCAGATGATTTTCTTGCATGGACTTCAATCGTAACCTTCCCTCTTAACATATATAAATGATCTGTCAAGTCTCGTATCATTTCAAATAGTCCACAATTAAATTTGATTTTTTTGACTGAAACTAGTGTATAATATACTATGATTTTTGACCGAAACTTACATTTCGAAAAGTTTCATAGAATCTAGTTTTCAAATGATTTTCTTGCATGGGCTTCCATCAAAACCTTCCCTCTTAACATACATAAATGATCTGAAAAGTTTCGTATCATTTCAAATAGTCACCAATTAAATTCGATATTTTTGACATAAACTAGTGTATAATATACTATGATTTTTGACCGAAACTTGCATTTCGAAAAGTTTCATAGAATATAGTTTTCAGTTGATTTTCTTGCATGGACTTCCATCATAACCTTCCCTCTTAATATATATAAATGATCTGAAAAGTCTCATATCATTTCAAATAGTCACCAATTAAATTCGATATTTTTGACCGAAACTAGTGTATAATATACTATGATTTTTTACTGAAACTTGCATTTTAAAAAGTTTCATAGAATCTAGTTTTCAGATGATTTTTTTGCATGCGCTTCCATCATAACCTTCCCTCTTAACATATATAAATGATCTGAAAAGTATCGTATCATTTCAAATAGTCCACAATTAAATTTGATTTTTTTGACCGAAACTAGTGTATAATATACTATGATTTTTGACCGAAACTTGCATTTCGAAAAGTTTCATAGAATATTATTTTCAGATGATTTTTTTGCATGGACTTCCATCATAACCTTCCCTCTTAACATATATAAATGATCTGAAAAGTCTCGTATCATTTCAAATAGTCACCAATTAAATTCGATATTTTTGACCGAAACTAGTGTATAATATACTATGATTTTTGACCGAAACTTGCATTTCGAAAAGTTTCATAGAATCTAGTTTTCAGATGATTTTTTTGCATGGGCTTCCATAATAACCTGCCCTCTTAACATATATAAATGATCTGTCAAGTCTCGTATCATTTCAAATATTCCACAATTAAATTTGATTTTTTTGACTGAAACTAGTGTATAATATACTATGGTTTTTGACCGAAACTTGCATTTATAAAAGTTTCATAAAATATAGTTTTCAGATGATTTTTTTGCATGGACTTCCATCGTAACCTGCCCTCTTAACATATATAAATGATCTGAAAAGTCTCGTATCATTTCAAATAGTTCCCAATTAAATTTGATATTTTTAACCGAAACTAGTGTATAATATACTATGATTTTTGACCGAAACTTGCATTTCGAAAAGTTTCATAGAATCTAGTTTTCAGATATTTTTTTGCATGGACTTGAATCATTACCTTCCCTGTTAACATATATAAATGATCTGAAAAGTCTCGTATCATTTCAAATAGTCCACAATTAAATATGATTTTTTTGACCGAAACTAGTGTATAATATACTATGATTTTTGACCGAAACTTGCATTTCAAAAAGTTTCATAGAATATAGTTTTCAGATGATTTTTTTGCATGGGCTTCCATCATAACCTTCCCTCTTAACATATATAAATGATCTGTCAAGTCTCGTATCATTTCAAACAGTCCACAATTAAATTTGATTTTTTTGACCGAAACTAGTGCAATAATATACTATGATTTTTGACCGAAACTTGCATTTCGAAAAGTTTCATAGAATATAGTTTTCAGATGATTTTCTTGCATGGACTTCCATCATAACCTTCCCTCTTAACATATATAAATGATCTGAAAAGTCTCGTATCATTTCAAATAGTCACCAATTAAATTCGATATTTTTGACCGAAACTAGTGTATAATATACTATGATTTTTTACTGAAACTTGCATTTCAAAAAGTTTCATAGAATCTAGTTTTCAGATGATTTTTTTGCATGGGCTTCCATCATAACCTTCCCTCTTAACATATATAAATGATCTGTCAAGTCTCGTATCATTTCAAACAGTCCACAATTAAATTTGATTTTTTTGACCGAAACTAGTGCAATAATATACTATGATTTTTGACCGAAACTTGCATTTCGAAAAGTTTCATAGAATATAGTTTTCAGATGATTTTCTTGCATGGACTTCCATCATAACCTTCCCTCTTAACATATATAAATGATCTGAAAAGTCTCGTATCATCTCAAATAGTCACCAATTAAATTCGATATTTTTGACCGAAACTAGTGTATAATATTCTATGATTTTTGACCGAAACTTGCATTTCGAAAAGTTTCATAGAATCTAGTTTTCAGATGATTTTCTTGCATGGACTTCAATCGTAACCTTCCCTCTTAACATATATAAATGATCTGTCAAGTCTCGTATCATTTCAAATAGTCCACAATTAAATTTGATTTTTTTGACTGAAACTAGTGTATAATATACTATGATTTTTGACCGAAACTTACATTTCGAAAAGTTTCATAGAATCTAGTTTTCAAATGATTTTCTTGCATGGGCTTCCATCAAAACCTTCCCTCTTAACATACATAAATGATCAGAAAAGTTTCGTATCATTTCAAATAGTCACCAATTAAATTCGATATTTTTGACAGAAACTAGTGTATAATATACTATGATTTTTGACCGAACTTGCATTTCGAAAAGTTTCATAGAATATAGTTTTCAGATGATTTTCTTGCATGGACTTCCATCATAACCTTCCCTCTTAATATGTATAAATGATCTGAAAAGTCTCATATCGAAATAGTCACCAATCAAATAGTCACCAATTAAATACGATATTTTTTTGAAAAGTTTCGTATCATTTCAAACAGTCCACAATTAAATTTGATTTTTTTGACCGAAACTAGTGCAATAATATACTATAATTTTTGACCGAAACTTGCATTTATAAAAGTTTCATAGAATATAGTTTTCAGATGATTTTTTTGCATGGACTTCCATCGTAACCTGCCCTCTTAACATATATAAATTATCTGAAAAGTCTCGTATCATTTCAAATAGTTCCCAATTAAATTTGATATTTTTAACCGAAACTAGTGTATAATATACTATGATTTTTGACCAAAACTTGCATTTCGAAAAGTTTCATAGAATCTAGTTTTCAGATATTTTTTTGCATGGACTTCAATCATTACCTTCCTTCTTAACATATATAAATGATCTGAAAAGTCTCGTATCATTTCAAATAGTCCACAATTAAATATGATTTTTTTGACCGAAACTAGTGTATAATATACTATGATTTTTGACCGAAACTTGCATTTCGAAAAGTTTCATAGAATATAGTTTTCAGATGATTTTTTTGCATGGACTTCCATCGTAACCTGCCCTCTTAACATATATAAATGATCTGAAAAGTCTCGTATCATTTCAAATAGTTCCCAATTAAATTCGATATTTTTGACCGAAACTAGTGTATAATATACTATGATTTTTGACCGAAACTAGTGTATAATATACTATGATTTTTGTCCGAAACTTGCATTTCGAAAAGTTTCATAGAATATAGTTTTCAGATGATTTTCTTGCATGGACTTCCATCATAACCTTCCCTCTTAACATATATAAATGATCTGAAAAGTCTCGTATCATTTCAAATAGTCACCAATTAAATTCGATATTTTTGACCGAAACTAGTGTATAATATACTATGATTTTTTACTGAAACTTGCATTTCAAAAAGTTTCATAGAATCTAGTTTTCAGATGATTTTTTTGCATGGGCTTCCATCATAACCTTCCCTCTTAACATATATAAATGATTTGTCAAGTCTCGTATCATTTCAAACAGGCCACAATTAAATTTGATTTTTTTGACCGAAACTAGTGCAATAATATACTATGATTTTTGACCGAAACTTGCATTTATAAAAGTTTCATAGAATATAGTTTTCAGATGATTTTTTTGCATGGACTTCCATCGTAACCTGCCCTCTTAACATATATAAATGATCTGAAAAGTCTCGTATCATTTCAAATAGTTCCCAATTAAATTTGATATTTTTAACCGAAACTAGTGTATAATATACTATGATTTTTGACCAAAACATGCATTTCGAAAAGTTTCATAGAATCTAGTTTTCAGATATTTTTTTGCATGGACTTCAATCATTACCTTCCTTCTTAACATATATAAATGATCTGAAAAGTCTCGTATCATTTCAAATAGTCCACAATTAAATATGATTTTTTTGACCGAAACTAGTGTATAATATACTATGATTTTTGACTGAAACTTGCATTTCGAAAAGTTTCATAGAATATAGTTTTCAGATGATTTTCTTGCATGGACTTCCAACATAACCATCCCTCTTAACATATATAAATGATCTGAAAAGTCTCGTATCATTTCAAATAGTCACCAATTAAATTCGATATTTTTGACCGAAACTAGTGTATAATATACTATGATTTTTGACCGAAACTTGCATTTCGAAAAGTTTCATAGAATATAGTTTTCAAATGATTTTTTTGCATGGACTTCCATCATAATCTGCCCTCTTAACATATATAAATGATCTGTCAAGTCTCGTATCATTTCAAATAGTCCACAATTAAATTTGATTTTTTTGACTGAAACTAGTGTAATAATAAACTATGATTTTTGACCGTAACTTGCATTTCGAAAAGTTTCATAGAATCTAGTTTTCAGATGATTTTTTTGCATGGACTTCCATTATAACCTTCCATCTTATCATATATAATTGATCTGAAAAGTCTCGTATCATTTCAAATAGTCACCAATTAAATTCGATATTTTTGACCGAAACTAGTGTATAATATACTATGATTTTTGTCCGAAACTTGCATTTCGAAAAGTTTCATAGAATATAGTTTTCAGATGATTTTCTTGCATGGACTTCCATCATAACCTTCCCTCTTAACATATATAAATGATCTGAAAAGTCTCGTATCATTTCAAATAGTCACCAATTAAATTCGATATTTTTGACCGAAACTAGTGTATAATATACTATGATTTTTTACTGAAACTTGCATTTCAAAAAGTTTCATAGAATCTAGTTTTCAGATGATTTTTTTGCATGGGCTTCCATCATAACCTTCCCTCTTAACATATATAAATGATCTGTCAAGTCTCGTATCATTTCAAACAGTCCACAATTAAATTTTATTTTTTTGACCGAAACTAGTGCAATAATATACTATGATTTTTGACCGAAACTTGCATTTCGAAAAGTTTCATAGAATATAGTTTTCAGATGATTTTCTTGCATGGACTTCCATCATAACCTTCCCTCTTAACATATATAAATGATCTGAAAAGTCTCGTATCATTTCAAATAGTCACCAATTAAATTCGATATTTTTGACCGAAACTAGTGTATAATATTCAATGATTTTTGACCGAAACTTGCATTTCGAAAAGTTTCATAGAATCTAGTTTTCAGATGATTTTCTTGCATGGACTTCAATCGTAACCTTCCCTCTTAACATATATAAATGATCTGTCAAGTCTCGTATCATTTCAAATAGTCCACAATTAAATTTGATTTTTTTGACTGAAACTAGTGTATAATATACTATGATTTTTGACCGAAACTTACATTTCGAAAAGTTTCATAGAATCTAGTTTTGAGATGATTTTCTTGCATGGGCTTCCATCAAAACCTTCCCTCTTAACATACATAAATGATCTGAAAAGTTTCGTATCATTTCAAATAGTCACCAATTAAATTCGATATTTTTGACAGAAACTAGTGTATAATATACTATGATTTTTGACCGAAACTTGCATTTCGAAAAGTTTCATAGAATATAGTTTTCAGATGATTTTTTTGCATGGACTTCCATCGTAACCTGCCCTCTTAACATATATAAATGATCTGAAAAGTCTCGTATCATTTCAAATAGTTCCCAATTAAATTCGATATTTTTGACCGAAACTAGTGTATAATATACTATGATTTTTGACCGAAACTAGTGTATAATATACTATGATTTTTGTCCGAAACTTGCATTTCGAAAAGTTTCATAGAATATAGTTTTCAGATGATTTTCTTGCATGGACTTCCATCATAACCTTCCCTCTTAACATATATAAATGATCTGAAAAGTCTCGTATCATTTCAAATAGTCACCAATTAAATTCGATATTTTTGACCGAAACTAGTGTATAATATACTATGATTTTTTACTGAAACTTGCATTTCAAAAAGTTTCATAGAATCTAGTTTTCAGATGATTTTTTTGCATGGGCTTCCATCATAACCTTCCCTCTTAACATATATAAATGATTTGTCAAGTCTCGTATCATTTCAAACAGTCCACAATTAAATTTGATTTTTTTGACCGAAACTAGTGCAATAATATACTATGATTTTTGACCGAAACTTGCATTTATAAAAGTTTCATAGAATATAGTTTTCAGATGATTTTTTTGCATGGACTTCCATCGTAACCTGCCCTCTTAACATATATAAATGATCTGAAAAGTCTCGTATCATTTCAAATAGTTCCCAATTAAATTTGATATTTTTAACCGAAACTAGTGTATAATATACTATGATTTTTGACCAAAACATGCATTTCGAAAAGTTTCATAGAATCTAGTTTTCAGATATTTTTTTGCATGGACTTCAATCATTACCTTCCTTCTTAACATATATAAATGATCTGAAAAGTCTCGTATCATTTCAAATAGTCCACAATTAAATATGATTTTTTTGACCGAAACTAGTGTATAATATACTATGATTTTTGACTGAAACTTGCATTTCGAAAAGTTTCATAGAATATAGTTTTCAGATGATTTTCTTGCATGGACTTCCAACATAACCATCCCTCTTAACATATATAAATGATCTGAAAAGTCTCGTATCATTTCAAATAGTCACCAATTAAATTCGATATTTTTGACCGAAACTAGTGTATAATATACTATGATTTTTGACCGAAACTTGCATTTCGAAAAGTTTCATAGAATATAGTTTTCAAATGATTTTTTTGCATGGACTTCCATCATAATCTTCCCTCTTAACATATATAAATGATCTGTCAAGTCTCGTATCATTTCAAATAGTCCACAATTAAATTTGATTTTTTTGACTGAAACTAGTGTAATAATAAACTATGATTTTTGACCGTAACTTGCATTTCGAAAAGTTTCATAGAATCTAGTTTTCAGATGATTTTTTTGCATGGACTTCCATTATAACCTTCCATCTTATCATATATAATTGATCTGAAAAGTCTCGTATCATTTCAAATAGTCACCAATTAAATTCGATATTTTTGACCGAAACTAGTGTATAATATACTATGATTTTTGTCCGAAACTTGCATTTCGAAAAGTTTCATAGAATATAGTTTTCAGATGATTTTCTTGCATGGACTTCCATCATAACCTTCCCTCTTAACATATATAAATGATCTGAAAAGTCTCGTATCATTTCAAATAGTCACCAATTAAATTCGATATTTTTGACCGAAACTAGTGTATAATATACTATGATTTTTTACTGAAACTTGCATTTCAAAAAGTTTCATAGAATCTAGTTTTCAGATGATTTTTTTGCATGGGCTTCCATCATAACCTTCCCTCTTAACATATATAAATGATCTGTCAAGTCTCGTATCATTTCAAACAGTCCACAATTAAATTTTATTTTTTTGACCGAAACTAGTGCAATAATATACTATGATTTTTGACCGAAACTTGCATTTCGAAAAGTTTCATAGAATATAGTTTTCAGATGATTTTCTTGCATGGACTTCCATCATAACCTTCCCTCTTAACATATATAAATGATCTGAAAAGTCTCGTATCATTTCAAATAGTCACCAATTAAATTCGATATTTTTGACCGAAACTAGTGTATAATATTCAATGATTTTTGACCGAAACTTGCATTTCGAAAAGTTTCATAGAATCTAGTTTTCAGATGATTTTCTTGCATGGACTTCAATCGTAACCTTCCCTCTTAACATATATAAATGATCTGTCAAGTCTCGTATCATTTCAAATAGTCCACAATTAAATTTGATTTTTTTGACTGAAACTAGTGTATAATATACTATGATTTTTGACCGAAACTTACATTTCGAAAAGTTTCATAGAATCTAGTTTTGAGATGATTTTCTTGCATGGGCTTCCATCAAAACCTTCCCTCTTAACATACATAAATGATCTGAAAAGTTTCGTATCATTTCAAATAGTCACCAATTAAATTCGATATTTTTGACAGAAACTAGTGTATAATATACTATGATTTTTGACCGAAACTTGCATTTCGAAAAGTTTCATAGAATATAGTTTTCAGATGATTTTTTTGCATGGACTTCCATCGTAACCTGCCCTCTTAACATATATAAATGATCTGAAAAGTCTCGTATCATTTCAAATAGTTCCCAATTAAATTCGATATTTTTGACCGAAACTAGTGTATAATATACTATGATTTTTGACCAAAACTAGTGTATAATATACTATGATTTTTGTCCGAAACTTGCATTTCGAAAAGTTTCATAGAATATAGTTTTCAGATGATTTTCTTGCATGGACTTCCATCATAACCTTCCCTCTTAACATATATAAATGATCTGAAAAGTCTCGTATCATTTCAAATAGTCACCAATTAAATTCGATATTTTTGACCGAAACTAGTGTATAATATACTATGATTTTTTACTGAAACTTGCATTTCAAAAAGTTTCATAGAATCTAGTTTTCAGATGATTTTTTTGCATGGGCTTCCATCATAACCTTCCCTCTTAACATATATAAATGATTTGTCAAGTCTCGTATCATTTCAAACAGTCCACAATTAAATTTGATTTTTTTGACCGAAACTAGTGCAATAATATACTATGATTTTTGACCGAAACTTGCATTTATAAAAGTTTCATAGAATATAGTTTTCAGATGATTTTTTTGCATGGACTTCCATCGTAACCTGCCCTCTTAACATATATAAATGATCTGAAAAGTCTCGTATCATTTCAAATAGTTCCCAATTAAATTTGATATTTTTAACCGAAACTAGTGTATAATATACTATGATTTTTGACCAAAACATGCATTTCGAAAAGTTTCATAGAATCTAGTTTTCAGATATTTTTTTGCATGGACTTCAATCATTACCTTCCTTCTTAACATATATAAATGATCTGAAAAGTCTCGTATCATTTCAAATAGTCCACAATTAAATATGATTTTTTTGACCGAAACTAGTGTATAATATACTATGATTTTTGACTGAAACTTGCATTTCGAAAAGTTTCATAGAATATAGTTTTCAGATGATTTTCTTGCATGGACTTCCAACATAACCATCCCTCTTAACATATATAAATGATCTGAAAAGTCTCGTATCATTTCAAATAGTCACCAATTAAATTCGATATTTTTGACCGAAACTAGTGTATAATATACTATGATTTTTGACCGAAACTTGCATTTCGAAAAGTTTCATAGAATATAGTTTTCAAATGATTTTTTTGCATGGACTTCCATCATAATCTTCCCTCTTAACATATATAAATGATCTGTCAAGTCTCGTATCATTTCAAATAGTCCACAATTAAATTTGATTTTTTTGACTGAAACTAGTGTAATAATAAACTATGATTTTTGACCGTAACTTGCATTTCGAAAAGTTTCATAGAATCTAGTTTTCAGATGATTTTTTTGCATGGACTTCCATTATAACCTTCCATCTTATCATATATAATTGATCTGAAAAGTCTCGTATCATTTCAAATAGTCACCAATTAAATTCGATATTTTTGACCGAAACTAGTGTATAATATACTATGATTTTTGTCCGAAACTTGCATTTCGAAAAGTTTCATAGAATATAGTTTTCAGATGATTTTCTTGCATGGACTTCCATCATAACCTTCCCTCTTAACATATATAAATGATCTGAAAAGTCTCGTATCATTTCAAATAGTCACCAATTAAATTCGATATTTTTGACCGAAACTAGTGTATAATATACTATGATTTTTTACTGAAACTTGCATTTCAAAAAGTTTCATAGAATCTAGTTTTCAGATGATTTTTTTGCATGGGCTTCCATCATAACCTTCCCTCTTAACATATATAAATGATCTGTCAAGTCTCGTATCATTTCAAACAGTCCACAATTAAATTTTATTTTTTTGACCGAAACTAGTGCAATAATATACTATGATTTTTGACCGAAACTTGCATTTCGAAAAGTTTCATAGAATATAGTTTTCAGATGATTTTCTTGCATGGACTTCCATCATAACCTTCCCTCTTAACATATATAAATGATCTGAAAAGTCTCGTATCATTTCAAATAGTCACCAATTAAATTCGATATTTTTGACCGAAACTAGTGTATAATATTCAATGATTTTTGACCGAAACTTGCATTTCGAAAAGTTTCATAGAATCTAGTTTTCAGATGATTTTCTTGCATGGACTTCAATCGTAACCTTCCCTCTTAACATATATAAATGATCTGTCAAGTCTCGTATCATTTCAAATAGTCCACAATTAAATTTGATTTTTTTGACTGAAACTAGTGTATAATATACTATGATTTTTGACCGAAACTTACATTTCGAAAAGTTTCATAGAATCTAGTTTTGAGATGATTTTCTTGCATGGGCTTCCATCAAAACCTTCCCTCTTAACATACATAAATGATCTGAAAAGTTTCGTATCATTTCAAATAGTCACCAATTAAATTCGATATTTTTGACCGAAACTAGTGTATAATATACTATGATTTTTGACCGAAACTTGCATTTCGAAAAGTTTCATAGAATATAGTTTTCAGATGATTTTCTTGCATGGACTTCCATCATAACCTTCCCTCTTAATATGTATAAATGATCTGAAAAGTCTCATATCATTTCAAATAGTCACCAATTAAATTCGATATTTTTTACCGAAACTAGTGTATAATATACTATGATTTTTTACTGAAACTTGCATTTCAAAAAGTTTCATAGAATCTAGTTTTCGGATGATTTTTTTGCATGGGCTTCCATCATAACCTTCCCTCTTAACATATATAAATGATCTGAAAAGTATCGTATCATTTCAAATAGTCCACAATTAAATTTGATTTTTTTGACCGAAACTAGTGTATAATATACTATGATTTTTGACCGAAACTTGCATTTCGAAAAGTTTCATAGAATATTATTTTCAGATGATTTTTTTGCATGGACTTCCATCATAACCTTCCCTCTTAACATATATAAATGATCTGAAAAGTCTCGTATCATTTCAAATAGTCACCAATTAAATTCGATATTTTTGACCGAAACTAGTGTATAATATACTATGATTTTTGACCGAAACTTGCATTTCGAAAAGTTTCATAGAATCTAGTTTTCAGATGATTTTTTTGCATGGGCTTCCATAATAACCTTCCCTCTTAACATATATAAATGATCTGTCAAGTCTCGTATCATTTCAAATAGTCCACAATTAAATTTGATTTTTTTGACCGGAACTAGTGTATAATATACTATGGTTTTTGACCGAAACTTGCATTTCGAAAAGTTTCATAGAATCTAGTTTTCAGATATTTTTTTGCATGGACTTGAATCATTACCTTCCCTCTTAACATATATAAATGATCTGAAAAGTCTCGTATCATTTCAAATAGTCCACAATTAAATATGATTTTTTTGACCGAAACTAGTGTATAATATACTATGATTTTTGACCGAAACTTGCATTTCGAAAAGTTTCATAGAATCTAGTTTTCAGATATTTTTTTGCATGGACTTCCATCATTACCTTCCCTCTTAACATATATAAATGATCTGAAAAGTCTCGTATCATTTCAAATAGTCCACAATTAAATATGATTTTTTTGACCGAAACTAGTGTATAATATACTATGATTTTTGACCGAAACTTGCATTTCAAAAAGTTTCATAGAATATAGTTTTCAGATGATTTTTTTGCATGGACTTCCATCATAACCTTCCCTCTTAACATATATAAATGATCTGAAAAGTTTCGAATCATTTCAAACAGTCACCAATTAAATTCGATATTTTTGACCGAAACTAGTGTATAATATACTATGATTTTTGACCGAAACTTGCATTTCGAAAAGTTTCATAGAATCTAGTTTTTAGATGATTTTTTTGCATGGGCTTCCATAATAACCTTCCCTCTTAACATATATAAATGATCTGTCATGTCTCGTATAATTTCAAATAGTCCACAATTAAATTTGATTTTTTTGACCGAAACTAGTGCAATAATATACAATGATTTTTGACCGAAACTTGCATTTCGAAAAGTTTCGTAGAATATAGTTTTCAGATGATTTTTTTGCATGGACTTCCATCATAACCTGCCCTCTTAACATATATAAATGATCTGAAACGTTTCTTATCATTTCAAATAGTCCCAAATTAAATTCTATATTTTTGACCGAATCTAGTGTATAATATACTATGATTTTTTACCGAAACATGTATTTCAAAAAGTTTCATAGAATCTAGTTTTCAGTTAATTTTGTTGCATGGACTTCCATCATAACCTTCCCTCTTAACATATATAAATGATCTGAAAAGTCTCGTATCATTTCAAATAGTCCACAATTAAATTTGATTTTTTTGATCGAAACAAATGTATAATATACTATGATTTTTGACTGAAACTTGCATTTCGAAAAGTTTCATAGAATATAGTTTTCAGATGATTTTCTTGCATGGACTTCCAACATAACCATCCCTCTTAACATATATAAATGATCTGAAAAGTCTCGTATCATTTCAAATAGTCACCAATTAAATTCGATATTTTTGACCGAAACTAGTGTATAATATACTATGATTTTTGACCGAAACTTGCATTTCGAAAAGTTTCATAGAATATAGTTTTCAGATGATTTTTTTGCATGGACTTCCATCATAATCTTCCCTCTTAACATATATAAATGATCTGTCAAGTCTCGTATCATTTCAAATAGTCCACAATTAAATTTGATTTTTTTGACTGAAACTAGTGTAATAATAAACTATGATTTTTGACCGTAACTTGCATTTCGAAAAGTTTCATAGAATCTAGTTTTCAGATGATTTTTTTGCATGGACTTCCATTATAACCTTCCCTCTTATCATATATAATTGATCTGAAAAGTCTCGTATCATTTCAAATAGTCACCAATTAAATTCGATATTTTTGACCGAAACTAGTGTATAATATACTATGATTTTTGACCGAAACTTGCATTTCGAAAATTTTCATAGAATATAGTTTTCAGATGATTTTTTTGCATGGACTTCCATCGTAACCTGCCCTCTTAACATATATAAATGATCTGAAAAGTCTCGTATCATTTCAAATAGTTCCCAATTAAATTCGATATTTTTGACCGAAACTAGTGTATAATATACTATGATTTTTGACCGAAACTAGTGTATAATATACTATGATTTTTGTCCGAAACTTGCATTTCGAAAAGTTTCATAGAATATAGTTTTCAGATGATTTTCTTGCATGGACTTCCATCATAACCTTCCCTCTTAACATATATAAATGATCTGAAAAGTCTCGTATCATTTCAAATAGTCACCAATTAAATTCGATATTTTTGACCGAAACTAGTGTATAATATACTATGATTTTTTACTGAAACTTGCATTTCAAAAAGTTTCATAGAATCTAGTTTTCAGATGATTTTTTTGCATGGGCTTCCATCATAACCTTCCCTCTTAACATATATAAATGATTTGTCAAGTCTCGTATCATTTCAAACAGTCCACAATTAAATTTGATTTTTTTGACCGAAACTAGTGCAATAATATACTATGATTTTTGACCGAAACTTGCATTTCGAAAAGTTTCATAGAATATAGTTTTCAGATGATTTTCTTGCATGGACTTCCATCATAACCTTCCCTCTTAACATATATAAATGATCTGAAAAGTCTCGTATCATTTCAAATAGTCACCAATTAAATTCGATATTTTTGACCGAAACTAGTGTATAATATTCTATGATTTTTGACCGAAACTTGCATTTCGAAAAGTTTCATAGAATCTAGTTTTCAGATGATTTTCTTGCATGGACTTCAATCGTAACCTTCCCTCTTAACATATATAAATGATCTGTCAAGTCTCGTATCATTTCAAATAGTCCACAATTAAATTTGATTTTTTTGACTGAAACTAGTGTATAATATACTATGATTTTTGACCGAAACTTACATTTCGAAAAGATTCATAGAATCTAGTTTTCAAATGATTTTCTTGCATGGGCTTCCATCAAAACCTTCCCTCTTAACATACATAAATGATCTGAAAAGTTTCGTATCATTTCAAATAGTCACCAATTAAATTCGATATTTTTGACAGAAACTAGTGTATAATATACTATGATTTTTGACCGAAACTTGCATTTCGAAAAGTTTCATAGAATATAGTTTTCAGATGATTTTCTTGCATGGACTTCCATCATAACCTTCCCTCTTAATATGTATAAATGATCTGAAAAGTCTCATATCATTTCAAATAGTCACCAATTAAATTCGATATTTTTTACCGAAACTAGTGTATAATATACTATGATTTTTTACTGAAACTTGCATTTCAAAAAGTTTCATAGAATCTAATTTTCAGATGATTTTTTTGCATGGGCTTCCATCATAACCTTCCCTCTTAACATATATAAATGATCTGAAAAGTATCGTATCATTTCAAATAGTCCACAATTAAATTTGATTTTTTTGACCGAAACTAGTGTATAATATACTATGATTTTTGACCGAAACTTGCATTTCGAAAAGTTTCATAGAATATTATTTTCAGATGATTTTTTTGCATGGACTTCCATCATAACCTTCCCTCTTAACATATATAAATGATCTGAAAAGTCTCGTATCATTTCAAATAGTCACCAATTAAATTCGATATTTTTGACCGAAACTAGTGTATAATATACTATGATTTTTGACCGAAACTTGCATTTCGAAAAGTTTCATAGAATCTAGTTTTCAGATGATTTTTTTGCATGGGCTTCCATAATAACCTTCCCTCTTAACATATATAAATGATCTGTCAAGTCTCGTATCATTTCAAATAGTCCACAATTAAATTTGATTTTTTTGACTGAAACTAGTGTATAATATACTATGGTTTTTGACCGAAACTTGCATTTATAAAAGTTTCATAGAATATAGTTTTCAGGTGATTTTTTTGCATGGACTTCCATCGTAACCTGCCCTCTTAACATATATAAATGATCTGAAAAGTCTCGTATCATTTCAAATAGTTCCCAATTAAATTTGATATTTTTAACCGAAACTAGTGTATAATATACTATGATTTTTGACCGAAACTTGCATTTCGAAAAGTTTCATAGAATCTAGTTTTCAGATATTTTTTTGCATGGACTTCAATCATTACCTTCCTTCTTAACATATATAAATGATCTGAAAAGTCTCGTATCATTTCAAATAGTCCACAATTAAATATGATTTTTTTGACCGAAACTAGTGTATAATATACTATGATTTTTGACCGAAACTTGCATTTCGAAAAGTTTCATAGAATATAGTTTTCAGATGATTTGTTTGCATGGACTTCTATCATAACCTTCCCTCTTAACATATATAAATGATCTGAAAAGTTTTGAATCATTTCAAACAGTCACCAATTAAATTCGATATTTTTGACCGAAACTAGTGTATAATATACTATGATTTTTGACCGAAACTTGCATTTCGAAAAGTTTCATAGAATCTAGTTTTTAGATGATTTTTTTGCATGGGCTTCCATAATAACCTTCCCTCTTAACATATATAAATGATCTGTCATGTCTCGTATAATTTCAAATAGTCCACAATTAAATTTGATTTTTTTGACCGAAACTAGTGCAATAATATACTATGATTTTTGACCGAAACTTGCATTTCGAAAAGTTTCGTAGAATATAGTTTTCAGATGATTTTTTTGCATGGACTTCCATCATAACCTGCCCTCTTAACATATATAAATGATCTGAAATGTTTCGTATCATTTCAAATAGTCCCAAATTAAATTCTATATTTTTGACCGAATCTAGTGTATAATATACTATGATTTTTTACCGAAACATGTATTTCAAAAAGTTTCATAGAATCTAGTTTTCAGTTAATTTTGTTGCATGGACTTCCATCATAACCTTCCCTCTTAACATATATAAATGATCTGAAAAGTCTCGTATCATTTCAAATAGTCCACAATTAAATTTGATTTTTTTGACCGAAACAAATGTATAATATACTATGATTTTTGACTGAAACTTGCATTTCGAAAAGTTTCATAGAATATAGTTTTCAGATGATTTTCTTGCATGGACTTCCATCATAACCATCCCTCTTAACATATATAAATGATCTGAAAAGTCTCGTATCATTTCAAATAGTCACCAATTAAATTCGATATTTTTGACCGAAACTAGTGTATAATATACTATGATTTTTGACCGAAACTTGCATTTCGAAAAGTTTCATAGAATATAGTTTTCAAATGATTTTTTTTCATGGACTTCCATCATAATCTTCCCTCTTAACATATATAAATGATCTGTCAAGTCTCGTATCATTTCAAATAGTCCACAATTAAATTTGATTTTTTTGACTGAAACTAGTGTAATAATAAACTATGATTTTTGACCGAAACTAGTGTATAATATACTATGATTTTTGTCCGAAACTTGCATTTCGAAAAGTTTCATAGAATATAGTTTTCAGATGATTTTCTTGCATGGACTTCCATCATAACCTTCCCTCTTAACATATATAAATGATCTGAAAAGTCTCGTATCATTTCAAATAGTCACCAATTAAATTCGATATTTTTGACCGAAACTAGTGTATAATATACTATGATTTTTTACTGAAACTTGCATTTCAAAAAGTTTCATAGAATCTAGTTTTCAGATGATTTTTTTGCATGGGCTTCCATCATAACCTTCCCTCTTAACATATATAAATGATCTGTCAAGTCTCGTATCATTTCAAACAGTCCACAATTAAATTTGATTTTTTTGACCGAAACTAGTGCAATAATATACTATGATTTTTGACCGAAACTTGCATTTCGAAAAGTTTCATAGAATATAGTTTTCAGATGATTTTCTTGCATGGACTTCCATCATAACCTTCCCTCTTAACATATATAAATGATCTGAAAAGTCTCGTATCATTTCAAATAGTCACCAATTAAATTCGATATTTTTGACCGAAACTAGTGTATAATATTCTATGATTTTTGACCGAAACTTGCATTTCGAAAAGTTTCATAGAATCTAGTTTTCAGATGATTTTCTTGCATGGACTTCAATCGTAACCTTCCCTCTTAACATATATAAATGATCTGTCAAGTCTCGTATCATTTCAAATAGTCCACAATTAAATTTGATTTTTTTGACTGAAACTAGTGTATAATATACTATGATTTTTGACCGAAACTTACATTTCGAAAAGTTTCATAGAATCTAGTTTTCAAATGATTTTCTTGCATGGGCTTCCATCAAAACCTTCCCTCTTAACATACATAAATGATCTGAAAAGTTTCGTATCATTTCAAATAGTCACCAATTAAATTCGATATTTTTGACAGAAACTAGTGTATAATATACTATGATTTTTGACCGAAACTTGCATTTCGAAAAGTTTCACAGAATATAGTTTTCAGATGATTTTCTTGCATGGACTTCCATCATAACCTTCCCTCTTAATATATATAAATGATCTGAAAAGTCTCATATCATTTCAAATAGTCACCAATTAAATTCGATATTTTTGACCGAAACTAGTGTATAATATACTATGATTTTTTACTGAAACTTGCATTTCAAAAAGTTTCATAGAATCTAGTTTTCAGATGATTTTTTTGCATGGGCTTCCATCATAACCTTCCCTCTTAACATATATAAATGATCTGAAAAGTATCGTATCATTTCAAATAGTCCACAATTAAATTTGATTTTTTTGACCGAAACTAGTGTATAATATACTATGATTTTTGACCGAAACTTGCATTTCGAAAAGTTTCATAGAATATTATTTTCAGATGATTTTTTTGCATGGACTTCCATCATAACCTTCCCTCTTAACATATATAAATGATCTGAAAAGTCTCGTATCATTTCAAATAGTCACCAATTAAATTCGATATTTTTGACCGAAACTAGTGTATAATATACTATGATTTTTGACCGAAACTTACATTTCGAAAAGTTTCATAGAATCTAGTTTTCAGATGATTTTTTTGCATGGGCTTCCATAATAACCTTCCCTCTTAACATATATAAATGATCTGTCAAGTCTCGTATCATTTCAAATAGTCCACAATTAAATTTGATTTTTTTGACTGAAACTAGTGTATAATATACTATGGTTTTTGACCGAAACTTGCATTTATAAAAGTTTCATAGAATATAGTTTTCAGATGATTTTTTTGCATGGACTTCCATCGTAACCTGCCCTCTTAACATATATAAATGATCTGAAAAGTCTCGTATCATTTCAAATAGTTCCCAATTAAATTTGATATTTTTAACCGAAACTAGTGTATAATATACTATGATTTTTGACCGAAACCTGCATTTCGAAAAGTTTCATAGAATCTAGTTTTCAGATATTTTTTTGCATGGACTTAAATCATTACCTTCCTTCTTAACATATATAAATGATCTGAAAAGTCTCGTATCATTTCAAATAGTCCACAATTAAATATGATTTTTTTGACCGAAACTAGTGTATAATATACTATGATTTTTGACCGAAACTTGCATTTCGAAAAGTTTCATAGAATATAGTTTTCAGATGATTTGTTTGCATGGACTTCCATCATAACCTTCCCTCTTAACATATATAAATGATCTGAAAAGTTTCGAATCATTTCAAATAGTGACCAATTAAATTCGATATTTTTGACCGAAACTAGTGTATAATATACTATGATTTTTGACCGAAACTTGCATTTCGAAAAGTTTCATAGAATCTAGTTTTTAGATGATTTTTTTGCATGGGCTTCCATAATAACCTTCCCTCTTAACATATATAAATGATCTGTCAAGTCTCGTATAATTTCAAATAGTCCACAATTAAATTTGATTTTTTTGACCGAAACTAGTGCAATAATATACTATGATTTTTGACCGAAACTTGCATTTCGAAAAGTTTCGTAGAATATAGTTTTCAGATGATTTTTTTGCATGGACTTCCATCATAACCTGTCCTCTTAACATATATAAATGATCTGAAACGTTTCGTATCATTTCAAATAGTCCCAAATTAAATTCTATATTTTTCAGTTAATTTTGTTGCATGGACTTCCATCGTAACCTGCCCTCTTAACATTTATAAATGATCTGAAAAGTCTCGTATCATTTCAAATAGTTCCCAATTAAATTTGATATTTTTAACCGAAACTAGTGTATAATATACTATGATTTTTGACCGAAACTTGCATTTCGAATAGTTTCATAGAATCTAGTTTTCAGATATTTTTTTGCATGGACTTCAATCATTACCTTCCTTCTTAACATATATAAATGATCTGAAAAGTCTCGTATCATTTCAAATAGACCACAATTAAATATGATTTTTTTGACCGAAACTAGTGTATAATATACTATGATTTTTGACCGAAACTTGCATTTCGAAAAGTTTCATAGAATATAGTTTTCAGATGATTTGTTTGCATGGACTTCCATCATAACCTTCCCTCTTAACATATATAAATGATCTGAAAAGTTTTGAATCATTTCAAACAGTCACCAATTAAATTCGATATTTTTGACCGAAACTAGTGTATAATATACTATGATTTTTGACCGAAACTTGCATTTCGAAAAGTTTCATAGAATCTAGTTTTTAGATGATTCTTTTGCATGGGCTTCCATAATAACCTTCCCTCTTAACATATATAAATGATCTGTCATGTCTCGTATAATTTCAAATAGTCCACAATTAAATTTGATTTTTTTGACCGAAACTAGTGCAATAATATACTATGATTTTTGACCGAAACTTGCATTTCGAAAAGTTTCGTAGAATATAGTTTTCAGATGATTTTTTTGCATGGACTTCCATCATAACCTGCCCTCTTAACATATATAAATGATCTGAAATGTTTCGTATCATTTCAAATAGTCCCAAATTAAATTCTATATTTTTGACCGAATCTAGTGTATAATATACTATGATTTTTTACCGAAACATGTATTTCAAAAAGTTTCATAGAATCTAGTTTTCAGTTAATTTTGTTGCATGGACTTCCATCATAACCTTCCCTCTTAACATATATAAATGATCTGAAAAGTCTCGTATCATTTCAAATAGTCCACAATTAAATTTGATTTTTTTGACCGAAACAAATGTATAATATACTATGATTTTTGACTGAAACTTGCATTTCGAAAAGTTTCATAGAATATAGTTTTCAGATGATTTTCTTGCATGGACTTCCATCATAACCATCCCTCTTAACATATATAAATGATCTGAAAAGTCTCGTATCATTTCAAATAGTCACCAATTAAATTCGATATTTTTGACCGAAACTAGTGTATAATATACTATGATTTTTGACCGAAACTTGCATTTCGAAAAGTTTCATAGAATATAGTTTTCAGATGATTTTTTTTCATGGACTTCCATCATAATCTTCCCTCTTAACATATATAAATGATATGTCAAGTCTCGTATCATTTCAAATAGTCCACAATTAAATTTGATTTTTTTGACTGAAACTAGTGTAATAATAAACTATGATTTTTGACCGAAACTAGTGTATAATATACTATGATTTTTGTCCGAAACTTGCATTTCGAAAAGTTTCATAGAATATAGTTTTCAGATGATTTTCTTGCATGGACTTCCATCATAACCTTCCCTCTTAACATATATAAATGATCTGAAAAGTCTCGTATCATTTCAAATAGTCACCAATTAAATTCGATATTTTTGACCGAAACTAGTGTATAATATACTATGATTTTTTACTGAAACTTGCATTTCAAAAAGTTTCATAGAATCTAGTTTTCAGATGATTTTTTTGCATGGGCTTCCATCATAACCTTCCCTCTTAACATATATAAATGATCTGTCAAGTCTCGTATCATTTCAAACAGTCCACAATTAAATTTGATTTTTTTGACCGAAACTAGTGCAATAATATACTATGATTTTTGACCGAAACTTGCATTTCGAAAAGTTTCATAGAATATAGTTTTCAGATGATTTTCTTGCATGGACTTCCATCATAACCTTCCCTCTTAACATATATAAATGATCTGAAAAGTCTCGTATCATTTCAAATAGTCACCAATTAAATTCGATATTTTTGACCGAAACTAGTGTATAATATTCTATGATTTTTGACCGAAACTTGCATTTCGAAAAGTTTCATAGAATCTAGTTTTCAGATGATTTTCTTGCATGGACTTCAATCGTAACCTTCCCTCTTAACATATATAAATGATCTGTCAAGTCTCGTATCATTTCAAATAGTCCACAATTAAATTTGATTTTTTTGACTGAAACTAGTGTATAATATACTATGATTTTTGACCGAAACTTACATTTCGAAAAGTTTCATAGAATCTAGTTTTCAAATGATTTTCTTGCATGGGCTTCCATCAAAACCTTCCCTCTTAACATACATAAATGATCTGAAAAGTTTCGTATCATTTCAAATAGTCACCAATTAAATTCGATATTTTTGACAGAAACTAGTGTATAATATACTATGATTTTTGACCGAAACTTGCATTTCGAAAAGTTTCACAGAATATAGTTTTCAGATGATTTTCTTGCATGGACTTCCATCATAACCTTCCCTCTTAATATATATAAATGATCTGAAAAGTCTCATATCATTTCAAATAGTCACCAATTAAATTCGATATTTTTGACCGAAACTAGTGTATAATATACTATGATTTTTTACTGAAACTTGCATTTCAAAAAGTTTCATAGAATCTAGTTTTCAGATGATTTTTTTGCATGGGCTTCCATCATAACCTTCCCTCTTAACATATATAAATGATCTGAAAAGTATCGTATCATTTCAAATAGTCCACAATTAAATTTGATTTTTTTGACCGAAACTAGTGTATAATATACTATGATTTTTGACCGAAACTTGCATTTCGAAAAGTTTCATAGAATATTATTTTCAGATGATTTTTTTGCATGGACTTCCATCATAACCTTCCCTCTTAACATATATAAATGATCTGAAAAGTCTCGTATCATTTCAAATAGTCACCAATTAAATTCGATATTTTTGACCGAAACTAGTGTATAATATACTATGATTTTTGACCGAAACTTACATTTCGAAAAGTTTCATAGAATCTAGTTTTCAGATGATTTTTTTGCATGGGCTTCCATAATAACCTTCCCTCTTAACATATATAAATGATCTGTCAAGTCTCGTATCATTTCAAATAGTCCACAATTAAATTTGATTTTTTTGACTGAAACTAGTGTATAATATACTATGGTTTTTGACCGAAACTTGCATTTATAAAAGTTTCATAGAATATAGTTTTCAGATGATTTTTTTGCATGGACTTCCATCGTAACCTGCCCTCTTAACATATATAAATGATCTGAAAAGTCTCGTATCATTTCAAATAGTTCCCAATTAAATTTGATATTTTTAACCGAAACTAGTGTATAATATACTATGATTTTTGACCAAAACCTGCATTTCGAAAAGTTTCATAGAATCTAGTTTTCAGATATTTTTTTGCATGGACTTCAATCATTACCTTCCTTCTTAACATATATAAATGATCTGAAAAGTCTCGTATCATTTCAAATAGTCCACAATTAAATATGATTTTTTTGACCGAAACTAGTGTATAATATACTATGATTTTTGACCGAAACTTGCATTTCGAAAAGTTTCATAGAATATAGTTTTCAGATGATTTGTTTGCATGGACTTCCATCATAACCTTCCCTCTTAACATATATAAATGATCTGAAAAGTTTCGAATCATTTCAAACAGTCACCAATTAAATTCGATATTTTTGACCGAAACTAGTGTATAATATACTATGATTTTTGACCGAAACTTGCATTTCGAAAAGTTTCATAGAATCTAGTTTTTAGATGATTTTTTTGCATGGGCTTCCATAATAACCTTCCCTCTTAACATATATAAATGATCTGTCATGTCTCGTATAATTTCAAATAGTCCACAATTAAATTTGATTTTTTTGACCGAAACTAGTGCAATAATATACTATGATTTTTGACCGAAACTTGCATTTCGAAAAGTTTCGTAGAATATAGTTTTCAGATGATTTTTTTGCATGGACTTCCATCATAACCTGCCCTCTTAACATATATAAATGATCTGAAACGTTTCGTATCATTTCAAATAGTCCCAAATTAAATTCTATATTTTTCAGTTAATTTTGTTGCATGGACTTCCATCGTAACCATCCCTCTTAACATATATAAATGATCTGAAAAGTCTCGTATCATTTCAAATAGTCACCAATTAAATTCGATATTTTTGACCGAAACTAGTGTATAATATACTATGATTTTTGACAAAAACTTGCATTTCGAAAAGTTTCATAGAATCTAGTTTTCAGATGATTTTTTTGCATGGGCTTCCATCATAATCTTCCCTCTTAACATATATAAATGATCTGAAACGTTTCGTATCATTTCAAATAGTCCCAAATTAAATTCTATATTTTTGACTGAATCTAGTGTATAATATACTATGATTTTTTACCGAAACTTGTATTTCGAAATGTTTCATAGAATCTAGTTTTCAGTTAATTTTGTTGCATGGACTTCCATCATAACCTTCCCTCTTAACATATATAAATGATCTGAAAAGTCTCGTATCATTTCAAATAGTCCACAATTAAATTTGATTTTTTTGACCGAAACAAATGTATAATATACTATGATTTTTGACCGAAACTTGCATTTCGAAAAGTTTCATAGAATATAGTTTTCAGATGATTTTTTTGCATGGACTTCCATCGTAACCATCCCTCTTAACATATATAAATGATCTGAAAAGTCTCGTATCATTTCAAATAGTCACCAATTAAATTCGATATTTTTGACCGAAACTAGTGTATAATATACTATGATTTTTGACAAAAACTTGCATTTCGAAAAGTTTCATAGAATCTAGTTTTCAGATGATTTTTTTGCATGGGCTTCCATCATAATCTTCCCTCTTAACATATATAAATGATCTGTCAAGTCTCGTATCATTTCAAATAGTCCACAATTAAATTTGATTTTTTTGACTAAAACTAGTGTAATAATAAACTATGATTTTTGACCGAAACTTGCATTTCGAAAAGTTTCATAGAATCTAGTTTTCAGATGATTTTTTTGCATGGACTTCCATTATAACCTTCCCTCTTATCATATATAATTGATCTGAAAAGTCTCGTATCATTTCAAATAGTCACCAATTAAATTCGATATTTTTGACCGAAACTAGTGTATAATATACTATGATTTTTGACCGAAACTTGCATTTCGAAAAGTTTCATAGAATATAGTTTTCAGATGATTTTTTTGCATGGACTTCCATCGTAACCTGCCCTCTTAACATATATAAATGATCTGAAAAGTCTCATATCATTTCAAATAGTTCCCAATTAAATTTGATATTTTTGACCGAAACTAGTGTATAATATACTATGATTTTTGACCGAAACTTGCATTTCGAAAAGTTTCATAGAATCTAGTTTTCAGATGATTTTTTTGCATGGGCTTCCATAATAACCTTCCCTCTTAACATATATAAATGATCTGTCAAGTCTCGTATCATTTCAAATAGACACAATTAAATTTGATTTTTTTGACTGAAACTAGTGTATAATATACTATGGTTTTTGACCGAAACTTGAATTTATAAAAGTTTCATAGAATATAGTTTTCAGATGATTTTTTTGCATGGACTTCCATCGTAACCTGCCCTCTTAACATATATAAATGATCTGAAAAGTTGCGTATCATTTCAAATAGTTCCCAATTAAATTTGATATTTTTGACCGAAACTAGTGTATAATATACTATGATTTTTGACCGAAACTTGCATTTCGAAATGTTTCATAGAATCTAGTTTTCAGATAATTTTTTGCATGGACTTCAATCATTACCTTCCCTCTTAACATATATAAATGATCTGAAAAGTCTCGTATCATTTCAAATAGTCCACAATTAAATATGATTTTTTTGTCCGAAACTAGTGTATAATATACTATGATTTTTCACCGAAACTTGCATTTCGAAAAGTTTCATAGAATATAGTTTTCAGAATATTTTTTTGCATGGACTTCAATCATAACCTTTCCTCTTAACATATATAAATGATCTG
This sequence comes from Lathyrus aphaca, assembly GCA_963966055.1. NCBI lineage: Eukaryota > Viridiplantae > Streptophyta > Magnoliopsida > Fabales > Fabaceae > Lathyrus > Lathyrus aphaca. The sequence continues at coordinate 640,443,967 of OZ014520.1, read as the reverse complement.
AAAAGTTTCGAATCATTTCAAATAGTCACCAATTAAATTCGATATTTTTGACCGAAACTAGTGTATAATATACTATGATTTTTGACCGAAACTTGCATTTCGAAAAGTTTCATAGAATCTAGTTTTTAGATGATTTTTTTGTATGCGCTTCCATAATAACCTTCCCTCTTAACATATATAAATGATCTGTCAAGTTTCGTATCATTTCAAATAGTCCACAATTAAATTTGATTTTTTTGACTGAAACTAGTGTATAATATACTATGATTTTTGACCGAAACTTGCATTTCGAAAAGTTTCATAGAATATAGTTTTCAGATGATTTTTTTGCATGGACTTCCATCATAACCTGCCCTCTTAACATATATAAATGATCTGAAAAGTTTCGTATCATTTCAAATAGTCCCAAATTAAATTCTATATTTTTGACCGAATCTAGTGTATAATATACTATGATTTTTTACCGAAACTTGTATTTCAAAAAGTTTCATAGAATCTAGTTTTCAGTTAATTTTGTTGCATGGACTTCCATCATAACCTTCCCTCTTAACATATATAAATGATCTGAAAAGTCTCGTATCATTTCAAATAGTCCACAATTAAATTTGATTTTTTTGACTGAAACAAATGTATAATATACTATGATTTTTGACCGAAACATGCATTTCGAAAAGTTTCATAGAATATAGTTTTCAGATGATTCTCTTGCATGGACTTCCATCGTAACCTTCCCTCTTAACATATATAAATGATCTGAAAAGTCTCGTATCATTTCAAATAGTCACCAATTAATTTCGATATTTTTGACCGAAACTAGTGTATAATATACTATGATTTATGACAAAAACTTGCATTTCGAAAAGTTTCATAGAATCTAGTTTTCAGATGATTTTTTTGCATGGGCTTCCATCATAATCTTCCCTCTTAACATATATAAATGATTTGTCAAGTCTCGTATCATTTCAAATAGTCCACAATTAAATTTGATTTTTTTGACTGAAACTAGTGTAATAATAAACTATAATTTTGGACCGAAACTTGCATTTCGAAAAGTTTCAAAGAATCTAGTTTTCAGATGATTTTTTTGAATGGACTTCCATTATAACCTTCCCTCTTATCATATATAATTGATCTGAAAAGTCTCGTATCATTTCAAATAGTCACCAATTAAATTCGATATTTTTGACCGAAACTAGTGTATAATATACTATGATTTTTGACCGAAACTTGCATTTCGAAAAGTTTCATAGAATATAGTTTTCAGATGATTTTTTTGCATGGACTTCCATCGTAACCTGCCCTCTTAACATATATAAATGATCTGAAAAGTCTCGTATCATTTCAAATAGTTCCCAATTAAATTTGATATTTTTGACCGAAACTAGTGTATAATATACTATGATTTTTGACCGAAACTTGCATTTCGAAAAGTTTCATAGAATCTAGTTTTTAGATGATTTTTTTGCATGGGCTTCCATAATAACCTTCCCTCTTAACATATATAAATGATCTGTCAAGTCTCGTATCATTTCAAATAGTCCACAATTAAATTAAATTTTTTTGACTGAAACTAGTGTATAATATAATATGATTTTTGACTGAAACATGCATTTCGAAAAGTTTCATAGAATATAGTTTTCAGATGATTTTTTTGCATGGACTTCCATCATAACTTACCCTCTTAACATTTATAAATGATCTGAAAAGTCTCGTATCATATCAAATAGTCCCAAATTAAATTCGATATATTTGACCGAATTTAGTGTATAATATACTATGATTTTTGACCGAAACTTGCATTTCAAAATGTTTCATAGAATCTAAATTTCAGTTAATTTTTTTGCATGGAATTCCATCATAACCTTCCCTCTTAACATATATAAATGATCTGAAAAGTCTCGTATCATTTCAAATAGTCCACAATTAAATTTGATTTTTTTGACCGAAACTAGTGTATAATATACTATGATTTTTGACCGAAACTTGTATTTCGAAAAGTTTCATAGAATATAGTTTTCAGATGATTTTTTTGCATGGACTTCCATTATAACCTTCCCTCTTATCATATATAATTGATATGAAAAGTCTCGTATCATTTCAAATAGTCACCAATTAAATTCGATATTTTTGACCGAAACTAGTGTATAATATACTATGATTTTTGACCGAAACATGCATTTCGAAAAGTTTCATAGAATCTAGTTTTCAGATGATTATCTTGCATGGGCTTCCATCATAACCTTCCCACTTAACATATATAAATGATCTGAAAAGTCTCGTATCATTTCAAATAGTCACCAATTAAATTCGATATTTTTGACCGAAACTAGTGCAATAATATACTATGATTTTTGACCGAAACTTGCATTTCGAAAAGTTTCATAGAATCTAGTTTTCAGATGATTTTTTTGCATGGGCTTCCATCATAACCTTCCCTCTTAACATATATAAATGATCCGTCAAGTCTCGTATCATTTCAAATAGTCCACAATTAAATTTGATTTTTTTGACTGAAACTAGTGCAATAATATACTATGATTTTTGACCGAAACTTGCATTTCGAAAAGTTTCATAGAATCTAGTTTTCAGATGATTTTTTTTCATGGACTTCCATCATAACCTTACCTCTTAACATATATAAATGATCTGAAAAGTCTCGTATCATTTCAAATAGTCACCAATTAAATTTGATATTTTTGACCGAAACTAGTGCAATAATATACTATGATTTTTGACCGAAACTTGCATTTTGAAAAGTTTCATAGAATCTAGTTTTCAGATGATTTTTTTAAATGGGCTTCCATAATAACCTTCCCTCTTATCATATATAAATGATCTGTCAAGTCTCGTATCATTTCAAATAGTCCACAATTAAATTTGATTTTTTTGAATGAAACTAGTGTATAATATACTATGATTTTTGACCGAAACTTGCATTTCGAAAAGTTTAATAGAATATAGTTTTCAGATGATTTTTTTGCATGGACTTCCATCATAACCTGCCCTCTTAACATATATAAATGATCTGAAAAGTATCGTATCATTTCAAATAGTTCCCAATTAAATTCAATATTTTTGACCGAAACTAGTGTATAATATACTATGATTTTTGACCGAAACTTGCATTTCGAAAAGTTTCATAGAATATAGTTTTCAGATGATTTTCTTCCATGGGCTTCCATAATAACCTTCCCTCTTAACATATATAAATGATCTGTCAAGTCTCGTATCATTTCAAATAGTCCACAATTAAATTTGATTTTTTTGACTGAAACTAGTGTATAATATACTATGATTTTTGACCGAAACTTGCATTTCGAAAAGTTTCATAGAATATAGTTTTCAGATGATATGTTTGCATGGACATCCATCATAACCTGCCCTCTTAACATATATAAATGATCTGAAAAGTCTCGAATCATTTCAAATAGTCAACAATTAAATTCGATATTTTTGACCGAAACTAGTGTATAATATACTATGATTTTTGACCGAAAATTGCATTTCGAAAAGTTTCATAGAATCTAGTTTTTAGATGATTTTTTTGCATGGGCTTCCATAATAACCTTCCCTCTTAACATATATAAATGATCTGTCAAGTCTCGTATCATTTCAAATAGTCCACAATTAAATTTGATTTTTTTGACTGAAACTAGTGTATAATATACTATGGTTTTTGACCGAAACTTGCATTTATAAAAGTTTCATAGAATATAGTTTTCAGACGATTTTTTTGCATGGACTTCCATCGTAACCTGCCCTCTTAACATATATAAATAATTTTAAAAGTCTCGTATCATTTCAAATAGTTCCCAATTAAATTTGATATTTTTGACCGAAACTAGTGTATAATATACTATGATTTTTGACCGAAACTTGCATTTCGAAAAGTTTCATAGAATCTAGTTTTCAGATATTTTTTTGCATGGACTTCAATCATTACTTTCCCTCTTAACATATATAAATGATCTGAAAAGTCTCGTATCATTTCAAATAGTCCACAATTAAATATGATTTTTTTGACCGAAACTAGTGTATAATATACTATGATTTTTGACTGAAACTTGCATTTCGAAAAGTTTCATAGAATATAGTTTTCAGATGATTTTTTTGCATGGACTTCCAGCATAACCAGCCCTCTTAACATATATAAATGATCTGAAAAGTCTCGAATCATTTCAAATAGTCACCAATTAAATTCGATATTTTTGACCGAAACTAGTGTATAATATACTATGATTTTTGACCGAAAATTGCATTTCGAAAAGTTTCATAGAATCTAGTTTTTAGATGATTTTTTTGCATGGGCTTCCATAATAACCTTCCCTCTTAACATATATAAATGATCTGTCAAGTCTCGTATCATTTCAAATAGTCCACAATTAAATTTGATTTTTTTGACTGAAACTAGTGTATAATATACTATGATTTTTGACCGAAACTTGCATTTCGAAAAGTTTCATAGAATATAGTTTTCAGATGATTTTTTTGCATGGACTTCCATCATAACTTACCCTCTTAACATTTATTAATGATCTGAAAAGTCTCGTATGATTTCAAATAGTCCCAAATTAAATTCGATATTTTCGACCGAATCTAGTGTATAATATATTATGATTTTTGACCGAAACTTGCATTTCAAAAAGTTTCATACAATCTAGATTTCATTTAATTTGTTTGCATGGACTTCCATCATAGACTTCCCTCTTAACATATATAAATGATCTGAAAAGTCTCGTATCATTTCAAATAGTTCACAATTAAATTTGATTTTTTTGACCGAAACTAGTGTATAATATACTATGATTTTTGACCGAAACTTGCATTTCGAAAAGTTTCATAGAATCTAGTTTTCAGATGATTTTTTTGCATGGACTTCCATCGTAACCTGCCCTCTTAACATATATAAATGATCTGAAAAGTCTCGTATCATTTCAAATAGTTCCCAATTAAATTTGATATTTTTGACCGAAACTAGTGTATAATATACTATGATTTTTGACCGAAACTTGCATTTCGAAAAGTTTCATAGAATCTAGTTTTTAGATGATTTTTTTGCATGGGCTTCCATAATAACCTTCCCTCTTAACATATATAAATGATCTGTCAAGTCTCGTATCATTTCAAATAGTCCACAATTAAATTAAATTTTTTTGACTGAAACTAGTGTATAATATAATATGATTTTTGACTGAAACATGCATTTCGAAAAGTTTCATAGAATATAGTTTTCAGATGATTTTTTTGCATGGACTTCCATCATAACTTACCCTCTTAACATTTATAAATGATCTGAAAAGTCTCGTATCATATCAAATAGTCCCAAATTAAATTCGATATATTTGACCGAATTTAGTGTATAATATACTATGATTTTTGACCGAAACTTGCATTTCAAAATGTTTCATAGAATCTAAATTTCAGTTAATTTTTTTGCATGGAATTCCATCATAACCTTCCCTCTTAACATATATAAATGATCTGAAAAGTCTCGTATCATTTCAAATAGTCCACAATTAAATTTGATTTTTTTGACCGAAACTAGTGTATAATATACTATGATTTTTGACCGAAACTTGTATTTCGAAAAGTTTCATAGAATATAGTTTTCAGATGATTTTTTTGCATGGACTTCCATTATAACCTTCCCTCTTATCATATATAATTGATATGAAAAGTCTCGTATCATTTCAAATAGTCACCAATTAAATTCGATATTTTTGACCGAAACTAGTGTATAATATACTATGATTTTTGACCGAAACATGCATTTCGAAAAGTTTCATAGAATCTAGTTTTCAGATGATTATCTTGCATGGGCTTCCATCATAACCTTCCCACTTAACATATATAAATGATCTGAAAAGTCTCGTATCATTTCAAATAGTCACCAATTAAATTCGATATTTTTGACCGAAACTAGTGCAATAATATACTATGATTTTTGACCGAAACTTGCATTTCGAAAAGTTTCATAGAATCTAGTTTTCAGATGATTTTTTTGCATGGGCTTCCATCATAACCTTCCCTCTTAACATATATAAATGATCCGTCAAGTCTCGTATCATTTCAAATAGTCCACAATTAAATTTGATTTTTTTGACTGAAACTAGTGCAATAATATACTATGATTTTTGACCGAAACTTGCATTTCGAAAAGTTTCATAGAATCTAGTTTTCAGATGATTTTTTTTCATGGACTTCCATCATAACCTTACCTCTTAACATATATAAATGATCTGAAAAGTCTCGTATCATTTCAAATAGTCACCAATTAAATTTGATATTTTTGACCGAAACTAGTGCAATAATATACTATGATTTTTGACCGAAACTTGCATTTTGAAAAGTTTCATAGAATCTAGTTTTCAGATGACTTTTTTAAATGGGCTTCCATAATAACCTTCCCTCTTATCATATATAAATGATCTGTCAAGTCTCGTATCATTTCAAATAGTCCACAATTAAATTTGATTTTTTTGAATGAAACTAGTGTATAATATACTATGATTTTTGACCGAAACTTGCATTTCGAAAAGTTTAATAGAATATAGTTTTCAGATGATTTTTTTGCATGGACTTCCATCATAACCTGCCCTCTTAACATATATAAATGATCTGAAAAGTATCGTATCATTTCAAATAGTTCCCAATTAAATTCAATATTTTTGACCGAAACTAGTGTATAATATACTATGATTTTTGACCGAAACTTGCATTTCGAAAAGTTTCATAGAATATAGTTTTCAGATGATTTTCTTCCATGGGCTTCCATAATAACCTTCCCTCTTAACATATATAAATGATCTGTCAAGTCTCGTATCATTTCAAATAGTCCACAATTAAATTTGATTTTTTTGACTGAAACTAGTGTATAATATACTATGATTTTTGACCGAAACTTGCATTTCGAAAAGTTTCATAGAATATAGTTTTCAGATGATATGTTTGCATGGACATCCATCATAACCTGCCCTCTTAACATATATAAATGATCTGAAAAGTCTCGAATCATTTCAAATAGTCAACAATTAAATTCGATATTTTTGACCGAAACTAGTGTATAATATACTATGATTTTTGACCGAAAATTGCATTTCGAAAAGTTTCATAGAATCTAGTTTTTAGATGATTTTTTTGCATGGGCTTCCATAATAACCTTCCCTCTTAACATATATAAATGATCTGTCAAGTCTCGTATCATTTCAAATAGTCCACAATTAAATTTGATTTTTTTGACTGAAACTAGTGTATAATATACTATGGTTTTTGACCGAAACTTGCATTTATAAAAGTTTCATAGAATATAGTTTTCAGACGATTTTTTTGCATGGACTTCCATCGTAACCTGCCCTCTTAACATATATAAATAATTTTAAAAGTCTCGTATCATTTCAAATAGTTCCCAATTAAATTTGATATTTTTGACCGAAACTAGTGTATAATATACTATGATTTTTGACCGAAACTTGCATTTCGAAAAGTTTCATAGAATCTAGTTTTCAGATATTTTTTTGCATGGACTTCAATCATTACTTTCCCTCTTAACATATATAAATGATCTGAAAAGTCTCGTATCATTTCAAATAGTCCACAATTAAATATGATTTTTTTGACCGAAACTAGTGTATAATATACTATGATTTTTGACCGAAACTTGCATTTCGAAAAGTTTCATAGAATATAGTTTTCAGATGATTTTTTTGCATGGACTTCCAGCATAACCAGCCCTCTTAACATATATAAATGATCTGAAAAGTCTCGAATCATTTCAAATAGTCACCAATTAAATTCGATATTTTTGACCGAAACTAGTGTATAATATACTATGATTTTTGACCGAAAATTGCATTTCGAAAAGTTTCATAGAATCTAGTTTTTAGATGATTTTTTTGCATGGGCTTCCATAATAACCTTCCCTCTTAACATATATAAATGATCTGTCAAGTCTCGTATCATTTCAAATAGTCCACAATTAAATTTGATTTTTTTGACTGAAACTAGTGTATAATATACTATGATTTTTGACCGAAACTTGCATTTCGAAAAGTTTCATAGAATATAGTTTTCAGATGATTTTTTTGCATGGACTTCCATCATAACTTACCCTCTTAACATTTATTAATGATCTGAAAAGTCTCGTATGATTTCAAATAGTCCCAAATTAAATTCGATATTTTCGACCGAATCTAGTGTATAATATATTATGATTTTTGACCGAAACTTGCATTTCAAAAAGTTTCATAGAATCTAGATTTCATTTAATTTGTTTGCATGGACTTCCATCATAGACTTCCCTCTTAACATATATAAATGATCTGAAAAGTCTCGTATCATTTCAAATAGTTCACAATTAAATTTGATTTTTTTGACCGAAACTAGTGTATAATATACTATGATTTTTGACCGAAACTTGCATTTCGAAAAGTTTCATAGAATATAGTTTTGAGATGATTTTTTTGCATGGACTTCCATTATAACCTTCCCTCTTATCATATATAATTGATCTGAAAAGTCTCGTATCATTTCAAATAGTCACCAATTAAATTCGATATTTTTGACCGAAACTAGTGTATAATATAATATGATTTTTGACCGAAACTTGCATTTCGAAAAGTTTCATAGAATATAGTTTTCAGATTATTTTTTTGCATGGGCTTCCATCATAACCTTCCCACCTTAACATATATAAATGATTTGTCAAGTCTCGTAACATTTCAAATAGTCCACAATTAAATTTGATTTTTTTGACTGAAACTAGTGTAATAATATACAATGATTTTTGACCGAAACTTGCATTTCGAAAAGTTTCATAGAATCTAGTTTTCAGATGATTTTTTTGCATGGACTTCCATCATAACCTTCCCTCTTATCATATATAATTGATCTGAAAAGTCTCGTATCATTTAAAATAGTCACCAATTAAATTTGATATTTTTGACCGAAACTAGTGTATAATATACTATGATTTTTGACCGAAACATGCATTTCGAAAAGTTTCATAGAATCTAGTTTTTAGATGATTTTTTTGCATGGGCTTCCATAATAACCTTCCCTCTTAACATATATAAATGATCTGTCAAGTCTCGTATCATTTCAAATAGTCCACAATTAAATTTGATTTTTTTGACTGAAACTAGTATATAATATACTATGGTTTTTGACCGAAACTTGCATTTATAAAAGTTTCATAGAATATAGTTTTCAGACGATTTTTTTGCATGGACTTCCATCGTAACCTGCCCTCTTAACATATATAAATAATTTTAAAAGTCTCGTATCATTTCAAATAGTTCCCAATTAAATTTGATATTTTTGACCGAAACTAGTGTATAATATACTATGATTTTTGACTGAAACTTGCATTTCGAAAAGTTTCATAGAATCTAGTTTTCAGATATTTTTTTGCATGGACTTCAATCATTACCTTCCCACTTAACATATATAAATGATCTGAAAAGTCTCGTATCATTTCAAATAGTCCACAATTAAATATGATTTTTTTGACCGAAACTAGTGTATAATATACTATGATTTTTGACCGAAACTTGCATTTCGAAAAGTTTCATAGAATATAGTTTTCAGATGATTTTTTTGCATAGACTTCCAGCATAACCTGCCCTCTTAATATATATAAATGATCTGAAAAGTCTCGAATCATTTCAAATAGTCACCAATTAAATTCGATATTTTTGACCGAAACTAGTGTATAATATACTATGATTTTTGACCGAAAATTGCATTTCGAAAAGTTTCATAGAATCTAGTTTTTAGATGAATTTTTTGCATGGGCTTCCATAATAACCTTCCCTCTTAACATATATAAATGATCTGTCAAGTCTCGTATCATTTCAAATAGTCCACAATTAAATTTGATTTTTTTGACTGAAACTAGTGTATAATATACTATGGTTTTTGACCGAAACATGCATTTATAAAAGTTTCATAGAATATAGTTTTCAGACGATTTTTTTGCATGGACTTCCATCGTAACCTGCCCTCTTAACATATATAAATAATTTTAAAAGTCTCGTATCATTTCAAAAAGTTCCCAATTAAATTTGATATTTTTGACCGAAACTAGTGTATAATATACTATGATTTTTGACCGAAACTTGCATTTCGAAAAGTTCCATAGAATCTAGTTTTCAGATATTTATTTGCATGGACTTCAATCATTACCTTCCCTCTTAACATATATAAATGATCTGAAAAGTCTCGTATCATTTCAAATAGTCCACAATTAAATATGATTTTTTTGACCGAAACTAGTGTATAATATACTATGATTTTTGACCGAAACTTGCATTTCGAAAAGTTTCATAGAATATAGTTTTCAGATGATTTTTTTGCATGGACTTCCATCATAACCTTCCCTCTTAACATATATAAATGATCCGAAAAGTCTCGAATCATTTCAAATAGTCACCAATTAAATTCGATATTTTTGACCGAAACTAGTGTATAATATACTATGATTTTTGACCGAAACTTGCATTTCGAAAAGTTTCATAGAATCTAGTTTTTAGATGATTTTTTTGCATGGGCTTCCCTGATAACCTTCCCTCTTAACATATATAAATGATCTGTCAAGTCTCGTATCATTTCAAATAGTCCACAATTAAATTTTATTTTTTTGACCGAAATTAATGTATAATATACTATGATTTTTGATCGAAACTTGCATTTCGAAAAGTTTCATAGAATATAGTTTTCAGATGATTTTCTTGCATGGACTTCCATCGTAACCTGCCCTCTTAACATATATAAAGGATCTGAAAAGTCTCGTATCATTTCAAATAGTTCCCAATTAAATTTGATATTTTTGACCGAAACTAGTGTATAATATACTATGATTTTTGACCGAAACTTGCATTTCGAAAAGTTTCATAGAATCTAGTTTTTAGATGATTTTTTTGCATGGGCTTCCATAATAACCTTCCTTCTTAACATATATAAATGATATGTCAAGTCTCGTATCATTTCAAATAGTCCACAATTAAATTTGATTTTTTTGACCGAAACTAGTGTATAATATACTATGATTTTTGACCGAAACTTGCATTTCGAAAAGTTTCATAGAATATAGTTTTCAGATGATTTTTTTGCATGGACTTCCATTATAACCTTCCCTCTTATCATATATAATTGATCTGAAAAGTCTCGTATCATTTCAAATAGTCACCAATTAAATTCGATATTTTTGACCGAAACTAGTGTATAATATACTATGATTTTTGACCGAAACTTGCATTTCGAAAAGTTTCATAGAATATAGTTTTCAGATGATTTTATTGCATGGACTTCCATCGTAACCTGCCCTCTTAACATATATAAATGATCTGAAAAGTCTCGTATCGTTTCAAATAGTTCCCAATTAAATTTGATATTTTTGACCGAAACTAGTGTATAATATACTATGATTTTTGACCGAAACTTGCATTTCGAAAAGTTTCATAGAATCTAATTTTTAGATGATTTTTTTGCATGGGCTTCCATAATAACCTTCCCTCTTAACATATATAAATTATCTGAAAAGTCTCGTATCATTTCAAATAGTCCACAATTAAATATGATTTTTTTGACCGAAACTAGTGTATAATATACTATGATTTTTGACCGAAACATGCATTTCGAAAAGTTTCATAGAATATAGTTTTCAGATGATTTTTTTGGATGGACTTCCATCATAACCTTCCCTTTTAACATATATAAACGATCTGAAAAGTCTCGAATCATTTCAAATAGTCACCAATTAAATTCGATATTTTTGACCGAAACTAGTGTATAATATACTATGATTTTTGACCGAAACATGCATTTCGAAAAGTTTCATAGAATCTAGTTTTTAGATGATTTTTTTGCATGGGCTTCCCTGATAACCTTCCCTCTTAACATATATAAATGATCTGTCAAGTCTCGTATCATTTCAAATAGTCCACAATTAAATTTTATTTTTTTGACCGAAATTAATGTATAATATACTATGATTTTTGATCGAAACTTGCATTTCGAAAAGTTTCATAGAATATAGTTTTCAGATGATTTTTTTGCATGGACTTCCATCATAACTTACCCTCTTAACATTTATAAATGATCTAAAAAGTCTCGTATGATTTCAAATAGTCCCAAATTAAATTCGATATTTTTGACCGAATCTAGTGTATAATATACTATGATTTTTGACCGAAACTTGCATTTCAAAAAGTTTCATAGAATCTAGATTTCAGTTAATTTTTTTGCATGGACTTCCATCATAACCTTCCCTCTTAACATATATAAATGATCTGAAAAGTCTCGTATCATTTCAAATAGTCCACAATTAAATTTGATTTTTTTGACCGAAACTAGTGTATAATATACTATGATTTTTGACCGAAACTTGCATTTCGAAAAGTTTCATAGAATATAGTTTTCAGATGATTTTTTTGCATGGACTTCCATTATAACCTTCCCTCTTATCATATATAATTGATCTGAAAAGTCTCGTATCATTTCAAATAGTCACCAATTAAATTCGATATTTTTGACCGAAACTAGTGTATAATATAATATGATTTTTGACCGAAACTTGCATTTCGAAAAGTTTCATAGAATATAGTTTTCAGATTACTTTTTTGCATGGGCTTCCATAATAACCTTCCTTCTTAACATATATAAATGATCTGTCAAGTCTCGTAACATTTCAAATAGTCCAAAATTAAATTTAATTTTTTTGACTGAAACTAGTGTAATAATATACTATGATTTTTGACCGAAACTTGCATTTCGAAAAGTTTCATAGAATCTAGTTTTCAGATGATTTTTTTCCATGGACTTCCATCATAACTTATCCTCTTAACATTTATAATTGATCTGAAAAGTCTCGTATCATTTCAAATAGTCACCAATTAAATTCGATATTTTTGACCGAAACTAGTGTATAATATACTATGATTTTTGACCGAAACTTGCATTTCAAAAAGTTTCATAGAATCTAGTTTTCAGATGATTTTCTTACATGGACTTCCATCATAACCTTCCCTCTTAACATATATAAATGATCTGAAAAGTCTCGTATCGTTTAAAATAGTCCACAATTAAATTTGATTTTTTTGACCGAAACTAGTGTATAATATACTATGATTTTTGACCGAAACTTGCATTTCGAAAAGTTTCATAGAATATAGTTTTCAGATGATTTTTTTGCATGGACTTCCATTATAACCTTCCCTCTTATCATATATAATTGATCTGAAAAGTCTCGTATCATTTCAAATAGTCACCAATTAAATTCGATATTTTTGACCGAAACTAGTGTATAATATACTATGATTTTTGACCGAAACTTGCATTTCGAAAAGTTTCATAGAATATAGTTTTCAGATGATTTTATTGCATGGACTTCCATCGTAACCTGCCCTCTTAACATATATAAATGATCTGAAAAGTCTCGTATCATTTCAAATAGTTCCCAATTAAATTTGATATTTTTGACCGAAACTAGTGTATAATATACTATGATTTTTGACCGAAACTTGCATTTCGAAAAGTTTCATAGAATCTAATTTTTAGATGATTTTTTTGCATGGGCTTCCATAATAACCTTCCCTCTTAACATATATAAATTATCTGAAAAGTCTCGTATCATTTCAAATAGTCCACAATTAAATATGATTTTTTTGACCGAAACTAGTGTATAATATACTATGATTTTTGACCGAAACTTGCATTTCGAAAAGTTTCATAGAATATAGTTTTCAGATGATTTTTTTGGATGGACTTCCATCATAACCTTCCCTCTTAACATATATAAACGATCTGAAAAGTCTCGAATCATTTCAAATAGTCACCAATTAAATTCGATATTTTTGACCGAAACTAGTGTATAATATACTATGATTTTTGACCGAAACATGCATTTCGAAAAGTTTCATAGAATCTAGTTTTTAGATGATTTTTTTGCATGGGCTTCCATAATAACCTTCCCTCTTAACATATATAAATGATCTGTCAAGTCTCGTATCATTTCAAATAGTCCACAATTAAATTTGATTTTTTTGACTGAAACTAGTGTATAATATACTATGATTTTTGACCGAAACATGCATTTCGAAAAGTTTCATAGAATATAGTTTTCAGATGATTTTTTTGCATGGACTTCCATCATAACTTACCCTCTTAACATTTATAAATGATCTGAAAAGTCTCGTTTGATTTCAAATAGTCCCAAATTAAATTCGATATTTTTGATCGAATCTAGTGTATAATATACTATGATTTTTGACCGAAACTTGCATTTCAAAAAGTTTTATAGAATCTAGATTTCAGTTAATTTTTTTGCATGGACTTCCATCATAACCTTCCCTCTTAACATATATAAATGATCTGAAAAGTCTCGTATCATTTCAAATAGTCCACAATTAAATTTGATTTTTTTGACCGAAACTAGTGTATAATATACTATGATTTTTGACCGAAACTTGCATTTCGAAAAGTTTCATAGAATATAGTTTTCAGATGATTTTTTTGCATGGACTTCCATTATAACCTTCCCTCTTATCATATATAATTGATCTGAAAAGTCTCGTATCATTTCAAATAGTCACCAATTAAATTCGATATTTTTGACCGAAACTAGTGTATAATATAATATGATTTTTGACCGAAACTTGCATTTCGAAAAGTTTCATAGAATATAGTTTTCAGATTACTTTTTTGCATGGGCTTCCATAATAACCTTCCTTCTTAACATATATAAATGATCTGTCAAGTCTCGTAACATTTCAAATAGTCCAAAATTTAATTTAATTTTTTTGACTGAAACTAGTGTAATAATATACTATGATTTTTGACCGAAACTTGCATTTCGAAAAGTTTCATAGAATCTAGTTTTCAGATGATTTTTTTGCATGGACTTCCATAATAACCTTCCCTCTTAACATATATAAATTATCTGAAAAGTCTCGTATCATTTCAAATAGTCCACAATTAAATATGATTTTTTTGACCGAAACTAGTGTATAATATACTATGATTTTTGACCGAAACTTGCATTTCGAAAAGTTTCATAGAATATAGTTTTCAGATGATTTTTTTGGATGGACTTCCATCATAACCTTCCCTCTTAACATATATAAACGATCTGAAAAGTCTCGAATCATTTCAAATAGTCACCAATTCAATTCGATATTTTTGACCGAAACTAGTGTATAATATACTATGATTTTTGACCGAAACTTGCATTTCAAAAAGTTTCATAGAATCTAGTTTTCAGATGATTTTTTTGCATGGACTTCCATCATAACCTTCCCTCTTAACATATATAAATGATCTGAAAAGTCTCGTATCATTTCAAATAGTCCACATTTAAATTTGATTTTTTTGACCGAAACTAGTGTATAATATACTATGATTTTTGACCGAAACTTGCATTTCGAAAAGTTTCATAGAATATAGTTTTCAGATTATTTTTTTGCATGGACTTCCATTATAACCTTCCCTCTTATCATATATAATTGATCTGAAAAGTCTCGTATCATTTCAAATAGTCACCAATTAAATTCGATATTTTTGACCGAAACTAGTGTATAATATACTATGATTTTTGACCGAAACTTGCATTTCGAAAAGTTTCATAGAATATAGTTTTCAGATGATTTTATTGCATGGACTTCCATCGTAACCTGCCCTCTTAACATATATAAATGATCTGAAAAGTCTCGTATCATTTCAAATAGTTCCCAATTAAATTTGATATTTTTGACCGAAACTAGTGTATAATATACTATGATTTTTGACCGAAACTTGCATTTCGAAAAGTTTCATAGAATCTAATTTTTAGATGATTTTTTTGCATGGGCTTCCATAATAACCTTCCCTCTTAACATATATAAATTATCTGAAAAGTCTCGTATCATTTCAAATAGTCCACAATTAAATATGATTTTTTTGACCGAAACTAGTGTATAATATACTATGATTTTTGACCGAAACTTGCATTTCGAAAAGTTTCATAGAATATAGTTTTCAGATGATTTTTTTGGATGGACTTCCATCATAACCTTCCCTCTTAACATATATAAACGATCTGAAAAGTCTCGAATCATTTCAAATAGTCACCAATTAAATTCGATATTTTTGACCGAAACTAGTGTATAATATACTATGATTTTTGACCGAAACATGCATTTCGAAAAGTTTCATAGAATCTAGTTTTTAGATGATTTTTTTGCATGGGCTTCCATAATAACCTTCCCTCTTAACATATATAAATGATCTGTCAAGTCTCGTATCATTTCAAATAGTCCACAATTAAATTTGTTTTTTTTGACTGAAACTAGTGTATAATATACTATGATTTTTGACCGAAACTTGCATATCGAAAAGTTTCATAGAATATAGTTTTCAGATGATTTTTTTGCATGGACTTCCATCATAACTTACCCTCTTAACATTTATAAATGATCTGAAAAGTCTCGTATGATTTCAAATAGTCCCAAATTAAATTCGATATTTTTGACCGAATCTAGTGTATAATATACTATGATTTTTGACCGAAACTTGCATTTCAAAAAGTTTCATAGAATCTAGATTTCAGTTAATTTTTTTGCATGGACTTCCATCATAACCTTCCCTCTTAACATATATAAATGATCTGAAAAGTCTCGTATCATTTCAAATAGTCCACAATTAAATTTGATTTTTTTGACCTAAACTAGTGTATAATATACTATGATTTTTGACCGAAACTTGCATTTCGAAAAGTTTCATAGAATATAGTTTTCAGATGATTTTTTTGCATGGACTTCCATTATAACCTTCCCTCTTATCATATATAATTGATCTGAAAAGTCTCGTATCATTTCAAATAGTCACCAATTAAATTCGATATTTTTGACCGAAACTAGTGTATAATATAATATGATTTTTGACCGAAACTTGCATTTCGAAAAGTTTCATAGAATATAGTTTTCAGATTATTTTTTTGCATGGGCTTCCATTATAACATTCCTTATTAACATATATAAATGATCTGTCAAGTCTCGTAACATTTCAAATAGTCCACAATTAAATTTGATTTTTTTGACTGAAACTAGTGTAATAATATACTATGATTTTTGACCGAAACTTGCATTTCGAAAAGTTTCATAGAATCTAGTTTTCAGATGATTTTTTTGCATGGACTTCCATCAGAACCTTCCCTCTTATCATATATAATTGATCTGAGAAGTCTCGTATCATTTCAAATAGTCACCAATTAAATTTGATATTTTTGACCGAAACTAGTGTGTAATATACTATGATTTTTGACCGAAACTTGCATTTCAAAAAGTTTCATAGAATCAAGTTTTCAGATGATTTTTTTGCATGGACTTCCATCATAACCTTCCCTCTTAACATATATAAATGATCTGAAAAGTCTCGTATCATTTCAAATAGTCCACAATTAAATTTGATTTTTTTAACCGAAACTAGTGTATAATATACTATGATTTTTGACCGAAACTTGCATTTCGAAAAGTTTCATAGAATATAGTTTTCAGATGATTTTTTTGCATGGACTTCCATTATAACCTTCCCTCTTATCATATATAATTGATCTGAAAAGTCTCGTATCATTTCAAATAGTCACCAATTAAATTCGATATTTTTGACCGAAACTAGTGTATAATATACTATGATTTTTGACCGAAACATGCATTTCGAAAAGTTTCATAGAATATAGTTTTCAGATGATTTTATTGCATGGACTTCCGTCGTAACCTGCCCTCTTAACATATATAAATGATCTGAAAAGTCTCGTATCATTTCAAATAGTTCCCAATTAAATTTGATATTTTTGACCGAAACTAGTGTATAATATACTATGATTTTTGACCGAAACTTGCATTTCGAAAAGTTTCATAGAATCTAATTTTTAGATGATTTTTTTGCATGGGCTTCCATAATAACCTTCCCTCTTAACATATATAAATTATCTGAAAAGTCTCGTATCATTTCAAATAGTCCACAATTAAATATGATTTTTTTGACCGAAACTAGTGTATAATATACTATGATTTTTGACCGAAACTTGCATTTCGAAAAGTTTCATAGAATATAGTTTTCAGATGATTTTTTTGGATGGACTTCCATCATAACCTTCCTTCTTAACATATATAAACGATCTGAAAAGTCTCGAATCATTTCAAATAGTCACCAATTAAATTCGATATTTTTGACCGAAACTAGTGTATAATATACTATGATTTTTGACCGAAACTTGCATTTCGAAAAGTTTCATAGAATCTAGTTTTTAGATGATTTTTTTGCATGGGCTTCCATAATAACCTTCCCTCTTAACATATATAAATGATCTGTCAAGTCTCGTATCATTTCAAATAGTCCACAATTAAATTTGATTTTTTTGACTGAAACTAGTGTATAATATACTATGATTTTTAACCGAAACTTGCATTTCGAAAAGTTTCATAGAATATAGTTTTCAGATGATTTTTTTGCATGGACTTCCATTATAACCTTCCCTCTTATCATATATAATTGATCTGAAAAGTCTCGTATCATTTCAAATAGTCACCAATTAAATTCGATATTTTTGACCGAAACTAGTGTATAATATACTATGATTTTTGACCGAAACTTGCATTTCGAAAAGTTTCATAGAATATAGTTTTCAGATGATTTTATTGCATGGACTTCCATCGTAACCTGCCCTCTTAACATATATAAATGATCTGAAAAGTCTCGTATCATTTCAAATAGTTCCCAATTAAATTTGATATTTTTGACCGAAACTAGTGTATAATATACTATGATTTTTGACCGAAACTTGCATTTCGAAAAGTTTCATAGAATCTAATTTTTAGATGATTTTTTTGCATGGGCTTCCATAATAACCTTCCCTCTTAACATATATAAATTATCTGAAAAGTCTCGTATCATTTCAAATAGTCCACAATTAAATATGATTTTTTTGATCGAAACTAGTGTATAATATACTATGATTTTTGACCGAAACTTGCATTTCAAAAAGTTTCATATGATATAGTTTTCAGATGATTTTTTTGGATGGACTTCCATCATAACCTTCCCTCTTAACATATATAAACGATCTGAAAAGTCTCGAATCATTTCAAATAGTCACCAATTAAATTCGATATTTTTGACCGAAACTAGTGTATAATATACTATGATTTTTGACCGAAACATGCATTTCGAAAAGTTTCATAGAATCTAGTTTTTAGATGATTTTTTTGCATGGGCTTCCATAATAACCTTCCCTCTTAACATATATAAATGATCTGTCAAGTCTCGTATCATTTCAAATAGTCCACAATTAAATTTGATTTTTTTGACTGAAACTAGTGTATAATATACTATGATTTTTGACCGAAACTTGCATTTCGAAAAGTTTCATAGAATATAGTTTTCAGATGATTTTTTTGGATGGACTTCCATCATAACTTACCCTCTTAACATTTATAAATGATCTGAAAAGTCTCGTATGATTTCAAATAGTCCCAAATTAAATTCGATATTTTTGACCGAATCTAGTGTATAATATACTATGATTTTTGACCGAAACTTGCATTTCAAAAAGTTTCATAGAATCTAGATTTCAGTTAATTTTTTTGCATGGACTTCCATCATAACCTTCCCTCTTAACATATATAAATGATCTGAAAAGTCTCGTATCATTTCAAATAGTCCACAATTAAATTTGATTTTTTTGACCGAAACTAGTGTATAATATACTATGATTTTTGACCGAAACTTGCATTTCGAAAAGTTTCATAGAATATAGTTTTCAGATGATTTTTTTGCATGGACTTCCATTATAACCTTCCCTCTTATCATATATAATTGATCTGAAAAGTCTCGTATCATTTCAAATAGTCACCAATTAAATTCGATATTTTTGACCGAAACTAGTGTATAATATAATATGATTTTTGACCGAAACTTGCATTTCGAAAAGTTTCATAGAATATAGTTTTCAGATTACTTTTTTGCATGGGCTTCCATAATAACCTTCCTTCTTAACATATATAAATGATCTGTCAAGTCTCGTAACATTTCAAATAGTCCAAAATTAAATTTAATTTTTTTGACTGAAACTAGTGTAATAATATACTATGATTTTTGACCGAAACTTGCATTTCGAAAAGTTTCATAGAATCTAGTTTTCAGATGATTTTTTTCCATGGACTTCCATCATAACTTATCCTCTTAACATTTATAATTGATCTGAAAAGTCTCGTATCATTTCAAATAGTCACCAATTAAATTCGATATTTTTGACCGAAACTAGTGTATAATATACTATGATTTTTGACCGAAACTTGCATTTCAAAAAGTTTCATAGAATCTAGTTTTCAGATGATTTTTTTGCATGGACTTCCATTATAACCTTCCCTCTTATCATATATAATTGATCTGAAAAGTCTCGTATCATTTCAAATAGTCACCAATTAAATTCGATATTTTTGACCGAAACTAGTGTATAATATACTATGATTTTTGACCGAAACTTGCATTTCGAAAAGTTTCATAGAATATAGTTTTCAGATGATTTTATTGCATGGACTTCCGTCGTAACCTGCCCTCTTAACATATATAAATGATCTGAAAAGTCTCGTATCATTTCAAATAGTTCCCAATTAAATTTGATATTTTTGACCGAAACTAGTGTATAATATACTATGATTTTTGACCGAAACTTGCATTTCGAAAAGTTTCATAGAATCTAATTTTTAGATGATTTTTTTGCATGGGCTTCCATAATAACCTTCCCTCTTAACATATATAAATTATCTGAAAAGTCTCGTATCATTTCAAATAGTCCACAATTAAATATGATTTTTTTGACCGAAACTAGTGTATAATATACTATGATTTTTGACCGAAACTTGCATTTCGAAAAGTTTCATAGAATATAGTTTTCAGATGATTTTTTTGGATGGACTTCCATCATAACCTTCCTCTTAACATATATAAACGATCTGAAAAGTCTCGAATCATTTCAAATAGTCACCAATTAAATTCGATATTTTTGACCGAAACTAGTGTATAATATACTATGATTTTTGACCGAAACTTGCATTTCGAAAAGTTTCATAGAATCTAGTTTTTAGATGATTTTTTTGCATGGGCTTCCATAATAACCTTCCCTCTTAACATATATAAATGATCTGTCAAGTCTCGTATCATTTCAAATAGTCCACAATTAAATTTGATTTTTTTGACTGAAACTAGTGTATAATATACTATGATTTTTGACCGAAACTTGCATTTCGAAAAGTTTCATAGAATATAGTTTTCAGATGATTTTTTTGCATGGACTTCCATCATAACTTACCCTCTTAACATTTATAAATGATCTGAAAAGTCTCGTATGATTTCAAATAGTCCCAAATTAAATTCGATATTTTTGACCGAATCTAGTGTATAATATACTATGATTTTTGACCGAAACTTGCATTTCAAAAAGTTTCATAGAATCTAGATTTCAGTTAATTTTTTTGCATGGACTTCCATCATAACCTTCCCTCTTAACATATATAAATGATCTGAAAAGTCTCGTATCATTTCAAATAGTCCACAATTAAATTTGATTTTTTTGACCTAAACTAGTGTATAATATACTATGATTTTTGACCGAAACTTGCATTTCGAAAAGTTTCATAGAATATAGTTTTCAGATGATTTTTTTGCATGGACTTCCATTATAACCTTCCCTCTTATCATATATAATTGATCTGAAAAGTCTCGTATCATTTCAAATAGTCACCAATTAAATTCGATATTTTTGACCGAAACTAGTGTATAATATAATATGATTTTTGACCGAAACTTGCATTTCGAAAAGTTTCATAGAATATAGTTTTCAGATTATTTTTTTGCATGGGCTTCCTTTATAACATTCCTTATTAACATATATAAATGATCTGTCAAGTCTCGTAACATTTCAAATAGTCCACAATTAAATTTGATTTTTTTGACTGAAACTAGTGTAATAATATACTATGATTTTTGACCGAAACTTGCATTTCGAAAAGTTTCATAGAATCTAGTTTTCAGATGATTTTTTTGCATGGACTTCCATCAGAACCTTCCCTCTTATCATATATAATTGATCTGAAAAGTCTCGTATCATTTCAAATAGTCACCAATTAAATTTGATATTTTTGACCGAAACTAGTGTGTAATATACTATGATTTTTGACCGAAACATGCATTTCAAAAAGTTTCATAGAATCAAGTTTTCAGATGATTTTTTTGCATGGACTTCCATCATAACCTTCCCTCTTAACATATATAAATGATCTGAAAAGTCTCGTATCATTTCAAATAGTCCACAATTAAATTTGATTTTTTTAACCGAAACTAGTGTATAATATACTATGATTTTTGACCGAAACTTGCATTTCGAAAAGTTTCATAGAATATAGTTTTCAGATGATTTTTTTGCATGGACTTCCATTATAACCTTCCCTCTTATCATATATAATTGATCTGAAAAGTCTCGTATCATTTCAAATAGTCACCAATTAAATTCGATATTTTTGACCGAAACTAGTGTATAATATACTATGATTTTTGACCGAAACATGCATTTCGAAAAGTTTCATAGAATATAGTTTTCAGATGATTTTATTGCATGGACTTCCGTCGTAACCTGCCCTCTTAACATATATAAATGATCTGAAAAGTCTCGTATCATTTCAAATAGTTCCCAATTAAATTTGATATTTTTGACCGAAACTAGTGTATAATATACTATGATTTTTGACCGAAACTTGCATTTCAAAAAGTTTCATAGAATCTAGTTTTCAGATGATTTTTTTGCATGGACTTCCATTATAACCTTCCCTCTTATCATATATAATTGATCTGAAAAGTCTCGTATCATTTCAAATAGTCACCAATTAAATTCGATATTTTTGACCGAAACTAGTGTATAATATACTATGATTTTTGACCGAAACTTGCATTTCGAAAAGTTTCATAGAATATAGTTTTCAGATGATTTTATTGCATGGACTTCCGTCGTAACCTGCCCTCTTAACATATATAAATGATCTGAAAAGTCTCGTATCATTTCAAATAGTTCCCAATTAAATTTGATATTTTTGACCGAAACTAGTGTATAATATACTATGATTTTTGACCGAAACTTGCATTTCGAAAAGTTTCATAGAATCTAATTTTTAGATGATTTTTTTGCATGGGCTTCCATAATAACCTTCCCTCTTAACATATATAAATTATCTGAAAAGTCTCGTATCATTTCAAATAGTCCACAATTAAATATGATTTTTTTGACCGAAACTAGTGTATAATATACTATGATTTTTGACCGAAACTTGCATTTCGAAAAGTTTCATAGAATATAGTTTTCAGATGATTTTTTTGGATGGACTTCCATCATAACCTTCCTCTTAACATATATAAACGATCTGAAAAGTCTCGAATCATTTCAAATAGTCACCAATTAAATTCGATATTTTTGACCGAAACTAGTGTATAATATACTATGATTTTTGACCGAAACTTGCATTTCGAAAAGTTTCATAGAATCTAGTTTTTAGATGATTTTTTTGCATGGGCTTCCATAATAACCTTCCCTCTTAACATATATAAATGATCTGTCAAGTCTCGTATCATTTCAAATAGTCCACAATTAAATTTGATTTTTTTGACTGAAACTAGTGTATAATATACTATGATTTTTGACCGAAACTTGCATTTCGAAAAGTTTCATAGAATATAGTTTTCAGATGATTTTTTTGCATGGACTTCCATCATAACTTACCCTCTTAACATTTATAAATGATCTGAAAAGTCTCGTATGATTTCAAATAGTCCCAAATTAAATTCGATATTTTTGACCGAATCTAGTGTATAATATACTATGATTTTTGACCGAAACTTGCATTTCAAAAAGTTTCATAGAATCTAGATTTCAGTTAATTTTTTTGCATGGACTTCCATCATAACCTTCCCTCTTAACATATATAAATGATCTGAAAAGTCTCGTATCATTTCAAATAGTCCACAATTAAATTTGATTTTTTTGACCTAAACTAGTGTATAATATACTATGATTTTTGACCGAAACTTGCATTTCGAAAAGTTTCATAGAATATAGTTTTCAGATGATTTTTTTGCATGGACTTCCATTATAACCTTCCCTCTTATCATATATAATTGATCTGAAAAGTCTCGTATCATTTCAAATAGTCACCAATTAAATTCGATATTTTTGACCGAAACTAGTGTATAATATAATATGATTTTTGACCGAAACTTGCATTTCGAAAAGTTTCATAGAATATAGTTTTCAGATTATTTTTTTGCATGGGCTTCCTTTATAACATTCCTTATTAACATATATAAATGATCTGTCAAGTCTCGTAACATTTCAAATAGTCCACAATAAAATTTGATTTTTTTGACTGAAACTAGTGTAATAATATACTATGATTTTTGACCGAAACTTGCATTTCGAAAAGTTTCATAGAATCTAGTTTTCAGATGATTTTTTTGCATGGACTTCCATCAGAACCTTCCCTCTTATCATATATAATTGATCTGAAAAGTCTCGTATCATTTCAAATAGTCACCAATTAAATTTGATATTTTTGACCGAAACTAGTGTGTAATATACTATGATTTTTGACCGAAACATGCATTTCAAAAAGTTTCATAGAATCAAGTTTTCAGATGATTTTTTTGCATGGACTTCCATCATAACCTTCCCTCTTAACATATATAAATGATCTGAAAAGTCTCGTATCATTTCAAATAGTCCACAATTAAATTTGATTTTTTTAACCGAAACTAGTGTATAATATACTATGATTTTTGACCGAAACTTGCATTTCGAAAAGTTTCATAGAATATAGTTTTCAGATGATTTTTTTGCATGGACTTCCATTATAACCTTCCCTCTTATCATATATAATTGATCTGAAAAGTCTCGTATCATTTCAAATAGTCACCAATTAAATTCGATATTTTTGACCGAAACTAGTGTATAATATACTATGATTTTTGACCGAAACATGCATTTCGAAAAGTTTCATAGAATATAGTTTTCAGATGATTTTATTGCATGGACTTCCGTCGTAACCTGCCCTCTTAACATATATAAATGATCTGAAAAGTCTCGTATCATTTCAAATAGTTCCCAATTAAATTTGATATTTTTGACCGAAACTAGTGTATAATATACTATGATTTTTGACCGAAACTTGCATTTCGAAAAGTTTCATAGAATCTAATTTTTAGATGATTTTTTTGCATGGGCTTCCATAATAACCTTCCCTCTTAACATATATAAATTATCAAAAAAGTCTCGTATCATTTCAAATAGTCCACAATTAAATATGATTTTTTTGACCGAAACTAGTGTATAATGTACTATGATTTTTGACCGAAACTTGCATTTCGAAAAGTTTCATAGAATATAGTTTTCAGATGATTTTTTTGGATGGACTTCCATCATAACCTTCCTTCTTAACATATATAAACGATCTGAAAAGTCTCGAATCATTTCAAATAGTCACCAATTAAATTCGATATTTTTGACCGAAACTAGTGTATAATATACTATGATTTTTGACCGAAACTTGCATTTCGAAAAGTTTCATAGAATCTAGTTTTTAGATGATTTTTTTGCATGGGCTTCCATAATAACCTTCCCTCTTAACATATATAAATGATCTGTCAAGTCTCGTATCATTTCAAATAGTCCACAATTAAATTTGATTTTTTTGACTGAAACTAGTGTATAATATACTATGATTTTTAACCGAAACTTGCATTTCGAAAAGTTTCATAGAATATAGTTTTCAGATGATTTTTTTGCATGGACTTCCATTATAACCTTCCCTCTTATCATATATAATTGATCTGAAAAGTCTCGTATCATTTCAAATAGTCACCAATTAAATTCGATATTTTTGACCGAAACTAGTGTATAATATACTATGATTTTTGACCGAAACTTGCATTTCGAAAAGTTTCATAGAATATAGTTTTCAGATGATTTTATTGCATGGACTTCCATCGTAACCTGCCCTCTTAACATATATAAATGATCTGAAAAGTCTCGTATCATTTCAAATAGTTCCCAATTAAATTTGATATTTTTGACCGAAACTAGTGTATAATATACTATGATTTTTGACCGAAACTTGCATTTCGAAAAGTTTCATAGAATCTAATTTTTAGATGATTTTTTTGCATGGGCTTCCATAATAACCTTCCCTCTTAACATATATAAATTATCTGAAAAGTCTCGTATCATTTCAAATAGTCCACAATTAAATATGATTTTTTTGATCGAAACTAGTGTATAATATACTATGATTTTTGACCGAAACTTGCATTTCAAAAAGTTTCATAGAATATAGTTTTCAGATGATTTTTTTGGATGGACTTCCATCATAACCTTCCCTCTTAACATATATAAACGATCTGAAAAGTCTCGAATCATTTCAAATAGTCACCAATTAGATTCGATATTTTTGACCGAAACTAGTGTATAATATACTATGATTTTTGACCGAAACATGCATTTCGAAAAGTTTCATAGAATCTAGTTTTTAGATGATTTTTTTGCATGGGCTTCCATAATAACCTTCCCTCTTAACATATATAAATGATCTGTCAAGTCTCGTATCATTTCAAATAGTCCACAATTAAATTTGATTTTTTTGACTGAAACTAGTGTATAATATACTATGATTTTTGACCGAAACTTGCATTTCGAAAAGTTTCATAGAATATAGTTTTCAGATGATTTTTTTGCATGGACTTCCATCATAACTTACCCTCTTAACATTTATAAATGATCTGAAAAGTCTCGTATGATTTCAAATAGTCCCAAATTAAATTCGATATTTTTGACCGAATCTAGTGTATAATATACTATGATTTTTGACCGAAACTTGCATTTCAAAAAGTTTCATAGAATCTAGATTTCAGTTAATTTTTTTGCATGGACTTCCATCATAACCTTCCCTCTTAACATATATAAATGATCTGAAAAGTCTCGTATCATTTCAAATAGTCCACAATTAAATTTGATTTTTTTGACCGAAACTAGTGTATAATATACTATGATTTTTGACCGAAACTTGCATTTCGAAAAGTTTCATAGAATATAGTTTTCAGATGATTTTTTTGCATGGACTTCCATTATAACCTTCCATCTTATCATATATAATTGATCTGAAAAGTCTCGTATCATTTCAAATAGTCACCAATTAAATTCGATATTTTTGACCGAAACTAGTGTATAATATAATATGATTTTTGACCGAAACTTGCATTTCGAAAAGTTTCATAGAATATAGTTTTCAGATTATTTTTTTGCATGGGCTTCCATTATAACCTTCCTTCTTAACATATATAAATGATTTGTCAAGTCTCGTAACATTTCAAATAGTCCACAATTAAATTTGATTTTTTTGACTGAAACTAGTGTAATAATATACTATGATTTTTGACCGAAACTTGCATTTCGAAAAGTTTCATAGAATCTAGTTTTCAGATGATTTTTTTGCATGGACTTCCATCAGAACCTTCCCTCTTATCATATATAATTGATCTGAAAAGTCTCGTATCATTTTAAATAGTCACCAATTAAATTTGATATTTTTGACCGAAACTAGTGTATAATATACTATGATTTTTGACCGAAACTTGCATTTCGAAAAGTTTCATAGAATATAGTTTTCAGATGATTTTTTTGCATGGACTTCCATTATAACCTTCCCTCTTATCATATATAATTGATCTGAAAAGTCTCGTATCATTTCAAATAGTCACCAATTAAATTCGATATTT
Source organism: Lathyrus aphaca (assembly GCA_963966055.1). Lineage (NCBI taxonomy): Eukaryota > Viridiplantae > Streptophyta > Magnoliopsida > Fabales > Fabaceae > Lathyrus > Lathyrus aphaca. The sequence continues at coordinate 640,416,127 of OZ014520.1, read as the reverse complement.
TTGACCGAAACTAGTGTATAATATACTATGATTTTTGACCGAAACTTGCATTTCGAAAAGTTTCATAGAATATAGTTTTCAGATGATTTTATTGCATGGACTTCCGTCGTAACCTGCCCTCTTAACATATATAAATGATCTGAAAAGTCTCGTATCATTTCAAATAGTTCCCAATTAAATTTGATATTTTTGACCGAAACTAGTGTATAATATACTATGATTTTTGACCGAAACTTGCATTTCGAAAAGTTTCATAGAATCTAATTTTTAGATGATTTTTTTGCATGGGCTTCCATAATAACCTTCCCTCTTAACATATATAAATTATCTGAAAAGTCTCGTATCATTTCAAATAGTCCACAATTAAATATGATTTTTTTGACCGAAACTAGTGTATAATATACTATGATTTTTGACCGAAACTTGCATTTCGAAAAGTTTCATAGAATATAGTTTTCAGATGATTTTTTTGGATGGACTTCCATCATAACCTTCCTCTTAACATATATAAACGATCTGAAAAGTCTCGAATCATTTCAAATAGTCACCAATTAAATTCGATATTTTTGACCGAAACTAGTGTATAATATACTATGATTTTTGACCGAAACTTGCATTTCGAAAAGTTTCATAGAATCTAGTTTTTAGATGATTTTTTTGCATGGGCTTCCATAATAACCTTCCCTCTTAACATATATAAATGATCTGTCAAGTCTCGTATCATTTCAAATAGTCCACAATTAAATTTGATTTTTTTGACTGAAACTAGTGTATAATATACTATGATTTTTGACCGAAACTTGCATTTCGAAAAGTTTCATAGAATATAGTTTTCAGATGATTTTTTTGCATGGACTTCCATCATAACTTACCCTCTTAACATTTATAAATGATCTGAAAAGTCTCGTATGATTTCAAATAGTCCCAAATTATATTCGATATTTTTGACCGAATCTAGTGTATAATATACTATGATTTTTGACCGAAACTTGCATTTCAAAAAGTTTCATAGAATCTAGATTTCAGTTAATTTTTTTGCATGGACTTCCATCATAACCTTCCCTCTTAACATATATAAATGATCTGAAAAGTTTCGTATCATTTCAAATAGTCCACAATTAAATTTGATTTTTTTGACCGAAACTAGTGTATAATATACTATGATTTTTGACCGAAACTTGCATTTCGAAAAGTTTCATAGAATATAGTTTTCAGATGATTTTTTTGCATGGACTTCCATTATAACCTTCCCTCTTATCATATATAATTGATCTGAAAAGTCTCGTATCATTTCAAATAGTCACCAATTAAATTCGATATTTTTGACCGAAACTAGTGTATAATATAATATGATTTTTGACCGAAACTTGCATTTCGAAAAGTTTCATAGAATATAGTTTTCAGATTATTTTTTTGCATGGGCTTCCATCATAACTTTCCCTCTTAACATATATAAATGATCTGTCAAGTCTCGTAACATTTCAAATAGTCCACAATTAAATTTGATTTTTTTGACTGAAACTAGTGTAATAATATACTATGATTTTTGACCGAAACATGCATTTCGAAAAGTTTCAAAGAATCTAGTTTTCAGATGATTTTTTTGCATGGACTTCCATCAGAACCTTCCCTCTTATCATATATAATTGATCTGAAAAGTCTCGTATCATTTCAAATAGTCACCAATTAAATTTGATATTTTTGACCGAAACTAGTGTATAATATACTATGATTTTTGACCGAAACTTGCATTTCGAAAAGTTTCATAGAATCTAGTTTTCAGATGATTTTTTTGCACGGGCTTCCATAATAACCTTCCCTCTTAACATATATAAATGATCTGAAAAGTCTCGTATCATTTTAAATAGTTCCCAATTAAATTTGATTTTTTTGACCGATACTAGTGTATAATATACTATGATTTTTGACCGAAACTTGCATTTCGAAAAGTTTCATAGAATCTAGTTTTCAGATATTTTTTTGCATGGACTTCCATCATTACCTTCCCTCTTAACATATATAAATGATCTGAAAAGTCTCGTATCATTTCAAATAGTCCACAATTAAATATGATTTTTTTGACCGAAACTAGTGTATAATATACTATGATTTTTGACCGAAACTTGCATTTCGAAAAGTTTCATAGAATATAGTTGTCAGATGATTTTCTTGCATGGACTTCCATCGTAATCTGCCCTCTTAACATATATAAATGATCTGAAAAGTCTCGTATCATTTCAAATAGTTCCCAATTAAATTTGATATTTTTGACCGAAACTAGTGTATAATATACTGATTTTTGACCGAAACTTGCATTTCGAAAAGTTTCATAGAATCTAGTATTTAGATGATTTTTTTTGCATGGGCTTCCATAAAAACCTTCCCTCTTAACATATATAAATGATCTGAAAAGTCTCGTATCATTTCAAATAGTCCACAATTAAATATGATTTTTTTGACCGAAACTAGTGTATAATATACTATGATTTTTGACCGAAACTTGCATTTCGAAAAGTTTCATAGAATATAGTTTTCAGATGATTTTTTTGCATGGACTTCCATCGTAATCTGCCCTCTTAACATATATAAATGATCTGAAAAGTCTCGTATCATTTCAAATAGTTCCCAATTAAATTTGATATTTTTGACCGAAACTAGTGTATAATATACTATGATTTTTGACCGAAACTTGCATTTCGAAAAGTTTCATAGAATCTAGTTTTTAGATGATTTTTTTTGCATGGGCTTCCATAAAAACCTTCCCTCTTAACATATATAAATGATCTGAAAAGTCTCGTATCATTTCAAATAGTCCACAATTAAATATGATTTTTTTGACCGAAACTAGTGTATAATATACTATGATTTTTGACCGAAACTTGCATTTCGAAAAGTTTCATAGAATATAGTTTTTAGATGTTTTTTTTGCATGGACTTCCATCATAACCTTCCCTCTTAACATATATAAACGATCTGAAAAGTTTCGAATCATTTCAAATAGTCACCAATTAAATTCGATATTTTTGACCGAAACTAGTGTATAATATACTATGATTTTTGACCGAAACTTGCATTTCGAAAAGTTTCATAGAATCTAGTTTTTAGATTATTTTTTTGCATGGGCTTCCATAATAACCTTCCCTTTTAACAAATATAAATGATTTGTCAAGTCTCGTATCATTTCAAATAGTCCACAATTAAATTTGATTTTTTTGACTGAAACTAGTGTATAATATACTATGATTTTTGACCGAAACTTGCATTTCGAAAAGTTTCATAGAATATAGTTTTCAGATGATTTTTTTGTATGGACTTCCATCATAACCTGCCCTCTTAACATATATAAATGATCTGAAAAGTCTCGTATCATTTCAAATAGTCCCAAATTAAATTCGATATTTTTGACCGAATCTAGTGTATAATATACTATGATTTTTGACCGAAACTTGCATTTCAAAAAGTTTCATAGAATCTAGTTTTCAGTTAATTTTTTTGCATGGACTTCCATCATAACCTTCCCTCTTAACATATATAAATGATCTGAAAAGTCTCGTATCATTTCAAATAGTCCACAATTAAATTTGATTTTTTTGATCGAAACTAGTGTATAATATACTATGATTTTTGACCGAAACTTGCATTTAGAAAAGTTTCATAGAATATAGTTTTCTGATGATTTTCTTGCATGGACTTCCATCGTAACCTTCCCTCTTAACATATATAAATGATCTAAAAAGTCTCGTATCATTTCAAATAGTCACCAATTAAATTCGATATTTTTGACCGAATCTAGTGTATAGTATACTATGATTTTTGACCGAAACATGCATTTCAAAAAGTTTCATAGAATCTAGTTTTCAGTTAATTTTTTTGCTTGGACTTCCATCATAACCTTCCCTCTTAACATATATAAATGATATGAAAAGTCTCGTATCATTTCAAATATTCCACAATTAAATTTGATTTTTTTGACCGAAACTAGTGTATAATATACTATGATTTTTGACCGAAACTTGTATTTCGAAAAGTTTCATAGAATATAGTTTTCAGATGATTTTCTTGCATGGACTTCCATCGTAACCTTCCCTCTTAACATATATAAATGATCTGAAAAGTCTCGTATCATTTCAAATAGTCACCAATTAAATTCGATATTTTTTACCGAAACTAGTGTATAATATACTATGATTTTTGACAAAAACTTGCATTTCGAAAAGTTTCATAGAATCTAGTTTTTAGATGATTTTTTTTGCATGGGCTTCCATAAAAACCTTCCCTCTTAACATATATAAATGATCTGAAAAGTCTCGTATCATTTCAAATAGTCCACAATTAAATATGATTTTTTTGACCGAAACTAGTGTATAATATAATATGATTTTTGACCGAAACTTGCATTTCGAAAAGTTTCATAGAATATAGTTTTCAGATGATTTTTTTGCATGGACTTCCATCGTAATTTGCCCTCTTAACATATATAAATGATCTGAAAAGTCTCGTATCATTTCAATTAGTTCCTAATTAAATTTGATATTTTTGACCGAAACTAGTGTATAATATACTATGATTTTTGACCGAAACTTGCATTTCGAAAAGTTTCATAGAATCTAGTTTTTAGATGATTTTTTTTGCATGGGCTTCCATAAAAACCTTCCCTCTTAACATATATAAATGATCTGAAAAGTCTCGTATCATTTCAAATAGTCCACAATTAAATATGATTTTTTTGACCGAAACTAGTGTATAATATACTATGATTTTTGACCGAAACTTGCATTTCGAAAAGTTTCATAGAATATAGTTTTTAGATGATTTTTTTGCATGGACTTCCATCATAACCTTCCCACTTAACATATATAAACGATCTGAAAAGTTTCGAATCATTTCAAATAGTCACCAATTAAATTCGATATTTTTGACCGAAACTAGTGTACAATATACTATGATTTTTGACCGAAACTTGCATTTCGAAAAGTTTCATAGAATCTAGTTTTTAGATTATTTTTTTGCATGGGCTTCCATAATAACCTTCCCTTTTAACAAATATAAATGATCTGTCAAGTCTCGTATCATTTCAAATAGTCCACAATTAAATTTGATTTTTTTTACTGAAACTAGTGTATACTATACTATGATTTTTGACCGAAACTTGCATTTCGAAAAGTTTCATAGAATATAGTTTTCAGATGATTTTTTTGTATGGACTTCCATCATAACCTGCCCTCTTAACATATATAAATGATCTGAAAAGTCTCGTATCATTTCAAATAGTCCCAAATTAAATTCGATATTTTTGACCGAATCTAGTGTATAATATACTATGATTTTTGACCGAAACTTGCATTTCAAAAAGTTTCATAGAATCTAGTTTTCAGTTAATTTTTTTGCATGTACTTCCATCATAACCTTCCCTCTTAACATATATAAATGATCTGAAAAGTCTCGTATCATTTCAAATAGTCCACAATTAAATTTGATTTTTTTGATCGAAACTAGTGTATAATATACTATGATTTTTGACCGAAACTTGCATTTAGAAAAGTTTCATAGAATATAGTTTTCTGATGATTTTCTTGCATGGACTTCCATCGTAACCTTCCCTCTTAACATATATAAATGATCTAAAAAGTCTCGTATCATTTCAAATAGTCACCAATTAAATTCGATATTTTTGACCGAATCTAGTGTATAGTATACTATGATTTTTGACCGAAACATGCATTTCAAAAAGTTTCATAGAATCTAGTTTTCAGTTAATTTTTTTGCTTGGACTTCCATCATAACCTTCCCTCTTAACATATATAAATGATATGAAAAGTCTCGTATCATTTCAAATATTCCACAATTAAATTTGATTTTTTGGACCGAAACTAGTGTATAATATACTATGATTTTTGACCGAAACTTGCATTTCGAAAAGTTTCATAGAATATAGTTTTCAGATGATTTTCTTGCATGGACTTCCATCGTAACCTTCCCTCTTAACATATATAAATGATCTGAAAAGTCTCGTATCATTTCAAATAGTCACCAATTAAATTCGATATTTTTTACCGAAACTAGTGTATAATATACTATGATTTTTGACAAAAACATGCATTTCGAAAAGTTTCATAGAATCTAGTTTTTAGATGATTTTTTTTGCATGGGCTTCCATAAAAACCTTCCCTCTTAACATATATAAATGATCTGAAAAGTCTCGTATCATTTCAAATAGTCCACAATTAAATATGATTTTTTTGACCGAAACTAGTGTATAATATACTATGATTTTTGACCGAAACTTGCATTTCGAAAAGTTTCATAGAATATAGTTTTTAGATGATTTTTTTGCATGGACTTCCATCATAACCTTCCCTCTTAACATATATAAACGATCTGAAAAGTTTCGAATCATTTCAAATAGTCACCAATTAAATTCGATATTTTTGACCGAAACTAGTGTATAATATACTATGATTTTTGACCGAAACTTACATTTCGAAAAGTTTCATAGAATCTAGTTTTTAGATGATTTTTTTCCATGGGCTTCCATAATAACCTTCCCTCTTAACATATATAAATGATCTGTCATGTCTCGTATCATTTCAAATAGTCCATAATTAAATTTGAATTTTTTGACTGAAACTAGTGTATAATATACTATGATTTTTGACCGAAACTTGCATTTCGAAAAGTTTCATAGAATATAGTTTTCAGATGATTTTTTTGCATGGACTTCCATCATAACTTACCCTCTTAACATTTATAAATGATCTGAAAAGTCTCGTATGATTTCGAATAGTCCCAAATTAAATTCGATATTTTTGACCGAATCTAGGGTATAATATACTATGATTTTTGACCGAAACTTGCATTTCAAAAAGTTTCATAGAATTTAGATTTCAGTTAATTTTTTTGCATGGACTTCCATCATAACCTTCCCTCTTAACATATATAAATGATCTGAAAAGTCTCGTATCATTTCAAATAGTCCACAATTAAATTTGATTATTTTGACCGAAACTAGTGTATTATATACTATGATTTTTGACCGAAACTTGCATTTCGAAAAGTTTCATAGAATATAGTTTTCAGATAATTTTTTTGCATGGACTTCCATTATAACCTTCCCTCTTATCATATATAATTGATCTGAAAAGTCTCGTATCATTTCAAATAGTCACCAATTAAATTCGATATTTTTGACCGAAACTAGTGTATAATATAATATGATTTTTGACCGAAACTTGCATTTCGAAAAGTTTCATAGAATATAGTTTTCGGATTATTTTTTTGCATGGGCTTCCATCATAACCTTCCCTCTTAACATATATAAATGATCTGTCAAGTCTCGTAACATTTCAAATAGTCCACAATTAAATTTGATTTTTTTGACTGAAACTAGTGTAATAATATACTATGATTTTTGACCGAAACTTGCATTTCGAAAAGTTTCATAGAATCTAGTTTTCAGATGATTTTTTTGCATGGACTTCCATCAGAACCTTCCCTCTTATCATATATAATTGATCTGAAAAGTCTCGTATCATTTCAAATAGTCACCAATTAAATTTGATATTTTTGACCGAAACTAGTGTATAATATACTATGATTTTTGACCGAAACTTGCATTTCGAAAAGTTTCATAGAATCTAGTTTTCAGATGATTTTTTTGCACGGGCTTCCATAATAACCTTCCCTCTTAACATATATAAATGATCTGAAAAGTCTCGTATCATTTCAAATAGTTCCCAATTAAATTAGATTTTTTTGACCGATACTAGTGTATAATATACTATGATTTTTGACCGAAACTTGCATTTCGAAAAGTTTCATAGAATCTAGTTTTCAGATATTTTTTTGCATGGACTTCCATCATTACCTTCCCTCTTAACATATATAAATGATCTGAAAAGTCTCGTATCATTTCAAATAGTCCACAATTAAATATGATTTTTTTGACCGAAACTAGTGTATAATATACTATGATTTTTGACCGAAACTTGCATTTCGAAAAGTTTCATAGAATATAGTTTTCAGATGATTTTTTTGCATGGACTTCCATCGTAATCTGCCCTCTTAACATATATAAATGATCTGAAAAGTCTCGTATCATTTCAAATAGTTCCCAATTAAATTTGATATTTTTGACCGAAACTAGTGTATAATATACTATGATTTTTGACCGAAACTTGCATTTCGAAAAGTTTCATAGAATCTAGTTTTTAGATGATTTTTTTTGCATGGGCTTCCATAAAAACCTTCCCTCTTAACATATATAAATGATCTGAAAAGTCTCGTATCATTTCAAATAGTCCACAATTAAATATGATTTTTTTGACCGAAACTAGTGTATAATATACTATGATTTTTGACCGAAACTTGCATTTCAAAAAGTTTCATAGAATCTAGTTTTTAGATAATTTTTTTGCATGGACTTCCATCATAACCTTCCCTCTTAACATATATAAATGATCTGAAAAGTCTCGTATCATTTCAAATAGTCCACAATTAAATTTGATTTTTTTGATCGAAACTAGTGTATAATATACTATGATTTTTGACCGAAACTTGCATTTAGAAAAGTTTCATAGAATATAGTTTTCTGATGATTTTCTTGCATGGACTTCCATCGTAACCTTCCCTCTTAACATATATAAATGATCTAAAAAGTCTCGTATCATTTCAAATAGTCACCAATTAAATTCTATATTTTTGACCGAATCTAGTGTATAATATACTATGATTTTTGACCGAAACATGCATTTCAAAAAGTTTCATAGAATCTATTTTTCAGTTAATTTTTTTGCTTGGACTTCCATCATAACCTTCCCTCTTAACATATATAAATGATATGAAAAGTCTCGTATCATTTCAAATATTCCACAATTAAATTTGATTTTTTTGACCGAAACTAGTGTATAATATACTATGATTTTTGACCGAAACTTGCATTTCGAAAAGTTTCATAGAATATAGTTTTCAGATGATTTTCTTGCATGGACTTCCATCGTAACCTTCCCTCTTAACATATATAAATGATCTGAAAAGTCTCGTATCATTTCAAATAGTCACCAATTAAATTCGATATTTTTTTACCGAAACTAGTGTATAATATACTATGATTTTTGACAAAAACTTGCATTTCGAAAAGTTTCATAGAATCTAGTTTTCAGATGATTTTTTTGCATGGGCTTCCATCATAACCTTCCCTCTTAACATATATAAATGATCTGTCAAGTCTCGTAACATTTCAAATAGTCCACAATTAAATTTTATTTTTTTGACTGAAACTAGTGTAATAATATTCTGTGATTTTTGACCGAAACTTGTATTTCGAAAAGTTTCATAGAATCTTGTTTTCAGATGATTTTTTTGCTTGGACTTCCATCATAACCTTCCCTCTTATCATATATAATAGATCTGAAAAGTCTCGTATCATTTCAAATAGTCACCAATTAAATTTGATATTTTTGACCGAAACTAGTGTATAATATACTATGATTTTTGACCGAAACTTGCATTTCGAAAAGTTTCATAGAATCTAGTTTTTAGATGATTTTTTTTGCATGGGCTTCCATAAAAACCTTCCCTCTTAACATATATAAATGATCTGAAAAGTCTCGTATCATTTTAAATAGTCCACAATTAAATATGATTTTTTTGACCGAAACTAGTGTATAATATACTATGATTTTTGACCGAAACTTGCATTTCGAAAAGTTTCATTGAATATAGTTTTCAGATGATTTTTTTGCATGGACTTCCATCATAACCTTCCCTCTTAACATATATAAACGATCTGAAAAGTCTCGAATCATTTCAAATAGTCACCAATTAAATTCGATATTTTTGACCGAAACTAGTGTATAATATACTATGATTTTTGACCGAAACTTGCATTTCAAAAAGTTTCATAGAATCTAGTTTTTAGATGATTTTTTTGCATGGGCTTCCATAATAACCTTCCCTCTTACATATATAAATGATCTGTCAAGTCTCATATCATTTCAAATAGTCCACAATTAAATTTGATTTTTTTGACTGAAACTAGTGTATAATATACTATGATTTTTGACCGAAACTTGCATTTCGAAAAGTTTCATAGAATATAGTTTTCAGATGATTTTTTGCATGGACTTCCATCATAACTTACCCTCTTAACATTTATAAATGATCTGAAAAGTCTCGTATGATTTCAAATAGTCCCAAATTAAATTCGATATTTTTGACCGAATCTAGTGTATAATATACTATGATTTTTGACCGAAACTTGCATTTCAAAAAGTTTCATAAAATCTAGATTTCAGTTAATTTTTTAGCATGGACTTCCATCATAACCTTCCCTCTTTACATATATAAATGATCTGAAAAGTCTTTTATCATTTCAAATAGTCCACAATTAAATTTGATTTTTTTGACCGAAACTAGTGTATAATATACTATGATTTTTGACTGAAACTTGCATTTCGAAAAATTTCATAGAATATAGTTTTCAGATGATTTTTTTGCATGGACTTCCATTATAACCTTCCCTCTTATCATATATAATTGATCTGAAATGTCTCGTATCATTTCAAATAGTCACCAATTAAATTCGATATTTTTGACCGAAACTAGTGTATAATATAATATGATTTTTGACCGAAACTTGCATTTCGAAAAGTTTCATAGAATCTAGTTTTCAGATGATTTTTTTGCATGGGCTTCCATCATAACCTTCCCTCTTAACATATATAAATGATCTGTCAAGTCTCGTAACATTTCAAATAGTCCCCAATTAAATTTGATTTTTTTGACTGAAACTAGTGTAGTAATATACTATGATTTTTGACCGAAACTTGCATTTCGAAAAGTTTCATAGAATCTAGTTTTCAGATGATTTTTTTGCATGGACTTCCATCATAACCTTCCCTCTTATCATATATAATTGATCTGAAAAGTCTCGTATCATTTCAAATAGTCATCAATTAAATTTGATATTTTTGACCGAAACTAGTGTATAATATACTATGATTTTTGACCGAAACTTGCATTTCGAAAAGTTTCATAGAATCTAGTTTTCAGATGATTTTTTTGCATGGGCTTCCATAATAACCTTCCCTCTTAACATATATAAATGATCTGAAAAGTCTCGTATCATTTCAAATAGTTCCCAATTAAATATGATTTTTTTGACCGAAACTAGTGTATAATATACTATGATTTTTGACCGAAACTTGCATTTCGAAAAGTTTCATAGAATCTAGTTTTCAGATATTTTTTTGCATGGACTTCCATCATTACCTTCCCTCTTAACATATATAAATGATCTGAAAAGTCTCGTATCATTTCAAATAGTCCACAATTAAATATGATTTTTTTGACCGAAACTAGTGTATAATATACTATGATTTTTGACCGAAACTTGCATTTCGAAAAGTTTCATAGAATATAGTTTTCAGATGATTTTTTGCATGGACTTCCATCATAACTTACCCTCTTAACATTTATAAATGATCTGAAAAGTCTCGTATGATTTCAAATAGTCCCAAATTAAATTCGATATTTTTGACCGAATCTAGTGTATAATATACTATGATTTTTGACCGAAACTTGCATTTCAAAAAGTTTCATAGAATCTAGATTTCAGTTAATTTTTTTGCATGGACTTCCATCATAACCTTCCCTCTTTATATATTAAATGATCTGAAAAGTCTCGTATCATTTCAAATAGTCCACAATTAAATTTGATTTTTTTGACCGAAACTAGTGTATAATATACTATGATTTTTGACTGAAACTTGCATTTCGAAAAATTTCATAGAATATAGTTTTCAGATGATTTTCTTGCATGGACTTCCATCGTAACCTTCCCTCTTAACATATATAAATGATCTAAAAAGTCTCGTATCATTTCAAATAGTCACCAATTAAATTCGATATTTTTGACCGAATCTAGTGTATAATATACTATGATTTTTGACCGAAACATGCATTTCAAAAAGTTTCATAGAATCTAGTTTTCAGTTAATTTTTTTGCATGGACTTCCATCATAACCTTCCCTCTTAACATATATAAATGATCTGAAAAGTCTCGTATCATTTCAAATAGTCACCAATTAAATTCGATTTTTTTGACCGAAACTAGTGTATAATATACTATGATTTTTGACCGAAACTTGCATTTCAAAAAGTTTCATAGAATCTAGTTTTCAGATGATTTTTTTGCATGGGCTTCCATCATAACCTTCCCTCTTAACATATATAAATGATCTGTCAAGTCTCGTAACATTTCAAATAGTCCACAATTAAATTTTTATTTTTTTGACTGAAACTAGTGTAATAATATTCTATGATTTTTGACCGAAACTTGCATTTCGAAAAGTTTCATAGAATCTAGTTTTCAGATGATTTTTTTGCTTGGACTTCCATCATAACCTTCCCTCTTATCATATATAATTGATCTGAAAAGTCTCGTATCATTTCAAATAGTCACCAATTAAATTTGATATTTGATGGGCTAAAGACGTGTCTAATTATGTGTCTAGCGGTATCTTAACTGCAAGTGCACAGCCTATCGAAGTAATATTTAAGATTATCGATCCACAGGGACTCTATGGTTACTTAGTGCTAGATGAACTTCTAGTTTAGCTAAGGCGAAGGGTTGTCACGAATTTTTTGTTGCTTTTAGAATATTAAAGGCGGGAATTAAATTTAAGTTTTAATAAAATAATACTAAGGCAGTCGGTATGTAATTATACTAACTTAGGCGGGTCAATCTAACCTAGGCTTATAAAGGTGTTCACTTAAACTATTCTGTAGAGGTTACCAGTTTAAATACCCTCAACTCACACTCTCGTGGTCTTATCTCAGATCTTACCCCTAAAGCCCTATGCCTGCTCTCGCTAGCCCATAAGTGTTTAGAGATAATTTTTGGAAACTTAGTAATTCTAATTTATTTTAAAGCGCTCTCGCTGTGTTTAATTTAAATGCCTAACTTTAGCTATCTGGTTAAAATCTCACACTCTCGTGGTCTTGACCTAACCTAATACTCTTTCCTTACTCTCGTAACGAAAAGGTCGATTTTAAATAAAAAGTATCAGCCAGAATGTTAAGTTATTAATTATTTTTAGCCTATGGTTAATTTTACCGATTAAGTTTGTTTTAACTACATACCGCCCTAAGGTAATTAGCTACTCATTTTTGTTGAACCAGACAGAGGCAGAGAAACAATAAACAGAATACTCATGGCAGAAAAATAAATAAATAACATAAATATTAAATTGCAAATAATAAAAACCTGGTTAACAATAAAATGGCAGACTCCTTCTTCCCTAGACCGGAAAGCTCGGAGTAATTGGCGGAAATCGAAAATAATATAAAATTCTGAAGGTTTAGAAACAAGTAAATTGTATAACAATTTCCTGATGTTGGAAATTGTTATAGGTTGGGTTCGGATACAATAAAAATGAAATACTGAAAATAATGCTGAAATAAAAGCAAGGTTGTAAAATAAATCGGCAGAGCTTCCGCAGGAAATTGATAAAAAAAATGCTCTCCATTGTTCAACTGAATTATGCTATTTATAGAAGAGTAATTGGGCTTGTGGCTGAATGTGTTGCATGGGCCTCGTAGAAGCAGTTGAGGAAATCTAGGAACGTGGAATACAGGGTCAATCTGGAAAGTAGCAGCTTCATATGCACGTAGCCTTGTGACCAAGTCTGGGTCAAATAACCTACTTTTTCCCTTGTCACGGTCGTGACAAGGTCTTCACATTCGTGTCCCTTGAATTTTTAGTGTCACGGTCGTGACAATGTCATCACGGTCGTGATTGCTTCTTTTGGGGTGTCACGGTCGTGACACCTAGGTGACGACCGTGAGTGCAACAAAATATGCAGGTTCTTGCAGGTTTCTTCATTTCTTCATCTTTTTATGGTTGTTTTTGTTCCTTTTGCTCTTAATTCATGATTTAGCTTCATATATGATGTACCTGCAAAATGGTAAGAAAAACTCGAGGAATCGGGTGTTAAAACGATGATTATGCGATAAAACGTTAATGAAACATAGCCATATAATCGATACATTTTCTCGTTATCAAACTTCCCCAAACTTAAACCTTTGCTTGTCCTCAAGCAAATAGTCGGTTGAAAATCGGCGGACAAGTTTTTATCGACGCATACACATAACAAACCGTACGAGGGATCGTTTTGTCGGATAAACCGGTAATGATAAAACACTAACGATACACTAATGACACAAGCAACAAGCTAAGTCGTCGACTTCCTGTTAAACGAAACAATCGGTAATTTCTTTACGATTTCACCTAAAGTCCTTCGATCTTATTTCGCCCGGTTTCATTCTAGCGCAATCACATTAAGCCCTTTGCCTTAGCACGCACGTAGTGGAGTAGCCGGTTAGCGACTTTGATCCTTTTTAAGCACGAGGTCTGGTACACGAGTGCGGTAACCCTACATACATTATCCGATTTGGAGGTTGTGGGGGATCGAGCCGTAGCACGCCCTACCAAGTTCAGAACCAGTACCTCTGAACCAACCCGCAATGGACTCCTTCTCATATTTCTCGTTTCTTATATGTGTCATACCCCAAATTTGTCCTACCCGCACCATTTTATTTTACTGTCTAACCACCATTTCAAAAGAATCCAAAAAAATGTATTACTTTGTCTAATATTCGAAAAAATGCATTTATTTCTTAATTTAAAATTCAATTTCTTTTTTTTATTTTTTTTGTTATTTAATTCACTATCTAAAAGAAATTTTCAAAGAAATTTTTATTAAGACCATTTTTACATAAGCCCCTTATCTCTCTTTTACTCTTAAGCCCATCACAAAATTTGTTCTTATTATATTCTATTATTATTCACTTTTATTATTATTTTCATTACTATTAGCGTTATCATTTTTATTAGCTTTATTATTATTATTATTATTATTATTATTATTATTATTATTATTATTTCATTATTATTAGTTTATTCTTATTATTATTTTATTATTATTAGTTTATTCTTGTTATTATTATTATCGTTAATATTGTTTATTCTTACACAAATAGTACCATTGTCCTTTTTATTTTATTTTCATCCAATTTCTATTTTGTCATAAATAATTGCTACCAATAGTCTTTTTTCTCTCTAATTCACTAAAAATTCATTATTCTTTTTCATTATTTTCTATTTTTATCATTCACATTTTTTTATTTTTCTATTCTCATTATTATTTTATTTTTTTTTACTATTGTTATTGTAGTTTTGTTGAATTATCTTTGTTCCATGTTATTAAAGACTTTATTATAGCTGCTACTAATTACACAGTCAACAAATTTCCTTTTCTACCATTCCTTTTCTACCACTCAGTAACAATTGGACTCCACCTTTAGAAGAATTTTTGATTCGTACAACCACAACCAACAGAATCTTCTCACCTTTCCACTCACCAATTTTACAGCCTGGCTTTTTTTTTCCGTAACAGATTTCTTGTTTTTTCTCACAATAAATATCTCAACAATACTCACCCATACAACTTACCACAAACAAAATCAGAACCACTATACCATATAACACCATCATTCATCCTTATTAACCTTCATAAACCACTTTCCATTTTTTTCCAGAAAAATTTAGTGAATAACCTTTACACCACTCCCGTAAAACAACAACAAACTCTACAAAAAACCATAACCGCATAAACCTCCACATTTTACACCCTAAATCGCAAGATAAAAAAAATTGATTTGAAAACCAATTCGTAACTGCACAAGCTTTGCACCAAATCACTGAGATGTTGAAAACGAATTTGAGCAAGATTGAGAGCTGACTCGTGAAACCACCGCGGACCATCACCTCACCGCCAACCACCAATCCAAATCCGCAGAAAACAAATAAACCCCAATCAGCCGAACCACGCTTCAAACCCTTTTGCTATAGCCAAAACTCAGCAAACACAAACCACCATAAGATCTGAAACAAGCCGACGAACCTCATCCCTGAAACATCAAAACCGAAAACAAGCCGTAACCACCGTGAGCCACACAAATCACCGGCGAGAATCGAAACCCACCAAGAATGAATATACGCTTGAGATTGAGCTTGTGAAAGACGTTGTGAGGACTTCCGTGAACCGAAAATCAACCCAGAAATCATCGCGCTGAAACGCGAAACTCATCAAAAAACCGCATCGAAACCAAGACAGAGCAAAGACGGAGAGAAGCTGAAACGAGAACGAGTTTGGAACTGAGCGAACCGCCGCCACCATCACGCGAGAGATCTGAAACCGAAGGCACTAAGATCCATCGCGAAAAGTCAGACCCAAACCGACGGACATCGCGAACCACCTCCACGAGCAAACCGCCGACGGCCGCGACCGAAAGAGAGTGAGAGACCCGAAGCTGAGACGAGAGAGACGGTTCGAAACCTCAGAAAGTTGCCGAGAGCGAAAGCCGATCCACTGCCGGCATTTCAAGCTTGAGGTTGGGATTTGAAATCTCTGTGCGTGTTTTCTTTTATAAAAAACCTGAACTGCTTTTCTTTTCTTTCTTTTTTGTTTATATTATTATTGTTTATCTTTAATGACACTAAACCCAACGTTAACCCCCTTTTTATTTTATTTATTTTGTTAATTTTTATTATGTTTATTTTTCTATTTTAATTCCACAGCTTATTCTCTTTTTTCTAATTTTTACTTGATAACAATGCTTTTTGTTAGAAAAAAGTTTAAAAATATGTATTTCTATTTCATGTTAAGGGCCCATGAATGACCTGCTATACACACACATCACAGCGACAACATTCTACCTCTTTTTCTTTTATATTTTGTTATTGGGCTTAGCCCATGAATATGCTTGCTGCTAACACTACCCTACTGCATGCGGAACCCCCTCCTTTCCTTATTTTATTTTTGTTAATATTTTATTCTATAATCAATTTGTTTTTCTTTCTAGTTTTTATTTGATAATAGCTTTTTTAGAAAATAATGTTTTAAAAAAAAAAAATATGTCTTATTAATTTTTGGGCCGATGATATTATAAAAGGCCGTTTTTCGCCCGATTACATTTAATCGGTGATGAGCGGTCAATATGAGGCCCTCCTTGTAATTAATTTTTCACTATTGCATTATTTCGATAAATAAACATCAATGTAATTTATTTCATATTCTTAAATTATTTATTTCATTTAATTATTTAATTCATTATTCATTATTCTATTTATTCTTCGCAATTCAATTTATTCAATTTATTTTCGCATTTCAAAATTACGATTCGACTCCTTATAGAATGGTTCCCATTTTGAACCGATTCTAAGACAGTAAACGAACAAAATTTCGTCGCGTCCCAAAAAGGTCTAACGCCTTCGAATAGTTGTTTTCGCTCGAAAAAGGTCCAACGCCTTCAAATAGTTGCGTCCCGAATAAACAGGCTGAACGCCTTCGAATAGTTCAAACACACTGCACACACGCTTTCTCTTGGGCTAACTACAACGAGACCTTTTATTTCTCGCAATCCCCTGTATTTATTTTGTACCCCTCTCCCATTACTTTGTACGCACTTATTTTCTCGTATTGTATTTATTTCTGAATCCTTGGTCCAACGCCAAGCGATTGCACTTTGCACACTTGCACTTTATTTTCCAGTTATTTTCGTTTATTAGGATCCACCTCTCCTTGCGAGCCGAGCGATTCGTGCCTCGCTAACAAAACTACAAAAATACACTCCATTTGCATTTACCTTTAAACTTCAAAAAACCAAAACATTTCGATTAGATCCAAACCCTTGATCCAACGTCAAGCGGCTTTAGGAAATAAAACACATTCTAATAATACGAGAAGATTTGTACGCCACGAGCCTTAAGCGGTAGAAAGGGGGATAACGAGCTTTCGTTACTCGCTCCGATTATTTCGACGCAGGACACTCGTCTTGTTGGGCGAGATAAACTATCCATAGTCTTTAGTGCACTTCAACTCCTAAACCCTTTCATCGACGAAAGGTAATAAAATCAACAACCATTACCCTTAGTAGGCCGAACTACGAGGCTCTGACTTTCCCATTGCACACGGGAGTACGTAGGCACGAGGATCTCAATCCTTGCCGAGCACCTAAGTTCAATCTAACTTATAATTCAACTCATTCCCCTCTAGCAAGCAATTCGTTTAAGCATAGACATCCTTTCGAGCGCGTTAACTTAGATGGTTCCCATCGAGTACGATGGATGTAGGGGGTGCTAATACCTTCCCCCTGCATAACCGACTCCCGAACCCAGGCAATGGTTCCGTTGACCTTTGTCCTCATCCTTTTCCTCCCGGGTTGTATCTATATCTTCCCTTTCCCTCTTCGGGAATAAATAGAATTAGGTGGCGACTCTTCAGTCCGTCCAGCGCGCGGCTCCCGTTCATTTCGGATCGCGTGAGGTCGTATTTTTCGGGGTACGACAGCTGGCGACTCTGCTGGGGACTGGTTCACCCCTATGCGAGTCAAGCCTAGTCTAGGTTCCCGCGTTTGTTTGGACGTTTGCTTTTATGCCTTGCTTGTTTATTTTTATCGCTTTCTTTATCGCATTCCATATTATATATCTTGTGGCTCCTTGGTACTATAATTTGGATCGATACTTTGCAAAAGAAACTTGAGGGAAACGCTCTATACCCGGGCTTTCGAGTACAAACTTAAGTTAGCGAGGTTGTGTAGTATGGGCTCCCGAGAGAACCTCTCTCGTGGTTTGTCGATACGAAAACCTCACTCGGAGTAGATTTTAATGGAAATACTGACAACCGTCAAGCTCTTGGCGTGTGTGCTCAGTTGTTTTCATTAAAGTCGTCGACTCTGAGGACCTTTAGAACCTTTTGGTTAAAAACATCGGTTGATGGTTGCGTAGTATTGGGCACCAGGGTTCGCCCTCGCGTGGCTCGATACGAAAACCTCACTTGGAATAGACTTACTCAATGGAGTTGATTGACTGTCAAGAATGTATGAAATTGACACGTGCATCAAACAGTTGAGAAAGTTCCATAACTCCAGGACTTTGTTTTAAACCTAGTGTCGATGATCACGTAGTATGGACTCCCGAGAAAATTTGCTCTCGTGGGTTGTCGATACGAAGATCTCACCCAAAATAGATTCATAGGGCGGAGTCAATCAACCGTCATGCTTATGGCGCGTGTGATGAACAGCCATATGAATTGATAACTTTGGGATCCCTAAAACTTTAGAGTCTACCCATTGAGTTCCTGATCAGAGTATCTTCCGGCTGTACCTTGGACTCGTGAGACCTTGATCTTGTGATCCTGGATTCTGATTTTGCATATCATTTCATTTGCATCATTTATTCATACTGCATTTCATTCCAAAGCCATAAACTCATTTCATGTTCCTCCATCTTCAGTAAATCAAGCTGGTTTCCCGACGCCCGTATCGAGCTAAACGATCGTACTTAACTCGAGCTAACACTAGAGGACTGATGGATCAGATTCGACAAGAACAAGCTGTTATGAGGGGAGAGATTGACTCAATCAAGAGCAAGGTCGATCGTATTCATGAGGCCATGCAAGCCTTGGCCAGGATGGTTGTGTCTCATCAGCCTGTTCCTTCAATGCCTGTTCATCCAGCTATTCAAGCTTTGCTTCCGCCTCCGATGGCTTATCAACCATGTCCTTATCCTCCGGGTGCAGCTGCGCAATATGGACCTAGACCATGCCAGCAACCGGCTTATCCATACCAGCAACCGGCTTATCAACAACAGCCTGGTCAACAACAACAACGCGCTCCTCAACAGCGTCCCCCATATCAGCAAAGAGGATATGACAGGCACATTGATCCCCTGCCTATGACATATACTGAAATCTTTAAGGGGCTAATGGCAAAAGGAACTCTTGTGTTGAAAGATATGCCACCTCAGACTGGCAATGCCCGGAACTATGATGCCAATGCTCGCTGTGAGTATCACAAAGGCGCTCCAGGTCACACCATCGAGAACTGCTATGCCTTCAAACACTTGATTCAGGATATGATCAACTCTAAAGACCTCACTCTCACTCCGAGAAATCCAAATGTCCAGAACGATCCAATGCCGCCGCACGGTGCCAACAAGTAAAGACATTTGAAGGGGTTGTTGAAGACCAAACTGAGTAGTCTCCAACTTTGAAGCATTCAATCAAGAGAAGTTCATTCCTCAAATCAAGGCAGCCAGTGCCATTTATGATTTCTGCATTCCTGTTGTTTTGTAATGTTTGTTAAGTACTATTTGCTTTGAACATTGTTATTTGTACTTGGTTGTGTTAATGTTATGTTTATGCGTGTTTTGAATCAATTTATTCGCATTCGCTCATTATTTAACATTTATCACAAAATCACAAAAATATTCCCTCACTTCACTTTAGCAAATATTTGAGGGAGGATGATGAAAACGAAATACCCATAATTGTTGTGGTATGCTTTCGGATAAAACCTCGTCAATGATGTACAGGAATTCTTTCAAATCCCCAAACACTAGAGATATAAGGAGTTAATCCCTAGCCAACCACTTCGAGCCTAGAAGTAGGAGTTTCTTTCGGATACAACCCTTACATTTAACCCGGGGCAGGGTAGTGGTTCAGTTAGCCTGGCTACACCTTCAAATTGCAAGATGAGACATCCCGTCGGAGGACCATCAACAAATGACTTGGCAGTCATAGTATTCAAACAAAAAAAAAAGAAAAGAAAAGAAAAAACACTAAGTTGAGCACCTGAAGGGAGACTTAGTCGGAAAAAAACAAATCAAAAGAGGAACTCAAATCCTCAGCGAAAACAAAACAAATATCAGTGACCACAAAAAAAAAATCAAAGGGTCACCAGCAAAAGAGATGACTGCCACTTTCAAGCAAACTTTAAAGCTTCATCTTCACTCTTGTAAATTCAAAACAGATGCATATGTAGAGTTAACTGAACGTAGGACTGGAGAACATCACGAAGAAGGGATGGGTACAAATCAAACTT
The DNA here is from genome assembly GCA_963966055.1 of Lathyrus aphaca. Taxonomy (NCBI): domain Eukaryota; kingdom Viridiplantae; phylum Streptophyta; class Magnoliopsida; order Fabales; family Fabaceae; genus Lathyrus; species Lathyrus aphaca. The sequence goes on along the minus strand of OZ014520.1, from coordinate 640,395,184 downwards.
TGAGCCTTATATCCTTTGTTTCTCGAACCATTAACCAGACCACGTTACAACCCTCGAAAGACCTAATTGAGGCGCGGTTTATTCTGAAAGCATGCTACCAACAAGGTTGCGTGAATTGACTCCCATATATTTGCTAATATTCAATCTTGTTTGCACATTATTCTTGTTGCATCTTTTACACACTTTTTAAATCAGCACCTCGTTTGGACTAACGGTCCATTCGTCACACTTTCACAACATTCAAAATAAATTGATTTTTTTCAAAACTTACATGAATTCTACATTAACACTACCATTTGTGTATGAACAATTTAATTGCAATTCAGTGCTTAACATCAGTGCAATCCCAGCAAGGGGCAATCAAAAGAGGAATTTGAATCAATACTTCTTCAACAGCCCAATCAGGGGCAATTTATTTCAAAATCAGCTCAATCAGGGGCAAATTATCTTCCAACAGCTCAATCAGGGGCAGGCGCCTACCAAATCCAGATACAGGGGCAGATCATGCCATGACCATTGTCAGAGCTTCCCCACCAGATTTATTTCAAATACCCTACAGGAAGGGGCAAGCAAACAAGGAGCAAATCTTCCTCTCTCTTCTCCCCAGCTGAGCAAACAGACCTTGCCAGACATTTGCAATTATTCAAAGCAAAATCAGTCTTCATGCGGCAATTAGGTCGCTTCACTCATCAGCAGATAACTAAACTTGGAGCTTTCAGACCCATCTTCTGATCATACATCGTCAAAGATCGAGTGTCGGGAAATCAGTCCCTCCACCCACCCAAAGTCCAATCACCATTGGCAACTACCAGACCAAAAGTCCACCAAGCTGGCACCTTTCTTTTTTCAATCACTCATATGCATCATTATGCATCATCAATGTCATACGCATCATTTACATCAATCATTTACAACATGTGCATCATATGCATGCCCAAACAAAAACAAACTTTTTATTTTCCCCAACATTTTTAACCTACATCTCAGTGCATAAACATTTGCATCGTATCTCCATCGCTATGGAATACCATTTCAAAACAATCAAGCATAGTTGCATAATTCAAGATCCAGGATCATACAAGTTTCCGGTCCCTTCCCCAGCGGAAGTCTTATTTGCCTTATCATCCTCTGTTGATAAGTGAGTTTATTTTTCTGTCTATTGCCTTATCTTCCTCTGTTGATAAGTGAGTTTATTTTTCTGTTTATTGCCTTATCTTCCTCTGTTGATAAGTGAGTTTGTTTTCAGTTTATTGCCTTATCTTCCTCTGTTGATAAGTGAGTTTATTTTTCTGTTTATTGCCTTATCTTCCTCTGTTGATAAGTGAGTTTATTTTTCTGTTTATTGCCTTATCTTCCTCTGTTGATAAGTGAGTTTGTTTTCAGTTTATTGCCTTATCATCCTCTGTTGATAAGTGAGTTTATTTTTCTGTTTATTGCCTTATCTTCCTCTGTTGATAAGTGAGTTTATTTTTCAGTTTATTGCCTTATCATCCTCTGTTGATAAGTGAGTTTATTTTTCTGTTTATTGCCTTATCTTCCTCTGTTGATAAGTGAGTTTGTTTTCAGTTTATTGCCTTATCATCCTCTGTTGATAAGTGAGTTTATTTTCAGTTATTTGCCTTATCATCCTCTGATGATAAGTGATTTATTTTGTCAATATTGTTTCTTGCTGTGTCGCCCATTATTTCCAATTTTAATCATCTGCTTTTTTCCACAATTTCTTTCTTTGTCGGACAAATTTGGAGTCTGTTAATATCTAATTATCTTATACCTTGAAAGTTTGAACGCGAGCCAGTTCATCTTACTCGGTCTAAGCCAATTCGATAGGGGCATCTGTCATACCCCAAATTTGTCCTACCCGCACCATTTTATTTTACTGTCTAACCACCATTTCAAAAGAATCCAAAAAAATGTATTACTTTGTCTAATATTCGAAAAAATGCATTTATTTCTTAATTTAAAATTCAATTTCTTTTTTTTATTTTTTTTGTTATTTAATTCACTATCTAAAAGAAATTTTCAAAGAAATTTTTATTAAGACCATTTTTACATAAGCCCCTTATCTCTCTTTTACTCTTAAGCCCATCACAAAATTTGTTCTTATTATATTCTATTATTATTCACTTTTATTATTATTTTCATTACTATTAGCGTTATCATTTTTATTAGCTTTATTATTATTATTATTATTATTATTATTATGATTATTATTTCATTATTATTAGTTTATTCTTATTATTATTTTATTATTATTAGTTTATTCTTGTTATTATTATTATCGTTAATATTGTTTATTCTTACACAAATAGTACCATTGTCCTTTTTATTTTTTTTTCATCCAATTTCTATTTTGTCATAAATAATTGCTACCAATAGTCTTTTTTCTCTCTAATTCACTAAAAATTCATTATTCTTTTTCATTATTTTCTATTTTTATCATTCACATTTTTTTATTTTTCTATTCTCATTATTATTATTTTTTTTTTACTATTATTATTGTTGTTTTGTTGAATTATCTTTGTTCCATGTTATTAAAGACTTTATTATAGCTGCTACTAATTACACAGTCAACAAATTTCCTTTTCTACCACTCCTTTTCTACCACTCAGTAACAATTGGACTCCACCTTTAGAAGAATTTTTTATTCGTACAACCACAACCAACAGAATCTTCTCACCTTTCCACTCACCAATTTTACAGCCTGGCTTTTTTTTTCCGTAACAGATTTCTTGTTTTTTCTCACAATAAATATCTCAACAATACTCACCCATACAACTTACCACAAACAAAATCAGAACCACTATACCATATAACACCATCATTCATCCTTATTAACCTTCATAAACCACTTTCCATTTTTTTCCAGAAAAATTTAGTGAATAACCTTTACACCACTCCCGTAAAACAACAACAAACTCTACAAAAAACCATAACCGCATAAACCTCCACATTTTACACCCTAAATCGCAAGATACAAAAAAAATTGATTTGAAAACCAATTCGTAACTGCACAAGCTTTGCACCAAATCACCGAGATGTTGAAAACGAATTTGAGCAAGATTGAGAGCTGACTCGTGAAACCACCGCGGACCATCACCTCACCGCCAACCACCAATCCAAATCCGCAGAAAACAAATAAACCCCAATCAGCCGAACCACGCTTCAAACCCTTTTGCTATAGCCAAAACTCAGCAAACACAAACCACCATAAGATCTGAAACAAGCCGACGAACCTCATCCCTGAAACATCAAAACCGAAAACAAGCCGTAACCACCGTGAGCCACATAAATCACCGGCGAGAATCGAAACCCACCAAGAATGAATATACGCTTGAGATTGAGCTTGTGAAAGACGTTGTGAGGACTTCCGTGAACCGAAAATCAACCCAGAAATCATCGCGCTGAAACGCGAAACTCATCAAAAAAACCGCATCGAAACCAAGACAGAGCAAAGACGGAGAGAAGCTGAAACGAGAACGAGTTTGGAACTGAGCGAACCGCCGCCACCATCGCGCGAGAGATCTGAAACCGAAGGCACTAAGATCCATCGCGAAAAGTCAGACCCAAACCGACGGACATCGCGAACCACCTCCACGAGCAAACCGCCGACGGCCGCGACCGAAAGAGAGTGAGAGACCCGAAGCTGAGACGAGAGAGACGGTTCGAAACCTCAGAAAGTTGCCGAGAGCGAAAGCCGATCCACTGCCGGCATTTCAAGCTTGAGGTTGGGATTTGAAATCTCTGTGCGTGTTTTCTTTTATAAAAAACCTGAACTGCTTTTCTTTTCTTTCTTTTTTGTTTATATTATTATTGTTTATCTTTAATGACACTAAACCCAACGTTAACCCCCTTTTTATTTTATTTATTTTGTTAATTTTTATTATGTTTATTTTTCTATTTTAATTCCACAGCTTATTCTCTTTTTTCTAATTTTTACTTGATAACAATGCTTTTTGTTAGAAAAATGTTTAAAAATATGTATTTCTATTTCATGTTAAGGGCCCATGAATGACCTGCTATACACACACATCACAGCGACAACATTCTCCCTCTTTTTCTTTTATATTTTGTTATTGGGCTTAGCCCATGAATATGTTTGCTGCTAACACTACCCTACTGCATGCGGAACCCCCTCCTTTCCTTATTTTATTTTTGTTAATATTTTATTCTATAATCAATTTGTTTTTCTTTCTAGTTTTTATTTGATAATAGCTTTTTTAGAAAATAATGTTTTAAAAAAAAAAAATATGTCTTATTAATTTTTGGGCCGATGATATTATAAAAGGCCGTTTTTCGCCCGATTACATTTAATCGGTGATGAGCGGTCAATATGAGGCCCTCCTTGTAATTAATTTTTCACTATTGCATTATTTCGATAAATAAACATCAATGTAATTTATTTCATATTCTTAAATTATTTATTTCATTTAATTATTTAATTCATTATTCATTATTCTATTTATTCTTCGCAATTCAATTTATTCAATTTATTTTCGCATTTCAAAATTACGATTCGACTCCTTATAGAATGGTTCCCATTTTGAACCGATTCTAAGACAGTAAACGAACAAAATTTCGTCGCGTCCCAAAAAGGTCCAACGCCTTCGAATAGTTGTTTTCGCTCGAAAAAGGTCCAACGCCTTCAAATAGTTGTGTCCCGAATAAACAGGCTGAGCGCCTTCGAATAGTTCAAACACACTGCACACACGCTTTCTCTTGGGCTAACTACAACGAGACCTTTTATTTCTCGCAATCCCCTGTATTTATTTTGTACCCCTCTCCCATTACTTTGTACGCACTTATTTTCTCGTATTGTATTTATTTTCGAATCCTTGGTCCAACGCCAAGCGATTGCACTTTGCACACTTGCACTTTATTTTCCAGTTATTTTCGTTTATTAGGATCCACCTCTCCTTGCGAGTCGAGCGATTCGTGCCTCGCTAACAAAACTACAAAAATACACTCCATTTGCATTTACCTTTAAACTTCAAAAAACCAAAACATTTCGATTAGATCCAAACCCTTGATCCAACGTCAAGCGGCTTTAGGAAATAAAACACATTCTAATAATACGAGAAGATTTGTACGCCACGAGCCTTAAGCGGTAGAAAGGGGGATAACGAGCTTTCGTTACTCGCTCCGATTATTTCGACGCAGGACACTCGTCTTGTTGGGCGAGATAAACTATCCATAGTCTTTAGTGCACTTCAACTCCTAAACCCTTTCATCGACGAAAGGTAATAAAATCAACAACCATTACCCTTAGTAGGCCGAACTACGAGGCTCTGACTTTCCCATTGCACACGGGAGTACGTAGGCACGAGGATCTCAATCCTTGCCGAGCACCTAGGTTCAATCTAACTTATAATTCAACTCATTCCCCTCTAGCAAGCAATTCGTTTAAGCATAGACATCCTTTCGAGCGCGTTAACTTAGATGGTTCCCATCGAGTACGATGGATGTAGGGGGTGCTAATACCTTCCCCCTGCATAACCGACTCCCGAACCCAGGCAATGGTTCCGTTGACCTTTGTCCTCATCCTTTTCCTCCCGGGTTGTATCTATATCTTCCCTTTCCCTCTTCGGGAATAAATAGAATTAGGTGGCGACTCTTCAGTCCGTCCAGCGCGCGGCTCCCGTTCATTTCGGATCGCGTGAGGTCGTATTTTTCGGGGTACGACAATATGCGACCGTGTACTTTGGTGCAATTTATTTTCATTTTGCATCGAGATATGAAGGATCATTATTGATTAGGCATCAAACGCTTATATTCATCGGCTCCCCACGTGGTTTGTGTTCAGACGGTGCTGACTGCTAGTATAAACTACTAGGGGTTACTTTTGAACTGAAACTTAAGGTGTACTCGTAATGATAATCGGAATGGAATCGCTTAAGTGGGAAGTCAAAGGTGTCAAGATTGTATTGGTCTTGTTGAATCGTTCTCAGCTTCCTAATTACGATTTCGTAGGCAAGTCGGGTAATGCGAATAATTGAAGTTTTTTTTTCTTTTCGGTATGGCTAAATAAACGGGGAAAGTTCGAAACTAAAGAAAATAGCACAAAAATTACTCGTTTCATTAACTTGCGAAAGGAAATACAATGGAATGGAAAAATGCGAAAAGGAAAAAAATGCGGAAATGAAAGGTACCTCTCCCACACTATATCAGACATTGTCCTCAATGTTGTGATATAATAGCGGTAAAAGTACAATACAAACTATGAAAATGAAAAACAAACATAAGCAAAAACTAAAACTAAGGCCGCTGAGGGCCGCGGGCTCGGCTTCTGGTTCGGGAGCGTCTGGTAGGAGTCGCTTCAGGATCAGAACCGGTACCGGTAACAGCAGTGATGTCAATGCGTAAGGCTTCTAGCTCGCTGAAAATTTCTCCGAGCTTCTCATCAGTAGCTTCCTGGTTGCTTGCAATAGTGCGGAGTAAAGCATCATACTGCTCCTTCTGCCTTCGCTCCAGTGCGGCGTTCATCTGGTTCTGCTGATGAATCGCACGGAGGACGTCCTCAAGAGTGAATTCCTGTGCAGGAGGCTGTCGGGTAGATGTCTCTGGAATGTCCTGGACAGGCTCGGCTGCATCCATCGCGTCCTGCATCTCATCCGCTGGAGGATCTGCCTGATCATCATGAATAGGGGCGTGGCCGGCAACATCAGGTAAAACAAAGAGCCAGTTGGCTCGGCTGGATAGGTCGATGCGGTCACGGGACGGCAGAATGATGTGATGGTAAACAGTGCCGTGGATAACAGGGCTATACCTGCCATCCTCTCTCTGCGCAATCAGGTGAGCGGACCTGCAATAGCTCTTGGTTAGGAATTCTGCTTCTCTGAAAGGCTGATTTACGACCAAGTCACCAAGCCCCAACTGAATGGCGAGGGTGGTGACAATGCCGCCTATGAAAAACGGGGTGGAGGCTCTTTGCGCAATGGCTTGGATGTGAGAAAGCATGAACGGGGCAGCGTTGATTGGCTCGTCATTTAGAGCGCAGTGCAAGAACAGAAGCTCCTTGGAGTTGAGCTTATGGTTACTCTCGTGAGCAAAGATGGTGTTGCAAATGATTCGGTGAAAATATCGGATTGCCGGGTTGTGGATGTGTGTAGCATTAAGGCTCTGAAAAGCTGAGGCACGGGTATTGGTTATGTCGTGCCATAAAGTGAAAGCGGTTTCACTAAAATTATCCGGCACGCGGAGGTGAGCTTCATTCCCGTGATCGAAGCCTAGCAACTCGGCTATCCTGTTTTGCGCAAGGTTAAACTCCTGGCCATGCAATTTGAATTTTGCGAAACCGGTAAGTTGGCTTTGAGAACCGGCAGGAGTGATGTACTGGAATGAGCTAAGGAACTCCAGTGTCAGAAGCTCGAATGTAGGCTGAGGCTGACTGCAAAGATCCCACAGACCGACTTTTTGAAGCAGGCTCTTGACACTGGTAAGCATTCCGAGTTCCCTCAAACAGACAGTGTCGATATAACGTGTAGGTTGCACACCGCGGTTTTGGAATCGGATGAATCTTTCTCTCTGGTTTTCTCTATTCTCACCCTCTCTGAATTGTATAGCATCCATTGCATGCAAGAACTAGAGTGAGAGATGAGGATTTGGGATTTTTGTGAAAAAGTGATAAAATGAGAGAAATAATGGTTCGGATAAATATTGGAAGGTGAGAATGTGATAGGTGTGGTGATAATGGAGAGGTTAATGAGTTTTAATTTGGTAGTGGGAGGTTACGGAAGTTGGGGGAGATAATGGGTGGTTTTGGAAGTTATGGAGGAAGAAGATGAAGGGGATTCGAAAGAGAAACAGTTCTGTTCTCACGAATTCTATATTTAGGGTTGTCACGGTCGTGACAAGGAGGTGACGGTCGTGACACGCTAAATTAGCACGTCACGATCGTTAGGGGGGTGTGACGACCGTGAGGGTTGATTTCCTTGAATAATATCCAGAAACATTATCTCTCACGCTTCATATATTTTATAATAATTTATTTTTCACTTCTCACTCAATATTACATTTAAACACCATATAATAATTTATTTCAATATAGTACTTTGCAAACTTGCATGGCACGAGAGATTTTTATAGAATATGAATAAATTCAAGCATAACAGTACATAGAATGAAAATATATAAATTGATTAAAATGGAAAATTTTTGGGAACTAGAAGTGCATTGCATATGGTAATTGAAATGAAATTACATAAATGAAAATACGGTACGAAATTGTTTGCGAAAAGTAAATCTAACTAGAAACGGAAACAATGAGAAAAATAAACTAGATCACTTATAGCATTTTCAAAAGTGTTTCTTCAAATCTTCGATTGCGGAATTCAAGTGATAGAATTGTTCACAGGTTATGTCAGTCAGACCTATAATGTCCAATCGCATGCTCTTAATTTCATCCTTAAATGTATTTATATCAGTTTGGTAAGCTTCAAGAGTGTTCATGATATTCTGTAAGTTGTTAGCATAATCTCCTTGATTCACTTCAGGGGTTTCAATAACTTCGTCAGTGTGGTCAATGTCATGGTAACCAGGAGGTGTCTCAGGGTCAGTTTCGACATCGGTCATTATATCATCTTTTATCTTGTAAGACTGAGGTGTTTCAGGAGTAGATGGATAATCAGGTGGGGTTAACTCATAAAGCCAGTTATCCTTATTGTGAACACTTACTCTAGCATGGTTTGGTAGTGTGAACAGGGTTACTACCTCATTCCGGATTAGGTACTCGAAAGGTGGATGTCCTAAATTCCTTATGATATGGCGATTAAAGCAGAAGTTAAGATTCATAGGACGGATGGTACCTAAACGGTTGCACCTGTGCAATTGGTATCTAAGTCCTAAGGCATCAACAATCATGGTTACAAGACCTCCTACTAATATAGGTAATTCAGGTTCTTCTTGGATACGGGTGAAGGTTTGCATCATGAAAGGTACACCATTAACAGGCTGTCCATTAGTGAAACATGACATAATGAATATCTCATCTTTAGAGACTCCGGTAATATTTTCTTCTTTTCCAAAGAAGGTGTGGGCAAGGATCTTATGGAAGTAACGGAGAGCAGGGTTATGTATCTCATCATTGTTCATGCTATTTGGTTCAGGGTGGTAGTTTCCAGTTAAAGTTCCCCAAAAGAAATCCAGCTCAATGTCCATCAATTCTACCTGTGTGGTAGTAAAAGCAAAGGGTCCACTAGGGAATCCTAATAAGTCAGCTAGTTCTTTATGGTTGAAGTCATATTCTATTCCAAATAGGCGGAAACTGATAAATCCTTTCCTAAATCCAAAACCGCGCTCAGGTAGGTAAACTAAGGAGCTAAGGAACTCAAGGGTGAGCTCGCGGTAAGTCACAAACTTATGTTGAATCTGTGCATCCTCCCATCCAAGTCGGTTAAACAAGTACAGGATGCTATCATGTATACCTAGGGTTTCCATAGTCAGATCATCCGGGTACAGGATCAAATCCATTTGCCTCTGTGATAACTCTTCAAACTTCATTCTTTGGTTCCTACCTCTAAATTTGGTTTCCATATGGTTTATTGGTTGGTTAGCCATGGTTAGTGCAAATATGGAGGAAACAAATCAGGGGGAGAAGGAAAGTGGAAAAGACTTTTAGAAAATCTGTAAAAGTGATTTAAGATTAAAATAAAGAAAAATAAGGAAATGAAATGCATAATTTAAAGGCAAAGCTATAAAATCACAAAACAATTAAATGAAGAATAAAACGATAAATGACAAAATAATAGATTGATAAAAATGAATTAAATAATTAAATGAGTAAATGGGTTGCCTCCCACTAAGCGCTGTTTTTATCGTCAAAAGCCTGACGTAATGCTTAGGTGTAGATTAATCAGGGGAATTAGTGGACAACTCTAAAAGCCTTAGATTATTTGCATAATCTCTATTTTCAACTTTATGATAATGTTTTAAACGTTGTCCGTTTACTATGAATGGTTCACTATTCCTACCCTTAATTTCTATTGCTCCACTCGGGAACACTTTAGTTATTTCAAAGGGTCCTGACCATCTAGATTTTAATTTTCCAGGAAAGAGCCTAAGTCTCGAGTTAAAAAGGAGTACAACGTCTCCCACACTAAATTCTTTCCTAGATAGGCGTTTATCATGCCATCGCTTAGTTCTTTCTTTATATATCTTAGCATTCTCATAAGCATCTAGCCTTAATTCTTCTAATTCGTTAATATCTAGGATTCGCTTTTCTCCTGCAGCATTATAGTTTATATTGAGAGTTTTGATCGCCCAATAAGCTTTGTGTTCTAGTTCTACCGGGAGGTGACAAGATTTTCCATAAACTAGTTTGAAAGGTGTAGTACCTATGGGTGTCTTGTAAGCGGTCCTATAAGCCCATAAAGCTTCATTAAGTTTAGATGACCAATCTTTCCGAGATATGGCGACAGTCTTTTCTAAGATTTGTTTAATTTCTCTGTTTGAGACTTCGACTTGTCCACTTGTTTGTGGATGATATGGTGTTGCCACACGGTGTCTTACTCCATACTTAGATCGTAATTTGTCAAAGATTTTAGAAATGAAGTGCGAGCCACCGTCACTTATGACGAGTCTAGGCACACCAAATCTGGGAAAGATTATATTTTTGAAAAGCTTTATTACTACTCGTGTATCGTTTGTAGGGGAAGCTATAGCTTCAATCCATTTCGAAACATAATCAACAGCTACGAGTATGTAATTGTTACCGAAAGATGATGGGAATGGTCCCATGAAATCTATTCCCCAGACGTCAAAGATTTCTACTTCTAAAATTCCTTTTTGAGGCATTTCATCTCTTCTTGAAATATTGCCGGTGCGTTGACACCGATCGCAATTTATAACAGCGATGTGGACATCTTTCCATAGATTAGGCCAGAATAAGCCGGCTTGCAAGATTTTTGCACAAGTCTTGGAAGTGATTGCATGTCCACCATAAGGAGATGAATGACATTGAGCAATGACATCTTCTATTTCTTCTTCGGGAATACATCGACGAAAGATTTCATCGGGTCCTCTCTTGAACAATAATGGTTCATCCCAATAGTAATGTTTGAGATTGTGAAAGAATTTATTTTTCTGCTGATAGGTTAAATCAGGTGGAAGGGCTCCTGCAGCTAGGTAGTTGACAATGTCAGCGTACCATGGCAGTCCTACAGTTGTCTAGATTGTTTCCACGGGTTCTGGTTCATTTAAGTCTAACTGAACTGGGTCGCTTCCTATTTGTGCTATCAGTTATTCATACGGAAAATCATCGTTAATCGGCACTTGTTCAGGTTTAATACCTTCTATTCTAGATAAATGGTCCGCTACGACGTTTTCAGTACCTTTCTTATCTTTTATTTCGAGAACAAATTCTTGTAAGAGTAAAATCCATCTCAAGAGTCTCGGTTTAGCATCTTTCTTAGTTAATAGATATCGAATAGTGTAATACCTCAAAATTTGCCCTCATATTTATTCCTTCTATTGGCTCGGGGTTCATATTCATCTGCATTTCTCCATTAAATCATAATACCCATACTCATACATTTCGTTGTTTCCTAAGGCATGTGATTAAGGCCACACGAGATTAGGGTTTCGTACCCTACCTGTATATATCAGGGACTGAACTTGCGGATAATATTTACTGGGGCGTCTAGCCTGTTATCGAGGGGTTCAATCAGATTTGCTTTGAATAAGAGTGTGGGTTTTTCTTAGCATCTCAAGTTCTATCCCTTATCATTGAATATCTCAAGGAAAATTTGGAGTCCTTGTTCATGATTTTGATTTGAAGGGAACTTCATCAACGGAGGTCCATTGTATCAAAGATTGGTTTAGATCCATTTGGTCACAGAATAATAATTCGAGGTTGTGCGAAGTTTAGTATGGCCTCAAAGTTCCTAGGAGTGGATATCCATTTCAAAATCAAAAGGTCATTTTTGGGGTCCGGTTCTCTCCTATTTTCGAACCAATTTTTGATTGTTAATCCACATTAAGATAGTAGTCAAGTCCCAAAGCCGTGTTCTAAGATCTAGATCCAATGCCAATTTTAGATTATTATTTTGGTCCATATCTTTTCTTTCCGTTTTTAAAGCCCATTTATGGAAATGATGCCCATCACCCTATACCAAAAGAAAAATGCAGCCATGGATATGTTTATTTCATCATAAAAATATATAAAGAAACAGTCACAAAGTGATTCCACAAAGAAAGTTCAGTCATAACCAAAATTGAAAAAAAGTATTTACAAAAGGAAATTATGGCAGAAATTAAAAGAGGATTATCTTGAGATTTCCAATAGAATTGGAAGAGGTCATTCTGCTGTCAAAACAGCTACAACAAAAAATTAAATTCAGTTACATTTTATTGACAAAATTACAAAAAAATAACAGAGAAAAAATGCAATTACACCAGAAAAATTCAGGAAAAGCAGTTACAAATGTAACTGATATATATAAGAAGCAGAAAGTATGCAACAGAAAAAAAGAAACTCTCCAAAATCTTCATCTCCAACCAGTCCCAAAATCTTCATCTTCAACCAGGATTCTCTCATTTCTTCATCACCAATTCACTCTTCAATCATCTTCATCACTTGCATCCACATCAACACAAATGATTCCTACATTGCATCAAAAATTTCAATGTAAGAACAAAAGATTTACAGCAGAAGAAGAAGAAGAAAGTTTTGAGACACTGCATCACACAATTCACAATTCAGAAGGAGAAGAAATTCGCGTCATAACAACAACGCAGAACCGCATCAGTGAGAATACAAGAGAGGATCAAAATGATTTACCTGAATATTTTTATTGATCCAAGACCTCCTTCATCTTCTTTAATCCTCAATCATCAATAGCACTCTGATATCTTCGTATGAATATCGTCACCAACCCTTATGTCTTCAATTGATCTCCCTGGATTTCATCAACATGTAGTCTGAGTCTTCGCAAGCTTCAATCAAATCATCGTCAACAAATTCGCCAAGACCTGCCACAAGCATATTTATCATCAATCTCACAGGAACAACAACAATAAACACAGTTTCGCAAAGAAAATAAACAGAGAAGAAGAACCTTCAAGATCCTTCTCAATCATCAGCAATTCATTCTCAGAAACCGCAGCAAATCCTCATCAAGAGCCTACATCACCAAGATTTAACGTCGACACGAAGGATTTCATTCAACTCCGCAACCGGCATTCATCAGCATCTCACCTAATCACGACAACAACGCAGGATTTACCTTCAATAATCAACAATAATTCAAGCACAATCAAAAGAACACAGAAGTGGAAGAAGCCAAGATGTAAGAATATGACAAGAGCTCAAATCCAAAGGGAACTCGCAGAATCGAAATGGCATTGTGCAGAAAGAAGAACAACGGAACTGAACTTACCAAGATAATCACGTCTTCGTCAACAATATGCAGCTTCAAGAACCTTCTCAAGCATTCAATCATCATGGCCGCGGCTCTTCCACGAGTCCTTTTAGGCTCTCATCATCTTTTGGATTCTTATTCGAAAGATTATCCATCATCGATGCAACATCAGAGACCCCTTCATATTTAAGCAATAACCTGCACACAAAAGCAATTTTTCAGAAGCAAAAAAAAGAAATTCAAAAAGGGATCAGTTACTATCCTAATTATTAAACAATTAACAAAAATCTAAAACTACCAACTGAAAGTTCTAACAAAAACTCATAGTAGAATGGATAACAAAATTTCATTTAACAGTTCAAAACAGAAAAACAGTGTCAAGGATAACTGGATTGTAACAAACTCATAACAACTGAGTAACTGAATGGTAACTGATTATTACCTGAAGTTTCCAGAATCATCTTCAATTCTCCTATAAATCAGAGGCATCACTCTCTATCAGTTCTTCTTGACACAACTTCACAAATTCTTCACCATTTTTCACCCATTCTTCACCATTTTTTCTTTCTCTTCCACTCTTCATCTTCATCTCTTAACCTTTCCCTGCAACTATTCTCCCTCAACCATTCTTCCTCCACAATTTCTCAGGACCCTTCATCCAATTCTCCCTCACATCTTCACAACCTCTTCTCCTACCTCAACTGGCCGATACGGTTAATCTCAATTCTTCCCCATAACCTTTGCCCGTACCATTCAGCTTCTCCAGCTTCCATCCTTCCATTATCTTCAGCATCCCGGTGACATAATTCGGCTTATGAGAAGCAAGATAACAGGAACCGCGTCAACAATTCATCACTGCAACAAAACGATTCAGAATCATAGGAATTTTAATGGCAGAACTTATCAAAGAATAGAAGAAAAGGATTGAAGTCGATTTCGTACCATTGCACTTTCGTTGGCCTCTTTGCAGAATCATCGTCATTTCCATCGCCACCATCATCAAAGTAAATTCTTGCAAGAACGCCACAATGACCACAGATTAGAACGGAAGAATCAAGGCTGAAAAGAGAAAGGGGAGGAATAATTTCAAGTCTCATACCTGTATTCATCGCCATCACCACCGCACCTCCGAAGGTTTAGGCTCGAATTCGATAAATCCATTATGTTCGTGAATCGTCAACAGACACAGAGCTAACGTCGCCCGTTGCTACTCCGATCTTTCGATAAACCTCTATCGCGCAAATTTCGGTACGATCCTATTTCGCTTCTCAAGGTACGCGTATCTTGCAGTCTCTGAGTTTTGTTGTTTACACCGAGTCAAGTTTCATGGCGGCGGTCTTGGATTATATTAGGAATGAATGATTCTTTTGAGGTTAAGGGTTCAATTCGGAGTTGAGAAGGAATAATGTTAGGTTAGGGTTACGGCTTCCGAATTAGGGGTTTGAAAGGGTATTAGGAGATGGAAGGGGATGTTGATGGTGGTGATGTATTCGGCGGCGGCTGGGAAGAGAGAAGAAGACATGAGGGAGGAGAGGATTGGCGGCGGCGGGGTCAAGAGGAAGAAGAAGAGATTAGGTTTAGGGTTTCAGTTATTTTTCTTTGTTTATAAGGATTATAATTAAATGAATAATGAAAATAATTAATTTAATTTAATGTTATGAATTAAATCACTAATCCATCATTAATCTGTTTTCATTTTCGTTTAATCAACCCACCATTATACTAATTAGTCCCTCATTAATCTCATTTAAGTTAATTCTCCTTTAAGAAAACTAAAAATGAAGATTGGGCCCAGTTCTGCTATCTGCACCACCCGTCTATGGCCCATAGTAGAAAACAAACTAAAAATTCTCCTTTCAGCACCTCCCAAGCAAGCCTGCGAAATGGGCCTAATTATTATTTCTATTCTCACCCCCATCTAGAGCCCAAATGCGAAAACAATATAAAAAAACTGATGTTCACACCCCCTCTCAACTCCCTGCGCATGGGCTTTTCCATTTTTTGCTGTTTACACTCCCCTCTTAGGCCCAATATAGAAAATAAACCCAAAAAAGTTATTTAATCCACCTCCCTTTCAGTTTATTTTAGAAATTTATTTTGTTTTAATTATAGTTTAGAAATAATTCAATAAAAAATAATAAAAAGCATTATAAAATTCCCCAAAAATTCCAGTAGTTAAATAAGTCAATTTAGAAATTTGTGATATTTTTATTTTCTGAAATTTGGTTATTCTTGATTTAATTCTGAATTTTTCTATTAATTAGCTTTTATTGGATTTCTTTTAATTATGCTGGATTTTGTTCATTTTATTTTTATGACTTCCAGCAACTTTTTTGAGCCATTCTTTTTTCTGTAATTAGAGGACTCATAATAGTTCTTAGGGTATTTTTAGTGGATTTTTTAGGGCATTTTATCCCATGTTTTAGTAGCTTAATCCTTAAGAATCAATGGTTAATCTTTAGGTAGAAACAATTAATTTTTAGGCATAGAAAAAATAGAAATTTTTAGGATCCCTCTTAGTACAATATTATAGATAGTATTAGGTCCCTACAATTTAATTTTCATAATTTTTCTAGAAGTTTTAATATTTTTAGGATATTATTTCTTAGGCTTAGTTTCATATAATCCCCATTAGTTTAGGCCATTAAAAAAAATATAAAGTTCAATATAAAAAAAATAATAGCTTAGTTTAAGTTTAGTCATAGAATTTAATTTAGGCTTAGGCTAATTTAAATTTGATTTTTTTAAGATGAGTATTAGATTTGACTTAGTTTAGAACTTAGGCTTGAAGTTTCCTTTTCATTAGAACATAGAATAAATAAAAATAGATTTTTTTAATTCATGCCTCTAATGCATTTGTAGAATGTTATTTCTTATGTTTAATTTCATTGTTTTGCCTTATCATTTGGTTTCACAATTTGTATAGGATTCCCCATTGTTCTTAGAATCAACTTAACTTCATTAAGAAGTAAGTTGAATTCTAGTAGTTTCTAGTTTCTCATTAGGATTAGAAACCACACTAACCATTAGGACCACTTGTAAATATACAATGAAATTAGGATTGAGTCTTAGTCCCTTAGAGTTTTTCCTTTTCCAACTTGAGTCATTCTTTCTCTTCTCAAAAGAAAAGCAATAAAATACTTAATAAAAACCGAACAATCTTGTACGACACGAGACTTTGTTGCGGAGTGTTTATACGCGTCTTGTTTCGGGGCGAGGTGTAAATACTCACCGCGATGGATAGGTCTTAGTACAAGACCGTTCACAAACAAATTCAAAACACTTCTTTTAAAAGCCAAAAACAAATAACAAGCGACTATCCTGCGGGAACTTCTCTTCTCATCTCATTCACTCACAACGCGAACTAGCGGCGACTTGTCACACATGCAAGACGGTAAACGCACTCGTACCAAACGAGCCTGCAACACCTGAGCATAGACATACGCAGTTCCAGCATAAAAAACACAAACAAATAGTTCCTGCCTTAGTTAGGCGAACTACGTCGACTCTGATCCTCATTATCCCGATGAGGTACGTAGGCAGCGGGGTAGGGCCCGTTCGAGCACATTCTTTATTTTCCCTACATTTCCCCTTTTATTCTCATCCTCTTATTTCAGTTCCTTTCTCATTCCAGTTCCAGTTAGCGGTTTTATTCAGCAGCAATTTTTCTTCTCACCCTTTGAAACAAAACAAGCAAGCGTGGATCCCGTCGGGTACGACGGACGATCTGGGGTGCTAATACCTTCCTAGTTCGTAACTGACTCCCGAACTCATATCTTTGGTTCGCAAGGCCTTGTACTTTCCTTCTTCCTCAGGTTTGTGCAACATTACCTTTCCCATTCTTTCGGGATAAAAATGTCTGGCTGGCGACTCTACCTTTTCCGCGCCACTTTCGCGTTTGTACTAGGATGAAAATCCCGGGAGCGACAGCTGGCGACTCTGCTGGGGACTAACCTGATTCTTCCGGTTTCCCTTGTAGAGTCAATCCTAGCGCCTGTTTAGTTTTGTTTCTTTGGGTGTATATTTGTTTGTTGCTGTGTGCTTTAGTTTAGCTTTACTTTTTTTATTTACAGTTTTATTTATAGCTTTACTTTATCGCATTTATTTATCGCTTTCAGTATTTTATTTTCCATGCATCATATTACACTGGACTGTCTGGCTGTGCTGGTTTTCATTTTTTCTGCGGGATGGGAGTTACTGTGAGATAAGCCAAATACCCGGCTTGAGTGCACCATAGGATTAGCGTGGACACATTGTGCTCGCATGGTTACATGATGAGTGGTGATGTGTTCCACACCCAGGTTGCGACTGTCTTGGGACTATTCTGTGTGGGGGTTCTTCCCCACTTCAGGGTACAACCTTGATAGTTATGTGCAGCTGGGGACCGATCATTGAGAACCTTAATGGAAACAACCCTCTCCAGTGATGACAGTGGCAGACCACATTTGTTGGCAAACCCACTCGCATCCGAGGGTCCATTGGGAACTCGCATAGGATGGCCTGGTTCTCTCATAGGAATTCAGTTAAAGCAAACTGTTCGTATGACGATAGTATTGTACCCTTCGGGATGAATGTACTATTGTTTCTCGATTCAGTGCTTGAAGCTGGAGACTTGTGAGGGATGCTTGTTTTTCCGGAATTCAGCTGAGGCCTCCCTGAGTAGTACATAATGCCAAACCGATTCCCTGATTTGGTCATGAGCCATTTCTCGGAAATGGTGAAAGTATTATTGCTATTCGGCTTTGAGAGTCCGTGATGTTGACCCGTAGTAGCACACCCGTGAGATTTGGGAGGGGTTTACAGGTTTGCAGGAACCCTATTACCTTCAACATACCCACTCTGCCTTTGGTTCAGTTTTGTGATCTGGATTTCTGTTCTTAAGTTATGGATCCCGGATCAGAGGGATGATTATTGTGACATCTGGATTTTGAGACCTTGCACCGACACCTGATTATATGATTGGCACATCACAGACACTTCACTGATCACATGCCTTGTCTTGCATAAACATCATATCATCATTAATCATTTGTGTTTCTTTTATTCTCAGGGTCTGCATTTATTCCCGGTTCCTGGCCATATTATTGCTTCAGAATGGAAGATGTCAAAAAGAGAACTGTGCACTACAAATTCTTCGATACCAAGATGGACCTGATCAACCAATTGGTGTCTCTGATTACCCCGGGTCATTTGGGTTACTTCAAGGAAAAGTATGGTGATATTCTGGATCTGGTATTCAACTTGGATAGTTCTCAGAGGAGTGCCATTCACACTTTGTTGCAGTATTATGATCCACGACTTAGGTGTTTCACATTTCATGACTTTCAGTTGGGTCCTTTGCTGGAAGAATATGCTGAGATTATGGGAGTTTCAATCAAGGATCAGCTTCCTTTTAACTCGGAGATGACAAGACCTACTCACGATGACATTGCTAAGGCTCTTTATTTGAGCCCATCAGAGGTGACTTCTAATCTGGTTTCCACCAAAGCAGGAGTACTTGGTTTTCCCTTAGAGTTTCTGGTCAAGAGAGCTGAAGAATGTGCCGTCGAAAAGCAGTGGGATTCAGTTTGTGCCATCTTGGCGTTATCTGTGTATGGGATAGTTTTATTTGCCGATATGGACAAGTTTGTGGACATGAATGCTATTCATTTGTTTGTGTTGAAAAATCCGGTGCCCACCCTCTTAGGTGATCTGTATTATTCTGTGCATTACAAGAATGAGAAAAAGCGAGGAGGTCTTGTTAGATGTTGTGCTCCTTTATTCTACAAATGGGTTATGAGACACTTGCCTACTACTGAGAGTTTTACAGACCCTAATTCTACTTGGGCTCAGAAGCTGAGTACTTTGTCTGCTGGAGATATCAGGTGGTTTACTTTGAGGTTGAAAGGAAAGAATTTCATTACCAGTTGTGGTAATTACCCTAATGTGCCTTTGTTGGGAGTATCGGGAGGTATCAACTACAATCCCATCCTCTTAAGAAGACAGTTAGGGTATGCGCTCAAGGAGGTTCCTGATGAGTCTGAATTATTCCAAACCTTCTATTTTCCGGTAAAAGACAATCTTCCTTTGGTCCAAAAAGCTGCAGGTTCCTGGAAAGTGATCAAGAGAAAAGGTATAGCATGTCTGGGCAAGAGCAACAATCGAATGTTTCCTGAATTTGAAGCCTGGATAAAGAAGGAGGTTCAAGCGGCTCTAGTTCCTTTTTCTGTGCCAACTCCACCACCTGCTTCGGTACCTTTGGAGGAATATCAGAAGTTAGAAGCTTTGGTTAAGCAACTTAGGGTTGAAAATCAAGAGGCTCTTAATTCTTGTCAAAAGCTGATGATCCAGAACCGCCGATTAGAAGATAGAGCTGTACAAGCCGAGGAAATAGTCCGTCTTAAGCAGAAGGACTTTGAAGATAGAGAGCTCTACTTCCGAAAGAAAGGTTTAGCTGAGACTCACAAGACGGCCCAGCGCCGAAGAGAGAAGAAAGATCTTAGCGAAGCCAATGAAGCTGTTACGTTATGGCAGGAGAAATGGGACGAAAACTTGAAGAAACAAAAGGAGTTAGACGCCAAGCACAAGCAGGAAATTAAAAGTCTTCAAGATTCTTTAGATGGGCAGAAGGAACTCCTCAGGAAGGCTTATCACCAAGAGAAGGACCGTCTCCAGCGCGTAGCAGAAAGCCAGCAGGCACTGAAGGAAGCTCAAAAGGAGATTGAGGACTTAAAGTTGAAAGCTGATGTGAAAAGGTCGAAGGCCGAGTCGAGTCAGAGCAAGGAGAATGAGGCAGCATTCCTACAGCAGATCGAGGAGTTACACGCTTCTTCTGATACGAGGGACCTCCTCATTCAGAAGCTCATCCAGGAGCCCGGTCATCCAGATGTAGTTCAGCTGTTCCAGAACGTCAAATGCCTTAGCTGGAGATTGAAAGATATAGAGTTCCCTAGGGTTTAATTTCATGTTATTGTACTCGGATTACCCACAGGCTTGTTGTGGGATTCCCTATATGTGATGTACTTTTGTTGTTATTGTGATTGGCACCCTTTGGGGACGTTGTATTTTCAAACTCCAGTTTATATGATTGATTTGTTTCGGATTTCTTGTTCGTTATTTGCACTGACACGGGGTAATGAGCACCAATTCTCCACAGCAGTCATTATACTTGAATATTACCTGGGTCTTCTTCCCAATTCTTATCTTCTTAATGCCAGGACCGGACACAGGAAAATACTCGGGAATAAAAGGAACACATTGCATTGCATACACATCATTTGCATTTTGTCTTTGTCTTTGCAGGTTTTTCTCCGAGATGTCTAATTTATCTGTGTTCACCAGGCAAAGATTGCGAGAGCCGCCAAGACCCGGTACCTTCGACAAAATATCCCTCATCGGTACGCGACCCGCAACAATCAAAGAACAGCAATGGACGCCATGTAGACAGAACTCAATGAAGTCCGTACCAAGATGGCAGAATTTATGACCCTGATGCAAGGGATGGCCCAGGGGCAGCAGGAGCTGAGAAATGCAATTCAAGGGTTAACTCCTCCTAACACTAATGCTCAGGCAACCACTTCCGGCGGACTAGGGGGTCCTCCCAACACTAACAACGGCCCAAGTGGACCTCATGTTCCAGATCCAGCTATGGCTACGTATGTTCCTGTGCACGACAGGTAGGAAGACCAATTCCAGTACTTCAATAATGATATGGGTTTCGGCGGTGATGGAAATCTCAATGACTTCTTGGTGCTTGCAGAGAAGGTCAAGGCCTTAGAGTGCAAAGACACTTTGGGGATTGACGTGTCAGATATGGGTTTAGTACCTGGGGTGGTCATTCCACACAAGTTCAGGCCACCAGCATTTGATAAATACAACGGCAGCTCTTGCCCGAAAACTCACCTACAGGCCTTCTACAGGAAGATCGCGGCCCACACGCGAGATGAGAAACTCTGGATGTACTATTTCCAGGATAGCCTTTCTGGAGGGTCCTTGGAGTGGTACATGAAGTTGGAAAGGAGCTCTATTAGAAGCTGGAAGGATTTGGGAGAGGCCTTCCTCAGACAATATCAATACAACATTGACATGGCACCTAGCCGTACTCAGCTTCAAAGTTTGACATAGAGGAGCTCAGAGAGCTTCAAAGACTATGCACAGAGGTGGCGTGAGGTGGCCGCCCGAGTGCAACCACCTTTATTGGAAAGAGAGATGGTCGATCTTTTCCTGAATACCCTCCCAGGGCATTTCATGGAAAGGTTGGCTGGTTGTTCCTCAAGTGGTTTCTCGGACATTATCTTGACTGGAGAAAGAATTGAAAGCTGGCTCAAACAGGGGAAAATTCAGAATGGAAGCGCTTCGGTGTCTGGCATCAAGAAAACCTTTGTGAAAAGGAGGGAAGGAGAAACAGGTGCAATATACGCACAGAGGGGAATGATGCACCAAGGATATTATCAGCAAGTGGCCCCTGTCACTATTTCAACTCCTCCAGTTCAACAGCAGGTCCAGCCTCCACAGCCGCAACGCTCATAGGGGTATCAGCCAAGACCCCCTCGTCCGTACTACTCTTAGAGGATGAAGGATAGACATATTGAAGCTCCACCAATGTCTTACTCCCAGCTCTTGAAGAATCTCCTACAGCTTCAAATGATTCAGCTCCGGACCTTGCAACCTCCGAAGCCAGGCCAAATTCCTGAAGGTTATGACTTAAATGCTAGGTGCGAGTTTCATTCTGGAGCTCCCGGCCATAGTACTGAG
Organism: Lathyrus aphaca; assembly: GCA_963966055.1. NCBI lineage: Eukaryota > Viridiplantae > Streptophyta > Magnoliopsida > Fabales > Fabaceae > Lathyrus > Lathyrus aphaca. Next base: position 640,373,099 of record OZ014520.1, on the reverse strand, counting down.
AATTGTAAGGCATTGAAGCATGTTGTTCAGGACTTGTTGGATTCTAAAGCGATCAATTTCGCTCCCTCTCCTAATGTGCTGCAAAATCCCATGCCTCCTCACAGGGGCACGGTTGGTGCAATTGGTGAAGGGGAGAACTTGAATTTGGTGGATGATGTGGATGACTTGCAGACTTCATTGGTTGCTATCAAGGTTTGCTTGTTGAAGAAAGGCATTTTCCCTGGATGCGAGGAGGATTGTTCAGAATGTACTGAAGCTATCAACGGTTGTAAACGATTGAAGGCCGGAATCCAAGGTATGATTGATGAAGGAGTGCTGCAATTTGACAAGATCATAAAAGAAAGTGAAGTCTCCACAGTGACTATCTTTTATGATCCATCCCAAGTTCCTTCGCGTGCCAGAGCGGCACCAATAACTATTACCACTGCTGGACCCATAATGTACCAAAGTGACAGAGTTGTTCCTTGGAATTATGGTGGCGAAGTGTACTGCAACGGCCAGAGGCAAGAGTTGGCCACGACTAGTATAACCCCAGCTCAAGTAGAAAATGTTGGAGTAGGGGGTTTTACTCGAAGTGGAAGATTGTTTGCACCGGATGCACTGAGAAACAATGTGATACCACCTAGAGATACTGCCGAAGCCCAAGCTAGAGCCAGAGGGAAGCAACCAGTAGTGGTCAATGATCCAACTCCATCAACTGATCCAGACCTCACCTTTGATAAAGAAGCCGAAGAATTCCTGAGGATCATCAAGAAGAGTGATTACAAGATTGTGGACCATCTGCAACAGACGCCGTCAAAGATCTCCATCTTGTCCTTGCTTATGTGTTCCGACTCTCACAGGAAAGCTCTCCTGAATATTCTGAACAAGGCATACGTGCCTCAGGATATTTCTGTAAACCAGTTAGAAACGGTGGTGTCCAGCGTTAATGCCAGTCATGGATTGGGTTTCACAGACTTGGATTTGACTTCTGATGGGCGTGCTCATAATCGAGCATTGCATATCTCTCTAGAGTGTAAGGGTGCAGTACTCTCCCACGTGCTGGTAGATACTGGATCATCTTTGAACGTCTTGCCTAAGAAAGCATTGATGAAGCTGGACTATGATGGAGTGGTGCTAAAGCCCAGTGATCTAGTAGTTCGAGCATTTGATGGATCAAGAAGATCGGTGTTTGGAGAGGTGGAGTTACCTATCAAGGTAGGTCCACAAGTCTTCAATACCACGTTTTACGTGATGGATATCCAGCCGGCATATAGTTGTTTACTTGGAAGACCCTGGATACATTCGGCAGGAGCGGTATCTTCTACACTCCATCAGAAGCTAAAGTTTGTATGGGAGGGTCAGATTGTGACTGTCAGTGGGGAAGAAGATATCTTCGTTAGTCATCTCGCTTCGTTCAAATATGTGGAGATGGATGGCGAAATAGTCGAAACCCCATGTCAAGCTTTTGAGCCTTTGAAGTCTGAGCAAGCATCCGCCGTAGCAACTTCTCCTGCAGTACCGAAGAAAGGGGTTTCCATAGCCTCTTATAAACAAGCGCTTGAATTAGTAGAATCCGGAATACGAGAAGGCTGGGGCAGTCCAGTCGAAGTGCCAGAGAAGAAAGACATGTTCGGGATTGGCTATCACCCTGGAAGATCTTCGTCTGAAACAAGTGCAAAAGGTTGTCAGAGCCCGGTCACTTTCACAAGCGCGGGAGTGGTAGACTACGGGAACATCAGTGCAATACAAGATGACGTTGTCGATAGTGATTGTGACCTAGATGAATGGATCAGGCCTGCCGCTCCAGGAACTCAGCTTAGCAACTGGACGTCAGAAAGGCTCATTTCGGTCACCTCTTTCGAAGAGTAATGATGTTTTGTTTCTATTTTTCCTGTATTAAAGCACTATGTCTGGCCCGAGGCATAGTGGCTCTTTGTAAGGGTTCATTTGTTCATTAACACAATCATAAATAAAATTGACGTTTCACATTCATTCATGTTGTTCTCTGTCTTTCATTTTTTTACTTTTGTTTTTCAAAAAGAAAGAAAAGTTTTAAAATGGCAATGTTTCTCATTTTCTCAAGTTGTTGCTAAAGCCTTGCATGAATCATCATTCATGCAGGTGCTCGTCACCGGATCTTATCAATGACGACCCTGTTATGGCTAAGTATGACTTCGATAATCCAATTTATCAAGCCGATGAGGAAGGTGAAGAGGATTGCGATTTACCCGAAGAGTTGGCCAGACTGCTTAAACAGGAGGAGAAGATGATTCAGCCGCACGAAGAAGATGTTGAAGTGATAAACCTGGGTACTGAAGAAGACAAGAAAGAAGTCAAGATCGGAGCTGCATTAGAAGAATCTGTCAAGACTCGTTTGATGGCTATGCTTCGAGAATACGTTGACGTCTTCGCATGGTCCTACCAAGATATGCCTGGTTTAGACACTGACATTGTGGTCCACAAGCTACCTCTCAGAGAAGGTTGTCCTCCGGTAAAGCAGAAGTTGAGGCGCACGCGTCCAGACATGGCAATTAAAATAAAAGAGGAAGTGCAAAAGCAGTTTGATGCTGGCTTCTTGGCCGTGACCAGTTATCCTCCGTGGGTTGCTAACATCGTGCCAGTTCCCAAGAAAGATGGCAAAGTCAGAATGTATGTGGACTACAGGGATTTGAATAGGGCTAGCCCCAAAGACGATTTCCCTCTACCTCACATAGATGTACTTGTCGATAATACTGCTCAGTTCTCCGTGTTCTCTTTCATGGACGGATTCTCAGGCTATAATCAAATCAAGATGGCTCCCTAGCATATGGAAAAGACAACTTTCATCACTCCTTGGGGCACTTTTTGTTATAAGGTCATGCCATTTGTTTTAAATAATGCAGGAGCTACCTATCAACGGGCAATGGTGACGTTGTTTCACGACATGATCCATCATGAAATTGAGGTTTATGTTGATGACATGATAGCAAAATCCCAGACAGAGGAGGAGCACTTGGTCAACCTAGCAAAATTGTTTGATAGGCTTCGAAAGTTCAGACTGAGGTTAAATCCGAATAAGTGTACTTTCGGGGTTCGTTCTGGCAAGTTACTCGGCTTCATTGTTAGTGAACGAGGAATTGAGGTTGATCCAGCCAAGGTGAAAGCTATCCAGGAAATGCCTGAGCCGAAGACTGAAAAGCAAGTGCGTGGCTTCTTGGGCACGGTTTATTTCTCACCTGACGGCTACGTGCGAGCCCATCTTTAAGCTTCTGAGGAAGAACCAGACCATTAAATGGAACGAAGACTGCCAGCAAGCCTTCGACCGCATCAAAAAATACTTGTTAGAACCACCAATTCTTATGCCTCCAGTGCCAGGAAGACCTCTGATTATGTATCTTACTGTGCTTGAAGGATCGATGGGATGTGTACTGGGTCAGCAGGACGAGTCTGGTCGAAAAGAGCACGCCATTTATTACCTTAGCAAAAAGTTTACCGATTGTGAGACACGATACTCACTACTCGAGAAAACTTGCTGCGCTTTGGCGTGGGCTGCTCGCCGACTAAGACAGTACATGCTGACTCACACTACTCTCCTAATTTCCAAGATGGATCCTGTGAAATACATATTTGAGAAGCCGACTTTGACAGGAAGAGTGGCCCGTTGGCAGATGATACTCACGGAGTACGACATACAATACACTTCGCAAAAAGCTATCAAGGGGAGTGTGTTGTCAGAATACTTGGCCCAGCAGCCGATTGATGATTATCAACCCATGAGGTTTGAGTTTCCGGATGAGGACATCATGTTCCTCAAGTCGAAAGACTACGAAGAACCACTTCCGGAGGAGGGGCCTGACCCCGAATCCAAATGGAAGTTGATGTTTGACGGAGCTGTAAACATGAATGGGAGTGGAGTAGGTGCTGTTATTATCTCGCCAGAAGGAGTCCACACACCTCTCGCCGCTCGGTTGACCTTCGAGTGCACTAACAACGAGGCAGAGTATGAAGCTTGCATCATGGGGATCGAAGAGGCAATAGACTTGCGAGTCAAGAACCTTGAGATCTTCGGAGATTCTGCTTTGGTGGTAAATCAAGTCAATGGCAAATGGCTAGTTCATCAAGCTCGTTTGATTCCTTACCGAGATTACGTCAGGAGGCTGTTAACTTTCTTTACCAAAGTAAAGCTGAGCTATGTTCCTAGAGACGAAAACCAGTTCGCCGATGCTCTCGCAAATTTGTCATCCATGATTAAAGTTTGTCGAGAAAATTTCGTGCCTCGAATTTCGATCTCCCGGCTTGAAAGACCCGCTTATGTCTTTGCAGTTGGTGATGGTGAAGATAACAAGCCTTGGTACCACGACATCAGGCAATTCCTGAAGGCTCAAGAATACCCGGCTGGGGCATCTAGTAAGGATAAAAAGACCCTTAGAAGACTGGCAGGAGGTTTCTTCTTGAATCAAGATGGTGTGTTGTACAAACGGAACTTTGACATGGTGCTGCTCAGATGTGTGGACAGACACGAGGCAGACCTGTTAATGCAGGAGGTTCACGAAGGCTCCTTTGGTACCCATGCTGGAGGACATGCCATGGCCAAGAAATTATTGAGATCGGGATACTATTGGATTACCATGGAATCTGATTGTTGTAAATACTCCCGCAAATGCCATAAGTGTCAAATTTATGCCGACAAGGTCCATGTGCCTCCGAATCCGTTGAGTGTCATGTCTTCACCGTGGCCATTCGCTATGTGGGGCATCGATATGATTGGCAAGATTGAGCCAACAACTTCTAATGGGCATCGCTTCATCCTAGTTGCTATTGATTATTTCACGAAGTGGGTTGAAGCAGCTTCCTATACCAATGTCACTAAACAAGTGGTCGCTCGATTTATTAAGCGGGACATCATCTGCCGGTATGGAGTCCCTGAAAGAATCATTACCGATAATGGTTCTAATCTCAACAACAAGATGATGGCTGACTTGTGTCGAGATTTCAAAATAGAACACCACAACTCTTCTCCATATCGTCCGAAGATGAATGGCGCCGTCGAGGCGGCAAATAAAAACATCAAGAAGATTGTGCAGAAGATGGTTGTGACATACAAAGACTGGCACGAGATGTTACCATTCGCGTTGCATGGGTACAGAACATCCGTACGCACTTCAACTGGGGCAACTCCATTCTCATTGGTGTATGGTATGGAGGCAGTTCTACCAGTCGAAGTGGAAATCCCTTCATTGAGGCTGATGATGGATATCAAGCTAGATGAAGCTGAGTGGCTCCGATCCAGGTATAATCAATTGAGCCTCATTGAAGAGAAGCGTCTAGCAGCTGTATGCCATGGACAATTGTATCAGCGACGAATGAAGCAAGCTTTTGACAAGAAGGTGCGACCACAGAGGTACATGCCAGGAGATTTAGTGTTGAAAAGGATTCTTCCTCCTCTCAACGATCACAGGGGCAAATGGACACCCAACTATGAAGGACCGTTCGTGGTTAAAAAGGTTTTCTCAGGCGGAGCCTTAATGTTGACAACCATGGACGGAGAAGACTTTCCATCCCCTGTCAACGCAGACGCAGTAAGAAAATACTTCGTGTAAAAAGGACCCGCTGGATAAAAACAGAATAAAGATCCAGGCAAAAATGGGCATCCCGGCGAGCCAAAAACAGAATAAAAGGCTCGGGCAAAAGTTAGGGAAATCTAAAAAAAAATGTACACCCGCTGAGTTGAAAAGCCACATCGGACAACTCAGGCAAAAAAGGGTATCCCGGTGGATCGAAAACCTGAAAGGGTGATCCACGCAAAAGAGGGATTAACACGAACGACTGCGATCTGCGAGATCCATGACCTACCTACAGTTGAGGCTATCCTAAGGGTTGAAGATCAGTTAACTTACCTTTTCTCAAGAGGCAGAGCGAGCAGAGCGTCTTGAAGACATACGAGTCATAACTGGGTTGAGATTTGATGAGACTCACTTCTCACATTGCCAATAGGATAGTTTGTTTTTCTTTTAGTTGTTCCCTCATTCCAGGGAACTGCTTCCTTTGTATTGCCTATTCAGGGCCACCTTTCTAAATCAATAAGAATTCAACTTCAGTCAATTGACTATTTTTCTTTTTTGTTTTTACTTTTTCATCTAGCATTGATTGATTGTGAAAACGTCTAGCAAATAGTAACTTGCATTGAGTTATGAACATTTGAATGCTTTCTAACTCGTGCAGGAGAATAGAAACATTTAATACAACTCTGAAAAGGTGTTGAGATACCTACACAATGATTCATGCTATGAGCCTGGGGCAAGCAGGTCCCAAACTAATTCTCTATGTTGCAGGTACTATCGATTGTGTTCATGCAGGTACAGGTACTGGTGTTGCTAACAAAGCCAACAACTATTATCCAGGATGGGCATTCCTTTTTGTTTGAACAGAAACAAGTATCTCCCAGGGTGTTTCCAATCATCCCCAGCCATGTGCAAGTTGAAATTTCACCCAGCAAGATAGCAGAGAGTGGGTGTCGTCCCCAAGCAGAAGTCTCCTTTCAGACAGGGGCAATTCTTAACAGTATAAGGAGTGTTTGCCTCCCCAGCAGTTGCTTCCTCAGCAGCGTCATGCCTTTGGTTCCCAGCCAAGCCAGGGAAGTCCTCACTTCCCCATCAGAGTTCAAGAAGGGTCCGCCTCCAGCAAGGTCTTGGCGCTCCAATCTCAAAGACCAATTTATTTTTGGCAGTGGCGGCTATTCAGAGCCAGTGAATTATTAACAACTTTCCCCGCAGAGTTGTTTCCTCCTCATCAGGACAAACCAGATCAATGCAGTGATCATCATTTCTCCCCAGCCAAGCTATCTGGGATACCTGCAGTCTCCCTATCAGGAGATCTCTCTGCATTTGCATACGCATAATCATCATTACATTTGCATCTTCCAAAGCGTAGCATTTCCATCGTCATGGAACATTACGCCATAAATTCAAACATATGCATACCAGCATGGGCCAGTTTTGAGGTATATTACATAAGACCCGTTACATCTCCAATCAGATTGAAATGCTACCCACAGAATGCAACTTCGTTTCCCAGGGTGGTTACTTCTACCACGTCTTGTTCTTATCCCCAGTTGAGTATTGTTTCAGTACAACAATCTCATTTCCTCGTGTCTCCGTTTCAGTACAACGGTCACGTCTTGGGCTCTCGTTTAAGTACAACGATCCCATTTCATTCGAGTCTCCATTTAAGTACAATGGTCTCGTCTTTGCGTCTTGTTTCAGTACAACAGTCTCAACTTTTTTTTTTCGCGTCTCCGTTTCAGTACAACGGTCACGTCTTGGGCTCTCGTTTAAGTACAACGATCCCGTTCCTTTCGAGTCTCCATTTAAGTACAATGGTCTCGTCTTTGAGTCTTGTTTCAGTACAATAGTCTCATTCTTTCGCGTTTCCGTTTCAGTACAACGGTTGCGTCTCAGGTTATCATTTAAGTACAATGATCCTGTTTGCTTGGGCTCTCGTTTAAGTACAACGATCTCATTTCATTCGAGTCTCCATTTAAGTACAATGGTCTCGTATTTGAGTCTTGTTTCAGTACAACAGTCTCATTATTTCGCGTCTCCGTTTAAGTACAACGGTCGCGTCTCAGGTTATCATTTAAGTACAATGATCCTGTTTGCTCGGGCTCTCGTTTAAGTACAACGATCCCGTTCCTTTCGAGTCTCCATTTAAGTACAATGGTCTCGTCGTTGAGTATTGTTTCCGTACAACAATCTCATTTCCTCGTGTCTCCGTTTCAGTACAACGGTCACGTTTCGGGTTATCATTTAAGTACAATGATCCCGTTCCATCTTGACCGATTTTCTTCTTGTGTTTGGTTATCAGTCGAGGCTGGTATACCTTTGCGTCTCCATTCGAGGATGGTTTCGTATTAGATCCGAGGATCTTTTGAGTTGTCATTCGAGGATGGCAATCTTCCCAGCATATTTCCACCTGGTTCTATTTTCGCTACCTATTCAGAGGTCAAAACAAAACAAAACAATACATAAATGAATAAATGGGCAGATGGCATTCCCATTGCCCTCAATGTGCAAATTTTCAGGTTTCATTTGAGTATTCAATCACTCCACGCCTTGAACATATAAAAGCCGTTGCAATTATTTGTTCAGGCTTGCAGATGATTGAATAGGGGCAGCTGTAATACCTCAAAATTTGCCCTCATATTTATTCCTTCTATTGGCTCGGGGTTCATATTCATCTGCATTTCTCCATTAAATCATAATACCCATACTCATACATTTCGTTGTTTCCTAAGGCATGTGATTAAGGCCACACGAGATTAGGGTTTCGTACCCTACCTGTATATATCAGGGACTGAACTTGCGGATAATATTTACTGGGGCGTCTAGCCTGTTATCGAGGGGTTCAATCAGATTTGCTTTGAATAAGAGTGTGGGTTTTTCTTAGCATCTCAAGTTCTATCCCTTATCATTGAATATCTCAAGGAAAATTTGGAGTCCTTGTTCATGATTTTGATTTGAAGGGAACTTCATCAACGGAGGTCCATTGTATCAAAGATTGGTTTAGATCCATTTGGTCACAGAATAATAATTCGAGGTTGTGCGAAGTTTAGTATGGCCTCAAAGTTCCTAGGAGTGGATATCCATTTCAAAATCAAAAGGTCATTTTTGGGGTCCGGTTCTCTCCTATTTTCGAACCAATTTTTGATTGTTAATCCACATTAAGATAGTAGTCAAGTCCCAAAGCCGTGTTCTAAGATCTAGATCCAATGCCAATTTTAGATTATTATTTTGGTCCATATCTTTTCTTTCCGTTTTTAAAGCCCATTTATGGAAATGATGCCCATCACCCTATACCAAAAGAAAAATGCAGCCATGGATATGTTTATTTCATCATAAAAATATATAAAGAAACAGTCACAAGTTGATTCCACAAAGAAAGTTCAGTCATAACCAAAATTGAAAAAAAGTATTTACAAAAGGAAATTATGGCAGAAATTAAAAGAGGATTATCTTGAGATTTCCAATAGAATTGGAAGAGGTCATTCTGCTGTCAAAACAGCTACAACAAAAAATTAAATTCAGTTACATTTTATTGACAAAATTACAAAAAAATAACAGAGAAAAAATGCAATTACACCAGAAAAATTCAGGAAAATCAGTTACAAATGTAACTGATATATATAAGAAGCAGAAAGTATGCAACAGAAAAAAAGAAACTCTCCAAAATCTTCATCTCCAACCAGTCCCAAAATCTTCATCTTCAACCAGGATTCTCTCATTTCTTCATCACCAATTCACTCTTCAATCATCTTCATCACTTGCATCCACATCAACACAAATGATTCCTACATTGCATCAAAAATTTCAATGTAAGAACAAAAGATTTACAGCAGAAGAAGAAGAAGAAGAAAGTTTTGAGACACTGCATCACACAATTCACAATTCAGAAGGAGAAGAAATTCGCGTCATAAAAACAACGCAGAACCGCATCAGTGAGAATACAAGAGAGGATCAAAATGATTTACCTGAATATTTTTATTGATCCAAGACCTCCTTCATCTTCTTTAATCCTCAATCATCAATAGCACTCTGATATCTTCGTATGAATATCGTCACCAACCCTTATGTCTTTAATTGATCTCCCTGGATTTCATCAACATGTAGTCTGAGTCTTCGCAAGCTTCAATCAAATCATCGTCAACAAATTCGCCAAGACCTGCCACAAGCATATTTATCATCAATCTCACAGGAACAACAACAATAAACACAGTTTCGCAAAGAAAATAAACAGAGAAGAAGAACCTTCAAGATCCTTCTCAATCATCAACAATTCATTCTCAGAAACCGCAGCAAATCCTCATCAAGAGCCTACATCACCAAGATTTAACGTCGACACGAAGGATTTCATTCAACTCCGCAACCGGCATTCATCAGCATCTCACCTAATCACGACAACAACGCAGGATTTACCTTCAATAATCAACAATAATTCAAGCACAATCAAAAGAACACAGAAGTGGAAGAAGCCAAGATGTAAGAATATGACAAGAGCTCAAATCCAAAGGGAACTCGCAGAATCGAAATGGCATTGTGCAGAAATAAGAACAACGGAACTGAACTTACCAAGATAATCACGTCTTCGTCAACAATATGCAGCTTCAAGAACCTTCTCAAGCATTCAATCATCATGGCCGCGGCTCTTCCACGAGTCCTTTTAGGCTCTCATCATCTTTTGGATTCTTATTCGAAAGATTATCCATCATCGATGCAACATCAGAGACCCCTTCATATTTAAGCAATAACCTGCACACAAAAGCAATTTTTCAGAAGCAAAAAAAAGAAATTCAAAAAGGGATCAGTTACTATCCTAATTATTAAACAATTAACAAAAATCTAAAACTACCAACTGAAAGTTCTAACAAAAACTCATAGTAGAATGGATAACAAAATTTCATTTAACAGTTCAAAACAGAAAAACAGTGTCAAGGATAACTGAATTGTAACAAACTCATAACAACTGAGTAACTGAATGGTAACTGATTATTACCTGAAGTTTCCAGAATCATCTTCAATTCTCCTATAAATCAGAGGCATCACTCTCTATCAGTTCTTCTTGACACAACTTCACAAATTCTTCACCATTTTTCACCCATTCTTCACCATTTTTTCTTTCTCTTCCACTCTTCATCTTCATCTCTCAACCTTTCCCTGCAACTATTCTCCCTCAACCATTCTTCCTCCACAATTTCTCAGGACCCTTCATCCAATTCTCCCTCACATCTTCACAACCTCTTCTCCTACCTCAACTGGCCGATACGGTTAATCTCAATTCTTCCCCATAACCTTTGCCCGTACCATTCAGCTTCTCCAGCTTCCATCCTTCCATTATCTTCAGCATCCCGGTGACATAATTCGGCTTATGAGAAGCAAGATAACAGGAACCGCGTCAACAATTCATCACTGCAACAAAACGATTCAGAATCATAGGAATTTTAATGGCAGAACTTATCAAAGAATAGAAGAAAAGGATTGAAGTCGATTTCGTACCATTGCACTTTCGTTGGCCTCTTTGCAGAATCATCGTCATTTCCATCGCCACCATCATCAAAGTAAATTCTTGCAAGAACGCCACAATGACCACAAATTAGAACGGAAGAATCAAGGCTGAAAAGAGAAAGGGGAGGAATAATTTCAAGTCTCATACCTGTATTCATCGCCATCACCACCGCACCTCCGAAGGTTTAGGCTCGAATTCGATAAATCCATTATGTTCGTGAATCGTCAACAGACACAGAGCTAACGTCGCCCGTTGCTACTCCGATCTTTCGATAAACCTCTATCGCGCAAATTTCGGTACGATCCTATTTCGCTTCTCAAGGTACGCGTATCTTGCAGTCTCTGAGTTTTGTTGTTTACACCGAGTCAAGTTTCATGGCGGCGGTCTTGGATTATATTAGGAATGAATGATTCTTTTGAGGTTAAGGGTTCAATTCGGAGTTGAGAAGGAATAATGTTAGGTTAGGTTACGGCTTCCGAATTAGGGGTTTGAAAGGGTATTAGGAGATGGAAGGGGATGTTGATGGTGGTGATGTATTCGGCGGCGGCTGGGAAGAGAGAAGAAGACATGAGGGAGGAGAGGATTGGCGGCGGCGGGGTCAAGAGGAAGAAGAAGAGATTAGGTTTAGGGTTTCAGTTATTTTTCTTTGTTTATAAGGATTATAATTAAATGAATAATGAAAATAATTAATTTAATTTAATGTTATGAATTAAATCACTAATCCATCATTAATCTGTTTTCATTTTCGTTTAATCAACCCACCATTATACTAATTAGTCCCTCATTAATCTCATTTAAGTTAATTCTCCTTTAAGAAAACTAAAAATGAAGATTGGGCCCAGTTCTGCTATCTGCACCACCCGTCTATGGCCCATTGTAGAAAACAAACTAAAAATTCTCCTTTCAGCACCTCCCAAGCAAGCCTGCGAAATGGGCCTAATTATTATTTCTATTCTCACCCCCATCTAGAGCCCAAATGCGAAAACAATATAAAAAAACTGATGTTCACACCCCCTCTCAACTCCCTGCGCATGGGCTTTTCCATTTTTTGCTGTTTACACTCCCCTCTTAGGCCCAATATAGAAAATAAACCCAAAAAAGTTATTTAATCCACCTCCCTTTCAGTTTATTTTAGAAATTTATTTTGTTTTAATTATAGTTTAGAAATAATTCAATAAAAAATAATAAAAAGCATTATAAAATTCCCCAAAAATTCCAATAGTTAAATAAGTCAATTTAAAAATTTGTGATATTTTTATTTTCTGAAATTTGGTTATTCTTGATTTAATTCTGAATTTTTCTATTAATTAGCTTTTATTGGATTTCTTTTAATTATGCTGGATTTTGTTCATTTTATTTTTATGACTTCCAGCAACTTTTTTGAGCCATTCTTTTTTCTGTAATTAGAGGACTCATAATAGTTCTTAGGGTATTTTTAGTGGATTTTTTAGGGCATTTTATCCCATGTTTTAGTAGCTTAATCCTTAAGAATCAATGGTTAATCTTTAGGTAGAAACAATTAATTTTTAGGCATAGAGAAAATAGAAATTTTTAGGATCCCTCTTAGTACAATATTATAGATAGTATTAGGTCCCTACAATTTAATTTTCATAATTTTTCTAGAAGTTTTAATATTTTTAGGATATTATTTCTTAGGCTTAGTTTCATATAATCCCCATTAGTTTAGGCCATTAAAAAAAAAATAAAGTTCAATATAAAAAAAATAATAGCTTAGTTTAAGTTTAGTCATAGAATTTAATTTAGGCTTAGGCTAATTTAAATTTGATTTTTTTAAGATGAGTATTAGATTTGACTTAGTTTAGAACTTAGGCTTGAAGTTTCCTTTTCATTAGAACATAGAATAAATAAAAATAGATTTTTTTAATTCATGCCTCTAATGCATTTGTAGAATGTTATTTCTTATGTTTAATTTCATTGTTTTGCCTTATCATTTGGTTTCATAATTTGTATAGGATTCCTCATTGTTCTTAGAATCAACTTAACTTCATTAAGAAGTAAGTTGAATTCTAGTAGTTTCTAGTTTCTCATTAGGATTAGAAACCACACTAACCATTAGGACCACTTGTAAATATACAATGAAATTAGGATTGAGTCTTAGTCCCTTAGAGTTTTTCCTTTTCCAACTTGAGTCATTCTTTCTCTTCTCAAAAGAAAAGCAATAAAATACTTAATAAAAACCGAACAATCTTGTACGACACGAGACTTTGTTGCGGAGTGTTTATACGCGTCCTGTTTCGGGGCGAGGTGTAAATACTCACCGCGATGGATAGGTCTTAGTACAAGACCGTTCACAAACAAATTCAAAACACTTCTTTTAAAAGCCAAAAACAAATAACAAGCGACTATCCTGCGGGAACTTCTCTTCTCATCTCATTCACTCACAACGCGAACTAGCGGCGACTTGTCACACATGCAAGACGGTAAACGCACTCGTACCAGACGAGCCTGCAACACCTGAGCATAGACATACGCAGTTCCAGCATAAAAAAACACAAACAAATAGTTCCCGCCTTAGTTAGGCGAACTACGTCGACTCTGATCCTCATTATCCCGATGAGGTACGTAGGCAGCGGGGTAGGGCCCGTTCGAGCACATTCTTTATTTTCCCTACATTTCCCCTTTTGTTCTCATCCTCTTATTTCAGTTCCTTTCTCATTCCAGTTCCAGTTAGCGGTTTTATTCAGCAGCAATTTTTCTTCTCACCCTTTGAAACAAAACAAGCAAGCGTGGATCCCGTCGGGTACGACGGACGATCTGGGGTGCTAATACCTTCCTAGTTCGTAACTGACTCCCGAACTCAGATCTTTGGTTCGCAAGGCCTTGTACTTTCCTTCTTCCTCAGGTTTGTGCAACATTACCTTTCCCATTCTTTCGGGATAAAAATGTCTGGTTGGCGACTCTACCTTTTCCGCGCCACTTTCGCGTTTGTACTAGGATGAAAATCCCGGGAGCGACAGCTGGCGACTCTGCTGGGGACTAACCTGATTCTTCCGGTTTCCCTTGTAGAGTCAATCCTAGCGCCTGTTTAGTTTTGTTTCTTTGGGTGTATATTTGTTTGTTGTTGTGTGCTTTAGTTTAGCTTTACTTTTTTTATTTACAGTTTTATTTATAGCTTTACTTTATCGCATTTATTTATCGCTTTCAGTATTTTATTTTCCATGCATCATATTACACTGGACTGTCTGGCTGTGCTGGTTTTCATTTTTTCTGCGGGATGGGAGTTACTGTGAGATAAGCCAAATACCCGGCTTGAGTGCACCATAGGATTAGCGTGGACACATTGTGCTCGCATGGTTACATGATGAGTGGTGATGTGTTCCACACCCAGGTTGCGACTGTCTTGGGACTATTCTGTGTGGGGGTTCTTCCCCACTTCAGGGTACAACCTTGATAGTTATGTGCAGCTGGGGACCGATCATTGAGAACCTTAATGGAAACAACCCTCTCCAGTGATGACAGTGGCAGACCACATTTGTTGGCAAACCCACTCGCATCCGAGGGTCCATTGGGAACTCGCATAGGATGGCCTGGTTCTCTCATAGGAATTCAGTTAAAGCAAACTGTTCGTATGACGATAGTATTGTACCCTTCGGGATGAATGTACTATTGTTTCTCGATTCAGTGCTTGAAGCTGGAGACTTGTGAGGGATGCTTGTTTTTCCGGAATTCAGCTGAGGCCTCCCTGAGTAGTACATAATGCCAAACCGATTCCCTGATTTGGTCATGAGCCATTTCTCGGAAATGGTGAAAGTATTATTGCTATTCGGCTTTGAGAGTCCGTGATGTTGACCCGTAGTAGCACACCCGTGAGATTTGGGAGGGGTTTACAGGTTTGCAGGAACCCTATTACCTTCAACATACCCACTCTGCCTTTGGTTCAGTTTTGTGATCTGGATTTCTGTTCTTAAGTTATGGATCCCGGATCAGAGGGATGATTATTGTGACATCTGGATTTTGAGACCTTGCACCGACACCTGATTATATGATTGGCACATCACAGACACTTCACTGATCACATGCCTTGTCTTGCATAAACATCATATCATCATTAATCATTTGTGTTTCTTTTATTCTCAGGGTCTGCATTTATTCCCGGTTCCTGGCCATATTATTGCTTCAGAATGGAAGATGTCAAAAAGAGAACTGTGCACTACAAATTCTTCGATACCAAGATGGACCTGATAAACCAATTGGTGTCTCTGATTACCCCGGGTCATTTGGGTTACTTCAAGGAAAAGTATGGTGATATTCTGGATCTGGTATTCAACTTGGATAGTTCTCAGAGGAGTGCCATTCACACTTTGTTGCAGTATTATGATCCATGACTTAGGTGTTTCACATTTCATGACTTTCAGTTGGGTCCTTTGCTGGAAGAATATGCTGAGATTATGGGAGTTTCAATCAAGGATCAACTTCCTTTTAACTCGGAGATGACAAGACCTACTCACGATGACATTGCTAAGGCTCTTTATTTGAGCCCATCAGAGGTGACTTCTAATCTGGTTTCCACCAAAGCAGGAGTACTTGGTTTTCCCTTAGAGTTTCTGGTCAAGAGAGCTGAAGAATGTGCCGTCGAAAAGCAGTGGGATTCAGTTTGTGCCATCTTGGCGTTATCTGTGTATGGGATAGTTTTATTTGCCGATATGGACAAGTTTGTGGACATGAATGCTATTCATTTGTTTGTGTTGAAAAATCCGGTGCCCACCCTCTTAGGTGATCTGTATTATTCTGTGCATTACAAGAATGAGAAAAAGCGAGGAGGTCTTGTTAGATGTTGTGCTCCTTTATTCTACAAATGGGTTATGAGACACTTGCCTACTACTGAGAGTTTTACAGACCCTAATTCTACTTGGGCTCAGAAGCTGAGTACTTTGTCTGCTGGAGATATCAGGTGGTTTACTTTGAGGTTGAAAGGAAAGAATTTCATTACCAGTTGTGGTAATTACCCTAATGTGCCTTTGTTGGGAGTATCGGGAGGTATCAACTACAATCCCATCCTCTTAAGAAGACAGTTAGGGTATGCGCTCAAGGAGGTTCCTGATGAGTCTGAATTATTCCAAACCTTCTATTTTCCGGTAAAAGACAATCTTCCTTTGGTCCAAAAAGCTGCAGGTTCCTGGAAAGTGATCAAGAGAAAAGGTATAGCATGTCTGGGCAAGAGCAACAATCGAATGTTTCCTGAATTTGAAGCCTGGATAAAGAAGGAGGTTCAAGCGGCTCTAGTTCCTTTTTCTGTGCCAACTCCACCACCTGCTTCGGTACCTTTGGAGGAATATCAGAAGTTAGAAGCTTTGGTTAAGCAACTTAGGGTTGAAAATCAAGAGGCTCTTAATTCTTGTCAAAAGCTGATGATCCAGAACCGCCGATTAGAAGATAGAGCTGTACAAGCCGAGGAAATAGTCCGTCTTAAGCAGAAGGACTTTGAAGATAGAGAGCTCTACTTCCGAAAGAAAGGTTTAGCTGAGACTCACAAGACGGCCCAGCGCCGAAGAGAGAAGAAAGATCTTAGCGAAGCCAATGAAGCTGTTACGTTATGGCAGGAGAAATGGGACGAAAACTTGAAGAAACAAAAGGAGTTAGACGCCAAGCACAAGCAGGAAATTAAAAGTCTTCAAGATTCTTTAGATGGGCAGAAGGAACTCCTCAGGAAGGCTTATCACCAAGAGAAGGACCGTCTCCAGCGCGTAGCAGAAAGCCAGCAGGCACTGAAGGAAGCTCAAAAGGAGATTGAGGACTTAAAGTTGAAAGCTGATGTGAAAAGGTCGAAGGCCGAGTCGAGTCAGAGCAAGGAGAATGAGGCAGCATTCCTACAGCAGATCGAGGAGTTACACGCTTCTTCTGATACGAGGGACCTCCTCATTCAGAAGCTCATCCAGGAGCCCGATCATCCAGATGTAGTTCAGCTGTTCCAGAACGTCAAATGCCTTAGCTGGAGATTGAAAGATATAGAGTTCCCTAGGGTTTAATTTCATGTTATTGTACTCGGATTACCCACAGGCTTGCTGTGGGATTCCCTATATGTGATGTACTTTTGTTGTTATTGTGATTGGCACCCTTTGGGGACGTTGTATTTTCAAACTCCAGTTTATATGATTGATTTGTTCCGGATTTCTTGTTCGTTATTTGCACTGACACGGGGTAATGAGCACCAATTCTCCACAGCAGTCATTATACTTGAATATTACCTGGGTCTTCTTCCCAATTCTTATCTTCTTAATGCCAGGACCGGACACAGGAAAATACTCGGGAATAAAAGGAACACATTGCATTGCATACACATCATTTGCATTTTGTCTTTGTCTTTGCAGGTTTTTCTCCGAGATGTCTAATTTATCTGTGTTCACCAGGCAAAGATTGCGAGAGCCGCCAAGACCCGGTACCTTCGACAAAATATCCCTCATCGGTACGCGACCCGCAGCAATCAAAGAACAGCAATGGACGCCATGCAGACAGAACTCAATGAAGTCCGTACCAAGATGGCATAATTTATGACCCTGATGCAAGGGATGGCCCAGGGGCAGCAGGAGCTGAGAAATGCAATTCAAGGGTTAACTCCTCCTAACACTAATGCTCAGGCAACCACTTCCGGCGGACTAGGGGGTCCTCCCAACACTAACAACGGCCCAAGTGGACCTCATGTTCCAGATCCAGCTATGGCTACGTATGTTCCTGTGCACGACAGGTAGGAAGACCAATTCCAGTACTTCAATAATGATATGGGTTTCGGCGGTGATGGAAATCTCAATGACTTCTTGGTGCTTGCAGAGAAGGTCAAGGCCTTAGAGTGCAAAGACACTTTGGGGATTGACGTGTCAGATATGGGTTTAGTACCTGGGGTGGTCATTCCACACAAGTTCAGGCCACCAGCATTTGATAAATACAACGACAGCTCTTGCCCGAAAACTCACCTACAGGCCTTCTACAGGAAGATCGCGGCCCACACGCGAGATGAGAAACTCTGGATGTACTATTTCCAGGATAGCCTTTCTGGAGGGTCCTTGGAGTGGTACATGAAGTTGGAAAGGAGCTCTATTAGAAGCTGGAAGGATTTGGGAGAGGCCTTCCTCAGACAATATCAATACAACATTGACATGGCACCTAGCCGTACTCAGCTTCAAAGTTTGACATAGAGGAGCTCAGAGAGCTTCAAAGACTATGCACAGAGGTGGCGTGAGGTGGCCGCCCGAGTGCAACCACCTTTATTGGAAAGAGAGATGGTCGATATTTTCCTGAATACCCTCCCAGGGCATTTCATGGAAAGGTTGGCTGGTTGTTCCTCAAGTGGTTTCTCGGACATTATCTTGACTGGAGAAAGAATTGAAAGCTGGCTCAAACAGGGGAAAATTCAGAATGGAAGCGCTTCGGTGTCTGGCATCAAGAAACCCTTTGTGAAAAGGAGGGAAGGAGAAACAGGTGCAATATACGCACAGAGGGGAATGATGCACCAAGGATATTATCAGCAAGTGGCCCCTGTCACTATTTCAACTCCTCCAGTTCAACAGCAGGTCCAGCCTCCACAGCCGCAACGCTCATAGGGGTATCAGCCAAGACCCCCTCGTCCGTACTACTCTCAGAGGATGAAGGATAGACATATTGAAGCTCCACCAATGTCTTACTCCCAGCTCTTGAAGAATCTCCTACAACTTCAAATGATTCAGCTCCGGACCTTGCAACCTCCGAAGCCAGGCCAAATTCCTGAAGGTTATGACTTAAATGCTAGGTGCGAGTTTCATTCTGGAGCTCCCGGCCATAGTACTGAGAATTGTAAGGCATTGAAGCATGTTTTTCAGGACTTGTTGGATTCTAAAGCGATCAATTTCGCTCCCTCTCCTAATGTGCTGCAAAATCCCATGCCTCCTCACAGGGGCACGGTTGGTGCAATTGGTGAAGGGGAGAACTTGAATTTGGTGGATGATGTGGATGACTTGCAGACTTCATTGGTTGCTATCAAGGTTTGCTTGTTGAAGAAAGGCATTTTCCCTGGATGCGAGGAGGATTGTTCAGAATGTACTGAAGCTATCAACGGTTGTAAACGATTGAAGGCCGGAATCCAAGGTATGATTGATGAAGGAGTGCTGCAATTTGACAAGATCATAAAAGAAAGTGAAGTCTCCACAGTGACTATCTTTTATGATCCATCCCAAGTTCCTTCGCGTGCCAGAGCGTCACCAATAACTATTACCACTGCTGGACCCATAATGTACCAAAGTGACAGAGCTGTTCCTTGGAATTATGGTGGCGAAGTGTACTGCAACGGCCAGAGGCAAGAGTTGGCCACGACTAGTATAACCCCAGCTCAAGTAGAAAATGTTGGAGTAGGGGGTTTTACTCGAAGTGGAAGATTGTTTGCACCGGATGCACTGAGAAACAATGTGATACCACCTAGAGATACTGTCGAAGCCCAAGCTAGAGCCAGAGGGAAGCAACCAGTAGTGGTCAATGATCCAACTCCATCAACTGATCCAGACCTCACCTTTGATAAAGAAGCCGAAGAATTCCTGAGGATCATCAAGAAGAGTGATTACAAGATTGTGGACCATCTGCAACAGACGCCGTCAAAGATCTCCATCTTGTCCTTGCTTATGTGTTCCGACTCTCACAGGAAAGCTCTCCTGAATATTCTGAACAAGGCATACGTGCCTCAGGATATTTCTGTAAACCAGTTAGAAACGGTGGTGTCCAGCGTTAATGCCAGTCATGGATTGGGTTTCACAGACTTGGATTTGACTTCTGATGGGCGTGCTCATAATCGAGCATTGCATATCTCTCTAGAGTGTAAGGGTGCAGTACTCTCCCACGTGCTGGTAGATACTGGATCATCTCTGAACGTCTTGCCTAAGAAAGCATTGATGAAGCTGGACTATGATGGAGTGGTGCTAAAGCCCAGTGATCTAGTAGTTCGAGCATTTGATGGATCAAGAAGATCGGTGTTTGGAGAGGTGGAGTTACCTATCAAGGTAGGTCCACAAGTCTTCAATACCACGTTTTACGTGATGGATATCCAGCCGGCATATAGTTGTTTACTTGGAAGACCCTGGATACATTCGGCAGGAGCGGTATCTTCTACACTCCATCAGAAGCTAAAGTTTGCATGGGAGGGTCAGATTGTGACTGTCAGTGGGGAAGAAGATATCTTCGTTAGTCATCTCGCTTCGTTCAAATATGTGGAGATGGATGGCGAAATAGTCGAAACCCCATGTCAAGCTTTTGAGCCTTTGAAGTCTGAGCAAGCATCCGCCGTAGCAACTTCTCCTGCAGTACCGAAGAAATGGGTTTCCATAGCCTCTTATAAACAAGCGCTTGAATTAGTAGAATCCGGAATACGAGAAGGCTGGGGCAGTCCAGTCGAAGTGCCAGAGAAGAAAGACATGTTCGGGATTGGCTATCACCCTGGAAGATCTTCGTCTGAAACAAGTGCAAAAGGTTGTCAGAGCCCGGTCACTTTCACAAGCGCGGGAGTGGTAGACTACGGGAACATCAGTGCAATACAAGATGACGCTGTCGATAGTGATTGTGACCTAGATGAATGGATCAGGCCTGCCGCTCCAGGAACTCAGCTTAGCAACTGGACGTCAGAAAGGCTCATTTCGGTCACCTCTTTCGAAGAGTAATGATGTTTTGTTTCTATTTTTCCTGTATTAAAGCACTATGTCTGGCCCGAGGCATAGTGGCTCTTTGTAAGGGTTCATTTGTTCATTAACACAATCATAAATAAAATTGACGTTTCACATTCATTCATGTTGTTCTCTGTCTTTCATTTTTTTACTTTTGTTTTTCAAAAAGAAAGAAAAGTTTTAAAATGGCAATGTTTCTCATTTTCTCAAGTTGTTGCTAAAGCCTTGCATGAATCATCATTCATGCAGGTGCTCGTCACCGGATCTTATCAATGACGACCCTGTTATGGCTAAGTATGACTTCGACAATCCAATTTATCAAGCCGATGAGGAAGGTGAAGAGGATTACGATTTACCCGAAGAGTTGGCCAGACTGCTTAAACAGGAGGAGAAGATGATTCAGCCGCACGAAGAAGATGTTGAAGTGATAAACCTGGGTACTGAAGAAGACAAGAAAGAAGTCAAGATCGGAGCTGCATTAGAAGAATCTGTCAAGACTCGTTTGATGGCTATGCTTCGAGAATACGTTGACGTCTTCGCATGGTCCTACCAAGATATGCCTGGTTTAGACACTGACATTGTGGTCCACAAGCTACCTCTCAGAGAAGGTTGTCCTCCGGTAAAGCAGAAGTTGAGGCGCACGCGTCCAGACATGGCAATTAAAATAAAAGAGGAAGTGCAAAAGCAGTTTGATGCTGGCTTCTTGGCCGTGACCAGTTATCCTCCGTGGGTTGCTAACATCGTGCCAGTTCCCAAGAAAGATGGCAAAGTCAGAATGTATGTGGACTACAGGGATTTGAATAGGGCTAGCCCCAAAGACGATTTCCCTCTACCTCACATAGATGTACTTGTCGATAATACTGCTCAGTTCTCCGTGTTCTCTTTCATGGACGGATTCTCAGGCTATAATCAAATCAAGATGGCTCCCGAGGATATGGAAAAGACAACTTTCATCACTCCTTGGGGCACTTTTTGTTATAAGGTCATGCCATTTGGTTTAAAGAATGCAGGAGCTACCTATCAACGGGCAATGGTGACGTTGTTTCACGACATGATCCATCATGAAATTGAGGTTTATGTTGATGACATGATAGCAAAATCCCAGACAGAGGAGGAGCACTTGGTCAACCTAGCAAAATTGTTTGATAGGCTTCGAAAGTTCAGACTGAGGTTAAATCCGAATAAGTGTACTTTCGGGGTTCGTTCTGGCAAGTTACTCGGCTTCATTGTTAGTGAACGAGGAATTGAGGTTGATCCAGCCAAGGTGAAAGCTATCCAGGAAATGCCTGAGCCGAAGACTGAAAAGCAAGTGCGTGGCTTCTTGGGGAGACTAAACTACATTGCACGGTTTATTTCTCACCTGACGGCTACGTGCGAGCCCATCTTTAAGCTTCTGAGGAAGAACCAGACCATTAAATGGAACGAAGACTGCCAGCAAGCCTTCGACCGCATCAAAAAATACTTGTTAGAACCACCAATTCTTATGCCTCCAGTGCCAGGAAGACCTCTGATTATGTATCTTACTGTGCTTGAAGGATCGATGGGATGTGTACTGGGTCAGCAGGACGAGTCTGGTCGAAAAGAGCACACCATTTATTACCTTAGCAAAAAGTTTACCGATTGTGAGACACGATACTCACTACTCGAGAAAACTTGCTGCGCTTTGGCATGGGCTGCTCGCCGACTAAGACAGTACATGCTGACTCACACTACTCTCCTAATTTCCAAGATGGATCCTGTGAAATACATATTTGAGAAGCCGGCTTTGACAGGAAGAGTGGCCCGTTGGCAGATGATACTCACGGAGTACGACATACAATACACTTCGCAAAAAGCTATCAAGGGGAGTGTGTTGTCAGAATACTTGGCCCAGCAGCCGATTGATGATTATCAACCCATGAGGTTTAAGTTTCCGGATGAGGACATCATGTTCCTCAAGTCGAAAGACTACGAAGAACCACTTCCGGAGGAGGGGCCTGACCCCGAATCCAAATGGAAGTTGATGTTTGACGGAGCTGTAAACATGAATAGGAGTGGAGTAGGTGCTGTTATTATCTCGCCAGAAGGAGTCCACACACCTCTCGCCGCTCGGTTGACCTTCGAGTGCACTAACAACGAGGCAGAGTATGAAGCTTGCATCATGGGGATCGAAGAGGCAATAGACTTGCGAGTCAAGAACCTTGAGATCTTCGGAGATTCTGCTTTGGTGGTAAATCAAGTCAATGGCAAATGGCTAGTTCATCAAGCTCGTTTGATTCCTTACCGAGATTACGTCAGGAGGCTGTTAACTTTCTTTACCAAAGTAAAGCTGAGCTATGTTCCTAGAGACGAAAACCAGTTCGCCGATGCTCTCGCAACTTTGTCATCCATGATTAAAGTTTGTCGAGAAAATTTCGTGCCTCGAATTTCGATCTCCCGGCTTGAAAGACCCGCTTATGTCTTTGCAGTTGGTGATGGTGAAGATAACAAGCCTTGGTACCACGACATCAGGCAATTCCTGAAGGCTCAAGAATACCCGACTGGGGCATCTAGTAAGGATAAAAAGACCCTTAGAAGACTGGCAGGAGGTTTCTTCTTGAATCAAGATGGTGTGTTGTACAAACGGAACTTTGACATGGTGCTGCTCAGATGTGTGGACAGACATGAGGCAGACCTGTTAATGCAGGAGGTTCACGAAGGCTCCTTTGGTACCTATGCTGGAGGACATGCCATGGCCAAGAAATTATTGAGATCGGGATACTATTGGATTACCATGGAATCTGATTGTTGTAAATACTCCCGCAAATGCCATAAGTGTCAAATTTATGCCGACAAGGTCCATGTGCCTCCGAATCCGTTGAGTGTCATGTCTTCACCGTGGCCATTCGCTATGTGGGGCATCGATATGATTGGCAAGATTGAGCCAACAACTTCTAATGGGCATCGCTTCATCCTAGTTGCTATTGATTATTTCACGAAGTGGGTTGAAGCAGCTTCCTATACCAATGTCACTAAACAAGTGGTCGCTCGATTTATTAAGCGGGACATCATCTGCCGGTATGGAGTCCCTGAAAGAATCATTACCGATAATGGTTCTAATCTCAACAACAAGATGATGGCTGACTTGTGTCGAGATTTCAAAATAGAACACCACAACTCTTCTCCATATCGTCCGAAGATGAATGGCGCCGTCGAGGCAGCAAATAAAAACATCAAGAAGATTGTGCAGAAGATGGTTGTGACATACAAAGACTGGCACGAGATGTTACCATTCGCGTTGCATGGGTATAGAACATCCGTACGCACTTCAACTGGGGCAACTCCATTCTCATTGGTGTATGGTATGGAGGCAGTTCTACCAGTCGAAGTGGAAATCCCTTCATTGAGGCTGATGATGGATATCAAGCTAGATGAAGCTGAGTGGCTCCGATCCAGGTATAATCAATTGAGCCTCATTGAAGAGAAGCGTCTAGCAGCTGTATGCCATGGACAGTTGTATCAGCGACGAATGAAGCAAGCTTTTGACAAGAAGGTGCGACCACAGAGGTACATGCCAGGAGATTTAGTGTTGAAAAGGATTCTTCCTCCTCTCAACGATCACAGGGGCAAATGGACACCCAACTATGAAGGACCGTTCGTGGTTAAAAAGGTTTTCTCAGGCGGAGCCTTAATGTTGACAACCATGGACGGAGAAGACTTTCCATCCCCTGTCAACGCAGACGCAGTAAGAAAATACTTCGTGTAAAAAGGACCCGCTGGATAAAAACAGAATAAAGATCCAGGCAAAAATGGGCATCCCGGCGAGCCAAAAACAGAATAAAAGGCTCGGGCAAAAGTTAGGGAAATCTAAAAAAAAATGTACACCCGCTGAGTTGAAAAGCCACATCGGACAACTCAGGCAAAAAAGGGTATCCCGGTGGATCGAAAACCTGAAAGGGCGATCCACGCAAAAGAGGGATTAACACGAACAACTACGATCTGCGAGATCCATGACCTACCTACAGTTGAGGCTATCCTAAGGGTTGAAGATCAGTTCACTTACCTTTTCTCAAGAGGCAGAGCGAGCAGAGCGTCTTGAAGACATACGAGTCATAACTGGGTTGAGATTTGATGAGACTCACTTCTCACATTGCCAATAGGATAGTTTGTTTTTCTTTTAGTTGTTCCCTCATTCCAGGGAACTGCTTCCTTTGTATTGCCTATTCAGGGCCACCTTTCTAAATCAATAAGAATTCAACTTCAGTCAATTGACTATTTTTCTTTTTTGTTTTTACTTTTTCATCTAGCATTGATTGATTGTGAAAACGTCTAGCAAATAGTAACTTGCATTGAGTTATGAACATTTGAATGCTTTCTAACTCGTGCAGGAGAATAGAAACATTTAATACAACTCTGAAAAGGTGTTGAGATACCTACACAATGATTCATGCTATGAGCCTGGGGCAAGTAGGTCCCAAACTAATTCTCTATGTTGCAGGTACTATCGATTGTGTTCATGCAGGTACAGGTACTGGTGTTGCTAACAAAGCCAACAACTATTATCCAGGATGGGCATTCCTTTTTGTTTGAACAGAAACAAGTATCTCCCAGGGTGTTTCCAATCATCCCCAGCCATGTGCAAGTTGAAATTTCACCCAACAAGATAGCAGAGAGTGGGTGTCGTCCCCAAGCAGAAGTCTCCTTTCAGACAGGGGCAATTCTTAACAGTATAAGGAGTGTTTGCCTCCCCAGCAGTTGCTTCCTCAGCAGCGTCATGCCTTTGGTTCCCAGCCAAGCCAGGGAAGTCCTCACTTCCCCATCAGAGTTCAAGAAGGGTCCGCCTCCAGCAAGGTCTTGGCGCTCCAATCTCAAAGACCAATTTATTTTTGGCAGTGGCGGCTATTCAGAGCCAGTGAATTATTAACAACTTTCCCCGCAGAGTTGTTTCCTCCTCATCAGAACAAACCAGATCAATGCAGTGATCATCGTTTCTCCCCAGCCAAGCTATCTGGGATACCTGCAGTCTCCCTATCAGGAGATCTCTCTGCATTTGCATACGCATAATCATCATTACATTTGCATCTTCCAAAGCGTAGCATTTCCATCGTCATGGAACATTACGCCATAAATTCAAACATATGCATACCAGCATGGGCCAGTTTTGAGGTATATTACATAAGACCCGTTACATCTCCAATCAGATTGAAATGTTACCCACAGAATGCAACTTCGTTTCCCAGGGTGGTTACTTCTACCACGTCTTGTTCTTATCCCCAGTTGAGTATTGTTTCAGTACAACAATCTCATTTCCTCGTGTCTCCGTTTCAGTACAACGGTCACGTCTTGGGCTCTCGTTTAAGTACAACGATCCCATTTCATTCGAGTCTCCATTTAAGTACAATGGTCTCGTCTTTGAGTCTTGTTTCAGTACAACAGTCTCAACTTTTTTTTTTCGCGTCTCCGTTTCAGTACAACGGTCACGTCTTGGGCTCTCGTTTAAGTACAACGATCCCGTTCCTTTCGAGTCTCCATTTAAGTACAATGGTCTCGTCTTTGAGTCTTGTTTCAGTACAACAGTCTCATTCTTTCGCGTTTCCGTTTCAGTACAACGGTTGCGTCTCAGGTTATCATTTAAGTACAATGATCCTGTTTGCTTGGGCTCTCGTTTAAGTACAACGATCTCATCTCATTCGAGTCTCCATTTAAGTACAATGGTCTCGTATTTGAGTCTTGTTTCAGTACAACAGTCTCATTATTTCGCGTCTCCGTTTAAGTACAACGGTCGCGTCTCAGGTTATCATTTAAGTACAATGATCCTGTTTGCTCGGGCTCTCGTTTAAGTACAACGATCCCGTTCCTTTCGAGTCTCCATTTAAGTACAATGGTCTCGTCGTTGAGTATTGTTTCCGTACAACAATCTCATTTCCTCGTGTCTCCGTTTCAGTACAACGGTCACGTTTCGGGTTATCATTTAAGTACAATGATCCCGTTCCATCTTGACCGATTTTCTTCTTGTGTTTGGTTATCAGTCGAGGCTGGTATACCTTTGCGTCTCCATTCGAGGATGGTTTCGTATTAGATCCGAGGATCTTTTGAGTTGTCATTTGAGGATGGCAATCTTCCCAGCATATTTCCACCTGGTTCTATTTTCGCTACCTATTCAGAGGTCAAAACAAAACAAAACAATACATAAATGAATAAATGGGCAGATGGCATTCCCATTGCCCTCAATGTGCAAATTTTCAGGTTTCATTTGAGTATTCAATCACTCCACGCCTTGAACATATAAAAGCCGTTGCAATTATTTGTTCAGGCTTGCAGATGATTGAATAGGGGCAGCTGTAATACCTCAAAATTTGCCCTCATATTTATTCCTTCTATTGGCTCGGGGTTCATATTCATCTGCATTTCTCCATTAAATCATAATACCCATACTCATACATTTAGTTGTTTCCTAAGGCATGTGATTAAGGCCACACGAGATTAGGGTTTCGTACCCTACCTGTATATATCAGGGACTGAACTTGCGGATAATATTTACTGGGGCGTCTAGCCTGTTATCGAGGGGTTCAATCAGATTTGCTTTGAATAAGAGTGTGGGTTTTTCTTAGCATCTCAAGTTCTATCCGTTATCATTGAATATCTCAAGGAAAATTTGGAGTCCTTGTTCATGATTTTGATTTGAAGGGAACTTCATCAACGGAGGTCCATTGTATCAAAGATTGGTTTAGATCCATTTGGTCACAGAATAATAATTCGAGGTTGTGCGAAGTTTAGTATGGCCTCAAAGTTCCTAGGAGTGGATATCCATTTCAAAATCAAAAGGTCATTTTTGGGGTCCGGTTCTCTCCTATTTTCGAACCAATTTTTGATTGTTAATCCACATTAAGATAGTAGTCAAGTCCCAAAGCCGTGTTCTAAGATCTAGATCCAATGCCAATTTTAGATTATTATTTTGGTCCATATCTTTTCTTTCCGTTTTTAAAGCCCATTTATGGAAATGATGCCCATCACCCTATACCAAAAGAAAAATGCAGCCATGGATATGTTTATTTCATCATAAAAATATATAAAGAAACAGTCACAAGTTGATTCCACAAAGAAAGTTCAGTCATAACCAAAATTGAAAAAAAGTATTTACAAAAGGAAATTATGGCAGAAATTAAAAGAGGATTATCTTGAGATTTCCAATAGAATTGGAAGAGGTCATTCTGCTGTCAAAACAGCTACAACAAAAAATTAAATTCAGTTACATTTTATTGACAAAATTACAAAAAAATAACAGAGAAAAAATGCAATTACACCAGAAAAATTCAGGAAAATCAGTTACAAATGTAACTGATATATATAAGAAGCAGAAAGTATGCAACAGAAAAAAAGAAACTCTCCAAAATCTTCATCTCCAACCAGTCCCAAAATCTTCATCTTCAACCAGGATTCTCTCATTTCTTCATCACCAATTCACTCTTCAATCATCTTCATCACTTGCATCCACATCAACACAAATGATGCCTACATTGCATCAAAAATTTCAATGTAAGAACAAAAGATTTACAGCAGAAGAAGAAGAAGAAAGTTTTGAGACACTGCATCACACAATTCACAATTCAGAAGGAGAAGAAATTCGCGTCATAAAAACAACGCAGAACCGCATCAGTGAGAATACAAGAGAGGATCAAAATGATTTACCTGAATATTTTTATTGATCCAAGACCTCCTTCATCTTCTTTAATCCTCAATCATCAATAGCACTCTGATATCTTCGTATGAATATCGTCACCAACCCTTATGTCTTCAATTGATCTCCCTGGATTTCATCAACATGTAGTCTGAGTCTTCGCAAGCTTCAATCAAATCATCGTCAAAAAATTCGCCAAGACCTGCCACAAGCATATTTATCATCAATCTCACAGGAACAACAACAATAAACACAGTTTCGCAAAGAAAATAAACAGAGAAGAAGAACCTTCAAGATCCTTCTCAATCATCAACAATTCATTCTCAGAAACCGCAGCAAATCCTCATCAAGAGCCTACATCACCAAGATTTAACGTCGACACGAAGGATTTCATTCAACTCCGCAACCGGCATTCATCAGCATCTCACCTAATCACGACAACAACGCAGGATTTACCTTCAATAATCAACAATAATTCAAGCACAATCAAAAGAACACAGAAGTGGAAGAAGCCAAGATGTAAGAATATGACAAGAGCTCAAATCCAAAGGGAACTCGCAGAATCGAAATGGCATTGTGCAGAAATAAGAACAACGGAACTGAACTTACCAAGATAATCACGTCTTCGTCAACAATATGCAGCTTCAAGAACCTTCTCAAGCATTCAATCATCATGGCCGCGGCTCTTCCACGAGTCCTTTTAGGCTCTCATCATCTTTTGGATTCTTATTCGAAAGATTATCCATCATCGATGCAACATCAGAGACCCCTTCATATTTAAGCAATAACCTGCACACAAAAGCAATTTTTCAGAAGCAAAAAAAAGAAATTCAAAAAGGGATCAGTTACTATCCTAATTATTAAACAATTAACAAAAATCTAAAACTACCAACTGAAAGTTCTAACAAAAACTCATAGTAGAATGGATAACAAAATTTCATTTAACAGTTCAAAACAGAAAAACAGTGTCAAGGATAACTGAATTGTAACAAACTCATAACAACTGAGTAACTGAATGGTAACTGATTATTACCTGAAGTTTCCAGAATCATCTTCAATTCTCCTATAAATCAGAGGCATCACTCTCTATCAGTTCTTCTTGACACAACTTCACAAATTCTTCACCATTTTTCACCCATTCTTCACCATTTTTTCTTTCTCTTCCACTCTTCATCTTCATCTCTCAACCTTTCCCTGCAACTATTCTCCCTCAACCATTCTTCCTCCACAATTTCTCAGGACCCTTCATCCAATTCTCCCTCACATCTTCACAACCTCTTCTCCTACCTCAACTGGCCGATACGGTTAATCTCAATTCTTCCCCATAACCTTTGCCCGTACCATTCAGCTTCTCCAGCTTCCATCCTTCCATTATCTTCAGCATCCCGGTGAGATAATTCGGCTTATGAGAAGCAAGATAACAGGAACCGCATCAACAATTCATCACTGCAACAAAACGATTCAGAATCATAGGAATTTTAATGGCAGAACTTATCAAAGAATAGAAGAAAAGGATTGAAGTCGATTTCGTACCATTGCACTTTCGTTGGCCTCTTTGCAGAATCATCGTCATTTCCATCGCCACCATCATCAAAGTAAATTCTTGCAAGAACGCCACAATGACCACAGATTAGAACGGAAGAATCAAGGCTGAAAAGAGAAAGGGGAGGAATAATTTCAAGTCTCATACCTGTATTCATCGCCATCACCACCGCACCTCCGAAGGTTTAGGCTCGAATTCGATAAATCCATTATGTTCGTGAATCGTCAACAGACACAGAGCTAACGTCGCCCGTTGCTACTCCGATCTTTCGATAAACCTCTATCGCGCAAATTTCGGTACGATCCTCTTTCGCTTCTCAAGGTACGCGTATCTTGCAGTCTCTGAGTTTTGTTGTTTACACCGAGTCAAGTTTCATGGCGGCGGTCTTGGATTATATTAGGAATGAATGATTCTTTTGAGGTTAAGGGTTCAATTCGGAGTTGAGAAGGAATAATGTTAGGTTAGGGTTACGGCTTCCGAATTAGGGGTTTGAAAGGGTATTAGGAGATGGAAGGGGATGTTGATGGTGGTGATGTATTCGGCGGCGGCTGGGAAGAGAGAAGAAGACATGAGGGAGGAGAGGATTGGCGGCGGCGGGGTCAAGAGGAAGAAGAAGAGATTAGGTTTAGGGTTTCAGTTATTTTTCTTTGTTTATAAGGATTATAATTAAATGAATAATGAAAATAATTAATTTAATTTAATGTTATGAATTAAATCACTAATCCATCATTAATCTGTTTTCATTTTCGTTTAATCAACCCACCATTATACTAATTAGTCCCTCATTAATCTCATTTAAGTTAATTCTCCTTTAAGAAAACTAAAAATGAAGATTGGGCCCAGTTCTGCTATCTGCACCACCCGTCTATGGCCTATAGTAGAAAACAAACTAAAAATTCTCCTTTCAGCACCTCCCAAGCAAGCCTGCGAAATGGGCCTAATTATTATTTCTATTCTCATCCCCATCTAGAGCCCAAATGCGAAAACAATATAAAAAAACTGATGTTCACACCCCCTCTCAACTCCCTGCGCATGGGCTTTTCCATTTTTTGCTGTTTACACTCCCCTCTTAGGCCCAATATAGAAAATAAACCCAAAAAAGTTATTTAATCCACCTCCCTTTCAGTTTATTTTAGAAATTTATTTTGTTTTAATTATAGTTTAGAAATAATTCAATAAAAAATAATAAAAAGCATTATAAAATTCCCCAAAAATTCCAGTAGTTAAATAAGTCAATTTAGAAATTTGTGATATTTTTATTTTCTGAAATTTGGTTATTCTTGATTTAATTCTGAATTTTTCTATTAATTAGCTTTTATTGGATTTCTTTTAATTATGCTGGATTTTGTTCATTTTATTTTTATGACTTCCAGCAACTTTTTTGAGCCATTCTTTTTTCTGTAATTAGAGGACTCATAATAGTTCTTAGGGTATTTTTAGTGGATTTTTTAGGGCATTTTATCCCATGTTTTAGTAGCTTAATCCTTAAGAATTAATGGTTAATCTTTAGGTAGAAACAATTAATTTTTAGGCATAGAAAAAATAGAAATTTTTAGGATCCCTCTTAGTACAATATTATAGATAGTATTAGGTCCCTAAAATTTAATTTTCATAATTTTTCTAGAAGTTTTAATATTTTTAGGATATTATTTCTTAGGCTTAGTTTCATATAATCCCCATTAGTTTAGGCCATTAAAAAAATATAAAGTTCAATATAAAAAAATAATAGCTTAGTTTAAGTTTAGTCATAGAATTTAATTTAGGCTTAGGCTAATTTAAATTTGATTTTTTTAAGATGAGTATTAGATTTGACTTAGTTTAGAACTTAGGCTTGAAGTTTCCTTTTCATTAGAACATAGAATAAATAAAAATAGATTTTTTTAATTCATGCCTCTAATGCATTTGTAGAATGTTATTTCTTATGTTTAATTTCATTGTTTTGCCTTATCATTTGGTTTCACAATTTGTATAGGATTCCCCATTGTTCTTAGAATCAACTTAACTTCATTAAGAAGTAAGTTGAATTCTAGTAGTTTCTAGTTTCTCATTAGGATTAGAAACCACACTAACCATTAGGACCACTTGTAAATATACAATGAAATTAGGATTGAGTCTTAGTCCCTTAGAGTTTTTCCTTTTCCAACTTGAGTCATTCTTTCTCTTCTCAAAAGAAAAGCAATAAAATACTTAATAAAAACCGAACAATCTTGTACGACACGAGACTTTGTTGCGGAGTGTTTATACGCGTCCTATTTCGGGGCGAGGTGTAAATACTCACCGCGATGGATAGGTCTTAGTACAAGACCATTCACAAACAAATTCAAAACACTTCTTTTAAAAGCCAAAAACAAATAACAAGCGACTATCCTGCGGGAACTTCTCTTCTCATCTTATTCACTCACAACGCGAACTAGCGGCGACTTGTCACACATGCAAGACGGTAAACGCACTCGTACCAGACGAGCCTGCAACACCTGAGCATAGACATACGCAGTTCCAGCATAAAAAATACAAACAAATAGTTCCCGCCTTAGTTAGGCGAACTACGTCGACTCTGATCCTCATTATCCCGATGAGGTACGTAGGCAGCGGGGTAGGGCCCGTTCGAGCACATTCTTTATTTTCCCTACATTTCCCCTTTTATTCTCATCCTCTTATTTCAGTTCCTTTCTCATTCCAGTTCCAGTTAGCGGTTTTATTCAGCAGCAATTTTTCTTCTCACCCTTTGAAACAAAACAAGCAAGCGTGGATCCCGTCGGGTACGACGGACGATCTGGGGTGCTAATACCTTCCCAGTTCGTAACTAACTCCCGAACTCAGATCTTTGGTTCGCAAGGCCTTGTCCTTTCCTTCTTCCTCAGGTTTGTGCAACATTACCTTTCCCATTCTTTCGGGATAAAAATGTCTGGCTGGCGACTCTACCTTTTCCGCGCCACTTTCGCGTTTGTACTAGGATGAAAATCCCGAGAGCGACAGATAGCAGCATGATCTGTGTAAACAATTATTTTTGCTCCTACTAGGTAAGAACGGAATTTGTCAAGCGCAAAGACAACTGCTAACAATTCTTTTTCAATAGTGGCGTAGTTCATCTGAGCAGAATCTAAGGTTCTACTGGCATAGTAAATCGCATGAAGTTTCTTTTCCTTCCTCTGGCCTAGAACTGCACCTACAGCATAGTCACTCGCATCGCACATGATTTCGAAAGGTAATCTCAAGTCAGGGGGTTGCATGATTGGTGCGGTGATGAGGGCTGTTTTTAGAGTTTCGAATGCTTTAAGACAATCTTCGATGAATAGAACTCATCATCTTTCATTAATAAACTAGCGTGTCCTAAAAAGCTTCGTATTTCTCGAACGGTTTTAGGGGGTTGAAGATCTTTTATGACTTCTATCTTAGCTTTATCAACTTCAATTCCCTTGTCGGATATTACGTGACCTAATACGATTCCTTCTCTGACCATAAAATGACATTTCTCCCAGTTAAGCACGAGGTTTACTTTTACACATCTTTCTAACACCATTTCTAAGTTTGATAGGCATCCTTCAAAACTTTGCCCGCATACAGAGAAGTCGTCCATGAACACTTCCATGATGTTGTCTATAAAATCTGCGAAGATTGACATCATACATCTTTGAAAGGTTGCAGGAGCGTTGCATAATCCAAAGGGCATTCGTCTATAAGCGAACGTTCCATATGGGCATGTGAATGTAGTCTTCTCTTGATCATCTGGATGGATAGGGATTTGGAAAAATCTTGAGTAACCGTCAAGATAACAGAAGTATGAATGCTTGGCTAATCGTTCTAACATTTGATCTATAAAGGGTAGTGGGAAATGATCTTTTCGAGTGGCTTTGTTTAGTTTACGGTAATCGATGCACACTCTATGTCCCGTCACTACTCTTTGCGATATCGATTCGCCTTGAGCGTTTTTCACAACAGTGATACCTCCTTTCTTTGGCACTACATGTACTGGACTAACCCATTCACTATCAGAGATTGGATATATTATTCCGGCATCAAGTAGTTTCTTAACTTCTTCTTTCACTACAGTGCTAAGGATTGGGTTAATTCTTCTTTGAGATTCTCTGGAGGTTCTGCAATCTTCTTCTAGCAGAATACGATGCATACAGACTGAAGGGCATATTCCTTTGAGATCAGATATGTTATATCCTAATGCAGTTGGATATTTCTTCAAGACATCTAAAAGTTTCTTTGTTTCGATAGTTCCTAAGCTGGAATTTATTATAACTGGTCTTTTACATTCAATGTCTAAGAATTCGTACCTTAGGTTATGAGGTAAAGTTTTTAATCCTAATGTAGGTTTATCTTTACTTGGCATGGGATCCGGTGTAAGTGCTAAACTTTCGCTTAGACTATCGTCTTGATACGGTGCACGCCAATTATCATCTTCGAAAATCGGAGGGATTTGAATTTTCATTATTTCAGAATAGGTAGTCTCTTTCAGTTCCATTTCTCTTAAACATTCGTCAATTACGTCCAATAGATAGCATGTATCCTCTATAGCTGGTGATTGTAAGAATTGTGTTAAAATAAATTCAACTTTCTCTTCACCTACTTCAAAGGTTAGCTTTCCTCTTTTTACGTCTATTATAGCTCCGGCGGTAGCTAAGAATGGTCTTCCTAGTATGATAGGTGTAGTGGAGTCTTCAGAGATGTCCATGATTATAAAATCAGTAGGGATGTAGAATTGTCCTATACGTACTGGGACGTTTTCTAGTATGCCTACATGATATTTAACAGAGCGATCGGCTAGTTGAACAGACATTTTAGTTGGTCTTAGGTCTCCCATGTCTAGCCTTTTGCAAATCGTTAAGGGCATAACACTGATACTGGCTCCTAAATCGCATAGAGCTTTGTCAATGACGAATTTTCCTATTACACAGGGTATAGAGAAACTTCCTGGATCTTTTAGCTTAGGAGGCATATTATTCTGAATTATGGCGCTACACTCAGCAGTAAGTGTAACTGTTCCGTTATCCTCTATCTTTTTCTT
The DNA here is from genome assembly GCA_963966055.1 of Lathyrus aphaca. Classification (NCBI taxonomy): domain Eukaryota; kingdom Viridiplantae; phylum Streptophyta; class Magnoliopsida; order Fabales; family Fabaceae; genus Lathyrus; species Lathyrus aphaca. Next base: position 640,338,252 of record OZ014520.1, on the reverse strand, counting down.
ATTAGATAAGATTTCTTTTAAAAACTTAGCATACGAGGGTATTTGAATGATTGCTTCTGTAAATGGAATGGTAATATTCAACTGTTTCAGAAGTTCGACAAATTTCTTAAATTGACCCGTCGTCTTGGAATTGGTTAATCTCTGAGGGTACGAAATTGGTGGTTTATAGGCTGGTGGAGGCACATAAGGCTTTTCTTTCTCCACTGCCTCTCGATTATCATCTTCCTTTTCTTCTGGATCATTCACCACTTCAGTCGGTTTATCCAGTTTTTGGTACATGGCTGGATTGTCAAGTCTTGGATCGGTAGGTCCGTCAAGTTCCTTGCCACTTCTTAATATTACGGCATTGGCATGTCCTTTCGGATTAGGTTGAGGTTGTCCAGGGAATACTCCAGCTGGTGCAGCAGTAGGTGCTTGTTGTTGAGCTACTTGTGAAATCTGAGTTTCAAGCATTTTGTTATGTGTAGCTAATGTATCTACTTTGCTCACTAATTGCTTAATCTGCTCACTAGTGTGAATGTTTTGGTTTAAGAAGTCCTTATTTGTTTGAGATTGGTTAGCTATAAAGTTCTCCATCATCAACTCAAGGTTCGATTTTCTAGGGACATTAGGAGCAGTCTTTTGATATCCTGGTGGTGTAGCTGGTGCTTGACCTGGTGCATATAAAGCATTGTTATTCTTATAGGAGAAGTTCGGATGATTCTTCCAACCTGGGTTGTATGTGTTTGAGTATGGGTTTCCTTGAGCATAATTCACTTGGTCAGTGGGAGTTCCTGTCAATAGTTGACAATCAGAAACTTCGTGTCCTGGGACTCCACATAACTCACAGTTAGGTGTTACTGCAGCCACGGTGGCTGTTGGTGTTATGGCCAAGTTGTCGATTTTTTGGCTTAGTTGGTCAAACTTTGCATTGACTTGGTCCATACTACTCACTTCGTACATACCTCCTTTTGTTGGTTTCTCAGTTGCGACTCTTTCGCTTCCCCATTGGTAATGGTTTTGAGCCATACTTTCGATAAGTGCATAAGCATCATTATATTCTTTGTCCATCAATGCACCGCCTGCGGCAGCGTCAATCGTCATTCTTGTATTGTACAAGAGTCCATTATAGAAGGTATGGATGACCATCCATTCTACTAATCCGTGATGTGGACAAAGTCTCAGCAGATCCTTATAGCGTTCCCAAGCTTCGAATAGTGATTCGCTTTCCCTTTGCTTAAATCCGTTGATCTGAGCTCTCAGCATAGCTGTCTTGCTAGGCGGGAAATATCTGGTCAAGAAAACTCTCTTTAGTTCCTCCCACGTAGTTACTGAGTTCGAAGGCAGAGATTGAAGCCAGGCTCTTGCTCTGTCTCGAAGTGAAAAAGGAAACAAACGTAGTCTAATAGCTTCTTGGGTAACTCCATTGGCTTTTACGGTATCTGCGTATTGCACAAAGATCGAAAGATGAAGGTTCGGATCCTTGGTAGGATTTCCGGCGAATTGATTTTGTTGCACGGCTGATATCAACGAAGGTTTTAGTTCGAAATCGTTTCGGTTGATAGCCGGTGCGGCAATGCTTGAATGCGGTTCAGCTTGCGAAGGACTGGCGTAATACTTGAGTGGGTGATTCTGTTCTTCAGCCATCTCTGCGTCCTTTGATGTTACGACTGGTTTAGGTGGATCTAAATGAATATCTGGAATATTGTAACTTTGGTCGTAATCGAATATCCGTCTTCTTACGTGTAAGAAGCGTTCCGATTCTGGGATTGGAGGTTGCAAGTCTTCGCTTTTAGAGCGAGTACTTGGCATACACTCGGAAATTTAGATTAAGAAAATTAAGTAGTTGTTACCTTAGTCTAGACAATGCTACCTAAAGTGCACTAGTAACTAAATTAAGGTCCCCGGCAACGGCGCCAAAAACTTGATGGGCTAAAGACGTGTCTAATTATGTGTCTAGCGGTATCTTAACTGCAAGTGCACAGCCTATCGAAGTAATATTTAAGATTATCGATCCACAGGGACTCTATGGTTACTTAGTGCTAGATGAACTTCTAGTTTAGCTAAGGCGAAGGGTTGTCACGAATTTTTTGTTGCTTTTAGAATATTAAAGGCGGGAATTAAATTTAAGTTTTAATAAAATAATACTAAGGCGGTCGGTATGTAATTATACTAACTTAGGCGGGTCAATCTAACCTAGGCTTATAAAGGTTTTCACTTAAACTATTCTGTAGAGGTTACCAGTTTAAATACCCTCAACTCACACTCTCGTGGTCTTATCTCAGATCTTACCCCTAAAGCCCTATGCCTGCTCTCGCTAGCCCATAAGTGTTTAGAGATAATTTTTGGAAACTTAGTAATTCAAATTTATTTTAAAGCGCACTCGCTGTGTTTAATTTAAATGCCTAACTTTAGCTATCTGGTTAAAATCTCACACTCTCGTGGTCTTGACCTAACCTAATACTCTTTCCTTACTCTCGTAACGAAAAGGTCGATTTTAAATAAAAAGTATCAGCCAGAATGTTAAGTTATTAATTATTTTTAGCCTATGGTTAATTTTACCGATTAAGTTTATTTTAACTACATACCGCCCTAAGGTAATTAGCTACTCATTTTTGTTGAACCAGACAGAGGCAGAGAAACAATAAACAGAATACTCATGGCAGAAAAATAAATAAATAACATAAATATTAAATTGCAAATAATAAAAACCTGGTTAACAATAAAATGGCAGACTCCTTCTTCCACAGACCGGAAAGCTCGGAGTAATTGGCGGAAATCGAAAATAATATAAAATTCTGAAGGTTTAGAAACAAGTAAATTGTATAACATTTTCCTGATGTTGGAAATTGTTATAGGTTGGGTTCGGATACAATAAAAATGAAATACTGAAAATAATGCTGAAATAAAAGCAAGGTTGTAAAATAAATCGGCAGAGCTTCCGCAGGAAATTGATAAAAAAAATGCTCTCCATTGTTCAACTGAATTATGCTATTTATAGAAGAGTAATTGGGCTTGTGGCTGAATGTGTTACATGGGCCTCGTAGAAGCAGTTGAGGAAATCTAGGAACGTGGAATACAGGGTCAATCTGGAAAGTAGCAGCTTCACATGCACGTAGCCTTGTGACCAAGTCTGGGTCAAATAACCTACTTTTTCCCTTGTCACGGTCGTAACAAGGTCTTCACGTTCGTGTCCCTTGAATTTTTAGTGTCACGGTCGTGACAATGTCATCACGGTCGTGATTTCTTCTTTTGGGGTGTCACGGTCGTGACACCTAGGTGACGACCGTGAGTGCAACAAAATATGCAGGTTCTTGCAGGTTTCTTCATTTCTTCATCTTTTTATGGTTGTTTTTGTTCCTTTTGCTCTTAATTCATGATTTAGCTTCATATATGATGTACCTGCAAAATGGTAAGAAAAACTCGAGGAATCGGGTGTTAAAACGATGATTATGCGATAAAATGTTAATGAAACATAGCCATATAATCGATACATTTTCTCGTTATCAATATTTTTGACCGAAACTAGTGTATAATATACTATGATTTTTGACCGAAAATTGCATTTCGAAAAGTTTCATAGAATCTAGTTTTTAGATGATTTTTTTTGCATGGGCTTCCATAAAAACCTTCCCTCTTAACATATATAAATGATCTGAAAAGTCTCGTATCATTTCAAATAGTCCACAATTAAATATGATTTTTTTGACCGAAACTAGTGTATAATATACTATGATTTTTGACCGAAACTTGCATTTCGAAAAGTTTCATAGAATATAGTTTTCAGATGATTTTTTTGCATGGACTTCCATCATAACCTTCCCTCTTAACATATATAAACGATCTGAAAAGTCTCGAATCATTTCAAATAGTCACCAATTAAATTCGATATTTTTGACCGAAACTAGTGTATAATATACTATGATTTTTGACCGAAACTTGCATTTCGAAAAGTTTCATAGAATCTAGTTTTTAGATGATTTTTTTGCACGGGCTTCCATAATAACCTTCCCTCTTAACATATATAAATGATCTGTCAAGTCTCGTATCATTTCAAATAGTCCACAATTAAATTTGATTTTTTTGACTGAAACTAGTGTATAATATACTATGATTTTTGACCGAAACTTGCATTTCGAAAAGTTTCATAGAATATAGTTTTCAGATGATTTTTTTGCATGGACTTCCATCATAACTTACCCTCTTAACATTTATAAATGATCTGAAAAGTCTCGTATGATTTCAAATAGTCCCAAATTAAATTCGATATTTTTGACCGAATCTAGTGTATAATATACTATGATTTTTGACTGAAACTTGCATTTCAAAAAGTTTCATAGAATCTAGATTTCAGTTAATTTTTTTGCATGGACTTCCATCATAACCTTCCCTCTTAACATATATAAATGATCTGAAAAGTCTCGTATCATTTCAAATAGTCCACAATTAAATTTGATTTTTTTGGACTGAAACTAGTGTATAATATACTATGATTTTTGACCGAAACTTGCATTTCGAAAAGTTTCATAGAATATAGTTTTCAGATGATTTTTTTGCATGGACTTCCATTATAACCTTCCCTCTTATCAATTATAATTGATCTGAAAAGTCTCGTATCATTTCAAATAGTCACCAATTAAATTCGATATTTTTGACCGAAACTAGTGTATAATATAATATGATTTTTGACCGAAACTTGCATTTCGAAAAGTTTCATAGAATCTAGTTTTCAGATGATTTATTTGCATGGGCTTCACTCATAACCTTCCCTCTTAACATATATAAATGATCTGTCAAGTCTCGTAACATTTCAAATAGTCCACAATTAAATTTGATTTTTTTGACTGAAACTAGTGTAATAATATACTATGATTTTTGACCGAAACTTGCATTTCGAAAAGTTTCATAGAATCTAATTTTCAGATGATTTTTTTGCATGGACTTCCATCATAACCTTCCCTCTTATCATATATAATTGATCTGAAAAGTCTCGTATCATTTCAAATAGTCACCAATTAAATTTGATATTTTTGACCGAAACTAGTGTATAATATACTATGATTTTTGACCGAAACTTGCATTTCGAAAAGTTTCATAGAATCTAGTTTTCAGATGATTTTTTTGCATGAGCTTCCATAATAACCTTCCCTCTTAACATATATAAATGATCTAAAAAGTCTCGTATCATTTCAAATAGTTCCCAATTAAATATGATTTTTTTGACCGAAACTAGTGTATAATATACTATGATTTTTGACCGAAACTTGCATTTCGAAAAGTTTCATAGAATCTAGTTTTCAGATATTTTTTTGCATGGACTTCCATCATTACCTTCCCTCTTAACATATATAAATGATCTGAAAAGTATCGTATCATTTCAAATAGTCCACAATTAAATATGATTTTTTTGACCGAAACTAGTGTATAATATACTATGATTTTTGACCGAAACTTGCATTTCGAAAAGTTTCATAGAAAATAGTTTTCAAATGATTTTTTTGCATGAACTTCCATCATAACCTTCCCTCTTAACATATATAAATGATCTGAAAAGTCTCGAATCATTTCAAATAGTCACCAATTAAATTCGATATTTTTGACCGAAACTAGTGTATAATATACTATTATTTTTGACCGAAACTTGCATTTCGAAAAGTTTCATAGAATCTAATTTTTAGATGATTTTTTTGCATGGGCTTCCATAATAACCTTCCCTCTTAACATATATAAATGATCTGTCAAGTCTCGTATCATTTCAAATAGTCCACAATTAAATTTGATATTTTTGAATGAAACTAGTGTATAATATACTATGATTTTTGACCGAAACTTGCATTTCGAAAAGTTTCATAGAATATAGTTTTTAGATGATTTTTTTGCATGGACTTCCATCATAACCTGCCCTCTTAACATATATAAATGATCTGAAAAGTCTCGTATCATTTCAAATAGTCCCAAATTAAATTCGATATTTTTGACCGAATCTAGTGTATAATATACTATGATTTTTGACCGAAAGTTGCATTTCAAAAAGTTTCATAGAATCTAGTTTTCAGTTAATTTTTTTGCATGGACTTCCATTATAACCTTCCCTCTTAACATATATAAATGATCTGAAAATTCTCGTATCATTTCAAATAGTCCACAATTAAATTTGATTTTTTTGATCGAAACTAGTGTATAATATACTATGATTTTTGACAGAAACTTGCATTTAGAAAAGTTTCATAGAATATAGTTTTCTGATGATTTTCTTGTATGGACTTCCATCGTAACCTTCCCTATTAACATATATAAATGATCTGAAAAGTCTCGTATCATTTCAAATAGTCACCAATTAAATTCGATATTTTTGACCGAATCTAGTGTATAATATACTATGATTTTTGACAAAAACTTACATTTCGAAAAGTTTCATAGAATCTATTTTTCAGATGATTTTTTTGCATGGGCTTCCATCATAACCTTCCCTCTTAACATATATAATTGATCTAACAAGTCTCGTATCATTTCAAATAGTCCACAATTAAATTTGATTTTTTTGACTGAAACTAGTGTATAATATACTATGATTTTTGACCGAAACTTGCATTTCGAAAAGTTTCATAGAATATAGTTTTCAGATATTTTTTTGCATGGACTTCGATCATTACCTTCCCTCTTAACATATATAAATGATCTTAAAAGTCTCGTATCATTTCAAATAGTCGACAATTAAATATGATTTTTTTGACCGAAACTAGTGTATAATATACTATGATTTTTGAACGAAACTTGCATTTCGAAAAGTTTCATAGAATATAGTTTTCAGATGATTTTTTTGCATGGACTTCCATCATAACCTTCCCTCTTAACATATATAAATGATCTGAAAAGTCTCGAATCATTTCAAATAGTCACCAATTAAATTCGATATTTTTGACCGAAACTAGTGTATAATATACTATGATTTTTGACTGAAACTTGCATTTCGAAAAGTTTCATAGAATCTAGTTTTTAGATGATTTTTTTGCATGGGCTTCCATAATAACCTTCCCTCTTAACATATATAAATGATCTGTCAAGTCTCGTATCATTTCAAATAGTCCACAATTAAATTTGATTTTTTTGAATGAAACTAGTGTATAATATACTATGATTTTTGACCGAAACTTGCATTTCGAAAAGTTTCATAGAATATAGTTTTCAGATGATTTTTTTGCATGGACTTCCATCATAACCTGCCCTCTTAACATATATTAATGATCTGAAAAGTCTCATATCATTTCAAATAGTCCCAAATTAAATTCAATATTTTTGACCGAATCTAGTGTATAATATACTGTGATTTTTGACCGAAACTTGCATTTCAAAAAGTTTTATAGAATCTAGTTTTCAGTTAATTTTTTTTGCATGGACTTCCATCATAACCTTCCCTCTTAATATATATAAATGATCTGAAAAGTGTCGTATCATTTCAAATAGTCCACAATTAAATTTGATTTTTTTGATCGAAACTAGTGTATAATATACTATGATTTTTGACCGAAACTTGCATTTCGAAAAGTTTCATAGAATCTAGTTTTCAGATGATTTTTTTGCATGAGCTTCCATAATAACCTTCCCTCTTAACATATATAAATGATCTAAAAAGTCTCGTATCATTTCAAATAGTTCCCAATTAAATATGATTTTTTTGACCGAAACTAGTGTATAATATACTATGATTTTTGACCGAAACTTGCATTTCGAAAAGTTTCATAGAATCTAGTTTTCAGATATTTTTTTGCATGGACTTCCATCATTACCTTCCCTCTTAACATATATAAATGATCTGAAAAGTATCGTATCATTTCAAATAGTCCACAATTAAATATGATTTTTTTGACCGAAACTAGTGTATAATATACTATGATTTTTGACCGAAACTTGCATTTCGAAAAGTTTCATAGAATATAGTTTTCAGATGATTTTTTTGCATGGACTTCCATCATAACCTGCCCTCTTAACATATATAAATGATCTGAAAAGTCTCGTATCATTTCAAATAGTCCCAAATTAAATTCGATATTTTTGACCGAATCTAGTGTATAATATACTATGATTTTTGACCGAAACATGCATTTCAAAAAGTTTCATAGAATCTAGTTTTCAGTTAATTTTTTTGCATGGACTTCCATCATAACCTTCCCTCTTAACATATATAAATGATATGAAAAGTCTCGTATCATTTCAAATAGTCCACAATTAAATTTGATTTTTTTGACCGAAACTAGTGTATAATATACTATGATTTTTGACCGAAACTTGCATTTCAAAAAGTTTCATAGAATATAGTTTTCAGATTATTTTCTTGCATGGACTTCCATCGTAACCTTCCCTCTTAACATATATAAATGATCTGAAAAGTCTCGTATCATTTCAAATAGTCACCAATTAAATTCGATATTTTTTTACCGAAACTAGTGTATAATATACTATGATTTTTGACAAAAACTTGCATTTCGAAAAGTTTCATAGAATCTAGTTTTCAGATGATTTTTTTGCATGGGCTTCCATCATAACCTTCCCTCTTAACATATATAAATGATCTGTCAAATCTCGTAACATTTCAAATAGTCCACAATTAAATTTTATTTTTTTGACTGAAACTTGTGTAATAATATACTATGATTTTTGACCGAAACTTGCATTTCGAAAAGTTTCATAGAATCTAGCTTTCAGATGATTTTTTTGCTTGGACTTCCATCATAACCTTCCCTCTTATCATATATTATTGATCTGAAAAGTCTCGTATCATTTCAAATAGTCACCAATTAAATTTGATATTTTTGACCGAAACTAGTGTATAATATACTATGATTTTTGACCGAAACTTGCATTTCGAAAAGTTTCATAGAATATAGTTTTCAGATGATTTTTTTGCATGGACTTCCATCATAACTTGCCCTCTTAACATATATAAATGATCTGAAAAGTCTCATATCATTTCAAATAGTCCCAAATTAAATTCGATATTTTTGACCGAATCTAGTGTATAATATACTATGATTTTTGACCGAAACTTGCATTTCAAAAAGTTTCATAGAATCTAGTTTTCAGTTAATTTTTTTGCATGGACTTCCATCATAACCTTCCCTCGTAACATATATAAATGATCTGAAAAGTGTCGTATCATTTCAAATAGTCCACAATTAAATTTGATTTTTTTGATCGAAACTAGTGTATAATATACTATGATTTTTGACCGAAACTTGCATTTCGAAAAGTTTCATAGAATATAGTTTTCTGATGATTTTCTTGCATGGACTTCCATCGTAACCTTCCCTCTTAACATATATAAATGATCTGAAAAGTCTCGTATCATTTCAAATAGTCACCAATTAAATTCGATATTTTTGACTGAAACTAGTGTATAATATACTATGATTTTTGACAAAAACTTGCATTTCGAAAAGTTTCATAGAATCTATTTTTCAGATGATTTTTTTGCATGGGCTTCCATCATAACCTTCCCTCTTAACATATATAAATGATCTAACAAGTCTCGTATCATTTCAAATAGTCCACAATTAAATTTGATTTTTTTGACTGAAACTAGTGTATAATATACTATGATTTTTGACCGAAACTTGCATTTCGAAAAGTTTCATAGAATATAGTTTTCAGATGATTTTTTTGCATGGACTTCCATCATAACCTGCCCTCTTAACATATATAAATGATCTGAAAAGTCTCGTATCATTTCAAATAGTCCCAAATTAAATTCGATATTTTTGACCGAATCTAGTGTATAATATACTATGATTTTTGACCGAAACATGCATTTCAAAAAGTTTCATAGAATCTAGTTTTCAGTTAATTTTTTTGCATGGACTTCCATCATAACCTTCCCTCTTAACATATATAAATGATATGAAAAGTCTCGTATCATTTCAAATAGTCCACAATTAAATTTGATTTTTTTGACCGAAACTAGTGTATAATATACTATGATTTTTGACCGAAACTTGCATTTCAAAAAGTTTCATAGAATATAGTTTTCAGATTATTTTCTTGCATGGACTTCCATCGTAACCTTCCCTCTTAACATATATAAATGATCTGAAAAGTCTCGTATCATTTCAAATAGTCACCAATTAAATTCGATATTTTTTTACCGAAACTAGTGTATAATATACTATGATTTTTGACAAAAACTTGCATTTCGAAAAGTTTCATAGAATCTAGTTTTCAGATGATTTTTTTGCATGGGCTTCCATCATAACCTTCCCTCTTAACATATATAAATGATCTGTCAAATCTCGTAACATTTCAAATAGTCCACAATTAAATTTTATTTTTTTGACTGAAACTTGTGTAATAATATACTATGATTTTTGACCGAAACTTGCATTTCGAAAAGTTTCATAGAATCTAACTTTCAGATGATTTTTTTGCTTGGACTTCCATCATAACCTTCCCTCTTATCATATATTATTGATCTGAAAAGTCTCGTATCATTTCAAATAGTCACCAATTAAATTTGATATTTTTGACCGAAACTAGTGTATAATATACTATGATTTTTGACCGAAACTTGCATTTCGAAAAGTTTCATAGAATATAGTTTTCAGATGATTTTTTTGCATGGACTTCCATCATAACTTGCCCTCTTAACATATATAAATGATCTGAAAAGTCTCATATCATTTCAAATAGTCCCAAATTAAATTCGATATTTTTGACCGAATCTAGTGTATAATATACTATGATTTTTGACCGAAACTTGCATTTCAAAAAGTTTCATAGAATCTAGTTTTCAGTTAATTTTTTTGCATGGACTTCCATCATAACCTTCCCTCGTAACATATATAAATGATCTGAAAAGTGTCGTATCATTTCAAATAGTCCACAATTAAATTTGATTTTTTTGATCGAAACTAGTGTATAATATACTATGATTTTTGACCGAAACTTGCATTTCGAAAAGTTTCATAGAATATAGTTTTCTGATGATTTTCTTGCATGGACTTCCATCGTAACCTTCCCTCTTAACATATATAAATGATCTGAAAAGTCTCGTATCATTTCAAATAGTCACCAATTAAATTCGATATTTTTGACTGAAACTAGTGTATAATATACTATGATTTTTGACAAAAACTTGCATTTCGAAAAGTTTCATAGAATCTATTTTTCAGATGATTTTTTTGCATGGGCTTCCATCATAACCTTCCCTCTTAACATATATAAATGATCTAACAAGTCTCGTATCATTTCAAATAGTCCACAATTAAATTTGATTTTTTTGACTGAAACTAGTGTATAATATACTATGATTTTTGACCGAAACTTGCATTTCGAAAAGTTTCATAGAATATAGTTTTCAGATGATTTTTTTGCATGGACTTCCATCATAACCTGCCCTCTTAACATATATAAATGATCTGAAAAGTCTCGTATCATTTCAAATAGTCCCAAATTAAATTCGATATTTTTGACCGAATCTAGTGTATAATATACTATGATTTTTGACCGAAACATGCATTTCAAAAAGTTTCATAGAATCTAGTTTTCAGTTAATTTTTTTGCATGGACTTCCATCATAACCTTCCCTCTTAACATATATAAATGATATGAAAAGTCTCGTATCATTTCAAATAGTCCACAATTAAATTTGATTTTTTTGACCGAAACTAGTGTATAATATACTATGATTTTTGACCGAAACTTGCATTTCGAAAAGTTTCATAGAATATAGTTTTCAGATTATTTTCTTGCATGGACTTCCATCGTAACCTTCCCTCTTAACATATATAAATGATCTGAAAAGTCTCGTATCATTTCAAATAGTCACCAATTAAATTCGATATTTTTTTACCGAAACTAGTGTATAATATACTATGATTTTTGACAAAAACTTGCATTTCGAAAAGTTTCATAGAATCTAGTTTTCAGATGATTTTTTTGCATGGGCTTCCATCATAACCTTCCCTCTTAACATATATAAATGATCTGTCAAATCTCGTAACATTTCAAATAGTCCACAATTAAATTTTATTTTTTTGACTGAAACTAGTGTAATAATATACTATGATTTTTGACCGAAACTTGCATTTCGAAAAGTTTCATAGAATCTAGCTTTCAGATGATTTTTTTGCTTGGACTTCCATCATAACCTTCCCTCTTATCATATATAATTGATCTGAAAAGTCTCGTGTCATTTCAAATAGTCACCAATTAAATTTGATATTTTTGACCGAAACTAGTGTATAATATACTATGATTTTTGACCGAAACTTGCATTTCGAAAAGTTTCATAGAATATAGTTTTCAGATGATTTTTTTGCATGGACTTCCATCATAACCTTCCCTCTTAACATATATAAATGATCTGAAAAGTCTCGAATCATTTCAAATAGTCACCAATTAAATTCGATATTTTTGACCGAAACTAGTGTATAATATACTATGATTTTTGACCGAAACTTGCATTTCGAAAAGTTTCATAGAATCTAGTTTTTAGATGATTTTATTGCACGGGCTTCCATAATAACCTTCCCTCTTAACATATATAAATGATTTGTCAAGTCTCGTATCATTTCAAATAGTCCACAATTAAATTTGATTTTTTTGAATGAAACTAGTGTATAATATACTATGATTTTTGACCGAAACTTGCATTTCGAAAAGTTTCATAGAATATAGTTTTCAGATGATTTTTTTGCATGGACTTCCATCATAACCTGCCCTCTTAACATATATTAATGATCTGAAAAGTCTCATATCATTTCAAATAGTCCCAAATTAAATTCGATATTTTTGACCGAATCTAGTGTATAATATACTGTGATTTTTGACCGAAACTTGCATTTCAAAAAGTTTTATAGAATCTAGTTTTCAGTTAATTTTTTTTGCATGGACTTCCATCATAACCTTCCCTCTTAATATATATAAATGATCTGAAAAGTGTCGTATCATTTCAAATAGTCCACAATTAAATTTGATTTTTTTGATCGAAACTAGTGTATAATATACTATGATTTTTGACCGAAACTTGCATTTCGAAAAGTTTCATAGAATCTAGTTTTCAGATGATTTTTTTGCATGAGCTTCCATAATAACCTTCCCTCTTAACATATATAAATGATCTAAAAAGTCTCGTATCATTTCAAATAGTTCCCAATTAAATATGATTTTTTTGACCGAAACTAGTGTATAATATACTATGATTTTTGACCGAAACTTGCATTTCGAAAAGTTTCATAGAATCTAGTTTTCAGATATTTTTTTGCATGGACTTCCATCATTACCTTCCCTCTTAACATATATAAATGATCTGAAAAGTATCGTATCATTTCAAATAGTCCACAATTAAATATGATTTTTTTGACCGAAACTAGTGTATAATATACTATGATTTTTGACCGAAACTTGCATTTCGAAAAGTTTCATAGAATATAGTTTTCAGATGATTTTTTTGCATGGACTTCCATCATAACCCGCCCTCTTAACATATATAAATGATCTGAAAAGTCTCGTATCATTTCAAATAGTCCCAAATTAAATTCGATATTTTTGACCGAATCTAGTGTATAATATACTATGATTTTTGACCGAAACATGCATTTCAAAAAGTTTCATAGAATCTAGTTTTCAGTTAATTTTTTTGCATGGACTTCCATCATAACCTTCCCTCTTAACATATATAAATGATATGAAAAGTCTCGTATCATTTCAAATAGTCCACAATTAAATTTGATTTTTTTGACCGAAACTAGTGTATAATATACTATGATTTTTGACCGAAACTTGCATTTCAAAAAGTTTCATAGAATATAGTTTTCAGATTATTTTCTTGCATGGACTTCCATCGTAACCTTCCCTCTTAACATATATAAATGATCTGAAAAGTCTCGTATCATTTCAAATAGTCACCAATTAAATTCGATATTTTTTTACCGAAACTAGTGTATAATATACTATGATTTTTGACAAAAACTTGCATTTCGAAAAGTTTCATAGAATCTAGTTTTCAGATGATTTTTTTGCATGGGCTTCCATCATAACCTTCCCTCTTAACATATATAAATGATCTGTCAAATCTCGTAACATTTCAAATAGTCCACAATTAAATTTTATTTTTTTGACTGAAACTAGTGTAATAATATACTATGATTTTTGACCGAAACTTGCATTTCGAAAAGTTTCATAGAATCTAGCTTTCAGATGATTTTTTTGCTTGGACTTCCATCATAACCTTCCCTCTTATCATATATAATTGATCTGAAAAGTCTCGTGTCATTTCAAATAGTCACCAATTAAATTTGATATTTTTGACCGAAACTAGTGTATAATATACTATGATTTTTGACCGAAACTTGCATTTCGAAAAGTTTCATAGAATATAGTTTTCAGATGATTTTTTTGCATGGACTTCCATCATAACCTTCCCTCTTAACATATATAAATGATCTGAAAAGTCTCGAATCATTTCAAATAGTCACCAATTAAATTCGATATTTTTGACCGAAACTAGTGTATAATATACTATGATTTTTGACCGAAACTTGCATTTCGAAAAGTTTCATAGAATCTAGTTTTTAGATGATTTTATTGCACGGGCTTCCATAATAACCTTCCCTCTTAACATATATAAATGATTTGTCAAGTCTCGTATCATTTCAAATAGTCCACAATTAAATTTGATTTTTTTGAATGAAACTAGTGTATAATATACTATGATTTTTGACCGAAACTTGCATTTCGAAAAGTTTCATAGAATATAGTTTTCAGATGATTTTTTTGCATGGACTTCCATCATAACCTGCCCTCTTAACATATATTAATGATCTGAAAAGTCTCGTATCATTTCAAATAGTCCCAAATTAAATTCGATATTTTTGACCGAATCTAGTGTATAATATACTGTGATTTTTGACCGAAACTTGCATTTCAAAAAGTTTTATAGAATCTAGTTTTCAGTTAATTTTTTTTGCATGGACTTCCATCATAACCTTCCCTCTTAATATATATAAATGATCTGAAAAGTGTCGTATCATTTCAAATAGTCCACAATTAAATTTGATTTTTTTGATCGAAACTAGTGTATAATATACTATGATTTTTGACCGAAACTTGCATTTCGAAAAGTTTCATAGAATCTAGTTTTCAGATGATTTTTTTGCATGAGCTTCCATAATAACCTTCCCTCTTAACATATATAAATGATCTAAAAAGTCTCGTATCATTTCAAATAGTTCCCAATTAAATATGATTTTTTTGACCGAAACTAGTGTATAATATACTATGATTTTTGACCGAAACTTGCATTTCGAAAAGTTTCATAGAATCTAGTTTTCAGATATTTTTTTGCATGGACTTCCATCATTACCTTCCCTCTTAACATATATAAATGATCTGAAAAGTATCGTATCATTTCAAATAGTCCACAATTAAATATGATTTTTTTTGACCGAAACTAGTGTATAATATACTATGATTTTTGACCGAAACTTGCATTTCGAAAAGTTTCATAGAATATAGTTTTCAGATGATTTTTTTGCATGGACTTCCATCATAACCCGCCCTCTTAACATATATAAATGATCTGAAAAGTCTCGTATCATTTCAAATAGTCCCAAATTAAATTCGATATTTTTGACCGAATCTAGTGTATAATATACTATGATTTTTGACCGAAACATGCATTTCAAAAAGTTTCATAGAATCTAGTTTTCAGTTAATTTTTTTGCATGGACTTCCATCATAACCTTCCCTCTTAACATATATAAATGATATGAAAAGTCTCGTATCATTTCAAATAGTCCACAATTAAATTTGATTTTTTTGACCGAAACTAGTGTATAATATACTATGATTTTTGACCGAAACTTGCATTTCAAAAAGTTTCATAGAATATAGTTTTCAGATTATTTTCTTGCATGGACTTCCATCGTAACCTTCCCTCTTAACATATATAAATGATCTGAAAAGTCTCGTATCATTTCAAATAGTCACCAATTAAATTCAATATTTTTTTACCGAAACTAGTGTATAATATACTATGATTTTTGACAAAAACTTGCATTTCGAAAAGTTTCATAGAATCTAGTTTTCAGATGATTTTTTTGCATGGGCTTCCATCATAACCTTCCCTCTTAACATATATAAATGATCTGTCAAATCTCGTAACATTTCAAATAGTCCACAATTAAATTTTATTTTTTTGACTGAAACTAGTGTAATAATATACTATGATTTTTGACCGAAACTTGCATTTCGAAAAGTTTCATAGAATCTAGCTTTCAGATGATTTTTTTGCTTGGACTTCCATCATAACCTTCCCTCTTATCATATATAATTGATCTGAAAAGTCTCGTGTCATTTCAAATAGTCACCAATTAAATTTGATATTTTTGACCGAAACTAGTGTATAATATACTATGATTTTTGACCGAAACTTGCATTTCGAAAAGTTTCATAGAATATAGTTTTCAGATGATTTTTTTGCATGGACTTCCATCATAACCTTCCCTCTTAACATATATAAATGATCTGAAAAGTCTCGAATCATTTCAAATAGTCACCAATTAAATTCGATATTTTTGACCGAAACTAGTGTATAATATACTATGATTTTTGACCGAAACTTGCATTTCGAAAAGTTTCATAGAATCTAGTTTTTAGATGATTTTATTGCACGGGCTTCCATAATAACCTTCCCTCTTAACATATATAAATGATTTGTCAAGTCTCGTATCATTTCAAATAGTCCACAATTAAATTTGATTTTTTTGAATGAAACTAGTGTATAATATACTATGATTTTTGACCGAAACTTGCATTTCGAAAAGTTTCATAGAATATAGTTTTCAGATGATTTTTTTGCATGGACTTCCATCATAACCTGCCCTCTTAACATATATTAATGATCTGAAAAGTCTCGTATCATTTCAAATAGTCCCAAATTAAATTCGATATTTTTGACCGAATCTAGTGTATAATATACTGTGATTTTTGACCGAAACTTGCATTTCAAAAAGTTTTATAGAATCTAGTTTTCAGTTAATTTTTTTTGCATGGACTTCCATCATAACCTTCCCTCTTAATATATATAAATGATCTGAAAAGTGTCGTATCATTTCAAATAGTCCACAATTAAATTTGATTTTTTTGATCGAAACTAGTGTATAATATACTATGATTTTTGACCGAAACTTGCATTTCGAAAAGTTTCATAGAATCTAGTTTTCAGATGATTTTTTTGCATGAGCTTCCATAATAACCTTCCCTCTTAACATATATAAATGATCTAAAAAGTCTCGTATCATTTCAAATAGTTCCCAATTAAATATGATTTTTTTGACCGAAACTAGTGTATAATATACTATGATTTTTGACCGAAACTTGCATTTCGAAAAGTTTCATAGAATCTAGTTTTCAGATATTTTTTTGCATGGACTTCCATCATTACCTTCCCTCTTAACATATATAAATGATCTGAAAAGTATCGTATCATTTCAAATAGTCCACAATTAAATATGATTTTTTTGACCGAAACTAGTGTATAATATACTATGATTTTTGACCGAAACTTGCATTTCGAAAAGTTTCATAGAATATAGTTTTCAGATGATTTTTTTGCATGGACTTCCATCATAACCCGCCCTCTTAACATATATAAATGATCTGAAAAGTCTCGTATCATTTCAAATAGTCCCAAATTAAATTCGATATTTTTGACCGAATCTAGTGTATAATATACTATGATTTTTGACCGAAACATGCATTTCAAAAAGTTTCATAGAATCTAGTTTTCAGTTAATTTTTTTGCATGGACTTCCATCATAACCTTCCCTCTTAACATATATAAATGATATGAAAAGTCTCGTATCATTTCAAATAGTCCACAATTAAATTTGATTTTTTTGACCGAAACTAGTGTATAATATACTATGATTTTTGACCGAAACTTGCATTTCAAAAAGTTTCATAGAATATAGTTTTCAGATTATTTTCTTGCATGGACTTCCATCGTAACCTTCCCTCTTAACATATATAAATGATCTGAAAAGTCTCGTATCATTTCAAATAGTCACCAATTAAATTCGATATTTTTTTTACCGAAACTAGTGTATAATATACTATGATTTTTGACAAAAACTTGCATTTCGAAAAGTTTCATAGAATCTAGTTTTCAGATGATTTTTTTGCATGGGCTTCCATCATAACCTTCCCTCTTAACATATATAAATGATCTGTCAAATCTCGTAACATTTCAAATAGTCCACAATTAAATTTTATTTTTTTGACTGAAACTAGTGTAATAATATACTATGATTTTTGACCGAAACTTGCATTTCGAAAAGTTTCATAGAATCTAGCTTTCAGATGATTTTTTTGCTTGGACTTCCATCATAACCTTCCCTCTTATCATATATAATTGATCTGAAAAGTCTCGTGTCATTTCAAATAGTCACCAATTAAATTTGATATTTTTGACCGAAACTAGTGTATAATATACTATGATTTTTGACCGAAACTTGCATTTCGAAAAGTTTCATAGAATATAGTTTTCAGATGATTTTTTTGCATGGACTTCCATCATAACCTTCCCTCTTAACATATATAAATGATCTGAAAAGTCTCGAATCATTTCAAATAGTCACCAATTAAATTCGATATTTTTGACCGAAACTAGTGTATAATATACTATGATTTTTGACCGAAACTTGCATTTCGAAAAGTTTCATAGAATCTAGTTTTTAGATGATTTTATTGCACGGGCTTCCATAATAACCTTCCCTCTTAACATATATAAATGATTTGTCAAGTCTCGTATCATTTCAAATAGTCCACAATTAAATTTGATTTTTTTGAATGAAACTAGTGTATAATATACTATGATTTTTGACCGAAACTTGCATTTCGAAAAGTTTCATAGAATATAGTTTTCAGATGATTTTTTTGCATGGACTTCCATCATAACCTGCCCTCTTAACATATATTAATGATCTGAAAAGTCTCATATCATTTCAAATAGTCCCAAATTAAATTCGATATTTTTGACCGAATCTAGTGTATAATATACTGTGATTTTTGACCGAAACTTGCATTTCAAAAAGTTTTATAGAATCTAGTTTTCAGTTAATTTTTTTTGCATGGACTTCCATCATAACCTTCCCTCTTAATATATATAAATGATCTGAAAAGTGTCGTATCATTTCAAATAGTCCACAATTAAATTTGATTTTTTTGATCGAAACTAGTGTATAATATACTATGATTTTTGACCGAAACTTGCATTTCGAAAAGTTTCATAGAATCTAGTTTTCAGATGATTTTTTTGCATGAGCTTCCATAATAACCTTCCCTCTTAACATATATAAATGATCTAAAAAGTCTCGTATCATTTCAAATAGTTCCCAATTAAATATGATTTTTTTGACCGAAACTAGTGTATAATATACTATGATTTTTGACCGAAACTTGCATTTCGAAAAGTTTCATAGAATCTAGTTTTCAGATATTTTTTTGCATGGACTTCCATCATTACCTTCCCTCTTAACATATATAAATGATCTGAAAAGTATCGTATCATTTCAAATAGTCCACAATTAAATATGATTTTTTTGACCGAAACTAGTGTATAATATACTATGATTTTTGACCGAAACTTGCATTTCGAAAAGTTTCATAGAATATAGTTTTCAGATGATTTTTTTGCATGGACTTCCATCATAACCCGCCCTCTTAACATATATAAATGATCTGAAAAGTCTCGTATCATTTCAAATAGTCCCAAATTAAATTCGATATTTTTGACCGAATCTAGTGTATAATATACTATGATTTTTGACCGAAACATGCATTTCAAAAAGTTTCATAGAATCTAGTTTTCAGTTAATTTTTTTGCATGGACTTCCATCATAACCTTCCCTCTTAACATATATAAATGATATGAAAAGTCTCGTATCATTTCAAATAGTCCACAATTAAATTTGATTTTTTTGACCGAAACTAGTGTATAATATACTATGATTTTTGACCGAAACTTGCATTTCAAAAAGTTTCATAGAATATAGTTTTCAGATTATTTTCTTGCATGGACTTCCATCGTAACCTTCCCTCTTAACATATATAAATGATCTGAAAAGTCTCGTATCATTTCAAATAGTCACCAATTAAATTCGATATTTTTTTACCGAAACTAGTGTATAATATACTATGATTTTTGACAAAAACTTGCATTTCGAAAAGTTTCATAGAATCTAGTTTTCAGATGATTTTTTTGCATGGGCTTCCATCATAACCTTCCCTCTTAACATATATAAATGATCTGTCAAATCTCGTAACATTTCAAATAGTCCACAATTAAATTTTATTTTTTTGACTGAAACTAGTGTAATAATATACTTTGATTTTTGACCGAAACTTGCATTTCGAAAAGTTTCATAGAATCTAGCTTTCAGATGATTTTTTTGCTTGGACTTCCATCATTACCTTCCCTCTTATCATATATAATTGATCTGAAAAGTCTCGTGTCATTTCAAATAGTCACCAATTAAATTTGATATTTTTGACCGAAACTAGTGTATAATATACTATGATTTTTGACCGAAACTTGCATTTCGAAAAGTTTCATAGAATATAGTTTTCAGATGATTTTTTTGCATGGACTTCCATCATAACCTTCCCTCTTAACATATATAAATGATCTGAAAAGTCTCGAATCATTTCAAATAGTCACCAATTAAATTCGATATTTTTGACCGAAACTAGTGTATAATATACTATGATTTTTGACCGAAACTTGCATTTCGAAAAGTTTCATAGAATCTAGTTTTTAGATGATTTTATTGCACGGGCTTCCATAATAACCTTCCCTCTTAACATATATAAATGATTTGTCAAGTCTCGTATCATTTCAAATAGTCCACAATTAAATTTGATTTTTTTGAATGAAACTAGTGTATAATATACTATGATTTTTGACCGAAACTTGCATTTCGAAAAGTTTCATAGAATATAGTTTTCAGATGATTTTTTTGCATGGACTTCCATCATAACCTGCCCTCTTAACATATATTAATGATCTGAAAAGTCTCATATCATTTCAAATAGTCCCAAATTAAATTCGATATTTTTGACCGAATCTAGTGTATAATATACTGTGATTTTTGACCGAAACTTGCATTTCAAAAAGTTTTATAGAATCTAGTTTTCAGTTAATTTTTTTTGCATGGACTTCCATCATAACCTTCCCTCTTAATATATATAAATGATCTGAAAAGTGTCGTATCATTTCAAATAGTCCACAATTAAATTTGATTTTTTTGATCGAAACTAGTGTATAATATACTATGATTTTTGACCGAAACTTGCATTTCGAAAAGTTTCATAGAATCTAGTTTTCAGATGATTTTTTTGCATGAGCTTCCATAATAACCTTCCCTCTTAACATATATAAATGATCTAAAAAGTCTCGTATCATTTCAAATAGTTCCCAATTAAATATGATTTTTTTGACCGAAACTAGTGTATAATATACTATGATTTTTGACCGAAACTTGCATTTCGAAAAGTTTCATAGAATCTAGTTTTCAGATATTTTTTTGCATGGACTTCCATCATTACCTTCCCTCTTAACATATATAAATGATCTGAAAAGTATCGTATCATTTCAAATAGTCCACAATTAAATATGATTTTTTTGACCGAAACTAGTGTATAATATACTATGATTTTTGACCGAAACTTGCATTTCGAAAAGTTTCATAGAATATAGTTTTCAGATGATTTTTTTGCATGGACTTCCATCATAACCTGCCCTCTTAACATATATAAATGATCTGAAAAGTCTCGTATCATTTCAAATAGTCCCAAATTAAATTCGATATTTTTGACCGAATCTAGTGTATAATATACTATGATTTTTGACCGAAACATGCATTTCAAAAAGTTTCATAGAATCTAGTTTTCAGTTAATTTTTTTGCATGGACTTCCATCATAACCTTCCCTCTTAACATATATAAATGATATGAAAAGTCTCGTATCATTTCAAATAGTCCACAATTAAATTTGATTTTTTTGACCGAAACTAGTGTATAATATACTATGATTTTTGACCGAAACTTGCATTTCAAAAAGTTTCATAGAATATAGTTTTCAGATTATTTTCTTGCATGGACTTCCATCGTAACCTTCCCTCTTAACATATATAAATGATCTGAAAAGTCTCGTATCATTTCAAATAGTCACCAATTAAATTCGATATTTTTTACCGAAACTAGTGTATAATATACTATGATTTTTGACAAAAACTTGCATTTCGAAAAGTTTCATAGAATCTAGTTTTCAGATGATTTTTTTGCATGGGCTTCCATCATAACCTTCCCTCTTAACATATATAAATGATCTGTCAAATCTCGTAACATTTCAAATAGTCCACAATTAAATTTTATTTTTTTGACTGAAACTTGTGTAATAATATACTATGATTTTTGACCGAAACTTGCATTTCGAAAAGTTTCATAGAATCTAGCTTTCAGATGATTTTTTTGCTTGGACTTCCATCATAACCTTCCCTCTTATCATATATTATTGATCTGAAAAGTCTCGTATCATTTCAAATAGTCACCAATTAAATTTGATATTTTTGACCGAAACTAGTGTATAATATACTATGATTTTTGACCGAAACTTGCATTTCGAAAAGTTTCATAGAATATAGTTTTCAGATGATTTTTTTGCATGGACTTCCATCATAACTTGCCCTCTTAACATATATAAATGATCTGAAAAGTCTCATATCATTTCAAATAGTCCCAAATTAAATTCGATATTTTTGACCGAATCTAGTGTATAATATACTATGATTTTTGACCGAAACTTGCATTTCAAAAAGTTTCATAGAATCTAGTTTTCAGTTAATTTTTTTGCATGGACTTCCATCATAACCTTCCCTCGTAACATATATAAATGATCTGAAAAGTGTCGTATCATTTCAAATAGTCCACAATTAAATTTGATTTTTTTGATCGAAACTAGTGTATAATATACTATGATTTTTGACCGAAACTTGCATTTCGAAAAGTTTCATAGAATATAGTTTTCTGATGATTTTCTTGCATGTACTTCCATCGTAACCTTCCCTCTTAACATATATAAATGATCTGAAAAGTCTCGTATCATTTCAAATAGTCACCAATTAAATTCGATATTTTTGACTGAAACTAGTGTATAATATACTATGATTTTTGACAAAAACTTGCATTTCGAAAAGTTTCATAGAATCTATTTTTCAGATGATTTTTTTGCATGGGCTTCCATCATAACCTTCCCTCTTAACATATATAAATGATCTAACAAGTCTCGTATCATTTCAAATAGTCCACAATTAAATTTGATTTTTTTGACTGAAACTAGTGTATAATATACTATGATTTTTGACCGAAACTTGCATTTCGAAAAGTTTCATAGAATATAGTTTTCAGATGATTTTTTTGCATGGACTTCCATCATAACCTGCCCTCTTAACATATATAAATGATCTGAAAAGTCTCGTATCATTTCAAATAGTCCCAAATTAAATTCGATATTTTTGACCGAATCTAGTGTATAATATACTATGATTTTTGACCGAAACATGCATTTCAAAAAGTTTCATAGAATCTAGTTTTCAGTTAATTTTTTTGCATGGACTTCCATCATAACCTTCCCTCTTAACATATATAAATGATATGAAAAGTCTCGTATCATTTCAAATAGTCCACAATTAAATTTGATTTTTTTGACCGAAACTAGTGTATAATATACTATGATTTTTGACCGAAACTTGCATTTCGAAAAGTTTCATAGAATATAGTTTTCAGATTATTTTCTTGCATGGACTTCCATCGTAACCTTCCCTCTTAACATATATAAATGATCTGAAAAGTCTCGTATCATTTCAAATAGTCACCAATTAAATTCGATATTTTTTTACCGAAACTAGTGTATAATATACTATGATTTTTGACAAAAACTTGCATTTCGAAAAGTTTCATAGAATCTAGTTTTCAGATGATTTTTTTGCATGGGCTTCCATCATAACCTTCCCTCTTAACATATATAAATGATCTGTCAAATCTCGTAACATTTCAAATAGTCCACAATTAAATTTTATTTTTTTGACTGAAACTAGTGTAATAATATACTATGATTTTTGACCGAAACTTGCATTTCGAAAAGTTTCATAGAATCTAGCTTTCAGATGATTTTTTTGCTTGGACTTCCATCATAACCTTCCCTCTTATCATATATAATTGATCTGAAAAGTCTCGTGTCATTTCAAATAGTCACCAATTAAATTTGATATTTTTGACCGAAACTAGTGTATAATATACTATGATTTTTGACCGAAACTTGCATTTCGAAAAGTTTCATAGAATATAGTTTTCAGATGATTTTTTTGCATGGACTTCCATCATAACCTTCCCTCTTAACATATATAAATGATCTGAAAAGTCTCGAATCATTTCAAATAGTCACCAATTAAATTCGATATTTTTGACCGAAACTAGTGTATAATATACTATGATTTTTGACCGAAACTTGCATTTCGAAAAGTTTCATAGAATCTAGTTTTTAGATGATTTTATTGCACGGGCTTCCATAATAACCTTCCCTCTTAACATATATAAATGATTTGTCAAGTCTCGTATCATTTCAAATAGTCCACAATTAAATTTGATTTTTTTGAATGAAACTAGTGTATAATATACTATGATTTTTGACCGAAACTTGCATTTCGAAAAGTTTCATAGAATATAGTTTTCAGATGATTTTTTTGCATGGACTTCCATCATAACCTGCCCTCTTAACATATATTAATGATCTGAAAAGTCTCATATCATTTCAAATAGTCCCAAATTAAATTCGATATTTTTGACCGAATCTAGTGTATAATATACTGTGATTTTTGACCGAAACTTGCATTTCAAAAAGTTTCATAGAATCTAGTTTTCAGTTAATTTTTTTTGCATGGACTTCCATCATAACCTTCCCTCTTAATATATATAAATGATCTGAAAAGTGTCGTATCATTTCAAATAGTCCACAATTAAATTTGATTTTTTTGATCGAAACTAGTGTATAATATACTATGATTTTTGACCGAAACTTGCATTTCGAAAAGTTTCATAGAATCTAGTTTTCAGATGATTTTTTTGCATGGACTTCCATCGTAACCTTCCCTCTTAACATATATAAATGATCTGAAAAGTCTCGTATCATTTCAAATAGTCACCAATTAAATTCGATATTTTTGACTGAAACTAGTGTATAATATACTATGATTTTTGACAAAAACTTGCATTTCGAAAAGTTTCATAGAATCTATTTTTCAGATGATTTTTTTGCATGGGCTTCCATCATAACCTTCCCTCTTAACATATATAAATGATCTAACAAGTCTCGTATCATTTCAAATAGTCCACAATTAAATTTGATTTTTTTGACTGAAACTAGTGTATAATATACTATGATTTTTGACCGAAACTTGCATTTCGAAAAGTTTCATAGAATATAGTTTTCAGATGATTTTTTTGCATGGACTTCCATCATAACCTGCCCTCTTAACATATATAAATGATCTGAAAAGTCTCGTATCATTTCAAATAGTCCCAAATTAAATTCGATATTTTTGACCGAATCTAGTGTATAATATACTATGATTTTTGACCGAAACATGCATTTCAAAAAGTTTCATAGAATCTAGTTTTCAGTTAATTTTTTTGCATGGACTTCCATCATAACCTTCCCTCTTAACATATATAAATGATATGAAAAGTCTCGTATCATTTCAAATAGTCCACAATTAAATTTGATTTTTTTGACCGAAACTAGTGTATAATATACTATGATTTTTGACCGAAACTTGCATTTCGAAAAGTTTCATAGAATATAGTTTTCAGATTATTTTCTTGCATGGACTTCCATCGTAACCTTCCCTCTTAACATATATAAATGATCTGAAAAGTCTCGTATCATTTCAAATAGTCACCAATTAAATTCGATATTTTTTTACCGAAACTAGTGTATAATATACTATGATTTTTGACAAAAACTTGCATTTCGAAAAGTTTCATAGAATCTAGTTTTCAGATGATTTTTTTGCATGGGCTTCCATCATAACCTTCCCTCTTAACATATATAAATGATCTGTCAAATCTCGTAACATTTCAAATAGTCCACAATTAAATTTTATTTTTTTGACTGAAACTAGTGTAATAATATACTATGATTTTTGACCGAAACTTGCATTTCGAAAAGTTTCATAGAATCTAGCTTTCAGATGATTTTTTTGCTTGGACTTCCATCATAACCTTCCCTCTTATCATATATAATTGATCTGAAAAGTCTCGTGTCATTTCAAATAGTCACCAATTAAATTTGATATTTTTGACCGAAACTAGTGTATAATATACTATGATTTTTGACCGAAACTTGCATTTCGAAAAGTTTCATAGAATATAGTTTTCTGATGATTTTTTTGCATGGACTTCCATCATAACCTTCCCTCTTAACATATATAAATGATCTGAAAAGTCTCGAATCATTTCAAATAGTCACCAATTAAATTCGATATTTTTGACCGAAACTAGTGTATAATATACTATGATTTTTGACCGAAACTTGCATTTCGAAAAGTTTCATAGAATCTAGTTTTTAGATGATTTTATTGCACGGGCTTCCATAATAACCTTCCCTCTTAACATATATAAATGATTTGTCAAGTCTCGTATCATTTCAAATAGTCCACAATTAAATTTGATTTTTTTGAATGAAACTAGTGTATAATATACTATGATTTTTGACCGAAACTTGCATTTCGAAAAGTTTCATAGAATATAGTTTTCAGATGATTTTTTTGCATGGACTTCCATCATAACCTGCCCTCTTAACATATATTAATGATCTGAAAAGTCTCATATCATTTCAAATAGTCCCAAATTAAATTCGATATTTTTGACCGAATCTAGTGTATAATATACTGTGATTTTTGACCGAAACTTGCATTTCAAAAAGTTTCATAGAATCTAGTTTTCAGTTAATTTTTTTTGCATGGACTTCCATCATAACCTTCCCTCTTAATATATATAAATGATCTGAAAAGTGTCGTATCATTTCAAATAGTCCACAATTAAATTTGATTTTTTTGATCGAAACTAGTGTATAATATACTATGATTTTTGACCGAAACTTGCATTTCGAAAAGTTTCATAGAATCTAGTTTTCAGATGATTTTTTTGCATGGACTTCCATCGTAACCTTCCCTCTTAACATATATAAATGATCTGAAAAGTCTCGTATCATTTCAAATAGTCACCAATTAAATTCGATATTTTTGACTGAAACTAGTGTATAATATACTATGATTTTTGACAAAAACATGCATTTCGAAAAGTTTCATAGAATCTATTTTTCAGATGATATTTTTGCATGGGCTTCCATCATAACCTTCCCTTTTAACATATATAAATTATCTAACAAGTCTCGTATCATTTCAAATAGTCCACAATTAAATTTGATTTTTTTGACTGAAACTAGTGTATAATATACTATAATTTTTGACCGAAACTTGCATTTCGAAAAGTTTCATAGAATATAGTTTTCAGATGATTTTTTTGCATGGACTTCCATCATAACCTGCCCTCTTAACATATATAAATGATCTGAAAAGTCTCGTATCATTTCAAATAGTCCCAAATTAAATTCGATATTTTTGACCGAATCTAGTGTATAATATACTATGATT
This sequence comes from Lathyrus aphaca, assembly GCA_963966055.1. Classification (NCBI taxonomy): domain Eukaryota; kingdom Viridiplantae; phylum Streptophyta; class Magnoliopsida; order Fabales; family Fabaceae; genus Lathyrus; species Lathyrus aphaca. Next base: position 640,310,509 of record OZ014520.1, on the reverse strand, counting down.
TTTGACCGAAACATGCATTTCAAAAAGTTTCATAGAATCTAGTTTTCAGTTAATTTTTTTGCATGGACTTCCATCATAACCTTCCCTCTTAACATATATAAATGATATGAAAAGTCTCGTATCATTTCACATAGTCCACAATTAAATTTGATTTTTTTGATCGAAACTAGTGTATAATATACTATGATTTTTGACCGAAACTTGCATTTCGAAAAGTTTCATAGAATATAGTTTTCAGATTATTTTTTTGCATGGACTTCCATCGTAACCTTCCCTCTTAACATATATAAATGATCTGAAAAGTCTCGTATCATTTCAAATAGTCACCAATTAAATTCGATATTTTTTACCGAAACTAGTGTATAATATACTATGATTTTTGACAAAAACTTGCATTTCGAAAAGTTTCATAGAATCTAGTTTTCAGATGATTTTTTTGCATGGGCTTCCATCATAACCTTCCCTCTTAACATATATAAATGATCTGTCATATCTCGTAACATTTCAAATAGTCCACAATTAAATTTTATTTTTTTGACTGAAACTAGTGTAATAATATAATATGATTTTTGACCGAAACTTGCATTTCGAAAAGTTTCATAGAATCCAGTTTTCAGATGATTTTTTTGCTTGGACTTCCATCATAACCTTCCCTCTTATCATATATAATTGATCTGAAAAGTCTCGTATCATTTCAAATAGTCACCAATTAAATTTGATATTTTTGACCGAAACTAGTGTATAATATACTATGATTTTTGACCGAAACTTGCATTTCAAAAAGTTTCATAGAATCTAGTTTTCAGATGATTTTTTCGCATGGGCTTCCATAATAACCTTCCCTCTTAACATATATAAATGATCTGAAAAGTCTCGTATCATTTCAAATAGTTCCCAATTAAATATGATTTTTTTGACCGAAACTAGTGTATAATATACTATGATTTTTGACCGAAACTTGCATTTCGAAAAGTTTCATAGAATCTAGTTTTCAGATATTTTTTTGCATGGACTTCCATCATTACCTTCCCTCTTAACATATATAAATGATCTGAAAAGTCTCGTATCATTTCAAATAGTCCACAATTAAATATGATTTTTTGACCGAAACTAGTGTATAATATACTATGATTTTTGACCGAAACTTGCATTTCGAAAAGTTTCATAGAATATAGTTTTCAGATGATTTTTTTGCATGGACTTCCATCATAACCTTCCCTCTTAACATATATAAATGATCTGAAAAGTCTCGAATCATTTCAAATAGTCACCAATTAAATTCGATATTTTTGACCGAAACTAGTGTATAATATACTATGATTTTTGACCGAAACTGGCATTTCGAAAAGTTTCATAGAATCTAGTTTTTAGATGATTTTTTTGAATGGTATTCCATAATAACCTTCCCTCTTAACATATATAAATGATCTGTCAAGTCTCGTATCATTTCAAATAGTCCACAATTAAATTTGATTTTTTTGAATGAAACTAGTGTATAATATACTATGATTTTTGACCTAAACTTGCATTTCGAAAAGTTTCATAGAATATAATTTTCAGATGATTTTTTTGCATGGACTTCCATCATAACCTGCCCTCTTAATATATATAAATGATCTGAAAAGTCTCGTATCATTTCAAATAGTCCCAAATTAAATTCGATATTTTTGACCAAATCTAGTGTATAATATACTATGATTTTTGACTGAAACTTGAATTTCAAAAAGTTTCAAAGAATCTAATTTTAAGTTAATTTTTTTGCATGGACTTCCATCATAACCTTCCAACTTAACATATATAAATGATCTGAAAAGTCTCGTATCATTTCAAATAGTCCACAATTAAATTTGATTTTTTTGATCGAAACTAGTGTATAATATACTATGATTTTTGACAGAAACTTGCATTTCGAAAAGTTTCATAGAATATAGTTTTCTGATGATTTTCTTGCATGGACTTCCATCGTAACCTTCCCTCTTATCATATATAATTGATATGAAAAGTCTCGTATCATTTCAAATAGTCACCAATTAAATTTGATATTTTTGACCGAAACTAGTGTATAATATACTATGATTTTTGACCGAAACTTGCATTTCGAAAAGTTTCATAGAATCTAGTTTTCAGATGATTTTTTTGCATGGGCTTCCATAATAACCTTCCCTCTTAACATATATAAATGATCTGAAAAGTCTCGTATCATTTCAAATAGTTCCCAATTAAATATGATTTTTTTGACCGAAACTAGTGTATAATATACTATGATTTTTGACCGAAACTTGCATTTCGAAAAGTTTCATAGAATCTAGTTTTCAGATATTTTTTTGCACGGACTTCCATCATTACCTTCCCTCTTAACATATATAAATGATCTGAAAAGTCTCGTATCATTTCAAATAGTCCACAATTAAATATGATTTTTTGACTGAAACTAGTGTATAATATACTATGATTTTTGACCGAAACTTGCATTTCGAAAAGTTTCATAGAATATAGTTTTCAAATGATTTTTTTGCATGGACTTCCATCATAACCTTCCATCTTAACATATATAAATGATCTGAAAAGTCTCGAATCATTTCAAATAGTCACCAATTAAATTCGATATTTTTGACCGAAACTAGTGTATAATATACTATGATTTTTGACCGAAACTTGCATTTCGAAAAGTTTCATAGAATCTAGTTTTTAGATGATTTTTTTGCATGGGCTTCCATAATAACCTTCCCTCTTAACATATATAAATGATCTGTCAAGTCTCGTATCATTTCAAATAGTCCACAATTAAATTTGATTTTTTTGAATGAAACTAGTGTATAATATACTATGATTTTTGACCGAAACTTGCATTTCGAAAAGTTTCATAGAATCTAGTTTTCAGTTAATTTTTTTGCATGGACTTCCATCATAACCTTCCCTCTTAACATATATAAATGATCTGAAAAGTCTCGTATCATTTCAAATTGTCCACAATTAAATTTGATTTTTTTGATCGAAACTAGTGTATAATATCCTATGATTTTTGACCGAAACTTGCATTTTGAAAAGTTTCATAGAATATAGTTTTCTGATGATTTTCTTGCATGGACTTCCATCGTAACCTTCCCTCTTAACATATATAAATGATCTGTCAAGTCTCGTATCATTTCAAATAGTCCACAATTAAATTTGATTTTTTTGAATGAAACTAGTGTATAATATACTATGATTTTTGACCGAAACTTGCATTTCGAAAAGTTTCATAGAATATAGTTTTTAGATGATTTTTTTGCATGGACTTCCATCATAACCTTCCATCTTAACTATATAAATGATCTGAAAAGTCTCGAATCATTTCAAATAGTCACCAATTAAATTCGATATTTTTGACCGAAACTAGTGTATAATATACTATGATTTTTGACCGAAACTTGCATTTCGAAAAGTTTCATAGAATCTAGTTTTTAGATGATTTTTTTGCATGGGCTTTCATAATAACCTTCCCTCTTAACATATATAAATGATCTGTCAAGTCTCGTATCATTTCAAATAGTCCACAATTAAATTTGATTTTTTTGAATGAAACTAGTGTATAATATACTATGATTTTGACCGAAACTTGCATTTCGAAAAGTTTCATAGAATCTAGTTTTCAGTTAATTTTTTTGCATGGACTTCCATCATAACCTTCCCTCTTAACATATATAAATGATCTGAAAAGTCTCGTATCATTTCAAATTGTCCACAATTAAATTTGATTTTTTTGATCGAAACTAGTGTATAATATCCTATGATTTTTGACCGAAACTTGCATTTCGAAAAGTTTCATAGAATATAGTTTTCTGATGATTTTCTTGCATGGACTTCCATCGTAACCTTCCCTCTTAACATATATAAATGATCTGAAAAGTCTCGTATCATTTCAAATAGTCACCAATTAAATTTGATATTTTTGACCGAAACTATTGTATAATATACTATGATTTTTGACCGAAACTTGCATTTCGAAAAGTTTCATAGAATCTAGTTTTCAGATGATTTTTTTGCACGGGCTTCCATAATAACCTTCCCTCTTAACATATATAAATGATCTGAAAAGTCTCGTATCATTTCAAATAGTTCCCAATTAAATATGATTTTTTTGACCGAAACTAGTGTATAATATACTATGATTTTTGACCGAAACTTGCATTTCGAAAAGTTTCATAGAATCTAGTTTTCGGATATTTTTTTGCATGGACTTCCATCATTACCTTCCCTCTTAACATATATAAATGATCTGAAAAGTCTTGTATCATTTCAAATAGTCCACAATTAAATATGAATTTTTGACTGAAACTAGTGTATAATATACTATGATTTTTGACCGAAACTTGCATTTCGAAAAGTTTCATAGAATCTAGTTTTTAGATGATTTTTTTTTCATGGGCTTCCATAATAACCTTCCCTTTTAACATATATAAATGATCTGTCAAGTCTCGTATCATTTCAAATAGTCCACAATTAAATTTGATTTTTTTGAATGAAACTAGTGTATAATATACTATGATTTTTGACCGAAACTTGCATTTCGAAAAGTTTCATAGAATATAGTTTTCAGATGATTTTTTTGCATGGACTTCCATCATAACCTGCCCTCTTAACATATATAAATGATCTGAAAAGTCTCGTATCATTTCAAATAGTCCCAAATTAAATTCGATATTTTTGACCGAATCTAGTGTATAATATACTATGATTTTTGACCGAAACTTGCATTTCAAAAAGTTTCATAGAATCTAGTTTTCAGTTAATTTTTTTGCATGGACTTCCATCATAACCTTCCCTCTTAACATATATAAATGATCTGAAAAGTCTCGTATCATTTCAAATAGTCCACAATTAAATTTGATTTTTTTGATCGAAACTAGTGTATAATATACTATGATTTTTGACCGAAACTTGCATTTCGAAAAGTTTCATAGAATATAGTTTTCTGATGATTTTCTTGCATGGACTTCCATCGTAACCTTCCCTCTTAACATATATAAATGATCTGAAAAGTCTCGTATCATTTCAAATAGTCACCAATTAAATTTGATATTTTTGACCGAAACTAGTGTATAATATACTATGATTTTTGACCGAAACTTGCATTTCGAAAAGTTTCATAGAATCTAGTTTTCAGATGATTTTTTTGCATGGGCTTCCATAATAACCTTCCCTCTTAACATATAAAAATGGACTGAAAAGTCTCGTATCATTTCAAATAGTTCCCAATTAAATATGATTTTTTTGACCGAAACTAGTGTATAATATACTATGATTTTTGACCGAAACTTGCATTTCGAAAAGTTTCATAGAATATAGTTTTCAGATATTTTTTTGCATGGACTTCCATCATTACCTTCCCTCTTAACATATATAAATGATTTGAAAAGTCTCGTATCATTTCAAATAGTCCACAATTAAATATGATTTTTTGACTGAAACTAGTGTATAATATACTATGATTTTTGACCGAAACATGCATTTCGAAAAGTTTCATAGAATATAGTTTTCAGATGATTTTTTTGCATGGACTTCCATCATAACCTTCCTTCTTAAAATATATAAATGATCTGAAAAGTCTCGAATCATTTCAAATAGTCACCAATTAAATTCGATTTTTTTGATCGAAACTAGTGTATAATATACTATTATTTTTGACCGAAACTTGCATTTCGAAAAGTTTCATAGAATATAGTTTTCTGATGATTTTCTTACATGGACTTCCATAATAACCTTCCCTCTTAACATATATAAATGATCTGAAAAGTCTCGTATCATTTCAAATAGTTCCCAATTAAATATGATTTTTTTGACCGAAACTAGTGTATAATATACTATGATTTTTGACCGAAACTTGCATTTCGAAAAGTTTCATAGAATCTAGTTTTCGGATATTTTTTTGCATGGACTTCCATCATTACCTTCCCTCTTAACATATATAAATGATCTGAAAAGTCTTGTATCATTTCAAATAGTCCACAATTAAATATGATTTTTTGACTGAAACTAGTGTATAATATACTATGATTTTTGACCGAAACTTGCATTTCGAAAAGTTTCATAGAATCTAGTTTTTAGATGATTTTTTTTTCATGGGCTTCCATAATAACCTTCCCTTTTAACATATATAAATGATCTGTCAAGTCTCGTATCATTTCAAATAGTCCACAATTAAATTTGATTTTTTTGAATGAAACTAGTGTATAATATACTATGATTTTTGACCGAAACTTGCATTTCGAAAAGTTTCATAGAATATAGTTTTCAGATGATTTTTTTGCATGGACTTCCATCATAACCTGCCCTCTTAACATATATAAATGATCTGAAAAGTCTCGTATCATTTCAAATAGTCCCAAATTAAATTCGATATTTTTGACCGAATCTAGTGTATAATATACTATGATTTTTGACCGAAACTTGCATTTTAAAAAGTTTCATAGAATCTAGTTTTCAGTTAATTTTTTTGCATGGACTTCCATCATAACCTTCCCTCTTAACATATATAAATGATCTGAAAAGTCTCGTATCATTTCAAATAGTCCACAATTAAATTTGATTTTTTTGATCGAAACTAGTGTATAATATACTATGATTTTTGACCGAAACTTGCATTTCGAAAAGTTTCATAGAATATAGTTTTCTGATGATTTTCTTGCATGGACTTCCATCGTAACCTTCCCTCTTAACATATATAAATGATCTGAAAAGTCTCGTATCATTTCAAATAGTCACCAATTAAATTTGATATTTTTGACCGAAACTAGTGTATAATATACTATGATTTTTGACCGAAACTTGCATTTCGAAAAGTTTCATAGAATCTAGTTTTCAGATGATTTTTTTGCATGGGCTTCCATAATAACCTTCCCTCTTAACATATAAAAATGGACTGAAAAGTCTCGTATCATTTCAAATAGTTCCCAATTAAATATGATTTTTTTGACCGAAACTAGTGTATAATATACTATGATTTTTGACCGAAACTTGCATTTCGAAAAGTTTCATAGAATATAGTTTTCAGATATTTTTTTGCATGGACTTCCATCATTACCTTCCCTCTTAACATATATAAATGATTTGAAAAGTCTCGTATCATTTCAAATAGTCCACAATTAAATATGATTTTTTGACTGAAACTAGTGTATAATATACTATGATTTTTGACCGAAACATGCATTTCGAAAAGTTTCATAGAATATAGTTTTCAGATGATTTTTTTGCATGGACTTCCATCATAACCTTCCTTCTTAAAATATATAAATGATCTGAAAAGTCTCGAATCATTTCAAATAGTCACCAATTAAATTCGATTTTTTTGATCGAAACTAGTGTATAATATACTATGATTTTTGACCGAAACTTGCATTTCGAAAAGTTTCATAGAATATAGTTTTCAGATGATTTTTTTGCATGGACTTCCATCATAACCTGCCCTCTTAACATATATAAATGATCTGAAAAGTCTCGTATCATTTCAAATAGTCCCAAATTAAATTCGATATTTTTGACCGAATCTAGTGTATAATATACTATGATTTTTGACCGAAACTTGCATTTTAAAAAGTTTCATAGAATCTAGTTTTCAGTTAATTTTTTTGCATGGACTTCCATCATAACCTTCCCTCTTAACATATATAAATGATCTGAAAAGTCTCGTATCATTTCAAATAGTCCACAATTAAATTTGATTTTTTTGATCGAAACTAGTGTATAATATACTATGATTTTTGACCGAAACTTGCATTTCGAAAAGTTTCATAGAATATAGTTTTCTGATGATTTTCTTGCATGGACTTCCATCGTAACCTTCCCTCTTAACATATATAAATGATCTGAAAAGTCTCGTATCATTTCAAATAGTCACCAATTAAATTTGATATTTTTGACCGAAACTAGTGTATAATATACTATGATTTTTGACCGAAACTTGCATTTCGAAAAGTTTCATAGAATCTAGTTTTCAGATGATTTTTTTGCATGGGCTTCCATAATAACCTTCCCTCTTAACATATAAAAATGGACTGAAAAGTCTCGTATCATTTCAAATAGTTCCCAATTAAATATGATTTTTTTGACCGAAACTAGTGTATAATATACTATGATTTTTGACCGAAACTTGCATTTCGAAAAGTTTCATAGAATATAGTTTTCAGATATTTTTTTGCATGGACTTCCATCATTACCTTCCCTCTTAACATATATAAATGATTTGAAAAGTCTCGTATCATTTCAAATAGTCCACAATTAAATATGATTTTTTGACTGAAACTAGTGTATAATATACTATGATTTTTGACCGAAACATGCATTTCGAAAAGTTTCATAGAATATAGTTTTCAGATGATTTTTTTGCATGGACTTCCATCATAACCTTCCTTCTTAAAATATATAAATGATCTGAAAAGTCTCGAATCATTTCAAATAGTCACCAATTAAATTCGATTTTTTTGATCGAAACTAGTGTATAATATACTATGATTTTTGACCGAAACTTGCATTTCGAAAAGTTTCATAGAATATAGTTTTCAGATGATTTTTTTGCATGGACTTCCATCATAACCTGCCCTCTTAACATATATAAATGATCTGAAAAGTCTCGTATCATTTCAAATAGTCCCAAATTAAATTCGATATTTTTGACCGAATCTAGTGTATAATATACTATGATTTTTGACCGAAACTTGCATTTCAAAAAGTTTCATAGAATCTAGTTTTTTGTTAATTTTTTTGCATGGACTTCCATCATAACCTTCCCTCTTAACATATATAAATGATCTGAAAAGTCTCGTATCATTTCAAATAGTCCACAATTAAATTTGATTTTTTTGATCGAAACTAGTGTATAATATACTATGATTTTTGACCGAAACTTGCATTTCGAAAAGTTTCATAGAATATAGTTTTCTGATGATTTTCTTGCATGGACTTCCATCGTAACCTTCCCTCTTAACATATATAAATGATCTGAAAAGTCTCGTATCATTTCAAATAGTCACCAATTAAATTTGATATTTTTGACCGAAACTAGTGTATAATATACTATGATTTTTGACCGAAACTTGCATTTCGAAAAGTTTCATAGAATTTAGTTTTCAGATGATTTTTTTTGCATGGGCTTCCATAATAACCTTCCCTCTTAACATATATAAATGAACTGAAAAGTCTCGTATCATTTCAAATAGTTCCCAATTAAATATGATTTTTTTGACCGAAACTAGTGTATAATATACTATGATTTTTGACCGAAACTTGCATTTCGAAAAGTTTCATAGAATATAGTTTTCAGATATTTTTTTGCATGGACTTCCATCATTACCTTCCCTCTTAACATATATAAATGATCTGAAAAGTCTCGTATCATTTCAAATAGTCCACAATTAAATATGATTTTTTGACTGAAACAAGTGTATAATATACTATGATTTTTGACCGAAACATGCATTTCGAAAAGTTTCATAGAATATAGTTTTCAGATGATTTTTTTGCATGGACTTCCATCATAACCTTCCTTCTTAAAATATATAAATGATCTGAAAAGTCTCGAATCATTTCAAATAGTCACCAATTAAATTCGATTTTTTTGATCGAAACTAGTGTATAATATACTATGATTTTTGACCGAAACTTGCATTTCGAAAAGTTTCGTAGAATATAGTTTTCTGATGATTTTCTTACATGGACTTCCATCGTAACCTTCCCTCTTAACATATATAAATGATCTGAAAAGTCTCGTATCATTTCAAATAGTTCCCAATTAAATATGATTTTTTTGACCAAAACTAGTGTATAATATACTATGATTTTTGACCGAAACTTGCATTTCGAAAAGTTTCATAGAATCTAGTTTTCAGATATTTTTTTGCATGGACTTCCATCATTACCTTCCCTCTTAACATATATAAATGATCTGAAAAGTCTCGTATCATTTCAAATAGTCCACAATTAAATTTGATTTTTTTGAATGAAACTAGTGTATAATATACTATGATTTTTGACCGAAACTTGCATTTCGAAAAGTTTCATAGAATATAGTTTTCAGATGATTTTTTTGCATGGACTTCCATCATAACCTGCCCTCTTAACATATATAAATGATCTGAAAAGTCTCGTATCATTTCAAATAGTCCCATATTAAATTCGATATTTTTGACCGAATCTAGTGTATAATATACTATGATTTTTGACCGAAACTTGCATTTCAAAAAGTTTCATAGAATCTAGTTTTCAGTTAATTTTTTTGCATGGACTTCCATCATAACCTTCCCTCTTAACATATATAAATGATCTGAAAAGTCTCGTATCATTTCAAATAGTCCACAATTAAATTTGATTTTTTTGATCGAAACTAGTGTATAATATACTATGATTTTTGACCGAAACTTGCATTTCGAAAAGTTTCATAGAATATAGTTTTCTGATGACTTTCTTGCATGGACTTCCATCGTAACCTTCCCTCTTAACATATATAAATGATCTGAAAAGTCTCGTATCATTTCAAATAGTCACCAATTAAATTTGATATTTTTGACCGAAACTAGTGTATAATATACTATGATTTTTGACCGAAACTTGCATTTCGAAAAGTTTCATAGAATCTAGTTTTCAGATGATTTTTTTTGCATGGGCTTCCATAATAACCTTCCCTCTTAACATATATAAATGAACTGAAAAGTCTCGTATCATTTCAAATAGTTCCCAATTAAATATGATTTTTTTGACCGAAACTAGTGTATAATATACTATGATTTTTGACCGAAACTTGCATTTCGAAAAGTTTCATAGAATATAGTTTTCAGATATTTTTTTGCATGGACTTCCATCATTACCTTCCCTCTTAACATATATAAATGATCTGAAAAGTCTCGTATCATTTCAAATAGTCCACAATTAAATATGATTTTTTGACTGAAACTAGTGTATAATATACTATGATTTTTGACCGAAACATGCATTTCGAAAACTTTCATAGAATATAGTTTTCAGATGATTTTTTTGCATGGACTTCCATCATAACCTTCTTTCTTAAAATATATAAATGATCTGAAAAGTTTCGAATCATTTCAAATAGTCACCAATTAAATTCGATTTTTTTGATCGAAACTAGTGTATAATATAATATGATTTTTGAGCGAAACTTGTATTTCGAAAAGTTTCATAGAATATAGTTTTCTGATGATTTTCTTACATGGACTTCCATCGTAACCTTCCCTCTTAACATATATAAATGATCTGAAAAGTCTCGTATCATTTCAAATAGTTCCCAATTAAATATGATTTTTTTGACCGAAACTAGTGTATAATATACTATGATTTTTGACCGAAACTTGCATTTCGAAAAGTTTCATAGAATCTAGTTTTCAGATATTTTTTTGCATGGACTTCCATCATTACCTTCCCTCTTAACATATATAAATGATCTGAAAAGTCTCGTATCATTTCAAATAGTCCACAATTAAATTTGATTTTTTTGAATGAAACTAGTGTATAATATACTATGATTTTTGACCGAAACTTGCATTTCGAAAAGTTTCATAGAATATAGTTTTCAGATGATTTTTTTGCATGGACTTCCATCATAACCTGCCCTCTTAACATATATAAATGATCTGAAAAGTCTCGTATCATTTCAAATAGTCCCAAATTAAATTCGATATTTTTGACCGAATCTAGTGTATAATATACTATGATTTTTGACCGAAACTTGCATTTCAAAAAGTTTCATAGAATCTAGTTTTCAGTTAATTTTTTTGCATGGACTTCCATCATAACCTTCCCTCTTAACATATATAAATGATCTGAAAAGTCTCGTATCATTTCAAATAGTCCACAATTAAATTTGATTTTTTTGATCGAAACTAGTGTATAATATACTATGATTTTTGACCGAAACTTGCATTTCGAAAAGTTTCATAGAATATAGTTTTCTGATGATTTTCTTGCATGGACTTCCATCGTAACCTTCCCTCTTAACATATATAAATGATCTGAAAAGTCTCGTATCATTTCAAATAGTCACCAATTAAATTTGATATTTTTGACCGAAACTAGTGTATAATATACTATGATTTTTGACCGAAACTTGCATTTCGAAAAGTTTCATAGAATCTAGTTTTCAGATGATTTTTTTGCATGGGCTTCCATAATAACCTTCCCTCTTAACATATAAAAATGAACTGAAAAGTGTCGTATCATTTCAAATAGTTCCCAATTAAATATGATTTTTTTGACCGAAACTAGTGTATAATATACTATGATTTTTGACCGAAACTTGCATTTCGAAAAGTTTCATAGAATATAGTTTTCAGATATTTTTTTGCATGGACTTCCATCATTACCTTCCCTCTTAACATATATAAATGATCTGAAAAGTCTCGTATCATTTCAAATAGTCCACAATTAAATATGATTTTTTGACTGAAACTAGTGTATAATATACTATGATTTTTGACCGAAACATGCATTTCGAAAAGTTTCATAGAATATAGTTTTCAGATGATTTTTTTGCATGGACTTCCATCATAACCTTCCTTCTTAAAATATATAAATGATCTGAAAAGTCTCGAATCATTTCAAATAGTCACCAATTAAATTCGATTTTTTTGATCGAAACTAGTGTAAAATATACTATGATTTTTGACCGAAACTTGCATTTCGAAAAGTTTCATAGAATATAGTTTTCAGATGATTTTTTTGCATGGACTTCCATCGTAACCTTCCTTCTTAAAATATATAAATGATCTGAAAAGTCTCGAATCATTTCAAATAGTCACCAATTAAATTCGATTTTTTTGATCGAAACTAGTGTATAATATACTATGATTTTTGACCGAAACTTGCATTTCGAAAAGTTTCATAGAATATAGTTTTCTGATGATTTTCTTACATGGACTTCCATCGTAACCTTCCCTCTTAACATATATAAATGATCTGAAAAGTCTCGTATCATTTCAAATAGTTCCCAATTAAATATGATTTTTTTGACCGAAACTAGTGTATAATATACTATGATTTTTGACCGAAACTTGCATTTCGAAAAGTTTCATAGAATCTAGTTTTCAGATATTTTTTTGCATGGACTTCCATCATTACCTTCCCTCTTAAAATATATAAATGATCTGAAAAGTCTCGTATCATTTCAAATAGTCCACAATTAAATTTGATTTTTTTGAATGAAACTAGTGTATAATATACTATGATTTTTGACCGAAACTTGCATTTCGAAAAGTTTCATAGAATATAGTTTTCAGATGATTTTTTTGCATGGACTTCCATCATAACCTGCCCTCTTAACATATATAAATGATCTGAAAAGTCTCGTATCATTTCAAATAGTCCCAAATTAAATTCGATATTTTTGACCGAATCTAGTGTATAATATACTATGATTTTTGACCGAAACTTGCATTTCAAAAAGTTTCATAGAATCTAGTTTTCAGTTAATTTTTTTGCATGGACTTCCATCATAACCTTCCCTCTTAACATATATAAATGATCTGAAAAGTCTCGTATCATTTCAAATAGTCCACAATTAAATTTGATTTTTTTGATCGAAACTAGTGTATAATATACTATGATTTTTGACCGAAACTTGCATTTCGAAAAGTTTCATAGAATATAGTTTTCTGATGATTTTCTTGCATGGACTTCCATCGTAACCTTCCCTCTTAACATATATAAATGATCTGAAAAGTCTCGTATCATTTCAAATAGTCACCAATTAAATTTGATATTTTTGACCGAAACTAGTGTATAATTTACTATGATTTTTGACCGAAACTTGCATTTCGAAAAGTTTCATAGAATCTAGTTTTCAGATGATTTTTTTGCATGGGCTTCCATAATAACCTTCCCTCTTAACATATATAAATGAACTGAAAAGTCTCGTATCATTTCAAATAGTTCCCAATTAAATATGATTTTTTTGACCGAAACTAGTGTATAATATACTATGATTTTTGACCGAAACTTGCATTTCGAAAAGTTTCATAGAATATAGTTTTCAGATATTTTTTTGCATGGACTTCCATCATTACCTTCCCTCTTAACATATATAAATGATCTGAAAAGTCTCGTATCATTTCAAATAGTCCACAATTAAATATGATTTTTTTGAATGAAACTAGTGTATAATATACTATGATTTTTGACCGAAACATGCATTTCGAAAAGTTTCATAGAATATAGTTTTCAGATGATTTTTTTGCATGGACTTCCATAATAACCTGCCCTCTTAACATATATAAATGATCTGAAAAGTCTCGTATCATTTCAAATAGTCCCAAATTAAATTCGATATTTTTGACCGAATCTAGTGTAAAATATACTATGATTTTTGACCGAAACATGCATTTCAAAAAGTTTCATAGAATATAGTTTTCAGTTAATTTTTTTGCATGGACTTCCATCGTAACCTTCCTTCTTAACATATATAAATGATCTGAAAAGTCTCGTATCATTTCAAATAGTCACCAATTAAATTCGATTTTTTTGATCGAAACTAGTGTATAATATACTATGATTTTTGACCGAAACTTGCATTTCGAAAAGTTTCATAGAATATAGTTTTCTGATGATTTTCTTACATGGACTTCCATCGTAACCTTCCCTCTTAACATATATAAATGATCTGAAAAGTCTCGTATCATTTCAAATAGTTCCCAATTAAATATGATTTTTTTGACCGAAACTAGTGTATAATATACTATGATTTTTGACCGAAACTTGCATTTCGAAAAGTTTCATAGAATCTAGTTTTCAGATATTTTTTTGCATGGACTTCCATCATTACCTTCCCTCTTAACATATATAAATGATCTGAAAAGTCTCGTATCATTTCAAATAGTCCACAATTAAATTTGATTTTTTTGAATGAAACTAGTGTATAATATACTATGATTTTTGACCGAAACTTGCATTTCGAAAAGTTTCATAGAATATAGTTTTCAGATGATTTTTTTGCATGGACTTCCATCATAACCTGCCCTCTTAACATATATAAATGATCTGAAAAGTCTCGTATCATTTCAAATAGTCCCAAATTAAATTCGATATTTTTGACCGAATCTAGTGTATAATATACTATGATTTTTGACCGAAACTTGCATTTCAAAAAGTTTCATAGAATCTAGTTTTCAGTTAATTTTTTTTGCATGGACTTCCATCATAACCTTCCCTCTTAACATATATAAATGATCTGAAAAGTCTCGTATCATTTCAAATAGTCCACAATTAAATTTGATTTTTTTGATCGAAACTAGTGTATAATATACTATGATTTTTGACCGAAACTTGCATTTCGAAAAGTTTCATAGAATATAGTTTTCTGATGATTTTCTTGCATGGACTTCCATCGTAACCTTCCCTCTTAACATATATAAATGATCTGAAAAGTCTCGTATCATTTCAAATAGTCACCAATTAAATTTGATATTTTTGACCGAAACTAGTGTATAATATACTATGATTTTTGACCGAAACTTGCATTTCGAAAAGTTTCATAGAATCTAGTTTTCAGATGATTTTTTTGCATGGGCTTCCATAATAACCTTCCCTCTTAACATATATAAATGAACTGAAAAGTCTCGTATCATTTCAAATAGTTCCCAATTAAATATGATTTTTTTGACCGAAACTAGTGTATAATATACTATGATTTTTGACCGAAACTTGCATTTCGAAAAGTTTCATAGAATATAGTTTTCAGATATTTTTTTGCATGGACTTCCATCATTACCTTCCCTCTTAACATATATAAATGATCTGAAAAGTCTCGTATCATTTCAAATAGTCCACAATTAAATTTGATTTTTTTGAATGAAACTAGTGTATAATATACTATGATTTTTGACCGAAACTTGCATTTCGAAAAGTTTCATAGAATATAGTTTTCTGATGATTTTCTTGCATGGACTTCCATCATAACCTTCCTTCTTAAAATATATAAATGATCAGAAAAGTCTCGAATCATTTCAAATAGTCACCAATTAAATTCGATATTTTTGACCGAAACTAGTGTATAATATACTATGATTTTTGACAGAAACTTGCATTTCGAAAAGTTTCATAGAATCTAGTTTTTAGATGATTTTTTTGCATGGGCTTCCATAATAACCTTCCCTCTTAACATATATAAATGATTTGTCAAGTCTTGTATCATTTCAAATAGTCCACAATTAAATTTGATTTTTTTGAATGAAACTAGTGTATAATATACTATGATTTTTGATCGAAACTTGCATTTCGAAAAGTTTCATAGAATATAGTTTTCAGATGATTTTTTTGCATGGACTTCCATCATAACCTGCCCTTTTAACATATATAAATGATCTGAAAAGTCTCGTATCATTTCAAATAGTCCCAAATTAAATTCGATATTTTTGACCGAATCTAGTGAATAATATACTATGATTTTTGACCGAAACTTGCATTTCAAAAAGTTTCATAGAATCTAGTTTTCAGTTAATTTTTTTGCATGGACTTCCATCATAACCTTCCCTCTTAACATATATAAATGATCTGAAAAGTCTCGTATCATTTCAAATAGTCCACAATTAAATTTGATTTTTTTGAATGAAACTAGTGTATAATATACTATGATTTTTGACCGAAACATGCATTTCGAAAAGTTTCATAGAATATAGTTTTCAGATGATTTTTTTGCATGGACTTCCATCATAACCTGCCCTCTTAACATATATAAATGATCTGAAAAGTCTCGTATCATTTCAAATAGTCCCAAATTAAATTCGATATTTTTGACCGAATCTAGTGTATAATATACTATGATTTTTGACCGAAACTTGCATTTCAAAAAGTTTCATAGAATCTAGTTTTCAGTTAATTTTTTTGCATGGACTTCCATCATAACCTTCCCTCTTAACATATATAAATGATCTGAAAAGTCTCGTATCATTTCAAATAGTCCACAATTAAATTTGATTTTTTTGATCGAAACTAGTGTATAATATACTATGATTTTTGACCGAAACTTGCATTTCGAAAAGTTTCATAGAATATAGTTTTCTGATGATTTTCTTGCATGGACTTCCATCGTAACCTTCCCTCTTAACATATATAAATGATCTGAAAAGTCTCGTATCATTTCAAATAGTCACCAATTAAATTTGATATTTTTGACCGAAACTAGTGTATAATATACTATGATTTTTGACCGAAACTTGCATTTCGAAAAGTTTCATAGAATCTAGTTTTCAGATGATTTTTTTGCATGGGCTTCCATAATAACCTTCCCTCTTAACATATATAAATGAACTGAAGAGTCTTGTATCATTTCAAATAGTTCCCAATTAAATATGATTTTTTTGACCGAAACTAGTGTATAATATACTATGATTTTTGACCGAAACTTGCATTTCGAAAAGTTTCATAGAATATAGTTTTCAGATATTTTTTTTGCATGGACTTCCATCATTACCTTCCCTCTTAACATATATAAATGATCTGAAAAGTCTCGTATCATTTCAAATAGTCCACAATTAAATATGATTTTTTGACTGAAACAAGTGTATAATATACTATGATTTTTGACCGAAACATGCATTTCGAAAAGTTTCATAGAATATAGTTTTCAGATGATTTTTTTGCATGGACTTCCATCATAACCTTCCTTCTTAAAATATATAAATGATCAGAAAAGTCTCGAATCATTTCAAATAGTCACCAATTAAATTCGATATTTTTGACCGAAACTAGTGTATAATATACTATGATTTTTGACAGAAACTTGCATTTCGAAAAGTTTCATAGAATCTAGTTTTTAGATGATTTTTTTGCATGGGCTTCCATAATAACCTTCCCTCTTAACATATATAAATGATCTGTCAAGTCTCGTATCATTTCAAATAGTCCACAATTAAATTTGATTTTTTTGAATGAAACTAGTGTATAATATACTATGATTTTTGATCGAAACTTGCATTTCGAAAAGTTTCATAGAATATAGTTTTCAGATGATTTTTTTGCATGGACTTCCATCATAACCTGCCCTCTTAACATATATAAATGATCTGAAAAGTCTCGTATCATTTCAAATAGTCCCAAATTAAATTCGATATTTTTGACCGAATCTAGTGAATAATATACTATGATTTTTGACCGAAACTTGCATTTCAAAAAGTTTCATAGAATCTAGTTTTCAGTTAATTTTTTTGCATGGACTTCCATCATAACCTTCCCTCTTAAAATATATAAATGATCTGAAAAGTCTCGTATCATTTCAAATAGTCCACAATTAAATTTGATTTTTTTGATCGAAACTAGTGTATAATATACTATGATTTTTGACCGAAACTTGCATTTCGAAAAGTTTCATAGAATATAGTTTTCTGATGATTTTCTTGCATGGACTTCCATCGTAACCTTCCCTCTTAACATATATAAATGATATGAAAAGTCTCGTATTATTTCAAATAGTCACCAATTAAATTTGATATTTTTGACCGAAACTAGTGTATAATATACTATGATTTTTGACCGAAACTTGCATTTCGAAAAGTTTCATAGAATCTAGTTTTCAGATGATTTTTTTGCATGGGCTTCCATAATAACCTTCCCTCTTAACATATATAAATGATCTGAAAAGTCTCGTATCATTTCAAATTGTTCCCAATTAAATATGATTTTTTTGACCGAAACTGGTGTATAATATACTATGATTTTTGACCGAAACTTGCATTTCGAAAAGTTTCATAGAATCTAGTTTTCAGATATTTTTTGCATGGACTTCCATCATTACCTTCCCTCTTAACATATATAAATGATATGAAAAGTCTCGTATCATTTCAAATAGTCCACAATTAAATATGATTTTTTTGACCGAAACTAGTGTATAATATACTATGATTTTTGACCGAAACATGCATTTCGAAAAGTTTCATAGAATATAGTTTTCAGATGATTTTTTTGTATGGACTTCCATCATAACCTTCCCTCTTAACATATATAAATGATCTGAAAAGTCTCGAATCATTTAAAATATTCATCAATTAAATTCGATATTTTTGATCGAAACTAGTGCAATAATATACTATGATTTTTGACCGAAACTTGCATTTCGAAAAGTTTCATAGAATATAGTTTTATGATAATTTTCTTGCATGGACTTCCATCGTAACCTTCCCTCTTAACATATATAAATGATCTGAAAAGTCTCGTATCATTTCAAATAATCACCAATTAAATTTGATATTTTTGACCGAAACTAATGTATAATATACTATGATTTTTGACCGAAACTTGCATTTCGAAAAGTTTCATAGAATCTAGTTTTCAGATGATTTTTTTGCATGGGCTTCCATAATAACCTTCCCTCTTAACATATATAAATGAACTGAAAAGTCTCGTATCATTTCAAATAGTTCCCAATTAAATATGATTTTTTTGACCGAAACTAGTGTATAATATACTATGATTTTTGACCGAAACTTGCATTTCGAAAAGTTTCATAGAATATAGTTTTCAGATATTTTTTTGCATGGACTTCCATCATTACCTTCCCTCTTAACATATATAAATGATCTGAAAAGTCTCGTATCATTTCAAATAGTCCACAATTAAATATGATTTTTTGACTGAAACTAGTGTATAATATACTATGATTTTTGACCGAAACATGCATTTCGAAAAGTTTCATAGAATATAGTTTTCAGATGATTTTTTTGCATGGACTTCCATCATAACCTTCCTTCTTAAAATATATAAATGATCTGAAAAGTCTCGAATCATTTCAAATAGTCACCAATTAAATTCTATATTTTTGACCGAAACTAGTGTATAATATACTATGATTTTTGACAGAAACTTGCATTTCGAAAAGTTTCATAGAATCTAGTTTTTAGATGATTTTTTTGCATGGGCTTCCATAATAACCTTCCCTCTTAACATATATAAATGATCTGTCAAGTCTCGTATCATTTCAAATAGTCCACAATTAAATTTGATTTTTTTGAATGAAACTAGTGTATAATATACTATGATTTTTGACCGAAACTTGCATTTCGAAAAGTTTCATAGAATATAGTTTTCAGATGATTTTTTTGCATGGACTTCCATCATAACCTGCCCTCTTAACATATATAAATGATCTGAAAAGTCTCGTATCATTTCAAATAGTCCCAAATTAAATTCGATATTTTTGACCGAATCTAGTGAATAATATACTATGATTTTTGACCGAAACTTGCATTTCAAAAAGTTTCATAGAATCTAGTTTTCAGTTAATTTTTTTGCATGGACTTCCATCATAACCTTCCCTCTTAAAATATATAAATGATCTGAAAAGTCTCGTATCATTTCAAATAGTCCACAATTAAATTTGATTTTTTTGATCGAAACTAGTGTATAATATACTATGATTTTTGACCGAAACTTGCATTTCGAAAAGTTTCATAGAATATAGTTTTCTGATGATTTTCTTGCATGGACTTCCATCGTAACCTTCCCTCTTAACATATATAAATGATATGAAAAGTCTCGTATTATTTCAAATAGTCACCAATTAAATTTGATATTTTTGACCGAAACTAGTGTATAATATACTATGATTTTTGACCGAAACTTGCATTTCGAAAAGTTTCATAGAATCTAGTTTTCAGATGATTTTTTTGCATGGGCTTCCATAATAACCTTCCCTCTTAACATATATAAATGATCTGAAAAGTCTCGTATCATTTCAAATTGTTCCCAATTAAATATGATTTTTTTGACCGAAACTGGTGTATAATATACTATGATTTTTGACCGAAACTTGCATTTCGAAAAGTTTCATAGAATCTAGTTTTCAGATATTTTTTGCATGGACTTCCATCATTACCTTCCCTCTTAACATATATAAATGATATGAAAAGTCTCGTATCATTTCAAATAGTCCACAATTAAATATGATTTTTTTGACCGAAACTAGTGTATAATATACTATGATTTTTGACCGAAACATGCATTTCGAAAAGTTTCATAGAATATAGTTTTCAGATGATTTTTTTGTATGGACTTCCATCATAACCTTCCCTCTTAACATATATAAATGATCTGAAAAGTCTCGAATCATTTAAAATATTCATCAATTAAATTCGATATTTTTGATCGAAACTAGTGCAATAATATACTATGATTTTTGACCGAAACTTGCATTTCGAAAAGTTTCATAGAATATAGTTTTATGATAATTTTCTTGCATGGACTTCCATCGTAACCTTCCCTCTTAACATATATAAATGATCTGAAAAGTCTCGTATCATTTCAAATAATCACCAATTAAATTTGATATTTTTGACCGAAACTAATGTATAATATACTATGATTTTTGACCGAAACTTGCATTTCGAAAAGTTTCATAGAATCTAGTTTTCAGATGATTTTTTTGCATGGGCTTCCATAATAACCTTCCCTCTTAACATATATAAATGAACTGAAAAGTCTCGTATCATTTCAAATAGTTCCCAATTAAATATGATTTTTTTGACCGAAACTAGTGTATAATATACTATGATTTTTGACCGAAACTTGCATTTCGAAAAGTTTCATAGAATATAGTTTTCAGATATTTTTTTGCATGGACTTCCATCATTACCTTCCCTCTTAACATATATAAATGATCTGAAAAGTCTCGTATCATTTCAAATAGTCCACAATTAAATATGATTTTTTGACTGAAACTAGTGTATAATATACTATGATTTTTGACCGAAACATGCATTTCGAAAAGTTTCATAGAATATAGTTTTCAGATGATTTTTTTGCATGGACTTCCATCATAACCTTCCTTCTTAAAATATATAAATGATCTGAAAAGTCTCGAATCATTTCAAATAGTCACCAATTAAATTCTATATTTTTGACCGAAACTAGTGTATAATATACTATGATTTTTGACAGAAACTTGCATTTCGAAAAGTTTCATAGAATCTAGTTTTTAGATGATTTTTTTGCATGGGCTTCCATAATAACCTTCTCTTTTAACATATATAAATGATCTGTCAAGTCTCGTATCATTTCAAATAGTCCACAATTAAATTTGATTTTTTTGAATGAAACTAGTGTATAATATACTATGATTTTTGACCGAAACTTGCATTTCGAAAAGTTTCATAGAATATAGTTTTCAGATGATTTTTTTGCATGGACTTCCATCATAACCTGCCCTCTTAACATATATAAATGATCTGAAAAGTCTCGTATCATTTCAAATAGTCCCAAATTAAATTCGATATTTTTGACCGAATCTAGTGTATAATATACTATGATTTTTGACCGAAACTTGCATTTCAAAAAGTTTCATAGAATCTAGTTTTCAGTTAATTTTTTTGCATGGACTTCCATCATAACCTTCCCTCTTAACATATATAAATGATCTGAAAAGTCTCGTATCATTTCAAATAGTCCACAATTAAATTTGATTTTTTTGATCGAAACTAGTGTATAATATACTATGATTTTTGACCGAAACTTGCATTTCGAAAAGTTTCATAGAATATAGTTTTCTGATGATTTTCTTGCATGGACTTCCATCGTAACCTTCCCTCTTAACATATATAAATGATATGAAAAGTCTCGTATCATTTCAAATAGTCACCAATTAAATTTGATATTTTTGACCGAAACTAGTGTATAATATACTATGATTTTTGACCGAAACTTGCATTTCGAAAAGTTTCATAGAATCTAGTTTTCAGATGATTTTATTGCATGGGCTTCCATAATAACCTTCCCTCTTAACATATATAAATGATCTGAAAAGTCTCGTATCATTTCAAATTGTTCCCAATTAAATATGATTTTTTTGACCGAAACTGGTGTATAATATACTATGATTTTTGACCGAAACTTGCATTTCGAAAAGTTTCATAGAATCTAGTTTTCAGATATTTTTTGCATGGACTTCCATCATTACCTTCCCTCTTAACATATATAAATGATATGAAAAGTCTCGTATCATTTCAAATAGTCCACAATTAAATATGATTTTTTTGACCGAAACTAGTGTATAATATACTATGATTTTTGACCGAAACATGCATTTCGAAAAGTTTCATAGAATATAGTTTTCAGATGATTTTTTTGTATGGACTTCCATCATAACCTTCCCTCTTAACATATATAAATGATCTGAAAAGTCTCGAATCATTTAAAATATTCATCAATTAAATTCGATATTTTTGATCGAAACTAGTGCAATAATATACTATGATTTTTGACCGAAACTTGCATTTCGAAAAGTTTCATAGAATATAGTTTTATGATAATTTTCTTGCATGGACTTCCATCGTAACCTTCCCTCTTAACATATATAAATGATCTGAAAAGTCTCGTATCATTTCAAATAATCACCAATTAAATTTGATATTTTTGACCGAAACTAATGTATAATATACTATGATTTTTGACCGAAACTTGCATTTCGAAAAGTTTCATAGAATCTAGTTTTCAGATGATTTTTTTGCATGGGCTTCCATAATAACCTTCCCTCTTAACATATATAAATGAACTGAAAAGTCTCGTATCATTTCAAATAGTTCCCAATTAAATATGATTTTTTTGACCGAAACTAGTGTATAATATACTATGATTTTTGACCGAAACTTGCATTTCGAAAAGTTTCATAGAATATAGTTTTCAGATATTTTTTTGCATGGACTTCCATCATTACCTTCCCTCTTAACATATATAAATGATCTGAAAAGTCTCGTATCATTTCAAATAGTCCACAATTAAATATGATTTTTTGACTGAAACTAGTGTATAATATACTATGATTTTTGACCGAAACATGCATTTCGAAAAGTTTCATAGAATATAGTTTTCAGATGATTTTTTTGCATGGACTTCCATCATAACCTTCCTTCTTAAAATATATAAATGATCTGAAAAGTCTCGAATCATTTCAAATAGTCACCAATTAAATTCTATATTTTTGACCGAAACTAGTGTATAATATACTATGATTTTTGACAGAAACTTGCATTTCGAAAAGTTTCATAGAATCTAGTTTTTAGATGATTTTTTTGCATGGGCTTCCATAATAACCTTCTCTTTTAACATATATAAATGATCTGTCAAGTCTCGTATCATTTCAAATAGTCCACAATTAAATTTGATTTTTTTGAATGAAACTAGTGTATAATATACTATGATTTTTGACCGAAACTTGCATTTCGAAAAGTTTCATAGAATATAGTTTTCAGATGATTTTTTTGCATGGACTTCCATCATAACCTGCCCTTAACATATATAAATGATCTGAAAAGTCTCGTATCATTTCAAATAGTCCCAAATTAAATTCGATATTTTTGACCGAATCTAGTGTATAATATACTATGATTTTTGACCGAAACTTGCATTTCAAAAAGTTTCATAGAATCTAGTTTTCAGTTAATTTTTTTGCATGGACTTCCATCATAACCTTCCCTCTTAACATATATAAATGATCTGAAAAGTCTCGTATCATTTCAAATAGTCCACAATTAAATTTGATTTTTTTGATCGAAACTAGTGTATAATATACTATGATTTTTGACCGAAACTTGCATTTCGAAAAGTTTCATAGAATATAGTTTTCTGATGATTTTCTTGCATGGACTTCCATCGTAACCTTCCCTCTTAACATATATAAATGATATGAAAAGTCTCGTATCATTTCAAATAGTCACCAATTAAATTTGATATTTTTGACCGAAACTAGTGTATAATATACTATGATTTTTGACCGAAACTTGCATTTCCAAAAGTTTCATAGAATCTAGTTTTCAGATGATTTTATTGCATGGGCTTCCATAATAACCTTCCCTCTTAACATATATAAATGATCTGAAAAGTCTCGTATCATTTCAAATTGTTCCCAATTAAATATGATTTTTTTGACCGAAACTGGTGTATAATATACTATGATTTTTGACCGAAACTTGCATTTCGAAAAGTTTCATAGAATCTAGTTTTCAGATATTTTTTGCATGGACTTCCATCATTACCTTCCCTCTTAACATATATAAATGATATGAAAAGTCTCGTATCATTTCAAATAGTCCACAATTAAATATGATTTTTTTGACCGAAACTAGTGTATAATATACTATGATTTTTGACCGAAACTTGCATTTCGAAAAGTTTCATAGAATATAGTTTTCAGATGATTTTTTTGCATGGACTTCCATCATAACCTTCCCTCTTAACATATATAAATGATCTGAAAAGTCTCGAATCATTTAAAATATTCACCAATTAAATTCGATATTTTTGATCGAAACTAGTGTATAATATACTATGATTTTTGACCGAAACTTGCATTTCGAAAAGTTTCATAGAATATAGTTTTATGATAATTTTCTTGCATGGACTTCCATCGTAACCTTCCCTCTTAACATATATAAATGATCTGAAAAGTCTCGTATCATTTCAAATAGTCACCAATTAAATTTGATATTTTTGACCGAAACTAATGTATAATATACTATGATTTTTGACCGAAACTTGCATTTCGAAAAGTTTCATAGAATCTAGTTTTCAGATGATTTTTTTGCATGGGCTTCCATAATAACCTTCCCTCTTAACATATATAAATGAACTGAAAAGTCTCGTATCATTTCAAATAGTTCCCAATTAAATATGATTTTTTTGAACGAAACTAGTGTATAATATACTATGATTTTTGACCGAAACTTGCATTTCAAAATGTTTCATAGAATATAGTTTTCAGATATTTTTTTGCATGGACTTCCATCATTACCTTCCCTCTTAACATATATACATGATCTGAAAAGTCTCGTATCATTTCAAATAGTCCACAATTAAATATGATTTTTTGACTGAAACTAGTGTATAATATACTATGATTTTTGACCGAAACATGCATTTCGAAAAGTTTCATAGAATATAGTTTTCAGATGATTTTTTTGCATGGACTTCCATCATAACCTTCCTTCTTAAAATATATAAATGATCTGAAAAGTCTCGAATCATTTCAAATAGTCACCAATTAAATTCTATATTTTTGACCGAAACTAGTGTATAATATACTATGATTTTTGACAGAAACTTGCATTTCGAAAAGTTTCATAGAATCTAGTTTTTAGATGATTTTTTTGCATGGGCTTCCATAATAACCTTCCCTCTTAACATATATAAATGATCTGTCAAGTCTCGTATCATTTCAAATAGTCCACAATTAAATTTGATTTTTTTGAATGAAACTAGTGTATAATATACTATGATTTTTGACCGAAACTTGCATTTCGAAAAGTTTCATAGAATATAGTTTTCAGATGATTTTTTTGCATGGACTTCCATCATAACCTGCCCTCTTAACATATATAAATGATCTGAAAAGTCTCGTATCATTTCAAATAGTCCCAAATTAAATTCGATATTTTTGACCGAATCTAGTGTATAATATACTATGATTTTTGACCGAAACTTGCATTTCAAAAAGTTTCATAGAATCTAGTTTTCAGTTAATTTTTTTGCATGGACTTCCATCATAACCTTCCCTCTTAACATATATAAATGATCTGAAAAGTCTCGTATCATTTCAAATAGTCCACAATTAAATTTGATTTTTTTGATCGAAACTAGTGTATAATATACTATGATTTTAGACCGAAACTTGCATTTCGAAAAGTTTCATAGAATATAGTTTTCTGATGATTTTCTTGCATGGACTTCCATCGTAACCTTCCCTCTTAACATATATAAATGATATGAAAAGTCTCGTATCATTTCAAATAGTCAACAATTAAATTTGATATTTTTGACCGAAACTAGTGTATAATATACTATGATTTTTGACCGAAACTTGCATTTCGAAAAGTTTCATAGAATCTAGTTTTCAGATGATTTTTTTGCATGTTCTTCCATAATAACCTTCCCTCTTAACATATATAAATGATCTGAAAAGTCTCGTATCATTTCAAATTGTTCCCAATTAAATATGATTTTTTTTACCGAAACTGGTGTATAATATACTATGATTTTTGACCGAAACTTGCATTTCGAAAAGTTTCATAGAATCTAGTTTTCAGATATTTTTTGCATGGACTTCCATCATTACCTTCCCTCTTAACATATATAAATGATCTGAAAAGTCTCGTATCATTTCAAATAGTCCACAATTAAATATGATTTTTTTGACCGAAACTAGTGTATAATATACTATGATTTTTGACCGAAACTTGCATTTCGAAAAGTTTCATAGAATATAGTTTTCAGATGATTTTATTGCATGGACTTCCATCATAACCTTCCCTCTTAACATATATAAATGATCTGAAAAGTCTCGAATCATTTAAAATATTCACCAATTAAATTCGATATTTTTGACCGAAACTAGTGTATAATATACTATGATTTTTGACCGAAACTTGCATTTCGAAAAGTTTCATAGAATATATTTTTCAGATGATTTTTTTGCATGGACTTCCATCATAACCTTCCATCTTAACATATATAAATGATCTGAAAAGTCTCGAATCATTTCAAATAGTCACCAATTAAATTCGATATTTTTGACCGAAACTAGTGTATAATATACTATGATTTTTGACCGAAACTTGCATTTCGAAAAGTTTCATAGAATCTAGTTTTTAGATGATTTTTTTGCATGGGCTTCCATAATAACCTTCCCTCTTAACATATATAAATGATCTGTCAAGTCTCGTATCATTTCAAATAGTCCACAATTAAATTTGATTTTTTTGAATGAAACTAGTGTATAATATACTATGATTTTTGACCGAAACTTGCATTTCGAAAAGTTTCATAGAATCTAGTTTTCAGTTAATTTTTTTGCATGGACTTCCATCATAACCTTCCCTCTTAACATATATAAATGATCTGAAAATTCTCGTATCATTTCAAATAGTCCACAATTAAATTTGATTTTTTTGATCGAAACTAGTGTATAATATACTATGATTTTTGACCGAAACTTGCATTTCGAAAAGTTTCATAGAATATAGTTTTCTGATGATTTTCTTGCATGGACTTCCATCGTAACCTGCCCTCTTAACATATATAAATGATCTGAAAAGTCTCGTATCATTTCAAATAGTCACCAATTAAATTTGATATTTTTGACCGAAACTAGTGTATAATATACTATGATTTTTGACCAAAACTTGCATTTCAAAAAGTTTCATAGAATCTAGTTTTTAGATGATTTTTTTGCATGGGCTTCCATAATAACCTTCCCTCTTAACATATATAAATGATCTGTCAAGTCTCGTATTATTTCAAATAGTCCACAATTAAATTTGATTTTTTTGAATGAAACTAGTGTATAATATACTATGATTTTTGATCGAAACATGCATTTCGAAAAGTTTCATAGAATATAGTTTTCAGATGATTTTTTTGCATGGACTTCCATCATAACCTGCCCTCTTAACATATATAAATGATCTGAAAAGTCTCGTATGATTTCAAATAGTCCCAAATTAAATTCGATATTTTTGACCGAATCTAGTGTATAATATACTATGATTTTTGACCGAAACTTGCATTTCAAAAAGTTTCATAGAATCTAGTTTTCACTTAATTTTTTTGCATGGACTTCCATTGTAACCTTCCCTCTTAACATATATAAATGATCAGAAAAGTCTCGTATCATTTCAAATAGTCCACAATTAAATTTGATTTTTTTGATCGAAACTAGTGTATAATATACTATGATTTTTGACCGAAACTTGCATTTCGAAAAGTTTCATAGAATATAGTTTTCTGATGATTTTCTTGCATGGACTTCCATCGTAACCTGCCCTCTTAACATATATAAATGATCTGAAAAGTCTCGTATCATTTCAAATAGTCACCAATTAAATTTGATATTTTTGACCGAAACTAGTGTATAATATACTATGATTTTTGACCAAAACTTGCATTTCAAAAAGTTTTATAGAATCTAGTTTTTAGATGATTTTTTTGCATGGGCTTCCATAATAACCTTCCCTCTTAACATATATAAATGATCTGTCAAGTCTCGTATTATTTCAAATAGTCCACAATTAAATTTGATTTTTTTGAATGAAACTAGTGTATAATATACTATGATTTTTGATCGAAACATGCATTTCGAAAAGTTTCATAGAATATAGTTTTCAGATGATTTTTTTGCATGGACTTCCATCATAACCTGCCCTCTTAACATATATAAATGATCTGAAAAGTCTCGTATCATTTCAAATAGTCCCAAATTAAATTCGATATTTTTGACCGAATCTAGTGTATAATATACTATGATTTTTGACCGAAACTTGCATTTCAAAAAGTTTCATAGAATCTAGTTTTCACTTAATTTTTTTGCATGGACTTCCATTGTAACCTTCCCTCTTAACATATATAAATGATCAGAAAAGTCTCGTATCATTTCAAATAGTCCACAATTAAATTTGATTTTTTTGATCGAAACTAGTGTATAATATACTATGATTTTTGACCGAAACTTGCATTTCGAAAAGTTTCATAGAATATAGTTTTCTGATGATTTTCTTGCATGGACTTCCATCGTAACCTTCCCTCTTAACATATATAAATGATCTGAAAAGTCTCGTATCATTTCAAATAGTCACCAATTAAATTTGATATTTTTGACCGAAACTAGTGTATAATATACAATGATTTTTGACCGAAACTTGCATTTCGAAAAGTTTCATAGAATCTAATTTTCAGATGATTTTTTTGCATGGGCTTCCATAATAACCTTCCCTCTTAACATATATTAATGATCTGAAAAGTCTCGTATCATTTCAAATATTTCCCAATTAAATATGATTTTTTTGACCGAAACTAGTGTATAATATACTATGATTTTTGACCGAAACTTGCATTTCGAAAAGTTTCATAGAATCTAGTTTTAAGATATTTTTTTGCACGGACTTCCATCATTACCTTCCCTCTTAACATATATAAATGATCTGAAAAGTCTCGTATCATTTCAAATAGTCCACAATTAAATATGATTTTTTGACTGAAACTAGTGTATAATATACTATGATTTTTGACCGAAACTTGCATTTCGAAAAGTTTCATAGAATATAGTTTTCAGATGATTTTTTTGCATGGACTTCCATCATAACCTTCCATCTTAACATATATAAATGATCTGAAAAGTCTCGAATCATTTCAAATAGTCACCAATTAAATTCGATATTTTTGACCGAAACTAGTGTATAATATACTATGATTTTTGACCGAAACTTGCATTTCGAAAAGTTTCATAGAATCTAGTTTTTAGATGATTTTTTTGCATGGGCTTCCATAATAACCTTCCCTCTTAACATATATAAATGATCTGTCAAGTCTCGTATCATTTCAAATAGTCCACAATTAAATTTGATTTTTTTGAATGAAACTAGTGTATAATATACTATGATTTTTGACCGAAACTTGCATTTCGAAAAGTTTCATAGAATCTAGTTTTCAGTTAATTTTTTTGCATGGACTTCCATCATAACCTTCCCTCTTAACATATATAAATGATCTGAAAATTCTCGTATCATTTCAAATTGTCCACAATTAAATTTGATTTTTTTGATCGAAACTAGTGTATAATATCCTATGATTTTTGACCGAAACTTGCATTTCGAAAAGTTTCATAGAATATAGTTTTCTGATGATTTTCTTGCATGGACTTCCATCGTAACCTTCCCTCTTAACATATATAAATGATCTGAAAAGTCTCGTATCATTTCAAATAGTCACCAATTAAATTTGATATTTTTGACCGAAACTAGTGTATAATATACTATGATTTTTGACCGAAACTTGCATTTCGAAAAGTTTCATAGAATCTAGTTTTCAGATGATTTTTTTGCACGGGCTTCCATAATAACCTTCCCTCTTAACATATATAAATGATCTGAAAAGTCTCGTATCATTTCAAATAGTTCCCAATTAAATATGATTTTTTTGACCGAAACTAGTGTATAATATACTATGATTTTTGACCGAAACTTGCATTTCGAAAAGTTTCATAGAATCTAGTTTTCAGATATTTTTTTGCATGGACTTCCATCATTACCTTCCCTCTTAACATATATAAATGATCTGAAAAGTCTCGTATCATTTCAAATAGTCCACAATTAAATATGATTTTTTGACTGAAACTAGTGTATAATATACTATGATTTTTGACCGAAACTTGCATTTCGAAAAGTTGCATAGAATCTAGTTTTTAGATGATTTTTTTGCATGGGCTTCCATAATAACCTTCCCTTTTAACATATATAAATGATCTGTCAAGTCTCGTATCATTTCAAATAGTCCACAATTAAATTTGATTTTTTTGAATTAAACTAGTGTATAATATACTATGATTTTTGACCGAAACTTGCATTTCGAAAAGTTTCATAGAATATAGTTTTCAGATGATTTTTTTGCATGGACTTCCATCATAACCTGCCCTCTTAACATATATTAATGATCTGAAAAGTCTCGTATCATTTCAAATAGTCCCAAATTAAATTCGATATTTTTGACCGAATCTAGTGTATAATATACTATGATTTTTGACCGAAACTTGCATTTCAAAAAGTTTCATAGAATCTAGTTTTCAGTTAATTTTTTTGCATGGACTTCCATCATAACCTTCCCTCTTAACATATATAAATGATCTGAAAAGTCTCGTATCATTTCAAATAGTCCACAATTAAATTTGATTTTTTTGATCGAAACTAGTGTATAATATACTATGATTTTTGACCGAAACTTGCATTTCGAAAAGTTTCATAGAATATAGTTTTCTGATGATTTTCTTGCATGGACTTCCATCGTAACCTTCCCTCTTAACATATATAAATGATCTGAAAAGTCTCGTATCATTTCAAATAGTCACCAATTAAATTTGATATTTTTGACCGAAACTAGTGTATAATATACTATGATTTTTGACCGAAACTTGCATTTCGAAAAGTTTCATAGAATCTAGTTTTCAGATGATTTTTTTGCATGGGCTTCCATAATAACCTTCCCTCTTAACATATATAAATGAACTGAAAAGTCTCGTATCATTTCAAATAGTTCCCAATTAAATATGATTTTTTTGACCGAAACTAGTGTATAATATACTATGATTTTTGACCGAAACTTGCATTTCGAAAAGTTTCATAGAATATAGTTTTCAGATATTTTTTTGCATGGACTTCCATCATTACCTTCCCTCTTAACATATATAAATGATCTGAAAAGTCTCGTATCATTTCAAATAGTCCACAATTAAATATGATTTTTTGACTGAAACTAGTGTATAATATACTATGATTTTTGACCGAAACATGCATTTCGAAAAGTTTCATAGAATATAGTTTTCAGATGATTTTTTTGCATGGACTTCCATCATAACCTTCCTTCTTAAAATATATAAATGATCTGAAAAGTCTCGAATCATTTCAAATAGTCACCAATTAAATTCAATTTTTTTGATCGAAACTAGTGTATAATATACTATGATTTTTGACCGAAACTTGCATTTCGAAAAGTTTCATAGAATATAGTTTTCTGATGATTTTCTTACATGGACTTCCATCGTAACCTTCCCTCTTAACATATATAAATGATCTGAAAAGTCTCGTATCATTTCAAATAGTTCCCAATTAAATATGATTTTTTTGACCGAAACTAGTGTATAATATACTATGATTTTTGACCGAAACTTGCATTTCGAAAAGTTTCATAGAATATAGTTTTCAGATATTTTTTTGCATGGACTTCCATCATTACCTTCCCTCTTAACATATATAAATGATCTGAAAAGTCTCGTATCATTTCAAATAGTCCACAATTAAATATGATTTTTTGACTGAAACTAGTGTATAATATACTATGATTTTTGACCAAAACTTGCATTTCGAAAAGTTTCATAGAATCTAGTTTTTAGATGATTTTTTTGCATGGGCTTCCATAATAACGTTCCCTTTTAACATATATAAATGATCTGTCAAGTCTCGTATCATTTCAAATAGTCCACAATTTAATTTGATTTTTTTGAAAGAAACTAGTGTATAATATACTATGATTTTTGACCGAAACTTGCATTTCGAAAAGTTTCATAGAATATAGTTTTCATATGATTTTTTTGCATGGACTTCCATCATAACCTGCCCTCTTAACATATATTAATGATCTGAAAAGTCTCGTATCATTTCAAATAGTCCCAAATTAAATTCGATATTTTTGACCGAATCTAGTGTATAATATACTATGATTTTTGACCGAAACTTGCATTTCAAAAAGTTTCATAGAATCTAGTTTTCAGTTAATTTTTTTGCATGGACTTCCATCATAACCTTCCCTCTTAACATATATAAATGATCTGAAAAGTCTCGTATCATTTCAAATAGTCCACAATTAAATTTGATTTTTTTGATCGAAACTAGTGTATAATATACTATGATTTTTGACCGAAACTTGCATTTCGAAAAGTTTCATAGAATATAGTTTTCTGATGATTTTCTTGCATGGACTTCCATCGTAACCTTCCCTCTTAACATATATAAATGATCTGAAAAGTCTCGTATCATTTCAAATAGTCACCAATTAAATTTGATATTTTTGACCGAAACTAGTGTATAATATACTATGATTTTTGACCGAAACTTGCATTTCGAAAAGTTTCATAGAATCTAGTTTTCAGATGATTTTTTTGCATGGGCTTCCATAATAACCTTCCCTCTTAACATATATAAATGAACTGAAAAGTCTCGTATCATTTCAAATAGTTCCCAATTAAATATGATTTTTTTGACCGAAACTAGTGTATAATATACTATGATTTTTGACCGAAACTTGCATTTCGAAAAGTTTCATAGAATATAGTTTTCAGATATTTTTTTGCATGGACTTCCATCATTACCTTCCCTCTTAACATATATAAATGATCTGAAAAGTCTCGTATCATTTCAAATAGTCCACAATTAAATTTGATTTTTTTGAATGAAACTAGTGTATAATATACTATGATTTTTGACCGAAACTTGCATTTCGAAAAGTTTCATAGAATATAGTTTTCAGATGATTTTTTTGCATGGACTTCCATCATAACCTGCCCTCTTAACATATATAAATGATCTGAAAAGTCTCGTATCATTTCAAATAGTCCCAAATTAAATTCGATATTTTTGACCGAATCTAGTGTATAATATACTATGATTTTTGACCGAAACTTGCATTTCAAAAAGTTTCATAGAATCTAGTTTTCAGTTAATATTTTTGCATGAACTTCCATCATAACCTTCCCTCTTAACATATATAAATGATCTGAAAAGTCTCGTATCATTTCAAATAGTCCACAATTAAATTTGATTTTTTTGATCGAAACTAGTGTATAATATACTATGATTTTAGACCGAAACTTGCATTTCGAAAAGTTTCATAGAATATAGTTTTCTGATGATTTTCTTGCATGGACTTCCATCGTAACCTTCCCTCTTAACATATATAAATGATCTGAAAAGTCTCGTATCATTTCAAATAGTCACCAATTAAATTTGATATTTTTGACCGAAACTAGTGTATAATATACTATGATTTTTGACCGAAACTTGCATTTCGAAAAGTTTCATAGAATCTAGTTTTCAGATGATTTTTTTGCATGGGCTTCCATAATAACCTTCCCTCTTAACATATATAAATGAACTGAAAAGTCTTGTATCATTTCAAATAGTTCCCAATTAAATATGATTTTTTTGACCGAAACTAGTGTATAATATACTATGATTTTTGACCGAAACTTGCATTTCGAAAAGTTTCATAGAATATAGTTTTCAGATATTTTTTTGCATGGACTTCCATCATTACCTTCCCTCTTAACATATATAAATGATCTGAAAAGTCTCGTATCATTTCAAATAGTCCACAATTAAATATGATTTTTTGACTGAAACTAGTGTATAATATACTATGATTTTTGACCGAAACATGCATTTCGAAAAGTTTCATAGAATATAGTTTTTAGATGATTTTTTTGCATGGACTTCCATCATAACCTTCCTTCTTAAAATATATAAATGATCTGAAAAGTCTCGAATCATTTCAAATAGTCACCAATTAAATTCGATATTTTTGACCGAAACTAGTGTATAATATACTATGATTTTTGACAGAAACTTGCATTTCGAAAAGTTTCATAGAATCTAGTTTTTAGATGATTTTTTTGCATGGGCTTCCATAATAACCTTCCCTCTTAACATATATAAATGATCTGTCAAGTCTCGTATCATTTCAAATAGTCCACAATTAAATTTGATTTTTTTGAATGAAACTAGTGTATAATATACTATGATTTTTGACCGAAACTTGCATTTCGAAAAGTTTCATAGAATATAGTTTTCAGATGATTTTTTTGCATGGACTTCCATCATAACCTGCCCTCTTAACATATATAAATGATCTGAAAAGTCTCGTATCATTTCAAATAGTCCACGATTAAATATGATTTTTTGACTGAAACTAGTGTATAATATACTATGATTTTTGACCGAAACTTGCATTTCGAAAAGTTTCATAGAATCTAGTTTTTAGATGATTTTTTTTGCATGGGCTTCCATAATAACCTTCCCTTTTAACATATATAAATGATCTGTCAAGTCTCGTATCATTTCAAATAGTCCACAATTTAATTTGATTTTTTTGAATGAAACTAGTGTATAATATACTATGATTTTTGACCGAAACTTGCATTTCGAAAAGTTTCATAGAATATAGTTTTCATATGATTTTTTTGCATGGACTTCCATCATAACCTGCCCTCTTAACATATATTAATGATCTGAAAAGTCTCGTATCATTTCAAATAGTCCCAATTAAATTCGATATTTTTGACCGAATCTAGTGTATAATATACTATGATTTTTGACCGAAACTTGCATTTCAAAAAGTTTCATAGAATCTAGTTTTCAGTTAATTTTTTTGCATGGACTTCCATCATAACCTTCCCTCTTAACATATATAAATGATCTGAAAAGTCTCGTATCATTTCAAATAGTCCACAATTAAATTTGATTTTTTTGATCGAAACTAGTGTATAATATACTATGATTTTTGACCGAAACTTGCATTTCGAAAAGTTTCATAGAATATAGTTTTCTGATGATTTTCTTGCATGGACTTCCATCGTAACCTTCCCTCTTAACATATATAAATGATCTGAAAAGTCTCGTATCATTTCAAATAGTCACCAATTAAATTTGATATTTTTGACCGAAACTAGTGTATAATATACTATGATTTTTGACCGAAACTTGCATTTCGAAAAGTTTCATAGAATCTAGTTTTCAGATGATTTTTTTGCACGGGCTTCCATAATAACCTTCCCTCTTAACATATATAAATGATCTGAAAAGTCTCGTATCATTTCAAATAGTTCCCAATTAAATATGATTTTTTTGACCGAAACTAGTGTATAATATACTATGATTTTTGACCGAAACTTGCATTTCGAAAAGTTTCATAGAATCTAGTTTTCAGATATTTTTTTGCATGGACTTCCATCATTACCTTCCCTCTTAACATATATAAATGATCTGAAAAGTCTCGTATCATTTCAAATAGTCCACAATTAAATATGATTTTTTTGAATGAAACTAGTGTATAATATACTATGATTTTTGACCGAAACTTGCATTTCGAAAAGTTTCATAGAAT
The DNA here is from genome assembly GCA_963966055.1 of Lathyrus aphaca. Classification (NCBI taxonomy): domain Eukaryota; kingdom Viridiplantae; phylum Streptophyta; class Magnoliopsida; order Fabales; family Fabaceae; genus Lathyrus; species Lathyrus aphaca. Next base: position 640,273,858 of record OZ014520.1, on the reverse strand, counting down.
ATAGTTTTCAGATGATTTTTTTGCATGGACTTCCATCATAACCTGCCCTCTTAACATATATAAATGATCTGAAAAGTCTCGTATCATTTCAAATAGTCCCAAATTAAATTCGATATTTTTGACCGAATCTAGTGTATAATATACTATGATTTTTGACCGAAACTTGCATTTCAAAAAGTTTCATAGAATCTAGTTTTCAGTTAATTTTTTTGCATGGACTTCCATCATAACCTTCCCTCTTAACATATATAAATGATCTGAAAAGTCTCGTATCATTTCAAATAGTCCACAATTAAATTTGATTTTTTTGATCGAAACTAGTGTATAATATACTATGATTTTAGACCGAAACTTGCATTTCGAAAAGTTTCATAGAATATAGTTTTCTGATGATTTTCTTGCATGGACTTCCATCGTAACCTTCCCTCTTAACATATATAAATGATCTGAAAAGTCTCGTATCATTTCAAATAGTCACCAATTAAATTTGATATTTTTGACCGAAACTAGTGTATAATATACTATGATTTTTGACCGAAACTTGCATTTCGAAAAGTTTCATAGAATCTAGTTTTCAGATGATTTTTTTGCATGGGCTTCCATAATAACCTTCCCTCTTAACATATATAAATGAACTGAAAAGTCTTGTATCATTTCAAATAGTTCCCAATTAAATATGATTTTTTTGACCGAAACTAGTGTATAATATACTATGATTTTTGACCGAAACTTGCATTTCGAAAAGTTTCATAGAATATAGTTTTCAGATATTTTTTTGCATGGACTTCCATCATTACCTTCCCTCTTAACATATATAAATGATCTGAAAAGTCTCGTATCATTTCAAATAGTCCACAATTAAATATGATTTTTTGACTGAAACTAGTGTATAATATACTATGATTTTTGACCGAAACATGCATTTCGAAAAGTTTCATAGAATATAGTTTTTAGATGATTTTTTTGCATGGACTTCCATCATAACCTTCCTTCTTAAAATATATAAATGATCTGAAAAGTCTCGAATCATTTCAAATAGTCACCAATTAAATTCGATATTTTTGACCGAAACTAGTGTATAATATACTATGATTTTTGACAGAAACTTGCATTTCGAAAAGTTTCATAGAATCTAGTTTTTAGATGATTTTTTTGCATGGGCTTCCATAATAACCTTCCCTCTTAACATATATAAATGATCTGTCAAGTCTCGTATCATTTCAAATAGTCCACAATTAAATTTGATTTTTTTGAATGAAACTAGTGTATAATATACTATGATTTTTGACCGAAACTTGCATTTCGAAAAGTTTCATAGAATATAGTTTTCAGATGATTTTTTTGCATGGACTTCCATCATAACCTGCCCTCTTAACATATATAAATGATCTGAAAAGTCTCGTATCATTTCAAATAGTCCACGATTAAATATGATTTTTTGACTGAAACTAGTGTATAATATACTATGATTTTTGACCGAAACTTGCATTTCGAAAAGTTTCATAGAATCTAGTTTTTAGATGATTTTTTTGCATGGGCTTCCATAATAACCTTCCCTTTTAACATATATAAATGATCTGTCAAGTCTCGTATCATTTCAAATAGTCCACAATTTAATTTGATTTTTTTGAATGAAACTAGTGTATAATATACTATGATTTTTGACCGAAACTTGCATTTCGAAAAGTTTCATAGAATATAGTTTTCATATGATTTTTTTGCATGGACTTCCATCATAACCTGCCCTCTTAACATATATTAATGATCTGAAAAGTCTCGTATCATTTCAAATAGTCCCAAATTAAATTCGATATTTTTGACCGAATCTAGTGTATAATATACTATGATTTTTGACCGAAACTTGCATTTCAAAAAGTTTCATAGAATCTAGTTTTCAGTTAATTTTTTTGCATGGACTTCCATCATAACCTTCCCTCTTAACATATATAAATGATCTGAAAAGTCTCGTATCATTTCAAATAGTCCACAATTAAATTTGATTTTTTTGATCGAAACTAGTGTATAATATACTATGATTTTTGACCGAAACTTGCATTTCGAAAAGTTTCATAGAATATAGTTTTCTGATGATTTTCTTGCATGGACTTCCATCGTAACCTTCCCTCTTAACATATATAAATAATCTGAAAAGTCTCGTATCATTTCAAATAGTCACCAATTAAATTTGATATTTTTGACCGAAACTAGTGTATAATATACTATGATTTTTGACCGAAACTTGCATTTCGAAAAGTTTCATAGAATCTAGTTTTCAGATGATTTTTTTGCATGGGCTTCCATAATAACCTTCCCTCTTAACATATATAAATGAACTGAAAAGTCTCGTATCATTTCAAATAGTTCCCAATTAAATATGATTTTTTTGACCGAAACTAGTGTATAATATACTATGATTTTTGACCGAAACTTGCATTTCGAAAAGTTTCATAGAGTATAGTTTTCAGATATTTTTTTGCATGGACCTCCATCATTACCTTCCCTCTTAACATATATAAATGATCTGAAAAGTCTCGTATCATTTCAAATAGTCCACAATTAAATTTGATTTTTTTGAATGAAACTAGTGTATAATATACTATGATTTTTGACCGAAACTTGCATTTCGAAAAGTTTCATAGAATATAGTTTTCAGATGATTTTTTTCCATGGACTTCCATCATAACCTGCCCTCTTAATATGTATAAATGATCTGAAAAGTCTCGTATCATTTCAAATAGTACCAAATTAAATTCGATATTTTTGACCGAATCTAGTGTATAATATACTATGATTTTTGACCGAAACTTGCATTTCAAAAAGTTTCATAGAATCTAGTTTTCAGTTAATTTTTTTGCATGGACTTCCATCATAACCTTCCCTCTTAACATATATAAATGATCTGAAAAGTCTCGTATCATTTCAAATAGTCCACAATTAAATTTGATTTTTTTGATCGAAACTAGTGTATAATATACTATGATTTTTGACCGAAACTTGCATTTCGAAAAGTTTCATAGAATATAGTTTTCTGATGATTTTCTTGCATGGACTTCCATCGTAACCTTCCCTCTTAACATATATAAATGATATGAAAAGTCTCGTATCATTTCAAATAGTCACCAATTAAATTTGATATTTTTGTCCGAAACTAGTGTATAATATACTATGATTTTTGACAGAAACTTGCATTTCGAAAAGTTTCATAGAATCTAGTTTTCAGATGATTTTTTTGCATGGGCTTCCATAATAACCTTCCCTCTTAACATATATAAATGATCTGAAAATTCTCGTATCATTTCAAATTGTTCCCAATTAAATATGATTTTTTTGACCGAAACTGGTGTATAATATACTATGATTTTAGACCGAAACTTGCATTTCGAAAAGTTTCATAGAATCTAGTTTTCAGATATTTTTTGCATGGACTTCCATCATTACCTTCCCTCTTAACATATATAAATGATATGAAAAGTCTCGTATCATTTCAAATAGTCCACAATTAAATATGATTTTTTTGACCGAAACTAGTGTATAATATACTATGATTTTTGACCGAAACTTGCATTTCGAAAAGTTTCATAGAATATAGTTTTCAGATGATTTTTTTGCATGGACTTCCATCATAACCTTCCCTCTTAACATATATAAATGATCTGAAAAGTCTCGAATCATTTAAAATATTCACCAATTAAATTCGATATTTTTGATCGAAACTAGTGTATAATATACTATGATTTTTGACCGAAACTTGCATTTCGAAAAGTTTAATAGAATATAGTTTTATGATGATTTTCTTGCATGGACTTCCATCGTAACCTTCCCTCTTAACATATATAAATGATCTGAAAAGTCTCGTATCATTTCAAATAGTCACCAATTAAATTTGATATTTTTGACCGAAACTAATGTATAATATACTATGATTTTTGACCGAAACTTGCATTTCGAAAAGTTTCATAGAATCTAGTTTTCAGATGATTTTTTTGCATGGGCTTCCATAATAACCTTCCCTCTTAACATATATAAATGAACTGAAAAGTCTCGTATAATTTCAAATAGTTCCCAATTAAATATGATTTTTTTGACCGAAACTAGTGTATAATATACTATGATTTTTGACCGAAACTTGCATTTCGAAAAGTTTCATATAATATAGTTTTCAGATATTTTTTTGCATGGACTTCCATCATTACCTTCCCTCTTAACATATATAAATGATCTGAAAAGTCTCGTATCATTTCAAATAGTCCACAATTAAATATGATTTTTTTGACCGAAACTAGTGTATAATATACTATGATTTTTGACCGAAACTTGCATTTCGAAAAGTTTCATAGAATATAGTTTTCAGATGATTTTTTTGCATGGACTTCCATCATAACCTTCCCTCTTAACATATATAAATGATCTGAAAAGTCTCGAATCATTTAAAATATTCACCAATTAAATTCGATATTTTTGACCGAAACTAGTGTATAATATACTATGATTTTTGACCAAAACTTGCATTTCAAAAAGTTTCATAGAATCTAGTTTTTAGATGATTTTTTTGCATGGGCTTCCATAATAACCTTCCCTCTTAACATATATAAATGATCTGTCAAGTCTCGTATCATTTCAAATAATCCACAATTAAATTTGATTTTTTTGAATGAAACTAGTGTATAATATACTATGATTTTTGACCGAAACTTGCATTTCGAAAAGTTTCATAGAATATAGTTTTCAGATGATTTTTTTGCATGGACTTCTATCATAACCTGCCCTCTTAACATATATAAATGATCTGAAAAGTCTCGTATCATTTCAAATAGTCCCAAATTAAATTCGATATTTTTGACCGAATCTAGTGTATAATATACTATGATTTTTGACCGAAACTTGCATTTCAAAAAGTTTCATAGAATCTAGTTTTCAGTTAATTTTTTTGCATGGACTTCCATCATAACCTTCCCTCTTAACATATATAAATGATCTGAAAAGTCTCGTATCATTTCAAATAGTCCACAATTAAATTTGATTTTTTTGATCGAAACTAGTGTATAATATACTATGATTTTTGACCGAAACTTGCATTTCGAAAAGTTTCATAGAATATAGTTTTCTGATGATTTTCTTGCATGGACTTCCATCGTAACCTGCCCTCTTAACATATATAAATGATCTGAAAAGTCTCGTATCATTTCAAATAGTCACCAATTAAATTTGATATTTTTGACCGAAACTAGTGTATAATATACTATGATTTTTGACCAAAACTTGCATTTCAAAAAGTTTCATAGAATCTAGTTTTTAGATGATTTTTTTGCATGGGCTTCCATAATAACCTTCCCTCTTAACATATATAAATGATCTGTCAAGTCTCGTATTATTTCAAATAGTCCACAATTAAATTTGATTTTTTTGAATGAAACTAGTGTATAATATACTATGATTTTTGATCGAAACATGCATTTCGAAAAGTTTCATAGAATATAGTTTTCAGATGATTTTTTTGCATGGACTTCCATCATAACCTGCCCTCTTAACATATATAAATGATCTGAAAAGTCTCGTATCATTTCAAATAGTCCCAAATTAAATTCGATATTTTTGACCGAATCTAGTGTATAATATACTATGATTTTTGACCGAAACTTCCATTTCAAAAAGTTTCATAGAATCTAGTTTTCACTTAATTTTTTTGCATGGACTTCCATTGTAACCTTCCCTCTTAACATATATAAATGATCTGAAAAGTCTCGTATCATTTCAAATAGTCCACAATTAAATTTGATTTTTTTGATCGAAACTAGTGTATAATATACTATGATTTTTGACCGAAACTTGCATTTCGAAAAGTTTCATAGAATATAGTTTTCTGATGATTTTCTTGCATGGACTTCCATCGTAACCTTCCCTCTTAACATATATAAATGATCTGAAAAGTCTCGTATCATTTCAAATAGTACCAAATTAAATTAGATATTTTTGACCGAATCTAGTGTATAATATACTATGATTTTTGACCGAAACTTGCATTTCAAAAAGTTTCATAGAATCTAGTTTTCAGTTAATTTTTTTGCATGGACTTCCATCATAACCTTCCCTCTTAACATATATAAATGATCTGAAAAGTCTCGTATCATTTCAAATAGTCCACAATTAAATTTGATTTTTTTGATCGAAACTAGTGTATAATATACTATGATTTTTGACCGAAACTTGCATTTCGAAAAGTTTCATAGAATATAGTTTTCTGATGATTTTCTTGCATGGACTTCCATCGTAACCTTCCCTCTTAACATATATAAATGATATGAAAAGTCTCGTATCATTTCAAATAGTCACCAATTAAATTTGATATTTTTGACCGAAACTAGTGTATAATATACTATGATTTTTGACAGAAACTTGCATTTCGAAAAGTTTCATAGAATCTAGTTTTCAGATGATTTTTTTGCATGGGCTTCCATAATAACCTTCCCTCTTAACATATATAAATGATCTGAAAATTCTCGTATCATTTCAAATTGTTCCCAATTAAATATGATTTTTTTGACCGAAACTGGTGTATAATATACTATGATTTTAGACCGAAACTTGCATTTCGAAAAGTTTCATAGAATCTAGTTTTCAGATATTTTTTGCATGGACTTCCATCATTACCTTCCCTCTTAACATATATAAATGATATGAAAAGTCTCGTATCATTTCAAATAGTCCACAATTAAATATGATTTTTTTGACCGAAACTAGTGTATAATATACTATGATTTTTGACCGAAACTTGCATTTCGAAAAGTTTCATAGAATATAGTTTTCAGATGATTTTTTTGCATGGACTTCCATCATAACCTTCCCTCTTAATATATATAAATGATCTGAAAAGTCTCGAATCATTTAAAATATTCACCAATTAAATTCGATATTTTTGATCGAAACTAGTGTATAATATACTATGATTTTTGACCGAAACTTGCATTTCGAAAAGTTTAATAGAATATAGTTTTATGATGATTTTCTTGCATGGACTTCCATCGTAACCTTCCCTCTTAACATATATAAATGATCTGAAAAGTCTCGTATCATTTCAAATAGTCACCAATTAAATTTGATATTTTTGACCGAAACTAATGTATAATATACTATGATTTTTGACCGAAACTTGCATTTCGAAAAGTTTCATAGAATCTAGTTTTCAGATGATTTTTTTGCATGGGCTTCCATAATAACCTTCCCTCTTAACATATATAAATGAACTGAAAAGTCTCGTATAATTTCAAATAGTTCCCAATTAAATATGATTTTTTTGACCGAAACTAGTGTATAATATACTATAATTTTTGACCGAAACTTGCATTTCGAAAAGTTTCATATAATATAGTTTTCAGATATTTTTTTGCATGGACTTCCATCATTACCTTCCCTCTTAACATATATAAATGATCTGAAAAGTCTCGTATCATTTCAAATAGTCCACAATTAAATATGATTTTTTTGACCGAAACTAGTGTATAATATACTATGATTTTTGACCGAAACTTGCATTTCGAAAAGTTTCATAGAATATAGTTTTCAGATGATTTTTTTGCATGGACTTCCATCATAACCTTCCCTCTTAACATATATAAATGATCTGAAAAGTCTCGAATCATTTAAAATATTCACCAATTAAATTCGATATTTTTGACCGAAACTAGTGTATAATATACTATGATTTTTGACCAAAACTTGCATTTCAAAAAGTTTCATAGAATCTAGTTTTTAGATGATTTTTTTGCATGGGCTTCCATAATAACCTTCCCTCTTAACATATATAAATGATCTGTCAAGTCTCGTATCATTTCAAATAATCCACAATTAAATTTGATTTTTTTGAATGAAACTAGTGTATAATATACTATGATTTTTGACCGAAACTTGCATTTCGAAAAGTTTCATAGAATATAGTTTTCAGATGATTTTTTTGCATGGACTTCTATCATAACCTGCCCTCTTAACATATATAAATGATCTGAAAAGTCTCGTATCATTTCAAATAGTCCCAAATTAAATTCGATATTTTTGACCGAATCTAGTGTATAATATACTATGATTTTTGACCGAAACTTGCATTTCAAAAAGTTTCATAGAATCTAGTTTTCAGTTAATTTTTTTGCATGGACTTCCATCATAACCTTCCCTCTTAACATATATAAATGATCTGAAAAGTCTCGTATCATTTCAAATAGTCCACAATTAAATTTGATTTTTTTGATCGAAACTAGTGTATAATATACTATGATTTTTGACCGAAACTTGCATTTCGAAAAGTTTCATAGAATATAGTTTTCTGATGATTTTCTTGCATGGACTTCCATCGTAACCTGCCCTCTTAACATATATAAATGATCTGAAAAGTCTCGTATCATTTCAAATAGTCACCAATTAAATTTGATATTTTTGACCGAAACTAGTGTATAATATACTATGATTTTTGACCAAAACTTGCATTTCAAAAAGTTTCATAGAATCTAGTTTTTAGATGATTTTTTTGCATGGGCTTCCATAATAACCTTCCCTCTTAACATATATAAATGATCTGTCAAGTCTCGTATTATTTCAAATAGTCCACAATTAAATTTGATTTTTTTGAATGAAACTAGTGTATAATATACTATGATTTTTGATCGAAACATGCATTTCGAAAAGTTTCATAGAATATAGTTTTCAGATGATTTTTTTGCATGGACTTCCATCATAACCTGCCCTCTTAACATATATAAATGATCTGAAAAGTCTCGTATCATTTCAAATAGTCCCAAATTAAATTCGATATTTTTGACCGAATCTAGTGTATAATATACTATGATTTCTGACCGAAACTTCCATTTCAAAAAGTTTCATAGAATCTAGTTTTCACTTAATTTTTTTGCATGGACTTCCATTGTAACCTTCCCTCTTAACATATATAAATGATCTGAAAAGTCTCGTATCATTTCAAATAGTCCACAATTAAATTTGATTTTTTTGATCGAAACTAGTGTATAATATACTATGATTTTTGACCGAAACTTGCATTTCGAAAAGTTTCATAGAATATAGTTTTCTGATGATTTTCTTGCATGGACTTCCATCGTAACCTTCCCTCTTAACATATATAAATGATCTGAAAAGTCTCGTATCATTTCAAATAGTCCCAAATTAAATTAGATATTTTTGACCGAATCTAGTGTATAATATACTATGATTTTTGACCGAAACTTGCATTTCAAAAAGTTTCATAGAATCTAGTTTTCAGTTAATTTTTTTACATGGACTTCCATCATAACCTTCCCTCTTAACATATATAAATGATCTGAAAAGTCTCGTATCATTTCAAATAGTCCACAATTAAATTTGATTTTTTTGATCGAAACTAGTGTATAATATACTATGATTTTTGACCGAAACTTGCATTTCGAAAAGTTTCATAGAATATAGTTTTCTGATGATTTTCTTGCATGGACTTCCATCGTAACCTGCCCTCTTAACATATATAAATGATCTGAAAAGTCTCGTATCATTTCAAATAGTCACCAATTAAATTTGATATTTTTGACCGAAACTAGTGTATAATATACTATGATTTTTGACCAAAACTTGCATTTCAAAAAGTTTCATAGAATCTAGTTTTTAGATGATTTTTTTGCATGGGCTTCCATAATAACCTTCCCTCTTAACATATATAAATGATCTGTCAAGTCTCGTATTATTTCAAATAGTCCACAATTAAATTTGATTTTTTTGAATGAAACTAGTGTATAATATACTATGATTTTTGATAGAAACATGCATTTCGAAAAGTTTCATAGAATATAGTTTTCAGATGATTTTTTTGCATGGACTTCTATCATAACCTGCCCTCTTAACATATATAAATGATCTGAAAAGTCTCGTATCATTTCAAATAGTCCCAAATTAAATTCGATATTTTTGACCGAATCTAGTGTATAATATACTATGATTTTTGACCGAAACTTGCATTTCAAAAAGTTTCATAGAATCTAGTTTTCAGTTAATTTTTTTGCATGGACTTCCATCATAACCTTCCCTCTTAACATATATAAATGATCTGAAAAGTCTCGTATCATTTCAAATAGTCCACAATTAAATTTGATTTTTTTGATCGAAACTAGTGTATAATATACTATGATTTTTGACCGAAACTTGCATTTCGAAAAGTTTCATAGAATATAGTTTTCTGATGATTTTCTTGCATGGACTTCCATCGTAACCTGCCCTCTTAACATATATAAATGATCTGAAAAGTCTCGTATCATTTCAAATAGTCACCAATTAAATTTGATATTTTTGACCGAAACTAGTGTATAATATACTATGATTTTTGACCAAAACTTGCATTTCAAAAAGTTTCATAGAATCTAGTTTTTAGATGATTTTTTTGCATGGGCTTCCATAATAACCTTCCCTCTTAACATATATAAATGATCTGTCAAGTCTCGTATTATTTCAAATAGTCCACAATTAAATTTGATTTTTTTGAATGAAACTAGTGTATAATATACTATGATTTTTGATCGAAACATGCATTTCGAAAAGTTTCATAGAATATAGTTTTCAGATGATTTTTTTGCATGGACTTCCATCATAACCTGCCCTCTTAACATATATAAATGATCTGAAAAGTCTCGTATCATTTCAAATAGTCCCAAATTAAATTCGATATTTTTGACCGAATCTAGTGTATAATATACTATGATTTTTGACCGAAACTTCCATTTCAAAAAGTTTCATAGAATCTAGTTTTCACTTAATTTTTTTGCATGGACTTCCATTGTAACCTTCCCTCTTAACATATATAAATGATCTGAAAAGTCTCGTATCATTTCAAATAGTCCACAATTAAATTTGATTTTTTTGATCGAAACTAGTGTATAATATACTATGATTTTTGACCGAAACTTGCATTTCGAAAAGTTTCATAGAATATAGTTTTCTGATGATTTTCTTGCATGGACTTCCATCGTAACCTTCCCTCTTAACATATATAAATGATCTGAAAAGTCTCGTATCATTTCAAATAGTCCCAAATTAAATTAGATATTTTTGACCGAATCTAGTGTATAATATACTATGATTTTTGACCGAAACTTGCATTTCAAAAAGTTTCATAGAATCTAGTTTTCAGTTAATTTTTTTACATGGACTTCCATCATAACCTTCCCTCTTAACATATATAAATGATCTGAAAAGTCTCGTATCATTTCAAATAGTCCACAATTAAATTTGATTTTTTTGATCGAAACTAGTGTATAATATACTATGATTTTTGACCGAAACTTGCATTTCGAAAAATTTCATAGAATATAGTTTTCTGATGATTTTCTTGCATGGACTTCCATCGTAACCTGCCCTCTTAACATATATAAATGATCTGAAAAGTCTCGTATCATTTCAAATAGTCACCAATTAAATTTGATATTTTTGACCGAAACTAGTGTATAATATACTATGATTTTTGACCAAAACTTGCATTTCAAAAAGTTTCATAGAATCTAGTTTTTAGATGATTTTTTTGCATGGGCTTCCATAATAACCTTCCCTCTTAACATATATAAATGATCTGTCAAGTCTCGTATTATTTCAAATAGTCCACAATTAAATTTGATTTTTTTGAATGAAACTAGTGTATAATATACTATGATTTTTGATCGAAACATGCATTTCGAAAAGTTTCATAGAATATAGTTTTCAGATGATTTTTTTGCATGGACTTCCATCATAACCTGCCCTCTTAACATATATAAATGATCTGAAAAGTCTCGTATCATTTCAAATAGTCCCAAATTAAATTCGATATTTTTGACCGAATCTAGTGTATAATATACTATGATTTTTGACCGAAACTTGCATTTCAAAAAGTTTCATAGAATCTAGTTTTCAGTTAATTTTTTTACATGGACTTCCATCATAACCTTCCCTCTTAACATATATAAATGATCTGAAAAGTCTCGTATCATTTCAAATAGTCCACAATTAAATTTGATTTTTTTGATCGAAACTAGTGTATAATATACTATGATTTTTGACCGAAACTTGCATTTCGAAAAGTTTCATAGAATATAGTTTTCAGTTAATTTTTTTACATGGACTTCCATCATAACCTTCCCTCTTAACATATATAAATGATCTGAAAAGTCTCGTATCATTTCAAATAGTCCACAATTAAATTTGATTTTTTTGATCGAAACTAGTGTATAATATACTATGATTTTTGACCGAAACTTGCATTTCAAAAAGTTTCATAGAATCTAGTTTTCAGTTAATTTTTTTACATGGACTTCCATCATAACCTTCCCTCTTAACATATATAAATGATCTGAAAAGTCTCGTATCATTTCAAATAGTCCACAATTAAATTTGATTTTTTTGATCGAAACTAGTGTATAATATACTATGATTTTTGACCGAAACTTGCATTTCGAAAAATTTCATAGAATATAGTTTTCTGATGATTTTCTTGCATGGACTTCCATCGTAACCTGCCCTCTTAACATATATAAATGATCTGAAAAGTCTCGTATCATTTCAAATAGTCACCAATTAAATTTGATATTTTTGACCGAAACTAGTGTATAATATACTATGATTTTTGACCAAAACTTGCATTTCAAAAAGTTTCATAGAATCTAGTTTTTAGATGATTTTTTTGCATGGGCTTCCATAATAACCTTCCCTCTTAACATATATAAATGATCTGTCAAGTCTCGTATTATTTCAAATAGTCCACAATTAAATTTGATTTTTTTGAATGAAACTAGTGTATAATATACTATGATTTTTGATCGAAACATGCATTTCGAAAAGTTTCATAGAATATAGTTTTCAGATGATTTTTTTGCATGGACTTCCATCATAACCTGCCCTCCTAACATATATAAATGATCTGAAAAGTCTCGTATCATTTCAAATAGTCCCAAATTAAATTCGATATTTTTGACCGAATCTAGTGTATAATATACTATGATTTTTGACCGAAACTTGCATTTCGAAAAGTTTCATAGAATATAGTTTTCTGATGATTTTCTTGCATGGACTTCCATCGTAACCTTCCCTCTTAACATATATAAATGATCTGAAAAGTCTCGTATCATTTCAAATAGTCACCAATTAAATTTGATATTTTTGACCGAAACTAGTGTATAATATACTATGATTTTTGACCGAACTTGCATTTCGAAAAGTTTCATAGAATCTAGTTTTCAGATGATTTTTTTGCATGGGCTTCCATAATAACCTTCCCTCTTAACATATATAAATGATCTGAAAAGTCTCGTATCATTTCAAATAGTTCCCAATTAAATATGATTTTTTTGACCGAAACTAGTGTATAATATACTATGATTTTTGACCGAAACTTGCATTTCGAAAAGTTTCATAGAATCTAGTTTTCAGATATTTTTTGCATGGACTTCCATCATTACCTTCCCTCTTAACATATATAAATGATCTGAAAAGTCTCGTATCATTTCAAATAGTCCACAATTAAATATGATTTTTTTGACCGAAACTAGTGTATAATATACTATGATTTTTGACCGAAACTTGCATTTCGAAAAGTTTCATAGAATATAGTTTTCAGATGATTTTTTTGCATGGACTTCCATCATAACCTTCCCTCTTAACATATATAAATGATCTGAAAAGTCTCGAATCATTTAAAATATTCACCAATTAAATTCGATATTTTTGACCGAAACTAGTGTATAATATACTATGATTTTTGACCAAAACTTGCATTTCAAAAAGTTTCATAGAATCTAGTTTTTAGATGATTTTTTTGCATGGGCTTCCATAATAACCTTCCCTCTTAACATATATAAATGATCTGTCAAGTCTCGTATCATTTCAAATAGTCCACAATTAAATTTGATTTTTTTGAATGAAACTAGTGTATAATATACTATGATTTTTGACCCAAACTTGCATTTCGAAAAGTTTCATAGAATATATTTTTCAGATGATTTTTTTGCATGGACTTCTATCATAACCTGCCCTCTTAACATATATAAATGATCTGAAAAGTCTCGTATCATTTCAAATAGTCCCAAATTAAATTAGATATTTTTGACCGAATCTAGTGTATAATATACTATGATTTTTGACCGAAACTTGCATTTCAAAAAGTTTCATAGAATCTAGTTTTCAGTTAATTTTTTTACATCGACTTCCATCATAACCTTCCCTCTTAACATATATAAATGATCTGAAAAGTCTCGTATCATTTCAAATAGTCCACAATTAAATTTGATTTTTTTGATCGAAACTAGTGTATAATATACTATGATTTTTGACCGAAACTTGCATTTCGAAAAGTTTCATAGAATATAGTTTTCTGATGATTTTCTTGCATGGACTTCCATCGTAACCTGCCCTCTTAACATATATAAATGATCTGAAAAGTCTCGTATCATTTCAAATAGTCACCAATTAAATTTGATATTTTTGACCGAAACTAGTGTATAATATACTATGATTTTTGACCAAAACTTGCATTTCAAAAAGTTTCATAGAATCTAGTTTTTAGATGATTTTTTTGCATGGGCTTCCATAATAACCTTCCCTCTTAACATATATAAATGATCTGTCAAGTCTCGTATTATTTCAAATAGTCCACAATTAAATTTGATTTTTTTGAATGAAACTAGTGTATAATATACTATGATTTTTGATCGAAACATGCATTTCGAAAAGTTTCATAGAATATAGTTTTCAGATGATTTTTTTGCATGGACTTCCATCATAACCTGCCCTCCTAACATATATAAATGATCTGAAAAGTCTCGTATCATTTCAAATAGTCCCAAATTAAATTCGATATTTTTGACCGAATCTAGTGTATAATATACTATGATTTTTGACCGAAACTTGCATTTCGAAAAGTTTCATAGAATCTAGTTTTCTGATGATTTTCTTGCATGGACTTCCATCGTAACCTTCCCTCTTAACATATATAAATGATCTGAAAAGTCTCGTATCATTTCAAATAGTCACCAATTAAATTTGATATTTTTGACCGAAACTAGTGTATAATATACTATGATTTTTGACCGAAACTTGCATTTCGAAAAGTTTCATAGAATCTAGTTTTCAGATGATTTTTTTGCATGGGCTTCCATAATAACCTTCCCTCTTAACATATATAAATGATCTGAAAAGTCTCGTATCATTTCAAATAGTTCCCAATTAAATATGATTTTTTTGACCGAAACTAGTGTATAATATACTATGATTTTTGACCGAAACTTGCATTTCGAAAAGTTTCATAGAATCTAGTTTTCAGATATTTTTTGCATGGACTTCCATCATTACCTTCCCTCTTAACATATATAAATGATCTGAAAAGTCTCGTATCATTTCAAATAGTCCACAATTAAATATGATTTTTTTGACCGAAACTAGTGTATAATATACTATGATTTTTGACCGAAACTTGCATTTCGAAAAGTTTCATAGAATATAGTTTTCAGATGATTTTTTTGCATGGACTTCCATCATAACCTTCCCTCTTAACATATATAAATGATCTGAAAAGTCTCGAATCATTTAAAATATTCACCAATTAAATTCGATATTTTTGACCGAAACTAGTGTATAATATACTATGATTTTTGACCAAAACTTGCATTTCAAAAAGTTTCATAGAATCTAGTTTTTAGATGATTTTTTTGCATGGGCTTCCATAATAACCTTCCCTCTTAACATATATAAATGATTTGTCAAGTCTCGTATCATTTCAAATAGTCCACAATTAAATTTGATTTTTTTGAATGAAACTAGTGTATAATATACTATGATTTTTGACCCAAACTTGCATTTCGAAAAGTTTCATAGAATATATTTTTCAGATGATTTTTTTGCATGGACTTCTATCATAACCTGCCCTCTTAACATATATAAATGATCTGAAAAGTCTCGTATCATTTCAAATAGTCCCAAATTAAATTAGATATTTTTGACCGAATCTAGTGTATAATATACTATGATTTTTGACCGAAACTTGCATTTCAAAAAGTTTCATAGAATCTAGTTTTCAGTTAATTTTTTTACATGGACTTCCATCATAACCTTCCCTCTTAACATATATAAATGATCTGAAAAGTCTCGTATCATTTCAAATAGTCCACAATTAAATTTGATTTTTTTGATCGAAACTAGTGTATAATATACTATGATTTTTGACCGAAACTTGCATTTCGAAAAGTTTCATAGAATATAGTTTTCTGATGATTTTCTTGCATGGACTTCCATCGTAACCTGCCCTCTTAACATATATAAATGATCTGAAAAGTCTCGTATCATTTCAAATAGTCACCAATTAAATTTGATATTTTTGACCGAAACTAGTGTATAATATACTATGATTTTTGACCAAAACTTGCATTTTAAAAAGTTTCATAGAATCTAGTTTTTAGATGATTTTTTTCCATGGGCTTCCATAATAACCTTCCCTCTTAACATATATAAATGATCTGTCAAGTCTCGTATTATTTCAAATAGTCCACAATTAAATTTGATTTTTTTGAATGAAACTAGTGTATAATATACTATGATTTTTGATCGAAACATGCATTTCAAAAAGTTTCATAGAATATAGTTTTCAGATGATTTTTTTGCATGGACTTCCATCATAACCTGCCCTCTTAACATATATAAATGATCTGAAAAGTCTCGTATCATTTCAAATAGTCCCAAATTAAATTCGATATTTTTGACCGAATCTAGTGTATAATATACTATGATTTTTGACCGAAACTTGCATTTCAAAAAGTTTCATAGAATCTAGTTTTCACTTAATTTTTTTTGCATGGACTTCCATTGTAACCTTCCCTCTTAACATATATAAATGATCAGAAAAGTCTCGTATCATTTCAAATAGTCCACAATTAAATTTGATTTTTTTGATCGAAACTAGTGTATAATATACTATGATTTTTGACCGAAACTTGCATTTCGAAAAGTTTCATTGAATATAGTTTTCTGATGATTTTCTTGCATGGACTTCCATCGTAACCTTCCCTCTTAACATATATAAATGATCTGAAAAGTCTCGTATCATTCCAAATAGTCAACAATTAAATTTGATATTTTTGACCGAAACTAGTGTATAATATACTATGATTTTTGACCGAAACTTGCATTTCGAAAAGTTTCATAGAATCTAGTTTTCAGATGATTTTTTTGCATGGGCTTCCATAATAACCTTCCCTCTTAACATATATAAATGATCTGAAAAGTCTCGTATCATTTCAAATAGTTCCCAATTAAATATGATTTTTTTGACCGAAACTAGTGTATAATATACTATGATTTTTGACCGAAACTTGCATTTCGAAAAGTTTCATAGAATCTAGTTTTCAGATATTTTTTTGCACGGACTTCCATCATTACCTTCCCTCTTAACATATATAAATGATCTGAAAAGTCTCGTATCATTTCAAATAGTCCACAATTAAATATGATTTTTTGACTGAAACTAGTGTATAATATACTATGATTTTTGACCGAAACTTGCATTTCGAAAAGTTTCATAGAATATAGTTTTCAGATGATTTTTTTGCATGGACTTCCATCATAACCTTCCATCTTAACATATATAAATGATCTGAAAAGTCTCGAATCATTTCAAATAGTTCCCAATTAAATATGATTTTTTTGACCGAAACTAGTGTATAATATACTATGATTTTTGACCGAAACTTGCATTTCGAAAAGTTTCATAGAATCTAGTTTTTAGATGATTTTTTTGCATGGGCTTCCATAATAACCTTCCCTCTTAACATATATAAATGATCTGTCAAGTCTCGTATCATTTCAAATAGTCCACAATTAAATTTGATTTTTTTGAATGAAACTAGTGTATAATATACTATGATTTTTGACCGAAACTTGCATTTCGAAAAGTTTCATAGAATCTAGTTTTCAGTTAATTTTTTTGCATGGACTTCCATCATAACCTTCCCTCTTAACATATATAAATGATCTGAAAAGTCTCGTATCATTTCAAATTGTCCACAATTAAATTTGATTTTTTTGATCGAAACTAGTGTATAATATACTATGATTTTTGACCGAAACTTGCATTTCGAAAAGTTTCATAGAATATAGTTTTCTGATGATTTTCTTGCATGGACTTCCATCGTAACCTTCCCTCTTAACATATATAAATGATCTGAAAAGTCTCGTATCATTTCAAATAGTCACCAATTAAATTTGATATTTTTGACCAAAACTAGTGTATAATATACTATGATTTTTGACCGAAACTTGCATTTCAAAAAGTTTCATAGAATCTAGTTTTCAGATGATTTTTTTGCATGGGATTCCATAATAACCTTCCCTCTTAACATATATAAATGATCTGAAAAGTCTCGTATCATTTCAAATAGTCCCAAATTAAATTCGATATTTTTGACCGAATCTAGTGTATAATATACTATGATTTTTGACCGAAACTTGCATTTAAAAAAGTTTCATAGAATCTAGTTTTCAGTTAATTTTTTTGCATGGACTTCCATCATAACCTTCCCTCTTAACATATATAAATGATCTGAAAAGTCTCGTATCATTTCAAATAGTCCACAATTAAATTTGATTTTTTTGATCGAAACTAGTGTATAATATACTATGATTTTTGACCGAAACTTGCATTTCGAAAAGTTTCATAGAATATAGTTTTCTGATGATTTTCTTGCATGGACTTCCATCGTAACCTTCCCTCTTAACATATATAAATGATCTGAAAAGTCTCGTATCATTTCAAATAGTCACCAATTAAATTTGATATTTTTGACCGAAACTAGTGTATAATATACTATAATTTTTGACCGAAACTTGCATTTCGAAAAGTTTCATAGAATCTAGTTTTCAGATGATTTTTTGGCATGGGCTTCCATAATAACCTTCCCTCTTAACATATATAAATGAACTGAAAAGTCTCGTATCATTTCAAATAGTTCCCAATTAAATATGATTTTTTTGACCGAAACTAGTGTATAATATACTATGATTTTTGACCGAAACATGCATTTCGAAAAGTTTCATAGAATATAGTTTTCATATATTTTTTTGCATGGACTTCCATCATTACCTTCCCTCTTAACATATATAAATGATCTGAAAAGTCTCGTATCATTTCAAATAGTCCACAATTAAATATGATTTTTTGACTGAAACTAGTGTATAATATACTATGATTTTTGACCGAAACATGCATTTCGAAAAGTTTCATAGAATATAGTTTTCAGATGATTTTTTTGCATGGACTTCCATCATAACCTTCCTTCTTAAAATATATAAATGATCTGAAAAGTCTCGAATCATTTCAAATAGTCACCAATTAAATTCGATTTTTTTGATCGAAACTAGTGTATAATATACTATGATTTTTGACCGAAACTTGCATTTCGAAAAGTTTCATAGAATATAGTTTTCTGATGATTTCCTTGCATGGACTTCCATCGTAACCTTCCCTCTTAACATATATAAATGATCTGAAAAGTCTCGTATCATTTCAAATAGTTCCCAATTAAATATGATTTTTTTGACCGAAACTAGTGTATAATATACTATGATTTTTGACCGAAACTTGCATTTTGAAAAGTTTCATAGAATCTAGTTTTCAGATATTTTTTTGCATGGACTTCCATCATTACCTTCCCTCTTAACATATATAAATGATCTGAAAAGTCTCGTATCATTTCAAATAGTCACAATTAAATATGATTTTTTGACTGAAACTAGTGTATAATATACTATGATTTTTGACTGAAACTTGCATTTCGAAAAGTTTCATAGAATCTAGTTTTTAGATGATTTTTTTGCATGGGCTTCCATAATAACCTTCCCTTTTAACATATATAAATGATCTGTCAAGTCTCGTATCATTTCAAATAGTCCACAATTAAATTTGATTTTTTTGAATGAAACTAGTGTATAATATACTATGATTTTTGACCGAAACTTGCATTTCGAAAAGTTTCATAGAATATAGTTTTCAGATGATTTTTTTGCATGGACTTCCATCATAACCTGCCCTCTTAACATATATAAATGATCTGAAAAGTCTCGTATCATTTCAAATAGTCCCAAATTAAATTCGATATTTTTGACCGAATCTAGTGTATAATATACTATGATTTTTGACCGAAACTTGCATTTCAAAAAGTTTCATAGAATCTAGTTTTCAGTTAATTTTTTTGCATGGACTTCCATCATAACCTTCCCTCTTAACATATATAAATGATCTGAAAAGTCTCGTATCATTTCAAATAGTCCACAATTAAATTTGATTTTTTTGATCGAAACTAGTGTATAATATACTATGATTTTTGACCGAAACTTGCATTTCGAAAAGTTTCATAGAATATAGTTTTCTGATGATTTTCTTGCATGGACTTCCATCGTAACCTTCCCTCTTAACATATATAAATGATCTGAAAAGTCTCGTATCATTTCAAATAGTCACCAATTAAATTTGATATTTTTGACCGAAACTAGTATATAATATACTATGATTTTTGACCGAAACTTGCATTTCGAAAAGTTTCATAGAATCTAGTTTTTAGATGATTTTTTTGCATGTGCTTCCATAATAACCTTCCCTCTTAACATATATTAATGAACTGAAAAGTCTCGTATCATTTCAAATAGTTCCCAATTAAATATGATTTTTTTGACCGAAACTAGTGTATAATATACTATGATTTTTGACCGAAACTTGCATTTCGAAAAGTTTCATAGAATATAGTTTTCAGATATTTTTTTGCATGGACTTCCATCATTACCTTCCCTCTTAACATATATAAATGATCTGAAAAGTCTCGTATCATTTCAAATAGTCCACAATTAAATATGATTTTTTGACTGAAACTAGTGTATAATATACTATGATTTTTGACTGAAACTTGCATTTCGAAAAGTTTCATAGAATCTAGTTTTTAGATGATTTTTTTGCATGGGCTTCCATAATAACCTTCCCTTTTAACATATATAAATGATCTGTCAAGTCTCGTATCATTTCAAATAGTCCACAATTAAATTTGATTTTTTTGAATGAAACTAGTGTATAATATACTATGATTTTTGATCGAAACTTGCATTTCGAAAAGTTTCATAGAATATAGTTTTCAGATGATTTTTTTTGCATGGACTTCCATCATAACCTGCCCTCTTAACATATATAAATGATCTGAAAAGTCTCGTATCATTTCAAATAGTCCTAAATTAAATTCGATATTTTTGACCGAATCTAGTGTATAATATACTATGATTTTTGACCGAAACTTGCATTTCAAAAAGTTTCATAGAATCTAGTTTTCAGTTAATTTTTTTGCATGGACTTCCATCATAACCTTCCCTCTTAACATATATAAATGATCTGAAAAGTCTCGTATCATTTCAAATAGTCCACAATTAAATTTGATTTTTTTGATCGAAACTAGTGTATAATATACTATGATTTTTGACCGAAACTTGCATTTCGAAAAGTTTCATAGAATATAGTTTTCTGATGATTTTCTTGCATGGACTTCCATCGTAACCTTCCCTCTTAACATATATAAATGATCTGAAAAGTCTCGTATCATTTCAAATAGTCCCCAATTAAATTTGATATTTTTGACCGAAACTAGTGTATAATATACTATGATTTTTGACCGAAACTTGCATTTCGAAAAGTTTCATAGAATCTAGTTTTCAGATGATTTTTTTGCATGGGCTTCCATAATAACCTTCCCTCTTAACATATATAAATGAACTGAAAAGTCTCGTATCATTTCAAATAGTTCCCAATTAAATATGATTTTTTTGACCGAAACTAGTGTATAATATACTATGATTTTTGACCGAAACTTGCATTTCGAAAAGTTTCATAGAATATAGTTTTCAGATATTTTTTTGCATGGACTTCCATCATTACCTTCCCTCTTAACATATATAAATGATCTGAAAAGTCTCGTATCATTTCAAATAGTCCACAATTAAATATGATTTTTTGACTGAAACTAGTGTATAATATACTATGATTTTTGACCGAAACATGCATTTCGAAAAGTTTCATAGAATATAGTTTTCAGATGATTTTTTTGCATGGACTTCCATCATAACCTTCCTTTTTAAAATATATAAATGATCTGAAAAGTCTCGAATCATTTCAAATAGTCACCAATTAAATTCGATATTTTTGACCGAAACTAGTGTATAATATACTATGATTTTTGACAGAAACTTGCATTTCGAAAAGTTTCATAGAATCTAGTTTTTAGATGATTTTTTTGCATGGGCTTCCATAATAACCTTCCCTCTTAACATATATAAATGATCTGTCAAGTCTCGTATCATTTCAAATAGTCCACAATTAAATTTGATTTTTTTGAATGAAACTAGTGTATAATATACTATGATTTTTGACCGAAACATGCATTTCGAAAAGTTTCATAGAATATAGTTTTCAGATGATTTTTTTGCATGGACTTCCATCATAACCTGCCCTCTTAACATATATAAATGATCTGAAAAGTCTCGTATCATTTCAAATAGTCCCAAATTAAATTCGATATTTTTGACCGAATCTAGTGTATAATATACTATGATTTTTGACCGAAACTTGCATTTCAAAAAGTTTCATAGAATCTAGTTTTCAGTTAATTTTTTTGCATGGACTTCCATCATAACCTTCCCTCTTAACATATATAAATGATCTGAAAAGTCTCGTATCATTTCAAATAGTCCACAATTAAATTTAATTTTTTTGATCGAAACTAGTGTATAATATACTATGATTTTTGACCGAAACTTGCATTTCGAAAAGTTTCATAGAATATAGTTTTCTGATGATTTTCTTGCATGGACTTCCATCGTAACCTTCCCTCTTAACATATATAAATGATCTGAAAAGTCTCGTATCATTTCTAATAGTCACCAATTAAATTTGATATTTTTGACCGAAACTAGTGTATAATATACTATGATTTTTGACCGAAACTTGCATTTCGAAAAGTTTCATAGAATCTAGTTTTCAGATGATTTTTTTGCATGGGCTTCCATAATAACCTTCCCTCTTAACATATATAAATGAACTGAAAAGTCTCGTATCATTTCAAATAGTTCCCAATTAAATATGATTTTTTTGACCGAAACTAGTGTATAATATACTATGATTTTTGACCGAAACTTGCATTTCGAAAAGTTTCATAGAATATAGTTTTCAGATATTTTTTTGCATGGACTTCCATCATTACCTTCCCTCTTAACATATATAAATGATCTGAAAAGTCTCGTATCATTTCAAATAGTCCACAATTAAATATGATTTTTTGACTGAAACTAGTGTATAATATACTATGATTTTTGACCGAAACATGCATTTCGAAAAGTTTCATAGAATATAGTTTTCAGATGATTTTTTTGCATGGACTTCCATCATAACCTTCCTTTTTAAAATATATAAATGATCTGAAAAGTCTCGAATCATTTCAAATAGTCACCAATTAAATTCGATATTTTTGACCGAAACTAGTGTATAATATACTATGATTTTTGACAGAAACTTGCATTTCGAAAAGTTTCATAGAATCTAGTTTTTAGATGATTTTTTTGCATGGGCTTCCATAATAACCTTCCCTCTTAACATATATAAATGATCTGTCAAGTCTCGTATCATTTCAAATAGTCCACAATTAAATTTGATTTTTTTGAATGAAACTAGTGTATAATATACTATGATTTTTGACCGAAACATGCATTTCGAAAAGTTTCATAGAATATAGTTTTCAGATGATTTTTTTGCATGGACTTCCATCATAACCTGCCCTCTTAACATATATAAATGATCTGAAAAGTCTCGTATCATTTCAAATAGTCCCAAATTAAATTCGATATTTTTGACCGAATCTAGTGTATAATATACTATGATTTTTGACCGAAACTTGCATTTCAAAAAGTTTCATAGAATCTAGTTTTCAGTTAATTTTTTTGCATGGACTTCCATCATAACCTTCCCTCTTAACATATATAAATGATCTGAAAAGTCTCGTATCATTTAAAATAGTCCACAATTAAATTTGATTTTTTTGATCGAAACTAGTGTATAATATACTATGATTTTTGACCGAAACTTGCATTTCGAAAAGTTTCATAGAATATAGTTTTCTGATGATTTTCTTGCATGGACTTCCATCGTAACCTTCCCTCTTAACATATATAAATGATCTGAAAAGTCTCGTATCATTTCTAATAGTCACCAATTAAATTTGATATTTTTGACCGAAACTAGTGTATAATATACTATGATTTTTGACCGAAACTTGCATTTCGAAAAGTTTCATAGAATCTAGTTTTCAGATGATTTTTTTGCATGGGCTTCCATAATAACCTTCCCTCTTAACATATATAAATGAACTGAAAAGTCTCGTATCATTTCAAATAGTTCCCAATTAAATATGATTTTTTTGACCGAAACTAGTGTATAATATACTATGATTTTTGACCGAAACTTGCATTTCGAAAAGTTTCATAGAATATAGTTTTCAGATATTTTTTTGCATGGACTTCCATCATTATCTTCCCTCTTAACATATATAAATGATCTGAAAAGTCTCGTATCATTTCAAATAGTCCACAATTAAATATGATTTTTTGACTGAAACTAGTGTATAATATACTATGATTTTTGACCGAAACATGCATTTCGAAAAGTTTCATAGAATATAGTTTTCAGATTATTTTTTTGCATGGACTTCCATCATAACCTTCCTTTTTAAAATATATAAATGATCTGAAAAGTCTCGAATCATTTCAAATAGTCACCAATTAAATTCGATATTTTTGACCGAAACTAGTGTATAATATACTATGATTTTTGACAGAAACTTGCATTTCGAAAAGTTTCATAGAATCTAGTTTTTAGATGATTTTTTTGCATGGGATTCCATAATAACCTTCCCTCTTAACATATATAAATGATCTGTCAAGTCTCGTATCATTTCAAATAGTCCACAATTAAATTTGATTTTTTTGAATGAAACTAGTGTATAATATACTATGATTTTTGACCGAAACTTGCATTTCGAAAAGTTTCATAGAATATAGTTTTCAGATGATTTTTTTGCATGGACTTCCACATAACCTGCCCTCTTAACATATATAAATGATCTGAAAAGTCTCGTATCATTTCAAATAGTCCCAAATTAAATTCGATATTTTTGACCGAATCTAGTGTATAATATACTATGATTTTTGACCGAAACTTGCATTTCAAAAAGTTTCATAGAATCTAGTTTTCAGTTAATTTTTTTGCATGGACTTCCATCATAACCTTCCTTCTTAACATATATAAATGATCTGAAAAGTCTGGTATCATTTAAAATAGTCCACAATTAAATTTGATTTTTTTGATCGAAACTAGTGTATAATATACTATGATTTTTGACCGAAACTTGCATTTCGAAAAGTTTCATAGAATATAGTTTTCTGATGATTTTCTTGCATGGACTTCCATCGTAACCTTCCCTCTTAACATATATAAATGATATGAAAAGTCTCGTATCATTTCAAATAGTCACCAATTAAATTTGATATTTTTGACCGAAACTAGTGTATAATATACTATGATTTTTGACCGAATCTTGCATTTCGAAAAGTTTCATAGAATCTAGTTTTCAGATGATTTTTTTGCATGGGCTTCCATAATAACCTTCCCTCTTAACATATATAAATGATCTGAAAAGTCTCGTATCATTTCAAATTGTTCCCAATTAAATATGATATTTTGACCGAAACTGGTGTATAATATACTATGATTTTTGACCGAAACTTGCATTTCGAAAAGTTTCATAGAATCTAGTTTTCAGATATTTTTTGCATGGACTTCCATCATTACCTTCCCTCTTAACATATATAAATGATCTGAAAAGTCTCGTATCATTTCAAATAGTCCACAATTAAATATGATTTTTTTGACCGAAACTAGTGTATAATATACTATGATTTTTGACCGAAACTTGCATTTCGAAAAGTTTCATAGAATATAGTTTTAAGATGATTTTTTTGCATGGACTTCCATCATAACCTTCCCTCTTAACATATATAAATGATCTGAAAAGTCTCGAATCATTTAAAATAGTCACCAATTAAATTCGATATTTTTGACCGAAACTAGTGTATAATATACTATGATTTTTGACAGAAACTTGCATTTCGAAAAGTTTCATAGAATCTAGTTTTCAGATGATTTTTTTGCATGGGCTTCCATAATAACCTTCCCTCTTAACATATATAAATGATCTGAAAAGTCTCGTATCATTTCAAATTGTTCCCAATTAAATATGATTTTTTGACCGAAACTGGTGTATAATATACTATGATTTTTGACCGAAACTTTCATTTCGAAAAGTTTCATAGAATCTAGTTTTCAGATATTTTTTGCATGGACTTCCATCATTACCTTCCCTCTCAACATATATAAATGATCTGAAAAGTCTCGTATCATTTCAAATAGTCCACAATTAAATATGATTTTTTAGACCGAAACTAGTGTATAATATACTATGATTTTTGACCGAAACATGCATTTCGAAAAGTTTCATAGAATATAGTTTTCAGATGATTTTTTTGCATGGACTTCCATCATAACCTTCCCTCTTAACATATATAAATGATCTGAAAAGTCTCGAATCATTTAAAATAGTCACCAATTAAATTCGATATTTTTGACCGAAACTAGTGTATAATATACTATGATTTTTGACAGAAACTTGCATTTCGAAAAGTTTCATAGAATCTAGTTTTCAGATGATTTTTTTGCATGGGCTTCCATAATAACCTTCCCTCTTAACATATATAAATGATCTGAAAAGTCTCGTATCATTTCAAATTGTTCCCAATTAAATATGATTTTTTGACCGAAACTGGTGTATAATATACTATGATTTTTGACCGAAACTTGCATTTCGAAAAGTTTCATAGAATCTAGTTTTCAGATATTTTTTTGCATGGACTTCCATCATTACCTTCCCTCTTAACATATATAAATGATCTGAAAAGTCTCGTATCATTTCAAATAGTCCACAATTAAATATGATTTTTTGACTGAAACTAGTGTATAATATACTATGATTTTTTCCCGAAACATGCATTTCGAAAAGTTTCATAGAATATAGTTTTCAGATGATTTTTTTGCATGGACTTCCATCATAACCTTCCTTTTTTAAATATATAAATGATCTGAAAAGTCTCGAATCATTTCAAATAGTCACCAATTAAATTCGATATTTTTGACCGAAACTAGTGTATAATATACTATGATTTTTGACAGAAACTTGCATTTCGAAAAGTTTCATAGAATCTAGTTTTCAGATGATTTTTTTGCATGGGCTTCCATAATAACCTTCCCTCTTAACATATATAAATGAACTGAAAAGTCTCGTATCATTTCAAATAGTTCCCAATTAAATATGATTTTTTTGACCGAAACTAGTGTATAATATACTATGATTTTTGACCGAAACTTGCATTTCGAAAAGTTTCATAGAATATAGTTTTCAGATGATTTTTTTGCATGGACTTCCATCATAACCTTCCTTTTTTAAATATATAAATGATCTGAAAAGTCTCGAATCATTTCAAATAGTCACCAATTAAATTCGATATTTTTGACCGAAACTAGTGTATAATATACTATGATTTTTGACAGAAACTTGCATTTCGAAAAGTTTCATAGAATCTAGTTTTTAGTTGATTTTTTTGCATGGGCTTCCATAATAACCATCCCTCTTAACATATATAAATGATCTGTCAAGTCTCGTATCATTTCAAATAGTCCACAATTAAATTTGATTTTTTTGAATGAAACTAGTGTATAATATACTATGATTTTTGACCGAAACTTGCATTTCGAAAAGTTTCATAGAATATAGTTTTCTGATGATTTTTTTGCATGGACTTCCATCATAACCTGCCCTCTTAACATATATAAATGATCTGAAAAGTCTCGTATCATTTCAAATAGTCCCAAATTAAATTCGATATTTTTGACCGAATCTAGTGTATAATATACTATGATTTTTGACCGAAACTTGCATTTCGAAAAGTTTCATAGAATCTAGTTTTCAGATGATTTTTTTGCATGGACTTCCATCATAACCTTCCCTCTTAACATATATAAATGATCTGAAAAGTCTCGTATCATTTCAAATAGTCCACAATTAAATTTAATTTTTTTGATCGAAACTAGTGTATAATATACTATGATTTTTGACCGAAACTTGCATTTCGAAAAGTTTCATAGAATATAGTTTTCTGATGATTTTCTTGCATGGACTTCCATCGTAACCTTCCCTCTTAACATATATAAATGATCTGAAAAGTCTCGTATCATTTCAAATAGTCACCAATTAAATTTGATATTTTTGACCGAAACTAGTGTATAATATACTATGATTTTTGACCGAAACTTGCATTTCGAAAAGTTTCATAGAATCTAGTTTTCAGATGATTTTTTTGCATGGGCTTCCATAATAACCTTCCCTCTTAACATATATAAATGAACTGAAAAGTCTCGTATCATTTCAAATAGTTCCCAATTAAATATGATTTTTTTGACCGAAACTAGTGTATAATATACTATGATTTTTGACCGAAACTTGCATTTCGAAAAGTTTCATAGAATATAGTTTTCAGATATTTTTTTGCATGGACTTCCATCATTACCTTCCCTCTTAACATATATAAATGATCTGAAAAGTCTCGTATCATTTCAAATAGTCCACAATTAAATATGATTTTTTGACTGAAACTAGTGTATAATATACTATGATTTTTGACCGAAACATGCATTTCGAAAAGTTTCATAGAATATAGTTTTCAGATGATTTTTTTGCATGGACTTCCATCATAACCTTCCTTTTTAAAATATATAAATGATCTGAAAAGTCTCGAATCATTTCAAATAGTCACCAATTAAATTCGATATTTTTGACCGAAACTAGTGTATAATATACTATGATTTTTGACAGAAACTTGCATTTCGAAAAGTTTCATAGAATCTAGTTTTTAGATGATTTTTTTGCATGGGATTCCATAATAACCTTCCCTCTTAACATATATAAATGATCTGTCAAGTCTCGTATCATTTCAAATAGTCCACAATTAAATTTGATTTTTTTGAATGAAACTAGTGTATAATATACTATGATTTTTGACCGAAACTTGCATTTCCAAAAGTTTCATAGAATATAGTTTTCAGATGATTTTTTTGCATTGACTTCCATCATAACCTGCCCTCTTAACATATATAAATGATCTGAAAAGTCTCGTATCATTTCAAATAGTCCCAAATTAAATTCGATATTTTTGACCGAATCTAGTGTATAATATACTATGATTTTTGACCGAAACTTGCATTTCAAAAAGTTTCATAGAATCTAGTTTTCAGTTAATTTTTTTGCATGGACTTCCATCATAACCTTCCCTCTTAACATATATAAATGATCTGAAAAGTCTCGTATCATTTAAAATAGTCCACAATTAAATTTGATTTTTTTGATCGAAACTAGTGTATAATATACTATGATTTTTGACCGAAACTTGCATTTCGAAAAGTTTCATAGAATCTAGTTTTCTGATGATTTTCTTGCATGGACTTCCATCGTAACCTTCCCTCTTAACATATATAAATGATATGAAAAGTCTCGTATCATTTCAAATAGTCACCAATTAAATTTGATATTTTTGACCGAAACTAGTGTATAATATATACTATGATTTTTGACCGAATCTTGCATTTCGAAAAGTTTCATAGAATCTAGTTTTCAGATGATTTTTTTGCATGGGCTTCCATAATAAGCTTCCCTCTTAACATATATAAATGATCTGAAAAGTCTCGTATCATTTCAAATTGTTCCCAATTAAATATGATTTTTTGACCGAAACTGGTGTATAATATACTATGATTTTTGACCGAAACTTGCATTTCGAAAAGTTTCATAGAATCTAGTTTTCAGATATTTTTTGCATGGACTTCCATCATTACCTTCCCTCTTAACATATATAAATGATCTGAAAAGTCTCGTATCATTTCAAATAGTCCACAATTAAATATGATTTTTTTGACCGAAACTAGTGTATAATATACTATGATTTTTGACCGAAACTTGCATTTCAAAAAGTTTCATAGAATATAGTTTTCAGATGATTTTTTTGCATGGACTTCCATCATAACCTTCCCTCTTAACATATATAAATGATCTGAAAAGTCTCGAATCATTTAAAATAGTCACCAATTAAATTCGATATTTTTGACCGAAACTAGTGTATAATATACTATGATTTTTGACAGAAACTTGCATTTCGAAAAGTTTCATAGAATCTAGTTTTCAGATGATTTTTTTGCATGGGCTTCCATAATAACCTTCCCTCTTAACATATATAAATGATCTGAAAAGTCTCGTATCATTTCAAATTGTTCCCAATTAAATATGATTTTTTGACCGAAACTGGTGTATAATATACTATGATTTTTGACTGAATCTTGCATTTCGAAAAGTTTCATAGAATCTAGTTTTCAGATGATTTTTTTGCATGGGCTTCCATAATAACCTTCCCTCTTAACATATATAAATGATCTGAAAAGTCTCGTATCATTTCAAATTGTTCCCAATTAAATATGATTTTTTGACCGAAACTGGTGTATAATATACTATGATTTTTGACCGAAACTTGCATTTCGAAAAGTTTCATAGAATCTAGTTTTCAGATATTTTTTGCATGGACTTCCATCATTACCTTCCCTCTTAACATATATAAATGATCTGAAAAGTCTCGTATCATTTCAAATAGTCCACAATTAAATATGATTTTTTTGACCGAAACTAGTGTATAATATACTATGATTTTTGACCGAAACTTGCATTTCGAAAAGTTTCATAGAATATAGTTTTCAGATGATTTTTTTGCATGGACTTCCATCATAACCTTCCCTCTTAACATATATAAATGATCTGAAAAGTCTCGAATTATTTAAAATAGTCACCAATTAAATTCGATATTTTTGACCGAAACTAGTGTATAATATACTATGATTTTTGACCGAAACTTGCATTTCAAAAAGTTTCATAGAATCTAGTTTTTAGATGATTTTTTTGCATGGGCTTCCATAATAACCTTCCCTCTTAACATATATAAATGATCTGTCAAGTCTCGTATCATTTCAAATAGTCCACAATTAAATTTGATTTTTTTGAATGAAACTAGTGTATAATATACTATGATTTTTGACCGAAACTTGCATTTCGAAAAGTTTCATAGAATATAGTTTTCAGATGATTTTTTTGCATGGACTTCTATCATAACCTGCCCTCTTAACATATATAAATGATCTGTCAAGTCTCGTATCATTTCAAATAGTCCACAATTAAATTTGATTTTTTTGAATGAAACTAGTGTATAATATACTATGATTTTTGACCGAAACTTGCATTTCGAAAAGTTTCATAGAATATAGTTTTCAGATGATTTTTTTGCATGGACTTCTATCATAACCTTCCCTCTTAACATATATAAATGATCTGAAAAGTCTCGTATCATTTCAAATAGTCCCAAATTAAATTCGATATTTTTGACCGAATCTAGTGTATAATATACTATGATTTTTGACCGAAACTTGCATTTCAAAAAGTTTCATAGAATCTAGTTTTCAGTTAATTTTTTTGCATGGACTTCCATCATAACCTGCCCTCTTAACATATATAAATGATCTGAAAAGTCTCGTATCATTTCAAATAGTTCACAATTAAATTTGATATTTTTGATCGAAACTAGTGTATAATATACTATGATTTTTGACCGAAACTTGCATTTCGAAAAGTTTCATAGAATCTAGTTTTCTGATGATTTTCTTGCATGGGCTTCCATAATAACCTTCCCTCTTAACATATATAAATGATCTGAAAAGTCTCGTATCATTTCAAATAGTTCCCAATTAAATATGATTTTTTGACCGAAACTGGTGTATAATATACTATGATTTTTGACCGAAACTTGCATTTCGAAAAGTTTCATAGAATCTAGTTTTCAGATATTTTTTGCATGGACTTCCATTATTACCTTCCCTCTTAACATATATAAATGATCTGAAAAGTCTCGTATCATTTCAAATAGTCCACAATTAAATATGATTTTTTTGACCGAAACTAGTGTATAATATACTATGATTTTTGACCGAAACATGCATTTCGAAAAGTTTGATAGAATATAGTTTTCAGATGATTTTTTTGCATGGACTTCCATCATAACCTTCCCTCTTAACATATATAAATGATCTGAAAAGTCTCGAATTATTTAAAATAGTCACCAATTAAATTCGATATTTTTGACCGAAACTAGTGTATAATATACTATGATTTTTGACCGAAACTTGCATTTCAAAAAGTTTCATAGAATCTAGTTTTTAGATGATTTTTTTGCATGGGCTTCCATAATAACCTTCCCTCTTAACATATATAAATGATCTGTCAAGTCTCGTATCATTTTAAATAGTCCACAATTAAATTTGATTTTTTTGAATGAAACTAGTGTATAATATACTATGATTTTTGACCGAAACTTGCATTTCGAAAAGTTTCATAGAATATAGTTTTCAGATGATTTTTTTGCATGGACTTCTATCATAACCTGCCCTCTTAACATATATAAATGATCTGTCAAGTCTCGTATCATTTCAAATAGTCCACAATTAAATTTGATTTTTTTGAATGAAACTAGTGTATAATATACTATGATTTTTGACCGAAACTTGCATTTCGAAAAGTTTCATAGAATATAGTTTTCAGATGATTTTTTTGCATGGACTTCTATCATAACCTTCCCTCTTAACATATATAAATGATCTGAAAAGTCTCGTATCATTTCAAATAGTCCCAAATTAAATTCGATATTTTTGACCGAATCTAGTGTTTAATATACTATGATTTTTGACCGAAACTTGCATTTCAAAAAGTTTCATAGAATCTAGTTTTCAGTTAATTTTTTTGCATGGACTTCCATCATAACCTGCCCTCTTAACATATATAAATGATCTGAAAAGTCTCGTATCATTTCAAATAGTTCACAATTAAATTTGATATTTTTGATCGAAACTAGTGTATAATATACTATGATTTTTGACCGAAACTTGCATTTCGAAAAGTTTCATAGAATCTAGTTTTCTGATGATTTTCTTGCATGGGCTTCCATAATAACCTTCCCTCTTAACATATATAAATGATCTGAAAAGTCTCGTATCATTTCAAATAGTTCCCAATTAAATATGATTTTTTTGACCGAAACTAGTGTATAATATACTATGATTTTTGACCGAAACTTGCATTTCGAAAAGTTTCATAGAATCTAGTTTTCAGATGATTTTTTTGCATGGGCTTCCATAATAACCTTCCCTCTTAACATATATAAATGATCTGAAAGTCCCGTATCATTTCAAATAGTCCACAATTAAATATGATTTTTTTGACCGAAACTAGTGTATAATATACTATGATTTTTGACCGAAACTTGCATTTCGAAAAGTTTCATAGAATATAGTTTTCAGATGATTTTTTTGCATGGACTTCCATCATAACCTTCCCTCTTAACATATATAAATGATCTGAAAAGTCTCGAATCATTTAAAATAGTCACCAATTAAATTCGATATTTTTGACCGAAACTAGTGTATAATATACTATGATTTTTGACAGAAACTTGCATTTCGAAAAGTTTCATAGAATCTAGTTTTCAGATGATTTTTTTGCATGGGCTTCCATAATAACCTTCCCTCTTAACATATATAAATGATCTGAAAAGTCTCGTATCATTTCAAATTGTTCCCAATTAAATATGATTTTTTGACCGAAACTGGTGTATAATATACTATGATTTTTGACCGAAACTTGCATTTCGAAAAGTTTCATAGAATCTAGTTTTCAGATGATTTTTTTGCATGGGCTTCTATAATAACCTTCCCTCTTAACATATATAAATGATCTGAAAAGTCTCGTATCATTTCAAATTGTTCCCAATTAAATATGATTTTTTGACCGAAACTGGTGTATAATATACTATGATTTTTGACCGAAACTTGCATTTCGAAAAGTTTCATAGAATCTAGTTTTCAGATATTTTTTTGCATGGACTTCCATCATTACCTTCCCTCTTAACATATATAAATGATCTGAAAAGTCTCGTATCATTTCAAATAGTCCACAATTAAATATGATTTTTTGACTGAAACTAGTGTATAATATACTATGATTTTTGACCGAAACATGCATTTCGAAAAGTTTCATAGAATATAGTTTTCAGATGATTTTTTTGCATGGACTTCCATCATAACCTTCCTTTTTTAAATATATAAATGATCTGAAAAGTCTCGAATCATTTCAAATAGTCACCAATTAAATTCGATATTTTTGACCGAAACTAGTGTATAATATACTATGATTTTTGACAGAAACTTGCATTTCGAAAAGTTTCATAGAATCTAGTTTTTAGATGATTTTTTTGCATGGGCTTCCATAATAACCTTCCCTCTTAACATATATAAATGATCTGTCAAGTCTCGTATCATTTCAAATAGTCCACAATTAAATTTGATTTTTTTGAATGAAACTAGTGTATAATATACTATGATTTTCGACCGAAACTTGCATTTCGAAAAGTTTCATAGAATATAGTTTTCAGATGATTTTTTTGCATGGACTTCCATCATAACCTGCCCTCTTAACATATATAAATGATCTGAAAAGTCTCGTATCATTTCAAATAGTCCCAAATTAAATTCGATATTTTTGACCGAATCTAGTGTATAATATACTATGATTTTTGACCGAAACTTGCATTTCAAAAAGTTTCATAGAATCTAGTTTTCAGTTAATTTTTTTGCATGGACTTCCATCATAACCTTCCCTCTTAACATATATAAATGATCTGAAAAGTCTCGTATCATTTCGAATAGTCCACAATTAAATTTGATTTTTTTGATCGAAACTAGTGTATAATATACTATGATTTTTGACCGAAACTTGCATTTCTAAAAGTTTCATAGAATATAGTTTTCTGATGATTTTCTTGCATGGACTTCCATCGTAACCTTCCCTCTTAACATATATAAATGATCTGAAAAGTCTCGTATCATTTCAAATAGTCCCAAATTAAATTCGATATTTTTGACCGAATCTAGTGTATAATATACTATGATTTTTGACCGAAACTTGCGTTTCAAAAAGTTTCATAGAATCTAGTTTTATGTTAATTTTTTTGCATGGACTTCCATCATAACCTGCCCTCTTAACATATATAAATGATCTGTAAAGTCTCGTATCATTTCAAATAGTTCACAATTAAATTTGATATTTTTGATCGAAACTAGTGTATAATATACTATGATTTTTGACCGAAACTTGCATTTCGAAAAGTTTCATAGAATCTAGTTTTCTGATGATTTTCTTGCATGGGCTTCCATAATAACCTTCCCTCTTAACATATATAAATGATCTGAAAAGTCTCGTATCATTTCAAATAGTTCCCAATTAAATATGATTTTTTGACAGAAACTGGTGTATAATATACTATGATTTTTGACCGAAACTTGCATTTCGAAAAGTTTCATAGAATCTAGTTTTCAGATATTTTTTGCATGGACTTCCATCATTACCTTCCCTCTTAACATATATAAATGATCTGAAAAGTCTCGTATCATTTCAAATAGTCCACAATTAAATATGATTTTTTTGACCGAAACTAGTGTATAATATACTATGATTTTTGACCGAAACATGCATTTCGAAAAGTTTGATAGAATATAGTTTTCAGATGATTTTTTTGCATGGACTTCCATCATAACCTTCCCTCTTAACATATATAAATGATCTGAAAAGTCTCGAATTATTTAAAATAGTCACCAATTAAATTCGATATTTTTGACCGAAACTAGTGTATAATATACTATGATTTTTGACCGAAACTTGCATTTCAAAAAGTTTCATAGAATCTAGTTTTTAGATGATTTTTTTGCATGGGCTTCCATAATAACCTTCCCTCTTAACATATATAAATGATCTGTCAAGTCTCGTATCATTTCAAATAGTCCACAATTAAATTTGATTTTTTTGAATGAAACTAGTGTATAATATACTATGATTTTTGACCGAAACTTGCATTTCGAAAAGTTTCATAGAATATAGTTTTCAGATGATTTTTTTGCATGGACTTCTATCATAACCTGCCCTCTTAACATATATAAATGATCTGTCAAGTCTCGTATCATTTCAAATAGTCCACAATTAAATTTGATTTTTTTGAATGAAACTAGTGTATAATATACTATGATTTTTGACCGAAACTTGCATTTCGAAAAGTTTCATAGAATATAGTTTTCAGATGATTTTTTTGCATGGACTTCTATCATAACCTTCCCTCTTAACATATATAAATGATCTGAAAAGTCTCGTATCATTTCAAATAGTCCCAAATTAAATTCGATATTTTTGACCGAATCTAGTGTTTAATATACTATGATTTTTGACCGAAACTTGCATTTCAAAAAGTTTCATAGAATCTAGTTTTCAGTTAATTTTTTTGCATGGACTTCCATCATAACCTGCCCTCTTAACATATATAAATGATCTGAAAAGTCTCGTATCATTTCAAATAGTTCACAATTAAATTTGATATTTTTGATCGAAACTAGTGTATAATATACTATGATTTTTGACCGAAACTTGCATTTCGAAAAGTTTCATAGAATCTAGTTTTCTGATGATTTTCTTGCATGGGCTTCCATAATAACCTTCCCTCTTAACATATATAAATGATCTGAAATGTCTCGTATCATTTCAAATAGTTCCCAATTAAATATGATTTTTTTGACCGAAACTAGTGTATAATATACTATGATTTTTGACCGAAACTTGCATTTCGAAAAGTTTCATAGAATCTAGTTTTCAGATGATTTTTTTGCATGGGCTTCCATAATAACCTTCCCTCTTAACATATATAAATGATCTGAAAGTCCCGTATCATTTCAAATAGTCCACAATTAAATATGATTTTTTTGACCGAAACTAGTGTATAATATACTATGATTTTTGACCGAAACTTGCATTTCGAAAAGTTTCATAGAATATAGTTTTCAGATGATTTTTTTGCATGGACTTCCATCATAACCTTCCCTCTTAACATATATAAATGATCTGAAAAGTCTCGAATCATTTAAAATAGTCACCAATTAAATTCGATATTTTTGACCGAAACTAGTGTATAATATACTATGATTTTTGACAGAAACTTGCATTTCGAAAAGTTTCATAGAATCTAGTTTTCAGATGATTTTTTTGCATGGGCTTCCATAATAACCTTCCCTCTTAACATATATAAATGATCTGAAAAGTCTCGTATCATTTCAAATTGTTCCCAATTAAATATGATTTTTTGACCGAAACTGGTGTATAATATACTATGATTTTTGACCGAAACTTGCATTTCGAAAAGTTTCATAGAATCTAGTTTTCAGATGATTTTTTTGCATGGGCTTCTATAATAACCTTCCCTCTTAACATATATAAATGATCTGAAAAGTCTCGTATCATTTCAAATTGTTCCCAATTAAATATGATTTTTTGACCGAAACTGGTGTATAATATACTATGATTTTTGACCGAAACTTGCATTTCGAAAAGTTTCATAGAATCTAGTTTTCAGATATTTTTTTGCATGGACTTCCATCATTACCTTCCCTCTTAACATATATAAATGATCTGAAAAGTCTCGTATCATTTCAAATAGTCCACAATTAAATATGATTTTTTGACTGAAACTAGTGTATAATATACTATGATTTTTGACCGAAACATGCATTTCGAAAAGTTTCATAGAATATAGTTTTCAGATGATTTTTTTGCATGGACTTCCATCATAACCTTCCTTTTTTAAATATATAAATGATCTGAAAAGTCTCGAATCATTTCAAATAGTCACCAATTAAATTCGATATTTTTGACCGAAACTAGTGTATAATATACTATGATTTTTGACAGAAACTTGCATTTCGAAAAGTTTCATAGAATCTAGTTTTTAGATGATTTTTTTGCATGGGCTTCCATAATAACCTTCCCTCTTAACATATATAAATGATCTGTCAAGTCTCGTATCATTTCAAATAGTCCACAATTAAATTTGATTTTTTTGAATGAAACTAGTGTATAATATACTATGATTTTCGACCGAAACTTGCATTTCGAAAAGTTTCATAGAATATAGTTTTCAGATGATTTTTTTGCATGGACTTCCATCATAACCTGCCCTCTTAACATATATAAATGATCTGAAAAGTCTCGTATCATTTCAAATAGTCCCAAATTAAATTCGATATTTTTGACCGAATCTAGTGTATAATATACTATGATTTTTGACCGAAACTTGCATTTCAAAAAGTTTCATAGAATCTAGTTTTCAGTTAATTTTTTTGCATGGACTTCCATCATAACCTTCCCTCTTAACATATATAAATGATCTGAAAAGTCTCGTATCATTTCAAATAGTCCACAATTAAATTTGATTTTTTTGATCGAAACTAGTGTATAATATACTATGATTTTTGACCGAAACTTGCATTTCTAAAAGTTTCATAGAATATAGTTTTCTGATGATTTTCTTGCATGGACTTCCATCGTAACCTTCCCTCTTAACATATATAAATGATCTGAAAAGTCTCGTATCATTTCAAATAGTCCCAAATTAAATTCGATATTTTTGACCGAATCTAGTGTATAATATACTATGATTTTTGACCGAAACTTGCGTTTCAAAAAGTTTCATAGAATCTAGTTTTATGTTAATTTTTTTGCATGGACTTCCATCATAACCTGCCCTCTTAACATATATAAATGATCTGTAAAGTCTCGTATCATTTCAAATAGTTCACAATTAAATTTGATATTTTTGATCGAAACTAGTGTATAATATACTATGATTTTTGACCGAAACTTGCATTTCGAAAAGTTTCATAGAATCTAGTTTTCTGATGATTTTCTTGCATGGGCTTCCATAATAACCTTCCCTCTTAACATATATAAATGATCTGAAAAGTCTCGTATCATTTCAAATAGTTCCCAATTAAATATGATTTTTTGACAGAAACTGGTGTATAATATACTATGATTTTTGACCGAAACTTGCATTTCGAAAAGTTTCATAGAATCTAGTTTTCAGATATTTTTTGCATGGACTTCCATCATTACCTTCCCTCTTAACATATATAAATGATCTGAAAAGTCTCGTATCATTTCAAATAGTCCACAATTAAATATGATTTTTTTGACCGAAACTAGTGTATAATATACTATGATTTTTGACCGAAACATGCATTTCGAAAAGTTTGATAGAATATAGTTTTCAGATGATTTTTTTGCATGGACTTCCATCATAACCTTCCCTCTTAACATATATAAATGATCTGAAAAGTCTCGAATTATTTAAAATAGTCACCAATTAAATTCGATATTTTTGACCGAAACTAGTGTATAATATACTATGATTTTTGACCGAAACTTGCATTTCAAAAAGTTTCATAGAATCTAGTTTTTAGATGATTTTTTTGCATGGGCTTCCATAATAACCTTCCCTCTTAACATATATAAATGATCTGTCAAGTCTCGTATCATTTCAAATAGTCCACAATTAAATTTGATTTTTTTGAATGAAACTAGTGTATAATATACTATGATTTTTGACCGAAACTTGCATTTCGAAAAGTTTCATAGAATATAGTTTTCAGATGATTTTTTTGCATGGACTTCTATCATAACCTGCCCTCTTAACATATATAAATGATCTGTCAAGTCTCGTATCATTTCAAATAGTCCACAATTAAATTTGATTTTTTTGAATGAAACTAGTGTATAATATACTATGATTTTTGACCGAAACTTGCATTTCGAAAAGTTTCATAGAATATAGTTTTCAGATGATTTTTTTGCATGGACTTCTATCATAACCTTCCCTCTTAACATATATAAATGATCTGAAAAGTCTCGTATCATTTCAAATAGTCCCAAATTAAATTCGATATTTTTGACCGAATCTAGTGTTTAATATACTATGATTTTTGACCGAAACTTGCATTTCAAAAAGTTTCATAGAATC
Source organism: Lathyrus aphaca (assembly GCA_963966055.1). Taxonomy (NCBI): domain Eukaryota; kingdom Viridiplantae; phylum Streptophyta; class Magnoliopsida; order Fabales; family Fabaceae; genus Lathyrus; species Lathyrus aphaca. The sequence continues at coordinate 640,233,664 of OZ014520.1, read as the reverse complement.
TAGTTTTCAGTTAATTTTTTTGCATGGACTTCCATCATAACCTGCCCTCTTAACATATATAAATGATCTGAAAAGTCTCGTATCATTTCAAATAGTTCACAATTAAATTTGATATTTTTGATCGAAACTAGTGTATAATATACTATGATTTTTGACCGAAACTTGCATTTCGAAAAGTTTCATAGAATCTAGTTTTTAGATGATTTTCTTGCATGGGCTTCCATAATAACCTTCCCTCTTAACATATATAAATGATCTGAAAAGTCTCGTATCATTTCAAATAGTTCCCAATTAAATATGATTTTTTTGACCGAAACTAGTGTATAATATACTATGATTTTTGACCGAAACTTGCATTTCGAAAAGTTTCATAGAATCTAGTTTTCAGATGATTTTTTTTGCATGGGCTTCCATAATAACCTTCCCTCTTAACATATATAAATGATCTGAAAGTCTCGTATCATTTCAAATAGTCCACAATTAAATATGATTTTTTTGACCGAAACTAGTGTATAATATACTATGATTTTTGACCGAAACTTGCATTTCGAAAAGTTTCATAGAATATAGTTTTCAGATGATTTTTTTGCATGGACTTCCATCATAACCTTCCCTCTTAACATATATAAATGATCTGAAAAGTCTCGAATCATTTAAAATAGTCACCAATTAAATTCGATATTTTTGACCGAAACTAGTGTATAATATACTATGATTTTTGACAGAAACTTGCATTTCGAAAAGTTTCATAGAATCTAGTTTTCAGATGATTTTTTTGCATGGGCTTCCATAATAACCTTCCCTCTTAACATATATAAATGATCTGAAAAGTCTCGTATCATTTCAAATTGTTCCCAATTAAATATGATTTTTTGACCGAAACTGGTGTATAATATACTATGATTTTTGACCGAAACTTGCATTTCGAAAAGTTTCATAGAATCTAGTTTTCAGATATTTTTTTGCATGGACTTCCATCATTACCTTCCCTCTTAACATATATAAATGATCTGAAAAGTCTCGTATCATTTCAAATAGTCCACAATTAAATATGATTTTTTGACTGAAACTAGTGTATAATATACTATGATTTTTGACCGAAACATGCATTTCGAAAAGTTTCATAGAATATAGTTTTCAGATGATTTTTTTGCATGGACTTCCATCATAACCTTCCTTTTTTAAATATATAAATGATCTGAAAAGTCTCGAATCATTTCAAATAGTCACCAATTAAATTCGATATTTTTGACCGAAACTAGTGTATAATATACTATGATTTTTGACAGAAACTTGCATTTCGAAAAGTTTCATAGAATCTAGTTTTTAGATGATTTTTTTGCATGGGCTTCCATAATAACCTTCCCTCTTAACATATATAAATGATCTGTCAAGTCTCGTATCATTTCAAATAGTCCACAATTAAATTTGATTTTTTTGAATGAAACTAGTGTATAATATACTATGATTTTCGACCGAAACTTGCATTTCGAAAAGTTTCATAGAATATAGTTTTCAGATGATTTTTTTGCATGGACTTCCATCATAACCTGCCCTCTTAACATATATAAATGATCTGAAAAGTCTCGTATCATTTCAAATAGTCCCAAATTAAATTCGATATTTTTGACCGAATCTAGTGTATAATATACTATGATTTTTGACCGAAACTTGCATTTCAAAAAGTTTCATAGAATCTAGTTTTCAGTTAATTTTTTTGCATGGACTTCCATCATAACCTTCCCTCTTAACATATATAAATGATCTGAAAAGTCTCGTATCATTTCAAATAGTCCACAATTAAATTTGATTTTTTTGATCGAAACTAGTGTATAATATACTATGATTTTTGACCGAAACTTGCATTTCTAAAAGTTTCATAGAATATAGTTTTCTGATGATTTTCTTGCATGGACTTCCATCGTAACCTTCCCTCTTAACATATATAAATGATCTGAAAAGTCTCGTATCATTTCAAATAGTCCCAAATTAAATTCGATATTTTTGACCGAATCTAGTGTATAATATACTATGATTTTTGACCGAAACTTGCATTTCGAAAAGTTTCATAGAATCTAGTTTTCAGATGATTTTTTTGCATGGACTTCCATCATAACCTTCCCTCTTAACATATATAAATGATCTGAAAAGTCTCGTATCATTTCAAATAGTCCACAATTAAATTTAATTTTTTTGATCGAAACTAGTGTATAATATACTTTGATTTTTGACCGAAACTTGCATTTCGAAAAGTTTCATAGAATATAGTTTTCTGATGATTTTCTTGCATGGACTTCCATCGTAACCTTCCCTCTTAACATATATAAATGATCTGAAAAGTCTCGTATCATTTCAAATAGTCACCAATTAAATTTGATATTTTTGACCGAAACTAGTGTATAATATACTATGATTTTTGACCGAAACTTGCATTTCGAAAAGTTTCATAGAATCTAGTTTTCAGATGATTTTTTTGCATGGGCTTCCATAATAACCTTCCCTCTTAACATATATAAATGAACTGAAAAGTCTCGTATCATTTCAAATAGTTCCCAATTAAATATGATTTTTTTGACCGAAACTAGTGTATAATATACTATGATTTTTGACCGAAACTTGCATTTCGAAAACTTTCATAGAATATAGTTTTCAGATATTTTTTTGCATGGACTTCCATCATTACCTTCCCTCTTAACATATATAAATGATCTGAAAAGTCTCGTATCATTTCAAATAGTCCACAATTAAATATGATTTTTTGACTGAAACTAGTGTATAATATACTATGATTTTTGACCGAAACATGCATTTCGAAAAGTTTCATAAAATATAGTTTTCAGATGATTTTTTTGCATGGACTTCCATCATAACCTTCCTTTTTAAAATATATAAATGATCTGAAAAGTCTCGAATCATTTCAAATAGTCACCAATTAAATTCGATATTTTTGACCGAAACTAGTGTATAATATACTATGATTTTTGACAGAAACTTGCATTTCGAAAAGTTTCATAGAATCTAGTTTTTAGATGATTTTTTTGCATGGGCTTCCATAATAACCTTCCCTCTTAACATATATAAATGATCTGTCAAGTCTCGTATCATTTCAAATAGTCCACAATTAAATTTGATTTTTTTGAATGAAACTAGTGTATAATATACTATGATTTTTGACCGAAACTTGCATTTCGAAAAGTTTCATAGAATATAGTTTTCAGATGATTTTTTTGCATGGACTTCCATCATAACCTGCCCTCTTAACATATATAAATGATCTGAAAAGTCTCGTATCATTTCAAATAGTCCCAAATTAAATTCGATATTTTTGACCGAATCTAGTGTATAATATACTATGATTTTTGACCGAAACTTGCATTTCAAAAAGTTTCATAGAATCTAGTTTTCAGTTAATTTTTTTGCATGGACTTCCATCATAACCTTCCCTCTTAACATATATAAATGATCTGAAAAGTCTCGTATCATTTAAAATAGTCCACAATTAAATTTGATTTTTTTGATCGAAACTAGTGTATAATATACTATGATTTTTGACCGAAACTTGCATTTCGAAAAGTTTCATAGAATATAGTTTTCTGATGATTTTCTTGCATGGACTTCCATCGTAACCTTCCCTCTTAACATATATAAATGATATGAAAAGTCTCGTATCATTTCAAATAGTCACCAATTAAATTTGATATTTTTGACCGAAACTAGTGTATAATATATACTATGATTTTTGACCGAATCTTGCATTTCGAAAAGTTTCATAGAATCTAGTTTTCAGATGATTTTGTTGCATGGGCTTCCATAATAACCTTCCCTCTTAACATATATAAATGATCTGAAAAGTCTCGTATCATTTCAAATTGTTCCCAATTAAATATGATTTTTTGACCGAAACTGGTGTATAATATACTATGATTTTTGACCGAATCTTGCATTTCGAAAAGTTTCATAGAATCTAGTTTTCAGATGATTTTTTTGCATGGGCTTCCATAATAACCTTCCCTCTTAACATATATAAATGATCTGAAAAGTCTCGTATCATTTCAAATAGTCCACAATTAAATATGATTTTTTTGACCGAAACTAGTGTATAATATACTATGATTTTTGACCGAAACTTGCATTTCGAAAAGTTTCATAGAATATAGTTTTCAGATGATTTTTTTGCATGGACTTCCATCATAACCTTCCCTCTTAACATATATAAATGATCTAAAAAGTCTCGAATCATTTAAAATAGTCACCAATTAAATTCGATATTTTTGACCGAAACTAGTGTATAATATACTATGATTTTTGACAGAAACTTGCATTTCGAAAAGTTTCATAGAATCTAGTTTTCAGATGATTTTTTTGCATGGGCTTCCATAATAACCTTCCCTCTTAACATATATAAATGATCTGAAAAGTCTCGTATCATTTCAAATTGTTCCCAATTAAATATGATTTTTTGACCGAAACTGGTGTATAATATACTATGATTTTTGACCGAATCTTGCATTTCGAAAAGTTTCATAGAATCTAGTTTTCAGATGATTTTTTTGCATGGGCTTCCATAATAACCTTCCCTCTTAACATATATAAATGATCTGAAAAGTCTCGTATCATTTCAAATTGTTCCCAATTAAATATGATTTTTTGACCGAAACTGGTGTATAATATACTATGATTTTTGACCGAAACTTGCATTTCGAAAAGTTTCATAGAATCTAGTTTTCAGATATTTTTTTGCATGGACTTCCATCATTACCTTCCCTCTTAACATATATAAATGATCTGAAAAGTCTCGTATCATTTCAAATAGTCCACAATTAAATATGATTTTTTGACTGAAACTAGTGTATAATATACTATGATTTTTGACCGAAAAATGCATTTCGAAAAGTTTCATAGAATATAGTTTTCAGATGATTTTTTTGCATGGACTTCCATAATAACCTTCCTTTTTTAAATATATAAATGATCTGAAAAGTCTCGAATCATTTCAAATAGTCACCAATTAAATTCGATATTTTTGACCGAAACTAGTGTATAATATACTATGATTTTTGACAGAAACTTGCATTTCGAAAAGTTTCATAGAATCTAGTTTTTAGATGATTTTTTTGCATGGGCTTCCATAATAACCTTCCCTCTTAACATATATAAATGATCTGTCAAGTCTCGTATCATTTCAAATAGTCCACAATTAAATTTGATTTTTTTGAATGAAACTAGTGTATAATATACTATGATTTTCGACCGAAACTTGCATTTCGAAAAGTTTCATAGAATATAGTTTTCAGATGATTTTTTTGCATGGACTTCCATCATAACCTGCCCTCTTAACATATATAAATGATCTGAAAAGTCTCGTATCATTTCAAATAGTCCCAAATTAAATTCGATATTTTTGACCGAATCTAGTGTATAATATACTATGATTTTTGACCGAAACTTGCATTTCAAAAAGTTTCATAGAATCTAGTTTTCAGTTAATTTTTTTGCATGGACTTCCATCATAACCTTCCCTCTTAACATATATAAATGATCTGAAAAGTCTCGTATCATTTCAAATAGTCCACAATTAAATTTGATTTTTTTGATCGAAACTAGTGTATAATATACTATGATTTTTGACCGAAACTTGCATTTCTAAAAGTTTCATAGAATATAGTTTTCTGATGATTTTCTTGCATGGACTTCCATCGTAACCTTCCCTCTTAACATATATAAATGATCTGAAAAGTCTCGTATCATTTCAAATAGTCCCAAATTAAATTCGATATTTTTGACCGAATCTAGTGTATAATATACTATGATTTTTGACCGAAACTTGCATTTCGAAAAGTTTCATAGAATCTAGTTTTCAGATGATTTTTTTGCATGGACTTCCATCATAACCTTCCCTCTTAACATATATAAATGATCTGAAAAGTCTCGTATCATTTCAAATAGTCCACAATTAAATTTAATTTTTTTGATCGAAACTAATGTATAATATACTTTGATTTTTGACCGAAACTTGCATTTCGAAAAGTTTCATAGAATATAGTTTTCTGATGATTTTCTTGCATGGATTCCATCGTAACCTTCCCTCTTAACATATATAAATGATCTGAAAAGTCTCGTATCATTTCAAATAGTCACCAATTAAATTTGATATTTTTGACCGAAACTAGTGTATAATATACTATGATTTTTGACCGAAACTTGCATTTCGAAAAGTTTCATAGAATCTAGTTTTCAGATGATTTTTTTGCATGGGCTTCCATAATAACCTTCCCTCTTAACATATATAAATGAACTGAAAAGTCTCGTATCATTTCAAATAGTTCCCAATTAAATATGATTTTTTTGACCGAAACTAGTGTATAATATACTATGATTTTTGACCGAAACTTGCATTTCGAAAAGTTTCATAGAATATAGTTTTCAGATATTTTTTTGCATGGACTTCCATCATTACCTTCCCTCTTAACATATATAAATGATCTGAAAAGTCTCGTATCATTTCAAATAGTCCACAATTAAATATGATTTTTTGACTGAAACTAGTGTATAATATACTATGATTTTTGACCGAAACATGCATTTCGAAAAGTTTCATAGAATATAGTTTTCAGATGATTTTTTTGCATGGACTTCCATCATAACCTTCCTTTTTAAAATATATAAATGATCTGAAAAGTCTCGAATCATTTCAAATAGTCACCAATTAAATTCGATATTTTTGACCGAAACTAGTGTATAATATACTATGATTTTTGACAGAAACTTGCATTTCGAAAAGTTTCATAGAATCTAGTTTTTAGATGATTTTTTTGCATGGGCTTCCATAATAACCTTCCCTCTTAACATATATAAATGATCTGTCAAGTCTCGTATCATTTCAAATAGTCCACAATTAAATTTGATTTTTTTGAATGAAACTAGTGTATAATATACTATGATTTTTGACCGAAACTTGCATTTCGAAAAGTTTCATAGAATATAGTTTTCAGATGATTTTTTTGCATGGACTTCCATCATAACCTGCCCTCTTAACATATATAAATGATCTGAAATGTCTCGTATCATTTCAAATAGTCCCAAATTAAATTCGATATTTTTGACCGAATCTAGTGTATAATATACTATGATTTTTGACCGAAACTTGCATTTCAAAAAGTTTCATAGAATCTAGTTTTCAGTTAATTTTTTTTGCATGGACTTCCATCATAACCTTCCCTCTTAACATATATAAATGATCTGAAAAGTCTCGTATCATTTAAAATAGTCCACAATTAAATTTGATTTTTTTGATCGAAACTAGTGTATAATATACTATGATTTTTGACCGAAACTTGCATTTCGAAAAGTTTCATAGAATATAGTTTTCTGATGATTTTCTTGCATGGACTTCCATCGTAACCTTCCCTCTTAACATATATAAATGATATGAAAAGTCTCGTATCATTTCAAATAGTCACCAATTAAATTTGATATTTTTGACCGAAACTAGTGTATAATATATACTATGATTTTTGACCGAATCTTGCATTTCGAAAAGTTTCATAGAATCTAGTTTTCAGATGATTTTGTTGCATGGGCTTCCATAATAACCTTCCCTCTTAACATATATAAATGATCTGAAAAGTCTCGTATCATTTCAAATTGTTCCCAATTAAATATGATTTTTTGACCGAAACTGGTGTATAATATACTATGATTTTTGACCGAAACTTGCATTTCGAAAAGTTTCATAGAATCTAGTTTTCAGATATTTTTTGCATGGACTTCCATCATTACCTTCCCTCTTAACATATATAAATGATCTGAAAAGTCTCGTATCATTTCAAATAGTCCACAATTAAATATGATTTTTTTGACCAAAACTAGTGTATAATATACTATGATTTTTGACCGAAACTTGCATTTCGAAAAGTTTCATAGAATATAGTTTTCAGATGATTTTTTTGCATGGACTTCCATCATAACCTTCCCTCTTAACATATATAAATGATCTGAAAAGTCTCGAATCATTTAAAATAGTCACCAATTAAATTCGATATTTTTGACCGAAACTAGTGTATAATATACTATGATTTTTGACAGAAACTTGCATTTCGAAAAGTTTCATAGAATCTAGTTTTCAGATGATTTTTTTGCATGGGCTTCCATAATAACCTTCCCTCTTAACATATATAAATGATCTGAAAAGTCTCGTATCATTTCAAATTGTTCCCAATTAAATATGATTTTTTGACCGAAACTGGTGTATAATATACTATGATTTTTGACCGAATCTTGCATTTCGAAAAGTTTCATAGAATCTAGTTTTCAGATGATTTTTTTGCATGGGCTTCCATAATAACCTTCCCTCTTAACATATATAAATGATCTGAAAAGTCTCGTATCATTTCAAATTGTTCCCAATTAAATATGATTTTTTGACCGAAACTGGTGTATAATATACTATGATTTTTGACCGAAACTTGCATTTCGAAAAGTTTCATAGAATCTAGTTTTCAGATATTTTTTTGCATGGACTTCCATCATTACCTTCCCTCTTAACATATATAAATGATCTGAAAAGTCTCGTATCATTTCAAATAGTCCACAATTAAATATGATTTTTTGACTGAAACTAGTGTATAATATACTATGATTTTTGACCGAAACATGCATTTCGAAAAGTTTCATAGAATATAGTTTTCAGATGATTTTTTTGCATGGACTTCCATCATAACCTTCCTTTTTTAAATATATAAATGATCTGAAAAGTCTCGAATCATTTCAAATAGTCACCAATTAAATTCGATATTTTTGACCGAAACTAGTGTATAATATACTATGATTTTTGACAGAAACTTGCATTTCGAAAAGTTTCATAGAATCTAGTTTTTAGATGATTTTTTTGCATGGGCTTCCATAATAACCTTCCCTCTTAACATATATAAATGATCTGTCAAGTCTCGTATCATTTCAAATAGTCCACAATTAAATTTGATTTTTTTGAATGAAACTAGTGTATAATATACTATGATTTTCGACCGAAACTTGCATTTCGAAAAGTTTCATAGAATATAGTTTTCAGATGATTTTTTTGCATGGACTTCCATCATAACCTGCCCTCTTAACATATATAAATGATCTGAAAAGTCTCGTATCATTTCAAATAGTCCCAAATTAAATTCGATATTTTTGACCGAATCTAGTGTATAATATACTATGATTTTTGACCGAAACTTGCATTTCAAAAAGTTTCATAGAATCTAGTTTTCAGTTAATTTTTTTGCATGGACTTCCATCATAACCTTCCCTCTTAACATATATAAATGATCTGAAAAGTCTCGTATCATTTCAAATAGTCCACAATTAAATTTGATTTTTTTGATCGAAACTAGTGTATAATATACTATGATTTTTGACCGAAACTTGCATTTCTAAAAGTTTCATAGAATATAGTTTTCTGATGATTTTCTTGCATGGACTTCCATCGTAACCTTCCCTCTTAACATATATAAATGATCTGAAAAGTCTCGTATCATTTCAAATAGTCCCAAATTAAATTCGATATTTTTGACCGAATCTAGTGTATAATATACTATGATTTTTGACCGAAACTTGCATTTCGAAAAGTTTCATAGAATCTAGTTTTCAGATGATTTTTTTGCATGGACTTCCATCATAACCTTCCCTCTTAACATATATAAATGATCTGAAAAGTCTCGTATCATTTCAAATAGTCCACAATTAAATTTAATTTTTTTGATCGAAACTAATGTATAATATACTTTGATTTTTGACCGAAACTTGCATTTCGAAAAGTTTCATAGAATATAGTTTTCTGATGATTTTCTTGCATGGATTCCATCGTAACCTTCCCTCTTAACATATATAAATGATCTGAAAAGTCTCGTATCATTTCAAATAGTCACCAATTAAATTTGATATTTTTGACCGAAACTAGTGTATAATATACTATGATTTTTGACCGAAACTTGCATTTCGAAAAGTTTCATAGAATCTAGTTTTCAGATGATTTTTTTGCATGGGCTTCCATAATAACCTTCCCTCTTAACATATATAAATGAACTGAAAAGTCTCGTATCATTTCAAATAGTTCCCAATTAAATATGATTTTTTTGACCGAAACTAGTGTATAATATACTATGATTTTTGACCGAAACTTGCATTTCGAAAAGTTTCATAGAATATAGTTTTCAGATATTTTTTTGCATGGACTTCCATCATTACCTTCCCTCTTAACATATATAAATGATCTGAAAAGTCTCGTATCATTTCAAATAGTCCACAATTAAATATGATTTTTTGACTGAAACTAGTGTATAATATACTATGATTTTTGACCGAAACATGCATTTCGAAAAGTTTCATAGAATATAGTTTTCAGATGATTTTTTTGCATGGACTTCCATCATAACCTTCCTTTTTAAAATATATAAATGATCTGAAAAGTCTCGAATCATTTCAAATAGTCACCAATTAAATTCGATATTTTTGACCGAAACTAGTGTATAATATACTATGATTTTTGACAGAAACTTGCATTTCGAAAAGTTTCATAGAATCTAGTTTTTAGATGATTTTTTTGCATGGGCTTCCATAATAACCTTCCCTCTTAACATATATAAATGATCTGTCAAGTCTCGTATCATTTCAAATAGTCCACAATTAAATTTGATTTTTTTGAATGAAACTAGTGTATAATATACTATGATTTTTGACCGAAACTTGCATTTCGAAAAGTTTCATAGAATATAGTTTTCAGATGATTTTTTTGCATGGACTTCCATCATAACCTGCCCTCTTAACATATATAAATGATCTGAAAAGTCTCGTATCATTTCAAATAGTCCCAAATTAAATTCGATATTTTTGACCGAATCTAGTGTATAATATACTATGATTTTTGACCGAAACTTGCATTTCAAAAAGTTTCATAGAATCTAGTTTTCAGTTAATTTTTTTGCATGGACTTCCATCATAACCTTCCCTCTTAACATATATAAATGATCTGAAAAGTCTCGTATCATTTAAAATAGTCCACAATTAAATTTGATTTTTTTGATCGAAACTAGTGTATAATATACTATGATTTTTGACCGAAACTTGCATTTCGAAAAGTTTCATAGAATATAGTTTTCTGATGATTTTCTTGCATGGACTTCCATCGTAACCTTCCCTCTTAACATATATAAATGATATGAAAAGTCTCGTATCATTTCAAATAGTCACCAATTAAATTTGATATTTTTGACCGAAACTAGTGTATAATATATACTATGATTTTTGACCGAATCTTGCATTTCGAAAAGTTTCATAGAATCTAGTTTTCAGATGATTTTGTTGCATGGGCTTCCATAATAACCTTCCCTCTTAACATATATAAATGATCTGAAAAGTCTCGTATCATTTCAAATTGTTCCCAATTAAATATGATTTTTTGACCGAAACTGGTGTATAATATACTATGATTTTTGACCGAAACTTGCATTTCGAAAAGTTTCATAGAATCTAGTTTTCAGATATTTTTTGCATGGACTTCCATCATTACCTTCCCTCTTAACATATATAAATGATCTGAAAAGTCTCGTATCATTTCAAATAGTCCACAATTAAATATGATTTTTTTGACCAAAACTAGTGTATAATATACTATGATTTTTGACCGAAACTTGCATTTCGAAAAGTTTCATAGAATATAGTTTTCAGATGATTTTTTTGCATGGACTTCCATCATAACCTTCCCTCTTAACATATATAAATGATCTGAAAAGTCTCGAATCATTTAAAATAGTCACCAATTAAATTCGATATTTTTGACCGAAACTAGTGTATAATATACTATGATTTTTGACAGAAACTTGCATTTCGAAAAGTTTCATAGAATCTAGTTTTCAGATGATTTTTTTGCATGGGCTTCCATAATAACCTTCCCTCTTAACATATATAAATGATCTGAAAAGTCTCGTATCATTTCAAATTGTTCCCAATTAAATATGATTTTTTGACCGAAACTGGTGTATAATATACTATGATTTTTGACCGAATCTTGCATTTCGAAAAGTTTCATAGAATCTAGTTTTCAGATGATTTTTTTGCATGGGCTTCCATAATAACCTTCCCTCTTAACATATATAAATGATCTGAAAAGTCTCGTATCATTTCAAATTGTTCCCAATTAAATATGATTTTTTGACCGAAACTGGTGTATAATATACTATGATTTTTGACCGAAACTTGCATTTCGAAAAGTTTCATAGAATCTAGTTTTCAGATATTTTTTTGCATGGACTTCCATCATTACCTTCCCTCTTAACATATATAAATGATCTGAAAAGTCTCGTATCATTTCAAATAGTCCACAATTAAATATGATTTTTTGACTGAAACTAGTGTATAATATACTATGATTTTTGACCGAAACATGCATTTCGAAAAGTTTCATAGAATATAGTTTTCAGATGATTTTTTTGCATGGACTTCCATCATAACCTTCCTTTTTTAAATATATAAATGATCTGAAAAGTCTCGAATCATTTCAAATAGTCACCAATTAAATTCGATATTTTTGACCGAAACTAGTGTATAATATACTATGATTTTTGACAGAAACTTGCATTTCGAAAAGTTTCATAGAATCTAGTTTTTAGATGATTTTTTTGCATGGGCTTCCATAATAACCTTCCCTCTTAACATATATAAATGATCTGTCAAGTCTCGTATCATTTCAAATAGTCCACAATTAAATTTGATTTTTTTGAATGAAACTAGTGTATAATATACTATGATTTTCGACCGAAACTTGCATTTCGAAAAGTTTCATAGAATATAGTTTTCAGATGATTTTTTTGCATGGACTTCCATCATAACCTGCCCTCTTAACATATATAAATGATCTGAAAAGTCTCGTATCATTTCAAATAGTCCCAAATTAAATTCGATATTTTTGACCGAATCTAGTGTATAATATACTATGATTTTTGACCGAAACTTGCATTTCAAAAAGTTTCATAGAATCTAGTTTTCAGTTAATTTTTTTGCATGGACTTCCATCATAACCTTCCCTCTTAACATATATAAATGATCTGAAAAGTCTCGTATCATTTCAAATAGTCCACAATTAAATTTGATTTTTTTGATCGAAACTAGTGTATAATATACTATGATTTTTGACCGAAACTTGCATTTCTAAAAGTTTCATAGAATATAGTTTTCTGATGATTTTCTTGCATGGACTTCCATCGTAACCTTCCCTCTTAACATATATAAATGATCTGAAAAGTCTCGTATCATTTCAAATAGTCCCAAATTAAATTCGATATTTTTGACCGAATCTAGTGTATAATATACTATGATTTTTGACCGAAACTTGCATTTCGAAAAGTTTCATAGAATCTAATTTTCAGATGATTTTTTTGCATGGACTTCCATCATAACCTTCCCTCTTAACATATATAAATGATCTGAAAAGTCTCGTATCATTTCAAATAGTCCACAATTAAATTTAATTTTTTTGATCGAAACTAGTGTATAATATACTTTGATTTTTGACCGAAACTTGCATTTCGAAAAGTTTCATAGAATATAGTTTTCTGATGATTTTCTTGCATGGACTTCCATCGTAACCTTCCCTCTTAACATATATAAATGATCTGAAAAGTCTCGTATCATTTCAAATAGTCACCAATTAAATTTGATATTTTTGACCGAAACTAGTGTATAATATACTATGATTTTTGACCGAAACTTGCATTTCGAAAAGTTTCATAGAATCTAGTTTTCAGATGATTTTTTTGCATGGGCTTCCATAATAACCTTCCCTCTTAACATATATAAATGAACTGAAAAGTCTCGTATCATTTCAAATAGTTCCCAATTAAATATGATTTTTTTGACCGAAACTAGTGTATAATATACTATGATTTTTGACCGAAACTTGCATTTCGAAAAGTTTCATAGAATATAGTTTTCAGATATTTTTTTGCATGGACTTCCATCATTACCTTCCCTCTTAACATATATAAATGATCTGAAAAGTCTCGTATCATTTCAAATAGTCCACAATTAAATATGATTTTTTGACTGAAACTAGTGTATAATATACTATGATTTTTGACCGAAACATGCATTTCGAAAAGTTTCATAGAATATAGTTTTCAGATGATTTTTTTGCATGGACTTCCATCATAACCTTCCTTTTTAAAATATATAAATGATCTGAAAAGTCTCGAATCATTTCAAATAGTCACCAATTAAATTCGATATTTTTGACCGAAACTAGTGTATAATATACTATGATTTTTGACAGAAACTTGCATTTCGAAAAGTTTCATAGAATCTAGTTTTTAGATGATTTTTTTGCATGGGCTTCCATAATAACCTTCCCTCTTAACATATATAAATGATCTGTCAAGTCTCGTATCATTTCAAATAGTCCACAATTAAATTTGATTTTTTTGAATGAAACTAGTGTATAATATACTATGATTTTTGACCGAAACTTGCATTTCGAAAAGTTTCATAGAATATAGTTTTCAGATGATTTTTTTGCATGGACTTCCATCATAACCTGCCCTCTTAACATATATAAATGATCTGAAAAGTCTCGTATCATTTCAAATAGTCCCAAATTAAATTCGATATTTTTGACCGAATCTAGTGTATAATATACTATGATTTTTAACCGAAACTTGCATTTCAAAAAGTTTCATAGAATCTAGTTTTCAGTTAATTTTTTTGCATGGACTTCCATCATAACCTTCCCTCTTAACATATATAAATGATCTGAAAAGTCTCGTATCATTTAAAATAGTCCACAATTAAATTTGATTTTTTTGATCGAAACTAGTGTATAATATACTATGATTTTTGACCGAAACTTGCATTTCGAAAAGTTTCATAGAATATAGTTTTCTGATGATTTTCTTGCATGGACTTCCATCGTAACCTTCCCTCTTAACATATATAAATGATATGAAAAGTCTCGTATCATTTCAAATAGTCACCAATTAAATTTGATATTTTTGACCGAAACTAGTGTATAATATATAATATGATTTTTGACCGAATCTTGCATTTCGAAAAGTTTCATAGAATCTAGTTTTCAGATCATTTTGTTGCATGGGCTTCCATAATAACCTTCCCTCTTAACATATATAAATGATCTGAAAAGTCTCGTATCATTTCAAATTGTTCCCAATTAAATATGATTTTTTGACCGAAACTGGTGTATAATATACTATGATTTTTGACCGAAACTTGCATTTCGAAAAGTTTCATAGAATCTAGTTTTCAGATATTTTTTGCATGGACTTCCATCATTACCTTCCCTCTTAACATATATAAATGATCTGAAAAGTCTCGTATCATTTCAAATAGTCCACAATTAAATATGATTTTTTTGACCGAAACTAGTGTATAATATACTATGATTTTTGACCGAAACTTGCATTTCGAAAAGTTTCATAGAATATAGTTTTCAGATGATTTTTTTGCATGGACTTCCATCATAACCTTCCCTCTTAACATATATAAATGATCTGAAAAGTCTCGAATCATTTAAAATAGTCACCAATTAAATTCGATATTTTTGACCGAAACTAGTGTATAATATACTATGATTTTTGACAGAAACTTGCATTTCGAAAAGTTTCATAGAATCTAGTTTTCAGATGATTTTTTTGCATGGGCTTCCATAATAACCTTCCCTCTTAACATATATAAATGATCTGAAAAGTCTCGTATCATTTCAAATTGTTCCCAATTAAATATGATTTTTTGACCGAAACTGGTGTATAATATACTATGATTTTTGACCGAATCTTGCATTTCGAAAAGTTTCATAGAATCTAGTTTTCAGATGATTTTTTTGCATGGGCTTCCATAATAACCTTCCCTCTTAACATATATAAATGATCTGAAAAGTCTCGTATCATTTCAAATTGTTCCCAATTAAATATGATTTTTTGACCGAAACTGGTGTATAATATACTATGATTTTTGACCGAAACTTGCATTTCGAAAAGTTTCATAGAATCTAGTTTTCAGATATTTTTTGCATGGACTTCCATCATTACCTTCCCTCTTAACATATATAAATGATCTGAAAAGTCTCGTATCATTTCAAATAGTCCACAATTAAATATGATTTTTTTGACCGAAACTAGTGTATAATATACTATAATTTTTGACCGAAACTTACATTTCGAAAAGTTTCATAGAATATAGTTTTCAGATGATTTTTTTGCATGGACTTCCATCATAACCTTCCCTCTTAACATATATAAATGATCTGAAAAGTCTCGAATCATTTAAAATAGTCACCAATTAAATTCGATATTTTTGACCGAAACTAGTGTATAATATACTATGATTTTTGACAGAAACTTGCATTTCGAAAAGTTTCATAGAATCTAGTTTTCAGATGATTTTTTTGCATGGGCTTCCATAATAACCTTCCCTCTTAACATATATAAATGATCTGAAAAGTCTCGTATCATTTCAAATTGTTCCCAATTAAATATGATTTTTTGACCGAAACTGGTGTATAATATACTATGATTTTTGACCGAAACTTGCATTTCGAAAAGTTTCATAGAATCTAGTTTTCAGATATTTTTTGCATGGACTTCCATCATTACCTTCCCTCTTAACATATATAAATGATCTGAAAAGTCTCGTATCATTTCAAATAGTCCACAATTAAATATGATTTTTTTGACCGAAACTAGTGTATAATATACTATGATTTTTGACCGAAACTTGCATTTCGAAAAGTTTCATAGAATATAGTTTTCAGATGATTTTTTTGCATGGACTTCCATCATAACCTTCCCTCTTAACATATATAAATGATCTGAAAAGTCTCGAATTATTTAAAATAGTCACCAATTAAATTCGATATTTTTGACCGAAACTAGTGTATAATATACTATGATATTTGACCGAAACTTGCATTTCAAAAAGTTTCATAGAATCTAGTTTTTAGATGATTTTTTTGCATGGGCTTCCATAATAACCTTCCCTCTTAACATATATAAATGATCTGTCAAGTCTCGTATCATTTCAAATTGTTCCCAATTAAATATGATTTTTTGACCGAAACTGGTGTATAATATACTATGATTTTTGACCGAAACTTGCATTTCGAAAAGTTTCATAGAATCTAGTTTTCAGATATTTTTTGCATGGACTTCCATCATTACCTTCCCTCTTAACATATATAAATGATCTGAAAAGTCTCGTATCATTTCAAATAGTCCACAATTAAATATGATTTTTTTGACCGAAACTAGTGTATAATATACTATGATTTTTGACCGAAACTTGCATTTCGAAAAGTTTCATAGAATATAGTTTTCAGATGATTTTTTTGCATGGACTTCCATCATAACCTTCCCTCTTAACATATATAAATGATCTGAAAAGTCTCGAATTATTTAAAATAGTCACCAATTAAATTCGATATTTTTGACCGAAACTAGTGTATAATATACTATGATTTTTGACCGAAACTTACATTTCGAAAAGTTTCATAGAATATAGTTTTGAGATGATTTTTTTGCATGGGCTTCCATAATAACCTTCCCTCTTAACATATATAAATGATCTGTCAAGTCTCGTATCATTTCAAATAGTCCACAATTAAATTTGATTTTTTTGAATGAAACTAGTGTATAATATACTATGATTTTTGACCGAAACTTGCATTTCGAAAAGTTTCATAGAATATAGTTTTCTGATGATTTTCTTGCATGGACTTCCATCGTAACCTTCCCTCTTAACATATATAAATGATATGAAAAGTCTCGTATCATTTCAAATAGTCACCAATTAAATTTGATATTTTTGACCGAAACTAGTGTATAATATATACTATGATTTTTGACCGAATCTTGCATTTCGTAAAGTTTCATAGAATCTAGTTTTCAGATGATTTTGTTGCATGGGCTTCCATAATAACCTTCCCTCTTAACATATATAAATGATCTGAAAAGTCTCGTATCATTTCAAATTGTTCCCAATTAAATATGATTTTTTGACCGAAACTGGTGTATAATATACTATGATTTTTGACCGAAACTTGCATTTCGAAAAGTTTCATAGAATCTAGTTTTCAGATATTTTTTGCATGGACTTCCATCATTACCTTCCCTCTTAACATATATAAATGATCTGAAAAGTCTCGTATCATTTCAAATAGTCCACAATTAAATATGATTTTTTTGACCGAAACTAGTGTATAATATACTATGATTTTTGACCGAAACTTGCATTTCGAAAAGTTTCATAGAATATAGTTTTCAGATGATTTTTTTGCATGGACTTCCATCATAACCTTCCCTCTTAACATATATAAATGATCTGAAAAGTCTCGAATCATTTAAAATAGTCACCAATTAAATTCGATATTTTTGACCGAAACTAGTGTATAATATACTATGATTTTTGACAGAAACTTGCATTTCGAAAAGTTTCATAGAATCTAGTTTTCAGATGATTTTTTTGCATGGGCTTCCATAATAACCTTCCCTCTTAACATATATAAATGATCTGAAAAGTCTCGTATCATTTCAAATTGTTCCCAATTAAATATGATTTTTTGACCGAAACTGGTGTATAATATACTATGATTTTTGACCGAATCTTGCATTTCGAAAAGTTTCATAGAATCTAGTTTTCAGATGATTTTTTTGCATGGGCTTCCATAATAACCTTCCCTCTTAACATATATAAATGATCTGAAAAGTCTCGTATCATTTCAAATTGTTCCCAATTAAATATGATTTTTTGACCGAAACTGGTGTATAATATACTATGATTATTGACCGAAACTTGCATTTCGAAAAGTTTCATAGAATCTAGTTTTCAGATATTTTTTGCATGGACTTCCATCATTACCTTCTCTCTTAACATATATAAATGATCTGAAAAGTCTCGTATCATTTCAAATAGTCCACAATTAAATATGATTTTTTTGACCGAAACTAGTGTATAATATACTATAATTTTTGACCGAAACTTACATTTCGAAAAGTTTCATAGAATATAGTTTTCAGATGATTTTTTTGCATGGACTTCCATCATAACCTTCCCTCTTAACATATATAAATGATCTGAAAAGTCTCGAATCATTTAAAATAGTCACCAATTAAATTCGATATTTTTGACCGAAACTAGTGTATAATATACTATGATTTTTGACAGAAACTTGCATTTCGAAAAGTTTCATAGAATCTAGTTTTCAGATGATTTTTTTGCATGGGCTTCCATAATAACCTTCCCTCTTAACATATATAAATGATCTGAAAAGTCTCGTATCATTTCAAATTGTTCCCAATTAAATATGATTTTTTGACCGAAACTGGTGTATAATATACTATGATTTTTGACCGAAACTTGCATTTCGAAAAGTTTCATAGAATCTAGTTTTCAGATATTTTTTGCATGGACTTCCATCATTACCTTCCCTCTTAACATATATAAATGATCTGAAAAGTCTCGTATCATTTCAAATAGTCCACAATTAAATATGATTTTTTTGACCGAAACTAGTGTATAATATACTATGATTTTTGACCGAAACTTGCATTTCGAAAAGTTTCATAGAATATAGTTTTCAGATGATTTTTTTGCATGGACTTCCATCATAACCTTCCCTCTTAACATATATAAATGATCTGAAAAGTCTCGAATTATTTAAAATAGTCACCAATTAAATTCGATATTTTTGACCGAAACTAGTGTATAATATACTATGATTTTTGACCGAAACTTGCATTTCAAACAGTTTCATAGAATCTAGTTTTTAGATGATTTTTTTGCATGGGCTTCCATAATAACCTTCCCTCTTAACATATATAAATGATCTGTCAAGTCTCGTATCATTTCAAATTGTTCCCAATTAAATATGATTTTTTGACCGAAACTGGTGTATAATATACTATGATTTTTGACCGAAACTTGCATTTCGAAAAGTTTCATAGAATCTAGTTTTCAGATATTTTTTGCATGGACTTCCATCATAACCTTCCCTCTTAACATATATAAATGATCTGAAAAGTCTCGTATCATTTAAAATAGTCCACAATTAAATTTGATTTTTTTGATCGAAACTAGTGTATAATATACTATGATTTTTGACCGAAACTTGCATTTCGAAAAGTTTCATAGAATATAGTTTTCAGATGATTTTTTTGCATGGGCTTCCATAATAACCTTCCCTCTTAACATATATAAATGATCTGTCAAGTCTCGTATCATTTCAAATAGTCCACAATTAAATTTGATTTTTTTGAATGAAACTAGTGTATAATATACTATGATTTTTGACCGAAACTTGCATTTCGAAAAGTTTCATAGAATATAGTTTTCAGATGATTTTTTTGCATGGACTTCTATCATAACCTGCCCTCTTAACATATATAAATGATCTGTCAAGTCTCGTATCATTTCAAATAGTCCACAATTAAATTTGATTTTTTTGAATGAAACTAGTGTATAATATACTATGATTTTTGACCGAAACTTGCATTTCGAAAAGTTTCATAGAATATAGTTTTCAGATGATTTTTTTGCATGGACTTCTATCATAACCTTCCCTCTTAACATATATAAATGATCTGTCAAGTCTCGTATCATTTCAAATAGTCCACAATTAAATTTGATTTTTTTGAATGAAACTAGTGTATAATATACTATGATTTTTGACCGAAACTTGCATTTCGAAAAGTTTCATAGAATATAGTTTTCAGATGATTTATTTGCATGGACTTCTATCATAACCTGCCCTCTTAACATATATAAATGATATGTCAAGTCTCGTATCATTTCAAATAGTCCACAATTAAATTTGATTTTTTTGAATGAAACTAGTGTATAATATACTATGATTTTTGACCGAAACTTGCATTTCGAAAAGTTTCATAGAATATAGTTTTCAGATGATTTTTTTGCATGGACTTCTATCATAACCTTCCCTCTTAACATATATAAATGATCTGAAAAGTCTCGTATCATTTCAAATAGTCCCAAATTAAATTCGATATTTTTGACCGAATCTAGTGTATAATATACTATGATTTTTGACCGAAACTTGCATTTCAAAAAGTTTCATAGAATCTAGTTTTCAGTTAATTTTTTTGCATGGACTTCCATCATAACCTGCCCTCTTAACATATATAAATGATCTGAAAAGTCTCGTATCATTTCAAATAGTTCACAATTAAATTTGATATTTTTGATCGAAACTAGTGTATAATATACTATGATTTTTGACCGAAACTTGCATTTCGAAAAGTTTCATAGAATCTAGTTTTCTGATGATTTTCTTGCATGGGCTTCCATAATAACCTTCCCTCTTAACATATATAAATGATCTGAAAAGTCTCGTATCATTTCAAATAGTTCCCAATTAAATATGATTTTTTGACCGAAACTGGTGTATAATATACTATGATTTTTGACCGAAACTTGCATTTCGAAAAGTTTCATAGAATCTAGTTTTCAGATATTTTTTGCATGGACTTCCATCATTACCTTCCCTCTTAACATATATAAATGATCTGAAAAGTCTCGTATCATTTCAAATAGTCCACAATTAAATATGATTTTTTTGACCGAAACTAGTGTATAATATACTATGATTTTTGACCGAAACATGCATTTCGAAAAGTTTGATAGAATATAGTTTTCAGATGATTTTTTTGCATGGACTTCCATCATAACCTTCCCTCTTAACATATATTAATGATCTGAAAAGTCTCGAATTATTTAAAATAGTCACCAATTAAATTCGATATTTTTGACCGAAACTAGTGTATAATATACTATGATTTTTGACCAAAACTTGCATTTCAAAAAGTTTCATAGAATCTAGTTTTTAGATGATTTTTTTGCATGGGCTTCCATAATAACCTTCCCTCTTAACATATATAAATGATCTGTCAAGTCTCGTATCATTTCAAATAGTCCACAATTAAATTTGATTTTTTTGAATGAAACTAGTGTATAATATACTATGATTTTTGACCGAAACTTGCATTTCGAAAAGTTTCATAGAATATAGTTTTCAGATGATTTTTTTGCATGGACTTCTATCATAACCTGCCCTCTTAACATATATAAATGATCTGTCAAGTCTCGTATCATTTCAAATAGTCCACAATTAAATTTGATTTTTTTGAATGAAACTAGTGTATAATATACTATGATTTTTGACCGAAACTTGCATTTCGAAAAGTTTCATAGAATATAGTTTTCAGATGATTTTTTTGCATGGACTTCTATCATAACCTTCCCTCTTAACATATATAAATGATCTGAAAAGTCTCGTATCATTTCAAATAGTCCCAAATTAAATTCGATATTTTTGACCGAATCTAGTGTTTAATATACTATGATTTTTGACCGAAACTTGCATTTCAAAAAGTTTCATAGAATCTAGTTTTCAGTTAATTTTTTTGCATGGACTTCCATCATAACCTGCCCTCTTAACATATATAAATGATCTGAAAAGTCTCGTATCATTTCAAATAGTTCACAATTAAATTTGATATTTTTGATCGAAACTAGTGTATAATATACTATGATTTTTGACCGAAACTTGCATTTCGAAAAGTTTCATAGAATCTAGTTTTCTGATGATTTTCTTGCATGGGCTTCCATAATAACCTTCCCTCTTAACATATATAAATGATCTGAAAAGTCTCGTATCATTTCAAATAGTTCCCAATTAAATATGATTTTTTTGACCGAAACTAGTGTATAATATACTATGATTTTTGACCGAAACTTGCATTTCGAAAAGTTTCATAGAATCTAGTTTACAGATGATTTTTTTGCATAGGCTTCCATAATAACCTTCCCTCTTAACATATATAAATGATCTGAAAGTCTCGTATCATTTCAAATAGTCCACAATTAAATATGATTTTTTTGACCGAAACTAGTGTATAATATACTATGATTTTTGACCGAAACTTGCATTTCGAAAAGTTTCATAGAATATAGTTTTCAGATGATTTTTTTGCATGGACTTCCATCATAACCTTCCTTCTTAAAATATATAAATGATCTGAAAAGTCTCGAATCATTTCAAATAGTCACCAATTAAATTCGATATTTTTGATCGAAACTAGTGTATAATATACTATGATTTTTGACAGAAACTTGCATTTCGAAAAGTTTCATAGAATCTAGTTTTTAGATGATTTTTTTGCATGGGCTTCCATAATAACCTTCCCTTTTAACGTATATAAATGATCTGTCAAGTCTCGTATCATTTCAAATAGTCCACAATTAAATTTGATTTTTTTGAATGAAACTAGTGTATAATATACTATGATTTTTGACCGAAACTTGCATTTCGAAAAGTTTCATAGAATATAGTTTTCAGAAGATTTTTTTCCATGGACTTCCATCATACCCTGCCCTCTTAACATATATAAATGATCTGAAAAGTCTCGTATCATTTCAAATAGTCCCAAATTAAATTCGATATTTTTGACCGAATCTAGTGTATAATATACTATGATTTTTGAACGAAACTTGCATTTCAAAAAGTTTCATAGAATCTAGTTTTCAGTTAATTTTTTTGCATGGACTTCCATCATAACCTTCCCTCTTAACATATATAAATGATCTGAAAAGTCTCGTATCATTTCAAATAGTCCACAATTAAATTTGATTTTTTTGATCGAAACTAGTGTATAATATACTATGATTTTTGACCGAAACTTGCATTTCGAAAAGTTTCATAGAATATAGTTTTCTGATGATTTTCTTGCATGGACTTCCATCGTAACCTTCCCTCTTAACATATATAAATGATCTGAAAAGTCTCTTATCATTTCAAATAGTCACCAATTAAATTTGATATTTTTGACCGAAACTAGTGTATAATATACTATGATTTTTGACCGAAACTTGCATTTCGAAAAGTTTCATAGAATCTAGTTTTCAGATGATTTTTTTGCATGGGCTTCCATAATAACCTTCCCTCTTAACATATATAAATGAACTGAAAAGTCTCGTATCATTTCAAATAGTTCCCAATTAAATATGATTTTTTTGACCGAAACTAGTGTATAATATACTATGATTTTTGACCGAAACTTGCATTTCGAAAAGTTTCATAGAATATAGTTTTCAGATATTTTTTTGCATGGACTTCCATCATTACCTTCCCTCTTAACATATATAAATGATTTGAAAAGTCTCGTATCATTTCAAATAGTCCACAATTAAATATGATTTTTTGAGTGAAACTAGTGTATAATATACTATGATTTTTGACCGAAACATGCATTTCGAAAAGTTTCATAGAATATATTTTTCAGATGATTTTTTTGCATGGACTTCCATCATAACCTTCCTTCTTAAAATATATAAATGATCTGAAAAGTCTCGAATCATTTCAAATTGTCACCAATTAAATTCGATATTTTTGACCGAAACTAGTGTATAATATACTATGATTTTTGACAGAAACTTGCATTTCGAAAAGTTTCATAGAATCTAGTTTTTAGATGATTTTTTTGCATGGGCTTCCATAATAACCTTCCCTCTTAACATATATAAATGATCTGTCAAGTCTCGTATCATTTCAAATAGTCCACAATTAAATTTGATTTTTTTGAATGAAACTAGTGTATAATATACTATGATTTTCGACCGAAACTTGCATTTCGAAAAGTTTCATAGAATATAGTTTTCTGATGATTTTTTTGCATGGACTTCCATCATAACCTGCCCTCTTAACATATATAAATGATCTGAAAAGTCTCGTATCATTTCAAATAGTCCCAAATTAAATTCGATATTTTTGACCGAATCTAGTGTATAATATACTATGATTTTTGACCGAAACTTGCATTTCGAAAAGTTTCATAGAATCTAGTTTTCAGATGATTTTTTTGCATGGACTTCCATCATAACCTTCCCTCTTAACATATATAAATGATCTGAAAAGTCTCGTATCATTTCAAATAGTCCACAATTAAATTTAATTTTTTTGATCGAAACTAGTGTATAATATACTTTGATTTTTGACCGAAACTTGCATTTCGAAAAGTTTCATAGAATATAGTTTTCTGATGATTTTCTTGCATGGACTTCCATCGTAACCTTCCCTCTTAACATATATAAATGATCTGAAAAGTCTCGTATCATTTCAAATAGTCACCAATTAAATTTGATATTTTTGACCGAAACTAGTGTATAATATACTATGATTTTTGACCGAAACTTGCATTTCGAAAAGTTTCATAGAATCTAGTTTTCAGATGATTTTTTTGCATGGGCTTCCATAATAACCTTCCCTCTTAACATATATAAATGAACTGAAAAGTCTCGTATCATTTCAAATAGTTCCCAATTAAATATGATTTTTTTGACCGAAACTAGTGTATAATATACTATGATTTTTGACCGAAACTTGCATTTCGAAAAGTTTCATAGAATATAGTTTTCAGATATTTTTTTGCATGGACTTCCATCATTACCTTCCCTCTTAACATATATAAATGATCTGAAAAGTCTCGTCTCATTTCAAATAGTCCACAATTAAATATGATTTTTTTTGACTGAAACTAGTGTATAATATACTATGATTTTTGACCGAAACTTGCATTTCGAAAAGTTTCATAGAATATAGTTTTCAGATGATTTTTTTGCATGGACTTCCATCATAACCTTCCTTCTTAAAATATATAAATGATCTGAAAAGTCTCGAATCATTTCAAATAGTCACCAATTAAATTCGATATTTTTGATCGAAACTAGTGTATAATATACTATGATTTTTGACTGAAACTTGCATTTCGAAAAGTTTCATAGAATCTAGTTTTTAGATGATTTTTTTGCATGGGCTTCCATAATAACCTTCCCTTTTAACGTATATAAATGATCTGTCAAGTCTCGTATCATTTCAAATAGTCCACAATTAAATTTGATTTTTTTGAATGAAACTAGTGTATAATATACTATGATTTTTGACCGAAACTTGCATTTCGAAAAGTTTCATAGAATATAGTTTTCAGAAGATTTTTTTCCATGGACTTCCATCATACCCTGCCCTCTTAACATATATAAATGATCTGAAAAGTCTCGTATCATTTCAAATAGTCCCAAATTAAATTCGATATTTTTGACCGAATCTAGTGTATAATATACTATGATTTTTGAACGAAACTTGCATTTCAAAAAGTTTCATAGAATCTAGTTTTCAGTTAATTTTTTTGCATGGACTTCCATCATAACCTTCCCTCTTAACATATATAAATGATCTGAAAAGTCTCGTATCATTTCAAATAGTCCACAATTAAATTTGATTTTTTTGATCGAAACTAGTGTATAATATACTATGATTTTTGACCGAAACTTGCATTTCGAAAAGTTTCATAGAATATAGTTTTCTGATGATTTTCTTGCATGGACTTCCATCATAACCTTCCCTCTTAACATATATAAATGATCTTAAAAGTCTCTTATCATTTCAAATAGTCACCAATTAAATTTGATATTTTTGACCGAAACTAGTGTATAATATACTATGATTTTTGACCGAAACTTGCATTTCGAAAAGTTTCATAGAATCTAGTTTTCAGATGATTTTTTTGCATGGGCTTCCATAATAACCTTCCCTCTTAACATATATAAATGAACTGAAAAGTCTCGTATCATTTCAAATAGCTCCCAATTAAATATGATTTTTTTGACCGAAACTAGTGTATAATATACTATGATTTTTGACCGAAACTTGCATTTCGAAAAGTTTCATAGAATATAGTTTTCAGATATTTTTTTGCATGGACTTCCATCATTACCTTCCCTCTTAACATATATAAATGATCTGAAAAGTCTCGTATCATTTCAAATAGTCCACAATTAAATATGATTTTTTGACTGAAACTAGTGTATAATATACTATGATTTTTGACCGAAACATGCATTTCGAAAAGTTTCATAGAATATATTTTTCAGATGATTTTTTTGCATGGACTTCCATCATAACCTTCCTTCTTAAAATATATAAATGATCTGAAAAGTCTCGAATCATTTCAAATAGTCACCAATTAAATTCGATATTTTTGACCGAAACTAGTGTATAATATACTATGATTTTTGACAGAAACTTGCATTTCGAAAAGTTTCATAGAATCTAGTTTTTAGATGATTTTTTTGCATGGGCTTCCATAATAACCTTCCCTCTTAACATATATAAATGATCTGTCAAGTCTCGTATCATTTCAAATAGTCCACAATTAAATTTGATTTTTTTGAATGAAACTAGTGTATAATATACTATGATTTTCGACCGAAACTTGCATTTCGAAAAGTTTCATAGAATATAGTTTTCTGATGATTTTTTTGCATGGACTTCCATCATAACCTGCCCTCTTAACATATATAAATGATCTGAAAAGTCTCGTATCATTTCAAATAGTCCCAAATTAAATTCGATATTTTTGACCGAATCTAGTGTATAATATACTATGATTTTTGACCGAAACTTGCATTTCGAAAAGTTTCATAGAATCTAGTTTTCAGATGATTTTTTTGCATGGACTTCCATCATAACCTTCCCTCTTAACATATATAAATGATCTGAAAAGTCTCGTATCATTTCAAATAGTCCACAATTAAATTTAATTTTTTTGATCGAAACTAGTGTATAATATACTTTGATTTTTGACCGAAACTTGCATTTCGAAAAGTTTCATAGAATATAGTTTTCTGATGATTTTCTTGCATGGACTTCCATCGTAACCTTCCCTCTTAACATATATAAATGATCTGAAAAGTCTCGTATCATTTCAAATAGTCACCAATTAAATTTGATATTTTTGACCGAAACTAGTGTATAATATACTATGATTTTTGACCGAAACTTGCATTTCGAAAAGTTTCATAGAATCTAGTTTTCAGATGATTTTTTTGCATGGGCTTCCATAATAACCTTCCCTCTTAACATATATAAATGAACTGAAAAGTCTCGTATCATTTCAAATAGTTCCCAATTAAATATGATTTTTTTGACCGAAACTAGTGTATAATATACTATGATTTTTGACCGAAACTTGCATTTCGAAAAGTTTCATAGAATATAGTTTTCAGATATTTTTTTGCATGGACTTCCATCATTACCTTCCCTCTTAACATATATAAATGATCTGAAAAGTCTCGTCTCATTTCAAATAGTCCACAATTAAATATGATTTTTTTTGACTGAAACTAGTGTATAATATACTATGATTTTTGACCGAAACATGCATTTCGAAAAGTTTCATAGAATATAGTTTTCAGATGATTTTTTTGCATGGACTTCCATCATAACCTTCCTTCTTAAAATATATAAATGATCTGAAAAGTCTCGAATCATTTCAAATAGTCACCAATTAAATTCGATATTTTTGATCGAAACTAGTGTATAATATACTATGATTTTTGACTGAAACTTGCATTTCGAAAAGTTTCATAGAATCTAGTTTTTAGATGATTTTTTTGCATGGGCTTCCATAATAACCTTCCCTTTTAACGTATATAAATGATCTGTCAAGTCTCGTATCATTTCAAATAGTCCACAATTAAATTTGATTTTTTTGAATGAAACTAGTGTATAATATACTATGATTTTTGACCGAAACTTGCATTTCGAAAAGTTTCATAGAATATAGTTTTCAGAAGATTTTTTTCCATGGACTTCCATCATACCCTGCCCTCTTAACATATATAAATGATCTGAAAAGTCTCGTATCATTTCAAATAGTCCCAAATTAAATTCGATATTTTTGACCGAATCTAGTGTATAATATACTATGATTTTTGACCGAAACTTGCATTTCAAAAAGTTTCATAGAATCTAGTTTTCAGTTAATTTTTTTGCATGGACTTCCATCATAACCTTCCCTCTTAACATATATAAATGATCTGAAAAGTCTCGTATCATTTCAAATAGTCCACAATTAAATTTGATTTTTTTGATCGAAACTAGTGTATAATATACTATGATTTTTGACCGAAACTTGCATTTCGAAAAGTTTCATAGAATATAGTTTTCTGATGATTTTCTTGCATGGACTTCCATCGTAACCTTCCCTCTTAACATATATAAATGATCTGAAAAGTCTCTTATCATTTCAAATAGTCACCAATTAAATTTGATATTTTTGACCGAAACTAGTGTATAATATACTATGATTTTTGACCGAAACTTGCATTTCGAAAAGTTTCATAGAATCTAGTTTTCAGATGATTTTTTTGCATGGGCTTCCATAATAACCTTCCCTCTTAACATATATAAATGAACTGAAAAGTCTCGTATCATTTCAAATAGTTCCCAATTAAATATGATTTTTTTGACCGAAACTAGTGTATAATATACTATGATTTTTGACCGAAACTTGCATTTCGAAAAGTTTCATAGAATATAGTTTTCAGATATTTTTTTGCATGGACTTCCATCATTACCTTCCCTCTTAACATATATAAATGATCTGAAAAGTCTCGTATCATTTCAAATAGTCCACAATTAAATATGATTTTTTGACTGAAACTAGTGTATAATATACTATGATTTTTGACCGAAACATGCATTTCGAAAAGTTTCATAGAATATATTTTTCAGATGATTTTTTTGCATGGACTTCCATCATAACCTTCCTTCTTAAAATATATAAATGATCTGAAAAGTCTCGAATCATTTCAAATAGTCACCAATTAAATTCGATATTTTTGACCGAAACTAGTGTATAATATACTATGATTTTTGACAGAAACTTGCATTTCGAAAAGTTTCATAGAATCTAGTTTTTAGATGATTTTTTTGCATGGGCTTCCATAATAACCTTCCCTCTTAACATATATAAATGATCTGTCAAGTCTCGTATCATTTCAAATAGTCCACAATTAAATTTGATTTTTTTGAATGAAACTAGTGTATAATATACTATGATTTTCGACCGAAACTTGCATTTCGAAAAGTTTCATAGAATATAGTTTTCTGATGATTTTTTTGCATGGACTTCCATCATAACCTGCCCTCTTAACATATATAAATGATCTGAAAAGTCTCGTATCATTTCAAATAGTCCCAAATTAAATTCGATATTTTTGACCGAATCTAGTGTATAATATACTATGATTTTTGACCGAAACTTGCATTTCGAAAAGTTTCATAGAATCTAGTTTTCAGATGATTTTTTTGCATGGACTTCCATCATAACCTTCCCTCTTAACATATATAAATGATCTGAAAAGTCTCGTATCATTTCAAATAGTCCACAATTAAATTTAATTTTTTTGATCGAAACTAGTGTATAATATACTTTGATTTTTGACCGAAACTTGCATTTCGAAAAGTTTCATAGAATATAGTTTTCTGATGATTTTCTTGCATGGACTTCCATCGTAACCTTCCCTCTTAACATATATAAATGATCTGAAAAGTCTCGTATCATTTCAAATAGTCACCAATTAAATTTGATATTTTTGACCGAAACTAGTGTATAATATACTATGATTTTTGACCGAAACTTGCATTTCGAAAAGTTTCATAGAATCTAGTTTTCAGATGATTTTTTTGCATGGGCTTCCCTAATAACCTTCCCTCTTAACATATATAAATGAACTGAAAAGTCTCGTATCATTTCAAATAGTTCCCAATTAAATATGATTTTTTTGACCGAAACTAGTGTATAATATACTATGATTTTTG
Organism: Lathyrus aphaca; assembly: GCA_963966055.1. NCBI lineage: Eukaryota > Viridiplantae > Streptophyta > Magnoliopsida > Fabales > Fabaceae > Lathyrus > Lathyrus aphaca. The sequence goes on along the minus strand of OZ014520.1, from coordinate 640,202,949 downwards.
ACCGAAACTTGCATTTCGAAAAGTTTCATAGAATATAGTTTTCAGATATTTTTTTGCATGGACTTCCATCATTACCTTCCCTCTTAACATATATAAATGATCTGAAAAGTCTCGTATCATTTCAAATAGTCCACAATTAAATATGATTTTTTTTGGACCGAAACTAGTGTATAATATACTATGATTTTTTACCGAAACTTGCATTTCGAAAAGTTTCATAGAATATAGTTTTCAGATGATTTTTTTGGATGGACTTCCATCATAACCTTCCCTCTTAACATATATAAATGATCTGAAAAGTCTCGAATCATTTCAAATAGTCACCAATTAAATTCGATATTTTTGACCGAAACTAGTGTATAATATACTATGATTTTTGACCGAAACTTGCATTTCGAAAAGTTTCATAGAATCTAGTTTTTAGATGATTTTTTTGCATGGGCTTCCATAATAACCTTCCCTCTTAACATATATAAATGATCTGTCAAGTCTCGTATCATTTCAAATAGTCCACAATTAAATTTGATTTTTTTGAATGAAACTAGTGTATAATATACTATGATTTTTGACCGAAACTTGCATTTCGAAAAGTTTCATAGAATCTAGTTTTCAGATATTTTTTGCATGGACTTCCATCATTACCTTCCCTTTTAACATATATAAATGATCTGAAAAGTCTCGTATCATTTCAAATAGTCCACAATTAAATATGATTTTTTTGACCGAAACTAGTGTATAATATACTATGATTTTTGACCGAAACTTGCATTTCGAAAAGTTTCATAGAATATAGTTTTCAGAAGATTTTTTTCCATGGACTTCCATCATACCCTGCCCTCTTAACATATATAAATGATCTGAAAAGTCTCGTATCATTTCAAATAGTCCCAAATTAAATTCGATATTTTTGACCGAATCTAGTGTATAATATACTATGATTTTTGAACGAAACTTGCATTTCAAAAAGTTTCATAGAATCTAGTTTTCAGTTAATTTTTTTGCATGGACTTCCATCATAACCTTCCCTCTTAACATATATAAATGATCTGAAAAGTCTCGTATCATTTCAAATAGTCCACAATTAAATTTGATTTTTTTGATCGAAACTAGTGTATAATATACTATGATTTTTGACCGAAACTTGCATTTCGAAAAGTTTCATAGAATATAGTTTTCTGATGATTTTCTTGCATGGACTTCCATCGTAACCTTCCCTCTTAACATATATAAATGATCTGAAAAGTCTCTTATCATTTCAAATAGTCACCAATTAAATTTGATATTTTTGACCGAAACTAGTGTATAATATACTATGATTTTTGACCGAAACTTGCATTTCGAAAAGTTTCATAGAATCTAGTTTTCAGATGATTTTTTTGCATGGGCTTCCATAATAACCTTCCCTCTTAACATATATAAATGAACTGAAAAGTCTCGTATCATTTCAAATAGTTCCCAATTAAATATGATTTTTTTGACCGAAACTAGTGTATAATATACTATGATTTTTGACCGAAACTTGCATTTCGAAAAGTTTCATAGAATATAGTTTTCAGATATTTTTTTGCATGGACTTCCATCATTACCTTCCCTCTTAACATATATAAATGATCTGAAAAGTCTCGTATCATTTCAAATAGTCCACAATTAAATATGATTTTTTGACTGAAACTAGTGTATAATATACTATGATTTTTGACCGAAACATGCATTTCGAAAAGTTTCATAGAATATATTTTTCAGATGATTTTTTTGCATGGACTTCCATCATAACCTTCCTTCTTAAAATATATAAATGATCTGAAAAGTCTCGAATCATTTCAAATAGTCACCAATTAAATTCGATATTTTTGACCGAAACTAGTGTATAATATACTATGATTTTTGACAGAAACTTGCATTTCGAAAAGTTTCATAGAATCTAGTTTTTAGATGACTTTTTTGCATGGGCTTCCATAATAACCTTCCCTCTTAACATATATAAATGATCTGTCAAGTCTCGTATCATTTCAAATAGTCCACAATTAAATTTGATTTTTTTGAATGAAACTAGTGTATAATATACTATGATTTTCGACCGAAACTTGCATTTCGAAAAGTTTCATAGAATATAGTTTTCTGATGATTTTTTTGCATGGACTTCCATCATAACCTGCCCTCTTAACATATATAAATGATCTGAAAAGTCTCGTATCATTTCAAATAGTCCCAAAATAAATTCAATATTTTTGACCGAATCTAGTGTATAATATACTATGATTTTTGACCGAAACTTGTATTTCGAAAAGTTTCATAGAATCTAGTTTTCAGATGATTTTTTTGCATGGACTTCCATCATAACCTTCCCTCTTAACATATATAAATGATCTGAAAAGTCTCGTATCATTTCAAATAGTCCACAATTAAATTTAATTTTTTTGATCGAAACTAGTGTATAATATACTTTGATTTTTGACCGAAACTTGCATTTCGAAAAGTTTCATAGAATATAGTTTTCTGATGATTTTCTTGCATGGACTTCCATCGTAACCTTCCCTCTTAACATATATAAATGATCTGAAAAGTCTCGTATCATTTCAAATAGTCACCAATTAAATTTGATATTTTTGACCGAAACTAGTGTATAATATACTATGATTTTTGACCGAAACTTGCATTTCGAAAAGTTTCATAGAATCTAGTTTTCAGATGATTTTTTTGCATGGGCTTCCATAATAACCTTCCCTCTTAACATATATAAATGAACTGAAAAGTCTCGTATCATTTCAAATAGTTCCCAATTAAATATGATTTTTTTGACCGAAACTAGTGTATAATATACTATGATTTTTGACCGAAACTTGCATTTCGAAAAGTTTCATAGAATATAGTTTTCAGATATTTTTTTGCATGGACTTCCATCATAACCTTCCCTCTTAACATATATAAATGATCTGAAAAGTCTCGTATCATTTCAAATAGTCCACAATTAAATATGATTTTTTTTGGACCGAAACTAGTGTATAATATACTATGATTTTTTACCGAAACTTGCATTTCGAAAAGTTTCATAGAATATAGTTTTCAGATGATTTTTTTGGATGGACTTCCATCATAACCTTCCCTCTTAACATATATAAATGATCTGAAAAGTCTCGAATCATTTCAAATAGTCACCAATTAAATTCGATATTTTTGACCGAAACTAGTGTATAATATACTATGATTTTTGACCGAAACTTGCATTTCGAAAAGTTTCATAGAATCTAGTTTTTAGATGATTTTTTTGCATGGGCTTCCATAATAACCTTCCCTCTTAACATATATAAATGATCTGTCAAGTCTCGTATCATTTCAAATAGTCCACAATTAAATTTGATTTTTTTGAATGAAACTAGTGTATAATATACTATGATTTTTGACCGAAACTTGCATTTCGAAAAGTTTCATAGAATCTAGTTTTCAGATATTTTTTGCATGGACTTCCATCATTACCTTCCCTTTTAACATATATAAATGATCTGAAAAGTCTCGTATCATTTCAAATAGTCCACAATTAAATATGATTTTTTTGACCGAAACTAGTGTATAATATACTATGATTTTTGACCGAAACTTGCATTTCGAAAAGTTTCATAGAATATAGTTTTCAGAAGATTTTTTTCCATGGACTTCCATCATACCCTGCCCTCTTAACATATATAAATGATCTGAAAAGTCTCGTATCATTTCAAATAGTCCCAAATTAAATTCGATATTTTTGACCGAATCTAGTGTATAATATACTATGATTTTTGAACGAAACTTGCATTTCAAAAAGTTTCATAGAATCTAGTTTTCAGTTAATTTTTTTGCATGGACTTCCATCATAACCTTCCCTCTTAACATATATAAATGATCTGAAAAGTCTCGTATCATTTCAAATAGTCCACAATTAAATTTGATTTTTTTGATCGAAACTAGTGTATAATATACTATGATTTTTGACCGAAACTTGCATTTCGAAAAGTTTCATAGAATATAGTTTTCTGATGATTTTCTTGCATGGACTTCCATCGTAACCTTCCCTCTTAACATATATAAATGATCTGAAAAGTCTCTTATCATTTCAAATAGTCACCAATTAAATTTGATATTTTTGACCGAAACTAGTGTATAATATACTATGATTTTTGACCGAAACTTGCATTTCGAAAAGTTTCATAGAATCTAGTTTTCAGATGATTTTTTTGCATGGGCTTCCATAATAACCTTCCCTCTTAACATATATAAATGAACTGAAAAGTCTCGTATCATTTCAAATAGTTCCCAATTAAATATGATTTTTTTGACCGAAACTAGTGTATAATATACTATGATTTTTGACCGAAACTTGCATTTCGAAAAGTTTCATAGAATATAGTTTTCAGATATTTTTTTGCATGGACTTCCATCATTACCTTCCCTCTTAACATATATAAATGATCTGAAAAGTCTCGTATCATTTCAAATAGTCCACAATTAAATATGATTTTTTGACTGAAACTAGTGTATAATATACTATGATTTTTGACCGAAACATGCATTTCGAAAAGTTTCATAGAATATATTTTTCAGATGATTTTTTTGCATGGACTTCCATCATAACCTTCCTTCTTAAAATATATAAATGATCTGAAAAGTCTCGAATCATTTCAAATAGTCACCAATTAAATTCGATATTTTTGACCGAAACTAGTGTATAATATACTATGATTTTTGACAGAAACTTGCATTTCGAAAAGTTTCATAGAATCTAGTTTTTAGATGACTTTTTTGCATGGGCTTCCATAATAACCTTCCCTCTTAACATATATAAATGATCTGTCAAGTCTCGTATCATTTCAAATAGTCCACAATTAAATTTGATTTTTTTGAATGAAACTAGTGTATAATATACTATGATTTTCGACCGAAACTTGCATTTCGAAAAGTTTCATAGAATATAGTTTTCTGATGATTTTTTTGCATGGACTTCCATCATAACCTGCCCTCTTAACATATATAAATGATCTGAAAAGTCTCGTATCATTTCAAATAGTCCCAAAATAAATTCAATATTTTTGACCGAATCTAGTGTATAATATACTATGATTTTTGACCGAAACTTGTATTTCGAAAAGTTTCATAGAATCTAGTTTTCAGATGATTTTTTTGCATGGACTTCCATCATAACCTTCCCTCTTAACATATATAAATGATCTGAAAAGTCTCGTATCATTTCAAATAGTCCACAATTAAATTTAATTTTTTTGATCGAAACTAGTGTATAATATACTTTGATTTTTGACCGAAACTTGCATTTCGAAAAGTTTCATAGAATATAGTTTTCTGATGATTTTCTTGCATGGACTTCCATCGTAACCTTCCCTCTTAACATATATAAATGATCTGAAAAGTCTCGTATCATTTCAAATAGTCACCAATTAAATTTGATATTTTTGACCGAAACTAGTGTATAATATACTATGATTTTTGACCGAAACTTGCATTTCGAAAAGTTTCATAGAATCTAGTTTTCAGATGATTTTTTTGCATGGGCTTCCATAATAACCTTCCCTCTTAACATATATAAATGAACTGAAAAGTCTCGTATCATTTCAAATAGTTCCCAATTAAATATGATTTTTTTGACCGAAACTAGTGTATAATATACTATGATTTTTGACCGAAACTTGCATTTCGAAAAGTTTCATAGAATATAGTTTTCAGATATTTTTTTGCATGGACTTCCATCATTACCTTCCCTCTTAACATATATAAATGATCTGAAAAGTCTCGTATCATTTCAAATAGTCCACAATTAAATATGATTTTTTTTGGACCGAAACTAGTGTATAATATACTATGATTTTTTACCGAAACTTGCATTTCGAAAAGTTTCATAGAATATAGTTTTCAGATGATTTTTTTGGATGGACTTCCATCATAACCTTCCCTCTTAACATATATAAATGATCTGAAAAGTCTCGAATCATTTCAAATAGTCACCAATTAAATTCGATATTTTTGACCGAAACTAGTGTATAATATACTATGATTTTTGACCGAAACTTGCATTTCGAAAAGTTTCATAGAATCTAGTTTTTAGATGATTTTTTTGCATGGGCTTCCATAATAACCTTCCCTCTTAACATATATAAATGATCTGTCAAGTCTCGTATCATTTCAAATAGTCCACAATTAAATTTGATTTTTTTGAATGAAACTAGTGTATAATATACTATGATTTTTGACCGAAACTTGCATTTCGAAAAGTTTCATAGAATCTAGTTTTCAGATGATTTTTTTGCATGGGCTTCCATAATAACCTTCCCTCTTAACATATATAAATGAACTGAAAAGTCTCGTATCATTTCAAATAGTTCCCAATTAAATATGATTTTTTTGACCGAAACTAGTGTATAATATACTATGATTTTTGACCGAAACTTGCATTTCGAAAAGTTTCATAGAATATAGTTTTCAGATATTTTTTTGCATGGACTTCCATCATTACCTTCCCTCTTAACATATATAAATGATCTGAAAAGTCTCGTATCATTTCAAATAGTCCACAATTAAATATGATTTTTTGACTGAAACTAGTGTATAATATACTATGATTTTTGACCGAAACATGCATTTCGAAAAGTTTCATAGAATATATTTTTCAGATGATTTTTTTGCATGGACTTCCATCATAACCTTCCTTCTTAAAATATATAAATGATCTGAAAAGTCTCGAATCATTTCAAATAGTCACCAATTAAATTCGATATTTTTGACCGAAACTAGTGTATAATATACTATGATTTTTGACAGAAACTTGCATTTCGAAAAGTTTCATAGAATCTAGTTTTTAGATGACTTTTTTGCATGGGCTTCCATAATAACCTTCCCTCTTAACATATATAAATGATCTGTCAAGTCTCGTATCATTTCAAATAGTCCACAATTAAATTTGATTTTTTTGAATGAAACTAGTGTATAATATACTATGATTTTCGACCGAAACTTGCATTTCGAAAAGTTTCATAGAATATAGTTTTCTGATGATTTTTTTGCATGGACTTCCATCATAACCTGCCCTCTTAACATATATAAATGATCTGAAAAGTCTCGTATCATTTCAAATAGTCCCAAAATAAATTCAATATTTTTGACCGAATCTAGTGTATAATATACAATGATTTTTGACCGAAACTTGTATTTCGAAAAGTTTCATAGAATCTAGTTTTCAGATGATTTTTTTGCATGGACTTCCATCATAACCTTCCCTCTTAACATATATAAATGATCTGAAAAGTCTCGTATCATTTCAAATAGTCCACAATTAAATTTAATTTTTTTGATCGAAACTAGTGTATAATATACTTTGATTTTTGACCGAAACTTGCATTTCGAAAAGTTTCATAGAATATAGTTTTCTGATGATTTTCTTGCATGGACTTCCATCGTAACCTTCCCTCTTAACATATATAAATGATCTGAAAAGTCTCGTATCATTTCAAATAGTCACCAATTAAATTTGATATTTTTGACCGAAACTAGTGTATAATATACTATGATTTTTGACCGAAACTTGCATTTCGAAAAGTTTCATAGAATCTAGTTTTCAGATGATTTTTTTGCATGGGCTTCCATAATAACCTTCCCTCTTAACATATATAAATGAACTGAAAAGTCTCGTATCATTTCAAATAGTTCCCAATTAAATATGATTTTTTTGACCGAAACTAGTGTATAATATACTATGATTTTTGACCGAAACTTGCATTTCGAAAAGTTTCATAGAATATAGTTTTCAGATATTTTTTTGCATGGACTTCCATCATTACCTTCCCTCTTAACATATATAAATGATCTGAAAAGTCTCGTATCATTTCAAATAGTCCACAATTAAATATGATTTTTTTTGGACCGAAACTAGTGTATAATATACTATGATTTTTTACCGAAACTTGCATTTCGAAAAGTTTCATAGAATATAGTTTTCAGATGATTTTTTTGGATGGACTTCCATCATAACCTTCCCTCTTAACATATATAAATGATCTGAAAAGTCTCGAATCATTTCAAATAGTCACCAATTAAATTCGATATTTTTGACCGAAACTAGTGTATAATATACTATGATTTTTGACCGAAACTTGCATTTCGAAAAGTTTCATAGAATCTAGTTTTTAGATGATTTTTTTGCATGGGCTTCCATAATAACCTTCCCTCTTAACATATATAAATGATCTGTCAAGTCTCGTATCATTTCAAATAGTCCACAATTAAATTTGATTTTTTTGAATGAAACTAGTGTATAATATACTATGATTTTTGACCGAAACTTGCATTTCGAAAAGTTTCATAGAATCTAGTTTTCAGATATTTTTTGCATGGACTTCCATCATTACCTTCCCTTTTAACATATATAAATGATCTGAAAAGTCTCGTATCATTTCAAATAGTCCACAATTAAATATGATTTTTTTGACCGAAACTAGTGTATAATATACTATGATTTTTGACCGAAACTTGCATTTCGAAAAGTTTCATAGAATATAGTTTTCAGATGATTTTTTTTGCATGGACTTCCATCATAACCTTTCCTCTTAACATATATAAATGATCTGAAAAGTCTCGAATCATTTCAAATAGTCACCAATTAAATTCGATATTTTTGACCGAAACTAGTGTATAATATACTATGATTTTTGACCGAAACTTGCATTTCGAAAAGTTTCATAGAATCTAGTTTTTAGATGATTTTTTTGCATGGGCTTCCATAATAACCTTCCCTCTTAACATATATAAATGATCTGTCAAGACTCGTATCATTTCAAATAGTCCACAATTAAATTTGATTTTTTTGAATGAAACTAGTGTATAATATACTATGATTTTTGACCGAAACTTGCATTTCGAAAAGTTTCATAGAATATAGTTTTCAGATGATTTTTTTGCTTGGACTTCTATCATAACCTGCCCTCTTAACATATATAAATGATCTGAAAAGTCTCGTATCATTTCAAATAGTCCCAAATTAAATTCGATATTTTTGACCGAATCTAGTGTATAATATACTATGATTTTTGACCGAAACTTGCATTTCAAAAAGTTTCATAGAATCTAGTTTTCAGTTAATTTTTTTGCATGGACTTCCATCATAACCTTCCCTCTTAACATATATAAATGATCTGAAAAGTCTCGAATCATTTCAAATAGTCACCAATTAAATTCGATATTTTTGACCGAAACTAGTGTATAATATACTATGATTTTTGACCGAAACTTGCATTTCGAAAAGTTTCATAGAATCTAGTTTTTAGATGATTTTTTTGCATGGGCTTCCATAATAACCTTCCCTCTTAACATATATAAATGATCTGTCAAGTCTCGTATCATTTCAAATAGTCCACAATTAAATTTGATGTTTTTTGACGTAAACTAGTGTATAATATACTATGATTTTTTACCGAAACTTGCATTTCGAAAAGTTTCATAGAATATAGTTTTCAGATGATTTTTTTGGATGGACTTCCATCATAACCTTCCCTCTTAACATATATAAATGATCTGAAAAGTCTCGAATCATTTCAAATAGTCACCAATTAAATTCGATATTTTTGACCGAAACTAGTGTATAATATAATATGATTTTTGACCGAAACATGCATTTCGAAAAGTTTCATAGAATCTAGTTTTTAGATGATTTTTTTGCATGGGCTTCCATAATAACCTTCCCTCTTAACATATATAAATGATCTGAAAAGTCTCGTATCATTTCAAATTGTTCCCAATTAAATATGATTTTTTTGACCGAAACTAGTGTATAATATACTAAGATTTTTGACCGAAACTTACATTTCGAAAAGTTTCATAGAATCTAGTTTTCAGATATTTTTTTGCATGGACTTCCATCATTACCTTCCATCTTAACATATATAAATGATCTGAAAAGTCTCGTATCATTTTAAATAGTCCACAATTAAATATGATTTTTTTTGACCGAAACTAGTGTATAATATACTATGATTTTTTACCGAAACTTGCATTTCGAAAAGTTTCATAGAATATAGTTTTCAGATGATTTTTTTGGATGGACTTCCATCATAACCTTCCCTTTTAACATATATAAATGATCTGAAAAGTCTCGAATCATTTCAAATAGTCACCAATTAAATTCGATATTTTTGACCGAAACTAGTGTATAATATACTATGATTTTTGACCGAAACTTGCATTTCGAAAAGTTTCATAGAATCTAGTTTTTAGATGATTTTTTTTCATGGGCTTCCATAATAACCTTCCCTCTTAACATATATAAATGATCTGTCAAGTCTCGTATCATTTCAAATAGTCCACAATTAAATTTGATTTTTTTGAATGAAACTAGTGTATAATATACTATGATTTTTGACCGAAACTTGCATTTCGAAAAGTTTCATAGAATCTAGTTTTCAGATATTTTTTGCATGGACTTCCATCATTACCTTCCCTTTTAACATATATAAATGATCTGAAAAGTCTCGTATCATTTCAAATAGTCCACAATTAAATATGATTTTTTTGACCGAAACTAGTGTATAATATACTATGATTTTTGACCGAAACTTGCATTTCGAAAAGTTTCATAGAATATAGTTTTCAGATGATTTTTTTTGCATGGACTTCCATCATAACCTTTCCTCTTAACATATATAAATGATCTGAAAAGTCTCGAATCATTTCAAATAGTCACCAATTAAATTCGATATTTTTGACCGAAACTAGTGTATAATATACTATGATTTTTGACCGAAACTTGCATTTCGAAAAGTTTCATAGAATCTAGTTTTTAGATGATTTTTTTGCATGGGCTTCCATAATAACCTTCCCTCTTAACATATATAAATGATCTGTCAAGACTCGTATCATTTCAAATAGTCCACAATTAAATTTGATTTTTTTGAATGAAACTAGTGTATAATATACTATGATTTTTGACCGAAACTTGCATTTCGAAAAGTTTCATAGAATATAGTTTTCAGATGATTTTTTTGCTTGGACTTCTATCATAACCTGCCCTCTTAACATATATAAATGATCTGAAAAGTCTCGTATCATTTCAAATAGTCCCAAATTAAATTCGATATTTTTGACCGAATCTAGTGTATAATATACTATGATTTTTGACCGAAACTTGCATTTCAAAAAGTTTCATAGAATCTAGTTTTCAGTTAATTTTTTTGCATGGACTTCCATCATAACCTTCCCTCTTAACATATATAAATGATCTGAAAAGTCTCGAATCATTTCAAATAGTCACCAATTAAATTCGATATTTTTGACCGAAACTAGTGTATAATATACTATGATTTTTGACCGAAACTTGCATTTCGAAAAGTTTCATAGAATCTAGTTTTTAGATGATTTTTTTGCATGGGCTTCCATAATAACCTTCCCTCTTAACATATATAAATGATCTGTCAAGTCTCGTATCATTTCAAATAGTCCACAATTAAATTTGATTTTTTTTGACCGAAACTAGTGTATAATATACTATGATTTTTTACCGAAACTTGCATTTCGAAAAGTTTCATAGAATATAGTTTTCAGATGATTTTTTTGGATGGACTTCCATCATAACCTTCCCTCTTAACATATATAAATGATCTGAAAAGTCTCGAATCATTTCAAATAGTCACCAATTAAATTCGATATTTTTGACCGAAACTAGTGTATAATATAATATGATTTTTGACCGAAACTTGCATTTCGAAAAGTTTCATAGAATCAAGTTTTTAGATGATTTTTTTGCATGGGCTTCCATAATAACCTTCCCTCTTAACATATATAAATGATCTGAAAAGTCTCGTATCATTTCAAATTGTTCCCAATTAAATATGATTTTTTTGACCGAAACTAGTGTATAATATACTAAGATTTTTGACCGAAACTTACATTTCGAAAAGTTTCATAGAATCTAGTTTTCAGATATTTTTTTGCATGGACTTCCATCATTACCTTCCATCTTAACATATATAAATGATCTGAAAAGTCTCGTATCATTTCAAATAGTCCACAATTAAATATGATTTTTTTTGACCGAAACTAGTGTATAATATACTATGATTTTTTACCGAAACTTGCATTTCGAAAAGTTTCATAGAATATAGTTTTCAGATGATTTTTTTGGATGGACTTCCATCATAACCTTCCCTCTTAACATATATAAATGATCTGAAAAGTCTCGAATCATTTCAAATAGTCACCAATTAAATTCGATATTTTTGACCGAAACTAGTGTATAATATACTATGATTTTTGACCGAAACTTGCATTTCGAAAAGTTTCATAGAATCTAGTTTTTAGATGATTTTTTTGCATGGGCTTCCATAATAACCTTCCCTCTTAACATATATAAATGATCTGTCAAGTCTCGTATCATTTCAAATAGTCCACAATTAAATTTGATTTTTTTGAATGAAACTAGTGTATAATATACTATGATTTTTGACCGAAACTTGCATTTCGAAAAGTTTCATAGAATCTAGTTTTCAGATATTTTTTGCATGGACTTCCATCATTACCTTCCCTTTTAACATATATAAATGATCTGAAAAGTCTCGTATCATTTCAAATAGTCCACAATTAAATATGATTTTTTTGACCGAAACTAGTGTATAATATACTATGATTTTTGACCGAAACTTGCATTTCGAAAAGTTTCATAGAATATAGTTTTCAGATGATTTTTTTTGCATGGACTTCCATCATAACCTTTCCTCTTAACATATATAAATGATCTGAAAAGTCTCGAATCATTTCAAATAGTCACCAATTAAATTCGATATTTTTGACCGAAACTAGTGTATAATATACTATGATTTTTGACCGAAACTTGCATTTCGAAAAGTTTCATAGAATCTAGTTTTTAGATGATTTTTTTGCATGGGCTTCCATAATAACCTTCCCTCTTAACATATATAAATGATCTGTCAAGACTCGTATCATTTCAAATAGTCCACAATTAAATTTGATTTTTTTGAATGAAACTAGTGTATAATATACTATGATTTTTGACCGAAACTTGCATTTCGAAAAGTTTCATAGAATATAGTTTTCAGATGATTTTTTTGCTTGGACTTCTATCATAACCTGCCCTCTTAACATATATAAATGATCTGAAAAGTCTCGTATCATTTCAAATAGTCCCAAATTAAATTCGATATTTTTGACCGAATCTAGTGTATAATATACTATGATTTTTGACCGAAACTTGCATTTCAAAAAGTTTCATAGAATCTAGTTTTCAGTTAATTTTTTTGCATGGACTTCCATCATAACCTTCCCTCTTAACATATATAAATGATCTGAAAAGTCTCGAATCATTTCAAATAGTCACCAATTAAATTCGATATTTTTGACCGAAACTAGTGTATAATATACTATGATTTTTGACCGAAACTTGCATTTCGAAAAGTTTCATAGAATCTAGTTTTTAGATGATTTTTTTGCATGGGCTTCCATAATAACCTTCCCTCTTAACATATATAAATGATCTGTCAAGTCTCGTATCATTTCAAATAGTCCACAATTAAATTTGATGTTTTTTGACCGAAACTAGTGTATAATATACTATGATTTTTTACCGAAACTTGCATTTCGAAAAGTTTCATAGAATATAGTTTTCAGATGATTTTTTTGGATGGACTTCCATCATAACCTTCCCTCTTAACATATATAAATGATCTGAAAAGTCTCGAATCATTTCAAATAGTCACCAATTAAATTCGATATTTTTGACCGAAACTAGTGTATAATATAATATGATTTTTGACCGAAACATGCATTTCGAAAAGTTTCATAGAATCTAGTTTTTAGATGATTTTTTTGCATGGGCTTCCATAATAACCTTCCCTCTTAACATATATAAATGATCTGAAAAGTCTCGTATCATTTCAAATTGTTCCCAATTAAATATGATTTTTTTGACCGAAACTAGTGTATAATATACTAAGATTTTTGACCGAAACTTACATTTCGAAAAGTTTCATAGAATCTAGTTTTCATATATTTTTTTGCATGGACTTCCATCATTACCTTCCATCTTAACATATATAAATGATCTGAAAAGTCTCGTATCATTTTAAATAGTCCACAATTAAATATGATTTTTTTTGACCGAAACTAGTGTATAATATACTATGATTTTTTACCGAAACTTGCATTTCGAAAAGTTTCATAGAATATAGTTTTCAGATGATTTTTTTGGATGGACTTCCATCATAACCTTCCCTTTTAACATATATAAATGATCTGAAAAGTCTCGAATCATTTCAAATAGTCACCAATTAAATTCGATATTTTTGACCGAAACTAGTGTATAATATACTATGATTTTTGACCGAAACTTGCATTTCGAAAAGTTTCATAGAATCTAGTTTTTAGATGATTTTTTTTCATGGGCTTCCATAATAACCTTCCCTCTTAACATATATAAATGATCTGTCAAGTCTCGTATCATTTCAAATAGTCCACAATTAAATTTGATTTTTTTGAATGAAACTAGTGTATAATATACTATGATTTTTGACCGAAACTTGCATTTCGAAAAGTTTCATAGAATCTAGTTTTCAGATATTTTTTGCATGGACTTCCATCATTACCTTCCCTTTTAACATATATAAATGATCTGAAAAGTCTCGTATCATTTCAAATAGTCCACAATTAAATATGATTTTTTTGACCGAAACTAGTGTATAATATACTATGATTTTTGACCGAAACTTGCATTTCGAAAAGTTTCATAGAATATAGTTTTCAGATGATTTTTTTTGCATGGACTTCCATCATAACCTTTCCTCTTAACATATATAAATGATCTGAAAAGTCTCGAATCATTTCAAATAGTCACCAATTAAATTCGATATTTTTGACCGAAACTAGTGTATAATATACTATGATTTTTGACCGAAACTTGCATTTCGAAAAGTTTCATAGAATCTAGTTTTTAGATGATTTTTTTGCATGGGCTTCCATAATAACCTTCCCTCTTAACATATATAAATGATCTGTCAAGACTCGTATCATTTCAAATAGTCCACAATTAAATTTGATTTTTTTGAATGAAACTAGTGTATAATATACTATGATTTTTGACCGAAACTTGCATTTCGAAAAGTTTCATAGAATATAGTTTTCAGATGATTTTTTTGCTTGGACTTCTATCATAACCTGCCCTCTTAACATATATAAATGATCTGAAAAGTCTCGTATCATTTCAAATAGTCCCAAATTAAATTCGATATTTTTGACCGAATCTAGTGTATAATATACTATGATTTTTGACCGAAACTTGCATTTCAAAAAGTTTCATAGAATCTAGTTTTCAGTTAATTTTTTTGCATGGACTTCCATCATAACCTTTCCTCTTAACATATATAAATGATCTGAAAAGTCTCGAATCATTTCAAATAGTCACCAATTAAATTCGATATTTTTGACCGAAACTAGTGTATAATATACTATGATTTTTGACCGAAACTTGCATTTCGAAAAGTTTCATAGAATCTAGTTTTTAGATGATTTTTTTGCATGGGCTTCCATAATAACCTTCCCTCTTAACATATATAAATGATCTGTCAAGACTCGTATCATTTCAAATAGTCCACAATTAAATTTGATTTTTTTGAATGAAACTAGTGTATAATATACTATGATTTTTGACCGAAACTTGCATTTCGAAAAGTTTCATAGAATATAGTTTTCAGATGATTTTTTTGCTTGGACTTCTATCATAACCTGCCCTCTTAACATATATAAATGATCTGAAAAGTCTCGTATCATTTCAAATAGTCCCAAATTAAATTCGATATTTTTGACCGAATCTAGTGTATAATATACTATGATTTTTGACCGAAACTTGCATTTCAAAAAGTTTCATAGAATCTAGTTTTCAGTTAATTTTTTTGCATGGACTTCCATCATAACCTTCCCTCTTAACATATATAAATGATCTGAAAAGTCTCGAATCATTTCAAATAGTCACCAATTAAATTCGATATTTTTGACCGAAACTAGTGTATAATATACAATGATTTTTGACCGAAACTTGCATTTCGAAAAGTTTCATAGAATCTAGTTTTTAGATGATTTTTTTGCATGGGCTTCCATAATAACCTTCCCTCTTAACATATATAAATGATCTGTCAAGTCTCGTATCATTTCAAATAGTCCACAATTAAATTTGATGTTTTTTGACCGAAACTAGTGTATAATATACTATGATTTTTTACCGAAACTTGCATTTCGAAAAGTTTCATAGAATATAGTTTTCAGATGATTTTTTTGGATGGACTTCCATCATAACCTTCCCTCTTAACATATATAAATGATCTGAAAAGTCTCGAATCATTTCAAATAGTCACCAATTAAATTCGATATTTTTGACCGAAACTAGTGTATAATATAATATGATTTTTGACCGAAACATGCATTTCGAAAAGTTTCATAGAATCTAGTTTTTAGATGATTTTTTTGCATGGGCTTCCATAATAACCTTCCCTCTTAACATATATAAATGATCTGAAAAGTCTCGTATCATTTCAAATTGTTCCCAATTAAATATGATTTTTTTGACCAAAACTAGTGTATAATATACTAAGATTTTTGACCGAAACTTACATTTCGAAAAGTTTCATAGAATCTAGTTTTCATATATTTTTTTGCATGGACTTCCATCATTACCTTCCATCTTAACATATATAAATGATCTGAAAAGTCTCGTATCATTTTAAATAGTCCACAATTAAATATGATTTTTTTTGACCGAAACTAGTGTATAATATACTATGATTTTTTACCGAAACTTGCATTTCGAAAAGTTTCATAGAATATAGTTTTCAGATGATTTTTTTGGATGGACTTCCATCATAACCTTCCCTTTTAACATATATAAATGATCTGAAAAGTCTCGAATCATTTCAAATAGTCACCAATTAAATTCGATATTTTTGACCGAAACTAGTGTATAATATACTATGATTTTTGACCGAAACTTGCATTTCGAAAAGTTTCATAGAATCTAGTTTTTAGATGATTTTTTTTCATGGGCTTCCATAATAACCTTCCCTCTTAACATATATAAATGATCTGTCAAGTCTCGTATCATTTCAAATAGTCCACAATTAAATTTGATTTTTTTGAATGAAACTAGTGTATAATATACTATGATTTTTGACCGAAACTTGCATTTCGAAAAGTTTCATAGAATCTAGTTTTCAGATATTTTTTGCATGGACTTCCATCATTACCTTCCCTTTTAACATATATAAATGATCTGAAAAGTCTCGTATCATTTCAAATAGTCCACAATTAAATATGATTTTTTTGACCGAAACTAGTGTATAATATACTATGATTTTTGACCGAAACTTGCATTTCGAAAAGTTTCATAGAATATAGTTTTCAGATGATTTTTTTTGCATGGACTTCCATCATAACCTTTCCTCTTAACATATATAAATGATCTGAAAAGTCTCGAATCATTTCAAATAGTCACCAATTAAATTCGATATTTTTGACCGAAACTAGTGTATAATATACTATGATTTTTGACCGAAACTTGCATTTCGAAAAGTTTCATAGAATCTAGTTTTTAGATGATTTTTTTGCATGGGCTTCCATAATAACCTTCCCTCTTAACATATATAAATGATCTGTCAAGACTCGTATCATTTCAAATAGTCCACAATTAAATTTGATTTTTTTGAATGAAACTAGTGTATAATATACTATGATTTTTGACCGAAACTTGCATTTCGAAAAGTTTCATAGAATATAGTTTTCAGATGATTTTTTTGCTTGGACTTCTATCATAACCTGCCCTCTTAACATATATAAATGATCTGAAAAGTCTCGTATCATTTCAAATAGTCCCAAATTAAATTCGATATTTTTGACCGAATCTAGTGTATAATATACTATGATTTTTGACCGAAACTTGCATTTCAAAAAGTTTCATAGAATCTAGTTTTCAGTTAATTTTTTTGCATGGACTTCCATCATAACCTTCCCTCTTAACATATATAAATGATCTGAAAAGTCTCGAATCATTTCAAATAGTCACCAATTAAATTCGATATTTTTGACCGAAACTAGTGTATAATATACTATGATTTTTGACCGAAACTTGCATTTCGAAAAGTTTCATAGAATCTAGTTTTTAGATGATTTTTTTGCATGGGCTTCCATAATAACCTTCCCTCTTAACATATATAAATGATCTGTCAAGTCTCGTATCATTTCAAATAGTCCACAATTAAATTTGATTTTTTTTGACCGAAACTAGTGTATAATATACTATGATTTTTTACCGAAACTTGCATTTCGAAAAGTTTCATAGAATATAGTTTTCAGATGATTTTTTTGGATGGACTTCCATCATAACCTTCCCTCTTAACATATATAAATGATCTGAAAAGTCTCGAATCATTTCAAATAGTCACCAATTAAATTCGATATTTTTGACCGAAACTAGTGTATAATATAATATGATTTTTGACCGAAACTTGCATTTCGAAAAGTTTCATAGAATCAAGTTTTTAGATGATTTTTTTGCATGGGCTTCCATAATAACCTTCCCTCTTAACATATATAAATGATCTGAAAAGTCTCGTATCATTTCAAATTGTTCCCAATTAAATATGATTTTTTTGACCGAAACTAGTGTATAATATACTAAGATTTTTGACCGAAACTTACATTTCGAAAAGTTTCATAGAATCTAGTTTTCAGATATTTTTTTGCATGGACTTCCATCATTACCTTCCATCTTAACATATATAAATGATCTGAAAAGTCTCGTATCATTTCAAATAGTCCACAATTAAATATGATTTTTTTTGACCGAAACTAGTGTATAATATACTATGATTTTTTACCGAAACTTGCATTTCGAAAAGTTTCATAGAATATAGTTTTCAGATGATTTTTTTGGATGGACTTCCATCATAACCTTCCCTCTTAACATATATAAATGATCTGAAAAGTCTCGAATCATTTCAAATAGTCACCAATTAAATTCGATATTTTTGACCGAAACTAGTGTATAATATACTATGATTTTTGACCGAAACTTGCATTTCGAAAAGTTTCATAGAATCTAGTTTTTAGATGATTTTTTTGCTTGGACTTCTATCATAACCTGCCCTCTTAACATATATAAATGATCTGAAAAGTCTCGTATCATTTCAAATAGTCCCAAATTAAATTCGATATTTTTGACCGAATCTAGTGTATAATATACTATGATTTTTGACCGAAACTTGCATTTCAAAAAGTTTCATAGAATCTAGTTTTCAGTTAATTTTTTTGCATGGACTTCCATCATAACCTTCCCTCTTAACATATATAAATGATCTGAAAAGTCTCGAATCATTTCAAATAGTCACCAATTAAATTCGATATTTTTGACCGAAACTAGTGTATAATATACTATGATTTTTGACCGAAACTTGCATTTCGAAAAGTTTCATAGAATCTAGTTTTTAGATGATTTTTTTGCATGGGCTTCCATAATAACCTTCCCTCTTAACATATATAAATGATCTGTCAAGTCTCGTATCATTTCAAATAGTCCACAATTAAATTTGATGTTTTTTGACCGAAACTAGTGTATAATATACTATGATTTTTTACCGAAACTTGCATTTCGAAAAGTTTCATAGAATATAGTTTTCAGATGATTTTTTTGGATGGACTTCCATCATAACCTTCCCTCTTAACATATATAAATGATCTGAAAAGTCTCGAATCATTTCAAATAGTCACCAATTAAATTCGATATTTTTGACCGAAACTAGTGTATAATATAATATGATTTTTGACCGAAACATGCATTTCGAAAAGTTTCATAGAATCTAGTTTTTAGATGATTTTTTTGCATGGGCTTCCATAATAACCTTCCCTCTTAACATATATAAATGATCTGAAAAGTCTCGTATCATTTCAAATTGTTCCCAATTAAATATGATTTTTTTGACCGAAACTAGTGTATAATATACTAAGATTTTTGACCGAAACTTACATTTCGAAAAGTTTCATAGAATCTAGTTTTCATATATTTTTTTGCATGGACTTCCATCATTACCTTCCATCTTAACATATATAAATGATCTGAAAAGTCTCGTATCATTTTAAATAGTCCACAATTAAATATGATTTTTTTGGACCGAAACTAGTGTATAATATACTATGATTTTTTACCGAAACTTGCATTTCGAAAAGTTTCATAGAATATAGTTTTCAGATGATTTTTTTTGCATGGACTTCCATCATAACCTTTCCTCTTAACATATATAAATGATCTGAAAAGTCTCGAATCATTTCAAATAGTCACCAATTAAATTCGATATTTTTGACCGAAACTAGTGTATAATATACTATGATTTTTGACCGAAACTTGCATTTCGAAAAGTTTCATAGAATCTAGTTTTTAGATGATTTTTTTGCATGGGCTTCCATAATAACCTTCCCTCTTAACATATATAAATGATCTGTCAAGACTCGTATCATTTCAAATAGTCCACAATTAAATTTGATTTTTTTGAATGAAACTAGTGTATAATAAACTATGATTTTTGACCGAAACTTGCATTTCGAAAAGTTTCATAGAATATAGTTTTCAGATGATTTTTTTGCTTGGACTTCTATCATAACCTGCCCTCTTAACATATATAAATGATCTGAAAAGTCTCGTATCATTTCAAATAGTCCCAAATTAAATTCGATATTTTTGACCGAATCTAGTGTATAATATACTATGATTTTTGACCGAAACTTGCATTTCAAAAAGTTTCATAGAATCTAGTTTTCAGTTAATTTTTTTGCATGGACTTCCATCATAACCTTCCCTCTTAACATATATAAATGATCTGAAAAGTCTCGAATCATTTCAAATAGTCACCAATTAAATTCGATATTTTTGACCGAAACTAGTGTATAATATACTATGATTTTTGACCGAAACTTGCATTTCGAAAAGTTTCATAGAATCTAGTTTTTAGATGATTTTTTTGCATGGGCTTCCATAATAACCTTCCCTCTTAACATATATAAATGATCTGTCAAGTCTCGTATCATTTCAAATAGTCCACAATTAAATTTGATTTTTTTTGACCGAAACTAGTGTATAATATACTATGATTTTTTACCGAAACTTGCATTTCGAAAAGTTTCATAGAATATAGT
This sequence comes from Lathyrus aphaca, assembly GCA_963966055.1. Lineage (NCBI taxonomy): Eukaryota > Viridiplantae > Streptophyta > Magnoliopsida > Fabales > Fabaceae > Lathyrus > Lathyrus aphaca. Next base: position 640,181,745 of record OZ014520.1, on the reverse strand, counting down.
TTTCAGATGATTTTTTTGGATGGACTTCCATCATAACCTTCCCTCTTAACATATATAAATGATCTGAAAAGTCTCGAATCATTTCAAATAGTCACCAATTAAATTCGATATTTTTGACCGAAACTAGTGTATAATATAATATGATTTTTGACCGAAACTTGCATTTCGAAAAGTTTCATAGAATCAAGTTTTTAGATGATTTTTTTGCATGGGCTTCCATAATAACCTTCCCTCTTAACATATATAAATGATCTGAAAAGTCTCGTATCATTTCAAATTGTTCCCAATTAAATATGATTTTTTTGACCGAAACTAGTGTATAATATACTAAGATTTTTGACCGAAACTTACATTTCGAAAAGTTTCATAGAATCTAGTTTTCAGATATTTTTTTGCATGGACTTCCATCATTACCTTCCATCTTAACATATATAAATGATCTGAAAAGTCTCGTATCATTTCAAATAGTCCACAATTAAATATGATTTTTTTTGACCGAAACTAGTGTATAATATACTATGATTTTTTACCGAAACTTGCATTTCGAAAAGTTTCATAGAATATAGTTTTCAGATGATTTTTTTGGATGGACTTCCATCATAACCTTCCCTCTTAACATATATAAATGATCTGAAAAGTCTCGAATCATTTCAAATAGTCACCAATTAAATTCGATATTTTTGACCGAAACTAGTGTATAATATACTATGATTTTTGACCGAAACTTGCATTTCGAAAAGTTTCATAGAATCTAGTTTTTAGATGATTTTTTTTCATGGGCTTCCATAATAACCTTCCCTCTTAACATATATAAATGATCTGTCAAGTCTCGTATCATTTCAAATAGTCCACAATTAAATTTGATTTTTTTGAATGAAACTAGTGTATAATATACTATGATTTTTGACCGAAACTTGCATTTCGAAAAGTTTCATAGAATCTAGTTTTCAGATATTTTTTGCATGGACTTCCATCATTACCTTCCCTTTTAAAATATATAAATGATCTGAAAAGTCTCGTAACATTTCAAATAGTCCACAATTAAATATGATTTTTTTGACCGAAACTAGTGTATAATATACTATGATTTTTGACCGAAACTTGCATTTCGAAAAGTTTCATAGAATATAGTTTTCAGATGATTTTTTTTGCATGGACTTCCATCATAACCTTTCCTCTTAACATATATAAATGATCTGAAAAGTCTCGAATCATTTCAAATAGTCACCAATTAAATTCGATATTTTTGACCGAAACTAGTGTATAATATACTATGATTTTTGACCGAAACTTGCATTTCGAAAAGTTTCATAGAATCTAGTTTTTAGATGATTTTTTTGCATGGGCTTCCATAATAACCTTCCCTCTTAACATATATAAATGATCTGTCAAGTCTCGTATCATTTCAAATAGTCCACAATTAAATTTGATTTTTTTGAATGAAACTAGTGTATAATATACTATGATTTTTGACCGAAACTTGCATTTCGAAAAGTTTCATAGAATATAGTTTTCAGATGATTTTTTTGCTTGGACTTCTATCATAACCTGCCCTCTTAACATATATAAATGATCTGAAAAGTCTCGTATCATTTCAAATAGTCCCAAATTAAATTCGATATTTTTGACCGAATCTAGTGTATAATATACTATGATTTTTGACCGAAACTTGCATTTCGAAAAGTTTCATAGAATATAGTTTTCTGATGATTTTCTTGCATGGACTTCCATCGTAACCTGCCCTCTTAACATATATAAATAATCTGAAAATTCTCGTATCATTTCAAATAGTCACCAATTAAATTTGATATTTTTTACCGAAACTAGTGTATAATATACTATGATTTTTGACCGAAACTTGCATTTCGAAAAGTTTCATAGAATCTAGTTTTCAGATGATTTTTTTGCATGGGCTTCCATAATAACCTTCCATCTTAACATATATAAATGATCTGAAAAGTCTCGTATCATTTCAAATAGTTCCCAATTAAATATAACTTTTTTGACCGAAACTAGTGTATAATATACTATGATTTTTGACCGAAACTTGCATTTCGAAAAGTTTCATAGAATCTAGTTTTCAGATATTTTTTTGCATGGACTTCCATCATTACCTTCCCTCTTAACATATATAAATGATCTGAAAAGTCTCGTATCATTTCAAATAGTCCACAATTAAATATGATTTTTTGACTGAAACTAGTGTATAATATACTATGATTTTTGACCGAAACTTGCATTTCGAAAAGTTTCATAGAATATAGTTTTCAGATGATTTTTTTGCATGGACTTCCATCATAACCTTCCTTCTTAAAATATATAAATGATCTGAAAAGTCTTGAATCATTTCAAATAGTCACCAATTAAATTCGATATTTTTGACCGAAACTATTGTATAATATACTATGATTTTTGACAGAAACTTGCATTTCGAAAAGTTTCATAGAATCTAGTTTTTAGATGATTTTTTTGCATGGGCTTCCATAATAACCTTCCCTCTTAACATATATAAATGATCTGTCAAGTCTCGTATCATTTCAAATAGTCCACAATTAAATTTGATTTTTTTGAATGAAACTAGTGTATAATATACTATGATTTTTGACCGAAACTTTCATTTCGAAAAGTTTCATAGAATATAGTTTTCAGATGATTTTTTTGCATGGATTTCCATCATAACCTGCCCTCTTAACATATATAAATGATCTGAAAAGTCTCGTATAATTTCAAATAGTCCCAAATTAAATTCGATATTTTTTACCGAATCTAGTGTATAATATACTATGATTTTTGACCGAAACTTGCATTTCAAAAAGTTTCATAGAATCTAGTTTTCAGTTAATTTTTTTGCATGGACTTCCATCATAACCTTCCCTCTTAACATATATAAATGATCTGAAAAGTCTCGTATCATTTCAAATAGTCCACAATTAAATTTGATTTTCTTGATCGAAACTAGTGTATAATATACTATGATTTTTGACCGATACTTGCATTTCGAAAAGTTTCATAGAATATAGTTTTCTGATGATTTTCTTGCATGGACTTCCATCGTAACCTTCCCTCTTAACATATATAAATGATCTGAAAAGTCTCGTATCATTTCAAATAGTCACCAATTAAATTTGATATTTTTGACCGAAACTAGTGTATAATATACTATGATTTTTGACCGAAACTTGCATTTCGAAAAGTTTCATAGAATCTAGTTTTCAGATGATTTTTTTGCATGGGCTTCCATAATAACCTTCCCTCTTAACATATATAAATGATCTGAAAATTCTCGTATCATTTCAAATTGTTCCCAATTAAATATGATTTTTTTGACCGAAACTAGTGTATAATATACTATGATTTTTGACCGAAACTTGCATTTCGAAAAGTTTCATAGAATCTAGTTTTCAGATATTTTTTTGCATGGACTTCCATCATTACCTTCCCTCTTAACATATATAAATGATCTGAAAAGTCTCGTATCATTTCAAATAGTCCACAATTAAATATGATTTTTTTGACCGAAACGAGTGTATAATATACTATTTTTTTTTACCGAAACTTACATTTCGAAAAGTTTCATAGAATATAGTTTTCAGATGATTTTTTTGCATGGACTTCCATCATAACCTTCCCTCTTAACATATATAAATGATCTGAAAAGTCTCGAATCATTTCAAATAGTCACCAATTAAATTCGATATTTTTGACCGAAACTATTGTATAATATACTATGATTTTTGACAGAAACTTGCATTTCGAAAAGTTTCATAGAATCTAGTTTTTAGATGATTTTTTTGCATGGGCTTCCATAATAAACTTCCCTCTTAACATATATAAATGATCTGTCAAGTCTCGTATCATTTCAAATAGTCCACAATTAAATTTGATTTTTTTGAATGAAACTAGTGTATAATATACTATGATTTTTGACCGAAACTTGCATTTCGAAAAGTTTCATAGAATATAGTTTTCAGATGATTTTTTTGCATGGACTTCCATCATAACCTGCCCTCTTAAAATATATAAATGATCTGAAAAGTCTCGTATAATTTAAAATAGTCCCAAATTAAATTCGATATTTTTTACCGAATCTAGTGTATAATATACTATGATTTTTGACCGAAACTTGCATTTCAAAAAGTTTCATAGAATCTAGTTTTCAGTTAATTTTTTTGCATGGACTTCCATCATAACCTTCCCTCTTAACATATATAAATGATCTGAAAAGTCTCGTATCATTTCAAATAGTCCACAATTAAATTTGATTTTCTTGATCGAAACTAGTGTATAATATACTATGATTTTTGACCGATACTTGCATTTCGAAAAGTTTCATAGAATATAGTTTTCTGATGATTTTCTTGCATGGACTTCCATCGTAACCTTCCCTCTTAACATATATAAATGATCTGAAAAGTCTCGTATCATTTCAAATAGTCACCAATTAAATTTGATATTTTTGACCGAAACTAGTGTATAATATACTATGATTTTTGACCGAAACTTGCATTTCGAAAAGTTTCATAGAATCTAGTTTTCAGATGATTTTTTTGCATGGGCTTCCATAATAACCTTCCCTCTTAACATATATAAATGATCTGAAAATTCTCGTATCATTTCAAATTGTTCCCAATTAAATATGATTTTTTTGACCGAAACTAGTGTATAATATACTATGATTTTTGACCGAAACTTGCATTTCGAAAAGTTTCATAGAATCTAGTTTTCAGATATTTTTTTGCATGGACTTCCATCATTACCTTCCCTCTTAACATATATAAATGATCTGAAAAGTCTCGTATCATTTCAAATAGTCCACAATTAAATATGATTTTTTTGACCGAAACTAGTGTATAATATACTATTTTTTTTTACCGAAACTTACATTTCGAAAAGTTTCATAGAATATAGTTTTCAGATGATTTTTTTGCATGGACTTCCATCATAACCTTCCCTCTTAACATATATAAATGATCTGAAAAGTCTCGAATCATTTCAAATAGTCACCAATTAAATTCGATATTTTTGACCGAAACTATTGTATAATATACTATGATTTTTGACAGAAACTTGCATTTCGAAAAGTTTCATAGAATCTAGTTTTTAGATGATTTTTTTGCATGGGCTTCCATAATAAACTTCCCTCTTAACATATATAAATGATCTGTCAAGTCTCGTATCATTTCAAATAGTCCACAATTAAATTTGATTTTTTTGAATGAAACTAGTGTATAATATACTATGATTTTTGACCGAAACTTGCATTTCGAAAAGTTTCATAGAATATAGTTTTCAGATGATTTTTTTGCATGGACTTCCATCATAACCTGCCCTCTTAAAATATATAAATGATCTGAAAAGTCTCGTATAATTTAAAATAGTCCCAAATTAAATTCGATATTTTTTACCGAATCTAGTGTATAATATACTATGATTTTTGACCGAAACTTGCATTTCAAAAAGTTTCATAGAATCTAGTTTTCAGTTAATTTTTTTGCATGGACTTCCATCATAACCTTCCCTCTTAACATATATAAATGATCTGAAAAGTCTCGTATCATTTCAAATAGTCCACAATTAAATTTGATTTTCTTGATCGAAACTAGTGTATAATATACTATGATTTTTGACCGATACTTGCATTTCGAAAAGTTTCATAGAATATAGTTTTCTGATGATTTTCTTGCATGGACTTCCATCGTAACCTTCCCTCTTAACATATATAAATGATCTGAAAAGTCTCGTATCATTTCAAATAGTCACCAATTAAATTTGATATTTTTGACCGAAACTAGTGTATAATATACTATGATTTTTGACCGAAACTTGCATTTCGAAAAGTTTCATAGAATCTAGTTTTCAGATGATTTTTTTGCATGGGCTTCCATAATAACCTTCCCTCTTAACATATATAAATGATCTGAAAATTCTCGTATCATTTCAAATTGTTCCCAATTAAATATGATTTTTTTGACCGAAACTAGTGTATAATATACTATGATTTTTGACCGAAACTTGCATTTCGAAAAGTTTCATAGAATCTAGTTTTCAGATATTTTTTTGCATGGACTTCCATCATTACCTTCCCTCTTAACATATATAAATGATCTGAAAAGTCTCGTATCATTTCAAATAGTCCACAATTAAATATGATTTTTTTGACCGAAACTAGTGTATAATATACTATTTTTTTTTACCGAAACTTACATTTCGAAAAGTTTCATAGAATATAGTTTTCAGATGATTTTTTTGCATGGACTTCCATCATAACCTTCCCTCTTAACATATATAAATGATCTGAAAAGTCTCGAATCATTTCAAATAGTCACCAATTAAATTCGATATTTTTGACCGAAACTATTGTATAATATACTATGATTTTTGACAGAAACTTGCATTTCGAAAAGTTTCATAGAATCTAGTTTTTAGATGATTTTTTTGCATGGGCTTCCATAATAAACTTCCCTCTTAACATATATAAATGATCTGTCAAGTCTCGTATCATTTCAAATAGTCCACAATTAAATTTGATTTTTTTGAATGAAACTAGTGTATAATATACTATGATTTTTGACCGAAACTTGCATTTCGAAAAGTTTCATAGAATATAGTTTTCAGATGATTTTTTTGCATGGACTTCCATCATAACCTGCCCTCTTAAAATATATAAATGATCTGAAAAGTCTCGTATAATTTAAAATAGTCCCAAATTAAATTCGATATTTTTTACCGAATCTAGTGTATAATATACTATGATTTTTGACCGAAACTTGCATTTCAAAAAGTTTCATAGAATCTAGTTTTCAGTTAATTTTTTTGCATGGACTTCCATCATAACCTTCCCTCTTAACATATATAAATGATCTGAAAAGTCTCGTATCATTTCAAATAGTCCACAATTAAATTTGATTTTTTTGATCGAAACTAGTGTATAATATACTATGATAATTGACCGAAACTTGCATTTCGAAAAGTTTCATAGAATATAGTTTTCTGATGATTTTCTTGCATGGACTTCCATCGTAACCTTCCCTCTTAACATATATAAATGATCTGAAAAGTCTCGTATCATTTCAAATAGTCACCAATTAAATTTGATATTTTTGACCGAAACTAGTGTATAATATACTATGATTTTTGACCGAAACTTGCATTTCGAAAAGTTTCATAGAATATAGTTTTCAGATGATTTTTTTGCATGGGCTTCCATAATAACCTTCCCTCTTAACATATATAAATGATCTGAAAAGTCTCGTATCATTTCAAATTGTTCCCAATTAAATATGATTTTTTTGACCGAAACTAGTGTATAATATACTATGATTTTTGACCGAAACTTGCATTTCGAAAAGTTTCATAGAATCTAGTTTTCAGATATTTTTTTGCATGGACTTCCATCATTACCTTCCCTCTTAACATATATAAATGATCTGAAAAGTCTCGTATCATTTCAAATAGTCCACAATTAAATCTGATTTTTTTGACCGAAACTAGTGTATAATATACTATGATTTTTTACCGAAACTTGCATTTCGAAAAGTTTCATAGAATATAGTTTTCAAATGATTTTTTTGCATGGACTTCCATCATAACCTTCCCTCTTAACATATATAAATGATCTGAAAAGTCTCGAATCATTTCAAATAGTCACCAATTAAATTCGATATTTTTGACCGAAACTAGTGTATAATATACTTTGATTTTTGACCGAAACTTGCATTTCCAAAAGTTTCATAGAATCTAGTTTTTAGATGATTTTTTTGCATGGGCTTCCATAATAACCTTCCCTCTTAACATATATAAATGATCTGTCAAGTCTCGTATCATTTCAAATAGTCCACAATTAAATTTGATTTTTTTGAATGAAACTAGTGTATAATATACTATGATTTTTGACCGAAACTTGCATTTCGAAAAGTTTCATAGAATATAGTTTTCAGATGATTTTTTTGCATGGACTTCTATCATAACCTGCCCTCTTAACATATATAAATGATCTGAAAAGTCTCGTATCATTTCAAATAGTCCCAAATTAAATTCGATATTTTTGACCGAATCTAGTGTATAATATACTATGATTTTTGACCGAAACTTGCATTTCGAAAAGTTTCATAGAATATAGTTTTCTGATGATTTTCTTGCATGGACTTCCATCGTAACCTTCCCTCTTAACATATATAAATGATCTGAAAAGTTTCGTATCAATTCAAATAGTCACCAATTAAATTTGATATTTTTGACCGAAACTAGTGTATAATATACTATGATTTTTGACCGAAACTTGCATTTCGAAAAGTTTCATAGAATCTAGTTTTCAGATGATTTTTTTGCATGGGCTTCCATATTAACCTTACCTCTTAACATATATAAATGATCTGAAAAGTCTCGTTCATTTCAAATTGTTCCCAATTAAATATGATTTTTTTGACCGAACCTAGTGTAAAATATACTATGATTTTTGACCGAAACTTGCATTTCGAAAAGTTTCATAGAATCTAGTTTTCAGATATTTTTTTGCATGGACTTCCATCATTACCTTCCCTCTTAACATATATAAATGATCTGAAAAGTCTCGTATCATTTCAAATAGTCCACAATTAAATATGATTTATTTGACCGAAACTAGTGTATAATATACTATGATTTTTTACCGAAACTTACATTTCGAAAAGTTTCATAGAATATAGTTTTCAGATGATTTTTTTGCATGGACTTCCATCATAACCTTCCCTCTTAACATATATAAATGATCTGAAAAGTCTCGAATCATTTCAAATAGTCACCAATTAAATTCGATATTTTTGACCGAAACTATTGTATAATATACTATGATTTTTGACAGAAACTTGCATTTCGAAAAGTTTCATAGAATCTAGTTTTTAGATGATTTTTTTGCATGGGCTTCCATAATAACCTTCCCTCTTAACATATATAAATGATCTGTCAAGTCTCGTATCATTTCAAATAGTCCACAATTAAATTTGATTTTTTTGAATGAAACTAGTGTATAATATACTATGATTTTTGACCGAAACTTGCATTTCGAAAAGTTTCATAGAATATAGTTTTCAGATGATTTTTTTGCATGGACTTCCATCATAACCTGCCCTCTTAAAATATATAAATGATTTGAAAAGTCTCGTATAATTTAAAATAGTCCCAAATTAAATTCGATATTTTTTACCGAATCTAGTGTATAATATACTATGATTTTTGACCGAAACTTGCATTTCAAAAAGTTTCATAGAATCTAGTTTTCAGTTAATTTTTTTGCATGGACTTCCATCATAACCTTCCCTCTTAACATATATAAATGATCTGAAAAGTCTCGTATCATTTCAAATAGTCCACAATTAAATTTGATTTTTTTGATCGAAACTAGTGTATAATATACTATGATAATTGACCGAAACTTGCATTTCGAAAAGTTTCATAGAATATAGTTTTCTGATGATTTTCTTGCATGGACTTCCATCGTAACCTTCCCTCTTAACATATATAAATGATCTGAAAAGTCTCGTATCATTTCAAATAGTCACCAATTAAATTTGATATTTTTGACCGAAACTAGTGTATAATATACTATGATTTTTGACCGAAACTTGCATTTCGAAAAGTTTCATAGAATCTAGTTTTCAGATGATTTTTTTGCATGGGCTTCCATAATAACCTTCCCTCTTAACATATATAAATGATCTGAAAAGTCTCGTATCATTTCAAATTGTTCCCAATTAAATATGATTTTTTTGACCGAAACTAGTGTATAATATACTATGATTTTTGACCGAAACTTGCATTTCGAAAAGTTTCATAGAATCTAGTTTTCAGATATTTTTTTGCATGGACTTCCATCATTACCTTCCCTCTTAACATATATAAATGATCTGAAAAGTCTCGTATCATTTCAAATAGTCCACAATTAAATATGATTTATTTGACCGAAACTAGTGTATAATATACTATGATTTTTTACCGAAACTTGCATTTCGAAAAGTTTCATAGAATATAGTTTTCAAATGATTTTTTTGCATGGACTTCCATCATAACCTTCCCTCTTAACATATATAAATGATCTGAAAAATCTCGAATCATTTCAAATAGTCACCAATTAAATTCGATATTTTTGACCGAAACTAGTGTATAATATACTTTGATTTTTGACCGAAACTTGCATTTCCAAAAGTTTCATAGAATCTAGTTTTTAGATGATTTTTTTGCATGGGCTTCCATAATAACCTTCCCTCTTAACATATATAAATGATCTGTCAAGTCTCGTATCATTTCAAATAGTCCACAATTAAATTTGATTTTTTTGAATGAAACTAGTGTATAATATACTATGATTTTTGACCGAAACTTGCATTTCGAAAAGTTTCATAGAATATAGTTTTCAGATGATTTTTTTGCATGGACTTCTATCATAACCTGCCCTCTTAACATATATAAATGATCTGAAAAGTCTCGTATCATTTCAAATAGTCCCAAATTAAATTCGATATTTTTGACCGAATCTAGTGTATAATATACTATGATTTTTGACCGAAACATGCATTTCAAAAAGTTTCATAGAATCTAGTTTTCAGTTAATTTTTTTGCATGGACTTCCATCATAACCTTCCCTCTTAACATATATAAATGATCTGAAAAGTCTCGTATCATTTCAAATAGTCCACAATTAAATTTGATTTTTTTGATCGAAACTAGTGTATAATATACTATGATTTTTGACCGAAACTTGCATTTCGAAAAGTTTCATAGAATATAGTTTTCTGATGATTTTCTTGCATGGACTTCCATCGTAACCTTCCCTCTTAACATATATAAATGATCTGAAAAGTTTCGTATCAATTCAAATAGTCACCAATTAAATTTGATATTTTTGACCGAAACTAGTGTATAATATACTATGATTTTTGACCGAAACTTGCATTTCGAAAAGTTTCATAGAATCTAGTTTTCAGATGATTTTTTTGCATGGGCTTCCATATTAACCTTCCCTCTTAACATATATAAATGATCTGAAAAGTCTCGTTCATTTCAAATTGTTCCCAATTAAATATGATTTTTTTGACCGAACCTAGTGTAAAATATACTATGATTTTTGACCGAAACTTGCATTTCGAAAAGTTTCATAGAATCTAGTTTTCAGATATTTTTTTGCATGGACTTCCATCATTACCTTCCCTCTTAACATATATAAATGATCTGAAAAGTCTCGTATCATTTCAAATAGTCCACAATTAAATATGATTTATTTGACCGAAACTAGTGTATAATATACTATGATTTTTTACCGAAACTTACATTTCGAAAAGTTTCATAGAATATAGTTTTCAGATGATTTTTTTGCATGGACTTCCATCATAACCTTCCCTCTTAACATATATAAATGATCTGAAAAGTCTCGAATCATTTCAAATAGTCACCAATTAAATTCGATATTTTTGACCGAAACTATTGTATAATATACTATGATTTTTGACAGAAACTTGCATTTCGAAAAGTTTCATAGAATCTAGTTTTTAGATGATTTTTTTGCATGGGCTTCCATAATAACCTTCCCTCTTAACATATATAAATGATCTGTCAAGTCTCGTATCATTTCAAATAGTCCACAATTAAATTTGATTTTTTTGAATGAAACTAGTGTATAATATACTATGATTTTTGACCGAAACTTGCATTTCGAAAAGTTTCATAGAATATAGTTTTCAGATGATTTTTTTGCATGGACTTCCATCATAACCTGCCCTCTTAAAATATATAAATGATTTGAAAAGTCTCGTATAATTTAAAATAGTCCCAAATTAAATTCGATATTTTTTACCGAATCTAGTGTATAATATACTATGATTTTTGACCGAAACATGCATTTCAAAAAGTTTCATAGAATCTAGTTTTCAGTTAATTTTTTTGCATGGACTTCCATCATAACCTTCCCTCTTAACATATATAAATGATCTGAAAAGTCTCGTATCATTTCAAATAGTCCACAATTAAATTTGATTTTTTTGATCGAAACTAGTGTATAATATACTATGATAATTGACCGAAACTTGCATTTCGAAAAGTTTCATAGAATATAGTTTTCTGATGATTTTCTTGCATGGACTTCCATCGTAACCTTCCCTCTTAACATATATAAATGATCTGAAAAGTCTCGTATCATTTCAAATAGTCACCAATTAAATTTGATATTTTTGACCGAAACTAGTGTATAATATACTATGATTTTTAACCGAAACTTGCATTTCGAAAAGTTTCATAGAATCTAGTTTTCAGATGATTTTTTTGCATGGGCTTCCATAATAACCTTCCCTCTTAACATATATAAATGATCTGAAAAGTCTCGTATCATTTCAAATTGTTCCCAATTAAATATGATTTTTTTGACCGAAACTAGTGTATAATATACTATGATTTTTGACCGAAACATGCATTTCGAAAAGTTTCATAGAATCTAGTTTTCAGATATTTTTTTGCATGGACTTCCATCATTACCTTCCCTCTTAACATATATAAATGATCTGAAAAGTCTCGTATCATTTCAAATAGTCCACAATTAAATATGATTTTTTTGACCGAAACTAGTGTATAATATACTATGATTTTTTACCGAAACTTGCATTTCGAAAAGTTTCATAGAATATAGTTTTCAGATGATTTTTTTGCATGGACTTCCATCATAACCTTCCCTCTTAACATATATAAATGATCTGAAAAGTCTCGAATCATTTCAAATAGTCACCAATAAAATTCGATATTTTTGACCGAAACTAGTGTATAATATACTTTGATTTTTGACCGAAACTTGCATTTCCAAAAGTTTCATAGAATCTAGTTTTTAGATGATTTTTTTGCATGGGCTTCCATAATAACCTTCCCTCTTAACATATATAAATGATCTGTCAAGTCTCGTATCATTTCAAATAGTCCACAATTAAATTTGATTTTTTTGAATGAAACTAGTGTATAATATACTATGATTTTTGACCGAAACTTGCATTTCGAAAAGTTTCATAGAATATAGTTTTCAGATGATTTTTTTGCATGGACTTCTATCATAACCTGCCCTCTTAACATATATAAATGATCTGAAAAGTCTCGTATCATTTCAAATAGTCCCAAATTAAATTCGATATTTTTGACCGAATCTAGTGTATAATATACTATGATTTTTGACCGAAACTTGCATTTCAAAAAGTTTCATAGAATCTAGTTTTCAGTTAATTTTTTTGCATGGACTTCCATCATAACCTTCCCTCTTAACATATATAAATGATCTGAAAAGTCTCGTATCATTTCAAATAGTCCACAATTAAATTTGATTTTTTTGATCGAAACTAGTGTATAATATACTATGATTTTTGAACGAAACTTGCATTTCGAAAAGTTTCATAGAATATAGTTTTCTGATGATTTTCTTGCATGGACTTCCATCGTAACCTTCCCTCTTAACATATATAAATGATCTGAAAAGTCTCGTATCAATTCAAATAGTCACCAATTAAATTTGATATTTTTGACCGAAACTAGTGTATAATATACTATGATTTTTGACCGAAACTTGCATTTCGAAAAGTTTCATAGAATCTAGTTTTCAGATGATTTTTTTGCATGGGCTTCCATATTAACCTTCCCTCTTAACATATATAAATGATCTGAAAAGTCTCGTTCATTTCAAATTGTTCCCAATTAAATATGATTTTTTTGACCGAAACTAGTGTATAATATACTATGATTTTTGACCGAAACTTGCATTTCGAAAAGTTTCATAGAATCTAGTTTTCAGATATTTTTTTGCATCGACTTCCATCATTACCTTCCCTCTTAACATATATAAATGATCTGAAAAGTCTCGTATCATTTCAAATAGTCCACAATTAAATATGATTTTTTTGACCGAAACTAGTGTATAATATACTATGATTTTTTACCGAAACTTGCATTTCGAAAAGTTTCATAGAATATAGTTTTCAGATGATTTTTTTGCATGGACTTCCATCATAACCTTGCCTCTTAACATATATAAATGATCTGAAAAGTCTCGAATCATTTCAAATAGTCACCAATAAAATTCGATATTTTTGACCGAAACTAGTGTATAATATACTTTGATTTTTGACCGAAACTTGCATTTCCAAAAGTTTCATAGAATCTAGTTTTTAGATGATTTTTTTGCATGGGCTTCCATAATAACCTTCCCTCTTAACATATATAAATGATCTGTCAAGTCTCGTATCATTTCAAATAGTCCACAATTAAATTTGATTTTTTTGAATGAAACTAGTGTATAATATACTATGATTTTTGACCGAAACTTGCATTTCGAAAAGTTTCATAGAATATAGTTTTCAGATGATTTTTTTGCATGGACTTCTATCATAACCTGCCCTCTTAACATATATAAATGATCTGAAAAGTCTCGTATCATTTCAAATAGTCCCAAATTAAATTCGATATTTTTGACCGAATCTAGTGTATAATATACTATGATTTTTGACCGAAACTTGCATTTCAAAAAGTTTCATAGAATCTAGTTTTCAGTTAATTTTTTTGCATGGACTTCCATCATAACCTTCCCTCTTAACATATATAAATGATCTGAAAAGTCTCGTATCATTTCAAATAGTCCACAATTAAATTTGATTTTTTTGATCGAAACTAGTGTATAATATACTATGATTTTTGAACGAAACTTGCATTTCGAAAAGTTTCATAGAATATAGTTTTCTGATGATTTTCTTGCATGGACTTCCATCGTAACCTTCCCTCTTAACATATATAAATGATCTGAAAAGTCTCGTATCAATTCAAATAGTCACCAATTAAATTTGATATTTTTGACCGAAACTAGTGTATAATATACTATGATTTTTGACCGAAACTTGCATTTCGAAAAGTTTCATAGAATCTAGTTTTCAGATGATTTTTTTGCATGGGCTTCCATATTAACCTTCCCTCTTAACATATATAAATGATCTGAAAAGTCTCGTTCATTTCAAATTGTTCCCAATTAAATATGATTTTTTTGACCGAAACTAGTGTATAATATACTATGATTTTTGACCGAAACTTGCATTTCGAAAAGTTTCATAGAATCTAGTTTTCAGATATTTTTTTGCATGGACTTCCATCATTACCTTCCCTCTTAACATATATAAATGATCTGAAAAGTCTCGTATCATTTCAAATAGTCCACAATTAAATATGATTTTTTTGACCGAAACTAGTGTATAATATACTATGATTTTTTACCGAAACTTGCATTTCGAAAAGTTTCATAGAATATAGTTTTCAGATGATTTTTTTGCATGGACTTCCATCATAACCTTCCCTCTTAACATATATAAATGATCTGAAAAGTCTCGAATCATTTCAAATAGTCACCAATAAAATTCGATATTTTTGACCGAAACTAGTGTATAATATACTTTGATTTTTGACCGAAACTTGCATTTCCAAAAGTTTCATAGAATCTAGTTTTTAGATGATTTTTTTGCATGGGCTTCCATAATAACCTTCCCTCTTAACATATATAAATGATCTGTCAAGTCTCGTATCATTTCAAATAGTCCACAATTAAATTTGATTTTTTTGAATGAAACTAGTGTATAATATACTATGATTTTTGACCGAAACTTGCATTTCGAAAAGTTTCATAGAATATAGTTTTCAGATGATTTTTTTGCATGGACTTCTATCATAACCTGCCCTCTTAACATATATAAATGATCTGAAAAGTCTCGTATCATTTCAAATAGTCCCAAATTAAATTCGATATTTTTGACCGAATCTAGTGTATAATATACTATGATTTTTGACCGAAACTTGCATTTCAAAAAGTTTCATAGAATCTAGTTTTCAGTTAATTTTTTTGCATGGACTTCCATCATAACCTTCCCTCTTAACATATATAAATGATCTGAAAAGTCTCGTATCATTTCAAATAGTCCACAATTAAATTTGATTTTTTTGATCGAAACTAGTGTATAATATACTATGATTTTTGACCGAAACTTGCATTTCGAAAAGTTTCATAGAATATAGTTTTCTGATGATTTTCTTGCATGGACTTCCATCGTAACCTTCCCTCTTAACATATATAAATGATCTGAAAAGTCTCGTATCAATTCAAATAGTCACCAATTAAATTTGATATTTTTGACCGAAACTAGTGTATAATATACTATGATTTTTGACCGAAACTTGCATTTCGAAAAGTTTCATAGAATCTAGTTTTCAGATGATTTTTTTGCATGGGCTTCCATAATAACCTTCCCTCTTAACATATATAAATGATCTGAAAAGTCTCGTTCATTTCAAATTGTTCCCAATTAAATATGATTTTTTTGACCGAAACTAGTGTATAATATACTATGATTTTTGACCGAAACTTGCATTTCGAAAAGTTTCATAGAATCTAGTTTTCAGATATTTTTTTGCATGGACTTCCATCATTACCTTCCCTCTTAACATATATAAATGATCTGAAAAGTCTCGTATCATTTCTAATAGTCCACAATTAAATATGATTTTTTTGACCGAAACTAGTGTATAATATACTATGATTTTTGACCGAAACTTGCATTTCGAAAAGTTTCATAGAATATAGTTTTCAGATGATTTTTTTGCATGGACTTCCATCATAACCTTCCCTCTTAACATATATAAATGATCTGAAAAGTCTCGTATCATTTCAAATAGTCCCAAATTAAATTCGATATTTTTGACCGAATCTAGTGTATAATATACTATGATTTTTGACCGAAACTTGCATTTCGAAAAGTTTCATAGAATCTAGTTTTTAGATGATTTTTTTGCATGGGCTTCCATAATAACCTTCCCTCTTAACATATATAAATGATTTGTCAAGTCTCGTCTCATTTCAAATAGTCCACAATTAAATTTGATTTTTTTGAATGAAACTAGTGTATAATATACTATGATTTTTGACCGAAACTTGCATTTCGAAAAAGTTCATAGAATATAGTTTTCAGATGATTTTTTTGCATGGACTTCCATCAGAACCTGCCCTCTTAACATATATAAATGATCTGAAAAGTCTCGTATCATTTCAAATAGTCCCAAATTAAATTCGATATTTTTTACCGAATCTAGTGTATAATATACTATGATTTTTGACCGAAACTTGCATTTCAAAAAGTTTCATAGAATCTAGTTTTGAGTTAATTTTTTTGCATGGACTTCCATCATAACCTTCCCTCTTAACATATATAAATGATCTGAAAAGTCTCGTATCATTTCAAATAGTCCATAATTAAATTTGATTTTTTTGATCGAAACTAGTGTATAATATACTATGATTTTTGACCAAAACTTGCATTTCGAAAAGTTTCATAGAATATAGTTTTCTGATGATTTTCTTGCATGGACTTCCATCGTAACCTTCCCTCTTAACATATATAAATGATCTGAAAAGTCTCGTATCATTTCAAATAGTCACCAATTAAATTTGATATTTTTGACCGAAACTAGTGTATAATATACTATGATTTTTGACCGAAACTTGCATTTCGAAAAGTTTCATAGAATCTAGTTTTCAGATGATTTTTTTGCATGGGCTTCCATAATAACCTTCCCTCTTAACATATATAAATGATCTGAAAAGTCTCGTATCATTTCAAATTGTTCCCAATTAAATATGATTTTTGACCGAAACTTGCATTTCGAAAAGTTTCATAGAATCTAGTTTTCAGATATTTTTTTGCATGGACTTCCATCATTACCTTCCCTCTTAACATATATAAATGATCTGAAAAGTCTCGTATCATTTCAAATAGTCCACAATTAAATATGATTTTTTTGACCGAAACTAGTGTATAATATACTATGATTTTTTACCGAAACTTGCATTTCGAAAAGTTTCATAGAATATAGTTTTCAGATGATTTTTTTGCATGGACTTCCATCATAACCTTCCCTCTTAACATATATAAATGATCTGAAAAGTCTCGTATCATTTCAAATAGTCCACAATTAAATTTGATTTTTTTGATCGAAACTAGTGTATAATATACTATGATTTTTGAACGAAACTTGCATTTCGAAAAGTTTCATAGAATATAGTTTTCTGATGATTTTCTTGCATGGACTTCCATCGTAACCTTCCCTCTTAACATATATAAATGATCTGAAAAGTCTCGTATCAATTCAAATAGTCACCAATTAAATTTGATATTTTTGACCGAAACTAGTGTATAATATACTATGATTTTTGACCGAAACTTGCATTTCGAAAAGTTTCATAGAATCTAGTTTTCAGATGATTTTTTTGCATGGGCTTCCATATTAACCTTCCCTCTTAACATATATAAATGATCTGAAAAGTCTCGTTCATTTCAAATTGTTCCCAATTAAATATGATTTTTTTGACCGAAACTAGTGTATAATATACTATGATTTTTGACCGAAACTTGCATTTCGAAAAGTTTCATAGAATCTAGTTTTCAGATATTTTTTTGCATGGACTTCCATCATTACCTTCCCTCTTAACATATATAAATGATCTGAAAAGTCTCGTATCATTTCAAATAGTCCACAATTAAATATGATTTTTTTGACCGAAACTAGTGTATAATATACTATGATTTTTTACCGAAACATGCATTTCGAAAAGTTTCATAGAATATAGTTTTCAGATGATTTTTTTGCATGGACTTCCATCATAACCTTCCCTCTTAACATATATAAATGATCTGAAAAGTCTCGAATCATTTCAAATAGTCACCAATAAAATTCGATATTTTTGACCGAAACTAGTGTATAATATACTTTGATTTTTGACCGAAACTTGCATTTCCAAAAGTTTCATAGAATCTAGTTTTTAGATGATTTTTTTGCATGGGCTTCCATAATAACCTTCCCTCTTAACATATATAAATGATCTGTCAAGTCTCGTATCATTTCAAATAGTCCACAATTAAATTTGATTTTTTTGAATGAAACTAGTGTATAATATACTATGATTTTTGACCGAAACTTGCATTTCGAAAAGTTTCATAGAATATAGTTTTCAGATGATTTTTTTGCATGGACTTCTATCATAACCTGCCCTCTTAACATATATAAATGATCTGAAAAGTCTCGTATCATTTCAAATAGTCCCAAATTAAATTCGATATTTTTGACCGAATCTAGTGTATAATATACTATGATTTTTGACCGAAACTTGCATTTCAAAAAGTTTCATAGAATCTAGTTTTCAGTTAATTTTTTTGCATGGACTTCCATCATAACCTTCCCTCTTAACATATATAAATGATCTGAAAAGTCTCGTATCATTTCAAATAGTCCACAATTAAATTTGATTTTTTTGATCGAAACTAGTGTATAATATACTATGATTTTTGACCGAAACTTGCATTTCGAAAAGTTTCATAGAATATAGTTTTCTGATGATTTTCTTGCATGGACTTCCATCGTAACCTTCCCTCTTAACATATATAAATGATCTGAAAAGTCTCGTATCAATTCAAATAGTCACCAATTAAATTTGATATTTTTGACCGAAACTAGTGTATAATATACTATGATTTTTGACCGAAACTTGCATTTCGAAAAGTTTCATAGAATCTAGTTTTCAGATGATTTTTTTGCATGGGCTTCCATAATAACCTTCCCTCTTAACATATATAAATGATCTGAAAAGTCTCGTTCATTTCAAATTGTTCCCAATTAAATATGATTTTTTTGACCGAAACTAGTGTATAATATACTATGATTTTTGACCGAAACTTGCATTTCGAAAAGTTTCATAGAATCTAGTTTTCAGATATTTTTTTGCATGGACTTCCATCATTACCTTCCCTCTTAACATATATAAATGATCTGAAAAGTCTCGTATCATTTCTAATAGTCCACAATTAAATATGATTTTTTTGACCGAAACTAGTGTATAATATACTATGATTTTTGACCGAAACTTGCATTTCGAAAAGTTTCATAGAATATAGTTTTCAGATGATTTTTTTGCATGGACTTCCATCATAACCTTCCCTCTTAACATATATAAATGATCTGAAAAGTCTCGTATCATTTCAAATAGTCCCAAATTAAATTCGATATTTTTGACCGAATCTAGTGTATAATATACTATGATTTTTGACCGAAACTTGCATTTCGAAAAGTTTCATAGAATCTAGTTTTTAGATGATTTTTTTGCATGGGCTTCCATAATAACCTTCCCTCTTAACATATATAAATGATTTGTCAAGTCTCGTCTCATTTCAAATAGTCCACAATTAAATTTGATTTTTTTGAATGAAACTAGTGTATAATATACTATGATTTTTGACCGAAACTTGCATTTCGAAAAAGTTCATAGAATATAGTTTTCAGATGATTTTTTTGCATGGACTTCCATCAGAACCTGCCCTCTTAACATATATAAATGATCTGAAAAGTCTCGTATCATTTCAAATAGTCCCAAATTAAATTCGATATTTTTTACCGAATCTAGTGTATAATATACTATGATTTTTGACCGAAACTTGCATTTCAAAAAGTTTCATAGAATCTAGTTTTGAGTTAATTTTTTTGCATGGACTTCCATCATAACCTTCCCTCTTAACATATATAAATGATCTGAAAAGTCTCGTATCATTTCAAATAGTCCATAATTAAATTTGATTTTTTTGATCGAAACTAGTGTATAATATACTATGATTTTTGACCAAAACTTGCATTTCGAAAAGTTTCATAGAATATAGTTTTCTGATGATTTTCTTGCATGGACTTCCATCGTAACCTTCCCTCTTAACATATATAAATGATCTGAAAAGTCTCGTATCATTTCAAATAGTCACCAATTAAATTTGATATTTTTGACCGAAACTAGTGTATAATATACTATGATTTTTGACCGAAACTTGCATTTCGAAAAGTTTCATAGAATCTAGTTTTCAGATGATTTTTTTGCATGGGCTTCCATAATAACCTTCCCTCTTAACATATATAAATGATCTGAAAAGTCTCGTATCATTTCAAATTGTTCCCAATTAAATATGATTTTTGACCGAAACTTGCATTTCGAAAAGTTTCATAGAATCTAGTTTTCAGATATTTTTTTGCATGGACTTCCATCATTACCTTCCCTCTTAACATATATAAATGATCTGAAAAGTCTCGTATCATTTCAAATAGTCCACAATTAAATATGATTTTTTTGACCGAAACTAGTGTATAATATACTATGATTTTTTACCGAAACTTGCATTTCGAAAAGTTTCATAGAATATAGTTTTCAGATGATTTTTTTGCATGGACTTCCATCATAACCTTCCCTCTTAACATATATAAATGATCTGAAAAGTCTCGAATCATTTCAAATAGTCACCAATTAAATTCGATATTTTTGACCGAATCTAGTGTATAATATACTATGATTTTTGACCGAAACTTGCATTTCAAAAAGTTTCATAGAATCTAGTTTTCAGTTAATTTTTTTGCATGGAATTCCATCATAACCTTCCCTCTTAACATATATAAATGATCTGAAAAGTCTCGTATCATTTCAAATAGTCCACAATTAAATTTGATTTTTTTGATCGAAACTAGTGTATAATATACTATGATTTTTGACCGAAACTTGCATTTCGAAAAGTTTCATAGAATATAGTTTTCTGATGATTTTCTTGCATGGACTTCCATCGTAACCTTCCCTCTTAACATATATAAATGATCTGAAAAGTCTCGTATCATTTCAAATAGTCACCAATTAAATTTGATATTTTTGACCGAAACTAGTGTATAATATACTATGATTTTTGACCGAAACTTGCATTTCGAAAAGTTTCATAGAATCTAGTTTTCAGATGATTTTTTTGCATGGGCTTCCATAATAACCTTCCCTCTTAACATATATAAATGATCTGAAAAGTCTCGTATCATTTCAAATTGTTCCCAATTAAATATGATTTTTTTGACCGAAACTAGTGTATAATATACTATGATTTTTGACCGAAACTTGCATTTCGAAAAGTTTCATAGAATCTAGTTTTCAGATATTTTTTTGCATGGACTTCCATCATTACCTTCCCTCTTAACATATATAAATGATCTGAAAAGTCTCGTATCATTTCAAATAGTCCACAATTAAATATGATTTTTTTGACCGAAACTAGTGTATAATATACTATGATTTTTTACCGAAACTTGCATTTCGAAAAGTTTCATAGAATATAGTTTTCAGATGATTTTTTTGCATGGACTTCCATCATAACCTTCCCTCTTAACATATATAAATGATCTGAAAAGTCTCGAATCATTTCAAATAGTCACCAATTAAATTCGATATTTTTGACCGAAACTAGTGTATAATATACTATGATTTTTGACCGAAACTTGCATTTCGAAAAGTTTCATAGAATCTAGTTTTTAGATGATTTTTTTGCATGGGCTTCCATAATAACCTTCCCTCTTAACATATATAAATGATTTGTCAAGTCTCGTCTCATTTCAAATAGTCCACAATTAAATTTGATTTTTTTGAATGAAACTAGTGTATAATATACTATGATTTTTGACCGAAACTTGCATTTCGAAAAAGTTCATAGAATATAGTTTTCAGATGATTTTTTTGCATGGACTTCCATCAGAACCTGCCCTCTTAACATATATAAATGATCTGAAAAGTCTCGTATCATTTCAAATAGTCCCAAATTAAATTCGATATTTTTTACCGAATCTAGTGTATAATATACTATGATTTTTGACCGAAACTTGCATTTCAAAAAGTTTCATAGAATCTAGTTTTGAGTTAATTTTTTTGCATGGACTTCCATCATAACCTTCCCTCTTAACATATATAAATGATCTGAAAAGTCTCGTATCATTTCAAATAGTCCATAATTAAATTTGATTTTTTTGATCGAAACTAGTGTATAATATACTATGATTTTTGACCAAAACTTGCATTTCGAAAAGTTTCATAGAATATAGTTTTCTGATGATTTTCTTGCATGGACTTCCATCGTAACCTTCCCTCTTAACATATATAAATGATCTGAAAAGTCTCGTATCATTTCAAATAGTCACCAATTAAATTTGATATTTTTGACCGAAACTAGTGTATAATATACTATGATTTTTGACCGAAACTTGCATTTCGAAAAGTTTCATAGAATCTAGTTTTCAGATGATTTTTTTGCATGGGCTTCCATAATAACCTTCCCTCTTAACATATATAAATGATCTGAAAAGTCTCGTATCATTTCAAATTGTTCCCAATTAAATATGATTTTTGACCGAAACTTGCATTTCGAAAAGTTTCATAGAATCTAGTTTTCAGATATTTTTTTGCATGGACTTCCATCATTACCTTCCCTCTTAACATATATAAATGATCTGAAAAGTCTCGTATCATTTCAAATAGTCCACAATTAAATATGATTTTTTTGACCGAAACTAGTGTATAATATACTATGATTTTTTACCGAAACTTGCATTTCGAAAAGTTTCATAGAATATAGTTTTCAGATGATTTTTTTGCATGGACTTCCATCATAACCTTCCCTCTTAACATATATAAATGATCTGAAAAGTCTCGAATCATTTCAAATAGTCACCAATTAAATTCGATATTTTTGACCGAAACTAGTGTATAATATACTATGATTTTTTACCGAAACTTGCATTTCGAAAAGTTTCATAGAATCTAGTTTTTAGATGATTTTTTTGCATGGGCTTCCATAATAACCTTCCCTCTTAACATATATAAATGATCTGTCAAGTCTCGTATCATTTCAAATAGTCTACAATTAAATTTGATTTTTTTGAATGAAACTAGTGTATAATATACTATGATTTTTGACCGAAACTTGCATTTCGAAAAGTTTCATAGAATATAGTTTTCAGATTATTTTTTTGCATGGACTTCTATCATAACCTGCCCTCTTAACATATATAAATGATCTGAAAAGTCTCGTATCATTTCAAATAGTCCCAAATTAAATTCGATATTTTTGACCGAATCTAGTGTATAATATACTATGATTTTTGACCGAAACTTGCATTTCAAAAAGTTTCATAGAATCTAGTTTTCAGTTAATTTTTTTGCATGGAATTCCATCATAACCTTCCCTCTTAACATATATAAATGATCTGAAAAGTCTCGTATCATTTCAAATAGTCCACAATTAAATTTGATTTTTTTGATCGAAACTAGTGTATAATATACTATGATTTTTGACCGAAACTTGCATTTCGAAAAGTTTCATAGAATATAGTTTTCTGATGATTTTCTTGCATGGACTTCCATCGTAACCTTCCCTCTTAACATATATAAATGATCTGAAAAGTCTCGTATCATTTCAAATAGTCACCAATTAAATTTGATATTTTTGACCGAAACTAGTGTATAATATACTATGATTTTTGACCGAAACTTGCATTTCGAAAAGTTTCATAGAATCTAGTTTTCAGATGATTTTTTTGCATGGGCTTCCATAATAACCTTCCCTCTTAACATATATAAATGATCTGAAAAGTCTCGTATCATTTCAAATTGTTCCCAATTAAATATGATTTTTTTGACCGAAACTAGTGTATAATATACTATGATTTTTGACCGAAACTTGCATTTCGAAAAGTTTCATAGAATCTAGTTTTCAGATATTTTTTTGCATGGACTTCCATCATTACCTTCCCTCTTAACATATATAAATGATCTGAAAAGTCTCGTATCATTTCAAATAGTCCACAATTAAATATGATTTTTTTGACC
Organism: Lathyrus aphaca; assembly: GCA_963966055.1. Taxonomy (NCBI): domain Eukaryota; kingdom Viridiplantae; phylum Streptophyta; class Magnoliopsida; order Fabales; family Fabaceae; genus Lathyrus; species Lathyrus aphaca. The sequence goes on along the minus strand of OZ014520.1, from coordinate 640,157,003 downwards.
GAAACTAGTGTATAATATACTATGATTTTTTACCGAAACTTGCATTTCGAAAAGTTTCATAGAATATAGTTTTCAGATGATTTTTTTGCATGGACTTCCATCATAACCTTCCCTCTTAACATATATAAATGATCTGAAAAGTCTCGAATCATTTCAAATAGTCACCAATTAAATTCGATATTTTTGACCGAAACTAGTGTATAATATACTATGATTTTTGACCGAAACTTGCATTTCGAAAAGTTTCATAGAATCTAGTTTTTAGATGATTTTTTTGCATGGGCTTCCATAATAACCTTCCCTCTTAACATATATAAATGATCTGTCAAGTCTCGTATCATTTCAAATAGTCTACAATTAAATTTGATTTTTTTGAATGAAACTAGTGTATAATATACTATGATTTTTGACCAAAACTTGCATTTCGAAAAGTTTCATAGAATATAGTTTTCAGATGATTTTTTTGCATGGACTTCTATCATAACCTGCCCTCTTAACATATATAAATGATCTGAAAAGTCTCGTATCATTTCAAATAGTCCCAAATTAAATTCGATATTTTTGACCGAATCTAGTGTATAATATACTATGATTTTTGACCGAAACTTGCATTTCAAAAAGTTTCATAGAATCTAGTTTTCAGTTAATTTTTTTGCATGGACTTCCATCATAACCTTCCCTCTTAACATATATAAATGATCTGAAAAGTCTCGTATCATTTCAAATAGTCCACAATTAAATTTGATTTTTTTGATCGAAACTAGTGTATAATATACTATGATTTTTGACCGAAACTTGCATTTCGAAAAGTTTCATAGAATATAGTTTTCTGATGATTCTCTTGCATGGACTTCCATCGTAACCTTCCCTCTTAACATATATAAATGATCTGAAAAGTCTCGTATCATTTCAAATAGTCACCAATTAAATTTGATATTTTTGACCGAAACTAGTGTATAATATACTATGATTTTTGACCGAAACTTGCATTTCGAAAAGTTTCATAGTAGTTTTCAGATGATTTATTTGCATGGGCTTCCATAATAACCTTCCCTCTTAACATATATAAATGATCTGAAAAGTCTCGTATCATTTCAAATTGTTTCCAATTAAATATGATTTTTTTGACCGAAACTAGTGTATAATATACTATGATTTTTGACCGAAACTTGCATTTCGAAAAGTTTCATAGAATCTAGTTTTCAGATATTTTTTTGCATGGACTTCCATCATTACCTTCCCTATTAACATATATAAATGAGCTGAAAAATCTAGTATCATTTCAAATAGTCGACAATTAAATATGATTTTTTTGACCGAAACTAGTGTATAATATACTATGATTTTTGACCGAAACTTGCATTTCGAAAAGTTTCATAGAATATAGTTTTCAGATGATTTTTTTGCATGGACTTCCATCATAACCTTCCCTCTTAATATATATAAATGATCTGAAAAGTCTCGTATCATTTCAAAACGTCCCAAATTAAATTCTATATTTTTGACCGAATCTAGTGTATAATATACTATGATTTTTGACCGAAACTTGCATTTCGAAAAGTTTCATAGAATCTAGTTTTTAGATGATTTTTTTGCATGGGCTTCCATAATAACCTTCCCTCTTAACATATATAAATGATTTGTCAAGTCTCGTCTCATTTCAAATAGTCCACAATTAAATTTGATTTTTTTGAAGGAAACTAGTGTATAATATACTATGATTTTTGACCGAAACTTGCATTTCAAAAAGTTTCATAGAATCTAGTTTTCAGTTAATTTTTTTGCATTGACTTCCATCATAACCTTCCCTCTTAACATATATAAATGATCTGAAAAGTCTCGTATCATTTCAAATAGTCCACAATTAAATTTGATTTTTTTGATCGAAACTAGTGTATAATATACTATGATTTTTGACTGAAACTTGCATTTCGAAAAGTTTCATAGAATATAGTTTTCTGATGATTTTCTTGCATGGACTTCCATCGTAACCTTCCCTCTTAACATATATAAATGATCTGAAAAGTCTCGTATCATTTCAAATAGTCACCAATTAAATTTGATATTTTTGACCGAAACTAGTGTATAATATACTATGATTTTTGACCGAAACTTGCATTTCGAAAAGTTTCATAGAATCTAGTTTTCAGATGATTTTTTTGCATGAGCTTCCATAATAACCTTCCCTCTTAACATATATAAATGATCTGAAAAGTCTCGTATCATTTCAAATTGTTCCCAATTAAAAATGATTTTTTTGACCGAAACTAGTGTATAATATACTATGATTTTTGACCGAAACTTGTATTTCGAAAAGTTTCAAAGAATCTAGTTTTCAGATATTTTTTTGCATGGACTTCCATCATTACCTTCCCTCTTAACATATATAAATGATCTGAAAAGTCTTGTATCATTTCAAATAGTCCACAATTAAATATGATTTTTTTGACCGAAACTAGTGTATAATATACTATGATTTTTGACCGAAACTTGCATTTCGAAAAGTTTCATAGAATATAGTTTTCAGATGATTTTTTTGCATGGACTTCCATCATAACCTTCCCTCTTAACATATATAAATGATCTGAAAAGTCTCGAATCATTTCAAATAGTCACCAATTAAATTTGATATTTTTGACCGAAACTAGTGTATAATATACTATGATTTTTGACCGAAACTTGCATTTCGAAAAGTTTCATAGAATCTAGTTTTTAGATGATTTTTTTGCAAGGGCTTCCATAATAACCTTCCCTCTTAACATATATAAATGATCTATCAAGTCTCGTATCATTTCAAATAGTCCACAATTAAATTTGATTTTTTTGAATGAAACTAGTGTATAATATACTATGATTTTTGACCAAAACTTGCATTTCGAAAAGTTTCATAGAATATAGTTTTCAGATGATATTTTTGCATGGACTTCCATCATAACCTGCCCTCTTATCATATATAAATGATCTGAAAAGTCTCGTATCATTTCAAATAGTCCCAAATTAAATTCGATATTTTTGACTGAATCTAGTGTATAATATAGTATGATTTTTGACCGAAACTTGCATTTCAAAAAGTTTCATAGAATCTAGTTTTCAGTTAATTTTTTTGCATGGACTTCCATTATAACCTTCCCTCTTAACATATATAAATGATCTGAAAAGTCTCGTATCATTTCAAATAGTCACCAATTAAATTTGATTTTTTTGATCGAAACTAGTGTATAATATACTATGATTTTTGACCGAAACTTGCATTTCAAAAAGTTTCATAGAATATAGTTTTCTGATGATTTTCTTGCATGGACTTCCATCGTAACCTTCCCTCTTAACATATATAAATGATCTGAAAAGTCTCGTATCATTTCCAATAGTCACCAATTAAATTCGATATTTTTGACCGAAACTAGTGTATAATATACTATGATTTTTGACAAAAACTTGCATTTCGAAAAGTTTCATAGAATCTATTTTTCAGATGATTTTTTTGCATGGGCTTCCATCATAACCTTCCCTCTTAACATGTATAAATGATCTAACAAGTCTCGTATCATTTCAAATAGTCCAATATTAAATTTGATTTTTTTGACTGAAACTAGTGTATAATATACTATGATTTTTACCGAAACTTGCATTTTGAAAAGTTTCATAGAATCTAGTTTTCAGATATTTTTTTGCATGGATTTCCATCATTACCTTCCCTCTTAACATATATAAATGATCTGAAAAGTATCGAATCATTTCAAATAGTCCACAATTAAATACGATTTTTTTGACCGAAACTAGTGTATAATATACTATGATTTTTAACCGAAACTTGCATTTCGAAAAGTTTCATAGAATCTAGTTTTTAGATGATTTTTTTGCATGGGCTTCCATAATAACCTTCCCTCTTAACATATATAAATGATCTGTCAAGTCTCGTATCATTTCAAATAGTCCACAATTAAATTTGATTTTTTTGATCGAAACTAGTGTATAATATACTATGATTTTTGACCGAAACTTGCATTTCGAAAAGTTTCATAGAATATAGTTTTCTGATGATTTTCTTGCATGGACTTCCATCGTAACCTTCCCTCTTAACATATATAAATGATCTGAAAAGTCTCGTATCATTTCAAATAGTCACCAATTAAATTTGATATTTTTGACCGAAACTAGTGTATAATATACTATGATTTTTGACCGAAACTTGCATTTCGAAAAGTTTCATAGTAGTTTTCAGATGATTTATTTGCATGGGCTTCCATAATAACCTTCCCTCTTAACATATATAAATGATCTGAAAAGTCTCGTATCATTTCAAATTGTTTCCAATTAAATATGATTTTTTTGACCGAAACTAGTGTATAATATACTAGGATTTTTGACCGAAACTTGCATTTCGAAAAGTTTCATAGAATCTAGTTTTCAGATATTTTTTTGCATGGACTTCCATCATTACCTTCCCTATTAACATATATAAATGATCTGAAAAGTCTCGTATCATTTCAAATAGTCCACAATTAAATATGATTTTTTTGACCGAAACTAGTGTATCATATATACTATGATTTTTGACCGAAACTTGCATTTCGAAAAGTTTCATAGAATATAGTTTTCAGATGATTTTTTTGCATGGACTTCCATCATAACCTTCCCTCTTAATATATATAAATGATCTGAAAAGTCTCGTATCATTTCAAAACGTCCCAAATTAAATTCTATATTTTTGACCGAATCTAGTGTATAATATACTATGATTTTTGACCGAAACTTGCATTTCGAAAAGTTTCATAGAATCTAGTTTTTAGATGATTTTTTTGCATGGGCTTCCATAATAACCTTCCCTCTTAACATATATAAATGATTTGTCAAGTCTCGTCTCATTTCAAATAGTCCACAATTAAATTTGATTTTTTTGAAGGAAACTAGTGTATAATATACTATGATTTTTGACCGAAACTTGCATTTCAAAAAGTTTCATAGAATCTAGTTTTCAGTTAATTTTTTTGCATTGACTTCCATCATAACCTTCCCTCTTAACATATATAAATGATCTGAAAAGTCTCGTATCATTTCAAATAGTCCACAATTAAATTTGATTTTTTTGATCGAAACTAGTGTATAATATACTATGATTTTTGACTGAAACTTGCATTTCGAAAAGTTTCATAGAATATAGTTTTCTGATGATTTTCTTGCATGGACTTCCATCGTAACCTTCCCTCTTAACATATATAAATGATCTGAAAAGTCTCGTATCATTTCAAATAGTCACCAATTAAATTTGATATTTTTGACCGAAACTAGTGTATAATATACTATGATTTTTGACCGAAACTTGCATTTCGAAAAGTTTCATAGAATCTAGTTTTCAGATGATTTTTTTGCATGAGCTTCCATAATAACCTTCCCTCTTAACATATATAAATGATCTGAAAAGTCTCGTATCATTTCAAATTGTTCCCAATTAAAAATGATTTTTTTGACCGAAACTAGTGTATAATATACTATGATTTTTGACCGAAACTTGTATTTCGAAAAGTTTCAAAGAATCTAGTTTTCAGATATTTTTTTGCATGGACTTCCATCATTACCTTCCCTCTTAACATATATAAATGATCTGAAAAGTATCGAATCATTTCAAATAGTCCACAATTAAATACGATTTTTTTGACCGAAACTAGTGTATAATATACTATGATTTTTGACCGAAACTTGCATTTCGAAAAGTTTCATAGAATCTAGTTTTTAGATGATTTTTTTGCATGGGCTTCCATAATAACCTTCCCTCTTAACATATATAAATGATCTGTCAAGTCTCGTATCATTTCAAATAGTCCACAATTAAATTTGATTTTTTTGATCGAAACTAGTGTATAATATACTATGATTTTTGACCGAAACTTGCATTTCGAAAAGTTTCATAGAATATAGTTTTCTGATGATTTTCTTGCATGGACTTCCATCGTAACCTTCCCTCTTAACATATATAAATGATCTGAAAAGTCTCGTATCATTTCAAATAGTCACCAATTAAATTTGATATTTTTGACCGAAACTAGTGTATAATATACTATGATTTTTGACCGAAAATTGCATTTTGAAAAGTTTCATAGTAGTTTTCAGATGATTTATTTGCATGGGCTTCCATAATAACCTTCCCTCTTAACATATATAAATGATCTGAAAAGTCTCGTATCATTTCAAATTGTTTCCAATTAAATATGATTTTTTTGACCGAAACTAGTGTATAATATACTATGATTTTTGACCGAAACTTGCATTTCGAAAAGTTTCATAGAATCTAGTTTTCAGATATTTTTTTGCATGGACTTCCATCATTACCTTCCCTATTAACATATATAAATGATCTGAAAAGTCTCGTATCATTTCAAATAGTCCACAATTAAATATGATTTTTTTGACCGAAACTAGTGTATAATATACTATGATTTTTGACCGAAACTTGCATTTCGAAAAGTTTCATAGAATATAGTTTTCAGATGATTTTTTTGCATGGACTTCCATCATAACCTTCCCTCTTAATATATATAAATGATCTGAAAAGTCTCGTATCATTTCAAAACGTCCCAAATTAAATTCTATATTTTTGACCGAATCTAGTGTATAATATACTATGATTTTTGACCGAAACTTGCATTTCGAAAAGTTTCATAGAATCTAGTTTTTAGATGATTTTTTTGCATGGGCTTCCATAATAACCTTCCCTCTTAACATATATAAATGATTTGTCAAGTCTCGTCTCATTTCAAATAGTCCACAATTAAATTTGATTTTTTTGAAGGAAACTAGTGTATAATATACTATGATTTTTGACCGAAACTTGCATTTCAAAAAGTTTCATAGAATCTAGTTTTCAGTTAATTTTTTTGCATTGACTTCCATCATAACCTTCCCTCTTAACATATATAAATGATCTGAAAAGTCTCGTATCATTTCAAATAGTCCACAATTAAATTTGATTTTTTTGATCGAAACTAGTGTATAATATACTATGATTTTTGACTGAAACTTGCATTTCGAAAAGTTTCATAGAATATAGTTTTCTGATGATTTTCTTGCATGGACTTCCATCGTAACCTTCCCTCTTAACATATATAAATGATCTGAAAAGTCTCGTATCATTTCAAATAGTCACCAATTAAATTTGATATTTTTGACCGAAACTAGTGTATAATATACTATGATTTTTGACCGAAACTTGCATTTCGAAAAGTTTCATAGAATCTAGTTTTCAGATGATTTTTTTGCATGAGCTTCCATAATAACCTTCCCTCTTAACATATATAAATGATCTGAAAAGTCTCGTATCATTTCAAATTGTTCCCAATTAAAAATGATTTTTTTGACCGAAACTAGTGTATAATATACTATGATTTTTGACCGAAACTTGTATTTCGAAAAGTTTCAAAGAATCTAGTTTTCAGATATTTTTTTGCATGGACTTCCATCATTACCTTCCCTCTTAACATATATAAATGATCTGAAAAGTATCGAATCATTTCAAATAGTCCACAATTAAATACGATTTTTTTGACCGAAACTAGTGTATAATATACTATGATTTTTGACCGAAACTTGCATTTCGAAAAGTTTCATAGAATCTAGTTTTTAGATGATTTTTTTGCATGGGCTTCCATAATAACCTTCCCTCTTAACATATATAAATGATCTGTCAAGTCTCGTATCATTTCAAATAGTCCACAATTAAATTTGATTTTTTTGATCGAAACTAGTGTATAATATACTATGATTTTTGACCGAAACTTGCATTTCGAAAAGTTTCATAGAATATAGTTTTCTGATGATTTTCTTGCATGGACTTCCATCGTAACCTTCCCTCTTAACATATATAAATGATCTGAAAAGTCTCGTATCATTTCAAATAGTCACCAATTAAATTTGATATTTTTGACCGAAACTAGTGTATAATATACTATGATTTTTGACCGAAAATTGCATTTTGAAAAGTTTCATAGTAGTTTTCAGATGATTTATTTGCATGGGCTTCCATAATAACCTTCCCTCTTAACATATATAAATGATCTGAAAAGTCTCGTATCATTTCAAATTGTTTCCAATTAAAAATGATTTTTTTGACCGAAACTAGTGTATAATATACTATGATTTTTGACCGAAACTTGCATTTCGAAAAGTTTCATAGAATCTAGTTTTCAGATATTTTTTTGCATGGACTTCCATCATTACCTTCCCTATTAACATATATAAATGATCTGAAAAGTCTCGTATCATTTCAAATAGTCCACAATTAAATATGATTTTTTTGACCGAAACTAGTGTATAATATACTATGATTTTTGACCGAAACTTGCATTTCGAAAAGTTTCATAGAATATAGTTTTCAGATGATTTTTTTGCATGGACTTCCATCATAACCTTCCCTCTTAATATATATAAATGATCTGAAAAGTCTCGTATCATTTCAAAACGTCCCAAATTAAATTCTATATTTTTGACCGAATCTAGTGTATAATATACTATGATTTTTGACCGAAACTTGCATTTCGAAAAGTTTCATAGAATCTAGTTTTTAGATGATTTTTTTGCATGGGCTTCCATAATAACCTTCCCTCTTAACATATATAAATGATTTGTCAAGTCTCGTCTCATTTCAAATAGTCCACAATTAAATTTGATTTTTTTGAAGGAAACTAGTGTATAATATACTATGATTTTTGACCGAAACTTGCATTTCAAAAAGTTTCATAGAATCTAGTTTTCAGTTAATTTTTTTGCATTGACTTCCATCATAACCTTCCCTCTTAACATATATAAATGATCTGAAAAGTCTCGTATCATTTCAAATAGTCCACAATTAAATTTTATTTTTTTGATCGAAACTAGTGTATAATATAATATGATTTTTGACTGAAACTTGCATTTCGAAAAGTTTCATAGAATATAGTTTTCTGATGATTTTCTTGCATGGACTTCCATCGTAACCTTCCCTCTTAACATATATAAATGATCTGAAAAGTCTCGTATCATTTCAAATAGTCACCAATTAAATTTGATATTTTTGACCGAAACTAGTGTATAATATACTATGATTTTTGACCGAAACTTGCATTTCGAAAAGTTTCATAGAATCTAGTTTTCAGATGATTTTTTTGCATGAGCTTCCATAATAACCTTCCCTCTTAACATATATAAATGATCTGAAAAGTCTCGTATCATTTCAAATTGTTCCCAATTAAAAATGATTTTTTTGACCGAAACTAGTGTATAATATACTATGATTTTTGACCGAAACTTGTATTTCGAAAAGTTTCAAAGAATCTAGTTTTCAGATATTTTTTTGCATGGACTTCCATCATTACCTTCCCTCTTAACATATATAAATGATCTGAAGAGTCTTGTATCATTTCAAATAGTCCACAATTAAATATGATTTTTTTGACCGAAACTAGTGTATAATATACTATGATTTTTGACCGAAACTTGCATTTCGAAAAGTTTCATAGAATATAGTTTTCAGATGATTTTTTTGCATGGACTTCCATCATAACCTTCCCTCTTAACATATATAAATGATCTGAAAAGTCTCGAATCATTTCAAATAGTCACCAATTAAATTTGATATTTTTGACCGAAACTAGTGTATAATATACTATGATTTTTGACCGAATCTTGCATTTCGAAAAGTTTCATAGAATCTAGTTTTTAGATGATTTTTTGCAAGGGCTTCCATAATTAACCTTCCCTATTAACATATATAAATGATCTGTCAAGTCTCGTATCATTTCAAATAGTCCACAATTAAATTTGATTTTTTTGAATGAAACTAGTGTATAATATACTATGATTTTTGACCGAAACTTGCATTTCGAAAAGTTTCATAGAATATAGTTTTCAGATGATTTTTTTGCATGGACTTCCATCATAACCTGCCCTCTTATCATATATAAATGATCTGAAAAGTCTCGTATCATTTCAAATAGTCCCAAATTAAATTTGATATTTTTGACTGAATCTAGTGTATAATATAGTATGATTTTTGACCGAAACTTGCATTTCAAAAAGTTTCATAGAATCTAGTTTTCAGTTAATTTTTTTGCATGGACTTCCATCATAACCTTCCCTCTTAACATATATAAATGATCTGAAAAGTCTCGTATCATTTCAAATAGTCACCAATTAAATTTGATTTTTTTGAATGAAACTAGTGTATAATATACTATGATTTTTGAACGAAACTTGCATTTCAAAAAGTTTCATAGAATATAGTTTTCTGATGATTTCTTGCATGGACTTCCATCGTAACCTTCCCTCTTAACATATATAAATGATCTGAAAAGTCTCGTATCATTTCCAATAGTCACCAATTAAATTCGATATTTTTGACCGAAACTAGTGTATAATATACTATGATTTTTGACAAAAACTTGCATTTCGAAAAGTTTCATAGAATCTATTTTTCAGATGATTTTTTTGCATGGGCTTCCATCATAACCTTCCCTCTTAACATGTATAAATGATCTAACAAGTCTCGTATCATTTCAAATAGTCCAATATTAAATTTGATTTTTTTGACTGAAACTAGTGTATAATATACTATGATTTTTACCGAAACTTGCATTTTGAAAAGTTTCATAGAATCTAGTTTTCAGATATTTTTTTGCATGGATTTCCATCATTACCTTCCCTCTTAACATATATAAATGATCTGAAAAGTCTCGAATCATTTCAAATAGTCCACAATTAAATACGATTTTTTTGACCGAAACTAGTGTATAATATACTATGATTTTTGACCGAAACTTGCATTTCGAAAAGTTTCATAGAATCTAGTTTTTAGATGATTTTTTTGCATGGGCTTCCATAATAACCTTCCCTCTTAACATATATAAATGATCTGTCAAGTCTCGTATCATTTCAAATAGTCTATAATTAAATTTGATTTTTTTGAATGAAACTAGTGTATAATATACTATGATTTTTGACCGAAACTTGCATTTCGAAAAGTTTCATAGAATATAGTTTTCAGATGATTTTTTTGCATGGACTTCTATCATAACCTGCCCTCTTAACATATATAAATGATCTGAAAAGTCTCGTATCATTTCAAATAGTCCCAAATTAAATTCGATATTTTTGACCGAATCTAGTGTATAATATACTATGATTTTTGACCGAAACTTGCATTTCAAAAAGTTTCATAAAATCTAGTTTTCAGTTAATTTTTTTGCATGGAATTCCATCATAACCTTCCCTCTTAACATATATAAATGATCTGAAAAGTCTCGTATCATTTCAAATAGTCCATAATTAAATTTGATTTTTTTGATCGAAACTAGTGTATAATATACTATGATTTTTGACCGAAACTTGCATTTCGAAAAGTTTCATAGAATATAGTTTTCTGATGATTTTCTTGCATGGACTTCCATCGTAACCTTCCCTCTTAACATATATAAATGATCTGAAAAGTCTCGTATCATTTCAAATAGTCACCAATTAAATTTGATATTTTTGACCGAAACTAGTGTATAATATACTATGATTTTTGACCGAAACTTGCATTTCGAAAAGTTTCACTGAATCTAGTTTTCAGATGATTTTTTTGCATGGGCTTCCATAATAACCTTCCCTCTTAACATATATAAATGATCTGAAAAGTCTCGTATCATTTCAAATTGTTCCCAATTAAATATGATTTTTTTGACTGAAACTAGTGTATAATATACTATGATTTTTGACCGAAACTTGCATTTCGAAAAGTTTCATAGAATCTAGTTTTCAGATATTGTTTTGCATGGACTTCCATCATTACCTTCCCTCTTAACATATATAAATGATCTGAAAAGTCTCGAATCATTTCAAATAGTCACCAATTAAATTTGATATTTTTGACCGAAACTAGTGTATAATATACTATGATTTTTGACCGAAACTTGCATTTCGAAAAGTTTCATAGAATCTAGTTTTTAGATGATTTTTTTGCAAGGGCTTCCATAATAACCTTCCCTCTTAACATATATAAATGATCTGTCAAGTCTCGTATCATTTCAAATAGTCCACAATTAAATTTGATTTTTTTGAATGAAACTAGTGTATAATATACTATGATTTTTGACCGAAACTTGCATTTCGAAAAGTTTCATAGAATATAGTTTTCAGATGATTTTTTTGCATGGACTTCCATCATAACCTGCCCTCTTATCATATATAAATGATCTGAAAAGTCTCGTATCATTTCAAATAGTCCCAAATTAAATTCGATATTTTTGACTGAATCTAGTGTATAATATACTATGATTTTTGACCGAAACTTGCATTTCAAAAAGTTTCATAGAATCTAGTTTTCAGTTAATTTTTTTGCATGGACTTCCATCATAACCTTCCCTCTTAACATATATAAATGATCTGAAAAGTCTCGTATCATTTCAAATAGTCCATAATTAAATTTGATTTTTTTGATCGAAACTAGTGTATAATATACTATGATTTTTGACCGAAACTTGCATTTCTAAAAGTTTCATAGAATATAGTTTTCTGATGATTTTCTTGCATGGACTTCCATCGTAACCTTCCCTCTTAACATATATAAATGATCTGAAATGTCTCGTATCATTTCAAATAGTCACCAATTAAATTTGATATTTTTGACCGAAACTAGTGTATAATATACTATGATTTTTGACCGAAACTTGCATTTCGAAAAGTTTCATTGAATCTAGTTTTCAGATGATTTTTTTGCATGGGCTTCCATAATAACCTTCCCTCTTATCATATATAAATGATCTGAAAAGTCTCGTATCATTTCAAATTGTTCCCAATTAAATATGATTTTTTTGACCGAAACTAGTGTATAATATACTATGATTTTTGACCGAAACTTGCATTTCGAAAAGTTTCATAGAATCTAGTTTTCAGATATTGTTTTGCATGGACTTCCATCATTACCTTCCCTCTTAACATATATAAATGATCTGAAAAGTCTTGTATCATTTCAAATAGTCCACAATTAAATATGATTTTTTTGACCGAAACTAGTGTATAATATACTATGATTTTTGACCGAAACTTGCATTTCGAAAAGTTTCATAGAATATAGTTTTCAGATGATTTTTTTGCATGGACTTCCATCATAACCTTCCCTCTTAACATATATAAATGATCTGAAAAGTCTCGAATCATTTCAAATAGTCACCAATTAAATTTGATATTTTTGACCGAAACTAGTGTATAATATACTATGATTTTTGACCGAAACTTGCATTTCGAAAAGTTTCATAGAATCTAGTTTTTAGATGATTTTTTTGCAAGGGCTTCCATAATAACCTTCCCTCTTAACATATATAAATGATCTGTCAAGTCTCGTATCATTTCAAATAGTCCACAATTAAATTTGATTTTTTTGAATGAAACTAGTGTATAATATACTATGATTTTTGACCGAAACTTGCATTTCGAAAAGTTTCATAGAATATAGTTTTCAGATGATTTTTTTGCATGGACTTCCATCATAACCTGCCCTCTTATCATATATAAATGATCTGAAAAGTCTCGTATCATTTCAAATAGTCCCAAATTAAATTCGATATTTTTGACTGAATCTAGTGTATAATATACTATGATTTTTGACCGAAACTTGCATTTCAAAAAGTTTCATAGAATCTAGTTTTCAGTTAATTTTTTTGCATGGACTTCCATCATAACCTTCCCTCTTAACATATATAAATGATCTGAAAAGTCTCGTATCATTTCAAATAGTCCATAATTAAATTTTATTTTTTTGATCGAAACTAGTGTATAATATACTATGATTTTTGACCGAAACTTGCATTTCTAAAAGTTTCATAGAATATAGTTTTCTGATGATTTTCTTGCATGGACTTCCATCGTAACCTTCCCTCTTAACATATATAAATGATGTGAAAAGTCTCGTATCATTTCAAATAGTCACCAATTAAATTTGATATTTTTGACCGAAACTAGTGTATAATATACTATGATTTTTGACCGAAACATGCATTTCGAAAAGTTTCATTGAATCTAGTTTTCAGATGATTTTTTTGCATGGGCTTCCATAATAACCTTCCCTCTTATCATATATAAATGATCTGAAAAGTCTCGTATCATTTCAAATTGTTCCCAATTAAATATGATTTTTTTGACCGAAACTAGTGTATAATATACTATGATTTTTGACCGAAACTTGCATTTCGAAAAGTTTCATAGAATCTAGTTTTCAGATATTGTTTTGCATGGACTTCCATCATTACCTTCCCTCTTAACATATATAAATGATCTGAAAAGTCTTGTATCATTTCAAATAGTCCATAATTAAATATGATTTTTTTGACCGAAACTAGTGTATAATATACTATGATTTTTGACCGAAACTTGCATTTCGAAAAGTTTCATAGAATATAGTTTTCAGATGATTTTTTTGAATGGACTTCCATCATAACCTTCCCTCTTAACATATATAAATGATCTGAAAAGTCTCGAATCATTTCAAATAGTCACCAATTAAATTTGATATTTTTGACCGAAACTAGTGTATAATATACTATGATTTTTGACCGAAACATGCATTTCGAAAAGTTTCATTGAATCTAGTTTTCAGATGATTTTTTTGCATGGGCTTCCATAATAACCTTCCCTCTTATCATATATAAATGATCTGAAAAGTCTCGTATCATTTCAAATTGTTCCCAATTAAATATGATTTTTTTGACCGAAACTAGTGTATAATATACTATGATTTTTGACCGAAACTTGCATTTCGAAAAGTTTCATAGAATCTAGTTTTCAGATATTGTTTTGCATGGACTTCCATCATTACCTTCCCTCTTAACATATATAAATGATCTGAAAAGTCTTGTATCATTTCAAATAGTCCACAATTAAATATGATTTTTTTGACCGAAACTAGTGTATAATATACTATGATTTTTGACCGAAACTTGCATTTCGAAAAGTTTCATAGAATATAGTTTTCAGATGATTTTTTTCCATGGACTTCCATCATAACCTTCCCTCTTAACATATATAAATGATCTGAAAAGTCTCGAATCATTTCAAATAGTCACCAATTAAATTTGATATTTTTGACCGAAACTAGTGTATAATATACTATGATTTTTGACCGAAACTTGCATTTCGAAAAGTTTCATAGAATCTAGTTTTTAGATGATTTTTTTGCAAGGGCTTCCATAATAACCTTCCCTCTTAACATATATAAATGATCTGTCAAGTCTCGTATCATTTCAAATAGTCCACAATTAAATTTGATTTTTTTGAATGAAACTAGTGTATAATATACTATGATTTTTGACCGAAACTTGCATTTCGAAAAGTTTCATAGAATATAGTTTTCAGATGATTTTTTTGCATGGACTTCCATCATAACCTGCCCTCTTATCATATATAAATGATCTGAAAAGTCTCGTATCATTTCAAATAGTCCCAAATTAAATTCGATATTTTTGACTGAATCTAGTGTATAATATACTATGATTTTTGACCGAAACTTGCATTTCAAAAAGTTTCATAGAATCTAGTTTTCAGTTAATTTTTTTGCATGGACTTCCATCATAACCTTCCCTCTTAACATATATAAATGATCTGAAAAGTCTCGTATCATTTCAAATAGTCCACAATTAAATTTGATTTTTTTGATCGAAACTAGTGTATAATATACTATGATTTTTGACCGAAACTTGCATTTCGAAAAGTTTCATAGAATATAGTTTTCTGATGATTTTCTTGCATGGACTTCCATCGTAACCTTCCCTCTTAACATATATAAATGATGTGAAAAGTCTCGTATCATTTCCAATAGTCACCAATTAAATTCGATATTTTTGACCGAAACTAGTGTATAATATACTATGATTTTTGACCGAAACATGCATTTCGAAAAGTTTCATAGAATCTATTTTTCAGATGATTTTTTTGCATGGGCTTCCAACATAACCTTCCCTCTTAACATGTATAAATGATCTAACAAGTCTCGTATCATTTCAAATTGTTCCCAATTAAATATGATTTTTTTGACCGAAACTAGTGTATAATATACTATGATTTTTGACCGAAACTTGCATTTCGAAAAGTTTCATAGAATCTAGTTTTCAGATATTGTTTTGCATGGACTTCCATCATTACCTTCCCTCTTAACATATATAAATGATCTGAAAAGTCTTGTATCATTTCAAATAGTCCACAATTAAATATGATTTTTTTGACCGAAACTAGTGTATAATATACTATGATTTTTGACCGAAACTTGCATTTCGAAAAGTTTCATAGAATATAGTTTTCAGATGATTTTTTTGAATGGACTTCCATCATAACCTTCCCTCTTAACATATATAAATGATCTGAAAAGTCTCGAATCATTTCAAATAGTCACCAATTAAATTTGATATTTTTGACCGAAACTAGTGTATAATATACTATGATTTTTGACCGAAACATGCATTTCGAAAAGTTTCATTGAATCTAGTTTTCAGATGATTTTTTTGCATGGGCTTCCATAATAACCTTCCCTCTTATCATATATAAATGATCTGAAAAGTCTCGTATCATTTCAAATTGTTCCCAATTAAATATGATTTTTTTGACCGAAACTAGTGTATAATATACTATGATTTTTGACCGAAACTTGCATTTCGAAAAGTTTCATAGAATCTAGTTTTCAGATATTGTTTTGCATGGACTTCCATCATTACCTTCCCTCTTAACATATATAAATGATCTGAAAAGTCTTGTATCATTTCAAATAGTCCACAATTAAATATGATTTTTTTGACCGAAACTAGTGTATAATATACTATGATTTTTGACCGAAACTTGCATTTCGAAAAGTTTCATAGAATATAGTTTTCAGATGATTTTTTTCCATGGACTTCCATCATAACCTTCCCTCTTAACATATATAAATGATCTGAAAAGTCTCGAATCATTTCAAATAGTCACCAATTAAATTTGATATTTTTGACCGAAACTAGTGTATAATATACTATGATTTTTGACCGAAACTTGCATTTCGAAAAGTTTCATAGAATCTAGTTTTTAGATGATTTTTTTGCAAGGGCTTCCATAATAACCTTCCCTCTTAACATATATAAATGATCTGTCAAGTCTCGTATCATTTCAAATAGTCCACAATTAAATTTGATTTTTTTGAATGAAACTAGTGTATAATATACTATGATTTTTGACCGAAACTTGCATTTCGAAAAGTTTCATAGAATATAGTTTTCAGATGATTTTTTTGCATGGACTTCCATCATAACCTGCCCTCTTATCATATATAAATGATCTGAAAAGTCTCGTATCATTTCAAATAGTCCCAAATTAAATTCGATATTTTTGACTGAATCTAGTGTATAATATAGTATGATTTTTGACCGAAACTTGCATTTCAAAAAGTTTCATAGAATCTAGTTTTCAGTTAATTTTTTTGCATGGACTTCCATCATAACCTTCCCTCTTAACATATATAAATGATCTGAAAAGTCTCGTATCATTTCAAATAGTCCACAATTAAATTTGATTTTTTTGATCGAAACTAGTGTATAATATACTATGATTTTTGACCGAAACTTGCATTTCGAAAAGTTTCATAGAATATAGTTTTCTGATGATTTTCTTGCATGGACTTCCAACGTAACCTTCCCTCTTAACATATATAAATGATCTGAAAAGTCTCGTATCATTTCCAATAGTCACCAATTAAATTCGATATTTTTGACCGAAACTAGTGTATAATATACTATGATTTTTGACAAAAACTTGCATTTCGAAAAGTTTCATAGAATCTATTTTTCAGATGATTTTTTTGCATGGGCTTCCAACATAACCTTCCCTCTTAACATGTATAAATGATCTAACAAGTCTCGTATCATTTCAAATAGTCCAATATTAAATTTGATTTTTTTGACTGAAACTAGTGTATAATATACTATGATTTTTACCGAAACTTGCATTTTGAAAAGTTTCATAGAATCTAGTTTTCAGATATTTTTTTGCATGGATTTCCATCATTACCTTCCCTCTTAACATATATAAATGATCTGAAAAGTCTCGAATCATTTCAAATAGTCCACAATTAAATACGATTTTTTTGACTGAAACTAGTGTATAATATACTATGATTTTTGACCGAAACTTGCATTTCGAAAAGTTTCATAGAATCTAGTTTTTAGATGATTTTTTTGCATGGGCTTCCATAATAACCTTCCCTCTTAACATATATAAATGATCTGTCAAGTCTCGTATCATTTCAAATAGTCTATAATTAAATTTGATTTTTTTGAATGAAACTAGTGTATAATATACTATGATTTTTGACCGAAACTTGCATTTCGAAAAGTTTCATAGAATATAGTTTTCAGATGATTTTTTTGCATGGACTTCTATCATAACCTGCCCTCTTAACATATATAAATGATCTGAAAAGTCTCGTATCATTTCAAATAGTCCCAAACTAAATTCGATATTTTTGACCGAATCTAGTGTATAATATACTATGATTTTTGACCGAAACTTGCATTTCAAAAAGTTTCATAGAATCTAGTTTTCAGTTAATTTTTTTGCATGGAATTCCATCATAACCTTCCCTCTTAACATATATAAATGATCTGAAAAGTCTCGTATCATTTCAAATAGTCCATAATTAAATTTGATTTTTTTGATCGAAACTAGTGTATAATATACTATGATTTTTGACCGAAACTTGCATTTCGAAAAGTTTCATAGAATATAGTTTTCTGATGATTTTCTTGCATGGACTTCCATCGTAACCTTCCCTCTTAACATATATAAATGATCTGAAAAGTATCGTATCATTTCAAATAGTCACCAATTAAATTTGATATTTTTGACCGAAACTAGTGTATAATATAGTATGATTTTTGACCGAAACTTGCATTTCGAAAAGTTTCATTGAATCTAGTTTTCAGATGATTTTTTTGCATGGGCTTCCATAATAACCTTCCCTCTTAACATATATAAATGATCTGAAAAGTCTCGTATCATTTCAAATTGTTCCCAATTAAATATGATTTTTTTGACCGAAACTAGTGTATAATATACTATGATTTTTGACCGAAACTTGCATTTCAAAAAGTTTCATAGAATCTAGTTTTCAGTTAATTTTTTTGCATGGACTTCCATCATAACCTTCCCTCTTAACATATATAAATGATCTGAAAAGTTTCGTATCATTTCAAATAGTCCACAATTAAATTTGATTTTTTTGATCGAAACTAGTGTATAATATACTATGATTTTTGACCGAAACTTGCATTTCGAAAAGTTTCATAGAATATAGTTTTCTGATGATTTTCTTGCATGGACTTCCAACGTAACCTTCCCTCTTAACATATATAAATGATCTGAAAAGTCTCGTATCATTTCCAATAGTCACCAATTAAATTCGATATTTTTGACCGAAACTAGTGTATAATATACTATGATTTTTGACAAAAACTTGCATTTCGAAAAGTTTCATAGAATCTATTTTTCAGATGATTTTTTTGCATGGGCTTCCAACATAACCTTCCCTCTTAACATGTATAAATGATCTAACAAGTCTCGTATCATTTCAAATAGTCCAATATTAAATTTGATTTTTTTGACTGAAACTAGTGTATAATATACTATGATTTTTACCGAAACTTGCATTTTGAAAAGTTTCATAGAATCTAGTTTTCAGATATTTTTTTGCATGGATTTCCATCATTACCTTCCCTCTTAACATATATAAATGATCTGAAAAGTCTCGAATCATTTCAAATAGTCCACAATTAAATACGATTTTTTTGACTGAAACTAGTGTATAATATACTATGATTTTTGACCGAAACTTGCATTTCGAAAAGTTTCATAGAATCTAGTTTTTAGATGATTTTTTTGCATGGGCTTCCATAATAACCTTCCCTCTTAACATATATAAATGATCTGTCAAGTCTCGTATCATTTCAAATAGTCTATAATTAAATTTGATTTTTTTGAATGAAACTAGTGTATAATATACTATGATTTTTGACCGAAACTTGCATTTCGAAAAGTTTCATAGAATATAGTTTTCAGATGATTTTTTTGCATGGACTTCTATCATAACCTGCCCTCTTAACATATATAAATGATCTGAAAAGTCTCGTATCATTTCAAATAGTCCCAAACTAAATTCGATATTTTTGACCGAATCTAGTGTATAATATACTATGATTTTTGACCGAAACTTGCATTTCAAAAAGTTTCATAGAATCTAGTTTTCAGTTAATTTTTTTGCATGGAATTCCATCATAACCTTCCCTCTTAACATATATAAATGATCTGAAAAGTCTCGTATCATTTCAAATAGTCCATAATTAAATTTGATTTTTTGGATCGAAACTAGTGTATAATATACTATGATTTTTGACCGAAACTTGCATTTCGAAAAGTTTCATAGAATATAGTTTTCTGATGATTTTCTTGCATGGACTTCCATCGTAACCTTCCCTCTTAACATATATAAATGATCTGAAAAGTATCGTATCTTTTCAAATAGTCACCAATTAAATTTGATATTTTTGACCGAAACTAGTGTATAATATAGTATGATTTTTGACCGAAACTTGCATTTCGAAAAGTTTCATTGAATCTAGTTTTCAGATGATTTTTTTGCATGGGCTTCCATAATAACCTTCCCTCTTAACATATATAAATGATCTGAAAAGTCTCGTATCATTTCAAATTGTTCCCAATTAAATATGATTTTTTTGACCGAAACTAGTGTATAATATACTATGATTTTTGACCGAAACTTGCATTTCGAAAAGTTTCATAGAATCTAGTTTTCAGATATTTTTTTGCATGGACTTCCATCATTACCTTCCCTCTTAACATATATAAATGATCTGAAAAGTCTCGTATCATTTCAAATAGTCCACAATTAAATATGATTTTTTTGACCGAAACTAGTGTATAATATACTATGATTTTTTTACCGAAACTTGCATTTCGAAAAGTTTCATAGAATATAGTTTTCAGATGATTTTTTTGCATGGACTTCCATCATAACCTTCCCTCTTAACATATATAAATGATCTGAAAAGTCTCGAATCATTTCAAATAGTCACCAATTAAATTCGATATTTTTGACCGAAACTAGTGTATAATATACTATGATTTTTAACCGAAACTTGCATTTCGAACAGTTTCATAGAATCTAGTTTTTAGATGATTTTTTTGCATGGGCTTCCATAATAACCTTCCCTCTTAACATATATAAATGATCTGTCAAGTCTCGTATCATTTCAAATAGTCTACAATTAAATTTGATTTTTTTGAATGAAACTAGTGTATAATATACTATGATTTTTGACAGAAACTTGCATTTCGAAAAGTTTCATAGAATATAGTTTTCAGATGATTTTTTTGCATGGACTTCTATCATAACCTGCCCTCTTAACATATATAAATGATCTGAAAAGTCTTGTATCATTTCAAATAGTCCCAAATTAAATTCGATATTTTTGACCGAATCTAGTGTATAATATACTATGATTTTTGACCGAAACTTGCATTTCAAAAAGTTTCATAGAATCTAGTTTTCAGTTAATTTTTTTGCATGGACTTCCATCATAACCTTCCCTCTTAACATATATAAATGATCTGAAAAGTCTCGTATCATTTCAAATAGTCCACAATTAAATTTGATTTTTTTGATCGAAACTAGTGTATAATATACTATGATTTTTGACCGAAACTTGCATTTCGAAAAGTTTCATAGAATATAGTTTTCTGATGATTTTCTTGCATGGACTTCCATCGTAACCTTCCCTCTTAACATATATAAATGATCTGAAAAGTCTCGTATCATTTCAAATAGTCACCAATTAAATTTGATATTTTTGACCGAAACTAGTGTATAATATACTATGATTTTTGACCGAAACTTGCATTTCGAAAAGTTTCATAGTAGTTTTCAGATGATTTTTTTGAATGGGCTTCCATCATAACCTTCCCTCTTAACATGTATAAATGATCTAACAAGTCTCGTATCATTTCAAATAGTCGAATATTAAATTTGATTTTTTTGACTGAAACTAGTGTATAATATACTATGATTTTTACCGAAACTTGCATTTTGAAAAGTTTCATAGAATCTAGTTTTCAGATATTTTTTTGCATGGATTTCCATCATTACCTTCCCTCTTAACATATATAAATGATCTGAAAAGTCTCGAATCATTTCAAATAGTCCACAATTAAATACGATTTTTTTGACCGAAACTAGTGTATAATATACTATGATTTTTGACCGAAACTTGCATTTCGAAAAGTTTCATAGAATATAGTTTTCAGATGATTTTTTTGCATGGACTTCCATCATAACCTTCCCTCTTAACATATATTAATGATCTGAAAAGTCTCGAATCATTTCAAATAGTCACCAATTAAATTCGATATTTTTGACCGAATCTAGTGTATAATATACTATGATTTTTGACCGAAACTTGCATTTCGAAAAGTTTCATAGAATCTAGTTTTTAGATGATTTTTTTGCATGGGCTTCAATAATAACCTTCCCTCTTAACATATATAAATGATCTGTCAAGTCTCGTCTCATTTCAAATAGTCCACAATTAAATTTGATATTTTTGAATGAAACTAGTGTATAATATACTATGATTTTTGACCGAAACTTGCATTTCGAAAAGTTTCATAGAATATAGTTTTCAGATGATTTTTTTGCATGGACTTCCATCATAACCTGCCCTTTTAACATATATAAATGATCTGAAAAGTCTCGTATCATTTCAAATAGTCCCAAATTAAATTCGATATTTTTGACCGAATCTAGTGTATAATATACTATGATTTTTGACCGAAACTTGCATTTCAAAAAGTTTCATAGAATCTAGTTTTCAGTTAATTTTTTTTGCATGGACTTCCATCATAACCTTCCCTCTTAACATATATAAATGATCTGAAAAGTCTCGTATCATTTCAAATAGTCCACAATTAAATATGATTTTTTTGACCGAAACTAGTGTATAATATACTATGATTTTTGACCGAAACTTGCATTTCGAAAAGTTTCATAGAATCTAGTTTTCAGATATTTTTTTGCATGGACTTCCATCATTACCTTCCCTCTTAACATATATAAATGATCTGAAAAGTCTTGTATCATTTCAAATAGTCCACAATTAAATATGATTTTTTTGACCGAAACTAGTGTATAATATACTATGATTTTTGACCGAAACTTGCATTTCGAAAAGTTTCATAGAATATAGTTTTCAGATGATTTTTTTGCATGGACTTCCATCATAACCTTCCCTCTTAACATATATAAATGATCTGAAAAGTCTCGATTCATTTCAAATAGTCACCAATTAAATTCGATATTTTTGACCGAAACTAGTGTATAATATACTATGATTTTTGACTGAAACTTGCATTTCGAAAAGTTTCATAGAATCTAGGATTTAGATGATTTTTTTGCAAGGGCTTCCATAATAACCTTCCCTCTTAAGATATATAAATGATCTGTCAAGTCTCGTATCATTTCATATAGTCCACAATTAAATTTGATTTTTTTGAATGAAACTAGTGTATAATATACTATGATTTTTGACCGAAACTTGCATTTCGAAAAGTTTCATAGAATATAGTTTTCAGATGATTTTTTTGCATGGACTTCCATCATAACCTGCCCTCTTATCATATATAAATGATCTGAAAAGTCTCGTATCATTTCAAATAGTCCCAAATTAAATTCGATATTTTTGACTGAATCTAGTGTATAATATACTATGATTTTTGACCGAAACTTGCATTTCAAAAAGTTTCATAGAATCTAGTTTTCAGTTACTTTTTTTGCATGGACTTCCATCATAACCTTCCCTCTTAACATATATAAATGATCTGAAAAGTCTCGTATAATTTCAAATAGTCACCAATTAAATTTGATTTTTTTGATCGAAACTAGTGTATAATATACTATGATTTTTGACCGAAACTTGCATTTCGAAAAGTTTCATAGAATATAGTTTTCTGATGATTTTCTTGCATGGACTTCCATCGTAACCTTCCCTCTTAACATATATAAATGATCTGAAAAGTCTCGTATCATTTCCAATAGTCACCAATTAAATTCGATATTTTTGACCGAAACTAGTGTATAATATACTATGATTTTTGACAAAAACTTGCATTTCGAAAAGTTTCATAGAATCTATTTTTCAGATGATTTTTTTGCATGGGCTTCCATCATAACCTTCCCTCTTAACATGTATAAATGATCTAACAAGTCTCGTATCATTTCAAATAGTCCAATATTAAATTTGATTTTTTTGACTGAAACTAGTGTATAATATACTATGAGTTTTACCGAAACTTGCATTTTGAAAAGTTTCAACGAATCTAGTTTTCAGATATTTTTTTGCATGGATTTCCATCATTACCTTCCCTCTTAACATATATAAATGATCTGAAAAGTCTCGAATCATTTCAAATAGTCCACAATTAAATACGATATTTTAGACCGAAACTAGTGTATAATATACTATGATTTTTGACCGAAACTTGCATTTCGAAAAGTTTCATAGAATCTAGTTTTTAGATGATTTTTTTGCAAGGGCTTCCATAATAACCTTCCCTCTTAACATATATAAATGATCTGTCAAGTCTCGTATCATTTCAAATAGTCCACAATTAAATTTGATTTTTTTGAATGAAACTAGTGTATAATATACTATGATTTTTGACCGAAACTTGCATTTCGAAAAGTTTAATAGAATATAGTTTTCAGATGATTTTTTTGCATGGACTTCCATCATAACCTGCCCTCTTATCATATATAAATGATCTGAAAAGTCTCGTATCATTTCAAATAGTCCCAAATTAAATTCGATATTTTTGACCGAATCTAGTGTATAATATACTATGATTTTTGACCGAAACTTGCATTTCAAAAAGTTTCATAGAATCTAGTTTTCAGTTAATTTTTTTGCATGGACTTCCATCATAACCTTCCCTCTTAACATATATAAATGATCTGAAAAGTCTCGTATCATTTCAAATAGTCCACAATTAAATTTGATTTTTTTGATCGAAACTAGTGTATAATATACTATGATTTTTGACCGAAACTTGCATTTCGAAAAGTTTCATAGAATATAGTTTTCTGATGATTTTCTTGCATGGACTTCCATCGTAACCTTCCCTCTTAACATATATAAATGATCTGAAAAGTCTCGTATCATTTCAAATAGTCACCAATTAAATTTGATATTTTTGACCGAAACTAGTGTATAATATACTATGATTTTTGACCGAAACTTGCATTTCGAAAAGTTTCATAGTAGTTTTCAGATGATTTTTTTGAATGGGCTTCCATCATAACCTTCCCTCTTAACATGTATAAATGATCTAACAAGTCTCGTATCATTTCAAATAGTTGAATATTAAATTTGATTTTTTTGACTGAAACTAGTGTATAATATACTATGATTTTTACCGAAACTTGCATTTTGAAAAGTTTCATAGAATCTAGTTTTCAGATATTTTTTTGCATGGATTTCCATCATTACCTTCCCTCTTAACATATATAAATGATCTGAAAAGTCTCGAATCATTTCAAATAGTCCACAATTAAATACGATTTTTTTGACCGAAACTAGTGTATAATATACTATGATTTTTGACCGAAACTTGCATTTCGAAAAGTTTCATAGAATATAGTTTTCAGATGATTTTTTTGCATGGACTTCCATCATAACCTTCCCTCTTAACATATATTAATGATCTGAAAAGTCTCGAATCATTTCAAATAGTCACCAATTAAATTCGATATTTTTGACCGAATCTAGTGTATAATATACTATGATTTTTGACCGAAACTTGCATTTCGAAAAGTTTCATAGAATCTAGTTTTTAGATGATTTTTTTGCATGGGCTTCAATAATAACCTTCCCTCTTAACATATATAAATGATCTGTCAAGTCTCGTCTCATTTCAAATAGTCCACAATTAAATTTGATATTTTTGAATGAAACTAGTGTATAATATACTATGATTTTTGACCGAAACTTGCATTTCGAAAAGTTTCATAGAATATAGTTTTCAGATGATTTTTTTGCATGGACTTCCATTATAACCTGCCCTTTTAACATATATAAATGATCTGAAAAGTCTCGTATCATTTCAAATAGTCCCAAATTAAATTCGATATTTTTGACCGAATCTAGTGTATAATATACTATGATTTTTGACCGAAACTTGCATTTCAAAAAGTTTCATAGAATCTAGTTTTCAGTTAATTTTTTTGCATGGACTTCCATCATAACCTTCCCTCTTAACATATATAAATGATCTGAAAAGTCTCGTATCATTTCAAATAGTCCACAATTAAATTTGATTTTTTTGATCGAAACTAGTGTATAATATACTATGATTTTTGACCGAAACTTGTATTTCGAAAAGTTTCATAGAATCTAGTTTTCAGATATTTTTTTGCATGGACTTCCATCATTACCTTCCCTCTTAACATATATAAATGATCTGAAAAGTCTTGTATCATTTCAAATAGTCCACAATTAAATATGATTTTTTTGACCGAAACTAGTGTATAATATACTATGATTTTTGACCGAAACTTGCATTTCGAAAAGTTTCATAGAATATAGTTTTCAGATGATTTTTTTGCATGGACTTCCATCATAACCTTCCCTCTTAACATATATAAATGATCTGAAAAGTCTCGAATCATTTCAAATAGTCACCAATTAAATTCGATATTTTTGACCGAAACTAGTGTATAATATACTATGATTGTTGACTGAAACTTGCATTTCGAAAAGTTTCATAGAATCTATTTTTCAGATGATTTTTTTGCATGGGCTTCCATCATAACCTTCCCTCTTAACATGTATAAATGATCTGTCAAGTCTCGTCTCATTTCAAATAGTCCACAATTAAATTTGATTTTTTTGAATGAAACTAGTGTATAATATACTATGATTTTTGACCGAAACTTGCATTTCGAAAAGTTTCATAGAATATAGTTTTCAGATGATTTTTTTGCATGGACTTCCATCATAACCTGCCCTCTTATCATATATAAATGATCTGAAAAGTCTCGTATCATTTCAAATAGTCCCAAATTAAATTCGATATTTTTGACTGAATCTAGTGTATAATATACTATGATTTTTGACCGAAACTTGCATTTCAAAAAGTTTCATAGAATCTAGTTTTCAGTTACTTTTTTTGCATGGACTTCCATCATAACCTTCCCTCTTAACATATATAAATGATCTGAAAAGTCTCGTATAATTTCAAATAGTCACCAATTAAATTTGATTTTTTTGATCGAAACTAGTGTATAATATACTATGATTTTTGACCGAAACTTGCATTTCGAAAAGTTTCATAGAATATAGTTTTCTGATGATTTTCTTGCATGGACTTCCATCGTAACCTTCCCTCTTAACATATATAAATGATCTGAAAAGTCTCGTATCATTTCCAATAGTCACCAATTAAATTCGATATTTTTGACCGAAACTAGTGTATAATATACTATGATTTTTGACAAAAACTTGCATTTCGAAAAGTTTCATAGAATCTATTTTTCAGATGATTTTTTTGCATGGGCTTCCATCATAACCTTCCCTCTTAACATATATAAATGATCTGTCAAGTCTCGTCTCATTTCAAATAGTCCACAATTAAATTTGATATTTTTGAATGAAACTAGTGTATAATATACTATGATTTTTGACCGAAACTTGCATTTCGAAAAGTTTCATAGAATATAGTTTTCAGATGATTTTTTTGCATGGACTTCCATCATAACCTGCCCTCTTAACATATATAAATGATCTGAAAAGTCTCGTATCATTTCAAATAGTCCCAAATTAAATTCGATATTTTTGACCGAATCTAGTGTATAATATACTATGATTTTTGACCGAAACTTGCATTTCAAAAAGTTTCATAGAATCTAATTTTCAGTTAATTTTTATGCATGGACTTCCATCATAACCTTCCCTCTTAACATATATAAATGATCTGAAAAGTCTCGTATCATTTCAAATAGTCCACAATTAAATTTGATTTTTTTGATCGAAACTAGTGTATAATATACTATGATTTTTGACCGAAACTTGCATTTCGAAAAGTTTCATAGAATATAGTTTTCTGATGATTTTTTTGCATGGACTTCCATCGTAACCTTCCCTCTTAACATATATAAATGATCTGAAAAGTCTCGTATCATTTCAAATAGTCACCAATTAAATTTGATATTTTTGACCGAAACTAGTGTATAATATACTATGATTTTTGACCGAAACTTGCATTTCGAAAAGTTTCATAGAATCTAGTTTTCAGATGATATTTTGCATGGGCTTCCATAATAACCTTCCCTCTTAACATATATAAATGATCTGAAAAGTCTCGTATCATTTCAAATAGTCCACAATTAAATATGATTTTTTTGACCGAAACTAGTGTATAATATACTATGATTTTTGACCGAAACTTGCATTTCGAAAAGTTTCATAGAATCTAGTTTTCAGATATTTTTTTGCATGGACTTCCATCATTACCTTCCCTCTTAACATATATAAATGATCTGAAAAGTCTTGTATCATTTCAAATAGTCCACAATTAAATATGATTTTTTTGACCGAAACTAGTGTATAATATACTATGATTTTTGACCGAAACTTGCATTTCGAAAAGTTTCATAGAATATAGTTTTCAGATGATTTTTTTGCATGGACTTCCATCATAACCTTCCCTCTTAACATATATAAATGATCTGAAGAGTCTCGAATCATATCAAATAGTCACCAATTAAATTCGATATTTTTGACCGAAACTAGTTTATAATATACTATGATTTTTGACCGAAACTTGCATTTCGAAAAGTTTCATAGAATCTAGTTTTTAGATGATTTTTTTGCAAGGGCTTCCATAATAACCTTCCCTCTTAACATATATAAATGATCTGTCAAGTCTCGTATCATTTCAAATAGTCCACAATTAAATTTGATTTTTTTGAATGAAACTAGTGTATAATATACTATGATTTTTGACCGAAACTTGCATTTCGAAAAGTTTCATAGAATATAGTTTTCAGATGATTTTTTTGCATGGACTTCCATCATAACCTGCCCTCTTAACATATATAAATGATCTGAAAAGTCTCGTATCATTTCAAATAGTCCCAAATTAAATTCGATATTTTTGACCGAATCTAGTGTATAATATACTATGATTTTTGATCGAAACTTGCATTTCAAAAAGTTTCATATAATCTAGTTTTCAGTTAATTTTTTTGCATGGACTTCCATCATAACCTTCCCTCATAACATATATAAATGATCTGAAAAGTCTCGTATCATTTCAAATAGTCCACAATTAAATTTGATTTTTTTGATCGAAACTAGTGTATAATATACTATGATTTTTGACCGAAACATGCATTTCGAAAAGTTTCAAAGAATATAGTTTTCTGATGATTTTCTTGCATGGACTTCCATCGTAACCTTCCCTCTTAACATATATAAATGATCTGAAAAGTCTCGTATCATTTCAAATAGTCACCAATTAAATTCGATATTTTTGACCGAAACTAGTGTATAATATACTATGATTTTTGACAAAAACTTGCATTTCGAAAAGTTTCATAGAATCTATTTTTCAGATGATTTTTTTGCATGGGCTTCCATCATAACCTTCCCTCTTAACATGTATAAATGATCTAACAAGTCTCGTATCATTTCAAATAGTCCAATATTAAATTTGATTTTTTTGACTGAAACTAGTGTATAATATACTATGATTTATACCGAAACTTGCATTTCGAAAAGTTTCATAGAATCTAGTTTTCAGATATTTTTTTGCATGGACTTCCATCATTACCTTCCCTCTTAACATATATAAATGATCTGAAAAGTCTCGAATCATTTCAAATAGTCCACAATTAAATATGATTTTTTTGACCGAAACTAGTGTATAATATACTATGATTTTTGACCGAAACTTGCATTTCGAAAAGTTTCATAGAATATAGTTTTCAGATGATTTTTTTGCATGGACTTCCATCATAACCTTCCCTCTTAACATATATTAATGATCTGAAAAGTCTCGAATCATTTCAAATAGTCACCAATTAAATTCGATATTTTTGACCGAAACTAGTGTATAATATACTATGATTTTTGACCGAAACTTGCATTTCGAAAAGTTTCATAAAATCTAGTTTTTAGATGATTTTTTTGCATGGGCTTCCATAATAACCTTCCCTCTTAACATATATAAATGATCTGTCAAGTCTCGTATAATTTCAAATAGTCCACAATTAAATTTGATTTTTTTGAATGAAACTAGTGTATAATATACTATGATTTTTGACCGAAACTTGCATCTCGAAAAGTTTCATAGAATATAGTTTTCAGATGATTTTTTTGCATGGACTTCCATCATAACCTGCCCTCTTAACATATATAAATGATCTGAAAAGTCTCGTATCATTTCAAATAGTCCCAAATTAAATTCGAAATTTTTGACCGAATCTAGTGTATAATATACTATGATTTTTGATCGAAACTTGCATTTCAAAAAGTTTCATATAATCTAGTTTTCAGTTAATTTTTTTGCATGGACTTCCATCATAACCTTCCCTCATAACATATATAAATGATCTGAAAAGTCTCGTATCATTTCAAATAGTCCACAATTAAATTTGATTTTTTTGATCGAAACTAGTGTATAATATACTATGATTTTTGACCGAAACATGCATTTCGAAAAGTTTCAAAGAATATAGTTTTCTGATGATTTTCTTGCATGGACTTCCATCGTAACCTTCCCTCTTAACATATATAAATGATCTGAAAAGTCTCGTATCATTTCAAATAGTCACCAATTAAATTCGATATTTTTGACCGAAACTAGTGTATAATATACTATGATTTTTGACAAAAACTTGCATTTCGAAAAGTTTCATAGAATCTATTTTTCAGATGATTTTTTTGCATGGGCTTCCATCATAACCTTCCCTCTTAACATGTATAAATGATCTAACAAGTCTCGTATCATTTCAAATAGTCCAATATTAAATTTGATTTTTTTGACTGAAACTAGTGTATAATATACTATGATTTATACCGAAACTTGCATTTCGAAAAGTTTCATAGAATCTAGTTTTCAAATATTTTTTTGCATGGACTTCCATCATTACCTTCCCTCTTAACATATATAAATGATCTGAAAAGTCTTGTATCATTTCAAATAGTCCACAATTAAATATGATTTTTTTGACCGAAACTAGTGTATAATATACTATGATTTTTGACCGAAACTTGCATTTCGAAAAGTTTCATAGAATATAGTTTTCAGATGATTTTTTTGCATGGACTTCCATCATAACCTTCCCTCTTAACATATATAAATGATCTGAAGAGTCTCGAATCATATCAAATAGTCACCAATTAAATTCGATATTTTTGACCGAAACTAGTTTATAATATACTATGATTTTTGACCGAAACTTGCATTTCGAAAAGTTTCATAGAATCTAGTTTTTAGATGATTTTTTTGCAAGGGCTTCCATAATAACCTTCCCTCTTAACATATATAAATGATCTGTCAAGTCTCGTATCATTTCAAATAGTCCACAATTAAATTTGATTTTTTTGAATGAAACTAGTGTATAATATACTATGATTTTTGACCGAAACTTGCATTTCGAAAAGTTTCATAGAATATAGTTTTCAGATGATTTTTTTGCATGGACTTCCATCATAACCTGCCCTCTTAACATATATAAATGATCTGAAAAGTCTCGTATCATTTCAAATAGTCCCAAATTAAATTCGATATTTTTGACCGAATCTAGTGTATAATATACTATGATTTTTGATCGAAACTTGCATTTCAAAAAGTTTCATATAATCTAGTTTTCAGTTAATTTTTTTGCATGGACTTCCATCATAACCTTCCCTCATAACATATATAAATGATCTGAAAAGTCTCGTATCATTTCAAATAGTCCACAATTAAATTTGATTTTTTTGATCGAAACTAGTGTATAATATACTATGATTTTTGACCGAAACATGCATTTCGAAAAGTTTCAAAGAATATAGTTTTCTGATGATTTTCTTGCATGGACTTCCATCGTAACCTTCCCTCTTAACATATATAAATGATCTGAAAAGTCTCGTATCATTTCAAATAGTCACCAATTAAATTCGATATTTTTGACCGAAACTAGTGTATAATATACTATGATTTTTGACAAAAACTTGCATTTCGAAAAGTTTCATAGAATCTATTTTTCAGATGATTTTTTTGCATGGGCTTCCATCATAACCTTCCCTCTTAACATGTATCAATGATCTAACAAGTCTCGTATCATTTCAAATAGTCCAATATTAAATTTGATTTTTTTGACTGAAACTAGTGTATAATATACTATGATTTATACCGAAACTTGCATTTCGAAAAGTTTCATAGAATCTAGTTTTCAGATATTTTTTTGCATGGACTTCCATCATTACCTTCCCTCTTAACATATATAAATGATCTGAAAAGTCTTGTATCATTTCAAATAGTCCACAATTAAATATGATTTTTTTGACCGAAACTAGTGTATAATATACTATGATTTTTGACCGAAACTTGCATTTCGAAAAGTTTCATAGAATATAGTTTTCAGATGATTTTTTTGCATGGACTTCCATCATAACCTTCCCTCTTAACATATATAAATGATCTGAAGAGTCTCGAATCATATCAAATAGTCACCAATTAAATTCGATATTTTTGACCGAAACTAGTTTATAATATACTATGATTTTTGACCGAAACTTGCATTTCGAAAAGTTTCATAGAATCTAGTTTTTAGATGATTTTTTTGCAAGGGCTTCCATAATAACCTTCCCTCTTAACATATATAAATGATCTGTCAAGTCTCGTATCATTTCAAATAGTCCACAATTAAATTTGATTTTTTTGAATGAAACTAGTGTATAATATACTATGATTTTTGACCGAAACTTGCATTTCGAAAAGTTTCATAGAATATAGTTTTCAGATGATTTTTTTGCATGGACTTCCATCATAACCTGCCCTCTTAACATATAT
Organism: Lathyrus aphaca; assembly: GCA_963966055.1. Classification (NCBI taxonomy): domain Eukaryota; kingdom Viridiplantae; phylum Streptophyta; class Magnoliopsida; order Fabales; family Fabaceae; genus Lathyrus; species Lathyrus aphaca. The sequence goes on along the minus strand of OZ014520.1, from coordinate 640,123,862 downwards.
AAATGATCTGAAAAGTCTCGTATCATTTCAAATAGTCCCAAATTAAATTCGATATTTTTGACCGAATCTAGTGTATAATATACTATGATTTTTGATCGAAACTTGCATTTCAAAAAGTTTCATATAATCTAGTTTTCAGTTAATTTTTTTGCATGGACTTCCATCATAACCTTCCCTCATAACATATATAAATGATCTGAAAAGTCTCGTATCATTTCAAATAGTCCACAATTAAATTTGATTTTTTTGATCGAAACTAGTGTATAATATACTATGATTTTTGACCGAAACATGCATTTCGAAAAGTTTCAAAGAATATAGTTTTCTGATGATTTTCTTGCATGGACTTCCATCGTAACCTTCCCTCTTAACATATATAAATGATCTGAAAAGTCTCGTATCATTTCAAATAGTCACCAATTAAATTCGATATTTTTGACCGAAACTAGTGTATAATATACTATGATTTTTGACAAAAACTTGCATTTCGAAAAGTTTCATAGAATCTATTTTTCAGATGATTTTTTTGCATGGGCTTCCATCATAACCTTCCCTCTTAACATGTATAAATGATCTAACAAGTCTCGTATCATTTCAAATAGTCCACAATTAAATATGATTTTTTTGACCGAAACTAGTGTATAATATACTATGATTTTTGACTGAAACTTGCATTTCGAAAAGTTTCATAGAATCTAGTTTTCAGATATTTTTTTGCATGGACTTCCATCATTACCTTCCCTCTTAACATATATAAATGATCTGAAAAGTCTTGTATCATTTCAAATAGTCCACAATTAAATATGATTTTTTTGACCGAAACTAGTGTATAATATACTATGATTTTTGACCGAAACTTGCATTTCGAAAAGTTTCATAGAATATAGTTTTCAGATGATTTTTTTGCATGGACTTCCATCATAACCTTCCCTCTTAACATATATAAATGATCTGAAGAGTCTCGAATCATATCAAATAGTCACCAATTAAATTCGATATTTTTGACCGAAACTAGTTTATAATATACTATGATTTTTGGCCGAAACTTGCATTTCGAAAAGTTTCATAGAATCTAGTTTTTAGATGATTTTTTTGCAAGGGCTTCCATAATAACCTTCCCTCTTAACATATATAAATGATCTGTCAAGTCTCGTATCATTTCAAATAGTCCACAATTAAATTTGATTTTTTTGAATGAAACTAGTGTATAATATACTATGATTTTTGACCGAAACTTGCATTTCGAAAAGTTTCATAGAATATAGTTTTCAGATGATTTTTTTGCATGGACTTCCATCATAACCTGCCCTCTTAACATATATAAATGATCTGAAAAGTCTCGTATCATTTCAAATAGTCCCAAATTAAATTCGATATTTTTGACCGAATCTAGTGTATAATATACTATGATTTTTGATCGAAACTTGCATTTCAAAAAGTTTCATATAATCTAGTTTTCAGTTAATTTTTTTGCATGGACTTCCATCATAACCTTCCCTCATAACATATATAAATGATCTGAAAAGTCTCGTATCATTTCAAATAGTCCACAATTAAATTTGATTTTTTTGATCGAAACTAGTGTATAATATACTATGATTTTTGACCGAAACATGCATTTCGAAAAGTTTCAAAGAATATAGTTTTCTGATGATTTTCTTGCATGGACTTCCATCGTAACCTTCCCTCTTAACATATATAAATGATCTGAAAAGTCTCGTATCATTTCAAATAGTCACCAATTAAATTCGATATTTTTGACCGAAACTAGTGTATAATATACTATGATTTTTGACAAAAACTTGCATTTCGAAAAGTTTCATAGAATCTATTTTTCAGATGATTTTTTTGCATGGGCTTCCATCATAACCTTCCCTCTTAACATGTATAAATGATCTAACAAGTCTCGTATCATTTCAAATAGTCCAATATTAAATTTGATTTTTTTGACTGAAACTAGTGTATAATATACTATGATTTATACCGAAACTTGCATTTCGAAAAGTTTCATAGAATCTAGTTTTCAGATATTTTTTTGCATGGACTTCCATCATTACCTTCCCTCTTAACATATATAAATGATCTGAAAAGTCTCGAATCATTTCAAATAGTCCACAATTAAATATGATTTTTTTGACCGAAACTAGTGTATAATATACTATGATTTTTGACCGAAACTTGCATTTCGAAAAGTTTCATAGAATATAGTTTTCAGATGATTTTTTTGCATGGACTTCCATCATAACCTTCCCTCTTAACATATATTAATGATCTGAAAAGTCTCGAATCATTTCAAATAGTCACCAATTAAATTCGATATTTTTGACCGAAACTAGTGTATAATATACTATGATTTTTGACCGAAACTTGCATTTCGAAAAGTTTCATAAAATCTAGTTTTTAGATGATTTTTTTGCATGGGCTTCCATAATAACCTTCCCTCTTAACATATATAAATGATCTGTCAAGTCTCGTATAATTTCAAATAGTCCACAATTAAATTTGATTTTTTTGAATGAAACTAGTGTATAATATACTATGATTTTTGACCGAAACTTGCATTTCGAAAAGTTTCATAGAATATAGTTTTCAGATGATTTTTTGCATGGACTTCCATCATAACCTGCCCTCTTAACATATATAAATGATCTGAAAAGTCTCGTATCATTTCAAATAGTCCCAAATTAAATTCGATATTTTTGACCGAATCTAGTGTATAATATACTATGATTTTTGACCGAAACTTGCATTTCAAAAAGTTTCATAGAATCTAGTTTTCAGTTAATTTTTATGCATGGACTTCCATCATAACCTTCCCTCTTAACATATATAAATGATCTGAAAAGTCTCGTATCATTTCAAATAGTCCACAATTAAATTTGATTTTTTTGATCGAAACTAGTGTATAATATACTATGATTTTTGACCGAAACTTGCATTTCGAAAAGTTTCAACGAATATAGTTTTCTGATGATTTTCTTGCATAGACTTCCATCGTAACCTTCCCTCTTAACATATATAAATGATCTGAAAAGTCTCGTATCATTTCAAATAGTCACCAATTAAATTTGATATTTTTGACCGAAACTAGTGTAAAATATACTATGATTTTTGACCGAAACTTGCATTTCGAAAAGTTTCATAGAATCTAGTTTTCAGATGATATTTTGCATGGGCTTCCATAATAACCTTCCCTCTTAACATATATAAATGATCTGAAAAGTCTCGTATCATTTCAAATAGTCCACAATTAAATATGATTTTTTTGACCGAAACTAGTGTATAATATACTATGATTTTTGACTGAAACTTGCATTTCGAAAAGTTTCATAGAATCTAGTTTTCAGATATTTTTTTGCATGGACTTCCATCATTACCTTCCCTCTTAACATATATAAATGATCTGAAAAGTCTTGTATCATTTCAAATAGTCCACAATTAAATATGATTTTTTTGACCGAAACTAGTGTATAATATACTATGATTTTTGACCGAAACTTGCATTTCGAAAAGTTTCATAGAATATAGTTTTCAGATGATTTTTTTGCATGGACTTCGATCATAACCTTCCCTCTTAACATATATAAATGATCTGAAGAGTCTCGAATCATATCAAATAGTCACCAATTAAATTCGATATTTTTGACCGAAACTAGTTTATAATATACTATGATTTTTGACCGAAACTTGCATTTCGAAAAGTTTCATAGAATCTAGTTTTTAGATGATTTTTTTGCAAGGGCTTCCATAATAACCTTCCCTCTTAACATATATAAATGATCTGTCAAGTCTCGTATCATTTCAAATAGTCCACAATTAAATTTGATTTTTTTGAATGAAACTAGTGTATAATATACTATGATTTTTGACCGAAACTTGCATTTCGAAAAGTTTCATAGAATATAGTTTTCAGATGATTTTTTTGCATGGACTTCCATCATAACCTGCCCTCTTAACATATATAAATGATCTGAAAAGTCTCGTATCATTTCAAATAGTCCCAAATTAAATTCGATATTTTTGACCGAATCTAGTGTATAATATACTATGATTTTTGATCGAAACTTGCATTTCAAAAAGTTTCATATAATCTAGTTTTCAGTTAATTTTTTTGCATGGACTTCCATCATAACCTTCCCTCATGACATATATAAATGATCTGAAAAGTCTCGTATCATTTCAAATAGTCCACAATTAAATTTGATTTTTTTGATCGGAACTAGTGTATAATATACTATGATTTTTGACCGAAACATGCATTTCGAAAAGTTTCAAAGAATATAGTTTTCTGATGATTTTCTTGCATGGACTTCCATCGTAACCTTCCCTCTTAACATATATAAATGATCTGAAAAGTCTCGTATCATTTCAAATAGTCACCAATTAAATTCGATATTTTTGACCGAAACTAGTGTATAATATACTATGATTTTTGACAAAAACTTGCATTTCGAAAAGTTTCATAGAATCTATTTTTCAGATGATTTTTTTGCATGGGCTTCCATCATAACCTTCCCTCTTAACATGTATAAATGATCTAACAAGTCTCGTATCATTTCAAATAGTCCAATATTAAATTTGATTTTTTTGACTGAAACTAGTGTATAATATACTATGATTTATACCGAAACTTGCATTTCGAAAAGTTTCATAGAATCTAGTTTTCAGATATTTTTTTGCATGGACTTCCATCATTACCTTCCCTCTTAACATATATAAATGATCTGAAAAGTCTCGAATCATTTCAAATAGTCCACAATTAAATATGATTTTTTTGACCGAAACTAGTGTATAATATACTATGATTTTTGACCGAAACTTGCATTTCGAAAAGTTTCATAGAATATAGTTTTCAGATGATTTTTTTGCATGGACTTCCATCATAACCTTCCCTCTTAACATATATTAATGATCTGAAAAGTCTCGAATCATTTCAAATAGTCACCAATTAAATTCGATATTTTTGACCGAAACTAGTGTATAATATACTATGATTTTTGACCGAAACTTGCATTTCGAAAAGTTTCATAAAATCTAGTTTTTAGATGATTTTTTTGCATGGGCTTCCATAATAACCTTCCCTCTTAACATATATAAATGATCTGTCAAGTCTCGTATAATTTCAAATAGTCCACAATTAAATTTGATTTTTTTGAATGAAACTAGTGTATAATATACTATGATTTTTGACCGAAACTTGCATTTCGAAAAGTTTCATAGAATATAGTTTTCAGATGATTTTTTTGCATGGACTTCCATCATAACCTGCCCTCTTAACATATATAAATGATCTGAAAAGTCTCGTATCATTTCAAATAGTCCCAAATTAAATTCGATATTTTTGACCGAATCTAGTGTATAATATACTATGATTTTTGACCGAAACTTGCATTTCAAAAAGTTTCATAGAATCTAGTTTTCAGTTAATTTTTATGCATGGACTTCCATCATAACCTTCCCTCTTAACATATATAAATGATCTGAAAAGTCTCGTATCATTTCAAATAGTCCACAATTAAATTTGATTTTTTTGATCGAAACTAGTGTATAATATACTATGATTTTTGACCGAAACTTGCATTTCGAAAAGTTTCAACGAATATAGTTTTCTGATGATTTTCTTGCATGGACTTCCATCGTAACCTTCCCTCTTAACATATATAAATGATCTGAAAAGTCTCGTATCATTTCAAATAGTCACCAATTAAATTTGATATTTTTGACCGAAACTAGTGTATAATATACTATGATTTTTGACCGAAACTTGCATTTCGAAAAGTTTCATAGAATCTAGTTTTCAGATGATATTTTGCATGGGCTTCCATAATAACCTTCCCTCTTAACATATATAAATGATCTGAAAAGTCTCGTATCATTTCAAATAGTCCACAATTAAATATGATTTTTTTGACCGAAACTAGTGTATAATATACTATGATTTTTGACTGAAACTTGCATTTCGAAAAGTTTCATAGAATCTAGTTTTCAGATATTTTTTTGCATGGACTTCCATCATTACCTTCCCTCTTAACATATATAAATGATCTGAAAAGTCTTGTATCATTTCAAATAGTCCACAATTAAATATGATTTTTTTTACCGAAACTAGTGTATAATATACTATGATTTTTGACCGAAACTTGCATTTCGAAAAGTTTCATAGAATATAGTTTTCAGATGATTTTTTTGCATGGACTTCCATCATAACCTTCCCTCTTAACATATATAAATGATCTGAAGAGTCTCGAATCATATCAAATAGTCACCAATTAAATTCGATATTTTTGACCGAAACTAGTTTATAATATACTATGATTTTTGACCGAAACTTGCATTTCGAAAAGTTTCATAGAATCTAGTTTTTAGATGATTTTTTTGCAAGGGCTTCCATAATAACCTTCCCTCTTAACATATATAAATGATCTGTCAAGTCTCGTATCATTTCAAATAGTCCACAATTAAATTTGATTTTTTTGAATGAAACTAGTGTATAATATACTATGATTTTTGACCGAAACTTGCATTTCGAAAAGTTTCATAGAATATAGTTTTCAGATGATTTTTTTGCATGGACTTCCATCATAACCTGCCCTCTTAACATATATAAATGATCTGAAAAGTCTCGTATCATTTCAAATAGTCCCAAATTAAATTCGATATTTTTGACCGAATCTAGTGTATAATATACTATGATTTTTGATCGAAACTTGCATTTCAAAAAGTTTCATATAATCTAGTTTTCAGTTAATTTTTTTGCATGGACTTCCATCATAACCTTCCCTCATAACATATATAAATGATCTGAAAAGTCTCGTATCATTTCAAATAGTCCACAATTAAATTTGATTTTTTTGATCGAAACTAGTGTATAATATACTATGATTTTTGACCGAAACATGCATTTCGAAAAGTTTCAAAGAATATAGTTTTCTGATGATTTTCTTGCATGGACTTCCATCGTAACCTTCCCTCTTAACATATATAAATGATCTGAAAAGTCTCGTATCATTTCAAATAGTCACCAATTAAATTCGATATTTTTGACCGAAACTAGTGTATAATATACTATGATTTTTGACAAAAACTTGCATTTCGAAAAGTTTCATAGAATCTATTTTTCAGATGATTTTTTTGCATGGGCTTCCATCATAACCTTCCCTCTTAACATGTATAAATGATCTAACAAGTCTCGTATCATTTCAAATAGTCCAATATTAAATTTGATTTTTTTGACTGAAACTAGTGTATAATATACTATGATTTATACCGAAACTTGCATTTCGAAAAGTTTCATAGAATCTAGTTTTCAGATATTTTTTTGCATGGACTTCCATCATTACCTTCCCTCTTAACATATATAAATGATCTGAAAAGTCTCGAATCATTTCAAATAGTCCACAATTAAATATGATTTTTTTGACCGAAACTAGTGTATAATATACTATGATTTTTGACCGAAACTTGCATTTCGAAAAGTTTCATAGAATATAGTTTTCAGATGATTTTTTTGCATGGACTTCCATCATAACCTTCCCTCTTAACATATATTAATGATCTGAAAAGTCTCGAATCATTTCAAATAGTCACCAATTAAATTCGATATTTTTGACCGAAACTAGTGTATAATATACTATGATTTTTGACCGAAACTTGCATTTCGAAAAGTTTCATAAAATCTAGTTTTTAGATGATTTTTTTGCATGGGCTTCCATAATAACCTTCCCTCTTAATATATATAAATTATCTGTCAAGTCTCGTATAATTTCAAATAGTCCACAATTAAATTTGATTTTTTTGAATGAAACTAGTGTATAATATACTATGATTTTTGACCGAAACTTGCATTTCGAAAAGTTTCATAGAATATAGTTTTCAGATGATTTTTTTGCATGGACTTCCATCATAACCTGCCCTCTTAACATATATAAATGATCTGAAAAATCTCGTATCATTTCAAATAGTCCCAAATTAAATTCGATATTTTTGACCGAATCTAGTGTATAATATACTATGATTTTTGACCGAAACTTGCATTTCAAAAAGTTTCATAGAATCTAGTTTTCAGTTAATTTTTATGCATGGACTTCCATCATAACCTTCCCTCTTAACATATATAAATGATCTGAAAAGTCTCGTATCATTTCAAATAGTCCACAATTAAATTTGATTTTTTTGATCGAAACTAGTGTATAATATACTATGATTTTTGACCGAAACTTGCATTTCGAAAAGTTTCAACGAATATAGTTTTCTGATGATTTTCTTGCATGGACTTCCATCGTAACCTTCCCTCTTAACATATATAAATGATCTGAAAAGTCTCGTATCATTTCAAATAGTCACCAATTAAATTTGATATTTTTGACCGAAACTAGTGTATAATATACTATGATTTTTGACCGAAACTTGCATTTCGAAAAGTTTCATAGAATCTAGTTTTCAGATGATATTTTGCATGGGCTTCCATAATAACCTTCCCTCTTAACATATATAAATGATCTGAAAAGTCTCGTATCATTTCAAATAGTCCACAATTAAATATGATTTTTTTGACCGAAACTAGTGTATAATATACTATGATTTTTGACTGAAACTTGCATTTCGAAAAGTTTCATAGAATCTAGTTTTCAGATATTTTTTTGCATGGACTTCCATCATTACCTTCCCTCTTAACATATATAAATGATCTGAAAAGTCTTGTATCATTTCAAATAGTCCACAATTAAATATGATTTTTTTGACCGAAACTAGTGTATAATATACTATGATTTTTGACCGAAACTTGCATTTCGAAAAGTTTCATAGAATATAGTTTTCAGATGATTTTTTTGCATGGACTTCCATCATAACCTTCCCTCTTAACATATATAAATGATCTGAAGAGTCTCGAATCATATCAAATAGTCACCAATTAAATTCGATATTTTTGACCGAAACTAGTTTATAATATACTATGATTTTTGACCGAAACTTGCATTTCGAAAAGTTTCATAGAATCTAGTTTTTAGATGATTTTTTTGCAAGGGCTTCCATAATAACCTTCCCTCTTAACATATATAAATGATCTGTCAAGTCTCGTATCATTTCAAATAGTCCACAATTAAATTTGATTTTTTTGAATGAAACTAGTGTATAATATACTATGATTTTTGACCGAAACTTGCATTTCGAAAAGTTTCATAGAATATAGTTTTCAGATGATTTTTTTGCATGGACTTCCATCATAACCTGCCCTCTTAACATATATAAATGATTTGAAAAGTCTCGTATCATTTCAAATAGTCCCAAATTAAATTCGATATTTTTGACCGAATCTAGTGTATAATATACTATGATTTTTGATCGAAACTTGCATTTCAAAAAGTTTCATATAATCTAGTTTTCAGTTAATTTTTTTGCATGGACTTCCATCATAACCTTCCCTCATAACATATATAAATGATCTGAAAAGTCTCGTATCATTTCAAATAGTCCACAATTAAATTTGATTTTTTTGATCGAAACTAGTGTATAATATACTATGATTTTTGACCGAAACATGCATTTCGAAAAGTTTCAAAGAATATAGTTTTCTGATGATTTTCTTGCATGGACTTCCATCGTAACCTTCCCTCTTAACATATATAAATGATCTGAAAAGTCTCGTATCATTTCAAATAGTCACCAATTAAATTCGATATTTTTGACCGAAACTAGTGTATAATATACTATGATTTTTGACAAAAACTTGCATTTCGAAAAGTTTCATAGAATCTATTTTTCAGATGATTTTTTTGCATGGGCTTCCATCATAACCTTCCCTCTTAACATGTATAAATGATCTAACAAGTCTCGTATCATTTCAAATAGTCCAATATTAAATTTTATTTTTTTGACTGAAACTAGTGTATAATATACTATGATTTATACCGAAACTTGCATTTCGAAAAGTTTCATAGAATCTAGTTTTCAGATATTTTTTTGCATGGACTTCCATCATTACCTTCCCTCTTAACATATATAAATGATCTGAAAAGTCTCGAATCATTTCAAATAGTCCACAATTAAATATGATTTTTTTGACCGAAACTAGTGTATAATATACTATGATTTTTGACCGAAACTTGCATTTCGAAAAGTTTCATAGAATATAGTTTTCAGATGATTTTTTTGCATGGACTTCCATCATAACCTTCCCTCTTAACATATATTAATGATCTGAAAAGTCTCGAATCATTTCAAATAGTCACCAATTAAATTCGATATTTTTGACCGAAACTAGTGTATAATATACTATGATTTTTGACCGAAACTTGCATTTCGAAAAGTTTCATAAAATCTAGTTTTTAGATGATTTTTTTGCATGGGCTTCCATAATAACCTTCCCTCTTAATATATATAAATTATCTGTCAAGTCTCGTATAATTTCAAATAGTCCACAATTAAATTTGATTTTTTTGAATGAAACTAGTGTATAATATACTATGATTTTTGACCGAAACTTGCATTTCGAAAAGTTTCATAGAATATAGTTTTCAGATGATTTTTTTGCATGGACTTCCATCATAACCTGCCCTCTTAACATATATAAATGATCTGAAAAGTCTCGTATCATTTCAAATAGTCCCAAATTAAATTCGATATTTTTGACCGAATCTAGTGTATAATATACTATGATTTTTGACCGAAACTTGCATTTCAAAAAGTTTCATAGAATCTAGTTTTCAGTTAATTTTTATGCATGGACTTCCATCATAACCTTCCCTCTTAACATATATAAATGATCTGAAAAGTCTCGTATCATTTCAAATAGTCCACAATTAAATTTGATTTTTTTGATCGAAACTAGTGTATAATATACTATGATTTTTGACCGAAACTTGCATTTCGAAAAGTTTCATAGAATATAGTTTTCTGATGATTTTCTTGCATGGACTTCCATCGTAACCTTCCCTCTTAACATATATAAATGATCTGAAAAGTCTCGTATCATTTCAAATAGTCACCAATTAAATTTGATATTTTTGACCGAAACTAGTGTATAATATACTATGATTTTTGACCGAAACTTGCATTTCGAAAAGTTTCATAGAATCTAGTTTTCAGATGATATTTTGCATGGGCTTCCATAATAACCTTCCCTCTTAACATATATAAATGATCTGAAAAGTCTCGTATCATTTCAAATAGTCCACAATTAAATATGATTTTTTTGACCGAAACTAGTGTATAATATACTATGATTTTTGACTGAAACTTGCATTTCGAAAAGTTTCATAGAATCTAGTTTTCAGATATTTTTTTGCATGGACTTCCATCATTACCTTCCCTCTTAACATATATAAATGATCTGAAAAGTCTTGTATCATTTCAAATAGTCCACAATTAAATATGATTTTTTTGACCGAAACTAGTGTATAATATACTATGATTTTTGACCGAAACTTGCATTTCGAAAAGTTTCATAGAATATAGTTTTCAGATGATTTTTTTGCATGGACTTCCATCATAACCTTCCCTCTTAACATATATAAATGATCTGAAGAGTCTCGAATCATATCAAATAGTCACCAATTAAATTCGATATTTTTGACCGAAACTAGTTTATAATATACTATGATTTTTGACCGAAACTTGCATTTCGAAAAGTTTCATAGAATCTAGTTTTTAGATGATTTTTTTGCAAGGGCTTCCATAATAACCTTCCCTCTTAACATATATAAATGATCTGTCAAGTCTCGTATCATTTCAAATAGTCCACAATTAAATTTGATTTTTTTGAATGAAACTAGTGTATAATATACTATGATTTTTGACCGAAACTTGCATTTCGAAAAGTTTCATAGAATATAGTTTTCAGATGATTTTTTTGCATGGACTTCCATCATAACCTGCCCTCTTAACATATATAAATGATCTGAAAAGTCTCGTATCATTTCAAATAGTCCCAAATTAAATTCGATATTTTTGACCGAATCTAGTGTATAATATACTATGATTTTTGATCGAAACTTGCATTTCAAAAAGTTTCATATAATCTAGTTTTCAGTTAATTTTTTTGCATGGACTTCCATCATAACCTTCCCTCATAACATATATAAATGATCTGAAAAGTCTCGTATCATTTCAAATAGTCCACAATTAAATTTGATTTTTTTGATCGAAACTAGTGTATAATATACTATGATTTTTGACCGAAACATGCATTTCGAAAAGTTTCAAAGAATATAGTTTTCTGATGATTTTCTTGCATGGACTTCCATCGTAACCTTCCCTCTTAACATATATAAATGATCTGAAAAGTCTCGTATCATTTCAAATAGTCACCAATTAAATTCGATATTTTTGACCGAAACTAGTGTATAATATACTATGATTTTTGACAAAAACTTGCATTTCGAAAAGTTTCATAGAATCTATTTTTCAGATGATTTTTTTGCATGGGCTTCCATCATAACCTTCCCTCTTAACATGTATAAATGATCTAACAAGTCTCGTATCATTTCAAATAGTCCAATATTAAATTTGATTTTTTTGACTGAAACTAGTGTATAATATACTATGATTTATACCGAAACTTGCATTTCGAAAAGTTTCATAGAATCTAGTTTTCAGATATTTTTTTGCATGGACTTCCATCATTACCTTCCCTCTTAACATATATAAATGATCTGAAAAGTCTCGAATCATTTCAAATAGTCCACAATTAAATATGATTTTTTTGACCGAAACTAGTGTATAATATACTATGATTTTTGACCGAAACTTGCATTTCGAAAAGTTTCATAGAATATAGTTTTCAGATGATTTTTTTGCATGGACTTCCATCATAACCTTCCCTCTTAACATATATTAATGATCTGAAAAGTCTCGAATCATTTCAAATTGTCACCAATTAAATTCGATATTTTTGACCGAAACTAGTGTATAATATACTATGATTTTTGACCGAAACTTGCATTTCGAAAAGTTTCATAAAATCTAGTTTTTAGATGATTTTTTTGCATGGGCTTCCATAATAACCTTCCCTCTTAACATATATAAATGATCTGTCAAGTCTCGTATAATTTCAAATAGTCCACAATTAAATTTGATTTTTTTGAATGAAACAAGTGTATAATATACTATGATTCTTGACCGAAACTTGCATTTCGAAAATTTTCATAGAATATAGTTTTCAGATGATTTTTTTTGCATGGACTTCCATCATAACCTGCCTTCTTAACATATATAAATGATCTAAAAAGTCTCGTATCATTTCAAATAGTCCCAAATTAAATTCGATATTTTTGACCGAATCTAGTGTATAATATACTATGATTTTTGACCGAAACTTGCATTTCAAAAAGTTTCATAGAATCTAGTTTTCAGTTAATTTTTTTGCATGGACTTCCATCATAACCTTCCCTCTTAACATATATAAATGATCTGAAAAGTCTCGTATCATTTCAAATAGTCCACAATTAAATTTGATTTTTTTGATCGAAACTAGTGTATAATATACTATGATTTTTGACCGAAACATGCATTTCGAAAAGTTTCAAAGAATATAGTTTTCTGATGATTTTCTTGCATGGACTTCCATCGTAACCTTCCCTCTTAACATATATAAATGATCTGAAAAGTCTCGTATCATTTCAAATAGTCACCAATTAAATTCGATATTTTTGACCGAAACTAGTGTATAATATACTATGATTTTTGACAAAAACTTGCATTTCGAAAAGTTTCATAGAATCTATTTTTCAGATGATTTTTTTGCATGGGCTTCCATCATAACCTTCCCTCTTAACATGTATAAATGATCTAACAAGTCTCGTATCATTTCAAATAGTCCAATATTAAATTTGATTTTTTTGACTGAAACTAGTGTATAATATACTATGATTTATACCGAAACTTGCATTTCGAAAAGTTTCATAGAATCTAGTTTTCAGATATTTTTTTGCATGGACTTCCATCATTACCTTCCCTCTTAACATATATAAATGATCTGAAAAGTCTCGAATCATTTCAAATAGTCCACAATTAAATATGATTTTTTTGACCGAAACTAGTGTATAATATACTATGATTTTTGACCGAAACTTGCATTTCGAAAAGTTTCATAGAATATAGTTTTCAGATGATTTTTTTGCATGGACTTCCATCATAACCTTCCCTCTTAACATATATTAATGATCTGAAAAGTCTCGAATCATTTCAAATAGTCACCAATTAAATTCGATATTTTTGACCGAAACTAGTGTATAATATACTATGATTTTTGACCGAAACTTGCATTTCGAAAAGTTTCATAAAATCTAGTTTTTAGATGATTTTTTTGCATGGGCTTCCATAATAACCTTCCCTCTTAATATATATAAATTATCTGTCAAGTCTCGTATAATTTCAAATAGTCCACAATTAAATTTGATTTTTTTGAATGAAACTAGTGTATAATATACTATGATTTTTGACCGAAACTTGCATTTCGAAAAGTTTCATAGAATATAGTTTTCAGATGATTTTTTTGCATGGACTTCCATCATAACCTGCCCTCTTAACATATATAAATGATCTGAAAAGTCTCGTATCATTTCAAATAGTCCCAAATTAAATTCGATATTTTTGACCGAATCTAGTGTATAATATACTATGATTTTTGACCGAAACTTGCATTTCAAAAAGTTTCATAGAATCTAGTTTTCAGTTAATTTTTATGCATGGACTTCCATCATAACCTTCCCTCTTAACATATATAAATGATCTGAAAAGTCTCGTATCATTTCAAATAGTCCACAATTAAATTTGATTTTTTTGATCGAAACTAGTGTATAATATACTATGATTTTTGACCGAAACTTGCATTTCGAAAAGTTTCATAGAATATAGTTTTCTGATGATTTTCTTGCATGGACTTCCATCGTAACCTTCCCTCTTAACATATATAAATGATCTGAAAAGTCTCGTATCATTTCAAATAGTCACCAATTAAATTTGATATTTTTGACCGAAACTAGTGTATAATATACTATGATTTTTGACCGAAACTTGCATTTCGAAAAGTTTCATAGAATCTAGTTTTCAGATGATATTTTGCATGGGCTTCCATAATAACCTTCCCTCTTAACATATATAAATGATCTGAAAAGTCTCGTATCATTTCAAATAGTCCACAATTAAATATGATTTTTTTGACCGAAACTAGTGTATAATATACTATGATTTTTGACTGAAACTTGCATTTCGAAAAGTTTCATAGAATCTAGTTTTCAGATATTTTTTTGCATGGACTTCCATCATTACCTTCCCTCTTAACATATATAAATGATCTGAAAAGTCTTGTATCATTTCAAATAGTCCACAATTAAATATGATTTTTTTGACCGAAACTAGTGTATAATATACTATGATTTTTGACCGAAACTTGCATTTCGAAAAGTTTCATAGAATATAGTTTTCAGATGATTTTTTTGCATGGACTTCCATCATAACCTTCCCTCTTAACATATATAAATGATCTGAAGAGTCTCGAATCATATCAAATAGTCACCAATTAAATTCGATATTTTTGACCGAAACTAGTTTATAATATACTATGATTTTTGACCGAAACTTGCATTTCGAAAAGTTTCATAGAATCTAGTTTTTAGATGATTTTTTTGCAAGGGCTTCCATAATAACCTTCCCTCTTAACATATATAAATGATCTGTCAAGTCTCGTATCATTTCAAATAGTCCACAATTAAATTTGATTTTTTTGAATGAAACTAGTGTATAATATACTATGATTTTTGACCGAAACTTGCATTTCGAAAAGTTTCATAGAATATAGTTTTCAGATGATTTTTTTGCATGGACTTCCATCATAACCTGCCCTCTTAACATATATAAATGATCTGAAAAGTCTCGTATCATTTCAAATAGTCCCAAATTAAATTCGATATTTTTGACCGAATCTAGTGTATAATATACTAAGATTTTTGATCGAAACTTGCATTTCAAAAAGTTTCATATAATCTAGTTTTCAGTTAATTTTTTTGCATGGACTTCCATCATAACCTTCCCTCATAACATATATAAATGATCTGAAAAGTCTCGTATCATTTCAAATAGTCCACAATTAAATTTGATTTTTTTGATCGAAACTAGTGTATAATATACTATGATTTTTGACCGAAACATGCATTTCGAAAAGTTTCAAAGAATATAGTTTTCTGATGATTTTCTTGCATGGACTTCCATCGTAACCTTCCCTCTTAACATATATAAATGATCTGAAAAGTCTCGTATCATTTCAAATAGTCACCAATTAAATTCGATATTTTTGACCGAAACTAGTGTATAATATACTATGATTTTTGACAAAAACTTGCATTTCGAAAAGTTTCATAGAATCTATTTTTCAGATGATTTTTTTGCATGGGCTTCCATCATAACCTTCCCTCTTAACATGTATAAATGATCTAACAAGTCTCGTATCATTTCAAATAGTCCAATATTAAATTTGATTTTTTTGACTGAAACTAGTGTATAATATACTATGATTTATACCGAAACTTGCATTTCGAAAAGTTTCATAGAATCTAGTTTTCAGATATTTTTTTGCATGGACTTCCATCATTACCTTCCCTCTTAACATATATAAATGATCTGAAAAGTCTCGAATCATTTCAAATAGTCCACAATTAAATATGATTTTTTTGACCGAAACTAGTGTATAATATACTATGATTTTTGACCGAAACTTGCATTTCGAAAAGTTTCATAGAATATAGTTTTCAGATGATTTTTTTGCATGGACTTCCATCATAACCTTCCCTCTTAACATATATTAATGATCTGAAAAGTCTCGAATCATTTCAAATTGTCACCAATTAAATTCGATATTTTTGACCGAAACTAGTGTATAATATACTATGATTTTTGACCGAAACTTGCATTTCGAAAAGTTTCATAAAATCTAGTTTTTAGATGATTTTTTTGCATGGGCTTCCATAATAACCTTCCCTCTTAACATATATAAATGATCTGTCAAGTCTCGTATAATTTCAAATAGTCCACAATTAAATTTGATTTTTTTGAATGAAACTAGTGTATAATATACTATGATTCTTGACCGAAACTTGCATTTCGAAAATTTTCATAGAATATAGTTTTCAGATGATTTTTTTTGCATGGACTTCCATCATAACCTGCCTTCTTAACATATATAAATGATCTAAAAAGTCTCGTATCATTTCAAATAGTCCCAAATTAAATTCGATATTTTTGACCGAATCTAGTGTATAATATACTATGATTTTTGACCGAAACTTGCATTTCAAAAAGTTTCATAGAATCTAGTTTTCAGTTAATTTTTTTGCATGGACTTCCATCATAACCTTCCCTCTTAACATATATAAATGATCTGAAAAGTCTCATATCATTTCAAATAGTCCACAATTAAATTTGATTTTTTTGATCGAAACTAGTGTATAATATACTATGATTTTTGACCGAAACTTGCATTTCGAAAAGTTTCATAGAATATAGTTTTCTGATGATTTTCTTGCATGGACTTCCATCGTAACCTTCCCTCTTAACATATATAAATGATCTGAAAAGTCTCGTATCATTTCAAATAGTCACCAATTAAATTCGATATTTTTTACCGAAACTAGTGTATAATATACTATGATTTTTGACAAAAAACTTGCATTTCGAAAAGTTTCATAGAATCTAGTTTTCAGATGATTTTTTTGCATGGGCTTCCATCATAACCTTCCCTCTTAACATATATAAATGATCTGTCAAGTCTCGTAACATTTCAAATAGTCCACAATTAAATTTTATTTTTTTGACTGAAACTAGTGTATAATATACTATGATTTTTGACCGAAACTTGCATTTCGAAAAGTTTCATAGAATATAGTTTTCAGATGATTTTTTTGCATGGACTTCCATCATAACCTGCCCTCTTAACATATATAAATGATCTGAAAAGTCTCGTATCATTTCAAATAGTCCCAAATTAAATTCGATATTTTTGACCGAATCTAGTGTATAATATACTATGATTTTTGATCGAAACTTGCATTTCAAAAAGTTTCATATAATCTAGTTTTCAGTTAATTTTTTTGCATGGACTTCCATCATAACCTTCCCTCATAACATATATAAATGATCTGAAAAGTCTCGTATCATTTCAAATAGTCCACAATTAAATTTGATTTTTTTGATCGAAACTAGTGTATAATATACTATGATTTTTGACCGAAACATGCATTTCGAAAAGTTTCAAAGAATATAGTTTTCTGATGATTTTCTTGCATGGACTTCCATCGTAACCTTCCCTCTTAACATATATAAATGATCTGAAAAGTCTCGTATCATTTCAAATAGTCACCAATTAAATTCGATATTTTTGACCGAAACTAGTGTATAATATACTATGATTTTTGACAAAAACTTGCATTTCGAAAAGTTTCATAGAATCTATTTTTCAGATGATTTTTTTGCATGGGCTTCCATCATAACCTTCCCTCTTAACATGTATAAATGATCTAACAAGTCTCGTATCATTTCAAATAGTCCAATATTAAATTTGATTTTTTTGACTGAAACTAGTGTATAATATACTATGATTTATACCGAAACTTGCATTTCGAAAAGTTTCATAGAATCTAGTTTTCAGATATTTTTTTGCATGGACTTCCATCATTACCTTCCCTCTTAACATATATAAATGATCTGAAAAGTCTCGAATCATTTCAAATAGTCCACAATTAAATATGATTTTTTTGACCGAAACTAGTGTATAATATACTATGATTTTTGACCGAAACTTGCATTTCGAAAAGTTTCATAGAATATAGTTTTCAGATGATTTTTTTGCATGGACTTCCATCATAACCTTCCCTCTTAACATATATTTATGATCTGAAAAGTCTCGAATCATTTCAAATTGTCACCAATTAAATTCGATATTTTTGACCGAAACTAGTGTATAATATACTATGATTTTTGACCGAAACTTGCATTTCGAAAAGTTTCATAAAATCTAGTTTTTAAATGATTTTTTTGCATGGGCTTCCATAATAACCTTCCCTCTTAACATATATAAATGATCTGTCAAGTCTCGTATAATTTCAAATAGTCCACAATTAAATTTGATTTTTTTGAATGAAACTAGTGTATAATATACTATGATTCTTGACCGAAACTTGCATTTCGAAAATTTTCATAGAATATAGTTTTCAGATGATTTTTTTTGCATGGACTTCCATCATAACCTGCCTTCTTAACATATATAAATGATCTAAAAAGTCTCGTATCATTTCAAATAGTCCCAAATTAAATTCAACATTTTTTGACCGAATCTAGTGTATAATATACTATGATTTTTGACCGAAACTTGCATTTCAAAAAGTTTCATAGAATCTAGTTTTCAGTTAATTTTTTTGCATGGACTTCCATCATAACCTTCCCTCTTAACATATATAAATGATCTGAAAAGTCTCGTATCATTTCAAATAGTCCACAATTAAATTTGATTTTTTTGATCGAAACTAGTGTATAATATACTATGATTTTTGACCGAAACTTGCATTTCGAAAAGTTTCATAGAATATAGTTTTCTGATGATTTTCTTGCATGGACTTCCATCGTAACCTTCCCTCTTAACATATATAAATGATCTGAAAAGTCACGTATCATTTAACATAGTCACCAATTAAATTCGATATTTTTGACCGAAACTAGTGTATAATATACTATGATTTTTGACAAAAACTTGCATTTCGAAAAGTTTCATAGAATCTATTTTTCAGATGTTTTTTTGCATGGGCTTCCATCATAACATTCCCTATTAACATATATAAATGATCTAACAAGTCTCGTATCATTTCAAATAGTCCACAATTAAATTTTATTTTTTTGACTGAAACTAGTGTATTATATACTATGATTTTTGACCGAAACTTGCATTTCGAAAAGTTTCATAGAATCTAGTTTTCAGATATTTTTTTGCATGGACTTCCATCATTACCTTCCCTCTTAACATATATAAATGATCTGAAAAGTCTCGTATCATTTCAAATAGTCCACAATTAAATATGATTTTTTTGACCGAAACTAGTGTATAATATACTATGATTATTGACCGAAACTTGCATTTCGAAAAGTTTCATAGAATATAGTTTTCAGATGATTTTTTTGCAAGGACTTCCATCATAACCTGCCCTCTTAACATATATAAATGATCTGAAAAGTCTCGTATCATTTCAAATAGTCCCAAATTAAATTTGATATTTTTGACCGAATCTAGTGTATAATATACTATGATTTTTGACCGAAACTTGCATTTCAAAAAGTTTCATAGAATCTAGTTTTTAGTTAATTTTTTTGCATGGACTTCCATCATAAACTTCCCTCTTAACATATCTAAATGATATGAAAAGCCTCGTATCATTTCAAATAGTTCACAATTAAATTTGATTTTTTTGACCGAAACTAGTGTATAATATACTATGATTTTTGACCGAAACTTGCATTTCGAAAAGTTTCATAGAATATAGTTTTCAGATGATTTTCTTGCATGGACTTCCATCATAACCTTCCCTCTTAACATATATAAATGATCTGAAAAGTCTCGTATCATTTCAAATAGTCACCAATTAAATTCGATATTTTTTACCGAAACTAGTGTATAATATACTATGATTTTTGACAAAAAACTTGCATTTCGAAAAGTTTCATAGAATCTAGTTTTCAGATGATTTTTTTGCATGGGCTTCCATCATAACCTTCCCTCTTAACATATATAAATGATCTGTCAAGTCTCGTAACATTTCAAATAGTCCACAATTAAATTTTATTTTTTTGACTGAAACTAGTGTATAATATACTATGATTTTTGACCGAAACTTGCATTTCGAAAAGTTTCATAGAATATAGTTTTCAGATGATTTTTTTGCATGGACTTCCATCATAACCTGCCCTCTTAACATATATAAATGACCTGAAAAGTCTCGTATCATTTCAAATAGTCCCAAATTAAATTCGATATTTTTGACCGAATCTAGTGTATAATATACTATGATTTTTTTCCGAAACTTGCATTTCGAAAAGTTTCATAGAATCTAGTCTTCAGATGATTTTTTTGCACGGGCTTCCATAATAACCTTCCCTCTTAACATATATAAATGATCTGAAAAGTCTAGTATAATTTCAAATAGTCCACAATTAAATATGATTTTTTTGACCGAAACTAGTCTATAATATACTATGATTTTTGACCGAAACATGCATTTCGAAAAGTTCCATAGAATATAGTTTTCAGATGATTTTTTTGCATGGAATTCCATCATAACCTTCCCTCTTAACATATATAAATGATGTGAAAAGTCTCGTATCATTTCAAATAGTCACCTATTAAATGCGATATTTTTGACCGAAACTAGTGTATAATATACTATGATTTTTGACCGAAATTTGCATTTCGAAAAGTTTCATAGAATCTAGTTTTCAGATGATTTTTTTGCATGGGCTTCCATAATAATCTTCCCTCTTAACATATATAAATGATCTGTCAAGTCTCGTATCATTTCAAATAGTCCACAATTAAATTTGATTTTTTTGGACTGAAACTAGTGCATAATATACTATGATTTTTGACCGAAACTTGCATTTCGAAAAGTTTCATAGAATATAGTTTTCAGATAATTTTTTTGCATGGACTTCCATCATAACCTGCCCTCTTAACATACATAAATAATCTGAAAATTCTCGTATCATTTCAAATAGTCCCCAATTAAATTCGATATTTTTGACTGAAACTAGTGTATAATATACTATGATTTTTGACCGATACTTGCATTTCAAAAAGTTTCAGAGAATCTAGTTTTCAGGTAATTTTTTTGCATGGACTTCCATCATAACCTTACCTCTTAACATATATAAATGATCTGAAAAGTCTCGTATCATTTCAAATAGTCCACCATTAAATTTGATTTTTTTGACCGAAACTAGTGTATAATATACTATGATTTTTGACCGAAACTTGCATTTCGAAAAGTTTCATAGAATATAGTTTTCAGATGATTTTCTTGCATGGACTTCCATCGTAACCTTCCCTCTTAACATATATAAATGTTCTGAAAAGTCTCGTATCATTTCAAATAGTCACCAATTAAATTCGATATTTTTGACCGAAACTAGTGTATAATATACTATGATTTTTGACAAAAAGTTTTATAGAATCTAGTTTTCAGATGATTTTTTTGCATGGTTTCCATCATAACCTTCCCTCTTAACATTTATAAATGATCTGTCAAGTCTCGTATTATTTCAAATAGTCCTTAATTAAATTTGATTTTTTTAACTGAAACTAGTGTAATAATATACTATGATTTTTGACCGAAACTGGCATTTCGAAAAGTTTCATAGAATCTAGTTTTCAGATGATTTTTTTGCATGGATTTCCATGATAACCTTCCCCCTCAACATATATAATTGATCTGAAAAGTCTCGTATCATTTCAAATAGTCACCAATTAAATTCGATATTTTTGACCGAAACTAGTGTCTAATATACTATGATTTTTGACCGAAACTTGAATTTCGAAAAGTTTCATAGAATCTAGTTTTCAGATGATATTTTTTGCATGGGCTTCCATAATAACCTTCCCTGTTAACATATATAAATGATCTGAAAAGTCTCGTATCATTTCAAATAGTCCACAATTAAGTATGATTTTTTTGACCGAAACTAGTCTATAATATACTATGATTTTTGACCGAAACTTGCATTTCGTAAAGTTTCATAGAATATAGTTTTCAGATGATTTTTTTGCATGGAATTCCAACATAACCTTCCCTCTTAACATATATAAATGATCTGAAAAGTCTCGTATCATTTCAAATAGTCACAAATTAAATTCGATATTTTTGACCGAAACTAGTGTATAATATACTATGATTTTTGAACGAAACTTGCATTTCGAAAAGTTTCATAGAATCTAGTTTTCAGATGATTTTTTTGCATGGGCTTCCATAATAACATTCCCTCTTAACATATATAAATGACCTGTCAAGTCTCGTATCATTTCAAATAGTCCACAATTAAATTTGATTTTTTTGACTGAAACTAGTGTATAATATACTATGATTTTTGACCGAAACTTACATTTCGAAATGTTTCATAGAATATAGTTTTTAGATAATTTTTTTGCATGGACTTCTATCATAACCTGCCCTCTTAACATATATAAATGATCTGAAAAGTCTCGTATCATTTCAAATAGTCCCCAATTAAATTCGATATTTTTGACCGAAACTAGTGTATAATATACTATGATTTTTGACCGATACTTGCATTTCAAAAAGTTTCATAGAATCTAGTTTTCAGGTAATTTTTTTGCATGGACTTCCATCATAACCTTCCCTCTTAACATATGGAAATGATCTGAAAAGTCTCGTATCATATCAATTAGTCCCCAATTAAATTCGATATTTTTGACCGAAACTAGTGTATAATATACTATGATTTTTGACAAAAACTTGCATTTCAAAAAGTTTCATAGAATCTAGTTTTCAGTTAATTTTTTTGCATGGACTTCCATCATAACCTTCCCTCTTAACATATATAAATGATCTTAAAAGTCTCGTATCATTTCAAATAGTCCACAATTAAATTTGATTTTTTGACCGAAACTAGTGTATAATATACTATGATTTTTGACCGAAACTTGCATTTTGAAAAGTTTCATAGAATATAGTTTTCAGATGATTTTTTTTGCATTGACTTCCATCATAACCTGCCCTCTTAACATATATAAATGATCTGAAAAGTCTCGTATCATTTCAAATAGTTCCCAATTAAATTCTATATTTTTGATCGAAACTAGTGTATAATATACTATGCTTTTTGACCGAAACTTGCATTTCAAAAAGTTTCATAGAATCTAGTTTTCAGTTAATTTTTTTGCATGGACTTCCATCATTACCTTCCATCTTAACATATATAAATGATCTGAAAAGTGTCGTATCATTTCAAATAGTCCACAATTAAATTTGATTTTTTTGACCGAAACTAGTGTATAATATACTATGATTTTTGACCGAAACTTGCATTTCGAAAAGTTTCATATGATATAGTTTTCAGATGATTTTTTTGCATGGACTTCCATCATAACCTTCCCTCTTAACATATAAAAATGATCTGAAAAGTCTCGTATCATTTCAAATAGTCACCAATTAAATTCGATATTTTTGACCGAAACTATTGTATAATATACTATTATTTTTGACCGAAACTTGCATTTCGAAAAGTTTTATAGAATCTAGTTTTCATATGATTTTGTTTGCATGGGCTTCCATAATAACCTTCCCTCTTAACATATATAAATGATCTGTAAGGTCTCGTATCATTTCAAATAGTCCACAATTAAATTTGATTTTTTTGAATGAAACTAGTGTATAATATACTATGATTTTTGACCGAAACTTGCATTTCGAAACGTTTCATAGAATATATTTTTCAGATGATTTTTTTGCATGGACTTCCATCATAACCTGCCCTCTTTACATATATAAATGATCTGAAACGTCTCGTATCATTTCAAATAGCTCCCAATTAAATTCGATATTTTTGACCGAAACTAGTGTATAATATACTATGATTTGTGACCGAAACTTGAATTTCAAAAAGTTTCATAGAATCTAATTTTCAGTTAATTTTTTTGCATGGACGTCCATCATTACTGTCCCTCTTAACATATATAAATGATCTGAAAAGTCTCGTATCATTTCAAATAGTCCACAATTAAATTTGATTTTTTTGACCGAAACTAGTGTATAATATACTATGATTTTTGACCGAAACTTGCATTTCGAAAAGTTTCATAGAATATAGTTTTCAGATGATTTTTTTGCATTGACTTCCATCATAACCTTCCCTCTTAACATATATAAATGATCTGAAAAGTCTCGTATCATTTCAAATAGTCCCCAATTAAATTCGATATTCTTGACCGAAACTAGTGTATAATATACTATGATTTTTGACAAAAACTTGCATTTCAAAAAGTTTTATAGAATCTAGTTTTCAGATGATTTTTTTGCATGGTTTCCATCATAACCTTCACTCTTAACATTTATAAATGATCTGTCAAGTCTCGTATCATTTCAAATAGTCCTTAATTAAATTTGATTTTTTTAACTGAAACTAGTGTAATAATATACTATGATTTTTGACCGAAACTGGCATTTCGAAAAGTTTCATAGAATCTAGTTTTCAGATGATTTTTTTGCATGGATTTCCATGATAACCTTCCCCCTCAACATATATAATTGATCTGAAAAGTCTCGTATCATTTCAAATAGTCACCAATTAAATTCGATATTTTTGACCGAAACTAGTGTCTAATATACTATGATTTTTGACCGAAACTTGTATTTCGAAAAGTTTCATAGAATCTAGTTTTCAGATGATATTTTTTGCATTGGCTTCCATAATAACCTTCCCTGTTAACATATATAAATGATCTGAAAAGACTCGTATCATTTCAAATAGTCCACAATTAAGTATGATTTTTTTGACCAAAACTAGTCTATATTATACTATGATTTTTGACCGAAACTTGCATTTCGTAAAGTTTCATAGAATATAGTTTTCAGATGATTTTTTTGCATGGAATTCCAACATAACCTTCCCTCTTAACATATATAAATGATCTGAAGAGTCTCGTATCATTTCAAATAGTCACAAATTAAAATCGATATTTTTGACCGAAACTAGTGTATAATATACTATGATATTTGAACGAAACTTGCATTTCGAAAAGTTTCATAGAATCTAGTTTTCAGATGATTTTTTTGCATGGGCTTCCATAATAACATTCCCTCTTAACATATATAAATGATCTGTCAAGTCTCGTATCATTTCAAATAGTCCACAATTAAATTTGATTTTTTTGACTGAAACTAGTGTATAATATACTATGATTTTTGACCGAAACTTGCATTTCGAAAAGTTTCATAGAATATAGTTTTCAGATGATTTTTTTGCATTGACTTCCATCATAACCTTCCCTCTTAACATATATAAATGATCTGAAAAGTCTCGTATCATATCAATTAGTCCCCAATTAAATTCGATATTTTTGACCGAAACTAGTGTATAATATACTATGATTTTTGACAAAAACTTGCATTTCAAAAAGTTTCATAGAATCTAGTTTTCAGTTAATTTTTTTGCATGGACTTCCATCATAACCTTCCCTCTTAACATATATAAATGATCTTAAAAGTCTCGTATCATTTCAAATAGTCCACAATTAAATTTGATTTTTTGACCGAAACTAGTGTATAATATACTATGATTTTTGACCGAAACTTGCATTTCGAAAAGTTTCATAGAATATAGTTTTCAGATGATTTTTTTTGCATGGACTTCCATCATAACTTGCCCTCTTAACATATATAAATGATCTGAAAAGTCTCGTATCATTTCAAATAGTTCCCAATTAAATTCTATATTTTTGATCGAAACTAGTGTATAATATACTATGCTTTTTGACCGAAACTTGCATTTCAAAAAGTTTCATAGAATCTAGTTTTCAGTTAATTTTTTTGCATGGACTTCCATCATTACCTTCCATATTAACATATATAAATGATCTGAAAAGTCTCGTATCATTTCAAATAGTCCACAATTAAATTTGATTTTTTTGACCGAAACTAGTGTATAATATACTATGATTTTTGACCGAAACTTGCATTTCGAAAAGTTTCATAGAATATAGTTTTCAGATGATTTTTTTTGCATGGACTTCCATTATAACCTTCACTATTAACATATATAAATGATCTGAAAAGTCTCGTATCATTTCAAATAGTCACCAATTAAATTCGATATTTTT
This sequence comes from Lathyrus aphaca, assembly GCA_963966055.1. Taxonomy (NCBI): domain Eukaryota; kingdom Viridiplantae; phylum Streptophyta; class Magnoliopsida; order Fabales; family Fabaceae; genus Lathyrus; species Lathyrus aphaca. Next base: position 640,096,999 of record OZ014520.1, on the reverse strand, counting down.
GACCGAAACTAGTGTATAATATACTATGATTTTTGACCGAAACTTGCATTTCGAAAAGTGTCATAGAATATAGTTTTCAGATGATTTTTTTGCATGGACTTCCATCATAACCTTCCCTCTTAACATATATAAATGATCTGAAAAGTGTCGTATCATTTCAAATAGTGCATAATTAAATTTGATTTTTTTGACCGAAACTAGTGTATAATATACTATGATTTTTGACCGAAACTTGCATTTCGAAAAGTTTCATATAATATAGTTTTCAGATGATTTTTTTGCATGGACTTCCATCATAACCTTCCCTCTTAACATATAAAAATGATCTGAAAAGTCTCGTATCATTTCAAATAGTCACCAATTAAATTCGATATTTTTGACCGAAACTACTGTATAATATACTATTATTTTTGACCGAAACTTGCATTTCGAAAAGTTTTATAGAATCTAGTTTTCATATGATTTTGTTTGCATGGGCTTCCATAATAACCTTCCCTCTTAACATATATAAATGATCTGTCAAGTCTCGTATCATTTCAAATAGTCCACAATTAAATTTGATTTTTTTGAATGAAACTAGTGTATAATATACTATGATTTTTGACCGAAACTTGCATTTCGAAACGTTTCATAGAATATATTTTTCAGATGATTTTTTTGCATGGACTTCCATCATAACCTGCCCTCTTTACATATATAAATGATCTGAAACGTCTCGTATCATTTCAAATAGCTCCCAATTAAATTCGATATTTTTGACCGAAACTAGTGTATAATATACTATGATTTGTGACCGAAACTTGAATTTCAAAAAGTTTCATAGAATCTAATTTTCAGTTAATTTTTTTGCATGGACGTCCATCATTACTGTCCCTCTAAACATATATAAATGATCTGAAAAGTCTCGTATCATTTCAAATAGTCCACAATTAAATTTGATTTTTTTGACCGAAACTAGTGTATAATATACTATGATTTTTGACCGAAACTTGCATTTCGAAAAGTTTCATAGAATATAGTTTTCAGATGATTTTTTTGCATTGACTTCCATCATAACCTTCCCTCTTAACATATATAAATGATCTGAAAGGTCTCGTATCATTTCAAATAGTCCCCAATTAAATTCGATATTTTTGACCGAAACTAGTGTATAATATACTATGATTTTTGACAAAAACTTGCATTTCAAAAAGTTTTATAGAATCTAGTTTTCAGATGATTTTTTTGCATGGTTTCCATCATAACCTTCCCTCTTAACATTTATAAATGATTTGTCAAGTCTCGTATCATTTCAAATAGTCCTTAATTAAATTTGATTTTTTTAACTGAAACTAGTGTAATAATATACTATGATTTTTGACCGAAACTGGCATTTCGAAAAGTTTCATAGAATCTAGTTTTCAGATGATTTTTTTGCATTGATTTCCATGATAACCTTCCCCCTCAACATATATAATTGATCTGAAAAGTCTCGTATCATTTCAAATAGTCACCAATTAAATTCGATATTTTTGACCGAAACTAGTGTCTAATATACTATGATTTTTGACCGAAACTTGTATTTCGAAAAGTTTCATAGAATCTAGTTTTCAGATGATATTTTTTGCATGGGCTTCCATAATAACCTTCCCTGTTAACATATATAACTGATCTGAAAAGTCTCGTATCATTTCAAATAGTCCACAATTAAGTATGATTTTTTTGACCGAAACTAGTCTATAATATACTATGATTTTTGACCGAAACTTGCATTTCGTAAAGTTTCATAGAATATAGTTTTCAGATGATTTTTTTGCATGGAATTCCAACATAACCTTCCCTCTTAACATATATAAATGATCTGAAAAGTCTCGTATCATTTCAAATAGTCACAAATTAAATTCGATATTTTTGACCGAAACTAGTGTATAATATACTATGATATTTGAACGAAACTTGCATTTCGAAAAGTTTCATAGAATCTTGTTTTCAGATGATTTTTTTGCATGGGCTTCCATAATAACATTCCCTCTTAACACATATAAATGATCTGTCAAGTCTCGTATCATTTCAAATAGTCCACAATTAAATTTGATTTTTTTGACTGAAAATAGTGTATAATATACTATGATTTTTGACCGAAACTTACATTTTGAAATGTTTCATAGAATATAGTTTTCAGATAATTTTTTTGCATGGACTTCCATCATAACCTTCCCTCTTAACATATATAAATGATCTGAAAAGTCTCTATCATTTCAAATAGTCCCCAATTAAATTCGATATTTTTAACCGAAACTAGTTTCTAATATACTATGATTTTTGACCGATACTTGCATTTCAAAAAGTTTCATAGAATCTAGTTTTAAGGTAATTTTTTTGCATGGACTTCCATCATAACCTTCCCTCTTAACATATGGAAATGATCTGAAAAGTCTCGTATCATTTCAAATAGTCCACAATTAAATTCGATATTTTTGACCGAAACTAGTGTATAATATACTATGCTTTTTGACCGAAACATGCATTTCAAAAAGTTTCATAGAATCTAGTTTTCAGTTAATTTTTTTGCATGGACTTCCATCATTACCTTCCATCTTAACATATATAAATGATCTGAAAAGTCTCGTATCATATCAATTAGTCCCCAATTAAATTCGATATTTTTGACCGAAACTAGTGTATAATATACTATGATTTTTGACAAAAACTTGCATTTCAAAAAGTTTCATAGAATCTAGTTTTCAGTTAATTTTTTTGCATGGACTTCCATCATAACCTTCCCTCTAAACATATATAAATGATCTTAAAAGTCTCGTATCATTTCAAATAGTCCACAATTAAATTTGATTATTTGACCGAAACTAGTGTATAATATACTATGATTTTTGACCGAAACTTGCATTTCGAAAAGTTTCATAGAATATAGTTTTCAGATGATTTTTTTTGCATGGACTTCCATCATAACCTGCGCTCTTAACATATATAAATGATCTGAAAAGTCTCGTATCATTTCAAATAGTTCCCAATTAAATTCTATATTTTTGATCGAAACTAGTGTATAATATACTATGCTTTTTGACCGAAACTTGCATTTCAAAAAGTTTCATAGAATCTAGTTTTCAGTTAATTTTTTTGCATGGACTTCCATCATTACCTTCCATCATAACATATATAAATGATCTGAAAAGTCTCGTATCATTTCAAATAGTCTACAATTAAATTTGATTTTTTTGACCGAAACTTGCATTTCGAAAAGTTTTATAGAATCTAGTTTTCATATGATTTTGTTTGCATGGGCTTCCATAATAACCTTCCCTCTTAACATATATAAATGATCTGTCAAGTCTCGTATCATTTCAAATAGTCCACAATTAAATTTGATTTTTTTGAATGAAACTAGTGTATAATATACTATGATTTTTGACCGAAACTTGCATTTCGAAACGTTTCATAGAATATATTTTTCAGATGATTTTTTTGCATGGACTTCCATCATAACCTGCCCACTTTACATATATAAATGATCTGAAACGTCTCGTATCATTTCAAATAGCTCCCAATTAAATTCGATATTTTTGACCGAAACTAGTGTATAATATACTATGATTTGTGACCGAAACTTGAATTTCAAAAAGTTTCATAGAATCTAATTTTCAGTTAATTTTTTTGCATGGACGTCCATCATTACTGTCCCTCTTAACATATATAAATGATCTGAAAAGTCTCGTATCATTTCAAATAGTCCACAATTAAATTTGATTTTTTTGACCGAAACTAGTGTATAATATACTATGATTTTTGACCGAAACTTGCATTTCGAAAAGTTTCATAGAATATAGTTTTCAGATGATTTTTTTGCATTGACTTCCATCATAACCTTCCCTCTTAATATATATAAATGATCTGAAAAGTCTCGTATCATTTCAAATAGTCCCCAATTAAATTCGATATTTTTGACCGAAACTAGTGTATAATATACTATGATTTTTGACAAAAACTTGCATTTCAAAAAGTTTCATAGAATCTAGTTTTCAGTTAATTTTTTTGCATGGACTTCCATCATAACCTTCCCTCTTAACATATATAAATGATCTTAAAAGTCTCGTATCATTTCAAATATTCCACAATAAAATTTGATTTTTTGACCGAAACTAGTGTATAATATACTATGATTTTTGACCGAAACTTGCATTTCGAAAAGTTTCATAGAATCTAATTTTCAGTTAATTTTTTGCATGGACGTCCATCATTACTGTCCCTCTTAACATATATAAATGATCTGAAAAGTCTAGTATCATTTCAAATAGTCCACAATTAAATTTGATTTTTTTGACCGAAACTAGTGTATAATATACTATGATTTTTGACCGAAACTTGCATTTCGAAAAGTTTCATAGAATATAGTTTTCAGATGATTTTTTTGCATTGACTTCCATCATAACCTTCCCTCTTAACATATATAAATGATCTGAAAAGTCTCGTATCATTTCAAATAGACCCCAATTAAATTCGATATTTTTGACCGAAACTAGTGTATAATATACTATGATTTTTGACAAAAACTTGCATTTCAAAAAGTATCATAGAATCTAGTTTTCAGTTAATTTTTTTGCATGGACTTCCATCTTAACCTTCCCTCTTAACATATATAAATGATCTTAAAAGTCTCGTATCATTTCAAATAGTCCACAATAAAATTTGATTTTTTGACCGAAACTAGTGTATAATATACTATGATTTTTGACCGAAACTTGCATTTCGAAAAGTTTCATAGAATATAGTTTTCAGATGATTTTTTTTGCATGAACTTCCATCATAACCTGCCCTCTTAACATATATAAATGATCTGAAAAGTCTCGTATCATTTCAAATAGTTCCCAATTAAATTCGATATTTTTGACCGAAACTAGTGTATAATATACTATGCTTTTTGACCGAAACTTGCATTTTGAAAAGTTTCATAGAATCTATTTTCAGTTAATTTTTTTGCATGGACTTCCATCATTACCTTCCCTCTTAACATATATAAATGATCTATAATGTGTCGTATCATTTCAAATAGTCACCAATTAAATTCGATATTTTTGACCGAAACTAGTGTATAATATACTATGATTTTTGACCGAAACTTGCATTTCGAAAAGTTTCATAGAATCTAGTTTTCAGATGATTTTTTTGCATGGACTTCCATCATAACCTTCCCTCTTAACATATAAAAATGATCTGAAAAGTCTCGTATCATTTCAAATAGTCACCAATTAAATTCGATATTTTTGACCGAAACTACTGTATAATATACTATTATTTTTGACCGAAACTTGCATTTCGAAAAGTTTTATAGAATCTAGTTTTCATATGATTTTGTTTGCATGGGCTTCCATAATAACCTTCCCTCTTAACATATATAAATGATCTGTCAAGTCTCGTATCATTTCAAATAGTCCACAATTAAATTTGATTTTTTTGAATGAAACTAGTGTATAATATACTATGATTTTTGACCGAAACTTGCATTTCGAAACGTTTCATAGAATATATTTTTCAGATGATTTTTTTGCATGGACTTCCATCATAACCTGCCCTCTTTACATATATAAATGATCTGAAACGTCTCGTATCATTTCAAATAGCTCCCAATTAAATTCGATATTTTTGACCGAAACTAGTGTATAATATACTATGATTTGTGACCGAAACTTGAATTTCAAAAAGTTTCATAGAATCTAATTTTCAGTTAATTTTTTTGCATGGACGTCCATCATTACTGTCCCTCTAAACATATATAAATGATCTGAAAAGTCTCGTATCATTTCAAATAGTCCACAATTAAATTTGATTTTTTTGACCGAAACTAGTGTATAATATACTATGATTTTTGACCGAAACTTGCATTTCGAAAAGTTTCATAGAATATAGTTTTCAGATGATTTTTTTGCATTGACTTCCATCATAACCTTCCCTCTTAACATATATAAATGATCTGAAAGGTCTCGTATCATTTCAAATAGTCCCCAATTAAATTCGATATTTTTGACCGAAACTAGTGTATAATATACTATGATTTTTGACAAAAACTTGCATTTCAAAAAGTTTTATAGAATCTAGTTTTCAGATGATTTTTTTGCATGGTTTCCATCATAACCTTCCCTCTTAACATTTATAAATGATTTGTCAAGTCTCGTATCATTTCAAATAGTCCTTAATTAAATTTGATTTTTTTAACTGAAACTAGTGTAATAATATACTATGATTTTTGACCGAAACTGGCATTTCGAAAAGTTTCATAGAATCTAGTTTTCAGATGATTTTTTTGCATGGATTTCCATGATAACCTTCCCCCTCAACATATATAATTGATCTGAAAAGTCTCGTATCATTTCAAATAGTCACCAATTAAATTCGATATTTTTGACCGAAACTAGTGTCTAATATACTATGATTTTTGACCGAAACTTGTATTTCGAAAAGTTTCATAGAATCTAGTTTTCAGATGATATTTTTTGCATGGGCTTCCATAATAACCTTCCCTGTTAACATATATAACTGATCTGAAAAGTCTCGTATCATTTCAAATAGTCCACAATTAAGTATGATTTTTTTGACCGAAACTAGTCTATAATATACTATGATTTTTGACCGAAACTTGCATTTCGTAAAGTTTCATAGAATATAGTTTTCAGATGATTTTTTTGCATGGAATTCCAACATAACCTTCCCTCTTAACATATATAAATGATCTGAAAAGTCTCGTATCATTTCAAATAGTCACAAATTAAATTCGATATTTTTGACCGAAACTAGTGTATAATATACTATGATATTTGAACGAAACTTGCATTTCGAAAAGTTTCATAGAATCTTGTTTTCAGATGATTTTTTTGCATGGGCTTCCATAATAACATTCCCTCTTAACACATATAAATGATCTGTCAAGTCTCGTATCATTTCAAATAGTCCACAATTAAATTTGATTTTTTTGACTGAAAATAGTGTATAATATACTATGATTTTTGACCGAAACTTACATTTTGAAATGTTTCATAGAATATAGTTTTCAGATAATTTTTTTGCATGGACTTCCATCATAACCTTCCCTCTTAACATATATAAATGATCTGAAAAGTCTCTATCATTTCAAATAGTCCCCAATTAAATTCGATATTTTTAACCGAAACTAGTTTCTAATATACTATGATTTTTGACCGATACTTGCATTTCAAAAAGTTTCATAGAATCTAGTTTTAAGGTAATTTTTTTGCATGGACTTCCATCATAACCTTCCCTCTTAACATATGGAAATGATCTGAAAAGTCTCGTATCATTTCAAATAGTCCACAATTAAATTCGATATTTTTGACCGAAACTAGTGTATAATATACTATGCTTTTTGACCGAAACATGCATTTCAAAAAGTTTCATAGAATCTAGTTTTCAGTTAATTTTTTTGCATGGACTTCCATCATAACCTTCCCTCTAAACATATATAAATGATCTTAAAAGTCTCGTATCATTTCAAATAGTCCACAATTAAATTTGATTATTTGACCGAAACTAGTGTATAATATACTATGATTTTTGACCGAAACTTGCATTTCGAAAAGTTTCATAGAATATAGTTTTCAGATGATTTTTTTTGCATGGACTTCCATCATAACCTGCGCTCTTAACATATATAAATGATCTGAAAAGTCTCGTATCATTTCAAATAGTTCCCAATTAAATTCTATATTTTTGATCGAAACTAGTGTATAATATACTATGCTTTTTGACCGAAACTTGCATTTCAAAAAGTTTCATAGAATCTAGTTTTCAGTTAATTTTTTTGCATGGACTTCCATCATTACCTTCCATCATAACATATATAAATGATCTGAAAAGTCTCGTATCATTTCAAATAGTCTACAATTAAATTTGATTTTTTTGACCGAAACTTGCATTTCGAAAAGTTTTATAGAATCTAGTTTTCATATGATTTTGTTTGCATGGGCTTCCATAATAACCTTCCCTCTTAACATATATAAATGATCTGTCAAGTCTCGTATCATTTCAAATAGTCCACAATTAAATTTGATTTTTTTGAATGAAACTAGTGTATAATATACTATGATTTTTGACCGAAACTTGCATTTCGAAACGTTTCATAGAATATATTTTTCAGATGATTTTTTTGCATGGACTTCCATCATAACCTGCCCACTTTACATATATAAATGATCTGAAACGTCTCGTATCATTTCAAATAGCTCCCAATTAAATTCGATATTTTTGACCGAAACTAGTGTATAATATACTATGATTTGTGACCGAAACTTGAATTTCAAAAAGTTTCATAGAATCTAATTTTCAGTTAATTTTTTTGCATGGACGTCCATCATTACTGTCCCTCTTAACATATATAAATGATCTGAAAAGTCTCGTATCATTTCAAATAGTCCACAATTAAATTTGATTTTTTTGACCGAAACTAGTGTATAATATACTATGATTTTTGACCGAAACTTGCATTTCGAAAAGTTTCATAGAATATAGTTTTCAGATGATTTTTTTGCATTGACTTCCATCATAACCTTCCCTCTTAATATATATAAATGATCTGAAAAGTCCCGTATCATTTCAAATAGTCCCCAATTAAATTCGATATTTTTGACCGAAACTAGTGTATAATATACTATGATTTTTGACAAAAACTTGCATTTCAAAAAGTTTCATAGAATCTAGTTTTCAGTTAATTTTTTTGCATGGACTTCCATCATACCCTTCCCTCTTAACATATATAAATGATCTTAAAAGTCTCGTATCATTTCAAATATTCCACAATAAAATTTGATTTTTTGACCGAAACTAGTGTATAATATAGTATGATTTTTGACCGAAACTTGCATTTCGAAAAGTTTCATAGAATCTAATTTTCAGTTAATTTTTTTGCATGGACGTCCATCATTACTGTCCCTCTTAACATATATAAATGATCTGAAAAGTCTAGTATCATTTCAAATAGTCCACAATTAAATTTGATTTTTTTGACCGAAACTAGTGTATAATATACTATGATTTTTGACCGAAACTTGCATTTCGAAAAGTTTCATAGAATATAGTTTTCAGATGATTTTTTTGCATTGACTTCCATCATAACCTTCCCTCTTAACATATATAAATGATCTGAAAAGTCTCGTATCATTTCAAATAGACCCCAATTAAATTCGATATTTTTGACCGAAACTAGTGTATAATATACTATGATTTTTGACAAAAACTTGCATTTCAAAAAGTATCATAGAATCTAGTTTTCAGTTAATTTTTTTGCATGGACTTCCATCTTAACCTTCCCTCTTAACATATATAAATGATCTTAAAAGTCTCGTATCATTTCAAATAGTCCACAATAAAATTTGATTTTTTGACCGAAACTAGTGTATAATATACTATGATTTTTGACCGAAACTTGCATTTCGAAAAGTTTCATAGAATATAGTTTTCAGATGATTTTTTTTGCATGAACTTCCATCATAACCTGCCCTCTTAACATATATAAATGATCTGAAAAGTCTCGTATCATTTCAAATAGTTCCCAATTAAATTCGATATTTTTGACCGAAACTAGTGTATAATATACTATGCTTTTTGACCGAAACTTGCATTTTGAAAAGTTTCATAGAATCTATTTTCAGTTAATTTTTTTGCATGGACTTCCATCATTACCTTCCCTCTTAACATATATAAATGATCTATAATGTCTCGTATCATTTCAAATAGTCACCAATTAAATTCGATATTTTTGACCGAAACTAGTGTATAATATACTATGATTTTTGACCGAAACTTGCATTTCGAAAAGTTTCATAGAATATAGTTTTCAGATGATTTTTTTGCATGGACTTCCATCATAACCTTCCCTCTTAACATATATAAATGATCTGAAAAGTGTCGTATCATTTCAAATAGTCTACAATTAAATTTGATTTTTTTGACCGAAACTAGTGTATAATATACTATGATTTTTGACCGAAACTTGCATTTCGAAAAGTTTCATAGAATATAGTTTTCAGATGATTTTTTTGCATGGACTTCCATCATAACCTTCCTTCTTAACATATAAAAATGATCTGAAAAGTCTCGTATCATTTCAAATAGTCACCAATTAAATTCGATATTTTTGACCGAAACTAGTGTATAATATACTATTATTTTTTACCGAAACATGCATTTCGAAAAGTTTTATAGAATCTAGTTTTCAGATGATTTTTTTGCATGGGCTTCCATAATAACCTTCCCTCTTAACATATATAAATGATCTGTCAAGTCTCGTATCATTTCAAATAGTCCACAATTAAATTTGATTTTTTTGAATGAAACTAGTGTATAATATACTATGATTTTTTACCGAAACTTGCATTTCGAAAAGTTTCATAGAATATATTTTTCAGATGATTTTTTTGCATGGACTTCCATCATAACCTGCCCTCTTAACATATATAAATGATCTGAAAAGTCTCGTATCATTTCAAATAGCTCCCAATTAAATTCGATATTTTTGACCGAAACTAGTGTATAATATACTATGATTTTTGACCGAAACTTGAATTTCAAAAAGTTTCATAGAATCTAGTTTTCAGTTAATTTTTTTGCATGGACTTCCATCATTACTGTCCCTCTTAACATATATAAATGATCTGAAAAGTCTCGTATCATTTCAAATAGTCCACAATTAAATTTGATTTTTTTGACCGAAACTAGTGTATAATATACTATGATTTTTGACCGAAACTTGCATTTCGAAAAGTTTCATAGAATATAGTTTTCAGATGATTTTTTTGCATTGACTTCCATCATAACCTTCCCTCTTAACATATATAAATGATCTGAAAAATCTCGTATCATTTCAAATAGTCCCCAATTAAATTCGATATTTTTGACCGAAACTAGTGTATAATATACTATGATTTTTGACAAAAACTTGCATTTCAAAAATTTTCATAGAATCTAGTTTTCATTTAATTTTTTTGCATGGACTTCCATCATAACCTTCCCTCTTAACATATATAAATGATATTAAAAGTCTCGTATCATTTCAAATAGTCCACAATAAAATTTGATTTTTTGACCGAAACTAGTGTATAATATACTATGATTTTTGACCGAAACTTGCATTTCGAAAAGTTTCATAGAATATAGTTTTCAGATGATTTTTTTTGCATGAACTTCCATCATAACCTGCCCTCTTAACATATATAAATGATCTGAAAAGTCTCGTATCATTTCAAATAGTTCCCAATTAAATTCGATATTTTTGACCGAAACTAGTGTATAATATACTATGCTTTTTGACCGAAACTTGCATTTCAAAAAGTTTCATAGAATCTAGTTTTCAGTTAATTTTTTTGCATGGACTTCCATCATTACCTTCCATCTTAACATATATAAATGATCTGAAAAGTCTCGTATCATTTCAAATAGTCCACAATTAAATTTGATTTTTTTGACCGAAACTAGTGTATAATATACTATGATTTTTGACCGAAACTTGCATTTTGAAAAGTTTCATAGAATATAGTTTTCAGATGATTTTTTTGCATGGACTTCCATTATAACCTTCATTCTTAACATATATAAATGATCTGAAAAGTCTCGTATCATTTCAAATAGTCACCAATTAAATTCGATATTTTTGACCGAAACTAGTGTATAATATACTATGATTTTTGACCGAAACTTGCATTACGAAAAGTTTCATAGAATATAGTTTTCAGATGATTTTTTTGCATGGACTTCCATCATAACCTTCCCTCTTAACATATATAAATGATGTGAAAAGTGTCGTATCATTTCAAATAGTCTACAATTAAATTTGATTTTTTTGACCGAAACTAGTGTATAATATACTATGATTTTTGACCGAAACTTGCATTTCGAAAAGTTTCATAGAATATAGTTTTCAGATGATTTTTTTGCATGGACTTCCATCATAACCTTCTCTCTTAACATATAAAAATGATCTGAAAAGTCTCGTATCATTTCAAATAGTCACCAATTAAATTCGATATTTTTGACCGAAACTAGTGTATAATATACTATTATTTTTTACCGAAACTTGCATTTCGAAAAGTTTTATAGAATCTAGTTCTCAGATGATTTTTTTGCACGGGCTTCCATAATAACCTTCCCTCTTAACATATATAAATGATCTGTCAAGTCTCGTATCATTTCAAATAGTCCACAATTACATTTGATTTTTTTGAATGAAACTAGTGTATAATATACTATGATTTTTGACCGAAACTTGCATTTCGAAAGGTTTCATAGAATATATTTTTCAGATGATTTTTTTGCATGGACTTCCATCATAACCTGCCCTCTTAACATATATAAATGATCTGAAAAGTCTCGTATCATTTCAAATAGCTCCCAATTAAATTCGATATTTTTGACCGAAACTAGTGTATAATATACTATGATTTTTGACCGAAACTTGAATTTCAAAAAGTTTCATAGAATCTAGTTTTCAGTTAATTTTTTTGCATGGACTTCCATCATTACTGTCCCTCTTAACATATATAAATGATCTGAAAAGTCTCGTATCATTTCAAATAGTCCACAATTAAATTTGATTTTTTTGACCGAAACTAGTGTATAATATACTATGATTTTTGACCGAAACTTGCATTTCGAAAAGTTTCATAGAATATAGTTTTCAGATGATTTTTTTGCATTGACTTCCATCATATCCTTCCCTCTTAACATATATAAATGATCTGAAAAGTCTCGTATCATTTCAAATAGTCCCCAATTAAATTCGATATTTTTGACCGAAACTAGTGTATAATATACTATGATTTTTGACAAAAACTTGCATTTCAAAAAGTTTCATAGAATCTAGTTTTCAGTTAATTTTTTTGCATGGACTTCCATCATAACCTTCCCTCTTAACATATATAAATGATCTTAAAAGTCTCGTATCATTTCAAATAGTCCACAATAAAATTTGATTTTTTGACCGAAACTAGTGTATAATATACTATGATTTTTGACCGAAACTTGCATTTCGAAAAGTTTCATAGAATATAGTTTTCAGATGATTTTTTTTGCATGAACTTCCATCATAACCTGCCCTCTTAACATATATAAATGATCTGAAAAGTCTCGTATCATTTCAAATAGTTCCCAATTAAATTCGATATTTTTGACCGAAACTAGTGTATAATATACTATGCTTTTTGACCGAAACTTGCATTTCAAAAAGTTTCATAGAATCTAGTTTTCAATTAATTTTTTTGCATGGACTTCCATCATTACCTTCCATCTTAACATATATAAATGATCTGAAAAGTCTCGTATCATTTCAAATAGTCCACAATTAAATTTGATTTTTTTGACTGAAACTAGTGTATAATATACTATGATTTTTGACCGAAACTTGCATTTTGAAAAGTTTCATAGAATATAGTTTTCAGATGATTTTTTTGCATGGACTTCCATTATAACCTTCATTCTTAACATATATAAATGATCTGAAAAGTCTCGTATCATTTCAAATAGTCACCAATTAAATTCGATATTTTTGACCGAAACTAGTGTATAATATACTATGATTTTTGACCGAAACTTGCATTACGAAAAGTTTCATAGAATATAGTTTTCAAATGATTTTTTTGCATGGACTTCCATCATAACCTTTCCTCTTAACATATATAAATGATGTGAAAAGTGTCGTATCATTTCAAATAGTCTACAATTAAATTTGATTTTTTTGACCGAAACTAGTGTATAATATACTATGATTTTTGACCGAAACATGCATTTCGAAAAGTTTCATAGAATATAGTTTTCAGATGATTTTTTTGCATGGACTTCCATCATAACCTTCTCTCTTAACATATAAAAATGATCTGAAAAGTCTCGTATCATTTCAAATAGTCACCAATTAAATTCGATATTTTAGACCGAAACTAGTGTATAATATACTATTATTTTTTACCGAAACTTGCATTTCGAAAAGTTTTATAGAATCTAGTTTTCAGATGATTTTTTTGCATGGGCTTCCATAATAACCTTCCCTCTTAACATATATAAATGATCTGTCAAGTCTCGTATCATTTCAAATAGTCCACAATTACATTTGATTTTTTTGAATGAAACTAGTGTATAATATACTATGATTTTTGACCGAAACTTGCATTTCGAAAGGTTTCATAGAATATATTTTTCAGATGATTTTTTTGCATGGACTTCCATCAAACCTGCCCTCTTAACATATATAAATGATCTGAAAAGTCTCGTATCATTTCAAATAGCTCCCAATTAAATTCGATATTTTTGACCGAAACTAGTGTATAATATACTTTGATTTTTGACCGAAACTTGAATTTCAAAAAGTTTCATAGAATCTAGTTTTCAGTTAATTTTTTTGCATGGACTTCCATCATTACTGTCCCTCTTAACATATATAAATGATCTGAAAAGTCTCGTATCATTTCAAATAGTCCACAATTAAATTTGATTTTTTTGACCGAAACTAGTGTATAATATACTATGATTTTTGACCGAAACTTGCATTTCGAAAAGTTTCATAGAATATAGTTTTCAGATGATTTTTTTGCATTGACTTCCATCATAACCTTCCCTCTTAACATATATAAATGATCTGAAAAGTCTCGTATCATTTCAAATAGTCCCCAATTAAATTCGATATTTTTGACCGAAACTAGTGTATAATATACTATGATTTTTGACAAAAACTTGCATTTCAAAAAGTTTCATAGAATCTAGTTTTCAGTTAATTTTTTTGCATGGACTTCCATCATAACCTTCCCTCTTAACATATATAAATGATCTTAAAAGTCTCGTATCATTTCAAATAGTCCACAATAAAATTTGATTTTTTGACCGAAACTAGTGTATAATATACTATGATTTTTGACCGAAACTTGCATTTCGAAAAGTTTCATAGAATATAGTTTTCAGATGATTTTTTTTGCATGAACTTCCATCATAACCTGCCCTCTTAACATATATAAATGATCTGAAAAGTCTCGTATCATTTCAAATAGTTCCCAATTAAATTCGATATTTTTGACCGAAACTAGTGTATAATATACTATGCTTTTTGACCGAAACTTGCATTTCAAAAAGTTTCATAGAATCTAGTTTTCAGTTAATTTTTTTGCATGGACTTCCATCATTACCTTCCATCTTAACATATATAAATGATCTGAAAAGTCTCGTATCATTTCAAATAGTCCACAATTAAATTTGATTTTTTTGACCGAAACTAGTGTATAATATACTATGATTTTTGACCGAAACTTGCATTTTGAAAAGTTTCATAGAATATAGTTTTCAGATGATTTTTTTGCATGGACTTCCATTATAACCTTCATTCTTAACATATATAAATGATCTGAAAAGTCTCGTATCATTTCAAATAGTCACCAATTAAATTCGATATTTTTGACCGAAACTAGTGTATAATATACTATGATTTTTGACCGAAACTTGCATTACGAAAAGTTTCATAGAATATAGTTTTCAAATGATTTTTTTGCATGGACTTCCATCATAACCTTTCCTCTTAACATATATAAATGATGTGAAAAGTGTCGTATCATTTCAAATAGTCTACAATTAAATTTGATTTTTTTAACCGAAACTAGTGTATAATATACTATGATTTTTGACCGAAACTTGCATTTCGAAAAGTTTCATAGAATATAGTTTTCAGATGATTTTTTTGCATGGACTTCCATCATAACCTTCTCTCTTAACATATAAAAATGATCTGAAAAGTCTCGTATCATTTCAAATAGTCACCAATTAAATTCGATATTTTTGACCGAAACTAGTGTATAATATACTATTATTTTTTACCGAAACTTGCATTTCGAAAAGTTTTATAGAATCTAGTTTTCAGATGATTTTTTTGCATGGGCTTCCATAATAACCTTCCCTCTTAACATATATAAATGATCTGTCAAGTCTCGTATCATTTCAAATAGTCCACAATTACATTTGATTTTTTTGAATGAAACTAGTGTATAATATACTATGATTTTTGACCGAAACTTGCATTTCGAAAGGTTTCATAGAATATATTTTTCAGATGATTTTTTTGCATGGACTTCCATCATAACCTGCCCTCTTAACATATATAAATGATCTGAAAAGTCACGTATCATTTCAAATAGCTCCCAATTAAATTCGATATTTTTGACCGAAACTAGTGTATAATATACTATGATTTTTGACCGAAACTTGAATTTCAAAAAGTTTCATAGAATCTAGTTTTCAGTTAATTTTTTTGCATGGACTTCCATCATTACTGTCCCTCTTAACATATATAAATGATCTGAAAAGTCTCGTATCATTTCAAATAGTCCACAATTAAATTTGATTTTTTTGACCGAAACTAGTGTATAATATACTATGATTTTTGACCGAAACTTGCATTTCGAAAAGTTTCATAGAATATAGTTTTCAGATGATTTTTTTGCATTGACTTCCATCATAACCTTCCCTCTTAACATATATAAATGATCTGAAAAGTCTCGTATCATTTCAAATAGTCCCCAATTAAATTCGATATTTTTGACCGAAACTAGTGTATAATATACTATGATTTTTGACAAAAACTTGCATTTCAAAAAGTTTCATAGAATCTAGTTTTCAGTTA
This sequence comes from Lathyrus aphaca, assembly GCA_963966055.1. Lineage (NCBI taxonomy): Eukaryota > Viridiplantae > Streptophyta > Magnoliopsida > Fabales > Fabaceae > Lathyrus > Lathyrus aphaca. The sequence goes on along the minus strand of OZ014520.1, from coordinate 640,080,354 downwards.
ATTTTTTTGCATGGACTTCCATCATAACCTTCCCTCTTAACATATATAAATGATCTTAAAAGTCTCGTATCATTTCAAATAGTCCACAATTAAATTTGATTTTTTGACCGAAACTAGTGTATAATATACTATGATTTTTGACCGAAACTTGCATTTCGAAAAGTTTCATAGAATATAGTTTTCAGATGATTTTTTTTGCATGGACTTCCATCATAACCTGCCCTCTTAACATATATAAATGATCTGAAAAGTATCGTATCATTTCAAATAGTTCCCAATTAAATTCGATATTTTTGACCGAAACTAGTGTATAATATACTATGCTTTTTGACAGAAACTTGCATTTCGAAAAGTTTCATAGAATCTAGTTTTCAGTTAATTTTTTTGCATGGACTTCCATCATTACCTTCCATCTTAACATATATAAATGATCTGAAAAGTCTCGTATCATTTCAAATAGTCCACAATTAAATTTGATTTTTTTGACCGAAACTAGTGTATAATATACTATGATTTTTGACCGAAACTTGCATTTCGAAAAGTTTCATAGAATATAGTTTCAGATATTTTTTTGCATGGACTTCCATCATAACCTTCCCTCTTAACATATAAAAATGATCTGAAAAGTCTCGTATCATTTCAAATAGTCACCAATTAAATTCGATATTTTTGACCGAAACTAGTGTATAATATACTATTATTTTTTACCGAAACTTGCATTTCGAAAAGTTTTATAGAATCTAGTTTTCAAATGATTTTTTTGCATGGGCTTCCATAATAACCTTCCCTCTTAACATATATAAATGATCTGTCAAGTCTCGTATCATTTCAAATAGTCCACAATTAAATTTGATTTTTTTGAATGAAACTAGTGTATAATATACTATGATTTTTGACCGAAACTTGCATTTCGAAAGGTTTCATAGAATATATTTTTCAGATGATTTTTTTGCATGGACTTCCATCATAACCTGCCCTCTTAACATATATAAATGATCTGAAAAGTCTCGTATCATTTCAAATAGCTCCCAATTAAATTCGATATTTTTGACCGAAACTAGTGTATAATATACAATGATTTTTGACCGAAACTTGAATTTCAAAAAGTTTCATAGAATCTAGTTTTTAGTTAATTTTTTTGCATGGACTCCCATCATTACTGTCCCTCTTAACATATATAAATGATCTGAAAAGTCTCGTATCATTTCAAATAGTCCACAATTAAATTTGATTTTTTTGACCGAAACTAGTGTATAATATACTATGATTTTTGACCGAAACTTGCATTTCGAAAAGTTTCATAGAATATAGTTTTCAGATGATTTTTTTGCATTGACTTCCATCATAACCTTCCCTCTTAACATATATAAATGATCTGAAAAGTCTCGTATCATTTCAAATAGTCCCCAATTAAATTCGATATTTTTGACCGAAACTAGTGTATAATATACTATGATTTTTGACAAAAACTTGCATTTCAAAAAGTTTCATAGAATCTAGTTTTCAGTTAATTTTTTTGCATGGACTTCCATCATAACCTTCCCTCTTAACATATATAAATGATCTTAAAAGTCTCGTATCATTTCAAATAGTCCACAATTAAATTTGATTTTTTGACCGAAACTAGTGTATAATATACTATGATTTTTGACCGAAACTTGCATTTCGAAAAGTTTCATAGAATATAGTTTTCAGATGATTTTTTTTGCATGGACTTCCATCATAACCTGCCCTCTTAACATATTTAAATGATCTGAAAAGTCTCGTATCATTTCAAATAGTTCCCAATTAAATTCGATATTTTTGACCGAAACTAGTGTATAATATACTATGCTTTTTGACCGAAACTTGCATTTCAAAAAGTTTCATAGAATCTAGTTTTCAGTTAATTTTTTTGCATGGACTTCCATCATTACCTTCCATCTTAACATATATAAATGATCTGAAAAGTCTCGTATCATTTCAAATAGTCCACAATTAAATTTGATTTTTTTGACCGAAACTAGTGTATAATATACTATGATTTTTGACCGAAACTTGCATTTCGAAAAGTTTCATAGAATATAGTTTTCAGATGATTTTTTTGCATGGACTTCCATTATAACCTTCACTCTTAACATATATAAATGATCTGAAAAGTCTCGTATCATTTCAAATAGTCACCAATTAAATTCGATATTTTTGACCGAAACTAGTGTATGATATACTATGATTTTTGACCGAAACTTGCATTTCGAAAAGTTTCATAGAATATAGTTTTCAGATGATTTTTTTGCATGGACTTCCATAATAACCTTCCCTCTTAACATATATAAATGATCTGAAAAGTGTCGTATCATTTCAAATAGTCCACAATTAAATTTGATTTTTTTGACCGAAACTAGTGTATAATATACTATGATTTTTGACCGAAACTTCCATTTCGAAAAGTTTCATAGAATATAGTTTTCAGATGATTTTTTTGCATGGACTTCCATCATAACCTTCCCTCTTAACATATAAAATTGATCTGAAAAGTCTCGTATCATTTCAAAAAGTCACCAATTAAATTCGATATTTTTGACCGAAACTAGTGTATAATATACTATTATTTTTGACCGAAACTTGCATTTCGAAAAGTTTTATAGAATCTAGTTTTCGGATAATTTTTTTTGCATGGGCTTCCATAATAACCTTCCCTCTTAACATATATAAATGATCTGTCAAGTCTCGTATCATTTCAAATAGTCCACAATTAAATTTGATTTTTTTGAATGAAACTAGTGTATAATATACTATGATTTTTGACCGAAACTTGCATTTCGAAAAGTTTCATAGAATATATTTTTCAGATGATTATTTTGCATGGACTTCCTTCATAACCTGCCCTCTTAACATATATAAATGATCTGAAAAGTCTCGTATCATTTCAAATAGCTCCCAATTAAATTCGATATTTTTGACCGAAACTAGTGTATAATATACTATGATTTTTGACCAAAACTAGAATTTCAAAAAGATTCATAGAATCTAGTTTTCAGTTAATTTTTTTGCATGGACTTCCATCATTACTGTTCCTCTTAACATATATAAATGATCTGAAAAGTCTCGTATCATTTCAAATAGTCCACAATTAAATTTGATTTTTTTGACCGAAACTAGTGTATAATATACTATGATTTTTGACCGAAACTTGCATTTCGAAAAGTTTCATAGAATATAGTTTTCAGATGATTTTTTTGCATGGACTTCCATTATAACCTTCACTCTTAACATATATAAATGATCTGAAAAGTCTCGTATCATTTCAAATAGTCACCAATTAAATTCGATATTTTTAACCGAAACTAGTGTATAATATACTATGATTTTTGACCGAAACTTGCATTTCGAAAAGTTTCATAGAATATAGTTTTCAGATGATTTTTTTGCATGGACTTCCATCATAACCTTCCCTCTTAACATATATAAATGATCTGAAAAGTGTCGTATCATTTCAAATAGTCTACAATTAAATTTGATTTTTTTGACCGAAACTAGTGTATAATATACTATGATTTTTGACCGAAACTTGCATTTCGAAAAGTTTCATAGAATATAGTTTTCAGATGATTTTTTTGCATGGACTTCCATCATAACCTTCCCTCTTAACATATAAAATTGATCTGAAAAGTCTCGTATCATTTCAAATAGTCACCAATTAAATTCGATATTTTTGACCGAAACTAGTGTATAATATACTATTATTTTTGACCGAAACTTGAATTTCGAAAAGTTTTATAGAATCTAGTTTTCAGATAATTTTTTTGCATGGGCTTCCATAATAACCTTCCCTCTTAACATATATAAATGATATGTCAAGTCTCGTATCATTTCAAATAGTCCACAATTAAATTTGATTTTTTTGAATGAAACTAGTGTATAATATACTATGATTTTTGACCGAAACTTGCATTTCGAAAGGTTTCATAGAATATATTTTTCAGATGATTTTTTTGCATGGACTTCCATCATAACCTGCCCTCTTAACATATATAAATGATCTGAAAAGTCTCGTATCATTTCAAATAGCTCCCAATTAAATTCGATATTTTTGACCGAAACTTGTGTATAATATACTATGATTTTTGACCGAAACTTGAATTTCAAAAAGTTTCATAGAATCTAGTTTTCAGTTAATTTTTTTGCATGGACTCCCATCATTACTGTCCCTCTTAACATATATAAATGATCTGAAAAGTCGCGTATCATTTCAAATAGTCCACAATTAAATTTGATTTTTTTGACCGAAACTAGTGTATAATATACTATGATTTTTGACCGAAACTTGCATTTTGAAAAGCTTCATAGAATATAGTTTTCAGATGATTTTTTTGCATTGACTTCCATCATAACCTTCCCTCTTAACATATATAAATGATCTGAAAAGTCTCGTATCATTTCAAATAGTCCCCAATTAAATTCGATATTTTTGACCGAAACTAGTGTATAATATACTATGATTTTTGACAAAAACTTGCATTTCAAAAAGTTTCATAGAATCTAGTTTTCAGTTAATTTTTTTGCATGGACTTCCATCATAACCTTCCCTCTTAACATATATAAATGATCTTAAAAGTCTCGTATCATTTCAAATAGTCCACAATTAAATTTAATTTTTTGACCGAAACTAGTGTATAATATACTATGATATTTTACCGAAACTTGCATTTCGAAAAGTTTCATAGAATATAGTTTTCAGATAATTTTTTTTGCATGGACTTCCATCATAACCTGCCCTCTTAACATATTTAAATGATCTGAAAAGTCTCGTATCATTTCAAATAGTTCCCAATTAAATTCGATATTTTTGACCGAAACTAGTGTATAATATACTATGCTTTTTGACGGAAACTTGCATTTCAAAAAGTTTCATAGAATCTAGTTTTCAGTTAATTTTTTTGCATGGACTTCCATCATTACCTTCCATCTTAACATATATAAATGATCTGAAAAGTCTCGTATCATTTCAAATAGTCCACAATTAAATTTGATTTTTTTGACCGAAACTAGTGTATAATATACTATGATTTTTGACCGAAACTTGCATTTCGAAAAGTTTCATAGAATATAGTTTTCAGATGATTTTTTTGCATGGACTTCCATTATAACCTTCACTCTTAACATATATAAATGATCTGAAAAGTCTCGTATCATTTCAAATAGTCACCAATTAAATTCGATATTTTTGACCGAAACTAGTGTATAATATACTATGATTTTTGACCGAAATTTGCATTTCGAAAAGTTTCATAGAATATAGTTTTCAGATGATTTTTTTGCATGGACTTCCATCATAACCTTCCCTCTTAACATATATAAATGATCTGAAAAGTGTCGTATCATTTCAAATAGTCCACAATTAAATTTGATTTTTTTGACCGAAACTAGTGTATAATTTACTATGATTTTTGACCGAAACTTGCATTTCGAAAAGTTTCATAGAATATAGTTTTCAGATGATTTTTTTGCATGGACTTCCATCATAACCTTCCCTCTTAACATATAAAATTGATCTGAAAAGTCTCGTATCATTTCAAATAGTCACCAATTAAATTCGATATTTTTGACCGAAACTAGTGTATAATATACTATTATTTTTGACCGAAACTTGCATTTCGAAAAGTTTTATAGAATCTAGTTTTCAGATAATTTTTTTGCATGGGCTTCCATAATAACCTTCCCTCTTAACATATATAAATGATCTGTCAAGTCTCGTATCATTTCAAATAGTCCACAATTAAATTTGATTTTTTTGAATGAAACTAGTGTATAATATACTATGATTTTTGACCGAAACTTGCATTTCGAAAGGTTTCATAGAATATATTTTTCAGATGATTTTTTTGCATGGACTTCCATCATAACCTTCCCTCTTAACATATATAAATGATCTGAAAAGTCTCGTATCATTTCAAATAGCTCCCAATTAAATTCGATATTTTTGACCGAAACTTGTGTATAATATACTATGATTTTTGACCGAAACTAGAATTTCAAAAAGTTTCATATAATCTAGTTTTCAGGTAATTTTTTTGCATGGACTTCCATCATTACTGTACCTCTTAACATATATAAATGATCTGAAAAGTCTCGTATCATTTCAAATAGTCCACAATTAAATTTGATTTTTTTGACCGAAACTAGTGTATAATATACTATGATTTTTGACCGAAACTTGCATTTCGAAAAGTTTCATAGAATATAGTTTTCAGATGATTTTTTTGCATGGACTTCCATTATAACCTTCACTCTTAACATATATAAATGATCTGAAAAGTCTCGTATCATTTCAAATAGTCACCAATTAAATTCGATATTTTTGACCGAAACTAGTGTATAATATACTATGATTTTTGACCGAAACTTGCATTTCGAAAAGTTTCATAGAATATAGTTTTCAGATGATTTTTTTGCATGGACTTCCATCATAACCTTCCCTCTTAACATATATAAATGATCTGAAAAGTGTCGTATCATTTCAAATAGTCTACAATTAAATTTGATTTTTTTGACCGAAACTAGTGTATAATATACTATGATTTTTGACCGAAACTTGCATTTCGAAAAGTTTCATAGAATATAGTTTTCAGATGATTTTTTTGCATGGACTTCCATCATAACCTTCCCTCTTAACATATAAAATTGATCTGAAAAGTCTCGTATCATTTCAAATAGTCACCAATTAAATTCGATATTTTTGACCGAAACTAGTGTATAATATACTATTATTTTTGACCGAAACTTGAATTTCGAAAAGTTTTATAGAATCTAGTTTTCAGATAATTTTTTTGCATGGGCTTCCATAATAACCTTGCCTCTTAACATATATAAATGATATGTCAAGTCTCGTATCATTTCAAATAGTCCACAATTAAATTTGATTTTTTTGAATGAAACTAGTGTATAATATACTATGATTTTTGACCGAAACTTGCATTTCGAAAGGTTTCATAGAATATATTTTTCAGATGATTTTTTTGCATGGACTTCCATCATAACCTGCCCTCTTAACATATATAAATGATCTGAAAAGTCTCGTATCATTTCAAATAGCTCCCAATTAAATTCGATATTTTTGACCGAAACTTGTGTATAATATACTATGATTTTTGACCGAAACTTGAATTTCAAAAAGTTTCATAGAATCTAGTTTTCAGTTAATTTTTTTGCATGGACTCCCATCATTACTGTCCCTCTTAACATATATAAATGATCTGAAAAGTCGCGTATCATTTCAAATAGTCCACAATTAAATTTGATTTTTTTGACCGAAACTAGTGTATAATATACTATGATTTTTGACCGAAACTTGCATTTTGAAAAGCTTCATAGAATATAGTTTTCAGATGATTTTTTTGCATTGACTTCCATCATAACCTTCCCTCTTAACATATATAAATGATCTGAAAAGTCTCGTATCATTTCAAATAGTCCCCAATTAAATTCGATATTTTTGACCGAAACTAGTGTATAATATACTATGATTTTTGACAAAAACTTGCATTTCAAAAAGTTTCATAGAATCTAGTTTTCAGTTAATTTTTTTGCATGGACTTCCATCATAACCTTCCCTCTTAACATATATAAATGATCTTAAAAGTCTCGTATCATTTCAAATAGTCCACAATTAAATTTAATTTTTTGACCGAAACTAGTGTATAATATACTATGATATTTTACCGAAACTTGCATTTCGAAAAGTTTCATAGAATATAGTTTTCAGATAATTTTTTTTGCATGGACTTCCATCATAACCTGCCCTCTTAACATATTTAAATGATCTGAAAAGTCTCGTATCATTTCAAATAGTTCCCAATTAAATTCGATATTTTTGACCGAAACTAGTGTATAATATACTATGCTTTTTGACGGAAACTTGCATTTCAAAAAGTTTCATAGAATCTAGTTTTCAGTTAATTTTTTTGCATGGACTTCCATCATTACCTTCCATCTTAACATATATAAATGATCTGAAAAGTCTCGTATCATTTCAAATAGTCCACAATTAAATTTGATTTTTTTGACCGAAACTAGTGTATAATATACTATGATTTTTGACCGAAACTTGCATTTCGAAAAGTTTCATAGAATATAGTTTTCAGATGATTTTTTTGCATGGACTTCCATTATAACCTTCACTCTTAACATATATAAATGATCTGAAAAGTCTCGTATCATTTCAAATAGTCACCAATTAAATTCGATATTTTTGACCGAAACTAGTGTATAATATACTATGATTTTTGACCGAAATTTGCATTTCGAAAAGTTTCATAGAATATAGTTTTCAGATGATTTTTTTGCATGGACTTCCATCATAACCTTCCCTCTTAACATATATAAATGATCTGAAAAGTGTCGTATCATTTCAAATAGTCCACAATTAAATTTGATTTTTTTGACCGAAACTAGTGTATAATTTACTATGATTTTTGACCGAAACTTGCATTTCGAAAAGTTTCATAGAATATAGTTTTCAGATGATTTTTTTGCATGGACTTCCATCATAACCTTCCCTCTTAACATATAAAATTGATCTGAAAAGTCTCGTATCATTTCAAATAGTCACCAATTAAATTCGATATTTTTGACCGAAACTAGTGTATAATATACTATTATTTTTGACCGAAACTTGCATTTCGAAAAGTTTTATAGAATCTAGTTTTCAGATAATTTTTTTGCATGGGCTTCCATAATAACCTTCCCTCTTAACATATATAAATGATCTGTCAAGTCTCGTATCATTTCAAATAGTCCACAATTAAATTTGATTTTTTTGAATGAAACTAGTGTATAATATACTATGATTTTTGACCGAAACTTGCATTTCGAAAGGTTTCATAGAATATATTTTTCAGATGATTTTTTTGCATGGACTTCCATCATAACCTTCCCTCTTAACATATATAAATGATCTGAAAAGTCTCGTATCATTTCAAATAGCTCCCAATTAAATTCGATATTTTTGACCGAAACTTGTGTATAATATACTATGATTTTTGACCGAAACTAGAATTTCAAAAAGTTTCATATAATCTAGTTTTCAGGTAATTTTTTTGCATGGACTTCCATCATTACTGTACCTCTTAACATATATAAATGATCTGAAAAGTCTCGTATCATTTCAAATAGTCCACAATTAAATTTGATTTTTTTGACCGAAACTAGTGTATAATATACTATGATTTTTGACCGAAACTTGCATTTCGAAAAGTTTCATAGAATATAGTTTTCAGATGATTTTTTTGCATGGACTTCCATTATAACCTTCACTCTTAACATATATAAATGATCTGAAAAGTCTCGTATCATTTCAAATAGTCACCAATTAAATTCGATATTTTTGACCGAAACTAGTGTATAATATACTATGATTTTTGACCGAAACTTGCATTTCGAAAAGTTTCATAGAATATAGTTTTCAGATGATTTTTTTGCATGGACTTCCATCATAACCTTCCCTCTTAACATATATAAATGATCTGAAAAGTGTCGTATCATTTCAAATAGTCTACAATTAAATTTGATTTTTTTGACCGAAACTAGTGTATAATATACTATGATTTTTGACCGAAACTTGCATTTCGAAAAGTTTCATAGAATATAGTTTTCAGATGATTTTTTTGCATGGACTTCCATCATAACCTTCCCTCTTAACATATAAAATTGATCTGAAAAGTCTCGTATTTTTTCAAATAGTCACCAATTAAATTCGATATTTTTGACCGAAACTAGTGTATAATATACTATTATTTTTGACCGAAACTTGAATTTCGAAAAGTTTTATAGAATCTAGTTTTCAGATAATTTTTTTGCATGGGCTTCCATAATAACCTTCCCTCTTAACATATATAAATGATCTGTCAAGTCTCGTATCATTTCAAATAGTCCACAATTAAATTTGATTTTTTTGAATGAAACTAGTGTATAATATACTATGATTTTTGACCGAAACTTGCATTTCGAAAGGTTTCATAGAATATATTTTTCAGATGATTTTTTTGCATGGACTTCCATCATAACCTTCCCTCTTAACATATATAAATGATCTGAAAAGTCTCGTATCATTTCAAATAGCTCCCAATTAAATTCGATATTTTTGACCGAAACTTGTGTATAATATACTATGATTTTTGACCGAAACTTGAATTTCAAAAAGTTTCATAGAATCTAGTTTTCAGTTAATTTTTTTGCATGGACTCCCATCATTACTGTCCCTCTTAACATATATAAATGATCTGAAAAGTCGCGTATCATTTCAAATAGTCCACAATTAAATTTGATTTTTTTGACCGAAACTAGTGTATAATATACTATGATTTTTGACCGAAACTTGCATTTTGAAAAGCTTCATAGAATATAGTTTTCAGATGATTTTTTTGCATTGACTTCCATCATAACCTTCCCTCTTAACATATATAAATGATCTGAAAAGTCTCGTATCATTTCAAATAGTCCCCAATTAAATTCGATATTTTTGACCGAAACTAGTGTATAATATACTATGATTTTTGACAAAAACTTGCATTTCAAAAAGTTTCATAGAATCTAGTTTTCAGTTAATTTTTTTGCATGGACTTCCATCATAACCTTCCCTCTTAACATATATAAATGATCTTAAAAGTCTCGTATCATTTCAAATAGTCCACAATTAAATTTAATTTTTTGACCGAAACTAGTGTATAATATACTATGATATTTTACCGAAACTTGCATTTCGAAAAGTTTCATAGAATATAGTTTTCAGATAATTTTTTTTGCATGGACTTCCATCATAACCTGCCCTCTTAACATATTTAAATGATCTGAAAAGTCTCGTATCATTTCAAATAGTTCCCAATTAAATTCGATATTTTTGACCGAAACTAGTGTATAATATACTATGCTTTTTGACGGAAACTTGCATTTCAAAAAGTTTCATAGAATCTAGTTTTCAGTTAATTTTTTTGCATGGACTTCCATCATTACCTTCCATCTTAACATATATAAATGATCTGAAAAGTCTCGTATCATTTCAAATAGTCCACAATTAAATTTGATTTTTTTGACCGAAACTAGTGTATAATATACTATGATTTTTGACCGAAACTTGCATTTCGAAAAGTTTCATAGAATATAGTTTTCAGATGATTTTGTTGCATGGACTTCCATTATAACCTTCACTCTTAACATATATAAATGATCTGAAAAGTCTCGTATCATTTCAAATAGTCACCAATTAAATTCGATATTTTTGACCGAAACTAGTGTATAATATACTATGATTTTTGACCGAAACTTGCATTTCGAAAAGTTTCATAGAATATAGTTTTCAGATGATTTTTTTGCATGGACTTCCATCATAACCTTCCCTCTTAACATATATAAATGATCTGAAAAGTGTCGTATCATTTCAAATAGTCCACAATTAAATTTGATTTTTTTGACCGAAACTAGTGTATAATATACTATGATTTTTGACCGAAACTTGCATTTCGAAAAGTTTCATAGAATATAGTTTTCAGATGATTTTTTTGCATTGACTTCAATCATAACATTCCCTCTTAACATATATAAATGATCTGAAAAGTCTCGTATCATTTCAAATAGTCCCCAATTATATTCGATATTTTTGACCGAAACTAGTGTATAATATACTATGATTTTTGACAAAAACTTGCATTTCAAAAAGTTTCATAGAATCTAGTTTTCAGTTAATTTTTTTGCATGGACTTCCATCATAACCTTCCCTCTTAACATATATAAATGATCTTAAAAGTCTCGTATCATTTCAAATAGTCCACAATTAAATTTGATTTTTTGACCGAAACTAGTGTATAATATACTATGATTTTTGACCGAAACTTGCATTTCGAAAAGTTTCATAGAATATAGTTTTCAGATGATTTTTTGTGCATGGACTTCCATCATAACCTGCCCTCTTAACATATTTAAATGATCTGAAAAGTCTCGTATCATTTCAAATAGTTCCCAATTAAATTCGATATTTTTGACCGAAACTAGTGTATAATATACTATGTTTTTTGAACGAAACTTGCATTTCAAAAAGTTTCATAGAATCTAGTTTTCAGTTAATTTTTTTGCATGGACTTCCATCATTACCTTCCATCTTAACATATATAAATGATCTGAAAAGTCTCGTATCATTTCAAATAGTCCACAATTAAATTTGATTTTTTTGACCGAAACTAGTGTATAATATACTATGATTTTTGACCGAAACTTGCATTTCGAAAAGTTTCATAGAATATAGTTTTCAGATGATTTTTTTGCATGGACTTCCATTATAACCTTCACTCTTAACATATATAAATGATCTGAAAAGTCTCGTATCATTTCAAATAGTCACCAATTAAATTCGATATTTTTGACCGAAACTAGTGTATAATATACTTTGATTTTTGACCGAAACTTGCATTTCGAAAAGTTTCATAGAATATAATTTTCAGATGATTTTTTTGCATGGACTTCCATCATAACCTTCCCTCTTAACATATATAAATGATCTGAAAAGTGTCGTATCATTTCAAATAGTCCACAATTAAATTTGATTTTTTTGACCGAAACTAGTGTATAATTTACTATGATTTTTGACCGAAACTTGCATTTCGAAAAGTTTCATAGAATATAGTTTTCAGATGATTTTTTTGCATGGACTTCCATCATAACCTTCCCTCTTAACATATAAAATTGATCTGAAAAGTCTCGTATCATTTCAAATAGTCACCAATTAAATTCGATATTTTTGACCGAAACTAGTGTATAATATACTATTATTTTTGACCGAAACTTGCATTTCGAAATGTTTTATAGAATCTAGTTTTCAGATAATTTTTTTGCATGGGCTTCCATAATAACCTTCCCTCTTAACATATATAAATGATCTGTCAAGTCTCGTATCATTTCAAATAGTCCACAATTAAATTTGATTTTTTTGAATGAAACTAGTGTATAATATACTATGATTTTTGACCGAAACTTGCATTTCGAAAGGTTTCATAGAATATATTTTTCAGATGATTTTTTTGCATGGACTTCCATCATAACCTGCCCTCTTAACATATATAAATGATCTGAAAAGTCTCGTATCATTTCAAATAGCTCCCAATTAAATTCGATATTTTTGACCGAAACTTGTGTATAATATACTATGATTTTTGACCGAAACTTGAATTTCAAAAAGTTTCATAGAATCTAGTTTTCAGGTAATTTTTTTGCATGGACTTCCATCATTACTGTTCCTCTTAACATATATAAATGATCTGAAAAGTCTCGTATCATTTCAAATAGTCCACAATTAAATTTGATTTTTTTGACCGAAACTAGTGTATAATATACTATAATTTTTGACCGAAACTTGCATTTCGAAAAGTTTCATAGAATATAGTTTTCAGATGATTTTTTTGCATTGACTTCAATCATAACCTTCCCTCTTAACATATATAAATGATCTGAAAAGTCTCGTATCATTTCAAATAATCCCCAATTATATTCGATATTTTTGACCGAAACTAGTGTATAATATACTATGATTTTTGACAAAAACTTGCATTTCAAAAAGTTTCATAGAATCTAGTTTTCAGTTAATTTTTTTGCATGGACTTCCATCATAACCTTCCCTCTTAACATATATAAATGATCTTAAAAGTCTCGTATCATTTCAAATAGTCCACAATTAAATTTGATTTTTTGACCGAAACTAGTGTATAATATACTATGATTTTTGACCGAAACTTGCATTTCGAAAAGTTTCATAGAATATAGTTTTCAGATGATTTTTTTTGCATGGACTTCCATCATAACCTGCCCTTTTAACATATTTAAATGATCTGAAAAGTCTCGTATCATTTCAAATAGTTCCCAATTAAATTCGATATTTTTGACCGAAACTAGTGTATAATATACTATGTTTTTTGACCGAAACTTGCATTTCAAAAAGTTTCATAGAATCTAGTTTTCAGTTAATTTTTTTGCATGGACTTCCATCATTACCTTCCATCTTAACATATATAAATGATCTGAAAAGTCTCGTATCATTTCAAATAGTCCACAATTAAATTTGATTTTTTTGACCGAAACTAGTGTATAATATACTATGATTTTTGACCGAAACTTGCATTTCGAAAAGTTTCATAGAATATAGTTTTCAGATGATTTTTTTGCATGGACTTCCATTATAACCTTCACTCTTAACATATATAAATGATCTGAAAAGTCTCGTATCATTTCAAATAGTCACCAATTAAATTCGATATTTTTGACCGAAACTAGTGTATAATATACTTTGATTTTTGACCGAAACTTGCATTTCGAAAAGTTTCATAGAATATAATTTTCAGATGATTTTTTTGCATGGACTTCCATCATAACCTTCCCTCTTAACATATATAAATGATCTGAAAAGTGTCGTATCATTTCAAATAGTCCACAATTAAATTTGATTTTTTTGACCGAAACTAGTGTATAATTTACTATGATTTTTGACCGAAACTTGCATTTCGAAAAGTTTCATAGAATATAGTTTTCAGATGATTTTTTTGCATGGACTTCCATCATAACCTTCCCTCTTAACATATAAAATTGATCTGAAAAGTCTCGTATCATTTCAAATAGTCACCAATTAAATTCGATATTTTTGACCGAAACTAGTGTATAATATACTATTATTTTTGACCGAAACTTGCATTTCGAAAAGTTTTATAGAATCTTGTTTTCAGATAATTTTTTTGCATGGGCTTCCATAATAACCTTCCCTCTTAACATATATAAATGATCTGTCAAGTCTCGTATCATTTCAAATAGTCCACAATTAAATTTGATTTTTTTGAATGAAACTAGTGTATAATATACTATGATTTTTGACCGAAACTTGCATTTCGAAAAGTTTCATAGAATATAGTTTTCAGATGATTTTTTTGCATGGACTTCCATTATAACCTTCACTCTTAACATATATAAATGATCTGAAAAGTCTCGTATCATTTCAAATAGTCACCAATTAAATTCGATATTTTTGACCGAAACTAGTGTATAATATACTATGATTTTTGACCGAAATTTGCATTTCGAAAAGTTTCATAGAATATAGTTTTCAGATGATTTTTTTGCATGGACTTCCATCATAACATTCCCTCTTAACATATATAAATGATCTGAAAAGTGTCGTATCATTTCAAATAGTCCACAATTAAATTTGATTTTTTTGACCGAAACTAGTGTATAATTTACTATGATTTTTGACCGAAACTTGCATTTCGAAAAGTTTCATAGAATATAGTTTTCAGATGATTTTTTTGCATGGACTTCCATCATAACCTTCCCTCTTAACATATAAAATTGATCTGAAAAGTCTCGTATCATTTCAAATAGTCACCAATTAAATTCGATATTTTTGACCGAAACTAGTGTATAATATACTATTATTTTTGACCGAAACTTGCATTTCGAAAAGTTTTATAGAATCTAGTTTTCAGATAATTTTTTTGCATGGGCTTCCATAATAACCTTCCCTCTTAACATATATAAATGATCTGTCAAGTCTCGTATCATTTCAAATAGTCCACAATTAAATTTGATTTTTTTGAATGAAACTAGTGTATAATATACTATGATTTTTGACCGAAACTTGCATTTCGAAAGGTTTCATAGAATATATTTTTCAGATGATTTTTTTGCATGGACTTCCATCATAACCTTCCCTCTTAACATATATAAATGATCTGAAAAGTCTCGTATCATTTCAAATAGCTCCCAATTAAATTCGATATTTTTGACCGAAACTTGTGTATAATATACTATGATTTTTGACCGAAACTAGAATTTCAAAAAGTTTCATATAATCTAGTTTTCAGGTAATTTTTTTGCATGGACTTCCATCATTACTGTACCTCTTAACATATATAAATGATCTGAAAAGTCTCGTATCATTTCAAATAGTCCACAATTAAATTTGATTTTTTTGACCGAAACTAGTGTATAATATACTATGATTTTTGACCGAAACTTGCATTTCGAAAAGTTTCATAGAATATAGTTTTCAGATGATTTTTTTGCATGGACTTCCATTATAACCTTCACTCTTAACATATATAAATGATCTGAAAAGTCTCGTATCATTTCAAATAGTCACCAATTAAATTCGATATTTTTGACCGAAACTAGTGTATAATATACTATGATTTTTGACCGAAACTTGCATTTCGAAAAGTTTCATAGAATATAGTTTTCAGATGATTTTTTTGCATGGACTTCCATCATAACCTTCCCTCTTAACATATATAAATGATCTGAAAAGTGTCGTATCATTTCAAATAGTCTACAATTAAATTTGATTTTTTTGACCGAAACTAGTGTATAATATACTATGATTTTTGACCGAAACTTGCATTTCGAAAAGTTTCATAGAATATAGTTTTCAGATGATTTTTTTGCATGGACTTCCATCATAACCTTCCCTCTTAACATATAAAATTGATCTGAAAAGTCTCGTATCATTTCAAATAGTCACCAATTAAATTCGATATTTTTGACCGAAACTAGTGTATAATATACTATTATTTTTGACCGAAACTTGAATTTCGAAAAGTTTTATAGAATCTAGTTTTCAGATAATTTTTTTGCATGGGCTTCCATAATAACCTTCCCTCTTAACATATATAAATGATATGTCAAGTCTCGTATCATTTCAAATAGTCCACAATTAAATTTGATTTTTTTGAATGAAACTAGTGTATAATATACTATGATTTTTGACCGAAACTTGCATTTCGAAAGGTTTCATAGAATATATTTTTCAGATGATTTTTTTGCATGGACTTCCATCATAACCTGCCCTCTTAACATATATAAATGATCTGAAAAGTCTCGTATCATTTCAAATAGCTCCCAATTAAATTCGATATTTTTGACCGAAACTTGTGTATAATATACTATGATTTTTGACCGAAACTTGAATTTCAAAAAGTTTCATAGAATCTAGTTTTCAGTTAATTTTTTTGCATGGACTCCCATCATTACTGTCCCTCTTAACATATATAAATGATCTGAAAAGTCGCGTATCATTTCAAATAGTCCACAATTAAATTTGATTTTTTTGACCGAAACTAGTGTATAATATACTATGATTTTTGACCGAAACTTGCATTTTGAAAAGCTTCATAGAATATAGTTTTCAGATGATTTTTTTGCATTGACTTCCATCATAACCTTCCCTCTTAACATATATAAATGATCTGAAAAGTCTCGTATCATTTCAAATAGTCCCCAATTAAATTCGATATTTTTGACCGAAACTAGTGTATAATATACTATGATTTTTGACAAAAACTTGCATTTCAAAAAGTTTCATAGAATCTAGTTTTCAGTTAATTTTTTTGCATGGACTTCCATCATAACCTTCCCTCTTAACATATATAAATGATCTTAAAAGTCTCGTATCATTTCAAATAGTCCACAATTATATTTAATTTTTTGACCGAAACTAGTGTATAATATACTATGATATTTTACCGAAACTTGCATTTCGAAAAGTTTCATAGAATATAGTTTTCAGATAATTTTTTTTGCATGGACTTCCATCATAACCTGCCCTCTTAACATATTTAAATGATCTGAAAAGTCTCGTATCATTTCAAATAGTTCCCAATTAAATTCGATATTTTTGACCGAAACTAGTGTATAATATACTATGCTTTTTGACGGAAACTTGCATTTCAAAAAGTTTCATAGAATCTAGTTTTCAGTTAATTTTTTTGCATGGACTTCCATCATTACCTTCCATCTTAACATATATAAATGATCTGAAAAGTCTCGTATCATTTCAAATAGTCCACAATTAAATTTGATTTTTTTGACCGAAACTAGTGTATAATATACTATGATTTTTGACCGAAACTTGCATTTCGAAAAGTTTCATAGAATATAGTTTTCAGATGATTTTTTTGCATGGACTTCCATTATAACCTTCACTCTTAACATATATAAATGATCTGAAAAGTCTCGTATCATTTCAAATAGTCACCAATTAAATTCGATATTTTTGACCGAAACTAGTGTATAATATACTATGATTTTTGACCGAAACTTGCATTTCGAAAAGTTTCATAGAATATAGTTTTCAGATGATTTTTTTGCATGGACTTCCATCATAACCTTCCCTCTTAACATATATAAATGATCTGAAAAGTGTCGTATCATTTCAAATAGTCCACAATTAAATTTGATTTTTTTGACCGAAACTAGTGTATAATATACTATGATTTTTGACCGAAACTTGCATTTCGAAAAGTTTCATAGAATATAGTTTTCAGATGATTTTTTTGCATTGACTTCAATCATAACATTCCCTCTTAACATATATAAATGATCTGAAAAGTCTCGTATCATTTCAAATAGTCCCCAATTATATTCGATATTTTTGACCGAAACTAGTGTATAATATACTATGATTTTTGACAAAAACTTGCATTTCAAAAAGTTTCATAGAATCTAGTTTTCAGTTAATTTTTTTGCATGGACTTCCATCATAACCTTCCCTCTTAACATATATAAATGATCTTAAAAGTCTCGTATCATTTCAAATAGTCCACAATTAAATTTGATTTTTTGACCGAAACTAGTGTATAATATACTATGATTTTTGACCGAAACTTGCATTTCGAAAAGTTTCATAGAATATAGTTTTCAGATGATTTTTTGTGCATGGACTTCCATCATAACCTGCCCTCTTAACATATTTAAATGATCTGAAAAGTCTCGTATCATTTCAAATAGTTCCCAATTAAATTCGATATTTTTGACCGAAACTAGTGTATAATATACTATGTTTTTTGACCGAAACTTGCATTTCAAAAAGTTTCATAGAATCTAGTTTTCAGTTAATTTTTTTGCATGGACTTCCATCATTACCTTCCATCTTAACATATATAAATGATCTGAAAAGTCTCGTATCATTTCAAATAGTCCACAATTAAATTTGATTTTTTTGACCGAAACTAGTGTATAATATACTATGATTTTTGACCGAAACTTGCATTTCGAAAAGTTTCATAGAATATAGTTTTCAGATGATTTTTTTGCATGGACTTCCATTATAACCTTCACTCTTAACATATATAAATGATCTGAAAAGTCTCGTATCATTTCAAATAGTCACCAATTAAATTCGATATTTTTGACCGAAACTAGTGTATAATATACTTTGATTTTTGACCGAAACTTGCATTTCGAAAAGTTTCATAGAATATAATTTTCAGATGATTTTTTTGCATGGACTTCCATCATAACCTTCCCTCTTAACATATATAAATGATCTGAAAAGTGTCGTATCATTTCAAATAGTCCACAATTAAATTTGATTTTTTTGACCGAAACTAGTGTATAATTTACTATGATTTTTGACCGAAACTTGCATTTCGAAAAGTTTCATAGAATATAGTTTTCAGATGATTTTTTTGCATGGACTTCCATCATAACCTTCCCTCTTAACATATAAAATTGATCTGAAAAGTCTCGTATCATTTCAAATAGTCACCAATTAAATTCGATATTTTTGACCGAAACTAGTGTATAATATACTATTATTTTTGACCGAAACTTGCATTTCGAAATGTTTTATAGAATCTAGTTTTCAGATAATTTTTTTGCATGGGCTTCCATAATAACCTTCCCTCTTAACATATATAAATGATCTGTCAAGTCTCGTATCATTTCAAATAGTCCACAATTAAATTTGATTTTTTTGAATGAAACTAGTGTATAATATACTATGATTTTTGACCGAAACTTGCATTTCGAAAGGTTTCATAGAATATATTTTTCAGATGATTTTTTTGCATGGACTTCCATCATAACCTGCCCTCTTAACATATATAAATGATCTGAAAAGTCTCGTATCATTTCAAATAGCTCCTAATTAAATTCGATATTTTTGACCGAAACTTGTGTATAATATACTATGATTTTTGACCGAAACTTGAATTTCAAAAAGTTTCATAGAATCTAGTTTTCAGGTAATTTTTTTGCATGGACTTCCATCATTACTGTTCCTCTTAACATATATAAATGATCTGAAAAGTCTCGTATCATTTCAAATAGTCCACAATTAAATTTGATTTTTTTGACCGAAACTAGTGTATAATATACTATAATTTTTGACCGAAACTTGCATTTCGAAAAGTTTCATAGAATATAGTTTTCAGATGATTTTTTTGCATTGACTTCAATCATAACCTTCCCTCTTAACATATATAAATGATCTGAAAAGTCTCGTATCATTTCAAATAATCCCCAATTATATTCGATATTTTTGACCGAAACTAGTGTATAATATACTATGATTTTTGACAAAAACTTGCATTTCAAAAAGTTTCATAGAATCTAGTTTTCAGTTAATTTTTTTGCATGGACTTCCATCATAACCTTCCCTCTTAACATATATAAATGATCTTAAAAGTCTCGTATCATTTCAAATAGTCCACAATTAAATTTGATTTTTTGACCGAAACTAGTGTATAATATACTATGATTTTTGACCGAAACTTGCATTTCGAAAAGTTTCATAGAATATAGTTTTCAGATGATTTTTTTTGCATGGACTTCCATCATAACCTGCCCTTTTAACATATTTAAATGATCTGAAAAGTCTCGTATCATTTCAAATAGTTCCCAATTAAATTCGATATTTTTGACCGAAACTAGTGTATAATATACTATGTTTTTTGACCGAAACTTGCATTTCAAAAAGTTTCATAGAATCTAGTTTTCAGTTAATTTTTTTGCATGGACTTCCATCATTACCTTCCATCTTAACATATATAAATGATCTGAAAAGTCTCGTATCATTTCAAATAGTCCACAATTAAATTTGATTTTTTTGACCGAAACTAGTGTATAATATACTATGATTTTTGACCGAAACTTGCATTTCGAAAAGTTTCATAGAATATAGTTTTCAGATGATTTTTTTGCATGGACTTCCATTATAACCTTCACTCTTAACATATATAAATGATCTGAAAAGTCTCGTATCATTTCAAATAGTCACCAATTAAATTCGATATTTTTGACCGAAACTAGTGTATAATATACTTTGATTTTTGACCGAAACTTGCATTTCGAAAAGTTTCATAGAATATAATTTTCAGATGATTTTTTTGCATGGACTTCCATCATAACCTTCCCTCTTAACATATATAAATGATCTGAAAAGTGTCGTATCATTTCAAATAGTCCACAATTAAATTTGATTTTTTTGACCGAAACTAGTGTATAATTTACTATGATTTTTGACCGAAACTTGCATTTCGAAAAGTTTCATAGAATATAGTTTTCAGATGATTTTTTTGCATGGACTTCCATCATAACCTTCCCTCTTAACATATAAAATTGATCTGAAAAGTCTCGTATCATTTCAAATAGTCACCAATTAAATTCGATATTTTTGACCGAAACTAGTGTATAATATACTATTATTTTTGACCGAAACTTGCATTTCGAAAAGTTTTATAGAATCTTGTTTTCAGATAATTTTTTTGCATGGGCTTCCATAATAACCTTCCCTCTTAACATATATAAATGATCTGTCAAGTCTCGTATCATTTCAAATAGTCCACAATTAAATTTGATTTTTTTGAATGAAACTAGTGTATAATATACTATGATTTTTGACCGAAACTTGCATTTCGAAAGGTTTCATAGAATATATTTTTCAGATGATTTTTTTGCATGGACTTCCATCATAACCTTCCCTCTTAACATATATAAATGATCTGAAAAGTCTCGTATCATTTCAAATAGCTCCCAATTAAATTCGATATTTTTGACCGAAACTTGTGTATAATATACTATGATTTTTGACCGAAACTTGAATTTCAAAAAGTTTCATAGAATCTTGTTTTCAGGTAATTTTTTTGCATGGACTTCCATCATTACTGTTCCTCTTAACATATATAAATGATCTGAAAAGTCTCGTATCATTTCAAATAGTCCACAATTAAATTTGATTTTTTTGACCGAAACTAGTGTATAATATACTATGATTTTTGACCGAAACTTGCATTTCGAAAAGTTTCATAGAATATAGTTTTCAGATGATTTTTTTGCATTGACTTCAATCATAACCTTCCCTCTTAACATATATAAATGATCTGAAAAGTCTCGTATCATTTCAAATAGTCCCCAATTATATTCGATATTTTTGACCGAAACTAGTTTATAATATACTATGATTTTTGACAAAAACTTGCATTTCAAAAAGTTTCATAGAATCTAGTTTTCAGTTAATTTTTTTGCATGGACTTCCATCATAACCTTCCCTCTTAACATATATAAATGATCTTAAAAGTCTCGTATCATTTCAAATAGTCCACAATTAAATTTGATTTTTAGACCGAAACTAGTGTATAATATACTATGATTTTTGACCGAAACTTGCATTTCGAAAAGTTTCATAGAATATAGTTTTCAGATGATTTTTTTTGCATGGACTTCCATCATAACCTGCCCTCTTAACATATTTAAATGATCTGAAAAGTCTCGTATCATTTCAAATAGTTCCCAATTAAATTCGATATTTTTGACCGAAACTAGTGTATAATATACTATGCTTTTTGACCGAAACTTGCATTTCAAAAAGTTTCATAGAATCTAGTTTTCAGTTAATTTTTTTGCATGGACTTCCAACATTACCTTCCATCTTAACATATATAAATGATCTGAAAAGTCTCGTATCATTTCAAATAGTCCACAATTAAATTTGATTTTTTTGACCGAAACTAGTGTATAATATACTATGATTTTTGACCGAAACTTGCATTTCGAAAAGTTTCATAGAATATAGTTTTCAGATGATTTTTTTGCATGGACTTCCATTATAACCTTCACTCTTAACATATATAAATGATCTGAAAAGTCTCGTATCATTTCAAATAGTCACCAATTAAATTCGATATTTTTGACCGAAACTAGTGTATAATATACTTTGATTTTTGACCGAAACTTGCATTTCGAAAAGTTTCATAGAATATAGTTTTCAGATGATTTTTTTGCATGGACTTCCATCATAACCTTCCCTCTTAACATATATAAATGATCTGAAAAGTGTCGTATCATTTCAAATAGTCCACAATTAAATTTGATTTTTTTGACCGAAACTAGTGTATAATATACTATGATTTTTGACCGAAACTTGCATTTCGAAAAGTTTCATAGAATATAGTTTTCAGATGATTTTTTTGCATGGACTTCCATCATAACCTTCCCTCTTAACATATAAAATTGATCTGAAAAGTCTCGTATCATTTCAAATAGTCACCAACTAAATTCGATATTTTTGACCGAAACTAGTGTATAATATACTATTATTTTTGACCGAAACTTGCATTTCGAAAAGTTTTATAGAATCTAGTTTTCAGATAATTTTTTTGCATGGGCTTCCATAATAACCTTCCCTCTTAACATATATAAATGATCTGTCAAGTCTCGTATCATTTCAAATAGTCCACAATTAAATTTGATTTTTTTGAATGAAACTAGTGTATAATATACTATGATTTTTGACCGAAACTTGCATTTCGAAAAGTTTCATAGAATATATTTTTCAGATGATTATTTTGCATGGACTTCCTTCATAACCTTCCCTCTTAACATATATAAATGATCTGAAAAGTCTCGTATCATTTCAAATAGCTCCCAATTAAATTCGATATTTTTGACCGAAACTAGTGTATAATATACTATGATTTTTGACCGAAACTTGAATTTCAAAAAGTTTCATAGAATCTTGTTTTCAGGTAATTTTTTTGCATGGACTTCCATCATTACTGTTCCTCTTAACATATATAAATGATCTGAAAAGTCTCGTATCATTTCAAATAGTCCACAATTAAATTTGATTTTTTTGACCGAAACTAGTGTATAATATACTATGATTTTTGACCGAAACTTGCATTTCGAAAAGTTTCATAGAATATAGTTTTCAGATGATTTTTTTGCATTGACTTCAATCATAACCTTCCCTCTTAACATATATAAATGATCTGAAAAGTCTCGTATCATTTCAAATAGTCCCCAATTATATTCGATATTTTTGACCGAAACTAGTGTATAATATACTATGATTTTTGACAAAAACTTGCATTTCAAAAAGTTTCAGAGAATCTAGTTTTCAGTTAATTTTTTTGCATGGACTTCCATCATAACCTTCCCTCTTAACATATATAAATGATCTTAAAAGTCTCGTATCATTTCAAATAGTCCACAATTAAATTTGTTTTTTTGACCGAAACTAGTGTATAATATACTATGATTTTTGACCGAAACTTGCATTTCGAAAAGTTTCATAGAATATAATTTTCAGATGATTTTTTTTGCATGGACTTCCATCATAACCTGCCCTCTTAACATATTTAAATGATCTGAAAAGTCTCGTATCATTTCAAATAGTTCCCAATTAAATTCGATATTTTTGACCGAAACTAGTGTATAATATACTATGCTTTTTGACCGAAACTTGCATTTCAAAAAGTTTCATAGAATCTAGTTTTCAGTTAATTTTTTTGCATGGACTTCCAACATTACCTTCCATCTTAACATATATAAATGATCTGAAAAGTCTCGTATCATTTCAAATAGTCCACAATTAAATTTGATTTTTTTGACCGAAACTAGTGTATAATATACTATGATTTTTGACCGAAACTTGCATTTCGAAAAGTTTCATAGAATATAGTTTTCAGATGATTTTTTTGCATGGACTTCCATTATAACCTTCACTCTTAACATATATAAATGATCTGAAAAGTCTCGTATCATTTCAAATAGTCACCAATTAAATTCGATATTTTTGACCGAAACTAGTGTATAATATACTTTGATTTTTGACCGAAACTTGCATTTCGAAAAGTTTCATAGAATATAGTTTTCAGATGATTTTTTTGCATGGACTTCCATCATAACCTTCCCTCTTAACATATATAAATGATCTGAAAAGTGTCGTATCATTTCAAATAGTCCACAATTAAATTTGATTTTTTTGACCGAAACTAGTGTATAATATACTATGATTTTTGACCGAAACTTGCATTTCGAAAAGTTTCATAGAATATAGTTTTCAGATGATTTTTTTGCATGGACTTCCATCATAACCTTCCCTCTTAACATATAAAATTGATCTGAAAAGTCTCGTATCATTTCAAATAGTCACCAATTAAATTCGATATTTTTGACCTAAACTAGTGTATAATATACTATTATTTTTGACCGAAACTTGCATTTCGAAAAGTTTTATAGAATCTAGTTTTCAGATAATTTTTTTGCATGGGCTTCCATAATAACCTTCCCTCTTAACATATATAAATGATCTGTCAAGTCTCGTATCATTTCAAATAGTCCACAATTAAATTTGATTTTTTTGAATGAAACTAGTGTATAATATACTATGATTTTTGACCGAAACTTGCATTTCGAAAAGTTTCATAGAATATATTTTTCAGATGATTATTTTGCATGGACTTCCTTCATAACCTTCCCTCTTAACATATATAAATGATCTGAAAAGTCTCGTATCATTTCAAATAGCTCCCAATTAAATTCGATATTTTTGACCGAAACTAGTGTATAATATACTATGATTTTTGACCGAAACATGAATTTCAAAATGTTTCATAGAATCTTGTTTTCAGGTAATTTTTTTGCATGGACTTCCATCATTACTGTTCCTCTTAACATATATAAATGATCTGAAAAGTCTCGTATCATTTCAAATAGTCCACAATTAAATTTGTTTTTTTGACCGAAACTAGTGTATAATATACTATGATTTTTGACCGAAACTTGCATTTCGAAAAGTTTCATAGAATATAGTTTTCAGATGATTTTTTTTGCATGGACTTCCATCATAACCTGCCCTCTTAACATATATAAATGATCTAAAAAGTCTCGTATCATTTCAAATAGTTCCCAATTAAATTCGATATTTTTGACCGAAACTAGTGTATAATATACTATGCTTTTTGACCGAAACTTGCATTTCAAAAAGTTTCATAGAATCTAGTTTTCAGTTAATTTTTTTGCATGGACTTACATCATTACCTTCCATCTTAACATATATAAATGATCTGAAAAGTCTCGTATCATTTCAAATAGTCCACAATTAAATTTGATTTTTTTGACCGAAACTAGTGTATAATATACTATGATTTTTGACCGAAACTTGCATTTCGAAAAGTTTCATAGAATATAGTTTTCAGATGATTTTTTGCATGGACTTCCATTATAACCTTCACTCTTAACATATATAAATGATCTGAAAAGTCTCGTATCATTTCAAATAGTCACCAATTAAATTCGATATTTTTGACCGAAACTAGTGTATAATATACTATGATTTTTGACCGAAACTTGCATTTCAAAAAGTTTCATAGAATCTAGTTTTCAGATGATTTTTTTGCATGGGCTTCCATAATAACCTTCCCTCTTAACATATATTAATGATCTGTCAAGTCTCGTATCATTTAAAATAGTCCTCAATTAAATATGATTTTTTTGAATGAAACTAGTGTATAATATACTATGATTTTTGACCGAAACTTGCATTTCGAAAAGTTTCATAGAATATATTTTTCAGATGATTATTTTGCATGGACTTCCTTCATAACCTTCCCTCTTAACATATATAAATGATCTGAAAAGTCTCGTATCATTTCAAATAGCTCCCAATTAAATTCGATATTTTTGACCGAAACTAGTGTATAATATACTATGATTTTTGACCGAAACTTGAATTTCAAAAAGTTTCATAGAATCTTGTTTTCAGGTAATTTTTTTGCATGGACTTCCATCATTACTGTTCCTCTTAACATATATAAATGATCTGAAAAGTCTCGTATCATTTCAAATAGTCCACAATTAAATTTGATTTTTTTGACCGAAACTAGTGTATAATATACTATGATTTTTGACCGAAACTTGCATTTCGAAAAGTTTCATAGAATATAGTTTTCAGATGATTTTTTTGCATTGACTTCAATCATAACCTTCCCTCTTAACATATATAAATGATCTGAAAAGTCTCGTATCATTTCAAATAGTCCCCAATTATATTCGATATTTTTGACCGAAACTAGTGTATAATATACTATGATTTTTGACAAAAACTTGCATTTCAAAAAGTTTCAGAGAATCTAGTTTTCAGTTAATTTTTTTGCATGGACTTCCATCATAACCTTCCCTCTTAACATATATAAATGATCTTAAAAGTCTCGTATCATTTCAAATAGTCCACAATTAAATTTGTTTTTTTGACCGAAACTAGTGTATAATATACTATGATTTTTGACCGAAACTTGCATTTCGAAAAGTTTCATAGAATATAGTTTTCAGATGATTTTTTTTGCATGGACTTCCATCATAACCTGCCCTCTTAACATATATAAATGATCTAAAAAGTCTCGTATCATTTCAAATAGTTCCCAATTAAATTCGATATTTTTGACCGAAACTAGTGTATAATATACTATGCTTTTTGACCGAAACTTGCATTTCAAAAAGTTTCATAGAATCTAGTTTTCAGTTAATTTTTTTGCATGGACTTACATCATTACCTTCCATCTTAACATATATAAATGATCTGAAAAGTCTCGTATCATTTCAAATAGTCCACAATTAAATTTGATTTTTTTGACCGAAACTAGTGTATAATATACTATGATTTTTGACCGAAACTTGCATTTCGAAAAGTTTCATAGAATATAGTTTTCAGATGATTTTTTGCATGGACTTCCATTATAACCTTCACTCTTAACATATATAAATGATCTGAAAAGTCTCGTATCATTTCAAATAGTCACCAATTAAATTCGATATTTTTGACCGAAACTAGTGTATAATATACTATGATTTTTGACCGAAACTTGCATTTCGAAAAGTTTCATAGAATCTAGTTTTCAGATGATTTTTTTGCATGGGCTTCCATAATAACCTTCCCTCTTAACATATATTAATGATCTGTCAAGTCTCGTATCATTTAAAATAGTCCTCAATTAAATATGATTTTTTTGAATGAAACTAGTGTATAATATACTATGATTTTTAACCGAAACTTGCATTTCGAAAAGTTTCATAGAATATATTTTTCAGATAATTTTTTTGCATGGACTTCCATCATAACCTGCCCTATTAACATATATAAATGATCTGAAAAGTCTCGTATCATTTCAAATAGCTCCTAATTAAATTAGATATTTTTGACTGAAACTAGTGTATAATATACTATGCTTTTTGACCGAAACTTGCATTTCAAAAAGTTTCATAGAATCTAGTTTTCAGTTAATTTTTTTGCATGGACTTCCATCATTACCTTCCATCTTAACATATATAAATGATCTGAAAAGTCTCGTATCATTTCAAATAGTCCACAATTAAATTTGATTTTTTTGACCGAAACTAGTGTATAATATACTATGATTTTTAACCGAAACTTGCATTTTGAAAAGTTTCATAGAATATAGTTTTCAGATGATTTTTTGCATGGACTTCCATTATAACCTTCACTCTTAACATATATAAATGATCTGAAAAGTCTCGTATCATTTCAAATAGTCACCAATTAAATTCGATATTTTTGACCGAAACTAGTGTATAATATACTATGATTTTTAACCGAAACTAGCATTTCGAAAAGTTTCATAGAATCTAGTTTTCAGATGATTTTTTTGCATGGGCTTCCATAATAACCTTCCCTCTTAACATATATTAATGATCTGTCAAGTCTCGTATCATTTAAAATAGTCCTCAATTAAATATGATTTTTTTGAATGAAACTAGTGTATAATATACTATGATTTTTAACCGAAACTTGCATTTCGAAAAGTTTCATAGAATATAGTTTTCAGATGATTTTTTTGCATGGACTTCCATCATAACCTGCCCTCTTAACATATATAAATGATCTGAAAAGTCTCGTATCATTTCAAATAGCTCCCAATTAAATTCGATATTTTTGACCGAAACTAGTGTATAATATACTATGATTTTTGACCGAAACTTGCATTTCAAAAAGTTTCATAGAATCTAGTTTTCAGTTAATTTTTTTGCATGGACTTCCATCATTACTGTCCCTCTTAACATATATAAATGATCTGAATAGTCTCCTATCATTTCAAATAGTCCACAATTAAATTTGATTTTTTTGACCGAAACTAGTGTATAATATACTATGATTTTTGACCGAAACTTGCATTTCGAAAAGTTTCATAGAATATAGTTTTCAGATGATTTTTTTGCATTTACTTCCATCATAACCTTCCCTCTTAACATATATAAATGATCTGAAAAGTCTCGTATCATTTCAAATAGTCCCCAATTAAATTCGATATTTTTGACCGAAACTAGTGTATAATATACTATGATTTTTGACAAAAACTTGCATTTCAAAAACTTTCATAGAATCTAGTTTTCAGTTAATTTTTTTGCATGGACTTCCATCATAACCTTCCCTCTTAACATATATAAATGATCTTAAAAGTCTCGTATCATTTCAAATAGTCCACAATTAAATTTGATTTTTTGACCGAAACTAGTGTATAATATACTATGATTTTTGACCGAAACTTGCATTTCGAAAAGTTTCATAGAATATAGTTTTCAGATGACTTTTTTTGCATTGACTTCCATCATAACCTGCCCTCTTAACATATATAAATGATCTGAAAAGTCTCGTATCATTTCAAATAGTTCCCAATTAAATTCGATATTTTTGACCGAAACTAGTGTATAATATACTATGCTTTTTGACCGAAACTTGCATTTCGAAAATTTTCATAGAATATAGTTTTCAGATGATTTTTTTGCATGGACTTCCATTATAACCTTCACTCTTAACATATATAAATGATCTGAAAAGTCTCGTATCATTTCAAATAGTCACCAATTAAATTCGATATTTTTGACCGAAACTAGTGTATAATATACTATGATTTTTGACCGAAACTTGCATTTCGAAAAGTTTCATATAATATAGTTTTCAGATGATTTTTTTGCATGGACTTCCATCATAACCTTCCCTCTTAACATATATAAATGATCTGAAAAGTGTCGTATCATTTCAAATAGTCCACAATTAAATTTGATTTTTTTGTCCGAAACTAGTGTATAATATACTATGATTTTTAACCGAAACTTGCATTTCGAAAAGTTTCATAGAATATAGTTTTCAGATGATTTTTTTGCATGGACTTCCATCATAACCTGCCCTCTTAACATATATAAATGATCTGAAAAGTCTCGTATCATTTCAAATAGCTCCCAATTAAATTCGATATTTTTGACCGAAACTAGTGTATAATATACTATGATTTTTGACCGAAACTTGCATTTCAAAAAGTTTCATAGAATCTAGTTTTCAGTTAATTTTTTTGCATGGACTTCCATCATTACTGTCCCTCTTAACATATATAAATGATCTGAATAGTCTCCTATCATTTCAAATAGTCCACAATTAAATTTGATTTTTTTGACCGAAACTAGTGTATAATATACTATGATTTTTGACCGAAACTTGCATTTCGAAAAGTTTCATAGAATATAGTTTTCAGATGATTTTTTTGCATTTACTTCCATCATAACCTTCCCTCTTAACATATATAAATGATCTGAAAAGTCTCGTATCATTTCAAATAGTCCCCAATTAAATTCTATATTTTTGACCGAAACTAGTGTATAATATACTATGATTTTTGACAAAAACTTGCATTTCAAAAACTTTCATAGAATCTAGTTTTCAGTTAATTTTTTTGCATGGACTTCCATCATAACCTTCCCTCTTAACATATATAAATGATCTTAAAAGTCTCGTATCATTTCAAATAGTCCACAATTAAATTTGATTTTTTGACCGAAACTAGTGTATAATATACTATGATTTTTGACCGAAACTTGCATTTCGAAAAGTTTCATAGAATATAGTTTTCAGATGACTTTTTTTGCATTGACTTCCATCATAACCTGCCCTCTTAACATATATAAATGATCTGAAAAGTCTCGTATCATTTCAAATAGTTCCCAATTAAATTCGATATTTTTGACCGAAACTAGTGTATAATATACTATGCTTTTTGACCGAAACTTGCATTTCGAAAATTTTCATAGAATATAGTTTTCAGATGATTTTTTTGCATGGACTTCCATTATAACCTTCACTCTTAACATATATAAATGATCTGAAAAGTCTCGTATCATTTCAAATAGTCACCAATTAAATTCGATATTTTTGACCGAAACTAGTGTATAATATACTATGATTTTTGACCGAAACTTGCATTTCGAAAAGTTTCATATAATATAGTTTTCAGATGATTTTTTTGCATGGACTTCCATCATAACCTTCCCTCTTAACATATATAAATGATCTGAAAAGTGTCGTATCATTTCAAATAGTCCACAATTAAATTTGATTTTTTTGTCCGAAACTAGTGTATAATATACTATGATTTTTGACCGAAACTTGCATTTCGAAAAGTTTCATAGAATATAGTTTTCAGATGATTTTTTTGCATGGACTTCCATCATAACCTTCCCTCTTAACATATAAAATTGATCTGAAAAGTCTCGTATCATTTCAAATAGTCACCAATTAAATTCGATATTTTTGACCGAAACTAGTGTATAATATACTATTTTTTTTGACCGAAACTACTGTATAATATACTATTATTTTTGACCGAAACTTGCATTTCGAAAAGTTTTATAGAATCTAGTTTTCAGATAATTTTTTTGCATGGGCTTCCATAATAACCTTCCCTCTTAACATATATAAATGATCTTAAAAGTCTCGTATCATTTCAAATAGTCCACAATTAAATTTGATTTTTTTGAATGAAACTAGTGTATAATATACTATGATTTTTGACCGAAACTTGCATTTCGAAAAGTTTCATAGAATATATTTTTCAGATGATTATTTTGCATGGACTTCCCTCATAACCTGCCCTCTTAACATATATAAATGATCTGAAAAGTCTCGTATCATTTCAAATAGCTCCCAATTAAATTCGATATTTTTGACCGAAACTAGTGTATAATATACTATGATTTTTGACCGAAACTTGAATTTCAAAAAGTTTCATAGAATCTAGTTTTCAGTTAATTTTTTTGCATGGACTTCCATCATTACTGTCCCTCTTAACATATATAAATGATCTGAAAAGTCTCGTATCATTTCAAATATTCCACAATTAAATTTGATTTTTTTGACCCAAACTAGTGTATAATATACTATGATTTTTGACCGAAACTTGCATTTCGAAAAGTTTCATAGAATATATTTTTCAGATGATTTTTTTGCATTGACTTCAATCATAACCTTCCCTCTTAACATATATAAATGATCTGAAAAGTCTCGTATCATTTCAAATAGTCCCCAATTAAATTCGATATTTTTGACCGAAACTAGTGTATAATATACTATGATTTTTGACAAAAACATGCATTTCAAAAAGTTTCATAGAATCTAGTTTTTAGTTAATTTTTTTGCATGGACTTCCATCATAACCTTCCCTCTTAACATATATAAATGATCTTAAAAGTCTCGTATTATTTCAAATAGTCCACAATTAAATTTGATTTTTTGACCGAAACTAGTGTATAATATACTATGATTTTTGACCGAAACTTGCATTTCGAAAAGTTTCATAGAATATAGTTTTCAGATGATTTTTTTTGCATGGACTTCCATCATAACCTGTCCTCTTAGCATATATAAATGATCTAAAAAGTCTCGTATCATTTCAAATAGTTCCCAATTAAATTCGATATTTTTGACCGAAACTAGTGTATAATATAATATGCTTTTTGACCGAAACTTGCATTTCAAAAAGTTTCATAGAATCTAGTTTTCAGTTAATTTTTTTGCATGGACTTCCATCATTACCTTCCATCTTAACATATATAAATGATCTGAAAAGTCTCGTATCATTTCAAATAGTCCACAATTAAATTTGATTTTTTTGACCGAAACTAGTGTATAATATACTATGATTTTTGACCGAAACTTGCATTTCGAAAAGTTTCATAGAATATAGTTTTCAGATGATTTTTTGCATGGACTTCCATTATAACCTTCACTCTTAACATATATAAATGATCTGAAAAGTCTCGTATCATTTCAAATAGTCACCAATTAAATTCGATATTTTTGACTGAAACTAGTGTATAATATACTATGATTTTTGACCGAAACTTGCATTTCGAAAAGTTTCATAGAATATAGTTTTCAGATGATTTTTTTGCATGGACTTCCATCATAACCTTCCCTCTTAACATATATAAATGATCTGAAAAGTGTCGTATCATTTCAAATAGTCCACAATTAAATTTGATTTTTTTGACCGAAACTAGTGTATAATATACTATGATTTTTGTCCGAAACTTGCATTTCGAAAAGTTTCATAGAATATAGTTTTCAGATGATTTTTTTGCATGGACTTCCATCATAACCTTCCCTCTTAACATATAAAAATGATCTGAAAAGTCTCGTATCATTTCAAATAGTCACCAATTAAATTCGATATTTTTGACCGAAACTAGTGTATAATATACTATTATTTTTGACCGAAACTTGCATTTCGAAAAGTTTTATAGAATCTAGTTTTCAGATGATTTTTTTGCATGGGCTTCCATAATAACCTTCCCTCTTAACATATATAAATGATCTGTCAAGTCTCGTATCATTTCAAATAGTCCACAATTAAATTTGATTTTTTTGAATGAAACTAGTGTATAATATACTATGATTTTTGACCGAAACTTGCATTTCGAAAAGTTTCATAGAATATATTTTTCAGATGATTATTTTGCATGGACTTCCCTCATAACCTGCCCTCTTAACATATATAAATGATCTGAAAAGTCTCGTATCATTTCAAATAGCTCCCAATTAAATTCGATATTTTTGACCGAAACTAGTGTATAATATACTATGATTTTTGACCGAAACTTGAATTTCAAAAAGTTTCATAGAATCTAGTTTTCAGTTAATTTTTTTGCATGGACTTCCATCATTACTGTCCCTCTTAACATATATAAATGATCTGAAAAGTCTCGTATCATTTCAAATATTCCACAATTAAATTTGATTTTTTTGACCCAAACTAGTGTATAATATACTATGATTTTTGACCGAAACTTGCATTTCGAAAAGTTTCATAGAATATATTTTTCAGATGATTTTTTTGCATTGACTTCAATCATAACCTTCCCTCTTAACATATATAAATGATCTGAAAAGTCTCGTATCATTTCAAATAGTCCCCAATTAAATTCGATATTTTTGACCGAAACTAGTGTATAATATACTATGATTTTTGACAAAAACATGCATTTCAAAAAGTTTCATAGAATCTAGTTTTTAGTTAATTTTTTTGCATGGACTTCCATCATAACCTTCCCTCTTAACATATATAAATGATCTTAAAAGTCTCGTATCATTTCAAATAGTCCACAATTAAATTTGATTTTTTGACCGAAACTAGTGTATAATATACTATGATTTTTGACCGAAACTTGCATTTCGAAAAGTTTCATAGAATATAGTTTTCAGATGATTTTTTTTGCATGGACTTCCATCATAACCTGTCCTCTTAGCATATATAAATGATCTAAAAAGTCTCGTATCATTTCAAATAGTTCCCAATTAAATTCGATATTTTTGACCGAAACTAGTGTATAATATAATATGCTTTTTGACCGAAACTTGCATTTCAAAAAGTTTCATAGAATCTAGTTTTCAGTTAATTTTTTTGCATGGACTTCCATCATTACCTTCCATCTTAACATATATAAATGATCTGAAAAGTCTCGTATCATTTCAAATAGTCCACAATTAAATTTGATTTTTTTGACCGAAACTAGTGTATAATATACTATGATTTTTGACCGAAACTTGCATTTCGAAAAGTTTCATAGAATATAGTTTTCAGATGATTTTTTGCATGGACTTCCATTATAACCTTCACTCTTAACATATATAAATGATCTGAAAAGTCTCGTATCATTTCAAATAGTCACCAATTAAATTCGATATTTTTGACCGAAACTAGTGTATAATATACTATGATTTTTAACCGAAACTAGCATTTCGAAAAGTTTCATAGAATCTAGTTTTCAGATGATTTTTTTGCATGGGCTTCCATAATAACCTTCCCTCTTAACATATATTAATGATCTGTCAAGTCTCGTATCATTTAAAATAGTCCTCAATTAAATATGATTTTTTTGAATGAAACTAGTGTATAATATACTATGATTTTTAACCGAAACTTGCATTTCGAAAAGTTTCATAGAATATAGTTTTCAGATGATTTTTTTGCATGGACTTCCATCATAACCTGCCCTCTTAACATATATAAATGATCTGAAAAGTCTCGTATCATTTCAAATAGCTCCCAATTAAATTCGATATTTTTGACCGAAACTAGTGTATAATATACTATGATTTTTGACCGAAACTTGCATTTCAAAAAGTTTCATAGAATCTAGTTTTCAGTTAATTTTTTTGCATGGACTTCCATCATTACTGTCCCTCTTAACATATATAAATGATCTGAATAGTCTCCTATCATTTCAAATAGTCCACAATTAAATTTGATTTTTTTGACCGAAACTAGTGTATAATATACTATGATTTTTGACCGAAACTTGCATTTCGAAAAGTTTCATAGAATATAGTTTTCAGATGATTTTTTTGCATTTACTTCCATCATAACCTTCCCTCTTAACATATATAAATGATCTGAAAAGTCTCGTATCATTTCAAATAGTCCCCAATTAAATTCGATATTTTTGACCGAAACTAGTGTATAATATACTATGATTTTTGACAAAAACTTGCATTTCAAAAACTTTCATAGAATCTAGTTTTCAGTTAATTTTTTTGCATGGACTTCCATCATAACCTTCCCTCTTAACATATATAAATGATCTTAAAAGTCTCGTATCATTTCAAATAGTCCACAATTAAATTTGATTTTTTGACCGAAACTAGTGTATAATATACTATGATTTTTGACCGAAACTTGCATTTCGAAAAGTTTCATAGAATATAGTTTTCAGATGACTTTTTTTGCATTGACTTCCATCATAACCTGCCCTCTTAACATATATAAATGATCTGAAAAGTCTCGTATCATTTCAAATAGTTCCCAATTAAATTCGATATTTTTGACCGAAACTAGTGTATAATATACTATGCTTTTTGACCGAAACTTGCATTTCGAAAATTTTCATAGAATATAGTTTTCAGATGATTTTTTTGCATGGACTTCCATTATAACCTTCACTCTTAACATATATAAATGATCTGAAAAGTCTCGTATCATTTCAAATAGTCACCAATTAAATTCGATATTTTTGACCGAAACTAGTGTATAATATACTATGATTTTTGACCGAAACTTGCATTTCGAAAAGTTTCATATAATATAGTTTTCAGATGATTTTTTTGCATGGACTTCCATCATAACCTTCCCTCTTAACATATATAAATGATCTGAAAAGTGTCGTATCATTTCAAATAGTCCACAATTAAATTTGATTTTTTTGTCCGAAACTAGTGTATAATATACTATGATTTTTAACCGAAACTTGCATTTCGAAAAGTTTCATAGAATATAGTTTTCAGATGATTTTTTTGCATGGACTTCCATCATAACCTGCCCTCTTAACATATATAAATGATCTGAAAAGTCTCGTATCATTTCAAATAGCTCCCAATTAAATTCGATATTTTTGACCGAAACTAGTGTATAATATACTATGATTTTTGACCGAAACTTGCATTTCAAAAAGTTTCATAGAATCTAGTTTTCAGTTAATTTTTTTGCATGGACTTCCATCATTACTGTCCCTCTTAACATATATAAATGATCTGAATAGTCTCCTATCATTTCAAATAGTCCACAATTAAATTTGATTTTTTTGACCGAAACTAGTGTATAATATACTATGATTTTTGACCGAAACTTGCATTTCGAAAAGTTTCATAGAATATAGTTTTCAGATGATTTTTTTGCATTTACTTCCATCATAACCTTCCCTCTTAACATATATAAATGATCTGAAAAGTCTCGTATCATTTCAAATAGTCCCCAATTAAATTCTATATTTTTGACCGAAACTAGTGTATAATATACTATGATTTTTGACAAAAACTTGCATTTCAAAAACTTTCATAGAATCTAGTTTTCAGTTAATTTTTTTGCATGGACTTCCATCATAACCTTCCCTCTTAACATATATAAATGATCTTAAAAGTCTCGTATCATTTCAAATAGTCCACAATTAAATTTGATTTTTTGACCGAAACTAGTGTATAATATACTATGATTTTTGACCGAAACTTGCATTTCGAAAAGTTTCATAGAATATAGTTTTCAGATGACTTTTTTTGCATTGACTTCCATCATAACCTGCCCTCTTAACATATATAAATGATCTGAAAAGTCTCGTATCATTTCAAATAGTTCCCAATTAAATTCGATATTTTTGACCGAAACTAGTGTATAATATACTATGCTTTTTGACCGAAACTTGCATTTCGAAAATTTTCATAGAATATAGTTTTCAGATGATTTTTTTGCATGGACTTCCATTATAACCTTCACTCTTAACATATATAAATGATCTGAAAAGTCTCGTATCATTTCAAATAGTCACCAATTAAATTCGATATTTTTGACCGAAACTAGTGTATAATATACTATGATTTTTGACCGAAACTTGCATTTCGAAAAGTTTCATATAATATAGTTTTCAGATGATTTTTTTGCATGGACTTCCATCATAACCTTCCCTCTTAACATATATAAATGATCTGAAAAGTGTCGTATCATTTCAAATAGTCCACAATTAAATTTGATTTTTTTGTCCGAAACTAGTGTATAATATACTATGATTTTTGACCGAAACTTGCATTTCGAAAAGTTTCATAGAATATAGTTTTCAGATGATTTTTTTGCATGGACTTCCATCATAACCTTCCCTCTTAACATATAAAATTGATCTGAAAAGTCTCGTATCATTTCAAATAGTCACCAATTAAATTCGATATTTTTGACCGAAACTAGTGTATAATATACTATTTTTTTTGACCGAAACTACTGTATAATATACTATTATTTTTGACCGAAACTTGCATTTCGAAAAGTTTTATAGAATCTAGTTTTCAGATAATTTTTTTGCATGGGCTTCCATAATAACCTTCCCTCTTAACATATATAAATGATCTTAAAAGTCTCGTATCATTTCAAATAGTCCACAATTAAATTTGATTTTTTTGAATGAAACTAGTGTATAATATACTATGATTTTTGACCGAAACTTGCATTTCGAAAAGTTTCATAGAATATATTTTTCAGATGATTATTTTGCATGGACTTCCCTCATAACCTGCCCTCTTAACATATATAAATGATCTGAAAAGTCTCGTATCATTTCAAATAGCTCCCAATTAAATTCGATATTTTTGACCGAAACTAGTGTATAATATACTATGATTTTTGACCGAAACTTGAATTTCAAAAAGTTTCATAGAATCTAGTTTTCAGTTAATTTTTTTGCATGGACTTCCATCATTACTGTCCCTCTTAACATATATAAATGATCTGAAAAGTCTCGTATCATTTCAAATATTCCACAATTAAATTTGATTTTTTTGACCCAAACTAGTGTATAATATACTATGATTTTTGACCGAAACTTGCATTTCGAAAAGTTTCATAGAATATAGTTTTCAGATGACTTTTTTTGCATTGACTTCCATCATAACCTGCCCTCTTAACATATATAAATGATCTGAAAAGTCTCGTATCATTTCAAATAGTTCCCAATTAAATTCGATATTTTTGACCGAAACTAGTGTATAATATACTATGCTTTTTGACCGAAACTTGCATTTCGAAAATTTTCATAGAATATAGTTTTCAGATGATTTTTTTGCATGGACTTCCATTATAACCTTCACTCTTAACATATATAAATGATCTGAAAAGTCTCGTATCATTTCAAATAGTCACCAATTAAATTCGATATTTTTGACCGAAACTAGTGTATAATATACTATGATTTTTGACCGAAACTTGCATTTCGAAAAGTTTCATATAATATAGTTTTCAGATGATTTTTTTGCATGGACTTCCATCATAACCTTCCCTCTTAACATATATAAATGATCTGAAAAGTGTCGTATCATTTCAAATAGTCCACAATTAAATTTGATTTTTTTGTCCGAAACTAGTGTATAATATACTATGATTTTTGACCGAAACTTGCATTTCGAAAAGTTTCATAGAATATAGTTTTCAGATGATTTTTTTGCATGGACTTCCATCATAACCTTCCCTCTTAACATATAAAATTGATCTGAAAAGTCTCGTATCATTTCAAATAGTCACCAATTAAATTCGATATTTTTGACCGAAACTAGTGTATAATATACTATTTTTTTTGACCGAAACTACTGTATAATATACTATTATTTTTGACCGAAACTTGCATTTCGAAAAGTTTTATAGAATCTAGTTTTCAGATAATTTTTTTGCATGGGCTTCCATAATAACCTTCCCTCTTAACATATATAAATGATCTTAAAAGTCTCGTATCATTTCAAATAGTCCACAATTAAATTTGATTTTTTTGAATGAAACTAGTGTATAATATACTATGATTTTTGACCGAAACTTGCATTTCGAAAAGTTTCATAGAATATATTTTTCAGATGATTATTTTGCATGGACTTCCCTCATAACCTGCCCTCTTAACATATATAAATGATCTGAAAAGTCTCGTATCATTTCAAATAGCTCCCAATTAAATTCGATATTTTTGACCGAAACTAGTGTATAATATACTATGATTTTTGACCGAAACTTGAATTTCAAAAAGTTTCATAGAATCTAGTTTTCAGTTAATTTTTTTGCATGGACTTCCATCATTACTGTCCCTCTTAACATATATAAATGATCTGAAAAGTCTCGTATCATTTCAAATATTCCACAATTAAATTTGATTTTTTTGACCCAAACTAGTGTATAATATACTATGATTTTTGACCGAAACTTGCATTTCGAAAAGTTTCATAGAATATATTTTTCAGATGATTTTTTTGCATTGACTTCAATCATAACCTTCCCTCTTAACATATATAAATGATCTGAAAAGTCTCGTATCATTTCAAATAGTCCCCAATTAAATTCGATATTTTTGACCGAAACTAGTGTATAATATACTATGATTTTTGACAAAAACATGCATTTCAAAAAGTTTCATAGAATCTAGTTTTTAGTTAATTTTTTTGCATGGACTTCCATCATAACCTTCCCTCTTAACATATATAAATGATCTTAAAAGTCTCGTATTATTTCAAATAGTCCACAATTAAATTTGATTTTTTGACCGAAACTAGTGTATAATATACTATGATTTTTGACCGAAACTTGCATTTCGAAAAGTTTCATAGAATATAGTTTTCAGATGATTTTTTTTGCATGGACTTCCATCATAACCTGTCCTCTTAGCATATATAAATGATCTAAAAAGTCTCGTATCATTTCAAATAGTTCCCAATTAAATTCGATATTTTTGACCGAAACTAGTGTATAATATAATATGCTTTTTGACCGAAACTTGCATTTCAAAAAGTTTCATAGAATCTAGTTTTCAGTTAATTTTTTTGCATGGACTTCCATCATTACCTTCCATCTTAACATATATAAATGATCTGAAAAGTCTCGTATCATTTCAAATAGTCCACAATTAAATTTGATTTTTTTGACCGAAACTAGTGTATAATATACTATGATTTTTGACCGAAACTTGCATTTCGAAAAGTTTCATAGAATATAGTTTTCAGATGATTTTTTGCATGGACTTCCATTATAACCTTCACTCTTAACATATATAAATGATCTGAAAAGTCTCGTATCATTTCAAATAGTCACCAATTAAATTCGATATTTTTGACTGAAACTAGTGTATAATATACTATGATTTTTGACCGAAACTTGCATTTCGAAAAGTTTCATAGAATATAGTTTTCAGATGATTTTTTTGCATGGACTTCCATCATAACCTTCCCTCTTAACATATATAAATGATCTGAAAAGTGTCGTATCATTTCAAATAGTCCACAATTAAATTTGATTTTTTTGACCGAAACTAGTGTATAATATACTATGATTTTTGTCCGAAACTTGCATTTCGAAAAGTTTCATAGAATATAGTTTTCAGATGATTTTTTTGCATGGACTTCCATCATAACCTTCCCTCTTAACATATAAAAATGATCTGAAAAGTCTCGTATCATTTCAAATAGTCACCAATTAAATTCGATATTTTTGACCGAAACTAGTGTATAATATACTATTATTTTTGACCGAAACTTGCATTTCGAAAAGTTTTATAGAATCTAGTTTTCAGATGATTTTTTTGCATGGGCTTCCATAATAACCTTCCCTCTTAACATATATAAATGATCTGTCAAGTCTCGTATCATTTCAAATAGTCCACAATTAAATTTGATTTTTTTGAATGAAACTAGTGTATAATATACTATGATTTTTGACCGAAACTTGCATTTCGAAAAGTTTCATAGAATATATTTTTCAGATGATTATTTTGCATGGACTTCCCTCATAACCTGCCCTCTTAACATATATAAATGATCTGAAAAGTCTCGTATCATTTCAAATAGCTCCCAATTAAATTCGATATTTTTGACCGAAACTAGTGTATAATATACTATGATTTTTGACCGAAACTTGAATTTCAAAAAGTTTCATAGAATCTAGTTTTCAGTTAATTTTTTTGCATGGACTTCCATCATTACTGTCCCTCTTAACATATATAAATGATCTGAAAAGTCTCGTATCATTTCAAATATTCCACAATTAAATTTGATTTTTTTGACCCAAACTAGTGTATAATATACTATGATTTTTGACCGAAACTTGCATTTCGAAAAGTTTCATAGAATATATTTTTCAGATGATTTTTTTGCATTGACTTCAATCATAACCTTCCCTCTTAACATATATAAATGATCTGAAAAGTCTCGTATCATTTCAAATAGTCCCCAATTAAATTCGATATTTTTGACCGAAACTAGTGTATAATATACTATGATTTTTGACAAAAACATGCATTTCAAAAAGTTTCATAGAATCTAGTTTTTAGTTAATTTTTTTGCATGGACTTCCATCATAACCTTCCCTCTTAACATATATAAATGATCTTAAAAGTCTCGTATCATTTCAAATAGTCCACAATTAAATTTGATTTTTTGACCGAAACTAGTGTATAATATACTATGATTTTTGACCGAAACTTGCATTTCGAAAAGTTTCATAGAATATAGTTTTCAGATGATTTTTTTTGCATGGACTTCCATCATAACCTGTCCTCTTAGCATATATAAATGATCTAAAAAGTCTCGTATCATTTCAAATAGTTCCCAATTAAATTCGATATTTTTGACCGAAACTAGTGTATAATATAATATGCTTTTTGACCGAAACTTGCATTTCAAAAAGTTTCATAGAATCTAGTTTTCAGTTAATTTTTTTGCATGGACTTCCATCATTACCTTCCATCTTAACATATATAAATGATCTGAAAAGTCTCGTATCATTTCAAATAGTCCACAATTAAATTTGATTTTTTTGACCGAAACTAGTGTATAATATACTATGATTTTTGACCGAAACTTGCATTTCGAAAAGTTTCATAGAATATAGTTTTCAGATGATTTTTTGCATGGACTTCCATTATAACCTTCACTCTTAACATATATAAATGATCTGAAAAGTCTCGTATCATTTCAAATAGTCACCAATTAAATTCGATATTTTTGACTGAAACTAGTGTATAATATACTATGATTTTTGACCGAAACTTGCATTTCGAAAAGTTTCATAGAATATAGTTTTCAGATGATTTTTTTGCATGGACTTCCATCATAACCTTCCCTCTTAACATATATAAATGATCTGAAAAGTGTCGTATCATTTCAAATAGTCCACAATTAAATTTGATTTTTTTGACCGAAACTAGTGTATAATATACTATGATTTTTGTCCGAAACTTGCATTTCGAAAAGTTTCATAGAATATAGTTTTCAGATGATTTTTTTGCATGGACTTCCATCATAACCTTCCCTCTTAACATATAAAAATGATCTGAAAAGTCTCGTATCATTTCAAATAGTCACCAATTAAATTCGATATTTTTGACCGAAACTAGTGTATAATATACTATTATTTTTGACCGAAACTTGCATTTCGAAAAGTTTTATAGAATCTAGTTTTCAGATGATTTTTTTGCATGGACTTCCATAATAACCTTCCCTCTTAACATATATAAATGATCTGTCAAGTCTCATATCATTTAAAATAGTCCACAATTAAATTTGATTTTTTTGAATGAAACTAGTGTATAATATACTATGATTTTTAACCGAAACTTGCATTTCGAAAAGTTTCATAGAATATATTTTTCAGATAATTTTTTTGCATGGACTTCCATCATAACCTGCCCTCTTAACATATATAAATGATCTGAAAAGTCTCGTATCATTTCAAATAGCTCCTAATTAAATTCGATATTTTTGACCGAAACTAGTGTATAATATACTATGATTTTTGACCGAAACTTGAATTTCAAAAAGTTTCATAGAATCTAGTTTTCAGTTAATTTTTTTGCATGGACTTCCATCATTACTGTCCCTCTTAACATATATAAATGATCTGAAAAGTCTCGTATCATTTCAAATAGTCCATAATTAAATTTGATTTTTTTGACCGAAACTAGTGTATAATATCCTATGATTTTTGACCGAAACTTGCATTTCGAAAAGTTTCATAGAATATAGTTTTCAGATGATTTTTTTGCATTGACTTCCATCATAACCTTCCCTCTTAACATATATAAATGATCTTAAAAGTCTCGTATCATTTCAAATAGTCACCAATTAAATTCGATATTTTTGACCAAAACTAGTGTATAATATACTATGATTTTTGACAAAAACATGCATTTCAAAAAGTTTCATAGAATCTAGTTTTCAGTTAATTTTTTTGCATGGACTTCCATCATAACCTTCCCTCTTAACATATATAAAT
This sequence comes from Lathyrus aphaca, assembly GCA_963966055.1. Taxonomy (NCBI): domain Eukaryota; kingdom Viridiplantae; phylum Streptophyta; class Magnoliopsida; order Fabales; family Fabaceae; genus Lathyrus; species Lathyrus aphaca. Next base: position 640,036,171 of record OZ014520.1, on the reverse strand, counting down.
GATCTTAAAAGTCTCGTATCATTTCAAATAGTCCACAATTAAATTTGATTTTTTGACCGAAACTAGTGTATAATATACTATGATTTTTGACCGAAACTTGCATTTCGAAAAGTTTCATAGAATATAGTTTTCAGATGATTTTTTTTGCATGGACTTCCATCATAACCTGCCCTCTTAGCATATATAAATGATCTAAAAAGTCTCGTATCATTTCAAATTGTTCCCAATTAAATTCGATATTTTTGACCGAAACTAGTGTATAATATAATATGCTTTTTGACCGAAACTTGCATTTCAAAAAGTTTCATAGAATCTAGTTTTCAGTTAATTTTTTTGCATGCACTTCCATCATAACCTTCAATCTTAACATATATAAATGATCTGAAAAGTCTCGTATCATTTCAAATAGTCCACAATTAAATTTTATTTTTTTGACCGAAACTAGTGTATAATATACTATGATTTTTGACCGAAACTTGCATTTCGAAAAGTTTCATAGAATATAGTTTTCAGATGATTTTTTGCATGGACTTCCATTATAACCTTCACTCTTAACATATATAAATGATCTGAAAAGTCTCGTATCATTTCAAATAGTCACCAATTAAATTCGATATTTTTGACCGAAACTAGTCTATAATATACTATGATTTTTGACCGAAACTTGCATTTCGAAAAGATTCATAGAATATAGTTTTCAGATGATTTTTTTGCATGGACTTCCATCATAACCTTCCCTCTTAACATATATAAATGATCTGAAAAGTGTCGTATCATTTCAAATAGTCCACAATTAAATTTGATTTTTTTGACCGAAACTAGTGTATAATATACTATGATTTTTGACCGAAACTTGCATTTCGAAAAGTTTCATAGAATATAGTTTTCAGATGATTTTTTTGCATGGACTTCCATCATAACCTTCCCTCTTAACATATAAAAATGATCTGAAAAGTCTCGTATCATTTCAAATAGTCACCAATTAAATTCGATATTTTTGACCGAAACTAGTGTATAATATACTATTATTTTTGACCGAAACTTGCATTTCGAAAAGTTTTATAGAATCTAGTTTTCAGATGATTTTTTTGCATGGACTTCCATAATAACCTTCCCTCTTAACATATATAAATGATCTGTCAAGTCTCATATCATTTAAAATAGTCCACAATTAAATTTGATTTTTTTGAATGAAACTAGAGTATAATATACTATGATTTTTAACCGAAACTTGCATTTCGAAAAGTTTCATAGAATATATTTTTTAGATATTTTTTTTGCATGGACTTCCATCATAAGCTGCCCTCTTAACATATATAAATGATCTGAAAAGTCTCGTATCATTTCAAATAGCTCCTAATTAAATTCGATATTTTTGACCGAAACTAGTGTATAATATACTATGATTTTTGACCGAAACTTGAATTTCAAAAAGTTTCATAGAATCTAGTTTTCAGTTAATTTTTTTGCATGGACTTCCATCATTACTGTCCCTCTTAACATATATAAATGATCTGAAAAGTCTCGTATCATTTCAAATAGTCCACAATTAAATTTGATTTTTTTGACCGAAACTAGTGTATAATATCCTATGATTTTTGACCGAAACTTGCATTTCGAAAAGTTTCATAGAATATAGTTTTCAGATGATTTTTTTGCATTGACTTCCATCATAACCTTCCCTCTTAACATATATAAATGATCTTAAAAGTCTCGTATCATTTCAAATAGTCACCAATTAAATTCGATATTTTTGACCAAAACTAGTGTATAATATACTATGATTTTTGACAAAAACATGCATTTCAAAAAGTTTCATAGAATCTAGTTTTCAGTTAATTTTTTTGCATGGACTTCCATCATAACCTTCCCTCTTAACATATATAAATGATCTTAAAAGTCTCGTATCATTTCAAATAGTCCACAATTAAATTTGATTTTTTGACCGAAACTAGTGTATAATATACTATGATTTTTGACCGAAACTTGCATTTCGAAAAGTTTCATAGAATATAGTTTTCAGATGATTTTTTTTGCATGGACTTCCATCATAACCTGCCCTCTTAGCATATATAAATGATCTAAAAAGTCTCGTATCATTTCAAATAGTTCCCAATTAAATTCGATATTTTTGACCGAAACTAGTGTATAATATAATATGCTTTTTGACCGAAACTTGCATTTCAAAAAGTTTCATAGAATCTAGTTTTCAGTTAATTTTTTTGCATGGACTTCCATCATTACCTTCCATCTTAACATATATAAATGATCTGAAAAGTCTCGTATCATTTCAAATAGTCCACAATTAAATTTGATTTTTTTGACCGAAACTAGTGTATAATATACTATGATTTTTGACCGAAACTTGCATTTCGAAAAGTTTCATAGAATATAGTTTTCAGATGATTTTTTGCATGGACTTCCATTATAACCTTCACTCTTAACATATATAAATGATCTGAAAAGTCTCGTATCATTTCAAATAGTCACCAATTAAATTCGATATTTTTGACCGAAACTAGTGTATAATATACTATGATTTTTGACCGAAACTTGCATTTCGAAAAGTTTCATAGAATATAGTTTTCAGATGATTTTTTTGCATGGACTTCCATCATAACCTTCCCTCTTAACATATATAAATGATCTGAAAAGTGTCGTATCATTTCAAATAGTCCACAATTAAATTTGATTTTTTTGACCGAAACTAGTGTATAATATACTATGATTTTTGACCGAAACTTGCATTTCGAAAAGTTTCATAGAATATAGTTTCAGATGATTTTTTTGCATGTACTTCCATCATAACCTTCCCTCTTAACATATACAAATGATCTGAAAAGTCTCGTATCATTTCAAATAGTCACCAATTAAATTCGATATTTTTGACCGAAACTAGTGTATAATATACTATTATTTTTGACCGAAACTTGCATTTCGAAAAGTTTTATAGAATCTAGTTTTCAGATGATTTTTTTGCATGGACTTCCATAATAACCTTCCCTCTTAACATATATAAATGATCTGTCAAGTCTCATATCATTTAAAATAGTCCACAATTAAATTTGATTTTTTTGAATGAAACTAGTGTATAATATACTATGATTTTTAACCGAAACTTGCATTTCGAAAAGTTTCATAGAATATATTTTTCAGATAATTTTTTTGCATGGACTTCCATCATAACCTGCCCTTCTTAACATATATAAATGATCTGAAAAGTCTCGTATCATTTCAAATAGCTCCTAATTAAATTCGATATTTTTGACCGAAACTAGTGTGTAATATACTATGATTTTTGACCGAAACTTGAATTTCAAAAAGTTTCATAGAATCTAGTTTTCAGTTAATTTTTTTGCATGGACTTCCATCATTACTGTCCCTCTTAACATATATAAATGATCTGAAAAGTCTCGTATCATTTCAAATAGTCCACAATTAAATTTGATTTTTTTGACCGAAACTAGTGTATAATATCCTATGATTTTTGACCGAAACTTGCATTTCTAAAAGTTTCATAGAATATAGTTTTCAGATGATTTTTTTGCATTGACTTCCATCATAACCTTCCCTCTTAACATATATAAATGATCTTAAAAGTCTCGTATCATTTCAAATAGTCACCAATTAAATTCGATATTTTTGACCAAAACTAGTGTATAATATACTATGATTTTTGACAAAAACATGCATTTCAAAAAGTTTCATAGAATCTAGTTTTCAGTTAATTTTTTTGCATGGACTTCCATCATAACCTTCCCTCTTAACATATATAAATGATCTTAAAAGTCTCGTATCATTTCAAATAGTCACCAATTAAATTCGATATTTTTGACCGAAACTAGTGTATAATATACTATGATTTTTGACCGAAACTTGCATTTCGAAAAGTTTCATAGAATATAGTTTTCAGATGATTTTTTTGCATGGACTTCCATCATAACCTTCCCTCTTAACATATAAAATTGATCTGAAAAGTCTCGTATCATTTCAAATAGTCACCAATTAAATTCGATATTTTTGACCGAAACTAGTGTATAATATACTATTTTTTTTGACCGAAACTACTGTATAATATACTATTATTTTTGACCGAAACTTGCATTTCGAAAAGTTTTATAGAATCTAGTTTTCAGATAATTTTTTTGCATGGGCTTCCATAATAACCTTCCCTCTTAACATATATAAATGATCTGTCAAGTCTCGTATCATTTCAAATAGTCCACAATTAAATTTGATTTTTTTGAATGAAACTAGTGTATAATATACTATGATTTTTGACCGAAACTTGCATTTCGAAAAGTTTCATAGAATATATTTTTCAGATGATTATTTTGCATGGACTTCCCTCATAACCTACCCTCTTAACATATATAAATGATCTGAAAAGTCTCGTATCATTTCAAATAGCTCCCAATTAAATTCGATATTTTTGACCGAAACTAGTGTATAATATACTATGATTTTTGACCGAAACTTGAATTTCAAAAAGTTTCATAGAATCTAGTTTTCAGTTAATTTTTTTGCATGGACTTCCATCATTACTGTCCCTCTTAACATATATAAATGATCTGAAAAGTCTCGTATCATTTCAAATATTCCACAATTAAATTTGATTTTTTTGACCCAAACTAGTGTATAATATACTATGATTTTTGACCGAAACTTGCATTTCGAAAAGTTTCATAGAATATATTTTTCAGATGATTTTTTTGCATTGACTTCAATCATAACCTTCCCTCTTAACATATATAAATGATCTGAAAAGTCTCGTATCATTTCAAATAGTCCCCAATTAAATTCGATATTTTTGACCGAAACTAGTGTATAATATACTATGATTTTTGACAAAAACATGCATTTCAAAAAGTTTCATAGAATCTAGTTTTTAGTTAATTTTTTTGCATGGACTTCCATCATAACCTTCCCTCTTAACATATATAAATGATCTTAAAAGTCTCGTATCATTTCAAATAGTCCACAATTAAATTTGATTTTTTGACCGAAACTAGTGTATAATATACTATGATTTTTGACCGAAACTTGCATTTCGAAAAGTTTCATAGAATATAGTTTTCAGATGATTTTTTTTGCATGGACTTCCATCATAACCTGTCCTCTTAGCATATATAAATGATCTAAAAAGTCTCGTATCATTTCAAATAGTTCCCAATTAAATTCGATATTTTTGACCGAAACTAGTGTATAATATAATATGCTTTTTGACCGAAACTTGCATTTCAAAAAGTTTCATAGAATCTAGTTTTCAGTTAATTTTTTTGCATGGACTTCCATCATTACCTTCCATCTTAACATATATAAATGATCTGAAAAGTCTCGTATCATTTCAAATAGTCCACAATTAAATTTGATTTTTTTGACCGAAACTAGTGTATAATATACTATGATTTTTGACCGAAACTTGCATTTCGAAAAGTTTCATAGAATATAGTTTTCAGATGATTTTTTGCATGGACTTCCATTATAACCTTCACTCTTAACATATATAAATGATCTGAAAAGTCTCGTATCATTTCAAATAGTCACCAATTAAATTCGATATTTTTGACCGAAACTAGTGTATAATATACTATGATTTTTGACCGAAACTTGCATTTCGAAAAGTTTCATAGAATATAGTTTTCAGATGATTTTTTTGCATGGACTTCCATCATAACCTTCCCTCTTAACATATATAAATGATCTGAAAAGTGTCGTATCATTTCAAATAGTCCACAATTAAATTTGATTTTTTTGACCGAAACTAGTGTATAATATACTATGATTTTTGACCGAAACTTGCATTTCGAAAAGTTTCATAGAATATAGTTTTCAGATGATTTTTTTGCATGGACTTCCATCATAACCTTCCCTCTTAACATATAAAAATGATCTGAAAAGTCTCGTATCATTTCAAATAGTCACCAATTAAATTCGATATTTTTGACCGAAACTAGTGTATAATATACTATTATTTTTGACCGAAACTTGCATTTCGAAAAGTTTTATAGAATCTAGTTTTCAGATGATTTTTTTGCATGGACTTCCATAATAACCTTCCCTCTTAACATATATAAATGATCTGTCAAGTCTCATATCATTTAAAATAGTCCACAATTAAATTTGATTTTTTTGAATGAAACTAGAGTATAATATACTATGATTTTTAACCGAAACTTGCATTTCGAAAAGTTTCATAGAATATATTTTTTAGATATTTTTTTTGCATGGACTTCCATCATAAGCTGCCCTCTTAACATATATAAATGATCTGAAAAGTCTCGTATCATTTCAAATAGCTCCTAATTAAATTCGATATTTTTGACCGAAACTAGTGTATAATATACTATGATTTTTGACCGAAACTTGAATTTCAAAAAGTTTCATAGAATCTAGTTTTCAGTTAATTTTTTTGCATGGACTTCCATCATTACTGTCCCTCTTAACATATATAAATGATCTGAAAAGTCTCGTATCATTTCAAATATTCCACAATTAAATTTGATTTTTTTGACCGAAACTAGTGTATAATATCCTATGATTTTTGACCGAAACTTGCATTTCGAAAAGTTTCATAGAATATAGTTTTCAGATGATTTTTTTGCATTGACTTCCATCATAACCTTCCCTCTTAACATATATAAATGATCTTAAAAGTCTCGTATCATTTCAAATAGTCACCAATTAAATTCGATATTTTTGACCAAAACTAGTGTATAATATACTATGATTTTTGACAAAAACATGCATTTCAAAAAGTTTCATAGAATCTAGTTTTCAGTTAATTTTTTTGCATGGACTTCCATCATAACCTTCCCTCTTAACATATATAAATGATCTTAAAAGTCTCGTATCATTTCAAATAGTCCACAATTAAATTTGATTTTTTGACCGAAACTAGTGTATAATATACTATGATTTTTGACCGAAACTTGCATTTCGAAAAGTTTCATAGAATATAGTTTTCAGATGATTTTTTTGCATGGACTTCCATCATAACCTTCCCTCTTAACATATATAAATGATCTGAAAAGTGTCGTATCATTTCAAATAGTCCACAATTAAATTTGATTTTTTTGACCGAAACTAGTGTATAATATACTATGATTTTTGACCGAAACTTGCATTTCGAAAAGTTTCATAGAATATAGTTTTCAGATGATTTTTTTGCATGGACTTCCATCATAACCTTCCCTCTTAACATATAAAAATGATCTGAAAAGTCTCGTATCATTTCAAATAGTCACCAATTAAATTCGATATTTTTGACCGAAACTAGTGTATAATATACTATTATTTTTGACCGAAACTTGCATTTCGAAAAGTTTTATAGAATCTAGTTTTCAGATGATTTTTTTGCATGGACTTCCATAATAACCTTCCCTCTTAACATATATAAATGATCTGTCAAGTCTCATATCATTTAAAATAGTCCACAATTAAATTTGATTTTTTTGAATGAAACTAGAGTATAATATACTATGATTTTTAACCGAAACTTGCATTTCGAAAAGTTTCATAGAATATATTTTTTAGATATTTTTTTTGCATGGACTTCCATCATAAGCTGCCCTCTTAACATATATAAATGATCTGAAAAGTCTCGTATCATTTCAAATAGCTCCTAATTAAATTCGATATTTTTGACCGAAACTAGTGTATAATATACTATGATTTTTGACCGAAACTTGAATTTCAAAAAGTTTCATAGAATCTAGTTTTCAGTTAATTTTTTTGCATGGACTTCCATCATTACTGTCCCTCTTAACATATATAAATGATCTGAAAAGTCTCGTATCATTTCAAATAGTCCACAATTAAATTTGATTTTTTTGACCGAAACTAGTGTATAATATCCTATGATTTTTGACCGAAACTTGCATTTCGAAAAGTTTCATAGAATATAGTTTTCAGATGATTTTTTTGCATTGACTTCCATCATAACCTTCCCTCTTAACATATATAAATGATCTTAAAAGTCTCGTATCATTTCAAATAGTCACCAATTAAATTCGATATTTTTGACCAAAACTAGTGTATAATATACTATGATTTTTGACAAAAACATGCATTTCAAAAAGTTTCATAGAATCTAGTTTTCAGTTAATTTTTTTGCATGGACTTCCATCATAACCTTCCCTCTTAACATATATAAATGATCTTAAAAGTCTCGTATCATTTCAAATAGTCCACAATTAAATTTGATTTTTTGACCGAAACTAGTGTATAATATACTATGATTTTTGACCGAAACTTGCATTTCGAAAAGTTTCATAGAATATAGTTTTCAGATGATTTTTTTTGCATGGACTTCCATCATAACCTGCCCTCTTAGCATATATAAATGATCTAAAAAGTCTCGTATCATTTCAAATAGTTCCCAATTAAATTCGATATTTTTGACCGAAACTAGTGTATAATATAATATGCTTTTTGACCGAAACTTGCATTTCAAAAAGTTTCATAGAATCTAGTTTTCAGTTAATTTTTTTGCATGGACTTCCATCATTACCTTCCATCTTAACATATATAAATGATCTGAAAAGTCTCGTATCATTTCAAATAGTCCACAATTAAATTTGATTTTTTTGACCGAAACTAGTGTATAATATACTATGATTTTTGACCGAAACTTGCATTTCGAAAAGTTTCATAGAATATAGTTTTCAGATGATTTTTTGCATGGACTTCCATTATAACCTTCACTCTTAACATATATAAATGATCTGAAAAGTCTCGTATCATTTCAAATAGTCACCAATTAAATTCGATATTTTTGACCGAAACTAGTGTATAATATACTATGATTTTTGACCGAAACTTGCATTTCGAAAAGTTTCATAGAATATAGTTTTCAGATGATTTTTTTGCATGGACTTCCATCATAACCTTCCCTCTTAACATATATAAATGATCTGAAAAGTGTCGTATCATTTCAAATAGTCCACAATTAAATTTGATTTTTTTGACCGAAACTAGTGTATAATATACTATGATTTTTGACCGAAACTTGCATTTCGAAAAGTTTCATAGAATATAGTTTCAGATGATTTTTTTGCATGTACTTCCATCATAACCTTCCCTCTTAACATATACAAATGATCTGAAAAGTCTCGTATCATTTCAAATAGTCACCAATTAAATTCGATATTTTTGACCGAAACTAGTGTATAATATACTATTATTTTTGACCGAAACTTGCATTTCGAAAAGTTTTATAGAATCTAGTTTTCAGATGATTTTTTTGCATGGACTTCCATAATAACCTTCCCTCTTAACATATATAAATGATCTGTCAAGTCTCATATCATTTAAAATAGTCCACAATTAAATTTGATTTTTTTGAATGAAACTAGTGTATAATATACTATGATTTTTAACCGAAACTTGCATTTCGAAAAGTTTCATAGAATATATTTTTCAGATAATTTTTTTGCATGGACTTCCATCATAACCTGCCCTTCTTAACATATATAAATGATCTGAAAAGTCTCGTATCATTTCAAATAGCTCCTAATTAAATTCGATATTTTTGACCGAAACTAGTGTGTAATATACTATGATTTTTGACCGAAACTTGAATTTCAAAAAGTTTCATAGAATCTAGTTTTCAGTTAATTTTTTTGCATGGACTTCCATCATTACTGTCCCTCTTAACATATATAAATGATCTGAAAAGTCTCGTATCATTTCAAATAGTCCACAATTAAATTTGATTTTTTTGACCGAAACTAGTGTATAATATCCTATGATTTTTGACCGAAACTTGCATTTCTAAAAGTTTCATAGAATATAGTTTTCAGATGATTTTTTTGCATTGACTTCCATCATAACCTTCCCTCTTAACATATATAAATGATCTTAAAAGTCTCGTATCATTTCAAATAGTCACCAATTAAATTCGATATTTTTGACCAAAACTAGTGTATAATATACTATGATTTTTGACAAAAACATGCATTTCAAAAAGTTTCATAGAATCTAGTTTTCAGTTAATTTTTTTGCATGGACTTCCATCATAACCTTCCCTCTTAACATATATAAATGATCTTAAAAGTCTCGTATCATTTCAAATAGTCACCAATTAAATTCGATATTTTTGACCGAAACTAGTGTATAATATACTATGATTTTTGACCGAAACTTGCATTTCGAAAAGTTTCATAGAATATAGTTTTCAGATGATTTTTTTGCATGGACTTCCATCATAACCTTCCCTCTTAACATATAAAATTGATCTGAAAAGTCTCGTATCATTTCAAATAGTCACCAATTAAATTCGATATTTTTGACCGAAACTAGTGTATAATATACTATTTTTTTTGACCGAAACTACTGTATAATATACTATTATTTTTGACCGAAACTTGCATTTCGAAAAGTTTTATAGAATCTAGTTTTCAGATAATTTTTTTGCATGGGCTTCCATAATAACCTTCCCTCTTAACATATATAAATGATCTGTCAAGTCTCGTATCATTTCAAATAGTCCACAATTAAATTTGATTTTTTTGAATGAAACTAGTGTATAATATACTATGATTTTTGACCGAAACTTGCATTTCGAAAAGTTTCATAGAATATATTTTTCAGATGATTATTTTGCATGGACTTCCCTCATAACCTACCCTCTTAACATATATAAATGATCTGAAAAGTCTCGTATCATTTCAAATAGCTCCCAATTAAATTCGATATTTTTGACCGAAACTAGTGTATAATATACTATGATTTTTGACCGAAACTTGAATTTCAAAAAGTTTCATAGAATCTAGTTTTCAGTTAATTTTTTTGCATGGACTTCCATCATTACTGTCCCTCTTAACATATATAAATGATCTGAAAAGTCTCGTATCATTTCAAATATTCCACAATTAAATTTGATTTTTTTGACCCAAACTAGTGTATAATATACTATGATTTTTGACCGAAACTTGCATTTCGAAAAGTTTCATAGAATATATTTTTCAGATGATTTTTTTGCATTGACTTCAATCATAACCTTCCCTCTTAACATATATAAATGATCTGAAAAGTCTCGTATCATTTCAAATAGTCCCCAATTAAATTCGATATTTTTGACCGAAACTAGTGTATAATATACTATGATTTTTGACAAAAACATGCATTTCAAAAAGTTTCATAGAATCTAGTTTTTAGTTAATTTTTTTGCATGGACTTCCATCATAACCTTCCCTCTTAACATATATAAATGATCTTAAAAGTCTCGTATCATTTCAAATAGTCCACAATTAAATTTGATTTTTTGACCGAAACTAGTGTATAATATACTATGATTTTTGACCGAAACTTGCATTTCGAAAAGTTTCATAGAATATAGTTTTCAGATGATTTTTTTTGCATGGACTTCCATCATAACCTGTCCTCTTAGCATATATAAATGATCTAAAAAGTCTCGTATCATTTCAAATAGTTCCCAATTAAATTCGATATTTTTGACCGAAACTAGTGTATAATATAATATGCTTTTTGACCGAAACTTGCATTTCAAAAAGTTTCATAGAATCTAGTTTTCAGTTAATTTTTTTGCATGGACTTCCATCATTACCTTCCATCTTAACATATATAAATGATCTGAAAAGTCTCGTATCATTTCAAATAGTCCACAATTAAATTTGATTTTTTTGACCGAAACTAGTGTATAATATACTATGATTTTTGACCGAAACTTGCATTTCGAAAAGTTTCATAGAATATAGTTTTCAGATGATTTTTTGCATGGACTTCCATTATAACCTTCACTCTTAACATATATAAATGATCTGAAAAGTCTCGTATCATTTCAAATAGTCACCAATTAAATTCGATATTTTTGACCGAAACTAGTGTATAATATACTATGATTTTTGACCGAAACTTGCATTTCGAAAAGTTTCATAGAATATAGTTTTCAGATGATTTTTTTGCATGGACTTCCATCATAACCTTCCCTCTTAACATATATAAATGATCTGAAAAGTGTCGTATCATTTCAAATAGTCCACAATTAAATTTGATTTTTTTGACCGAAACTAGTGTATAATATACTATGATTTTTGACCGAAACTTGCATTTCGAAAAGTTTCATAGAATATAGTTTTCAGATGATTTTTTTGCATGGACTTCCATCATAACCTTCCCTCTTAACATATAAAAATGATCTGAAAAGTCTCGTATCATTTCAAATAGTCACCAATTAAATTCGATATTTTTGACCGAAACTAGTGTATAATATACTATTATTTTTGACCGAAACTTGCATTTCGAAAAGTTTTATAGAATCTAGTTTTCAGATGATTTTTTTGCATGGACTTCCATAATAACCTTCCCTCTTAACATATATAAATGATCTGTCAAGTCTCATATCATTTAAAATAGTCCACAATTAAATTTGATTTTTTTGAATGAAACTAGAGTATAATATACTATGATTTTTAACCGAAACTTGCATTTCGAAAAGTTTCATAGAATATATTTTTTAGATATTTTTTTTGCATGGACTTCCATCATAAGCTGCCCTCTTAACATATATAAATGATCTGAAAAGTCTCGTATCATTTCAAATAGCTCCTAATTAAATTCGATATTTTTGACCGAAACTAGTGTATAATATACTATGATTTTTGACCGAAACTTGAATTTCAAAAAGTTTCATAGAATCTAGTTTTCAGTTAATTTTTTTGCATGGACTTCCATCATTACTGTCCCTCTTAACATATATAAATGATCTGAAAAGTCTCGTATCATTTCAAATATTCCACAATTAAATTTGATTTTTTTGACCGAAACTAGTGTATAATATCCTATGATTTTTGACCGAAACTTGCATTTCGAAAAGTTTCATAGAATATAGTTTTCAGATGATTTTTTTGCATTGACTTCCATCATAACCTTCCCTCTTAACATATATAAATGATCTTAAAAGTCTCGTATCATTTCAAATAGTCACCAATTAAATTCGATATTTTTGACCAAAACTAGTGTATAATATACTATGATTTTTGACAAAAACATGCATTTCAAAAAGTTTCATAGAATCTAGTTTTCAGTTAATTTTTTTGCATGGACTTCCATCATAACCTTCCCTCTTAACATATATAAATGATCTTAAAAGTCTCGTATCATTTCAAATAGTCCACAATTAAATTTGATTTTTTGACCGAAACTAGTGTATAATATACTATGATTTTTGACCGAAACTTGCATTTCGAAAAGTTTCATAGAATATAGTTTTCAGATGATTTTTTTTGCATGGACTTCCATCATAACCTGCCCTCTTAGCATATATAAATGATCTAAAAAGTCTCGTATCATTTCAAATAGTTCCCAATTAAATTCGATATTTTTGACCGAAACTAGTGTATAATATAATATGCTTTTTGACCGAAACTTGCATTTCAAAAAGTTTCATAGAATCTAGTTTTCAGTTAATTTTTTTGCATGGACTTCCATCATTACCTTCCATCTTAACATATATAAATGATCTGAAAAGTCTCGTATCATTTCAAATAGTCCACAATTAAATTTGATTTTTTTGACCGAAACTAGTGTATAATATACTATGATTTTTGACCGAAACTTGCATTTCGAAAAGTTTCATAGAATATAGTTTTCAGATGATTTTTTGCATGGACTTCCATTATAACCTTCACTCTTAACATATATAAATGATCTGAAAAGTCTCGTATCATTTCAAATAGTCACCAATTAAATTCGATATTTTTGACCGAAACTAGTGTATAATATACTATGATTTTTGACCGAAACTTGCATTTCGAAAAGTTTCATAGAATATAGTTTTCAGATGATTTTTTTGCATGGACTTCCATCATAACCTTCCCTCTTAACATATATAAATGATCTGAAAAGTGTCGTATCATTTCAAATAGTCCACAATTAAATTTGATTTTTTTGACCGAAACTAGTGTATAATATACTATGATTTTTGACCGAAACTTGCATTTCGAAAAGTTTCATAGAATATAGTTTTCAGATGATTTTTTTGCATGTACTTCCATCATAACCTTCCCTCTTAACATATACAAATGATCTGAAAAGTCTCGTATCATTTCAAATAGTCACCAATTAAATTCGATATTTTTGACCGAAACTAGTGTATAATATACTATTATTTTTGACCGAAACTTGCATTTCGAAAAGTTTTATAGAATCTAGTTTTCAGATGATTTTTTTGCATGGACTTCCATAATAACCTTCCCTCTTAACATATATAAATGATCTGTCAAGTCTCATATCATTTAAAATAGTCCACAATTAAATTTGATTTTTTTGAATGAAACTAGTGTATAATATACTATGATTTTTAACCGAAACTTGCATTTCGAAAAGTTTCATAGAATATATTTTTCAGATAATTTTTTTGCATGGACTTCCATCATAACCTGCCCTTCTTAACATATATAAATGATCTGAAAAGTCTCGTATCATTTCAAATAGCTCCTAATTAAATTCGATATTTTTGACCGAAACTAGTGTATAATATACTATGATTTTTGACCGAAACTTGAATTTCAAAAAGTTTCATAGAATCTAGTTTTCAGTTAATTTTTTTGCATGGACTTCCATCATTACTGTCCCTCTTAACATATATAAATGATCTGAAAAGTCTCGTATCATTTCAAATAGTCCACAATTAAATTTGATTTTTTTGACCGAAACTAGTGTATAATATCCTATGATTTTTGACCGAAACTTGCATTTCTAAAAGTTTCATAGAATATAGTTTTCAGATGATTTTTTTGCATTGACTTCCATCATAACCTTCCCTCTTAACATATATAAATGATCTTAAAAGTCTCGTATCATTTCAAATAGTCACCAATTAAATTCGATATTTTTGACCAAAACTAGTGTATAATATACTATGATTTTTGACAAAAACATGCATTTCAAAAAGTTTCATAGAATCTAGTTTTCAGTTAATTTTTTTGCATGGACTTCCATCATAACCTTCCCTCTTAACATATATAAATGATCTTAAAAGTCTCGTATCATTTCAAATAGTCACCAATTAAATTCGATATTTTTGACCGAAACTAGTGTATAATATACTATGATTTTTGACCGAAACTTGCATTTCGAAAAGTTTCATAGAATATAGTTTTCAGATGATTTTTTTGCATGGACTTCCATCATAACCTTCCCTCTTAACATATAAAATTGATCTGAAAAGTCTCGTATCATTTCAAATAGTCACCAATTAAATTCGATATTTTTGACCGAAACTAGTGTATAATATACTATTTTTTTTGACCGAAACTACTGTATAATATACTATTATTTTTGACCGAAACTTGCATTTCGAAAAGTTTTATAGAATCTAGTTTTCAGATAATTTTTTTGCATGGGCTTCCATAATAACCTTCCCTCTTAACATATATAAATGATCTGTCAAGTCTCGTATCATTTCAAATAGTCCACAATTAAATTTGATTTTTTTGAATGAAACTAGTGTATAATATACTATGATTTTTGACCGAAACTTGCATTTCGAAAAGTTTCATAGAATATATTTTTCAGATGATTATTTTGCATGGACTTCCCTCATAACCTACCCTCTTAACATATATAAATGATCTGAAAAGTCTCGTATCATTTCAAATAGCTCCCAATTAAATTCGATATTTTTGACCGAAACTAGTGTATAATATACTATGATTTTTGACCGAAACTTGAATTTCAAAAAGTTTCATAGAATCTAGTTTTCAGTTAATTTTTTTGCATGGACTTCCATCATTACTGTCCCTCTTAACATATATAAATGATCTGAAAAGTCTCGTATCATTTCAAATATTCCACAATTAAATTTGATTTTTTTGACCCAAACTAGTGTATAATATACTATGATTTTTGACCGAAACTTGCATTTCGAAAAGTTTCATAGAATATATTTTTCAGATGATTTTTTTGCATTGACTTCAATCATAACCTTCCCTCTTAACATATATAAATGATCTGAAAAGTCTCGTATCATTTCAAATAGTCCCCAATTAAATTCGATATTTTTGACCGAAACTAGTGTATAATATACTATGATTTTTGACAAAAACATGCATTTCAAAAAGTTTCATAGAATCTAGTTTTTAGTTAATTTTTTTGCATGGACTTCCATCATAACCTTCCCTCTTAACATATATAAATGATCTTAAAAGTCTCGTATCATTTCAAATAGTCCACAATTAAATTTGATTTTTTGACCGAAACTAGTGTATAATATACTATGATTTTTGACCGAAACTTGCATTTCGAAAAGTTTCATAGAATATAGTTTTCAGATGATTTTTTTTGCATGGACTTCCATCATAACCTGTCCTCTTAGCATATATAAATGATCTAAAAAGTCTCGTATCATTTCAAATAGTTCCCAATTAAATTCGATATTTTTGACCGAAACTAGTGTATAATATAATATGCTTTTTGACCGAAACTTGCATTTCAAAAAGTTTCATAGAATCTAGTTTTCAGTTAATTTTTTTGCATGGACTTCCATCATTACCTTCCATCTTAACATATATAAATGATCTGAAAAGTCTCGTATCATTTCAAATAGTCCACAATTAAATTTGATTTTTTTGACCGAAACTAGTGTATAATATACTATGATTTTTGACCGAAACTTGCATTTCGAAAAGTTTCATAGAATATAGTTTTCAGATGATTTTTTGCATGGACTTCCATTATAACCTTCACTCTTAACATATATAAATGATCTGAAAAGTCTCGTATCATTTCAAATAGTCACCAATTAAATTCGATATTTTTGACTGAAACTAGTGTATAATATACTATGATTTTTGACCGAAACTTGCATTTCGAAAAGTTTCATAGAATATAGTTTTCAGATGATTTTTTTGCATGGACTTCCATCATAACCTTCCCTCTTAACATATATAAATGATCTGAAAAGTGTCGTATCATTTCAAATAGTCCACAATTAAATTTGATTTTTTTGACCGAAACTAGTGTATAATATACTATGATTTTTGTCCGAAACTTGCATTTCGAAAAGTTTCATAGAATATAGTTTTCAGATGATTTTTTTGAATGGACTTCCATCATAACCTTCCCTCTTAACATATAAAAATGATCTGAAAAGTCTCGTATCATTTCAAATAGTCACCAATTAAATTCGATATTTTTGACCGAAACTAGTGTATAATATACTATTATTTTTGACCGAAACTTGCATTTCGAAAAGTTTTATAGAATCTAGTTTTCAGATGATTTTTTTGCATGGGCTTCCATAATAACCTTCCCTCTTAACATATATAAATGATTTGTCAAGTCTCGTATCATTTCAAATAGTCCACAATTAAATTTGATTTTTTTGAATGAAACTAGTGTATAATATACTATGATTTTTGACCGAAACTTGCATTTCGAAAAGTTTCATAGAATATATTTTTCAGATGATTATTTTGCATGGACTTCCCTCATAACCTGCCCTCTTAACATATATAAATGATCTGAAAAGTCTCGTATCATTTCAAATAGCTCCCAATTAAATTCGATATTTTTGACCGAAACTAGTGTATAATATACTATTATTTTTGACCGAAACTTGAATTTCAAAAAGTTTCATAGAATCTAGTTTTCAGTTAATTTTTTTGCATGGACTTCCATCATTACTGTCCCTCTTAACATATATAAATGATCTGAAAAGTCTCGTATCATTTCAAATATTCCACAATTAAATTTGATTTTTTTGACCCAAACTAGTGTATAATATACTATGATTTTTGACCGAAACTTGCATTTCGAAAAATTTCATAGAATATATTTTTCAGATGATTTTTTTGCGTTGACTTCAATCATAACCTTCCCTCTTAACATATATAAATGATCTGAAAAGTCTCGTATCATTTCAAATAGTCCCCAATTAAATTCGATATTTTTGACCGAAACTAGTGTATAATATACTATGATTTTTGACAAAAACATGCATTTCAAAAAGTTTCATAGAATCTAGTTTTTAGTTAATTTTTTTGCATGGACTTCCATCATAACCTTCCCTCTTAACATATATAAATGATCTTAAAAGTCTCGTATCATTTCAAATAGTCCACAATTAAATTTGATTTTTTGACCGAAACTAGTGTATAATATACTATGATTTTTGACCGAAACATGCATTTCGAAAAGTTTCATAGAATATAGTTTTCAGATGATTTTTTTTGCATGGACTTCCATCATAACCTGTCCTCTTAGCATATATAAATGATCTAAAAAGTCTCGTATCATTTCAAATAGTTCCCAATTAAATTCGATATTTTTGACCGAAACTAGTGTATAATATAATATGCTTTTTGACCGAAACTTGCATTTCAAAAAGTTTCATAGAATCTAGTTTTCAGTTAATTTTTTTGCATGGACTTCCATCATTACCTTCCATCTTAACATATATAAATGATCTGAAAAGTCTCGTATCATTTCAAATAGTCCACAATTAAATTTGATTTTTTTGACCGAAACTAGTGTATAATATACTATGATTTTTGACCGAAACTTGCATTTCGAAAAGTTTCATAGAATATAGTTTTCAGATGATTTTTTGCATGGACTTCCATTATAACCTTCACTCTTAACATATATAAATGATCTGAAAAGTCTCGTATCATTTCAAATAGTCACCAATTAAATTCGATATTTTTGACTGAAACTAGTGTATAATATACTATGATTTTTGACCGAAACTTGCATTTCGAAAAGTTTCATAGAATATAGTTTTCAGATGATTTTTTTGCATGGACTTCCATCATAACCTTCCCTCTTAACATATATAAATGATCTGAAAAGTGTCGTATCATTTCAAATAGTCCACAATTAAATTTGATTTTTTTGACCGAAACTAGTGTATAATATACTATGATTTTTGTCCGAAACTTGCATTTCGAAAAGTTTCATAGAATATAGTTTTCAGATGATTTTTTTGCATGGACTTCCATCATAACCTTCCCTCTTAACATATAAAAATGATCTGAAAAGTCTCGTATCATTTCAAATAGTCACCAATTAAATTCGATATTTTTGACCGAAACTAGTGTATAATATACTATTATTTTTGACCGAAACTTGCATTTCGAAAAGTTTTATAGAATCTAGTTTTCAGATGATTTTTTTGCATGGACTTCCATAATAACCTTCCCTCTTAACATATATAAATGATCTGTCAAGTCTCATATCATTTAAAATAGTCCACAATTAAATTTGATTTTTTTGAATGAAACTAGTGTATAATATACTATGATTTTTAACCGAAACTTGCATTTCGAAAAGTTTCATAGAATATATTTTTCAGATAATTTTTTTGCATGGACTTCCATCATAACCTGCCCTCTTAACATATATAAATGATCTGAAAAGTCTCGTATCATTTCAAATAGCTCCTAATTAAATTCGATATTTTTGACCGAAACTAGTGTATAATATACTATGATTTTTGACCGAAACTTGAATTTCAAAAAGTTTCATAGAATCTAGTTTTCAGTTAATTTTTTTGCATGGACTTCCATCATTACTGTCCCTCTTAACATATATAAATGATCTGAAAAGTCTCGTATCATTTCAAATAGTCCATAATTAAATTTGATTTTTTTGACCGAAACTAGTGTATAATATCCTATGATTTTTGACCGAAACTTGCATTTCGAAAAGTTTCATAGAATATAGTTTTCAGATGATTTTTTTGCATTGACTTCCATCATAACCTTCCCTCTTAACATATATAAATGATCTTAAAAGTCTCGTATCATTTCAAATAGTCACCAATTAAATTCGATATTTTTGACCAAAACTAGTGTATAATATACTATGATTTTTGACAAAAACATGCATTTCAAAAAGTTTCATAGAATCTAGTTTTCAGTTAATTTTTTTGCATGGACTTCCATCATAACCTTCCCTCTTAACATATATAAATGATCTTAAAAGTCTCGTATCATTTCAAATAGTCCACAATTAAATTTGATTTTTTGACCGAAACTAGTGTATAATATACTATGATTTTTGACCGAAACTTGCATTTCGAAAAGTTTCATAGAATATAGTTTTCAGATGATTTTTTTTGCATGGACTTCCATCATAACCTGCCCTCTTAGCATATATAAATGATCTAAAAAGTCTCGTATCATTTCAAATAGTTCCCAATTAAATTCGATATTTTTGACCGAAACTAGTGTATAATATAATATGCTTTTTGACCGAAACTTGCATTTCAAAAAGTTTCATAGAATCTAGTTTTCAGTTAATTTTTTTGCATGCACTTCCATCATAACCTTCCATCTTAACATATATAAATGATCTGAAAAGTCTCGTATCATTTCAAATAGTCCACAATTAAATTTTATTTTTTTGACCGAAACTAGTGTATAATATACTATGATTTTTGACCGAAACTTGCATTTCGAAAAGTTTCATAGAATATAGTTTTCAGATGATTTTTTGCATGGACTTCCATTATAACCTTCACTCTTAACATATATAAATGATCTGAAAAGTCTCGTATCATTTCAAATAGTCACCAATTAAATTCGATATTTTTGACCGAAACTAGTGTATAATATACTATGATTTTTGACCGAAACTTGCATTTCGAAAAGTTTCATAGAATATAGTTTTCAGATGATTTTTTTGCATGGACTTCCATCATAACCTTCCCTCTTAACATATATAAATGATCTAAAAAGTGTCGTATCATTTCAAATAGTCCACAATTAAATTTGATTTTTTTGACCGAAACTAGTGTATAATATACTATGATTTTTGACCGAAACTTGCATTTCGAAAAGTTTCATAGAATATAGTTTTCAGATGATTTTTTTGCATGGACTTCCATCATAACCTTCCCTCTTAACATATAAAAATGATCTGAAAAGTCTCGTATCATTTCAAATAGTCACCAATTAAATTCGATATTTTTGACCGAAACTAGTGTATAATATACTATTATTTTTGACCGAAACTTGCATTTCGAAAAGTTTTATAGAATCTAGTTTTCAGATGATTTTTTTGCATGGACTTCCATAATAACCTTCCCTCTTAACATATATAAATGATCTGTCAAGTCTCATATCATTTAAAATAGTCCACAATTAAATTTGATTTTTTTGAATGAAACTAGTGTATAATATACTATGATTTTTAACCGAAACTTGCATTTCGAAAAGTTTCATAGAATATATTTTTTAGATATTTTTTTTGCATGGACTTCCATCATAAGCTGCCCTCTTAACATATATAAATGATCTGAAAAGTCTCGTATCATTTCAAATAGCTCCTAATTAAATTCGATATTTTTGACCGAAACTAGTGTATAATATACTATGATTTTTGACCGAAACTTGAATTTCAAAAAGTTTCATAGAATCTAGTTTTCAGTTAATTTTTTTGCATGGACTTCCATCATTACTGTCCCTCTTAACATATATAAATGATCTGAAAAGTCTCGTATCATTTCAAATAGTCCACAATTAAATTTGATTTTTTTGACCGAAACTAGTGTATAATATCCTATGATTTTTGACCGAAACTTGCATTTCGAAAAGTTTCATAGAATATAGTTTTCAGATGATTTTTTTGCATTGACTTCCATCATAACCTTCCCTCTTAACATATATAAATGATCTTAAAAGTCTCGTATCATTTCAAATAGTCACCAATTAAATTCGATATTTTTGACCAAAACTAGTGTATAATATACTATGATTTTTGACAAAAACATGCATTTCAAAAAGTTTCATAGAATCTAGTTTTCAGTTAATTTTTTTGCATGGACTTCCATCATAACCTTCCCTCTTAACATATATAAATGATCTTAAAAGTCTCGTATCATTTCAAATAGTCCACAATTAAATTTGATTTTTTGACCGAAACTAGTGTATAATATACTATGATTTTTGACCGAAACTTGCATTTCGAAAAGTTTCATAGAATATAGTTTTCAGATGATTTTTTTTGCATGGACTTCCATCATAACCTGCCCTCTTAGCATATATAAATGATCTAAAAAGTCTCGTATCATTTCAAATAGTTCCCAATTAAATTCGATATTTTTGACCGAAACTAGTGTATAATATAATATGCTTTTTGACCGAAACTTGCATTTCAAAAAGTTTCATAGAATCTAGTTTTCAGTTAATTTTTTTGCATGGACTTCCATCATTACCTTCCATCTTAACATATATAAATGATCTGAAAAGTCTCGTATCATTTCAAATAGTCCACAATTAAATTTGATTTTTTTGACCGAAACTAGTGTATAATATACTATGATTTTTGACCGAAACTTGCATTTCGAAAAGTTTCATAGAATATAGTTTTCAGATGATTTTTTGCATGGACTTCCATTATAACCTTCACTCTTAACATATATAAATGATCTGAAAAGTCTCGTATCATTTCAAATAGTCACCAATTAAATTCGATATTTTTGACCGAAACTAGTGTATAATATACTATGATTTTTGACCGAAACTTGCATTTCGAAAAGTTTCATAGAATATAGTTTTCAGATGATTTTTTTGCATGGACTTCCATCATAACCTTCCCTCTTAACATATATAAATGATCTGAAAAGTGTCGTATCATTTCAAATAGTCCACAATTAAATTTGATTTTTTTGACCGAAACTAGTGTATAATATACTATGATTTTTGACCGAAACTTGCATTTCGAAAAGTTTCATAGAATATAGTTTTCAGATGATTTTTTTGCATGTACTTCCATCATAACCTTCCCTCTTAACATATACAAATGATCTGAAAAGTCTCGTATCATTTCAAATAGTCACCAATTAAATTCGATATTTTTGACCGAAACTAGTGTATAATATACTATTATTTTTGACCGAAACTTGCATTTCGAAAAGTTTTATAGAATCTAGTTTTCAGATGATTTTTTTGCATGGACTTCCATAATAACCTTCCCTCTTAACATATATAAATGATCTGTCAAGTCTCATATCATTTAAAATAGTCCACAATTAAATTTGATTTTTTTGAATGAAACTAGTGTATAATATACTATGATTTTTAACCGAAACTTGCATTTCGAAAAGTTTCATAGAATATATTTTTCAGATAATTTTTTTGCATGGACTTCCATCATAACCTGCCCTCTTAACATATATAAATGATCTGAAAAGTCTCGTATCATTTCAAATAGCTCCTAATTAAATTCGATATTTTTGACCGAAACTAGTGTATAATATACTATGATTTTTGACCGAAACTTGAATTTCAAAAAGTTTCATAGAATCTAGTTTTCAGTTAATTTTTTTGCATGGACTTCCATCATTACTGTCCCTCTTAACATATATAAATGATCTGAAAAGTCTCGTATCATTTCAAATAGTCCACAATTAAATTTGATTTTTTTGACCGAAACTAGTGTATAATATCCTATGATTTTTGACCGAAACTTGCATTTCTAAAAGTTTCATAGAATATAGTTTTCAGATGATTTTTTTGCATTGACTTCCATCATAACCTTCCCTCTTAACATATATAAATGATCTTAAAAGTCTCGTATCATTTCAAATAGTCACCAATTAAATTCGATATTTTTGACCAAAACTAGTGTATAATATACTATGATTTTTGACAAAAACATGCATTTCAAAAAGTTTCATAGAATCTAGTTTTCAGTTAATTTTTTTGCATGGACTTCCATCATAACCTTCCCTCTTAACATATATAAATGATCTTAAAAGTCTCGTATCATTTCAAATAGTCCACAATTAAATTTGATTTTTTGACCGAAACTAGTGTATAATATACTATGATTTTTGACCGAAACTTGCATTTCGAAAAGTTTCATAGAATATAGTTTTCAGATGATTTTTTTTGCATGGACTTCCATCATAAACTGCCCTCTTAGCATATATAAATGATCTAAAAAGTCTCGTATCATTTCAAATAGTTCCCAATTAAATTCGATATTTTTGACCGAAACTAGTGTATAATATAATATGCTTTTTGACCGAAACTTGCATTTCAAAAAGTTTCATAGAATCTAGTTTTCAGTTAATTTTTTTGCATGGACTTCCATCATTACCTTCCATCTTAACATATATAAATGATCTGAAAAGTCTCGTATCATTTCAAATAGTCCACAATTAAATTTGATTTTTTTGACCGAAACTAGTGTATAATATACTATGATTTTTGACCGAAACTTGCATTTCAAAAAGTTTCATAGAATATAGTTTTCAGATGATTTTTTGCATGGACTTCCATTATAACCTTCACTCTTAACATATATAAATGATCTGAAAAGTCTCGTATCATTTCAAATAGTCACCAATTAAATTCGATATTTTTGACCGAAACTAGTGTATAATATACTATGATTTTTGACCGAAACATGCATTTCGAAAAGTTTCATAGAATATAGTTTTCAGATGATTATTTTGCATGGACTTCCATCATAACCTTCCCTCTTAACATATATAAATGATCTGAAAAGTGTCGTATCATTTCAAATAGTCCACAATTAAATTTGATTTTTTTGACCGAAACTAGTGTATAATATACTATGATTTTTGACCGAAACTTGCATTTCGAAAAGTTTCATAGAATATAGTTTTCAGATGATTTTTTTGCATGTACTTCCATCATAACCTTCCCTCTTAACATATAAAAATGATCTGAAAAGTCTCGTATCATTTCAAATAGTCACCAATTAAATTCGATATTTTTGACCGAAACTAGTGTATAATATACTATTATTTTTGACCGAAACTTGCATTTCGAAAAGTTTTATAGAATCTAGTTTTCAGATGATTTTTTTGCATGGACTTCCATAATAACCTTCCCTCTTAACATATATAAATGATCTGTCAAGTCTCATATCATTTAAAATAGTCCACAATTAAATTTGATTTTTTTGAATGAAACTAGTGTATAATATACTATGATTTTTAACCGAAACTTGCATTTCGAAAAGTTTCATAGAATATATTTTTCAGATAATTTTTTTGCATGGACTTCCATCATAACCTGCCCTCTTAACATATATAAATGATCTGAAAAGTCTCGTATCATTTCAAATAGCTCTTAATTAAATTCGATATTTTTGACCGAAACTAGTGTATAATATACTATGATTTTTGACCGAAACTTGAATTTCAAAAAGTTTCATAGAATCTAGTTTTCAGTTAATTTTTTTGCATGGACTTCCATCATTACTGTCCCTCTTAACATATATAAATGATCTGAAAAGTCTCGTATCATTTCAAATAGTCCACAATTAAATTTGATTTTTTTGACCGAAACTAGTGTATAATATCCTATGATTTTTGACCGAAACTTGCATTTCTAAAAGTTTCATAGAATATAGTTTTCAGATGATTTTTTTGCATTGACTTCCATCATAACCTTCCCTCTTAACATATATAAATGATCTTAAAAGTCTCGTATCATTTCAAATAGTCACCAATTAAATTCGATATTTTTGACCAAAACTAGTGTATAATATACTATGATTTTTGACAAAAACATGCATTTCAAAAAGTTTCATAGAATCTAGTTTTCAGTTAATTTTTTTGCATGGACTTCCATCATAACCTTCCCTCTTAACATATATAAATGATCTTAAAAGTCTCGTATCATTTCAAATAGTCCACAATTAAATTTGATTTTTTGACCGAAACTAGTGTATAATATACTATGATTTTTGACCGAAACTTGCATTTCGAAAAGTTTCATAGAATATAGTTTTCAGATGATTTTTTTTGCATGGACTTCCATCATAAACTGCCCTCTTAGCATATATAAATGATCTAAAAAGTCTCGTATCATTTCAAATAGTTCCCAATTAAATTCGATATTTTTGACCGAAACTAGTGTATAATATAATATGCTTTTTGACCGAAACTTGCATTTCAAAAAGTTTCATAGAATCTAGTTTTCAGTTAATTTTTTTGCATGGACTTCCATCATTACCTTCCATCTTAACATATATAAATGATCTGAAAAGTCTCGTATCATTTCAAATAGTCCACAATTAAATTTGATTTTTTTGACCGAAACTAGTGTATAATATACTATGATTTTTGACCGAAACTTGCATTTCAAAAAGTTTCATAGAATATAGTTTTCAGATGATTTTTTGCATGGACTTCCATTATAACCTTCACTCTTAACATATATAAATGATCTGAAAAGTCTCGTATCATTTCAAATAGTCACCAATTAAATTCGATATTTTTGACCGAAACTAGTGTATAATATACTATGATTTTTGACCGAAACATGCATTTCGAAAAGTTTCATAGAATATAGTTTTCAGATGATTATTTTGCATGGACTTCCATCATAACCTTCCCTCTTAACATATATAAATGATCTGAAAAGTGTCGTATCATTTCAAATAGTCCACAATTAAATTTGATTTTTTTGACCGAAACTAGTGTATAATATACTATGATTTTTGACCGAAACTTGCATTTTGAAAAGTTTCATAGAATATAGTTTTCAGATGATTTTTTTGCATGTACTTCCATCATAACCTTCCCTCTTAACATATAAAAATGATCTGAAAAGTCTCGTATCATTTCAAATAGTCACCAATTAAATTCGATATTTTTGACCGAAACTAGTGTATAATATACTATTATTTTTGACCGAAACTTGCATTTCGAAAAGTTTTATAGAATCTAGTTTTCAGATGATTTTTTTGCATGGACTTCCATAATAACCTTCCCTCTTAACATATATAAATGATCTGTCAAGTCTCATATCATTTAAAATAGTCCACAATTAAATTTGATTTTTTTGAATGAAACTAGTGTATAATATACTATGATTTTTAACCGAAACTTGCATTTCGAAAAGTTTCATAGAATATATTATTCAGATAATTTTTTTGAATGGACTTCCATCATAACCTGCCCTCTTAACATATATAAATGATCTGAAAAGTCTCGTATCATTTCAAATAGCTCCTAATTAAATTCGATATTTTTGACCGAAACTAGTGTATAATATACTATGATTTTTGACCGAAACTTGAATTTCAAAAAGTTTCATAGAATCTAGTTTTCAGTTAATTTTTTTGCATGGACTTCCATCATTACTGTCCCTCTTAACATATATAAATGATCTGAAAAGTCTCGTATCATTTCAAATAGTCCACAATTAAATTTGATTTTTTTGACCGAAACTAGTGTATAATATCCTATGATTTTTGACCGAAACTTGCATTTCGAAAAGTTTCATAGAATATAGTTTTCAGATGATTTTTTTGCATTGACTTCCATCATAACCTTCCCTCTTAACAT
The DNA here is from genome assembly GCA_963966055.1 of Lathyrus aphaca. Lineage (NCBI taxonomy): Eukaryota > Viridiplantae > Streptophyta > Magnoliopsida > Fabales > Fabaceae > Lathyrus > Lathyrus aphaca. The sequence goes on along the minus strand of OZ014520.1, from coordinate 640,008,873 downwards.
ATATAAATGATCTTAAAAGTCTCGTATCATTTCAAATAGTCACCAATTAAATTCGATATTTTTGACCAAAACTAGTGTATAATATACTATGATTTTTGACAAAAACATGCATTTCAAAAAGTTTCATAGAATCTAGTTTTCAGTTAATTTTTCTGCATGGACTTCCATCATAACCTTCCCTCTTAACATATATAAATGATCTTAAAAGTCTCGTATCATTTCAAATAGTCCACAATTAAATTTGATTTTTTAACCGAAACTAGTGTATAATATACTATGATTTTTGACCGAAACTTGCATTTCGAAAAGTTTCATAGAATATAGTTTTCAGATGATTTTTTTTGCATGGACTTCCATCATAACCTGCCCTCTTAGCATATATATATGATCTAAAAAGTCTCGTATCATTTCAAATAGTTCCCAATTAAATTCGATATTTTTGACCGAAACTAGTGTATAATATAATATGCTTTTTGACCGAAACTTGCATTTCAAAAAGTTTCATAGAATCTAGTTTTCAGTTAATTTATTTGCATGGACTTCCATCATTACCTTCCATCTTAACATATATAAATGATCTGAAAAGTCTCGTATCATTTCAAATAGTCCACAATTAAATTTGATTTTTTTGACCGAAACTAGTGTATAATATACTATGATTTTTGACCGAAACTTGCATTTCGAAAAGTTTCATAGAATATAGTTTTCAAATGATTTTTTGCATGGACTTCCATTATAACCTTCACTCTTAACATATATAAATGATCTGAAAAGTCTCGTATCATTTCAAATAGTCACCAATTAAATTCGATATTTTTGACCGAAACTAGTGTATAATATACTATGATTTTTGACCGAAACTTGCATTTCGAAAAGTTTCATAGAATATAGTTTTCAGATGATTTTTTTGCATGGACTTCCATCATAACCTTCCCTCTTAACATATATAAATGATCTGAAAAGTGTCGTATCATTTCAAATAGTCCACAATTAAATTTGATTTTTTTGACCGAAACTAGTGTATAATATACTATGATTTTTGACCGAAACTTGCATTTCAAAAAGTTTCATGAAATATAGTTTTCAGATGATTTTTTTGCATGGACATCCATCATAACCTTCCCTCTTAACATATAAAAATGATCTGAAAAGTCTCGTATCATTTCAAATAGTCACCAATTAAATTCGATATTTTTGACCGAAACTAGTGTATAATATACTATTATTTTTGACCGAAACTTGCATTTCGAAAAGTTTTATAGAATCTAGTTTTTAGATGATTTTTTTGCATGGACTTCCATAATAACCTTCCCTCTTAACATATATAAATGATCTGTCAAGTCTCATATCATTTAAAATAGTCCACAATTAAATTTGATTTTTTTGAATGAAACTAGTGTATAATATACTATGATTTTTAACCGAAACTTGCATTTCGAAAAGTTTCATAGAATATATTTTTCAGATAATTTTTTTGCATGGACTTCCATCATAACCTGCCCTCTTAACATATATAAATGATCTGAAAAGTCTCGTATCATTTCAAATAGCTCCTAATTAAATTTGATATTTTTGACCGAAACTAGTGTATAATATACTATGATTTTTGACCTAAACTTGAATTTCAAAAAGTTTCATAGAATCTAGTTTTCAGTTAATTTTTTTGCATGGACTTCCATCATTACTGTCCCTCTTAACATATATAAATGATCTGAAAAGTCTCGTATCATTTCAAATAGTCCACAATTAAATTTGATTTTTTTGACCGAAACTAGTGTATAATATACTATGATTTTTGACCGAAACTTGCATTTCGAAAAGTTTTATAGAATCTAGTTTTCAGATGATTTTTTTGCATGGACTTCCATAGTAACCTTCCCTATTAACATATATAAATGATCTGTCAAGTCTCGTATCATTTCAAATAGTCCACAATTAAATTTGATATTTTTGAATGAAACTAGTGTATAATATACTATGATTTTTGACCGAAACTTGCATTTCGAAAAGTTTCATAGAATATAGTTTTCAGATGATTTTTTTTACATGGACTTCGATCATAACCTGTTCTCTTAACATATATAAATGATCTGAAAAGTCTCGTATCATTTCAAATAGCTCCCAATTAAATTCGATATTTTTGACCGAAACTAGTGTATAATATACTATGATTTTTGACCGAAACTTGCATTTCAAAAAGTTTCATAGAATCTAGTTTTCAGTTAATTTTTTTGCATGGACTTCTATCATAACCTTCCCTCTTAACATATATAAATTATCTGAAAAGTATCGTATCATTTCAAATAGTCCACAATTAAATTTGATTTTTTTGACCGAAACTAGTGTATAATATACTATGATTTTTGACCGAAACTTGCATTTCGAAATGTTTCATAGAATATATTTTTCAGATGTTTTTTTTTCATGGACTTCCATCATAACCTTCCCTCTTAACATATAAAAATGATCTGAAAAGTCTCGTATCTTTTCAAATAGTCACCAATTAAATTCGATATTTTTGACCGAAACTAGTGTATAATATACAATGATTTTTGACCGAAACTTGCATTTCGTAAAGTTTCATAGAATCTAGTTTTCAGATGATTTTTTTGCATGAGCTTCCATAATAACCTTCCCTCTTAACATATATAAATAATCTGTCAAGTCTCGTATCATTTCAAATAGTCCACAATTAAATTTGATTTTTTGAATGAAACTAGTGTATAATATACTATTATTTTTGACCGAAACTTTCATTTCTAAAAGTTTCATAGAATCTAGTTTTCAGTTAATTTTTTTTGCATGGACTTCCATCATTACCTTCCATCTTAACATATATAAATGATCTGAAAAGCCTCGTATCATTTCAAATAGTCCACAATTAAATTTGATTTTTTTTTGACCGAAACTAGTGTATAATATACTATGATTTTTGACCGAAACTTGCATTTCGAAAAGTTTCATAGAATATAGTTTTCAGATGATTTTTTTGCAAGGACTTCCATTATAACATTCACTCTTAACATATATAAATGATCTGAAAAGTCTTATATCATTTCAAATAGTCCCCAATTAAATTCGATATTTTTGACCGAAACTAGTGTATAATATACTATGATTTTTGACAAAAACTTGCATTTCTAAAAGTTTCATAGAATCTATTTTTCAGATGATTTTTTTGCATGGGCTTCCATCATAACCTTCCCTCTTAACATGTATAAATGATCTAACAAGTCTCGTATCATTTCAAATAGTCCAATATTAAATTTGATTTTTTTGACTGAAACTAGTGAATAATATACTATGATTTTTACCGAAACTTGCATTTTGAAAAGTTTCATAGAATCTAGTTTTCAGATATTTTTTTGCATGGATTTCCATCATTACCTTCCCTCTTAACATATATAAATGATCTGAAAAGTCTCGAATCATTTCAAATAGTCCACAATTAAATACGATTTTTTTGACCGAAACTAGTGTATAATATACTATGATTTTTGACCGAAACTTGCATTTCGAAAAGTTTCATAGAATATAGTTTTCAGATGATTTATTTGAATGGACTTCCATCATAACCTTCCCTCTTAACATATATTAATGATCTGAAAAGTCTTATATCATTTCAAATAGTCCCCAATTAAATTCGAAATTTTTGACCGAAACTAGTGTATAATATACTATGATTTTTGACCGATACTTGCATTTCGAAAAGTTTCATAGAATCTAGTTTTCAGATGATTTTTTTGCATGAGCTTCCATAATAACCTTCCCTCTTAACATATATAAATAATCTGTCAAGTCTCGTATCATTTCAAATAGTCCACAATTAAATTTGATTTTTTTGAATGAAACTAGTGTATTATATACTATGATTTTTGACCGAAACTTGCATTTCGAAAAGTTTCATAGAATATAGTTTTCAGATGATTTTTTTGCATGGACTTCTATCATAACCTTCCCTCTTAACATATAAAAATGATCTGAAAAGTCTCGTATCATTTCAAATAGTCACCAATTAAATTCAATATTTTTGACCGAAACTAGTGTATAATATACTATTATTTTTGACCGAAACTTGCATTTCGAAAAGTTTCATAGAATCTAGTTTTCAGTTAATTTTTTTTGCATGGACTTCCATCATTACCTTCCATCTTAACATATATAAATGATCTGAAAAGTCTCGTATCATTTCAAATAGTCCACAATTAAATTTGATTTTTTTGGACCGAAACTAGTGTATAAGATACTATGATTTTTGACCGAAACTTGCATTTCGAAAAGTTTCATAGAATATAGTTTTCAGATGATTTTTTTGCATGGACTTCCATTATAACATTCACTCTTAACATATATAAATGATCTGAAAAGTCTTATATCATTTCAAATAGTCCCCAATTAAATTCGATATTTTTGACCGAAACTAGTGTATAATATACTATTATTTTTGACCGATACTTGCATTTCGAAAAGTTTCATAAAATCTAGTTTTTAGTTAATTGTTTTGCATGAACTTCTATCATAACCTTCCCTCTTAACTTATATAAATTATCTGAAAAGTATCGTATCATTTCAAATAGTCCCCAATTAAATTTGATTTTTTTGACCGAAACTAGTGTATAATATACTATGATTTTTGACCGAAACTTGCATTTCGAAAAGTTTCATAGAATATAGTTTTCAGATGATTTTTTTGCATGGATTTCCATCATAACCTTCCCACTTAACATATAAAAATGATCTGAAAAGTCTCGTATCATTTCAAATAGTCACCAATTAAATTCGATATTTTTGACCGAAACTAGTGTATAATATACTATGATTTTTGACCGAAACTTGCATTTCGAAAAGTTTTATAGAATCTAGTTTTCAGATGATTTTTTTGCATGGGGTTCCATAATAACCTTCCCTCTTAACATATATAAATGATCTGTCAAGTCTCGTATCATTTCAAATAGTCCACAATTAAATTTGATTTTTTTGAATGAAACTAGTGTATAATATACTATGATTTTTGACCGAAACTTGCATTTCGAAAAGTTTAATAGAATATATTTTTCAGATGATTTTTTTGCATGGACTTCCATCATAACCTGCCCTCTTAACAAATATAAATGATTTGAAAAGTCTCGTATCATTTCAAATAGCTCCCAATTAAATTCAATATTTTTGACCGAAACTAGTGTATAATATACTATGATTTTTGACCGAAACTTGAATTTCAAAAAGTTTCATAGAATCTAGTTTTCAGTTAATTTTTTTGCATGGACTTCCATCATTACTGTCCCTCTTAAAATATATAAATGATCTGAAAAGTCTCGTATCATTTCAAATAGTCCACAATTAAATTTGATTTTTTTGACCGAAACTAGTGTATAATATACTATGATTTTTGACCGAAAATTGCATTTCGAAAAGTTTCATAGAATATAGTTTTCAGATGATTTTTTTGCATGGACTTCCATTATAACATTCACTTTTAACATATATAAATGATCTGAAAAGTCTCGTATCATTTCAAAGATATAAGCTCCATAATCCAGCTTTGTTTGGGTGCCTACAGCAAATATGAACCTGCCCAATCCAGTAGATATTGAGGATGTATGATTGGTAGGGACCCAGTTTGTTGTGCCAATCCTATTCAGCATGGCATACTTCCATTTCGAAAAGTTTCATAGAATCTAGTTTTCAGATATTTTTTTGCATGGACTTCCATCATAACCTGCCCTCTTAACATATATAAATGATCTGAAAAGTATCGTATCATTTCAAATAGCTCCCAATTAAATTCGATATTTTTGACCGAAACTAGTGTATAATATACTATGATTTTTGACCGATACTTGAATTTCAAAAAGTTTCATAGAATCTAGTTTTCAGATGATTTTTTTGCATGGACTTCCATCATTACTGTCCCTCTTAACATATATAAATGATCTGAAAAGTCTCGTATCATTTCAAATAGTCCATAATTAAATTTGATTTTTTTGACCGAAACTAGTGTATAATATACTATGATTTTTAACCGAAACTTGCATTTCGAAAAGTTTCATAAAATCTAGTTTTCAGATGATTTTTTTGCATGAGCTTCCATATTAACCTTCCCTCTTAACATATATAAATAATCTGTCAAGTCTCGTGAAATTCTGTGATCAGGTATGAGATGTCGAATGAGATGTTCCAACACTTGACAAATTTAACCAAAACTTAAAGTGCAGGAAAATTAAACAACACAGTAGTTTGTTAACCCAGTTCAGTGTATAACCACACTTACATCTGGAGGCTACCAAGCCAGGAGGAAATCCACTATAAGTAATATTAATTCTAGACTTAAACCACCCAGTTTAATCTTTCACTTAATATCTACCCAATGCAATTTCTACCTAAGACACAACTTAGATATGAGTACCAACTCACTCCCCCTCAATCACACAGTGATCTTGTTTACAAGTTTAATAAAATTGAAGTCATACTTCAAACAAAATAGCTTGATCTTACTTCACAGTTTCAATCAAGACACAAATACACTTTTGCTTAAAAGCTCATAAAGTGGTACAATAAAAACAACCTGCTATTAAAACACACAACACCCTATTTTGTCTTCTGAAATTCGTGCTCTATTCTGAGAGTTTCTGTTGCTTAAATAGGTGTTTGTATTTTGGGCTTTCTGTAGGTTAATCCAGTCCTAAAACGCATGCAGCTTCCACCTTGAATTAGGGTTTGTTACTTCCTAGATTCTAGGTGATTTAGTTCTTCTGATTATGCTGAAGTCTCATAACAACACTCCCTACAGATGCGCCTTATTCTGTTTTTGTCCATCCATAATTAAATCCAGATAACTTTCCTTAAATTACTCAGATCAGTTAGTCATTAATTAATTCTGGTAGCAGGTTTGAGATGTCACAACATCTGTTGGGACATCCTGAAAAACTGAACTTAAATCATTAACACAATGTCCCAACATCTGGTGTGACATCCTGAATTAAGTTCTTATACTCTGTTTGATAATGTCCCAACATCTGATAGGACATTCTGAACTGAATTCAACATTTCTTGTTGGTCAAAAATTCTGCCAATTCTAAACATCTAAATACTCCCCCTTTGGCTAATTTTTGGCTAACATATTTTTCTGGTTATCAGAGTGCAGCAGAAGTTCTTTTATCAGAGTATAGCAGTTCTTTTCTGTTGAGTCATGTGTGAGTTTACTCCCCCTCAAACATACATGTATTCAGACTTGTTGCAACAGAAATTTTCATTAACATCACTGATTCAGTTCAGAAGCAAACAAAAGTTTTTCATTAATAACTAAACAGCATCATACATTGTTGTTGTTGTTCTCCCCCTTGTTAGACATAAATTTGGGGCCAAAGTTACTAAGTCAAAATTACAATGCAGCAGTCATTACATTTTTCCTCACATACAGTTTTTCACTCAGACTCCTCATAGTCAGTTTCTTCCTCTTCCTCAGTCTCCTCATCAGAAGTAGCAGCTTTCTGAGCACTTTCTTCAATCTCTAGCCTTTGGATAATCTCCTCAAGCTTCTGCTTCCTTGCATCCAGTTCTTTGCAAGTGCTCTTCAGTTCAGCAATCAATGCAGCTTTGGAGATTGGAGACTTTGCCTTTGAAGGACCAGCAGATGTCCTAGAGGGTGCTTCAACATCAGCTGCATGATGACTCAGGAACAGCTTGTAGTGGAAGGCCAGAGGGCTTTCTCTTTTGCACATTGTGTCCTTCTCAGTGAGGATACCAGGATACTGACTCAACACTATTCCACACAACAAGGAAGGGAAGGCAATTGGCAGCTTTGTTGCAGATGATCCAGCATGCTTCAATGTCTGATCAAAGATATAAGCTCCATAATCCATCTTTGTTTGGGTGCCTACAGCAAATATGAACCTGCCCAATCCAGTAGATATTGAGGATGTATGATTGGTAGGGACCCAGTTTGCTGTGCCAATCCTATTCAGCATGGCATACTTCCTTGTCAGCATGCTAACTGAGAGCTTCCCTTTAACTGGCCAAGCCTTGACCTGATTAGCAGTGATAACCTTGCAAACCTGGTTATCAGTCTTTCCTAATTCATCTGGGCCATCAGATTCTCTTCCAAGGTAGTGGTTGATAACCCTAGGAGAGAATTCTACACACCTTCCTCTTACATATACTTTCCTAAAGTCAGCAGACTTACCATTAGCACAATCTTCTTGGAGGTTGACTATGAATTCCTTGACAAGCAGCTCATAGCAAGGAGAGAAGTTGGAGACAGTTTTGAAAAGGCCAGCAGAAGAGATGAGATCAATTAACTCTGTGCACTCAAGTGCATTACTGCTCAGCTCTCTTTCAAGTGCTATCCTTCTTTGATAAACAAACTTCCATCTATTCACAATTGAAACATGATGAAAGGAGATGTTGTCCAAGGGAGCTTCTGGAACAGCAGTTGATGACCTTGAGGGTGCTGGTTTCTTCTTTGGAGGAGATGTTGGGACATCTTCTTCAACATCTGAATCTGAAGGAGTGACAGCTTTCCTCTTTTGTGTCTGCACCTTGCTCCATTGTTTTGTAGGACCAAAGACAACTTTAGCTTTGTCCATCTTTGGTGTAGCTTGCTTCTTCTCAGGAATTGCATGTCCTGCATTCATCTTTTCTTTCCTAGTCCTAAGCCTTTTGGCTATGCTAGGGTTTACAAAAGCAATGATTTCTGTATCAAAATCATGCTCTAGGTTCACAACAGGAGGAGGTTGAGCAGTCTCCTCTTCAGCTGGTGGATCAACAGAGATTTGCTCTTCAGTGGAGGCCTTGTGCTGGTCCTCAGATGCTTCTTCATCACTATCAGTGGAGGCCTTTTTCTGGTCCTCAGATGTATCATCAGCAGTATCAGATGAGACCTTTTGCTGGTCTTCAGATGGTTCAACATCTATTGGGACATCCTGTTGAGCAGGAGTGTCCTTTTCAGCCTGAGTTTGTTGATCTTCTTGTGGAGCTGGCATGGTGTTCAGAGGGATAGAAATGCCACTTACCACTCTTTGCTCAGAAAGGATCCTGTTTACCAACTCCTTTATGGAATCATCCACGTATTCAGAAGATTTTGGAGTGGTGTTTGATGGTGAAGGTATGCCTTTGGCCTTGCTGAAAACCTGGTCTTTGGTTCTTTTTGGAGTTCTTGGCTTTTGAGTAAGAGGAACACTTCCTCTGATTTCGTCCATTGGAGTTGAATCCATGGGTACCACAGAAATGGGGGTTGCATGCACCACATCTTCCTTGTTGAGGATTTCTTCAGAAGTGTTAGGGTTTTGAGACATTTTCAAAGAAGGTGGATGAAGAGTTTTAGGTTTGATGAGTTCTGAAAAACAGTTAGAGAATGCAATTCGTTTTTGAGAGTATGATGAGAAGATGGAAAGCTGAAAGCAAACTGCTATTTTATAAGTAGCCGTTACTTGGAGAATTTTTAGGAGTGGAATACTCAAGGTGCTTGACCAGACTGGTGTTGCCATCTGGTGCTTATGCCACACAATGTCATATGACATGTTGGCACATCTCCATAACTGCTAAATTTCACATAAGCAGATTCCCAATTTACCCCTTAGGTTTTCAAATTGAGTAGCATCCAAGGCTTTGGTAAATATATCAGCCAACTGCAGATTTGTAGCTACATGTTCCAGTGAAATCACTTTCTCTTCTACAAGATCACTGATGAAATGATGTCTGATATCAATATGCTTGGTCCTGCTATGTTGGATAGGATTCTTTGATATGTTAATTGCACTTAAGTTGTCACAGTACAATGTCATGACATCTTGTGGGACATTGTACTCAGTGAGCATTTGCTTCATCCAAACCAACTGTGAACAACTGCTTCCAGCTGCTATATATTCAGCTTCAGCAGTAGATAAGGATACACAATTTTGTTTCTTACTGAACCAAGAAATCAAATTGTTTCCTAGAAAGAAGCATCCTCCTGAAGTGCTTTTTCTGTCATCAGCACTTCCAGCCCAATCAGCATCACAGAAGCCAGTGAGAATTGGTTTGCATCCATGAAAGTACATTATGCCATAGTCACAAGTACCATTAACATATTTCAGAATTCTCTTGACTTGGTTAAGATGACTAACTTTTGGATCAGCTTGATATCTTGCACATACACCTACTGCAAATGCTATGTCTGGTCTGCTAGCAGTCAGATATAACAAGCTTCCAATCATACTTCTGTATAGGCTTTGATCTACATTCTCACCCTTGTCATCTTTAGTTAGCTTTAAATGTGTGGGGGCAGGAGTTCTCTTATGAGTAGCACTGTCCATCCCAAATTTCTTGACTATGTTCTTAGCATACTTGATTTGGGAAATGAACATGGAGTCCTCCATTTGCTTTATTTGCAGTCTAAGAAAGTAGGTTAATTCTCCTACTAGGCTCATTTCAAATTCAGATTCCATCTGGTTGACAAAATGTTTAACCATCCTGTCTGACATCCCACCAAAGACAATGTCATCTACATATATTTGAGCAATCATGACATTTCCTTCTTCATCTTTAACAAACAAGGTTTTGTCAATTCCACCTTTCCTGTACCCTTGCTTGATAAGAAAAGTAGTCAGCCTTTCATACCATGCTCTTGGAGCTTGCTTCAGACCATAAAGAGCCTTCTTTAGTTTGTATACATGATTTGGACAGCTTGGATCAACAAATCCTTTAGGTTGTTCTACATATACCTCTTCATTAAGATAACCATTTAAAAAGGCACTTTTCACATCCATTTGAAATAGATTGAACTTTAAGATACAAGCAATTCCCAAAAAGTAGTCTGATTGATTCAAGCCTTGCTACTGGTGCAAAGGTTTCATCAAAGTCTACTCCTTCAATTTGTGTGTATCCTTGAGCTACAAGTCTAGCTTTGTTCTTTGTAACAACTCCTTGCTCATTTGACTTGTTCTTATACACCCATTTAGTTCCAATCACATTTATGTCATCAGGTCTAGGAACAAGGTTCCACACTTCATTCCTTGTGAATTGACCTAATTCCTCTTGCATAGCACAAATCCAGTATTCATCAGTAAGAGCTTCCTTGATGTTTTTAGGTTCTATTTTAGAAACAAAATAGGAACCTGAAATTACTTCTCTTGATCTAGTGCTTACACCTCTGTTGGGATCACCAATTATCAAATCTTTGGGATGATCCTTCTGGATTCTGATGGAGGGAGGTTTGCTGGATTGTTCTGTTCTTGCATCAGTTTGAGTGAAGTCAGAATGATCACTCTTTTCTTCAGCTTCAGATTTGATATCAGCAGATGTTCCAACATCTTCTGGAACATCTGTAGGAGCATCATCAATTATCACATTTATGGATTCCATGATAACCTTGGTTCTAGAATTAAATACTCTATATGCTCTGTTGTTTATAGAGTATCCAAGAAAAATCCCTTCATCACTTTTAGGATCCATTTTTCTTCTTTGCTCCCTATCTGCCAGAATATAACAGTTACTTCCAAACACATGGAAGTACTTAACTGTGGGTTTTCTGCCCTTCCAGACTTCATAGATTGTGGACAAAGTTCCTTTCCTTAGAGTAACTCTGTTATGGATGTAACAAGCTGTGTTCATAGCTTCAGCCCAGAAGTACAAAGGTAACTTTTTAGCATGGATCATAGCTCTTGCTGATTCTTGAATAGTTCTATTCTTCCTCTCAACAATCCCATTCTATTGAGGAGTGATTGGTGAAGAGTATTCATGATTGATTCCTTCTGAAGAACAGAAATCTAAGAATTTTTGGTTCTCAAATTCTTTTCCATGATCACTTCTTATTCTGATCACACAGCTGGCTTTTTCCCTTTGTATTCTTTGGCATAAGTCTTTGAATACATCAAATACATCAGACTTTTCTTTGATGAAATTTATCCATGTATACCTTGAAAAGTCATCAACCACCATATAGGCATACCTCTTACCACCAAGACTCTCAACCTGCATAGGTCCCATAAGATCCATATGCAATAATTCCAAAACTTTGGAAGTTGTCAGATGTTGGAGCTTTGGATGGGACATCTTGGTTTGCTTGCCTATTTGACATTCACCACATATTTTGCCATCATCAATCTTCAGTTTAGGAATACCTCTCACAGCATCCATAGATATGATTTTCTTTATGCCTCTGAAATGAAGATGACCTAGTCTTTGGTGCCATAGTTTCACTTCTTCTTCTTTAGCTAAAGAGCAAGTTGAAGTGAGACTGAAGTCTTGAGGTTCCCACATGTAACAGTTGTCTTTAGATCTGGCTCCTCTCATAACAACCTTTTGTTCTTTGTTAGAAACTATGCATTCAGTTTTGGTAAAGTTTACACTGTACCCTTGATCACATAATTGACTTATGTTGATCAGATTAGCAGTTAAACCTTTAACTAGCAGCACATCATCTAGTCTTGGTACATCTAGACAGTCCAAGGTCCCAACTCCCTTGATTTCTCCTTTAGCTCCATCTCCAAAGGTTACATATCTGGATGAATGTGACTTTAAGTCTACTAGCAGATTCTTCAATCCAGTCATGTGTCTTGAACATCCACTGTCAAAGTACCAGTCTTCTTTAGCTGATACTCTTAGAGATGTATGAGCTATATATACAACACCTTTCTTTGACCATTTGAGTTGATATTTCTTTTGATACCTCTGCCCTGTGTATTGTTCATCAGTAGAGCTCCAAGGTTGTTTGTTGATCTTGTTCTTGGGTATGTAGCTTTGATCATCATGAAGACTAGCTTTTGGTCTCCATACCTTCTTGATGACCTGTGTCTTCTGCTTAGGGGGTTGCTGATCTCTTTGATTTCTATGCAACACTTTCTTGGTAACTTCTATCTTCTGCTTAGGAGGTTGCTGATACATCTGATTTGGATATCCATGCAACTTATAGCAATGAGGTTTGATATGTCCAAATCTTCCACAATGATGACATCTCCATCTTTGATACTTCTTCTTCATTATGTTCTTTTCAGGATGTTGAGACATCTGTTGGAACATTATGTTTGACTTTGTGTTCTTTTCATGATGTTGAAGCATCTGTTGGGACATCTTGTTTTACTGTATGGACTTTGAAGTAGTTTTGCTTGAGCTAGCTTCATCCTTATGAACTTTGTTAAATCCCAGTCCACTTTTATCCCCTGAATGCTTATTGTTGTTGAGAATAACATCCAGTGTGCTTGAGCTACTGTTCAGCATTCTAACAGATTTGGACATATGTTCCAACTTGGAGTTGAGAAGACTTACTTCACTTTTCAAGGTGTCAATGATCTCTAGATCACTTGCTTTTTCATCCTTTAGTGCCTCAATCTGCTTCTTTAGCTTTATACTCTCACTGCATATTTCAGTGCTTCTTTTGAATAATTCTCTGTATGATTGCTCAAGTTCTTCAAAAGTAAGCTCTCCATCACTGGATTCACTTTCAGATTCACATAATCCAGCTAGAGCAGTGATATGCTTAGCTGATTCTTCTTCTGAATCACCTCCTGAGTCTTCATCAGACCAGGTTACAGAGAGTCCTTTCTTTTGCCTTTTTAAGTAGGTAGGACATTCATTCCTGATGTGTCCATATCCTTCACATCCATGGCATTTAATTCCTTTTTCTTGACTGGTCTTTTCATCATAATTTGACCTTTTATTAGCATCATAAGGTCTTTTATTATCAGAAGAGTTTGTGTATCTTCCACTGGGTTTGGATTTGTCTTCCATCCTTCTGAGAATCTTTTTGAATTGTCTTCCAAGCATAGCAATGTTGTCTGATAAGGTTTCACCAGTTTCTGATTCATCATTTTCTTCTTCTTCATCAGTATTTGTCACCAAGGCTATGCTTTTGTTCTTCTTTACACTTGTGTCATTCATTCCCATCTCAAATGTTTGAAGGGAACCAATGAGCTCTTCAACTTTCATTGTGCATATGTCTTGAGCTTCTTCTATTGCTGTGACTTTCATGTCAAATCTTTTTGGCAAAGATCTGAGAATCTTTCTTACAAGCTTTTCATCAGTCATCTTTTCTCCCAAGGCTCCAGAAGTATTGGCTATTTCTAAGATGTTCATGTAGAATTCATGAATTGTCTCATCTTCCTTCATTCTCAAGTTTTCAAACTTGGTGGTGAGAAGTTGAAGTCTTGACATCTTTACCTTTGATGTTCCTTCATGAGTTGTTTTGAGAGTGTCCCAAACATCTTTGGCCAGCTCACAGTGATGCACAAGTCTAAAGATGTTCCTATCAATGCCATTGAATAAAGCATTTAAGGCCTTGGATTTGCCAAATGCTGAATCTTCTTCCTCCTTACTCCATTCTTCTTCAGGTTTCAACACTTTTGCTCCATCTTTGGTGTCTTGGACAGGATGTTCCCATCCATTGTTGACTGCTTTCCAGGCCCTATTGTCAAGTGATCTTAAGAATGCAATCATTCTTGGCTTCCAGTAGTCATAATTAGATCCATCCAGTATAGGTGGTCTATTTACTGATCCTATATCTCTGTCCATGTTTCCAGAATTTGTATTCCCTAGATCTCACCCAGTATAAACAGGCAGGGTGCCTGCTATGATGCCAATTGAAATTCTGTGATCAGGTATGAGATGTCGAATGAGATGTTCCAACACTTGACAAATTTAACCAAAACTTAAAGTGCAGGAAAATTAAACAACACAGTAGTTTGTTAACCCAGTTCAGTGTATAACCACACTTACATCTGGAGGCTACCAAGCCAGGAGGAAATCCACTATAAGTAATATTAATTCTAGACTTAAACCACCCAGTTTAATCTTTCACTTAATATCTACCCAATGCAATTTCTACCTAAGACACAACTTAGATATGAGTACCAACTCACTCCCCCTCAATCACACAGTGATCTTGTTTACAAGTTTAATAAAATTGAAGTCATACTTCAAACAAAACAGCTTGATCTTACTTCACAGTTTCAATCAAGACACAAATACACTTTTGCTTAAAAGCTCATAAAGTGGTACAATAAAAACAACCTGCTATTAAAACACACAACACCCTATTTTGTCTTCTGAAATTCGTGCTCTATTCTGAGAGTTTCTGTTGCTTAAATAGGTGTTTGTATTTTGGGCTTTCTGTAGGTTAATCCAGTCCTAAAACGCATGCAGCTTCCACCTTGAATTAGGGTTTGTTACTTCCTAGATTCTAGGTGATTTAGTTCTTCTGATTATGCTGAAGTCTCATAACAACACTCCCTATAGATGCGCCTTATTCTATTTTTGTCCATCCATAATTAATTCCAGATAACTTTCCTTAAATTACTCAGATCAGTTAGTCATTAATTAATTCTGGTAGCAGGTTTGAGATGTCACAACATCTGTTGGGACATCCTGAAAAACTGAACTTAAATCATTAACACAATGTCCCAACATCTGGTGTGACATCCTGAATTAAGTTCTTATACTCTGTTTGATAATGTCCCAACATCTGATAGGACATTCTGAACTGAATTCAACATTTCTTGTTGGTCAAAAATTCTGCCAATTCTAAACATCTACATCTCGTATCATTTCAAATAGTCCACAATTAAATTTGATTTTTTTGAATGAAACTAGTGTATAATATACTATGATTTTTGACCGAAACTTGCATTTCGAAAAGTTTCATAGAATATAGTTTTCAGATGATTTTTTTGCATGGACTTCGATCATAACCTGTTCTCTTAACATATATAAATGATCTGAAAAGTCTCGTATCATTTCAAATAGTCCCCAATTAAATTCGATATTTTTGACCAAAACTAGTGTATAATATACTATCATTTTTGACCGATACTAGCATTTCAAAAAGTTTCATAGAATCTAATTTTCAGTTAATTTTTTTGCATGGACTTCTATCATAACCTTCCCTCTTAACATATATAAATGATCTGAAAAGTCTCGTATCATTTCAAATAGTCCACAATTAAATTTGATTTTTTTGACCGAAACTAGTGTATAATATACTATGATTTTTGACCGAAACTTGCATTTCGAAAAGTTTCATAGAATATAGTTTTCAGATGATTTTTTTGCATGGACTTCGATCATAACCTGTTCTCTTAACATATATAAATGATCTGAAAAGTCTCATATCATTTCAAATAGTCCCCAATTAAATTCGATATTTTTGACCGAAACTAGTGTATAATATACTATGATTTTTGACCGATACTTGCATTTCGAAAAGTTTCATAGAATCTAGTTTTTAGTTAATTGTTTTGCACGGACTTTTATCATAACCTTCCCTCTTAACATATATAAATTATCTGAAAAGTATCGTATCATTTCAAATAGTCCATAATTAAATTAGTTTTTTTTGACCGAAACTAGTGAATAATATACTATGATTTTTGACCGAAACTTGCATTTCGAAAAGTTTCATAGAATATAGTTTTCAGATGTTTTTTTTGCATGGACTTCCATCATAACCTTCCATCTTAACATATAAAAATGATCTGAAAAGTCTCGTATCATTTCAAATAGTCACCAATTAAATTCGATATTTTTTACCGAAACTAGTGTATAATATACTATGATTTTTGACCGAAACTTGCATTTCGAAAAGTTTCATAGAATCTAGTATTCAGATGATTTTTTTGCATGAGCTTCCATAATAACCTTCCCTCTTAACATATATAAATAATATGTCAAGTCTCGTATCATTTCAAATAGTCCACAATTAAATTTGATTTTTTTGACCGAAACTAGTGTATAATATACTATGATTTTTGACCGAAACTTGCATTTCGAAAAGTTTCATAGAATATAGTTTTCAGATGATTTTTTTGCATGGACTTCCATTATAACCTTCACTCTTAACATATATAAATGATCTGAAAAGTCTCGTATCATTTCAAATAGTCCACAATTAAATTCGATATTTTTGACTGAAACCAGTGTATAATATACTATGATTTTTGACCGAAACTTGCATTTTCAAAAGTTTCATAGAATATAGTTTTCAGATGATTTTTTTGCATGGACTTCGATCATAACCTGTTCTCTTAACATATATAAATGAGCTGAAAAGTCTCATATCATTTCAAATAGTCCCCAATTAAATTCGATATTTTTGACCGAAACTAGTGTATAATATACTATGATTTTTGACCGATACTTGCATTTCGAAAAGTTTCATAGAATCTAGTTTTTAGTTAATTGTTTTGCATGGACTTCTATCATAACCTTCCCTCTTAACATATATAAATTATCTGAAAAGTATCGTATCATTTCAAATAGTCCACAATTAAATTTGATTTTTTTGACCGAAACTAGTGTATAATATACTATGATTTTTGACCGAAACTTGCATTTCGAAAAGTTTCATAGAATATAGTTTTCAGATGATTTTTTTGCATGCACTTCCATCATAACCTTCCCTCTTAACATATATAAATGATCTGAAAAGTATCGTATCATTTCAAATAGTCCACAATTTAATTTGATTTTTTTGACCGAAACTAGTGAATAATATACTATGATTTTTGACCGAAACTTGCATTTCGAAAAGTTTCATAGAATATAGTTTTCAGATGTTTTTTTTGCATGGACTTCCATCATAACCTTCCATCTTAACATATAAAAATGATCTGAAAAGTCTCGTATCATTTCAAATAGTCACCAATTAAATTCGATATTTTTTACCGAAACTAGTGTATAATATACTATGATTTTTGACCGAAACTTGCATTTCGAAAAGTTTCATAGAATCTAGTTTTTAGACGATTTTTTTGCATGAGCTTCCATAATAACCTTCCCTCTTAACATATATAAATAATCTGTCAAGTCTCGTATCATTTCAAATAGTCCACAATTAAATTTGATTTTTTTGACCGAAACTAGTGTATAATATACTATGATTTTGGACCGAAACTTGCATTTCGAAAAGTTTCATAGAATATAGTTTTCAGATGATTTTTTTGCATGGACTTCCATTATAACCTTCACTCTTAACATATATAAATGATCTGAAAAGTCTCGTATCATTTCAAATAGTCCACAATTAAATTCGATATTTTTGACTGAAACCAGTGTATAATATACTATGATTTTTGACCGAAACTTGCATTTCGAAAAGTTTCATAGAATATAGTTTTCAGATGATTTTTTTGCATGGACTTCGATCATAACCTGTTCTCTTAACATATATAAATGATCTGAAAAGTCTCATATCATTTCAAATAGTCCCCAATTAAATTCGATATTTTTGACCGAAACTAGTGTATAATGTACTATGATTTTTGACCGATACTTGCATTTCGAAAAGTTTCATAGAATCTAGTTTTTAGTTAATTGTTTTGCATGGACTTCTATCATAACCTTCCCTCTTAACATATATAAATTATCTGAAAAGTATCGTATCATTTCAAATAGTCCACAATTAAATTTGATTTTTTTGACCGAAACTAGTGTATAATATACTATGATTTTTGACCGAAACTTGCATTTCGAAAAGTTTCATAGAATATAGTTTTCAGATGATTTTTTTGCATGGACTTCCATTATAACCTTAACTCTTAATATATATAAATGATCTGAAAAGTCTCGTATCATTTCAAATAGTCACCAATGAAATTCGATATTTTTGACTGAAACTAGTGTATAATATACTATGATTTTTGACCGAAACCTGCATTTCGAAAAGTTTCATAGAATATAGTTTTCAGATGATTTTTTTGCATGCACTTCCATCATAACCTTCCCTCTTAACATATATAAATGATCTGAAAAGTATCGTATCATTTCAAATAGTCCACAATTTAATTTGATTTTTTTGACCGAAACTAGTGAATAATATACTATGATTTTTGACCGAAACTTGCATTTCGAAAAGTTTCATAGAATATAGTTTTCAGATGTTTTTTTTGCATGGACTTCCATCATAACCTTCCATCTTAACATATAAAAATGATCTGAAAAGTCTCGTATCATTTCAAATAGTCACCAATTAAATTCGATATTTTTTACCGAAACTAGTGTATAATATACTATGATTTTTGACCGAAACTTGCATTTCGAAAAGTTTCATAGAATCTAGTTTTTAGACGATTTTTTTGCATGAGCTTCCATAATAACCTTCCCTCTTAACATATATAAATAATCTGTCAAGTCTCGTATCATTTCAAATAGTCCACAATTAAATTTGATTTTTTTGACCGAAACTAGTGTATAATATACTATGATTTTGGACCGAAACTTGCATTTCGAAAAGTTTCATAGAATATAGTTTTCAGATGATTTTTTTGCATGGACTTCCATTATAACCTTCACTCTTAACATATATAAATGATCTGAAAAGTCTCGTATCATTTCAAATAGTCCACAATTAAATTCGATATTTTTGACTGAAACCAGTGTATAATATACTATGATTTTTGACCGAAACTTGCATTTCGAAAAGTTTCATAGAATATAGTTTTCAGATGATTTTTTTGCATGGACTTCGATCATAACCTGTTCTCTTAACATATATAAATGATCTGAAAAGTCTCATATCATTTCAAATAGTCCCCAATTAAATTCGATATTTTTGACCGAAACTAGTGTATAATGTACTATGATTTTTGACCGATACTTGCATTTCGAAAAGTTTCATAGAATCTAGTTTTTAGTTAATTGTTTTGCATGGACTTCTATCATAACCTTCCCTCTTAACATATATAAATTATCTGAAAAGTATCGTATCATTTCAAATAGTCCACAATTAAATTTGATTTTTTTGACCGAAACTAGTGTATAATATACTATGATTTTTGACCGAAACTTGCATTTCGAAAAGTTTCATAGAATATAGTTTTCAGATGATTTTTTTGCATGGACTTCCATTATAACCTTAACTCTTAATATATATAAATGATCTGAAAAGTCTCGTATCATTTCAAATAGTCACCAATGAAATTCGATATTTTTGACTGAAACTAGTGTATAATATACTATGATTTTTTACCGAAACCTGCATTTCGAAAAGTTTCATAGAATATAGTTTTCAGATGATTTTTTTGCATGCACTTCCATCATAACCTTCCCTCTTAACATATATAAATGATCTGAAAAGCATCGTATCATTTCAAATAGTCCACAATTTAATTTGATTTTTTTGACCGAAACTAGTGAATAATATACTATGATTTTTGACCGAAACTTGCATTTCGAAAAGTTTCATAGAATATAGTTTTCAGATGTTTTTTTTGCATGGACTTCCATCATAACCTTCCATCTTAACATATAAAAATGATCTGAAAAGTCTCGTATCATTTCAAATAGTCACCAATTAAATTCGATATTTTTTACCGAAACTAGTGTATAATATACTATGATTTTTGACCGAAACTTGCATTTCGAAAAGTTTCATAGAATCTAGTTTTTAGACGATTTTTTTGCATGAGCTTCCATAATAACCTTCCCTCTTAACATATATAAATAATCTGTCAAGTCTCGTATCATTTCAAATAGTCCACAATTAAATTTGATTTTTTTGACCGAAACTAGTGTATAATATACTATGATTTTGGACCGAAACTTGCATTTCGAAAAGTTTCATAGAATATAGTTTTCAGATGATTTTTTTGCATGGACTTCCATTATAACCTTCACTCTTAACATATATAAATGATCTGAAAAGTCTCGTATCATTTCAAATAGTCCACAATTAAATTCGATATTTTTGACTGAAACCAGTGTATAATATACTATGATTTTTGACCGAAACTTGCATTTCGAAAAGTTTCATAGAATATAGTTTTCAGATGATTTTTTTGCATGGACTTCGATCATAACCTGTTCTCTTAACATATATAAATGATCTGAAAAGTCTCATATCATTTCAAATAGTCCCCAATTAAATTCGATATTTTTGACCGAAACTAGTGTATAATGTACTATGATTTTTGACCGATACTTGCATTTCGAAAAGTTTCATAGAATCTAGTTTTTAGTTAATTGTTTTGCATGGACTTCTATCATAACCTTCCCTCTTAACATATATAAATTATCTGAAAAGTATCGTATCATTTCAAATAGTCCACAATTAAATTTGATTTTTTTGACCGAAACTAGTGTATAATATACTATGATTTTTGACCGAAACTTGCATTTCGAAAAGTTTCATAGAATATAGTTTTCAGATGATTTTTTTGCATGGACTTCCATTATAACCTTAACTCTTAATATATATAAATGATCTGAAAAGTCTCGTATCATTTCAAATAGTCACCAATGAAATTCGATATTTTTGACTGAAACTAGTGTATAATATACTATGATTTTTGACCGAAACCTGCATTTCGAAAAGTTTCATAGAATATAGTTTTCAGATGATTTTATTGCATGCACTTCCATCATAACCTTCCCTCTTAACATATATAAATGATCTGAAAAGCATCGTATCATTTCAAATAGTCCACAATTTAATTTGATTTTTTTGACCGAAACTAGTGAATAATATACTATGATTTTTGACCGAAACTTGCATTTCGAAAAGTTTCATAGAATATAGTTTTCAGATGTTTTTTTTGCATGGACTTCCATCATAACCTTCCATCTTAACATATAAAAATGATCTGAAAAGTCTCGTATCATTTCAAATAGTCACCAATTAAATTCGATATTTTTTACCGAAACTAGTGTATAATATACTATGATTTTTGACCGAAACTTGCATTTCGAAAAGTTTCATAGAATCTAGTTTTTAGACGATTTTTTTGCATGAGCTTCCATAATAACCTTCCCTCTTAACATATATAAATAATCTGTCAAGTCTCGTATCATTTCAAATAGTCCACAATTAAATTTGATTTTTTTGACCGAAACTAGTGTATAATATACTATGATTTTGGACCGAAACTTGCATTTCGAAAAGTTTCATAGAATATAGTTTTCAGATGATTTTTTTGCATGGACTTCCATTATAACCTTCACTCTTAACATATATAAATGATCTGAAAAGTCTCGTATCATTTCAAATAGTCCACAATTAAATTCGATATTTTTGACTGAAACCAGTGTATAATATACTATGATTTTTGACCGAAACTTGCATTTCGAAAAGTTTCATAGAATATAGTTTTCAGATGATTTTTTTGCATGGACTTCGATCATAACCTGTTCTCTTAACATATATAAATGATCTGAAAAGTCTCATATCATTTCAAATAGTCCCCAATTAAATTCGATATTTTTGACCGAAACTAGTGTATAATGTACTATGATTTTTGACCGATACTTGCATTTCGAAAAGTTTCATAGAATCTAGTTTTTAGTTAATTGTTTTGCATGGACTTCTATCATAACCTTCCCTCTTAACATATATAAATTATCTGAAAAGTATCGTATCATTTCAAATAGTCCACAATTAAATTTGATTTTTTTGACCGAAACTAGTGTATAATATACTATGATTTTTGACCGAAACTTGCATTTCGAAAAGTTTCATAGAATATAGTTTTCAGATGATTTTTTTGCATGGACTTCCATTATAACCTTCACTCTTAATATATATAAATGATCTGAAAAGTCTCGTATCATTTCAAATAGTCACCAATGAAATTCGATATTTTTGACTGAAACTAGTGTATAATATACTATGATTTTTGACCGAAACCTGCATTTCGAAAAGTTTCATAGAATATAGTTTTCAGATGATTTTTTTGCATGCACTTCCATCATAACCATCCCTCTTAACATATATAAATGATCTGAAAAGTATCGTATCATTTCAAATAGTCCACAATTTAATTTGATTTTTTTGACCGAAACTAGTGAATAATATACTATGATTTTTGACCGAAACTTGCATTTCGAAAAGTTTCATAGAATATAGTTTTCAGATGTTTTTTTTGCATGGACTTCCATCATAACCTTCCATCTTAACATATAAAAATGATCTGAAAAGTCTCGTATCATTTCAAATAGTCACCAATTAAATTCGATATTTTTTACCGAAACTAGTGTATAATATACTATGATTTTTGACCGAAACTTGCATTTCGAAAAGTTTCATAGAATCTAGTTTTTAGACAATTTTTTTGCATGAGCTTCCATAATAACCTTCCCTCTTAACATATATAAATAATCTGTCAAGTCTCGTATCATTTCAAATAGTCCACAATTAAATTTGATTTTTTTGACCGAAACTAGTGTATAATATACTATGATTTTGGACCGAAACTTGCATTTCGAAAAGTTTCATAGAATATAGTTTTCAGATGATTTTTTTGCATGGACTTCCATTATAACCTTCACTCTTAACATATATAAATGATCTGAAAAGTCTCGTATCATTTCAAATAGTCCACAATTAAATTCGATATTTTTGACTGAAACCAGTGTATAATACACTATGATTTTTGACCGAAACTTTCATTTCGAAAAGTTTCATAGAATATAGTTTTCAGATGATTTTTTTGCATGGACTTCGATCATAACCTGTTCTCTTAACATATATAAATGATCTGAAAAGTCTCATATCATTTCAAATAGTCCCCAATTAAATTCGATATTTTTGACCGAAACTAGTGTATAATGTACTATGATTTTTGACCGATACTTGCATTTTGAAAAGTTTCATAGAATCTAGTTTTTAGTTAATTGTTTTGCATGGACTTCTATCATAACCTTCCCTCTTAACATATATAAATTATCTGAAAAGTATCGTATCATTTCAAATAGTCCACAATTAAATTTGATTTTTTTGACCGAAACTAGTGTATAATATACTATGATTTTTGACCGAAACTTGCATTTCGAAAAGTTTCATAGAATATAGTTTTCAGATGTTTTTTTTGCATGGACTTCCATCATAACCTTCCCTCTTAACATATATAAATGATCTTAAAAGTCTCGTATCATTTCAAATAGTCACCAATTAAATTCGATATTTTTGACCGAAACTAGTGTATAATATACTATGATTTTTGACCGAAACATGCATTTCAAAAAGTTTCATAGAATCTAGTTTTCAGTTAATTTTTTTTGCATGGACTTCCATCATAACCTTCCATATTAACATATATAAATGATCCGAAAAGTCTCGTATCATCTCAAATAGTCCACAATTAAATTTGATTTTTTTGACTGAAACTAGTGTATAATATACTATGATTTTTGACCGAAACTTGCATTTCGAAAAGTTTCATAGAATATAGTTTTCAGATGATTTTTTTGAATGGACTTCCATTATAACCTTCACTCTTAACATATATAAATGATCTGAAAAGTCTCGTATCATTTCAAATAGTCACCAATGAAATTCGATATTTTTGACTGAAACTAGTGTATAATATACTATGATTTTTGACCGAAACTTGCATTTCGAAAAGTTTCATAGAATATAGTTTTCAGATGATTTTTTTGCATGCACTTCCATCATAACCTTCCCTCTTAACATATATAAATGATCTGAAAAGTATCGTATCATTTCAAATAGTCCACAATTAAATTTGATTTTTTTGACCGAAACTAGTGTATATTATACTATGATTTTTGACCGAAACTTGCATTTCGAAAAGTTTCATAGAATATAGTTTTCAGATGATTTTTTTGCATGGACTTCCATCATAACCTTCCCTCTTAACAAATAAAAATGATCTGAAAAGTCTCGTATCATTTCAAATAGTCACCAATTAAATTCGATATTTTTGACCGAAACTAGTGTATAATATACTATGATTTTTGACCGAAACTTGCATTTCGAAAAGTTTTATAGAATCTAGTTTTCAGATGATTTTTTTGCATGGGCTTCCATAGTAACCTTCCCTCTTAACATATATAAATGATCTGTCAAGTCTCGTATCATTTCAAATAGTCCACAATTAAATTTGATTTTTTTGAATGAAACTAGTGTATAATATACTATGATTTTTGACCGAAACTTGCATTTCGAAAAGTTTCATAGAATATAGTTTTCAGATGATTTTTTTTGCATGGACTTCGATCATAACCTGTTCTCTTAACATATATAAATGATCTGAAAAGTCTCATATCATTTCAAATAGTCCCCAATTAAATTCGTATTTTTGAGCGAAACTAGTGTATAATATACTATGATTTTTGACCGATACTTGCATTTCGAGAAGTTTCATAGAATCTAGTTTTCAGTTAAGTTTTTTTGCATGGACTTCCATCATTACCATCCATCTTAAAATATATAAATGATCTGAAAAGTCTCGTATCATTTTAAATAGTCCACAATTAAATTTGATTTTTTTGACCGAAACTAGTGTTTAATATATTATGATTTTTGACCGAAACTTGCATTTCGAAAAGTTTCACAGAATATAGTTTTCAGATGATTTTTTTTGCATGGACTTCCATCATAACCTGCCCTCTTAACATATATAAATGATCTGAAAAGTCTCGTATCATTTCAAATAGTTCCCAATTAAATTCGATATTTTTGACC
Organism: Lathyrus aphaca; assembly: GCA_963966055.1. Taxonomy (NCBI): domain Eukaryota; kingdom Viridiplantae; phylum Streptophyta; class Magnoliopsida; order Fabales; family Fabaceae; genus Lathyrus; species Lathyrus aphaca. Next base: position 639,983,489 of record OZ014520.1, on the reverse strand, counting down.
GAAACTAGTGTATAATATACTCTGATTTTTGACCGAAACTTGCATTTCAAAAAGTTTCATAGAATCTAGTTTTCAGTTAATTTTTTTTTGCATGGACTTCCATCATTACTTTCCATCTTAAAATATATAAATGATCTGAAAAGTCTCGTATCATTTCAAATAGTCCACAATTAAATTTGATTTTTTTGACCGAAACTAGTGTATAATATACTATGATTTTTGACCGAAACTTGCATTTCGAAAAGTTTCATAGAATATAGTTTTCATATGATTTTTTTGCATGGACTTCCATCATAACCTTCACTCTTAACATATATAAATGATCTGAAAAATCTCGTATCATTTCAAATAGTCACCAATGAAATTCGATATTTTTGACCGAAACTAGTGTATAATATACTATGATTTTTGACCGAAACTTGCATTTCGAAAAGTTTCATAGAATATAGTTTTCAGATGATTTTTTTGCATGCACTTCCATCATAACCTTCCCTCTTAACATATATAAATGATCTGAAAAGTATCGTATCATTTCAAATAGTCCACAATTAAATTTGATTTTTTTGACCGAAACTAGTGTATAATATACTATGATTTTTGACCGAAACTTGCATTTCGAAAAGTTTCATAGAATATAGTATTCAGATGATTTTTTTGCATGGACTTCCATCATAACCTTCCCTCTTAACAAATAAAAATGATCTGAAAAGTATCGTATCATTTCAAATAGTCCACAATTAAATTCGATATTTTTCACCGAAACTAGTGTATAATATACTATGATTTTTGACCGAAACATGCATTTCGAAAAGTTTTATAGAATCTAGTTTTCAGATGATTTTTTTGCATGGGCTTCCATAGTAACCTTCCCTCTTAACATATATAAATGATCTGTCAAGTCTCGTATCATTTCAAATAGTCCACAATTAAATTTGATTTTTTTGAATGAAACTAGTGTATAATATACTATGATTTTTGACCGAAACTTGCATTTCGAAAAGTTTCATAGAATATAGTTTTCAGATGATTTTTTTTGCATGGAATTCGATCATAACCTGTTCTCTTAACATATATAAATGATCTGAAAAGTCTCATATCATTTCAAATAGTCCCCAATTAAATTCGTATTTTTGAGCGAAACTAGTGTATAATATACTATGATTTTTGACCGATACATGCATTTCGAGAAGTTTCATAGAATCTAGTTTTCAGTTAAGTTTTTTTGCATGGACTTCCATTATTACCTTCCATCTTAACATATATAAATGATCTGAAAAGTCTCGTATCATTTTAAATAGTCCACAATTAAATTTGATTTTATTGACCGAAACTAGTGTTTAATATATTATGATTTTTGACCGAAACTTGCATTTCGAAAAGTTTCACAGAATATAGTTTTCAGATGATTTTTTTTGCATGGACTTCCATCATAACCTGCCCTCTTAACATATATAAATGATCTGAAAAGTCTCGTATCATTTCAAATAGTTCCCAATTAAATTCGATATTTTTGACCGAAACTAGTGTATAATATACTATGATTTTTGACCGAAACTTGCATTTCAAAAAGTTTCATAGAATCTAGTTTTCAGTTAATTTTTTTTTGCATGGACTTCCATCATTACCTTCCATCTTAAAATATATAAATGATCTGAAAAGTCTCGTATCATTTCAAATAGTCCACAATTAAATTTGATTTTTTTGACCGAAACTAGTGTATAATATACTATGATTTTTGACCGAAACTTGCATTTCGAAAAGTTTCATAGAATATAGTTTTCAGATGATTTTTTTGCATGGACTTCCATCATAACCTTCACTCTTAACATATATAAATGATCTGAAAAATCTCGTATCATTTCAAATAGTCCACAATTAAATTTGATTTTTTTGACTGAAACTAGTGTATAATATACTATGATTTTTGACCGAAACTTGCATTTCGAAAAGTTTCATAGAATATAGTTTTCAGATGATTTTTTTGAATGGACTTCCATTATAACCTTCACTCTTAACATATATAAATGATCTGAAAAGTCTCGTATCATTTCAAATAGTCACCAATGAAATTCGATATTTTTGACTGAAACTAGTGTATAATATACTATGATTTTTGACCGAAACTTGCATTTCGAAAAGTTTCATAGAATATAGTTTTCAGATGATTTTTTTGCATGCACTTCCATCATAACCTTCCCTCTTAACATATATAAATGATCTGAAAAGTATCGTATCATTTCAAATAGTCCACAATTAAATTTGATTTTTTTGACCGAAACTAGTGTATATTATACTATGATTTTTGACCGAAACTTGCATTTCGAAAAGTTTCATAGAATATAGTTTTCAGATGATTTTTTTGCATGGACTTCCATCATAACCTTCCCTCTTAACAAATAAAAATGATCTGAAAAGTCTCGTATCATTTCAAATAGTCACCAATTAAATTCGATATTTTTGACCGAAACTAGTGTATAATATACTATGATTTTTGACCGAAACTTGCATTTCGAAAAGTTTTATAGAATCTAGTTTTCAGATGATTTTTTTGCATGGGCTTCCATAGTAACATTCCCTCTTAACATATAGAAATGATCTGTCAAGTCTCGTATCATTTCAAATAGTCCACAATTAAATTTGATTTTTTTGAATGAAACTAGTGTATAATATACTATGATTTTTGACCGAAACTTGCATTTCGAAAAGTTTCATAGAATATAGTTTTCAGATGATTTTTTTTGCATGGACTTCGATCATAACCTGTTCTCTTAACATATATAAATGATCTGAAAAGTCTCATATCATTTCAAATAGTCCCCAATTAAATTCGTATTTTTGAGCGAAACTAGTGTATAATATACTATGATTTTTGACCGATACTTGCATTTCGAGAAGTTTCATAGAATCTAGTTTTCAGTTAAGTTTTTTTGCATGGACTTCCATCATTACCATCCATCTTAATATATATAAATGATCTGAAAAGTCTCGTATCATTTTAAATAGTCCACAATTAAATTTGATTTTTTTGACTGAAACTAGTGTTTAATATATTATGATTTTTGACCGAAACTTGCATTTCGAAAAGTTTCACAGAATATAGTTTTCAGATGATTTTTTTTGCATGGACTTCCATCATAACCTGCCCTCTTAACATATATAAATGATCTGAAAAGTCTCGTATCATTTCAAATAGTTCCCAATTAAATTCGATATTTTTGACCGAAACTAGTGTATAATATACTATGATTTTTGACCGAAACTTGCATTTCAAAAAGTTTCATAGAATCTAGTTTTCAGTTAATTTTTTTTTGCATGGACTTCCATCATTACCTTCCATCTTAAAATATATAAATGATCTGAAAAGTCTCGTATCATTTCAAATAGTCCACAATTAAATTTGATTTTTTTGACCGAAACTAGTGTATAATATACTATGATTTTTGACCGAAACTTGCATTTCGAAAAGTTTCATAGAATATAGTTTTCATATGATTTTTTTGCATGGACTTCCATCATAACCTTCACTCTTAACATATATAAATGATCTGAAAAATCTCGTATCATTTCAAATAGTCACCAATGAAATTCGATATTTTTGACCGAAACTAGTGTATAATATACTATGATTTTTGACCGAAACTTGCATTTCGAAAAGTTTCATAGAATATAGTTTTCAGATGATTTTTTTGCATGCTCTTCCATCATAACCTTCCCTCTTAACATATATAAATGATCTGAAAAGTATCGTATCATTTCAAATAGTCCACAATTAAATTTGATTTTTTTGACCGAAACTAGTGTATAATATACTATGATTTTTGACCGAAACTTGCATTTCGAAAAGTTTCATAGAATATAGTATTCAGATGATTTTTTTGCATGGACTTCCATCATAACCTTCCCTCTTAACAAATAAAAATGATCTGAAAAGTCTCGTATCATTTCAAATAGTCACCAATTAAATTCGATATTTTTGACCGAAACTAGTGTATAATATACTATGATTTTTGACCGAAACTTGCATTTCGAAAAGTTTTATAGAATCTAGTTTTCAGATGATTTTTTTGCATGGGCTTCCATAGTAACCTTCCCTCTTAACATATATAAATGATCTGTCAAGTCTCGTATCATTTAAAATAGTCCACAATTAAATTTGATTTTTTTGAATGAAACTAGTGTATAATATACTATGATTTTTGACCGAAACTTGCATTTCGAAAAGTTTCATAGAATATAGTTTTCAGATGATTTTTTTTGCATGGACTTCGATCATAACCTGTTCTCTTAACATATATAAATGATCTGAAAAGTCTCATATCATTTCAAATAGTCCCCAATTAAATTCGTATTTTTGAGCGAAACTAGTGTATAATATACTATGATTTTTGACCGATACTTGCATTTCGAGAAGTTTCATAGAATCTAGTTTTCAGTTAAGTTTTTTTGCATGGACTTCCATCATTACCTTCCATCTTAACATATATAAATGATCTGAAAAGTCTCGTATCATTTTAAATAGTCCACAATTAAATTTGATTTTTTTGACCGAAACTAGTGTTTAATATATTATGATTTTTGACCGAAACTTGCATTTCGAAAAGTTTCACAGAATATAGTTTTCAGATGATTTTTTTTGCATGGACTTCCATCATAACCTGCCCTCTTAACATATATAAATGATCTGAAAAGTCTCGTATCATTTCAAATAGTTCCCAATTAAATTCGATATTTTTGACCGAAACTAGTGTATAATATACTATGATTTTTGACCGAAACTTGCATTTCAAAAAGTTTCATAGAATCTAGTTTTCAGTTAATTTTTTTTTGCATGGACTTCCATCATTACCTTCCATCTTAAAATATATAAATGATCTGAAAAGTCTCGTATCATTTCAAATAGTCCACAATTAAATTTGATTTTTTTGACCGAAACTAGTGTATAATATACTATGATTTTTGACCGAAACTTGCATTTCGAAAAGTTTCATAGAATATAGTTTTCAGATGATTTTTTTGCATGGACTTCCATCATAACCTTCACTCTTAACATATATAAATGATCTGAAAAATCTCGTATCATTTCAAATAGTCACCAATGAAATTCGATATTTTTGACCGAAACTAGTGTATAATATACTATGATTTTTGACCGAAACTTGCATTTCGAAAAGTTTCATAGAATATAGTTTTCAGATGATTTTTTTGCATGCACTTCCATCATAACCTTCCCTCTTAACATATATAAATGATCTGAAAAGTATCGTATCATTTCAAATAGTCCACAATTAAATTTGATTTTTTTGACCGAAACTAGTGTATAATATACTATGATTTTTGACCGAAACTTGCATTTCGAAAAGTTTCATAGAATATAGTATTCAGATGATTTTTTTGCATGGACTTCCATCATAACCTTCCCTCTTAACAAATAAAAATGATCTGAAAAGTCTTGTATCATTTCAAATAGTCACCAATTAAATTCGATATTTTTGACCGAAACTAGTGTATAATATACAATGATTTTTGACCGAAACTTGCATTTCGAAAAGTTTTATAGAACCTAGTTTTCAGATGATTTTTTTGCATGGGCTTCCATAGTAACCTTCCTTCTTAACATATATAAATGATCTGTCAAGTCTCGTATCATTTCAAATAGTCCACAATTAAATTTGATTTTTTTGAATGAAACTAGTGTATAATATACTATGATTTTTGACCGAAACTTGCATTTCGAAAAGTTTCATAGAATATAGTTTTCAGATGATTTTTTTGCATGGACTTCGATCATAACCTTCACTCTTAACATATATAAATGATCTGAAAAGTCTCATATCATTTCAAATAGTCCCCAATTAAATTCGATATTTTTGACCGAAACTAGTGTATAATATACTATGATTTTTGACCGATACTTGCATTTCGAAAAGTTTCATAGAATCTAGTTTTCAGTTAATTGTTTTGCATGGACTTCTATCATAACCTTCCCTCTTAACATATATAAATGATCTGAAAAGTATCGTATCATTTCAAATAGTCCACAATGAAATTTGATTTTTTTGAATGAAACTAGTGTATAATATACTATGATTTTTGACCGAAACTTGCATTTCGAAAAGTTTCATAGAATATAGTTTTCAGATGATTTTTTTGCATGGACTTCCATTATAACCTTCACTCTTAACATATATAAATGATCTGAAAAGTCTCGTATCATTTCAAATAGTCACCAATGAAATTCGATATTTTTGACCGAAACTAGTGTATAATATACTATGATTTTTGACCGAAACTTGCATTTCGAAAAGTTTCATAGAATATAGTTTTCAGATGATTTTTTTGCATGCACTTCCATCATAACCTTCCCTCTTAACATATATAAATGATCTGAAAAGTATCGTATCATTTCAAATAGTCCACAATTAAATTTGATTTTTTTGACCGAAACTAGTGTATAATATACTATGATTTTTGACCGAAACTTGCATTTCGAAAAGTTTCATAGAATATAGTATTCAGATGATTTTTTTGCATGGACTTCCATCATAACCTTCCCTCTTAACAAATAAAAATGATCTGAAAAGTCTTGTATCATTTCAAATAGTCACCAATTAAATTCGATATTTTTGACCGAAACTAGTGTATAATATACTATGATTTTTGACCGAAACTTGCATTTCGAAAAGTTTTATAGAACCTAGTTTTCAGATGATTTTTTTGCATGGGCTTCCATAGTAACCTTCCCTCTTAACATATATAAATGATCTGTCAAGTCTCGTATCATTTCAAATAGTCCACAATTAAATTTGATTTTTTTGAATGAAACTAGTGTATAATATACTATGATTTTTGACCGAAACTTGCATTTCGAAAAGTTTCATAGAATATAGTTTTCAGATGATTTTTTTGCATGGACTTCGATCATAACCTGTTCTCTTAACATATATAAATGATCTGAAAAGTCTCGTATCATTTCAAATAGTCCCCAATTAAATTCGATATTTTTGACCGAAACTAGTGTATAATATACTATGATTTTTGACCGAAACTTGCATTTCGAAAAGTTTCATAGAATATAGTTTTCAGATGATTTTTTTGCATGGACTTCCATTATAACCTTCACTCTTAACATATATAAATGATCTGAAAAGTCTCGTATCATTTCAAATAGTCACCAATGAAATTCGATATTTTTGACCGAAACTAGTGTATAATATACTATGATTTTTGACCGAAACTTGCATTTCGAAAAGTTTCATAGAATATAGTTTTCAGATGATTTTTTTGCATGCACTTCCATCATAACCTTCCCTCTTAACATATATAAATGATCTGAAAAGTATCGTATCATTTCAAATAGTCCACAATTAAATTTGATTTTTTTGACCGAAACTAGTGTATAATATACTATGATTTTTGACCGAAACTTGCATTTCGAAAAGTTTCATAGAATATAGTTTTCAGATGATTTTTTTGCATGGACTTCGATCATAACCTGTTCTCTTAACATATATAAATGATCTGAAAAGTCTCATATCATTTCAAATAGTCCCCAATTAAATTCGATATTTTTGACCGAAACTAGTGTATAATATACTATGATTTTTGACCGATACTTGCATTTCGAAAAGTTTCATAGAATCTAGTTTTCAGTTAATTGTTTTGCATGGACTTCTATCATAACCTTCCCTCTTAACATATATAAATGATCTGAAAAGTATCGTATCATTTCAAATAGTCCACAATGAAATTTGATTTTTTTGAATGAAACTAGTGTATAATATACTATGATTTTTGACCGAAACTTGCATTTCGAAAAGTTTCATAGAATATAGTTTTCAGATGATTTTTTTGCATGGACTTCCATTATAACCTTCACTCTTAACATATATAAATGATCTGAAAAGTCTCGTATCATTTCAAATAGTCACCAATGAAATTCGATATTTTTGACCGAAACTAGTGTATAATATACTATGATTTTTGACCGAAACTTGCATTTCGAAAAGTTTCATAGAATATAGTTTTCAGATGATTTTTTTGCATGCACTTCCATCATAACCTTCCCTCTTAACATATATAAATGATCTGAAAAGTATCGTATCATTTCAAATAGTCCACAATTAAATTTGATTTTATTGACCGAAACTAGTGTATAATATACTATGATTTTTGACCGAAACTTGCATTTCGAAAAGTTTCATAGAATATAGTATTCAGATGATTTTTTTGCATGGACTTCCATCATAACCTTCCCTCTTAACAAATAAAAATGATCTGAAAAGTCTTGTATCATTTCAAATAGTCACCAATTAAATTCGATATTTTTGACCGAAACTAGTGTATAATATACTATGATTTTTGACCGAAACTTGCATTTCGAAAAGTTTTATAGAACCTAGTTTTCAGATGATTTTTTTGCATGGGCTTCCATAGTAACCTTCCCTCTTAACATATATAAATGATCTGTCAAGTCTCGTATCATTTCAAATAGTCCACAATTAAATTTGATTTTTTTGAATGAAACTAGTGTATAATATACTATGATTTTTGACCGAAACTTGCATTTCGAAAAGTTTCATAGAATATAGTTTTCAGATGATTTTTTTGCATGGACTTCGATCATAACCTGTTCTCTTAACATATATAAATGATCTGAAAAGTCTCGTATCATTTCAAATAGTCCCCAATTAAATTCGATATTTTTGACCGAAACTAGTGTATAATATACTATGATTTTTGACCGAAACTTGCATTTCGAAAAGTTTCATAGAATATAGTTTTCAGATGATTTTTTTGCATGGACTTCCATTATAACCTTCACTCTTAACATATATAAATGATCTGAAAAGTCTCGTATCATTTCAAATAGTCACCAATGAAATTCGATATTTTTGACCGAAACTAGTGTATAATATACTATGATTTTTGACCGAAACTTGCATTTCGAAAAGTTTCATAGAATATAGTTTTCAGATGATTTTTTTGCATGCACTTCCATCATAACCTTCCCTCTTAACATATATAAATGATCTGAAAAGTATCGTATCATTTCAAATAGTCCACAATTAAATTTGATTTTTTTGACCGAAACTAGTGTATAATATACTATGATTTTTGACCGAAACTTGCATTTCGAAAAGTTTCATAGAATATAGTATTCAGATGATTTTTTTGCATGGACTTCCATCATAACCTTCCCTCTTAACAAATAAAAATGATCTGAAAAGTCTTGTATCATTTCAAATAGTCACCAATTAAATTCGATATTTTTGACCGAAACTAGTGTATAATATACTATGATTTTTGACCGAAACTTGCATTTCGAAAAGTTTTATAGAACCTAGTTTTCAGATGATTTTTTTGCATGGGCTTCCATAGTAACCTTCCCTCTTAACATATATAAATGATCTGTCAAGTCTCGTATCATTTCAAATAGTCCACAATTAAATTTGATTTTTTTGAATGAAACTAGTGTATAATATACTATGATTTTTGACCGAAACTTGCATTTCGAAAAGTTTCATAGAATATAGTTTTCAGATGATTTTTTTGCATGGACTTCGATCATAACCTGTTCTCTTAACATATATAAATGATCTGAAAAGTCTCGTATCATTTCAAATAGTCCCCAATTAAATTCGATATTTTTGACCGAAACTAGTGTATAATATACTATGATTTTTGACCGAAACTTGCATTTCGAAAAGTTTCATAGAATATAGTTTTCAGATGATTTTTTTGCATGGACTTCCATCATAACCTTCCCTCTTAACATATATAAATGATCTGAAAAGTCTCGTATCATTTCAAATAGTCCCCAATTAAATTCGATATTTTTGACCGAAACTAGTGTATAATATACTATGATTTTTGACCGAAACTTGCATTTCGAAAAGTTTCATAGAATATAGTTTTCAGATGATTTTTTTGCATGGACTTCCATTATAACCTTCACTCTTAACATATATAAATGATCTGAAAAGTCTCGTATCATTTCAAATAGTCACCAATGAAATTCGATATTTTTGACCGAAACTAGTGTATAATATACTATGATTTTTGACCGAAACTTGCATTTCGAAAAGTTTCATAGAATATAGTTTTCAGATGATTTTTTTGCATGCACTTCCATCATAACCTTCACTCTTAACATATATAAATGATCTGAAAAGTATCGTATCATTTCAAATAGTCCACAATTAAATTTGATTTTTTTGACCGAAACTAGTGTATAATATACTATGATTTTTGACCGAAACTTGCATTTCGAAAAGTTTCATAGAATATAGTATTCAGATGATTTTTTTGCATGGACTTCCATCATAACCTTCCCTCTTAACAAATAAAAATGATCTGAAAAGTCTTGTATCATTTCAAATAGTCACCAATTAAATTCGATATTTTTGACCGAAACTAGTGTATAATATACTATGATTTTTGACCGAAACTTGCATTTCGAAAAGTTTTATAGAACCTAGTTTTCAGATGATTTTTTTGCATGGGCTTCCATAGTAACCTTCCCTCTTAACATATATAAATGATCTGTCAAGTCTCGTATCATTTCAAATAGTCCACAATTAAATTTGATTTTTTTGAATGAAACTAGTGTATAATATACTATGATTTTTGACCGAAACTTGCATTTCGAAAAGTTTCATAGAATATAGTTTTCAGATGATTTTTTTGCATGGACTTCGATCATAACCTGTTCTCTTAACATATATAAATGATCTGAAAAGTCTCGTATCATTTCAAATAGTCCCCAATTAAATTCGATATTTTTGACCGAAACTAGTGTATAATATACTATGATTTTTGACCGAAACTTGCATTTCGAAAAGTTTCATAGAATATAGTTTTCAGATGATTTTTTTGCATGGACTTCCATTATAACCTTCACTCTTAACATATATAAATGATCTGAAAAGTCTCGTATCATTTCAAATAGTCACCAATGAAATTCGATATTTTTGACCGAAACTAGTGTATAATATACTATGATTTTTGACCGAAACTTGCATTTCGAAAAGTTTCATAGAATATAGTTTTCAGATGATTTTTTTGCATGCACTTCCATCATAACCTTCCCTCTTAACATATATAAATGATCTGAAAAGTATCGTATCATTTCAAATAGTCCACAATTAAATTTGATTTTTTTGACCGAAACTAGTGTATAATATACTATGATTTTTGACCGAAACTTGCATTTCGAAAAGTTTCATAGAATATAGTATTCAGATGATTTTTTTGCATGGACTTCCATCATAACCTTCCCTCTTAACAAATAAAAATGATCTGAAAAGTCTTGTATCATTTCAAATAGTCACCAATTAAATTCGATATTTTTGACCGAAACTAGTGTATAATATACTATGATTTTTGACCGAAACTTGCATTTCGAAAAGTTTTATAGAACCTAGTTTTCAGATGATTTTTTTGCATGGGCTTCCATAGTAACCTTCCCTCTTAACATATATAAATGATCTGTCAAGTCTCGTATCATTTCAAATAGTCCACAATTAAATTTGATTTTTTTGAATGAAACTAGTGTATAATATACTATGATTTTTGACCGAAACTTGCATTTCGAAAAGTTTCATAGAATATAGTTTTCAGATGATTTTTTTGCATGGACTTCGATCATAACCTGTTCTCTTAACATATATAAATGATCTGAAAAGTCTCGTATCATTTCAAATAGTCCCCAATTAAATTCGATATTTTTGACCGAAACTAGTGTATAATATACTATGATTTTTGACCGAAACTTGCATTTCGAAAAGTTTCATAGAATATAGTTTTCAGATGATTTTTTTGCATGCACTTCCATCATAACCTTCCCTCTTAACATATATAAATGATCTGAAAAGTATCGTATCATTTCAAATAGTCCACAATTAAATTTGATTTTTTTGACCGAAACTAGTGTATAATATACTATGATTTTTGACCGAAACTTGCATTTCGAAAAGTTTCTTAGAATATAGTTTTCAGATGTTTTTTTTTGCATGGACTTCCATTATAACCTTCACTCTTAACATATATAAATGATCTGAAAAGTCTCGTATCTTTTCAAATAGTCACCAATAAAATTCGATATTTTTGACTGAAACTAGTGTATAATATACTATGATTTTTGACCGAAACTTGCATTTCAAAAAGTTTCATAGAATATAGTTTTCAGATGATTTTTTTGCATGCACTTCCATCATAACCTTCCCTCTTAACATATATAAATGATCTGAAAAGTATCATATCATTTCAAATAGTCCACAATTAAATTTGATTTTTTTGACCGAAACTAGTGTATAATATACTATGATTTTTGACCGAAACTTGCATTTCGAAAAGTTTCATAGAATATAGTTTTCAGATGATTTTTTTGCATGGACTTCCATCATAACCTTCCCTCTTAACAAATAAAAATGTTCTGAAAAGTCTCGTATCATTTCAAATAGTCACCAATTAAATTCGATATTTTTGACCGAAACTAGTGTATAATATACTATAATTTTTGACCAAAACTTGCATTTCGAAAAGTTTTATAGAATCTAGTTTTCAGATGATTTTTTTGCATGGGCTTCCATAGTAACCTTCCCTCTTAACATATATAAATGATCTGTCAAATCTCGTATCATTTCAAATAGTCCACAATTAAATTTGATTTTTTTGAATGAAACTAGTGTATAATATACTATGATTTTTGACCGAAACTTGCATTTCAAAAAGTTTCATAGAATATAGTTTTCAGATAATTTTTTTGCATGGACTTCCATCATAACCTGCCCTCTTAACATATATAAATGATTTGAAAAGTCGCGTATCATTTCAAATAGTCCCCAATCAAATTCGATATTTTTGACCGTAAATAGTGTATAATATACTATGATTTTTGACCGATACTTGCATTTCAAAACGTTTCATAGAATTTAGTTTTCAGTTAATTTTTTTGCATGGACTTCTATCATAACCTTCCCTCTTAACATATATAAATGATCTGAAAGTCTCGTATCATTTAAAATAGTCCACAATTAAAGTTGATTTTTTTGACCTAAACTAGTGTATAATATACTATGATTTTTGACCGAAACTTGCATTTCGAAAAGTTTCATAGAATATAGTTTTCAGATGATTTTTTTGCATGCACTTCCATCATAACCTTCCCTCTTAACATATATAAATGATCTGAAAAGTATCGTATCATTTCAAATAGTCCACAATTAAATTTGATTTTTTTGAAAGAAACTAGTGTATAATATACTATGATTTTTGATCGAAACTTGCATTTCGAAAAGTTTCATAGAATATAGTTTTCAGATGATTTTTTTGCATGGACTTCCATCATACCCTTCCCACTTAACAAATAAAAATGATCTGAAAAGTCTCGTATCATTTCAAATAGTCACCAATTAAATTCGATATTATTGACCGAAACTAGTGTATAATATACTATGATTTTTGACCGAAACTTGCATTTCAAAAAGTTTTATAGAATCTAGTTTTCAGATGATTTTTTTGCATGGGCTTCCATAGTAACCTTCCCTCTTAACATATATAAATGATTTGTCAAGTCTCGTATCATTTCAAATAGTCCACAATTAAATTTGATTTTTTTGAATGAAACTAGTGTATAATATACTATGATTTTTGACCGAAACTTGCATTTCGAAAATTTCATAGAATATAGTTTTCAGATGATTTTTTTGCATGGACTTCCATCATAACCTGCCCTTTTAACATATATAAATTATCTGAAAAGTCTCGTATCATTTCAAATAGCTCCCAATTAAATAAGATATTTTTGACCGAAACTAGTGTATAATATACTATGATTTTTGACCGAAACTTGCATTTCAAAAAGTTTCATAGAATCTAGTTTTCAGTTAATTTTTTTGCATGGACTTCCATCATTACTGTCCCTCTTAACATATATAAATGATCTGAAAAGTCTCGTATCATTTCAAATGGTCCACAATTAAATTTGATTTTTTTGACCGAAACTAGTGTATAATATACTATGATTTTTGACCGAAACTTGCATTTCGAAAAGTTTCATAGAATATAGTTTTCAGATGTTTTTTTTTGCATGGACTTCCATCATAACCTTCCCTCTAAACATATATAAATGATCTGAAAAGTCTCATATCATTTCAAATAGTCACCAAATAAATTCGATATTATTGACCGAAACTAGTGTATAATATACTATGATTTTTGACCGAAACTTGCATTTGGAAAAGTTTCATAGAATCTAGTTTTCAGATGATTTTTTTGCATGGGCTTCCATAATAACCTTCCCTCTAAACATATATAAATGATCTGTCAAGTCTCGTATCATTTCAAATAGTCCACAATTAAATTTGATTTTTTTGACTGAAACTAGTGTATAATATACTATGATTTTTGACCGAAACTTGCATTTCAAAAAGTTTCATAGAATATAGTTTTCAGATAATTTTTTTGCATGGACTTCCATCATAACCTGCCCTCTTAACATATATAAATGATTTGAACAGTCTCGTATCATTTCAAATAGTCCCCAATTAAATTCGATATTTTTGACCGTAACTAGTGTATAATATACTATGATTTTTGACCGATACTTGCATTTCAAAACGTTTCATAGAATTTAGTTTTCAGTTAATTTTTTTGCATGAACTTCTATCATAACCTTCCCTCTTAACATATATAAATGATCTGAAAGTCTCGTATCATTTAAAATAGTCCACAATTAAAGTTGATTTTTTTGACCGAAACTAGTGTATAATATACTATGATTTTTGACCGAAACTTGCATTTCGAAAAGTTTCATAGAATATAGTTTTCAGATGATTTTTTTGCATGCACTTCCATCATAACCTTCCCTCTTAACATATATAAATGATCTGAAAAGTATCGTATCATTTCAAATAGTCCACTATTAAATTTGATTTTTTTGAAAGAAACTAGTGTATAATATACTATGATATTTGACCGAAACTTGCATTTCGAAAAGTTTCATAGAATATAGTTTTCAGATGATTTTTTTGCATGGACTTCCATCATACCCTTCCCACTTAACAAATTAAAATGATCTGAAAAGTCTCGTATCATTTCAAATAGTCACCAATTAAATTCGATATTTTTGACCGAAACTAGTGTATAATATACTATGATTTTTGACCGAAACTTGCATTTCAAAAAGTTTTATAGAATCTAGTTTTCAGATGATTTTTTTGCATGGGCTTCCATAGTAACCTTACCTCTTAACATATATAAATGATCTGTCAAGTCTCGTATCATTTCAAATAGTCCACAATTAAATTTGATTTTTTTGAATGAAACTAGTGTATAATATACTATGATTTTTGACCGAAACTTGCATTTCGAAAATTTCATAGAATATAGTTTTCAGATGATTTTTTTGCATGGACTTCCATCATAACCTGCCCTCTTAACATATATAAATGATCTGAAAAGTCTCGTATCATTTCAAATAGCTCCCAATTAAATTCGATATTTTTGACCGAAACTAGTGTATAATATACTATGATTTTTGACCGAAACATGCATTTCAAAAAGTTTCATAGAATCTAGTTTTCAGTTAATTTTTTTGCATGGACTTCCATCATTACTGTCCCTCTTAACATATATAAATGATCTGAAAAGTCTCGTATCATTTCAAATAGTCCACAATTAAATTTGATTTTTTTGACCGAAACTAGTGTATAATATACTATGATTTTTGACCGAAACTTGCATTTCGAAAAGTTTCATAGAATATAGTTTTCAGATGTTTTTTTTTGCATGGACTTCCATCATAACCTTCCCTCTTAACATATATAAATGATCTGAAAAGTCTCATATCATTTCAAATAGTCACCAATTAAATTCGATATTATTGACCGAAACTAGTGTATAATATACTATCATTTTTAACCGAAACTTGCATTTCGAAAAGTTTCATAGAATCTAGTTTTCAGATGATTTTTTTGCATGGGCTTCCATAATAACCTTCCCTCTAAACATATATAAATGATCTGTCAAGTCTCGTATCATTTCAAATAGTCCACAATTAAATTTGATTTTTTTGACTGAAACTAGTGTATAATATACTATGATTTTTGACCGAAACTTGCATTTCAAAAAGTTTCATAGAATATAGTTTTCAGATGATTTTTTTGCATGGACTTCCATCATAACCTGCCCTCTTAACATATATAAATGATCTGAAAAGTCTCGTATCATTTCAAATAGTCCCCAATTAAATTCGATATTTTTAACCGTAACTAGTGTATAATATACTATGATTTTTGACCGATACTTGCATTTAAAAAACGTTTCATAGAATCTAGTTTTCAGTTAATTTTTTTGCATGGACTTCAATCATAACCTTCCCTCTTAACATATATAAATGATCTGAAAAGTCTCGTATCATTTAAAATAGTCCACAATTAAAGTTGATTTTTTTGACCGAAACTAGTGTATAATATACTATGATTTTTGACCGAAACTTGCATTTCGAAAAGTTTCATAGAATATAGTTTTCGGATGATTTTTTTCCATGGACTTCCATCATTACCTTCCCTCTTAACATATATAAATGATCTGAAAAGTCTCGTATCATTTCAAATAGTCCACAATTAAATTTGATTTTTTTACTGAAACTAGTGTATAATATACTATGATTTTTGACCGAAACTTGCATTTCGAAAAGTTTTATAGAATATAGTTTTCATATGATTTTTTTGCATGGACTTCGATCATAACCTGTTCTCTTAACATATATAAATGATCTGAAAAGTCTCGTATCATTTCAAATAGTCCCCAATTAAATTCGATATTTTTGACCGAAACTAGTGTATAATATACTATGATTTTTGACCGATACTTGCATATCAAAAAGTTTCATAGAATCTAGTTTTCAGTTAAAATTTTTGCATGGACTTCTATCATAACCTTCCCTCTTAACATATATAAATGATCTGAAAAGTCTTGTAACATTTCAAATAGTCCACAATTAAATTTGATTTTTTTGACCGAAACTAGTGTATAATATACTATGATTTTTGACAAAAACTTGCATTTCGAAAAGTTTCATAGAATATAGTTTTCAAATGATTTTTTTGCATGGACTTCCATGATTACCTTCCCTCTTAACATATATAAATGATCTGAAAAGTCTCGTATCATTTCAAATAGTCCACAATTAAATTTGATTTTTTTGACTGAAACTAGTGTATTAAATACTATATTTTTGACCGAATCTTGCATTTAGAAAAGTTTCATAGAATATAGTTTTCAGATGATTTTTTTGCATGGACTTCCATCATAACCTGACCTCTTAACATATATAAATGATCTGAAAAGTCTCGTATCATTTCAAATAGGTCACAATTAAATTCGATATTTTTGACTGAAACTAGTGTATAACATACTATGATTTTTGACCGAAACTTGCATTTCAAAAAGTTTCATAGAATCTAGTTTTCAGTTAATTTTTTTCCATGGACTTCCATCATTACCTTCCCTCTTAACATATATAAATGATCTGAAAAGTCTCGTATCATTTCAAATAGTCCACAATTAAATTTGATTTTTTTGACCGAAATTAGTGTATAATATACTATGATTTTTGACCGAAACTTGCATTTCGAAAAGTTTCATAGAATATAGTTTTCAAATGATTTTTTTGCATGGACTTCCATCATAACCTTGCCTCTTAACATATATAAATAATCTGAAAAGTCTCGTATCATTTCAAATAGCCACCAATTAAATTCGATATTTTTGACCGAAACTAGTGTATAATATACTATGATTTTTGACCGAAACTTGCATTTCGAAAAGTTTCATAGAATATAGTTTTCAGATGATTTTTTTGAATGGACTTCCATCATAACCTTCCCTCTTAACATATATAAATGATCTGAAAAGTATCGTATCATTTAAAATAGTCCACAATTAAATTTGATTTTTTTGACCGAAACTAGTGTGTATAATATACTAAGATTTTGACCGAAACATGCATTTCGAAAAGTTTCATAGAATATAGTTTTCAGATGGTTTTTTTTGCATGGACTTCCATCATAACCTTCCCTCTTAACATATATAAATGATCTGAAAAGTCTCGTAGCATTTCAAATAGTCACCAATTAAATTCGATATTTTTGACCGAAACTAGTGTATAATATACTATGATTTTTGATCGAAACTTGCATTTCGAAAAGTTTCATAGAATCTAGTTTTCATATGATTTTTTTGCATGGGCTTCCATAATAACCTTCCCTCTTAACAAATATAAATGATCTGTCAAGTTTCGTATCATTTCAAATAGTCCACAATTAAATTTGATTTTTTTTGACTGAAACTAGTGTATAATATACTATGATTTTTGACCGAAACTTGCATTTCAAAAAGTTTTATAGAATATAGTTTTCATATGATTTTTTTGCATGGACTTCGATCATAACATGTTCTCTTAACATATATAAATGATCTGAAAAGTCTCGTATCATTTCAAATAGTCCCCAATTAAATTCGATATTTTTGACCGAAACTAGTGTATAATATACTATGATTTTTGACCGATACTTGCATATCAAAAAGTTTCATAGAATCTAGTTTTCAGTTAAAATTTTTGCATGGACTTCTATCATAACCTTCCCTCTTAACATATATAAATGATCTGAAAAGTCTTGTAACATTTCAAATAGTCCACAATTAAATTTGATTTTTTTGACCGAAACTAGTGTATAATATACTATGATTTTTGACAAAAACTTGCATTTCGAAAAGTTTCATAGAATATAGTTTTCAAATGATTTTTTTGCATGGACTTCCATGATTACCTTCCCTCTTAACATATATAAATGATCTGAAAAGTCTCGTATCATTTCAAATAGTCCACAATTAAATTTGATTTTTTTGACTGAAACTAGTGTATTAAATACTATATTTTTGACCGAAACTTGCATTTAGAAAAGTTTCATAGAATATAGTTTTCAGATGATTTTTTTGCATGGACTTCCATCATAACCTGACCTCTTAACATATATAAATGATCTGAAAAGTCTCGTATCATTTCAAATAGGTCACAATTAAATTCAATATTTTTGACCGAAACTTGTGTATAACATACTATGATTTTTGACCGAAACTTGCATTTCAAAAAGTTTCATAGAATCTAGTTTTCAGTTAATTTTTTTCCATGGACTTCCATCATTACCTTCCCTCATAACATATATAAATGATCTGAAAAGTCTCGTATCATTTCAAATAGTCCACAATTAAATTTGATTTTTTTGACCGAAACTAGTGTATAATATACTATGATTTTTGACCGAAACTTGCATTTCGAAAAGTTTCATAGAATATAGTTTTCAAATGATTTTTTTGCATGGACTTCCATCATAACCTTGCCTCTTAACATATATAAATGATCTGAAAAGTCTCGTATCATTTCAAATAGTCACCAATTAAATTCGATATTTTTGACCGAAACTAGTGTATAATATACTATGATTTTTGACCGAAACTTGCATTTCGAAAAGTTTCATAGAATATAGTTTTCAGATGATTTTTTTGAATGGACTTCCATCATAACCTTCCCTCTTAACATATATAAATGATCTGAAAAGTATCGTATCATTTAAAATAGTCCACAATTAAATTTGATTTTTTTGACCGAAACTAGTGTGTATAATATACTAAGATTTTGACCGAAACATGCATTTCGAAAAGTTTCATAGAATATAGTTTTCAGATGGTTTTTTTTGCATGGACTTCCATCATAACCTTCCCTCTTAACATATATAAATGATCTGAAAAGTCTCGTAGCATTTCAAATAGTCACCAATTAAATTCGATATTTTTGACCGAAACTAGTGTATAATATACTATGATTTTTGATCGAAACTTGCATTTCGAAAAGTTTCATAGAATCTAGTTTTCATATGATTTTTTTGCATGGGCTTCCATAATAACCTTCCCTCTTAACAAATATAAATGATCTGTCAAGTTTCGTATCATTTCAAATAGTCCACAATTAAATTTGATTTTTTTGACTGAAACTAGTGTATAATATACTATGATTTTTGACCGAAACTTGCATTTCGAAAAGTTTTATAGAATATAGTTTTCATATGATTTTTTTGCATGGACTTCGATCATAACCTGTTCTCTTAACATATATAAATGATCTGAAAAGTCTCGTATCATTTCAAATAGTCCCCAATTAAATTCGATATATTTGACCGAAACTAGTGTATAATATACTATGATTTTTGACCGATACTTGCATATCAAAAAGTTTCATAGAATCTAGTTTTCAGTTAAAATTTTTGCATGGACTTCTATCATAACCTTCCCTCTTAACATATATAAATGATCTGAAAAGTCTTGTAACATTTCAAATAGTCCACAATTAAATTTTATTTTTTCGACCGAAACTAGTGTATAATATACTATGATTTTTGACAAAAACTTGCATTTCGAAAAGTTTCATAGAATATAGTTTTCAAATGATTTTTTTGCATGGACTTCCATGATTACCTTCCCTCTTAACATATATAAATGATCTGAAAAGTCTCGTATCATTTCAAATAGTCCACAATTAAATTTGATTTTTTTGACTGAAACTAGTGTATTAAATACTATATTTTTGACCGAAACTTGCATTTAGAAAAGTTTCATAGAATATAGTTTTCAGATGATTTTTTTGCATGGACTTCCATCATAACCTGACCTCTTAACATATATAAATGATCTGAAAAGTCTCGTATCATTTCAAATAGTTCACAATTAAATTCGATATTTTTGACCGAAACTAGTGTATAACATACTATGATTTTTGACCGAAACTTGCATTTCAAAAAGTTTCATAGAATCTAGTTTTCAGTTAATTTTTTTCCATGGACTTCCATCATTACCTTCCCTCTTAACATATATAAATGATCTGAAAAGTCTCGTATCATTTCAAATAGTCCACAATTAAATTTGATTTTTTTGACCGAAACTAGTGTATAATATACTATGATTTTTGACCGAAACTTGCATTTCGAAAAGTTTCATAGAATATAGTTTTCAAATGATTTTTTTGCATGGACTTCCATCATAACCTTGCCTCTTAACATATATAAATGATCTGAAAAGTCTCGTATCATTTCACATAGTCACCAATTAAATTCGATATTTTTGACCGAAACTAGTGTATAATATACTATGATTTTTGACCGAAACTTGCATTTCGAAAAGTTTCATAGAATATAGTTTTCAGATGATTTTTTTGAATGGACTTCCATCATAACCTTCCCTCTTAACATATATAAATGATCTGAAAAGTATCGTATCATTTAAAATAGTCCACAATTAAATTTGATTTTTTTGACCGAAACTAGTGTGTATAATATACTAAGATTTTGACCGAAACATGCATTTCGAAAAGTTTCATAGAATATAGTTTTCAGATGGTTTTTTTTGCATGGACTTCCATCATAACCTTCCCTCTTAACATATATAAATGATCTGAAAAGTCTCGTAGCATTTCAAATAGTCACCAATTAAATTCGATATTTTTGACCGAAACTAGTGTATAATATACTATGATTTTTGATCGAAACTTGCATTTCGAAAAGTTTCATAGAATCTAGTTTTCATATGATTTTTTTGCATGGGCTTCCATAATAACCTTCCCTCTTAACAAATATAAATGATCTGTCAAGTTTCGTATCATTTCAAATAGTCCACAATTAAATTTGATTTTTTTGACTGAAACTAGTGTATAATATACTATGATTTTTGACCGAAACTTGCATTTCCAAAAGTTTTATAGAATATAGTTTTCATATGATTTTTTTGCATGGACTTCGATCATAACCTGTTCTCTTAACATATATAAATGATCTGAAAAGTCTCGTATCATTTCAAATAGTCCCCAATTAAACTTCCATATTTTTGACCGAAACTAGTGTATAATATACTATGATTTTTGACCGATACTTGCATATCAAAAAGTTTCATAGAATCTAGTTTTCAGTTAAAATTTTTGCATGGACTTCTATCATAACCTTCCCTCTTAACATATATAAATGATTTGAAAAGTCTTGTATCATTTCAAATAGTCCACAATTAAATTTGATTTTTTTGACCGAAACTAGTGTATAATATACTATGATTTTTGACAAAAACTTGCATTTCGAAAAGTTTCATAGAATATAGTTTTCATATGATTTTATTCCATGGACTTCCATGATAACCTTCCCTCTTAACATATATAAATGATCTGTCAAGTCTCGTATCATTTCAAATAGTCCACAATTAAATTGATTTTTTTGACTGAAACTAGTGTATTAAATACTATATTTTTGACCGAAACTTGCATTTAGAAAAGTTTCATAGAATATAGTTTTCAGATGATTTTTTGCATGGACTTCCATCATAACCTGCACTCTTAACATATATAAATGATCTGAAAAGTCTCGTATCATTTCAAATAGTTCCCAATTAAATTCGATATTTTTTACCGAAACTAGTGTATAATATACTATGATTTTTGACCGAAACTTGCATTTCAAAAAGTTTCATAGAATCTAGTTTTCAAATGATTTTTTTGCATGGACTTCCATCATTACATTCCCTCTTAACATATATAAATGATCTGAAAAGTCTCGTATCATTTCAAATAGTCCACAATTAAATTTGATTTTTTTAACCGAAACTAGTGTATAATATAATATGGTTTTTGACCGAAACTTGCATTTCGAAAAGTTTCAAAGAATATAGTTTTCAGATGATTTTTTTGCATGGACTTCCATCATAACCCTCCCTCTTAACATATATAAATGATCTAAAAAGTCTCGTATCATTTCAAATAGTCACGAATTAAATTCGATATTTTTGACCGAAACTAGTGTATAATATACTATGATTTTTGACCGAAACTTGCATTTCGAAACGTTTCATAGAATATAGTTTTCAGATGATTTTTTTGCATTGACATAATTCATAACCTTTCCTCTTAACATATATAAATGATCTGAAAAGTATCGTATCATTTAAAATAGTCCACAATTAAATTTGATTTTTTTGACCGAAACTAGTGTGTATAATATACTATGATTTTTGACCGAAACTTGCATTTCGAAAAGTTTCATAGAATATAGTTTTCAGATGGTTTTTTTTTGCATGGACTTCCATCATAACCTTCCCTCTTAACATATATAAATGATTTGAAAAGTCTCGTATCATTTCAAATAGTCACCAATTAAAGTCGATATTTTTGACCGAAACTAGTGTATAATATACTATGATTTTTGACCGAAACTTGCATTTCGAAAACTTTCATAGAATCTAGTTTTCAGATGATTTTTTTGCATGGGCTTCCATAATAACCTTCCCTCTTAACATAAATAAATGACCTGTCAAGTCTCGTATCATTTCAAATAGTCCACAATTAAATTTGATTTTTTTGACTGAAACTAGTGTAAAATATACTACGATTTTTTACCGAAACTTGCATTTCGAAAAGTTTCATAGAACATAGTTTTCAGATGATTTTTTTGCATAGACTTCCATCATAACCTTCCCTCTTAACATATATAAATGATCTGAAAAGTATCGTATCATTTCAAATAGTCCACAATTAAATATGATTTTTTTGACCGAAACTAGTGTGTATAATATACTATGATTTTTGACTGAAACTTGCATTTCGAAAAGTTTCATAGAATATAGTTTTCAGATGATTTTTTTGCATGGACTTCCATCATAACCTTCCCTCTTAACATAGAAAAATGATCTGAAAAGTCTCGTAACATTTCAATAGTAACCAATTAAATTCGATAGTTTTGACCGAAACTAGTGTATAATATACAATGATATTTGACCGAAACTTGCATTTCGAAAAGTTTCATAGAATCTATTTTTCAGATGATTTTTTTGCATGGGCTTCCAAAATAACCTTCCCTCTTAACATATATAAATGATCTGTCAAGTCTCATATCATTTCAAATAGTCCGCAATTAAATTTGATTTTTTTGACTGAAATTAGTGTATAATATACTATGACTTTTGACCGAAACTTGCATTTCGAAAAGTTTCATAGAATATAGTTTTCAGATGATTTTTTTGCATGGACTTCCATCATAACCTGCCCTCTTAACATATATAAATGATCTAAAAAGTCTCGTATCATTTCAAATAGTTCCCAATTAAATTCGATATTTTTTACCGAAACTAGTGTATAATATAATATGATTTTTGACCGAAACTTGCATTTCAAAAAGTTTCATAGAATCTAGTTTTCAGATGAATTTTTTGGATGGACTTCCATCATTATCTTCCCTCTTAACATATATAAATGATCTGAAAAGTCCCGTATCATTTCAAATAGTCACCAATTAAATTCGATATTTTTGACCGAAACTAGTGTATAATATACTATGATTTTTGACCGAAACTTGCATTTCGAAAAGTTTCATAGAATCTAGTTTTCAGATGATTTTTTTTGCATGGACTTCCATCATAACCTTCCCTCTTAACATATATAAATGATCTGAAAAGTCTCGTAGCATTTCAAATAGTCACCAATTAAATTCGATATTTTTGACCGAAACTAGTGTATAATATACTATGATTTTTGACCGAAACTTGCATTTCGAAAAGTTTCATAGAATCTAGTTTTCAGATGATTTTTTTGCATGGGCTTCCATAATAACCTTCCCTCTTAACATATATAAATGATCTGTCAAGTCTCGTATCATTTCAAATAGTCCACAATTAAATTTGATTTTTTTGACTGAAACTAGTGTATAATATACTATGATTTTTAACCGAAACTTGCATTTCGAAAAGTTTCATAGAATATAGTTTTCAGATGATTTTTTTGCATGGACTTCCATCATAACCTGTTCTCTTAACATATATAAATGATCTGAAAAGTCTCGTATCATTTCAAATAGTCCCCAATTAAATTCGATATTTTTGACCGAAACTAGTGTATAATATACTATGATTTTTGACAGAAACTTGCATTTCAAAAAGTTTCATAGAATCTAGTTTTCATTTAATTTTTTTGCATGGACTTCTATCATAACCTTCCCTCTTAACATATATAAATGATCTGAAAAGTCTCGTATCATTTCAAATAGTCCACAATTAAATTTGATCTTTTTGACCGAAACTAGTGTATAATATACTATGATTTTTGACCGAAACTTGCATTTCGAAAAGTTTCATAGAATATAGTTTTCAGATGATTTTTTTGCATGGGCTTCCATAATAACCTTCCCTCTTAACATATATAAATGATCTGAAAAGTCTCGTATCATTTCAAATAGTCCACAATTAAATTTGATTTTTTTGAATGAAACTAGTGTATAATATACTATGATTTTTGACCGAAACTTGCATTTCGAAAAGTTTCATAGAATATAGTTTTCAGATGATTTTTTTGCATGGACTTCCATCATAACCTGCCCTATTAACATATATAAATGATCTGAAAAGTCTCGTATCATTTCAAATAGCTCCCAATTAAATTCGATATTTTAGACAGAAACTAGTGTATAATATACTAAGATTTTTGACCGAAACTTGCATTTCAAAAAGTTTCATAGAATATAGTTTTCAGTTAATTATTTTGCATGGACTTCCATCATTACTGTCCCTCTTAACATATATAAATGATCTGAAAAGTCTCGTATCATTTCAAATAGTCCACAATTAAATTTGATTTTTTTGACCGAAACTAGTGTATAATATACTATGATTTTTGACCGAAACTTGCATTTCGAAAAGTTTCATAGAATATAGTTTTCAGATGCTTTTTTTGCATGGACTTCCATCATAACCTTCCCTCTTAACATATATAAATGATCTGTCAAGTCTCGTATCATTTCAAATAGTCCGCAATTAAATTTGATTTTTTTGACTGAAACTAGTGTATAATATACTATGACTTTTGACCGAAACTTGCATTTCGAAAAGTTTCATAGAATATAGTTTTCAGATGATTTTTTTGCATGGACTTCCAGCATAACCTGCCCTCTTAACATATATAAATGATCTAAAAAGTCTCGTATCATTTCAAATAGTTCCCAATTAAATTCGATATTTTTTACCGAAACTAGTGTATAATATACTATGATTTTTGACCGAAACTTGCATTTCAAAAAGTTTCATAGAATCTAGTTTTCAGATGATTTTTTTGGATGGACTTCCATCATTACTTTCCCTCTTAACATATATAAATGATCTGAAAAGTATCGTATCATTTAAAATAGTCCACAATTAAATTTGATTTTTTTGACCGAAACTTGTGTGTATAATATACTATGATTTTTGACCGAAACTTGCATTTCGAAAAGTTTCATAGAATATAGTTTTCAGATGGTTTTTTTGCATGGACTTCCATCATAACCTTCCCTCTTAACATATATAAATGATCTGAAGAGTCTCGTATCATTTCAAATAGTCATCAATTAAAGTCGATATTTTTGACCGAAACTAGTGTATAATATACTATGATTTTTGACCGAAACTTGCATTTCGAAAACTTTCATAGAATCTAGTTTTCAGATGATTTTTTTGCATGGGCTTCCATAATAACCTTCCCTCTTAACATAAATAAATGACCTGTCAAGTCTCGTATCATTTCAAATAGTCCACAATTAAATTTGATTTTTTTGACTGAAACTAGTGTAAAATATACTATGATTTTTTACCGAAACTTGCATTTCGAAAAGTTTCATAGAACATAGTTTTCAGATGATTTTTTTGCATGGACTTCCATCATAACCTTCCCTCTTAACATATATAAATGATCTGAAAAGTATCGTATCATTTCAAATAGTCCACAATTAAATATGATTTTTTTGACCGAAACTAGTGTGTATAATATACTATGATTTTTGAATGAAACTTGCATTTCGAAAAGTTTCATAGAATATAGTTTTCAGATGATTTTTTTGCATGGACTTCCATCATAACCTTCCCTCTTAACATATAAAAATGATCTGAAAAGTCTCATATCATTTCAAATAGTAACCAATTAAATTCGATAGTTTTGACCGAAACTAGTGTATAATATACAATGATATTTGACCGAAACTTCCATTTCGAAAAGTTTCATAGAATCTATTTTACAGATGATTTTTTTGCATGGGCTTCCAAAATAACCTTCCCTCTTAACATATATAAATGATCTGTCAAGTCTCGTATCATTTCAAATAGTCCGCAATTAAATTTGATTTTTTTGAATGAAACTAGTGTATAATATACTATGACTTTTGACCGAAACTTGCAATTCGAAAAGTTTCATAGAATATAGTTTTCAGATGATTTTTTTGCATGGACTTCCATCATAACCTGCCCTCTTAACATATATAAATGATCTGAAAAGTCTCGTATCATTTCAAATAGTTCCCAATTAAATTCGATATTTTTTACCGAAACTAGTGTATAATATACTATGATTTTTGACCGAAACTTGCATTTCAAAAAGTTTCATAGAATCTAGTTTTCAGATGATTTTTTTGGATGGACATCCATCATTACCTTCCCTCTTAACATATATAAATGATCTGAAAAGTCTTGTATCATTTCAAATAGTCCACAATTAAATTTGATTATTTTGACCGAAACTAGTGTATAATATACTATGATTTTTGACCGAAACTTGCATTTCGAAAAGTTTCATAGAATCTAGTTTTCAGATGATTTTTTTGCATGGGCTTCCATAATAACCTTCCCTCTTAACATATATAAATGATTTGTCAAGTCTCGTATCATTTCAAATAGTCCACAATTAAATTTGATTTTTTTGAATGAAACTAGTGTATAATATACTATGATTTTTGACCGAAACTTGCATTTCGAAAAGTTTCATAGAATATAGTTTTCAGATGATTTTTTTGCATGGACTTCCATCATAACCTGCCCTCTTAACATATATAAATGATCTGAAAAGTCTCGTATCATTTCAAATAGCTCCCAATTAAATTCGATATTTTAGACAGAAACTAGTGTATAATATACTAATATTTTTGACCGAAACTTGCATTTCAAAAAGTTTCATAGAATATAGTTTTCAGTTAATTTTTTTGCATGGACTTCCATCATTACTGTCCCTCTTAACATATATAAATGATCTGAAAAGTCTCGTATCATTTCAAATAGTCCACAATTAAATTTGATTTTTTTGACCGAAACTAGTGTATAATATACTATGATTTTTGACCGAAACTTGCATTTCGAAAAGTTTCATAGAATATAGTTTTTAGATGCTTTTTTTTCATGGACTTCCATCATAACCTTCCCTCTTAACATATATAAATGATCTGTCAAGTCTCGTATCATTTCAAATAGTCCGCAATTAAATTTGATTTTTTTGACTGAAACTAGTGTATAATATACTATGACTTTTGACCGAAACTTTCATTTCGAAAAGTTTCATAGAATATAGTTTTCAGATGATTTTTTTGCATGGACTTCCATCATAACCTGCCCTCTTAACATATATAAATGATCTGAAAAGTCTCGTATCATTTCAAATAGCTCCCAATTAAATTCGATATTTTAGACAGAAACTAGTGTATAATATACTAAGATTTTTGACCGAAACTTGCATTTCAAAAAGTTTCATAGAATATAGTTTTCAGTTAATTTTTTTGCATGGACTTCCATCATTACTGTCCCTCTTAACATATATAAATGATCTGAAAAGTCTCGTATCATTTCAAATAGTCCACAATTAAATTTGATTTTTTTGACCGAAACTAGTGTATAATATACTATGATTTTTGACCGAAACTTGCATTTCGAAAAGTTTCATAGAATATAGTTTTTAGATGCTTTTTTTGCATGGACTTCCATCATAACCTTCCCTCTTAACATATATAAATGATCTGTCAAGTCTCGTATCATTTCAAATAGTCCGCAATTAAATTTGATTTTTTTGACTGAAACTAGTGTATAATATACTATGACTTTTGACCGAAACTTTCATTTCGAAAAGTTTCATAGAATATAGTTTTCAGATGATTTTTTTGCATGGACTTCCATCATAACCTGCCCTCTTAACATATATAAATGATCTAAGAAGTCTCGTATCATTTCAAATAGTTCCCAATTAAATTCGATATTTTTTACCGAAACTAGTGTATAATATACTATGATTTTTGACCGAAACTTGCATTTCAAAAAGTTTCATAGAATCTAGTTTTCAGATGATTTTTTTGGATGGACTTCCATCATTACCTTCCCTCTTAACATATATAAATGATCTGAAAAGTCTCGTATCATTTCAAATAGTCCACAATTAAATTTGATTTTTTTGACCGAAACTAGTGTATAATATACTATTGGTTTTTGACCGAAACTTGCATTTTGAAAAATTTCATAGAATATAGTTTTCAGAAGATTTTTTTGCATGGACTTCAATCATAAACTTCCCTCTTAACATATATAAATGATCTAAAAAGTCTCGTATCATTTTAAATAGTCACGAATTAAATTCGATATTTTTAACCGAAACTAGTGTATAATATACTATGATTTTTGACCGAAACTTGCATTTCGAAAACTTTCATAGAATCTAGTTTTCAGATGATTTTTTTGCATGGGCTTCCATAATAACCTTCCCTCTTAACATAAATAAATGACCTGTCAAGTCTCGTATCATTTCAAATAGTCCACAATTAAATTTGATTTTTTTGACTGAAACTAGTGTAAAATATACTATGATTTTTTACCGAAACTTGCATTTCGAAAAGTTTCATAGAACATAGTTTTCAGATGATTTTTTTGCATGGACTTCCATCATAACCTTCCCTCTTAACATATATAAATGATCTGAAAAGTATCGTATCATTTCAAATAGTCCACAATTAAATATGATTTTTTTGACCGAAACTAGTGTGTATAATATACTATGATTTTTGATTGAAACTTGCATTTCGAAAAGTTTCATAGAATCTAGTTTTCAGATGATTTTATTGCATGGACTTCCATCATAACCTGCCCTCTTAACATATATAAATGATCTAAAAAGTCTCGTATCATTTCAAATAGTTCCCAATTAAATTCGATATTTTTTACCGAAACTAGTGTATAATATACTATGATTTTTGACCGAAACTTGCATTTCAAAAAGTTTCATAGAATCTAGATTTCAGATGATTTTTTTGGATGGAATTCCATCATTACCTTCCCTCTTAACATATATAAATGATCTGAAAAGTCTCGTATCATTTCAAATAGTCCACAATTAAATTTGATTATTTTGACCGAAACTAGTGTATAATATACTATGATTTTTGACCGAAACTTGCATTTCGAAAAGTTTCATAGAATCTAGTTTTCAGATGATTTTTTTGCATGGGCTTCCATAATAACCTTCCCTCTTAACATATATAAATGATTTGTCAAGTCTCGTATCATTTCAAATAGTCCACAATTAAATTTGATTTTTTTGAATGAAACTAGTGTATAATATACTATGATTTTTGACCGAAACTTGCATTTCGAAAAGTTTCATAGAATATAGTTTTCAGATGATTTTTTTGCATGGACTTCCATCATAACCTGCCCTCTTAACATATATAAATGATCTGAAAAGTCTCGTATCATTTCAAATAGCTCCCAATTAAATTCGATATTTTAGACAAAAACTAGTGTATAATATACTAAGATTTTTGACCGAAACTTGCATTTCGAAAAGTTTCATAGAATATAGTTTTCAGTTAATTTTTTTGCATGGACTTCCATCATTACTGTCCCTCTTAACATATATAAATGATCTGAAAAGTCTCGTATCATTTCAAATAGTCCACAATTAAATTTGATTTTTTTGACCGAAACTAGTGTATAATATACTATGATTTTTGACCGAAACTTGCATTTCGAAAAGTTTCATAGAATATAGTTTTTAGATGCTTTTTTTGCATGGACTTCCATCATAACCTTCCCTCTTAACATATATAAATGATCTGTCAAGTCTCGTATCGTTTCAAATAGTCCGCAATTAAATTTGATTTTTTTGACTGAAACTAGTGTATAATATACTATGACTTTTGACCGAAACTTGCATTTCGAAAAGTTTCATAGAAT
Source organism: Lathyrus aphaca (assembly GCA_963966055.1). Classification (NCBI taxonomy): domain Eukaryota; kingdom Viridiplantae; phylum Streptophyta; class Magnoliopsida; order Fabales; family Fabaceae; genus Lathyrus; species Lathyrus aphaca. The sequence continues at coordinate 639,952,400 of OZ014520.1, read as the reverse complement.
CTAGTTTTCAGATGATTTTTTTGCATGGGCTTCCATAATAACCTTCCCTCTTAACATATATAAATGATTTGTCAAGTCTCGTATCATTTCAAATAGTCCACAATTAAATTTGATTTTTTTGAATGAAACTAGTGTATAATATACTATGACTTTTGACCGAAACTTGCATTTCGAAAAGTTTCATAGAATATAGTTTTCAGATGATTTTTTTGCATGGACTTCCATCATAACCTGCCCTCTTAACATATATAAATGATCTAAAAAGTCTCGTATCATTTCAAATAGTTCCCAATTAAATTCGATATTTTTTACCGAAACTAGTGTATAATATACTATGATTTTTGACCGAAACTTGCATTTCAAAAAGTTTCATAGAATCTAGTTTTCAGATGATTTTTTTGGATGGACTTCCATCATTACCTTCCCTCTTAACATATATAAATGATCTGAAAAGTCTCGTATCATTTCAAATAGTCCACAATTAAATTTGATTATTTTGACCGAAACTAGTGTATAATATACTATGATTTTTGACCGAAACTTGCATTTCGAAAAGTTTCATAGAATCTAGTTTTCAGATGATTTTTTTGCATGGGCTTCCATAATAACCTTCCCTCTTAACATATATAAATGATTTGTCAAGTCTCGTATCATTTCAAATAGTCCACAATTAAATTTGATTTTTTTGAATGAAACTAGTGTATAATATACTATGATTTTTGACCGAAACTTGCATTTCGAAAAGTTTCATAGAATATAGTTTTCAGATGATTTTTTTGCATGGACTTCCATCATAACCTGCCCTCTTAACATATATAAATGATCTGAAAAGTCTCGTATCATTTCAAATAGCTCCCAATTAAATTCGATATTTTAGACAAAAACTAGTGTATAATATACTAAGATTTTTGACCGAAACTTGCATTTCGAAAAGTTTCATAGAATATAGTTTTCAGTTAATTTTTTTGCATGGACTTCCATCATTACTGTCCCTCTTAACATATATAAATGATCTGAAAAGTCTCGTATCATTTCAAATAGTCCACAATTAAATTTGATTTTTTTGACCGAAACTAGTGTATAATATACTATGATTTTTGACCGAAACTTGCATTTCGAAAAGTTTCATAGAATATAGTTTTTAGATGCTTTTTTTGCATGGACTTCCATCATAACCTTCCCTCTTAACATATATAAATGATCTGTCAAGTCTCGTATCGTTTCAAATAGTCCGCAATTAAATTTGATTTTTTTGACTGAAACTAGTGTATAATATACTATGACTTTTGACCGAAACTTGCATTTCGAAAAGTTTCATAGAATCTAGTTTTCAGATGATTTTTTTGCATGGGCTTCCATAATAACCTTCCCTCTTAACATATATAAATGATTTGTCAAGTCTCGTATCATTTCAAATAGTCCACAATTAAATTTGATTTTTTTGAATGAAACTAGTGTATAATATACTATGACTTTTGACCGAAACTTGCATTTCGAAAAGTTTCATAGAATATAGTTTTCAGATGATTTTTTTGCATGGACTTCCATCATAACCTGCCCTCTTAACATATATAAATGATCTAAAAAGTCTCGTATCATTTCAAATAGTTCCCAATTAAATTCGATATTTTTTACCGAAACTAGTGTATAATATACTATGATTTTTGACCGAAACTTGCATTTCAAAAAGTTTCATAGAATCTAGTTTTCAGATGATTTTTTTGGATGGACTTCCATCATTACCTTCCCTCTTAACATATATAAATGATCTGAAAAGTCTCGTATCATTTCAAATAGTCCACAATTAAATTTGATTATTTTGACCGAAACTAGTGTATAATATACTATGATTTTTGACCGAAACTTGCATTTCGAAAAGTTTCATAGAATCTAGTTTTCAGATGATTTTTTTGCATGGGCTTCCATAATAACCTTCCCTCTTAACATATATAAATGATTTGTCAAGTCTCGTATCATTTCAAATAGTCCACAATTAAATTTGATTTTTTTGAATGAAACTAGTGTATAATATACTATGATTTTTGACCGAAACTTGCATTTCGAAAAGTTTCATAGAATATAGTTTTCAGATGATTTTTTTGCATGGACTTCCATCATAACCTGCCCTCTTAACATATATAAATGATCTGAAAAGTCTCGTATCATTTCAAATAGCTCCCAATTAAATTCGATATTTTAGACAGAAACAAGTGTATAATATACTAAGATTTTTGACCGAAACTTGCATTTCAAAAAGTTTCATAGAATATAGTTTTCAGTTAATTTTTTTGCATGGACTTCCATCATTACTGTCCCTCTTAACATATATAAATGATCTGAAAAGTCTCGTATCATTTCAAATAGTCCACAATTAAATTTGATTTTTTTTGACCGAAACTAGTGTATAATATACTATGATTTTTGACCGAAACTTGCATTTCGAAAAGTTTCATAGAATATAGTTTTTAGATGCTTTTTTTGCATGGACTTCCATCATAACCTTCCCACTTAACATATATAAATGATCTGTCAAGTCTCGTATCATTTCAAATAGTCCGCAATTAAATTTGATTTTATTGACTGAAACTAGTGTATAATATACTATGACTTTTGACCGAAACTTGCATTTCGAAAAGTTTCATAGAATATAGTTTTCAGATGATTTTATTGCATGGACTTCCATCATAACCTGCCCTCTTAACATATATAAATGATCTAAAAAGTCTCGTATCATTTCAAATAGTTCCCAATTAAATTCGATATTTTTTACCGAAACTAGTGTATAATATACTATGATTTTTGACCGAAACTTGCATTTCGAAAACTTTCATAGAATCTAGTTTTCAGATGATTTTTTTGCATGGGCTTCCATAATAACCTTCCCTCTTAACATAAATAAATGACCTGTCAAGTCTCGTATCATTTCAAATAGTCCACAATTAAATTTGATTTTTTTGACTGAAACTAGTGTAAAATATACTATGATTTTTTACCGAAACTTGCATTTCGAAAAGTTTCATAGAACATAGTTTTCAGATGATTTTTTTGCATGGACTTCCATCATAACCTTCCCTCTTAACATATATAAATGATCTGAAAAGTATCGTATCATTTCAAATAGTCCACAATTAAATATGATTTTTTTGACCGAAACTAGTGTGTATAATATACTATGATTTTTGATTGAAACTTGCATTTCGAAAAGTTTCATAGAATATAGTTTTCAGATGATTTTTTTGCATGGACTTCCATCATAACCTTCCCTCTTAACATATAAAAATGATCTGAAAAGTCTCATATCATTTCAAATAGTAACCAATTAAATTCGATAGTTTTGACCGAAACTAGTGTATAATATACAATGATATTTGACCGAAACTTGCATTTCGAAAAGTTTCATAGAATCTATTTTTCAGATGATTTTTTTGCATGGGCTTCCAAAATAACCTTCCCTCTTAACATATATAAATGATCTGTCAAGTCTCGTATCATTTCAAATAGTCCACAAATAAATTTGATTTTTTTGAATGAAACTAGTGTATAATATACTATGACTTTTGACCGAAACTTGCATTTCGAAAAGTTTCATAGAATATAGTTTTCAGATGATTTTTTTGCATGGACTTCCATCATAACCTGCCCTCTTAACATATATAAATGAACTGAAAAGTCTCGTATCATTTCAAATAGTTCCCAATTAAATTCGATATTTTTTACCGAAACTAGTGTATAATATACTATGATTTTTGACCGAAACTTGCATTTCAAAAAGTTTCATAGAATCTAGATTTCAGATGATTTTTTTGGATGGAATTCCATCATTACCTTCCCTCTTAACATATATAAATGATCTGAAAAGTCTCGTATCATTTCAAATAGTCCACAATTAAATTTGATTATTTTGACCGAAACTAGTGTATAATATACTATGATTTTTGACCGAAACTTGCATTTCGAAAAGTTTCATAGAATCTAGTTTTCAGATGATTTTTTTGCATGGGCTTCCATAATAACCTTCCCTCTTAACATATATAAATGATTTGTCAAGTCTCGTATCATTTCAAATAGTCCACAATTAAATTTGATTTTTTTGAATGAAACTAGTGTATAATATACTATGATTTTTGACCGAAACTTGCATTTCGAAAAGTTTCATAGAATATAGTTTTCAGATGATTTTTTTGCATGGACTTCCATCATAACCTGCCCTCTTAACATATATAAATGATCTGAAAAGTCTCGTATCATTTCAAATAGCTCCCAATTAAATTCGATATTTTAGACAAAAACTAGTGTATAATATACTAAGATTTTTGACCGAAACTTGCATTTCGAAAAGTTTCATAGAATATAGTTTTCAGTTAATTTTTTTGCATGGACTTCCATCATTACTGTCCCTCTTAACATATATAAATGATCTGAAAAGTCTCGTATCATTTCAAATAGTCCACAATTAAATTTGATTTTTTTGACCGAAACTAGTGTATAATATACTATGATTTTTGACCGAAACTTGCATTTCGAAAAGTTTCATAGAATATAGTTTTTAGATGCTTTTTTTGCATGGACTTCCATCATAACCTTCCCTCTTAACATATATAAATGATCTGTCAAGTCTCGTATCGTTTCAAATAGTCCGCAATTAAATTTGATTTTTTTGACTGAAACTAGTGTATAATATACTATGACTTTTGACCGAAACTTGCATTTCGAAAAGTTTCATAGAATATAGTTTTCAGATGATTTTTTTGCATGGACTTCCATCATAACCTGCCCTCTTAACATATATAAATGATCTAAAAAGTCTCGTATCATTTCAAATAGTTCCCAATTAAATTCGATATTTTTTACCGAAACTAGTGTATAATATACTATGATTTTTGACCGAAACTTGCATTTCAAAAAGTTTCATAGAATCTAGTTTTCAGATGATTTTTTTGGATGGACTTCCATCATTACCTTCCCTCTTAACATATATAAATGATCTGAAAAGTCTCGTATCATTTCAAATAGTCCACAATTAAATTTGATTATTTTGACCGAAACTAGTGTATAATATACTATGATTTTTGACCGAAACTTGCATTTCGAAAAGTTTCATAGAATCTAGTTTTCAGATGATTTTTTTGCTTGGGCTTCCATAATAACCTTCCCTCTTAACATATATAAATGATTTGTCAAGTCTCGTATCATTTCAAATAGTCCACAATTAAATTTGATTTTTTTGAATGAAACTAGTGTATAATATACTATGATTTTTGACCGAAACTTGCATTTCGAAAAGTTTCATAGAATATAGTTTTCAGATGATTTTTTTGCATGGACTTCCATCATAACCTGCCCTCTTAACATATATAAATGATCTGAAAAGTCTCGTATCATTTCAAATAGCTCCCAATTAAATTCGATATTTTAGACAGAAACAAGTGTATAATATACTAAGATTTTTGACCGAAACTTGCATTTCAAAAAGTTTCATAGAATATAGTTTTCAGTTAATTTTTTTGCATGGACTTCCATCATTACTGTCCCTCTTAACATATATAAATGATCTGAAAAGTCTCGTATCATTTCAAATAGTCCACAATTAAATTTGATTTTTTTTGACCGAAACTAGTGTATAATATACTATGATTTTTGACCGAAACTTGCATTTCGAAAAGTTTCATAGAATATAGTTTTTAGATGCTTTTTTTGCATGGACTTCCATCATAACCTTCCCACTTAACATATATAAATGATCTGTCAAGTCTCGTATCATTTCAAATAGTCCGCAATTAAATTTGATTTTATTGACTGAAACTAGTGTATAATATACTATGACTTTTGACCGAAACTTGCATTTCGAAAAGTTTCATAGAATATAGTTTTCAGATGATTTTATTGCATGGACTTCCATCATAACCTGCCCTCTTAACATATATAAATGATCTAAAAAGTCTCGTATCATTTCAAATAGTTCCCAATTAAATTCGATATTTTTTACCGAAACTAGTGTATAATATACTATGATTTTTGACCGAAACTTGCATTTCAAAAAGTTTCATAGAATCTAGTTTTCAGATGATTTTTTTGGATGGACTTCCATCATTACCTTCCCTCTTAACATATATAAATGATCTGAAAAGTCTCGTATCATTTCAAATAGTCCACAATTAAATTTGATTTTTTTGACCGAAACTAGTGTATAATATACTATTGGTTTTTGACCGAAACTTGCATTTCGAAAAATTTCATAGAATATAGTTTTCAGATGATTTTTTTGCATGGACTTCAATCATAAACTTCCCTCTTAACATATATAAATGATCTAAAAAGTCTCGTATCATTTTAAATAGTCACGAATTAAATTCAATATTTTTAACTGAAACTAGTGTATAATATACTATGATTTTTGACCGAAACTTGCATTTCGAAAAGTTTCATAGAACATAGTTTTCAGATGATTTTTTTGCATGGACTTCCATCATAACCTTCCCTCTTAACATATATAAATGATCTGAAAAGTATCGTATCATTTCAAATAGTCCACAATTAAATATGATTTTTTTGACCGAAACTAGTGTGTATAATATACTATGATTTTTGACTGAAACTTGCATTTCGAAAAGTTTCATAGAATATAGTTTTCAGATGATTTTTTTGCATGGACTTCCATCATAACCTTCCCTCTTAACATATAAAAATGATCTGAAAAGTCTCATATCATTTCAAATAGTAACCAATTAAATTCGATAGTTTTGACCGAAACTAGTGTATAATATACAATGATATTTGACCGAAACTTGCATTTCGAAAAGTTTCATAGAATCTATTTTTCAGATGATTTTTTTGCATGGGCTTCCAAAATAACCTTCCCTCTTAACATATATAAATGATCTGTCAAGTCTCGTATCATTTCAAATAGTCCGCAATTAAATTTGATTTTTTTGAATGAAACTAGTGTATAATATACTATGACTTTTGACCGAAACTTGCATTTCGAAAAGTTTCATAGAATATAGTTTTCAGATGATTTTTTTGCATGGACTTCCATCATAACCTGCCCTCTTAACATATATAAATGATCTGAAAAGTCTCGTATCATTTCAAATAGTCCACAATTAAATTTGATTTTTTTGACCGAAACTAGTGTATAATATACTATTGGTTTTTGACCGAAATGCAAGAAATAGTTTTCAGATGATTTTTTTGCATGGACTTCAATCATAAACTTCCCACTTAACATATATAAATGATCTAAAAAGTCACGTATCATTTCAAATAGTCACGAATTAAATTCGATATTTTTAACCGAAACTAGTGTATAGTATACTATGATTTTTGAACGAAACTTGCATTTCGAAAAGTTTCATAGAATCTAGTTTTCAGATGATTTTTTTGCATGGGCTTCCATAATAACCTTCCCACTTAACATATATAAATGATCTGTCAAGTCTCGTATCATTTCAAATAGTCCACAATTAAATTTGATTTTTTTGACTGAAATTAGTGTATAATATACTATGATTTTTGACCGAAACTTGTATTTCGAAAAGTTTCATAGAATATAGTTTTCAGATGATTTTTTTGCATGGACTTCCATCATAACCTGTTCTCTTAACATATATAAATGATCTGAAAAGTCTCGTATCATTTCAAATAGTCCCCAATAAAATTCGATATTTTTGACCGAAACTAGTGTATAATATACTATGATTTTTGACCGAAACTTGCATTTCAAAAAGTTTCATAGAATCTAGTTTTCCGTTAATTTTTTTGCATGGACTTCTATCATAACCTTCCCTCTTAACATATATAAATGATCTGAAAAGTCTCGTATCATTTCACATAGTTACCAATTAAATTCGATATTTTTTACCGAAACTAGTGTATAATATACTATGATTTTTTACCGAAACTTGCATTTCAAAAAGTTTCATAGAATCTAGTTTTCATATGATTTTTTTGCATGGACTTCCATCATTACCTTCCCTCTTAACATATATAAATGATATAAAAAGTCTCGTATCATTTCAAATAGTCCACAATTAAATTTGATTTTTTTGACCGAAACTAGTGTATAATATACTATTGGTTTTTGACCGAAACTTGCATTTCGAAAAGTTTCATAGAATATAGTTTTCAGATGATTTTTTTGAATGGACTTCCATCATAACCTTCCCTCTTAACATATATAAATGATCTGAAAAGTATCGTATCATTTAAAATAGTCCACAATTAAATTTGATTTTTTTGACCGAAACTAGTGTGTATAATATACTAAGATTTTTGACCGAAACATGCATTTCGAAAAGTTTCATAGAATATAGTTTTCAGATGGTTTTTTTTGCATTGACTTCCATCATAACCTTCCCTCTTAACATATATAAATGATCTGAAAAGTCTCGTAGCATTTCAAATTGTCACCAATTAAATTCGATATTTTTGACCGAAACTAGTGTATAATATACTATGATTTTTGACCGAAACTTGCATTTCGAAAAGTTTCATAGAATCTAGTTTTCAGATGATTTTTTTGCATGGGCTTCCATAATAACCTTCCCTCTTAACATATATAAATGATCTGTCAAGTCTCGTATCATTTCAAATAATCCACAATTAAATTTGATTTTTTTGACTGAAACTAGTGTATAATATACTATGATTTTTGACCGAAATTTGCATTTCGAAAAGTTTCATAGAATATAGTTTTCAGATGTTTTTTTTGCATGGACTTCCATCATAACCTGTTCTCTTAACATATATAAATGATCTGAAAAGTCTCGTATCATTTCAAATAGTCCCCAATTAAATTCGATATTTTTGACCGAAACTAGTGTATAATATACTATTATTTTTGACCGAAACTTGCATTTCGAAAAGTTTCATAGAATATAGTTTTCAGATGATTTTTTTGCAAGGACTTCCATCATAATCTTCCCTCTTAACATATATAAATGATCTGAAAAGTCTCGTATCATTTCAAATAGCTTCCAATTAAATTCGATATTTTAGACCGAAACTAGTGTATAATATACTATTATTTTTGACCGAAACTTGCATTTCGAAAAGTTTCATAGAATATAGTTTTCAGATGATTTTTTTGCATGGACTTCCATCATAACCTTCCCTCTTAACATATATAAATGATCTGAAAAGTATCGTATCATTTCAAATAGTCCACAATTAAATTTGATTTTTTTGACCGAAACTAGTGTGTATAATATACTATGATTTTTGACCGAAACATGCATTTCGAAAAGTTTCATAGAATATAGTTTTCAGATGATTTTTTTGCATGGACTTCCATCATAACCTTCCCTCTTAACATATAAAAATGATCTGAAAAGTCTCGTATCATTTCAAATAGTCATCAATTAAATTCGATATTTTTGACCGAAACTAGTATATAATATACTATGATTTTTGACCGAAACTTGCATTTCGAAAAGTTTCATAGAATCTAGTTTTCAGATGATTTTTTTGCATGGGCTTCCATAATAACCTTCCCTCTTAACATATATAAATAATTTGTCTAGTCTCGTATCATTTCAAATAGTCCACAATTAAATTTGATTTTTTTGAATGAAACTAGTGTATAATATACTATGATTTTTGACCGAAACTTGCATTTCGAAAAGTTTCATAGAATATAGTTTTCAGATGATTTTTTTGCATGGACTTCCATCATAACCTGCCCTCTTAACATATATAAATGATCTGAAAAGTCTCGTATCATTTCAAATAGCTCCCAATTAAATTCGATATTTTAGACCGAAACTAGTGTATAATATACTAAGATTTTTGACCGAAACTTGCATTTCAAAAAGTTTCATAGAATCTAATTTTCAGATGATTTTTTTGCATGGACTTCCATCATAACCTTCCCTCTTAACATATAAAAATGATCTGAAAAGTCTCGTATCATTTCAAATAGTCATCAATTAAATTCGATATTTTTGACCGAAACTAGTGTATAATATACTATGATTTTTGACCGAAACATGCATTTCGAAAAGTTTTATAGAATCTAGTTTACAGATAATTTTTTTGCATGGGCTTCCATAATAACCTTCCCTCTTAACATATATAAATGATTTGTCAAGTCTCGTATCATTTCAAATAGTCCACAATTAAATTTGATTTTTTTGAATGAAACTAGTGAATAATATACTATGATTTTTGACCGAAACTTGCATTTCGAAAAGTTTCATAGAATATAGTTTTCAGATGATTTTTTTGCATGGACTTCCATCATAACCTGCCCTCTTAACATATATAAATGATCTTAAAAGTCTCGTATCATTTCAAATAGCTCCCAATTAAATTCGATATTTTAGACCGAAACAAGTGTATAATATACTATGATTTTTGACCGAAACATGCATTTCAAAAAGTTTTATAGAATCTAGTTTTCAGTTAATTTTTTTGCATGGACTTCCATCATTACTGTCCCTCGTAACATATATAAATGATTTGTCTAGTCTCGTATCATTTCAAATAGTCCACAATTAAATTTGATTTTTTTTACTGAAACTAGTGTATAATATACTATGATTTTTAACCGAAACTTGCATTTCGAAAAGTTTCATAGAATATAGTTTTCAGATGATTTTTTTGCATGGACTTCCATCATAACCTGCCCTCTTAACATATAAAAATGATCTGAAAAGTCTCGTATCATTTCAAATAGTCATCAATTAAATTCGATATTTTTGACCGAAACTAGTGTATAATATACTATGATTTTTGAACGAAACTTGCATTTCGAAAAGTTTTATAGAATCTAGTTTTCAGATGATTTTTTTGCATGGGCTTCCAAAATAACCTTCCCTCTTAACATATATAAATGATTTGTCTAGTCTCGTATCATTTCAAATAGTCCACAATTATATTTGATTTTTTTGAATGAAACTAGTGTATAATATACTATGATTTTTGACCGAAACTTGCATTTCGAAAAGTTTCATAGAATATAGTTTTCAGATGATTTTTTTGCATGGACTTCCATCATAACCTGCCCTCTTAACATATATAAATGATCTGAAAAGTCTCGTATCATTTCAAATAGCTCCCAATTAAATTCGATATTTTAGACCGAAACTAGTGTATAATATACTAAGATTTTTGACCGAAACTTGCATTTCAAAAAGTTTCATAGAATCTAGTTTTCAGATGATTTTTTTGCATGGGCTTCCATAATAACCTTCCCTCTTAACATATATAAATGATCTGTCAAGTCTCGTATCATTTCAAATAGTCCACAATTAAATTTGATTTTTTGACCGAAACTAGTGTATAATATACTATGATTTTTGACCGAAACTTGCATTTCGAAAAGTTTCATAAAATATAGTTTTCAGATGATTTTTTTTTGCATGGACTTCCATCATAACCTTCCCTCTTAACATATAAAAATGATCTGAAAAGTCTCGTATCATTTCAAATAGTCATCAATTAAATTCGATATTTTTGACCGAAACTAGTGTATAATATACTATGATTTTTGAACAAAACTTGCATTTCGAAAAGTTTTATAGAATCTAGTTTTCAGATGATTTTTTTGCATGGGCTTCCATAATAACCTTCCCTCTTAACATATAGAAATGATTTGTATAGTCTCGTATCATTTCAAATAGTCCACAATTATATTTGATTTTTTTGAATGAAACTAGTGTATAATATACTATGATTTTTGACCGAAACTTGCATTTCGAAAAGTTTCATAGAATATAGTTTTCAGATGATTTTTTTGCATGGACTTCCATCATAACCTGCCCTCTTAACATATATAAATGATCTGAAAAGTCTCGTATCATTTCAAATAGCTCCCAATTAAATTCGATATTTTAGACCGAAACTAGTGTATAATATACTAAGATTTTTGACCGAAACTTGCATTTCAAAAAGTTTCATAGAATCTAGTTTTCAGATGATTTTTTTGCATGCGCTTCCATAATAACCTTCCCTCTTAACATATATAAATGATCTGTCAAGTCTCGTATCATTTCAAATAGTCCACAATTAAATTTGATTTTTTGACCGAAACTAGTGTATAATATACTATGATTTTTGACCGAAACTTGCATTTCGAAAAGTTTCATAGAATATAGTTTTCAGATGATTTTTTTTGCATGGACTTCCATCATAACCTTCCCTCTTAACATATAAAAATGATCTGAAAAGTCTCGTATCATTTCAAATAGTCATCAATTAAATTCGATATTTTTGACCGAAACTAGTGTATAATATACTATGATTTTTGAACGAAACTTGCATTTCGAAAAGTTTTATAGAATCTAGTTTTCAGATGATTTTTTTGCATGGGCTTCCATAATAACCTTCCCTCTTAACATATATAAATGATTTGTATAGTCTCGTATCATTTCAAATAGTCCACAATTATATTTGATTTTTTTGAATGAAACTAGTGTATAATATACTATGATTTTTGACCGAAACTTGCATTTCGAAAAGTTTCATAGAATATAGTTTTCAGATGATTTTTTTGCATGGACTTCCATCATAACCTGCCCTCTTAACATATATAAATGATCTGAAAAGTCTCGTATCATTTCAAATAGCTCCCAATTAAATTCGATATTTTAGACCGAAACTAGTGTATAATATACTAAGATTTTTGACCGAAACTTGCATTTCAAAAAGTTTCATAGAATCTAGTTTTCAGATGATTTTTTTGCATGCGCTTCCATAATAACCTTCCCTCTTAACATATATAAATGATCTGTCAAGTCTCGTATCATTTCAAATAGTCCACAATTAAATTTGATTTTTTGACCGAAACTAGTGTATAATATACTATGATTTTTGACCGAAACTTGCATTTCGAAAAGTTTCATAGAATATAGTTTTCAGATGATTTTTTTTGCATGGACTTCCATCTTAACCTTCCCTCTTAACATATAAAAATGATCTGAAAAGTCTCGTATCATTTCAAATAGTCATCAATTAAATTCGATATTTTTGACCGAAACTAGTGTATAATATACTATGATTTTTGAACGAAACTTGCATTTCGAAAAGTTTTATAGAATCTAGTTTTCAGATGATTTTTTTGCATGGGCTTCCATAATAACCTTCCCTCTTAACATATATAAATGATTTGTCTAGTCTCGTATCATTTCAAATAGTCCACAATTAAATTTGATTTTTTTGAATGAAACTAGTGTATAATATACTATGATTTTTGACCGAAACTTGCATTTCGAAAAGTTTCATAGAATATAGTTTTCAGATGATTTTTTTGCATGGACTTCCATCATAACCTGCCCTCTTAACATATATAAATGATCTGAAAAGTCTCGTATCATTTCAAATAGCTCCCAATTAAATTCGATATTTTAGACCGAAACTAGTGTATAATATACTAAGATTTTTGACCGAAACTTGCATTTCAAAAAGTTTCATAGAATCTAGTTTTCAGATGATTTTTTTGCATGGGCTTCCATAATAACCTTCCCACTTAACATATATAAATGATCTGTCAAGTCTCGTATCATTTCAAATAGTCCACAATTAAATTTGATTTTTTGACCGAAACTAGTGTATAATATACTATGATTTTTGACCGAAACTTGCATTTCGAAAAGTTTCATAGAATATAGTTTTCAGATGATTTTTTTTGCATGGACTTCCATCATAACCTTCCCTCTTAACATATAAAAATGATCTGAAAAGTCTCGTATCATTTCAAATAGTCATCAATTAAATTCGATATTTTTGACCGAAACTAGTGTATAATATACTATGATTTTTGAACGAAACTTGCATTTCGAAAAGTTTTATAGAATCTAGTTTTCAGATGATTTTTTTGCATGGGCTTCCATAATAACCTTCCCTCTTAACATATATAAATGATTTGTCTAGTCTCGTATCATTTCAAATAGTCCACAATTAAATTTGATTTTTTTGAATGAAACTAGTGTATAATATAAAATTGATTTTTGACCGAAACTTGCATTTCGAAAAGTTTCATAGAATATAGTTTTCAGATGATTTTTTTGCATGGACTTCCATCATAACCTGCCCTCTTAACATATATAAATGATCTGAAAAGTCTCGTATCATTTCAAATAGCTCCCAATTAAATTCGATATTTTAGACCGAAACTAGTGTATAATATACTAAGATTTTTGACCGAAACTTGCATTTCAAAAAGTTTCATAGAATCTAGTTTTCAGATGATTTTTTTGCATGCGCTTCCATAATAACCTTCCCTCTTAACATATATAAATGATCTGTCAAGTCTCGTATCATTTCAAATAGTCCACAATTAAATTTGATTTTTTGACCGAAACTAGTGTATAATATACTATGATTTTTGACCGAAACTTGCATTTCGAAAAGTTTCATAGAATATAGTTTTCAGATGATTTTTTTTGCATGGACTTCCATCATAACCTTCCCTCTTAACATATAAAAATGATCTGAAAAGTCTCGTATCATTTCAAATAGTCATCAATTAAATTCGATATTTTTGACCGAAACTAGTGTATAATATACTATGATTTTTGAACGAAACTTGCATTTCGAAAAGTTTTATAGAATCTAGTTTTCAGATGATTTTTTTGCATGGGCTTCCATAATAACCTTCCCTCTTAACATATATAAATGATTTGTCTAGTCTCGTATCATTTCAAATAGTCCACAATTAAATTTGATTTTTTTGAATGAAACTAGTGTATAATATAAAATTGATTTTTGACCGAAACTTGCATTTCGAAAAGTTTCATAGAATATAGTTTTCAGATGATTTTTTTGCATGGACTTCCATCATAACCTGCCCTCTTAACATATATAAATGATCTGAAAAGTCTCGTATCATTTCAAATAGCTCCCAATTAAATTCGATATTTTAGACCGAAACTAGTGTATAATATACTAAGATTTTTGACCGAAACTTGCATTTCAAAAAGTTTCATAGAATCTAGTTTTCAGATGATTTTTTTGCATGCGCTTCCATAATAACCTTCCCTCTTAACATATATAAATGATCTGTCAAGTCTCGTATCATTTCAAATAGTCCACAATTAAATTTGATTTTTTGACCGAAACTAGTGTATAATATACTATGATTTTTGACCGAAACTTGCATTTCGAAAAGTTTCATAGAATATAGTTTTCAGATGATTTTTTTTGCATGGACTTCCATCATAACCTTCCCTCTTAACATATAAAAATGATCTGAAAAGTCTCGTATCATTTCAAATAGTCATCAATTAAATTCGATATTTTTGACCGAAACTAGTGTATAATATACTATGATTTTTGAACGAAACTTGCATTTCGAAAAGTTTTATAGAATCTAGTTTTCAGATGATTTTTTTGCATGGGCTTCCATAATAACCTTCCCTCTTAACATATATAAATGATTTGTCTAGTCTCGTATCATTTCAAATAGTCCACAATTAAATTTGATTTTTTTGAATGAAACTAGTGTATAATATAAAATTGATTTTTGACCGAAACTTGCATTTCGAAAAGTTTCATAGAATATAGTTTTCAGATGATTTTTTTGCATGGACTTCCATCATAACCTGCCCTCTTAACATATATAAATGATCTGAAAAGTCTCGTATCATTTCAAATAGCTCCCAATTAAATTCGATATTTTAGACCGAAACTAGTGTATAATATACTAAGATTTTTGACCGAAACTTGCATTTCAAAAAGTTTCATAGAATCTAGTTTTCAGATGATTTTTTTGCATGCGCTTCCATAATAACCTTCCCTCTTAACATATATAAATGATCTGTCAAGTCTCGTATCATTTCAAATAGTCCACAATTAAATTTGATTTTTTGACCGAAACTAGTGTATAATATACTATGATTTTTGACCGAAACTTGCATTTCGAAAAGTTTCATAGAATATAGTTTTCAGATGATTTTTTTTGCATGGACTTCCATCATAACCTTCCCTCTTAACATATAAAAATGATCTGAAAAGTCTCGTATCATTTCAAATAGTCATCAATTAAATTCGATATTTTTGACCGAAACTAGTGTATAATATACTATGATTTTTGAACGAAACTTGCATTTCGAAAAGTTTTATAGAATCTAGTTTTCAGATGATTTTTTTGCATGGGCTTCCATAATAACCTTCCCTCTTAACATATATAAATGATTTGTCTAGTCTCGTATCATTTCAAATAGTCCACAATTAAATTTGATTTTTTTGAATGAAACTAGTGTATAATATAAAATTGATTTTTGACCGAAACTTGCATTTCGAAAAGTTTCATAGAATATAGTTTTCAGATGATTTTTTTGCATGGACTTCCATCATAACCTGCCCTCTTAACATATATAAATGATCTGAAAAGTCTCGTATCATTTCAAATAGCTCCCAATTAAATTCGATATTTTAGACCGAAACTAGTGTATAATATACTAAGATTTTTGACCGAAACTTGCATTTCAAAAAGTTTCATAGAATCTAGTTTTCAGATGATTTTTTTGCATGGGCTTCCATAATAACCTTCCCACTTAACATATATAAATGATCTGTCAAGTCTCGTATCATTTCAAATAGTCCACAATTAAATTTGATTTTTTGACCGAAACTAGTGTATAATATACTATGATTTTTGACCGAAACTTGCATTTCGAAAAGTTTCATAGAATATAGTTTTCAGATGATTTTTTTTGCATGGACTTCCATCATAACCTTCCCTCTTAACATATAAAAATGATCTGAAAAGTCTCGTATCATTTCAAATAGTCATCAATTAAATTCGATATTTTTGACCGAAACTAGTGTATAATATACTATGATTTTTGAACGAAACTTGCATTTCGAAAAGTTTTATAGAATCTAGTTTTCAGATGATTTTTTTGCATGGGCTTCCATAATAACCTTCCCTCTTAACATATATAAATGATTTGTCTAGTCTCGTATCATTTCAAATAGTCCACAATTAAATTTGATTTTTTTGAATGAAACTAGTGTATAATATAAAATTGATTTTTGACCGAAACTTGCATTTCGAAAAGTTTCATAGAATATAGTTTTCAGATGATTTTTTTGCATGGACTTCCATCATAACCTGCCCTCTTAACATATATAAATGATCTGAAAAGTCTCGTATCATTTCAAATAGCTCCCAATTAAATTCGATATTTTAGACCGAAACTAGTGTATAATATACTAAGATTTTTGACCGAAACTTGCATTTCAAAAAGTTTCATAGAATCTAGTTTTCAGATGATTTTTTTGCATGGGCTTCCATAATAACCTTCCCTCTTAACATATATAAATGATCTGTCAAGTCTCGTATCATTTCAAATAGTCCACAATTAAATTTGATTTTTTGACCGAAACTAGTGTATAATATACTATGATTTTTGACCGAAACTTGCATTTCGAAAAGTTTCATAGAATATAGTTTTCAGATGATTTTTTTTGCATGGACTTCCATCATAACCTTCCCTCTTAACATATAAAAATGATCTGAAAAGTCTCGTATCATTTCAAATAGTCATCAATTAAATTCGATATTTTTGACCGAAACTAGTGTATAATATACTATGATTTTTGAACGAAACTTGCATTTCGAAAAGTTTTATAGAATCTAGTTTTCAGATGATTTTTTTGCATGGGCTTCCATAATAACCTTCCCTCTTAACATATATAAATGATTTGTCTAGTCTCGTATCATTTCAAATAGTCCACAATTAAATTTGATTTTTTTGAATGAAACTAGTGTATAATATAAAATTGATTTTTGACCGAAACTTGCATTTCGAAAAGTTTCATAGAATATAGTTTTCAGATGATTTTTTTGCATGGACTTCCATCATAACCTGCCCTCTTAACATATATAAATGATCTGAAAAGTCTCGTATCATTTCAAATAGCTCCCAATTAAATTCGATATTTTAGACCGAAACTAGTGTATAATATACTAAGATTTTTGACCGAAACTTGCATTTCAAAAAGTTTCATAGAATCTAGTTTTCAGATGATTTTTTTGCATGGGCTTCCATAATAACCTTCCCTCTTAACATATATAAATGATCTGTCAAGTCTCGTATCATTTCAAATAGTCCACAATTAAATTTGATTTTTTGACCGAAACTAGTGTATAATATACTATGATTTTTGACCGAAACTTGCATTTCGAAAAGTTTCATAGAATATAGTTTTCAGATGATTTTTTTTGCATGGACTTCCATCATAACCTTCCCTCTTAACATATAAAAATGATCTGAAAAGTCTCGTATCATTTCAAATAGTCATCAATTAAATTCGATATTTTTGACCGAAACTAGTGTATAATATACTATGATTTTTGAACGAAACTTTCATTTCGAAAAGTTTTATAGAATCTAGTTTTCAGATGATTTTTTTGCATGGGCTGCCATAATAACCTTCCCTCTTAACATATATAAATGATTTGTCAAGTCTCATATCATTTCAAATAGTCCACAATTAAATTTGATTTTTTTGAATGAAACTAGTGAATAATATACTATGATTTTTTACCGAAACTTGCATTTCGAAAAGTTTCATAGAATATAGTTTTCAGATGATTTTTTTGCATGGACTTCCATCATAACCTGCCCTCTTAACATATATAAATGATCTGAAAAGTCTCGTATCATTTCAAATAGCTCCCAATTAAATTCGATATTTTAGACCGAAACAAGTGTATAATATACTATGATTTTTGACCGAAACATGCATTTCAAAAAGTTTTATAGAATCTAGTTTTCAGTTAATTTTTTTGCATGGACTTCCATCATTACTGTCCCTCGTAACATATATAAATGATCTGAAAAGTCTCGTATCATTTCAAATAGTCCACAATTAAATTTGATTTTTTTGACCGAAACTAGTGTATAATATACTATGATTTTTGACCGAAACTTGCATTTCAAAAAGTTTCATAGAATATAGTTTTCAGATGATTTTTTTTGCATGGACTTCCATCATAACCTTCCCTCTTAACATATATAAATGATCTGAAAAGTCTCGTATTATTTCAAATAGTCACCAATTAAATTCGATATTTTTGACCCAAACTAGTGTATAATATACTATGATTTTTGACCGAAACTTGCATTTCGAAAAGTTTCATAGAATCTAGTTTTCAGATGATTTTTTTGCATGGGCTTCCATAATAACCTTCCCTCTTAACATATATAAATGATTTGTCTAGTCTCGTATCATTTCAAATAGTCCACAATTAAATTTGATTTTTTTGACTGAAACTAGTGTATAATATACTATGATTTTTGACCGAAACTTGCATTTCGAAAAGTTTCATAGAATATAGTTTTCAGATGATTTTTTTGCATGGACTTCCATCATAACCTGCCCTCTTAACATATAAAAATGATCTGAAAAGTCTCGTATCATTTCAAATAGTCATCAATTAAATTCGATATTTTTGACCGAAACTAGTGTATAATATACTATGATTTTTGAACGAAACTTGCATTTCGAAAAGTTTTATAGAATCTAGTTTTCAGATGATTTTTTTGCATGGGCTTCCAAAATAACCTTCCCTCTTAACATATATAAATGATTTGTCTAGTCTCGTATCATTTCAAATAGTCCATAATTATATTTGATTTTTTTGAATGAAACTAGTGTATAATATACTATGATTTTTGACAGAAACTTGCATTTCGAAAAGTTTCATAGAATATAGTTTTCAGATGATTTTTTTGCATGGATTTCCATCATAACCTGCCCTCTTAACATATATAAATGATCTGAAAAGTCTCGTATCATTTCAAATAGCTCCCAATTAAATTCGATATTTTAGACCGAAACTAGTGTATAATATACTAAGATTTTTGACCGAAACTTGCATTTCAAAAAGTTTCATAGAATCTAGTTTTCAGATGATTTTTTTGCATGGGCTTCCATAATAACCTTCCCTCTTAACATATATAAATGATCTGTCAAGTCTCGTATCATTTCAAATAGTCCACAATTAAATTTGATTTTTTGACCGAAACTAGTGTATAATATACTATGATTTTTGACCGAAACTTGCATTTCGAAAAGTTTCATAGAATATAGTTTTCAGATGATTTTTTTTTGCATGGACTTCCATCATAACCTGCCCTCTTAACATATAAAAATGATCTGAAAAGTCTCGTATCATTTCAAATAGTCATCAATTAAATTCGATATTTTTGACCGAAACTAGTGTATAATATACTATGATTTTTGAACGAAACTTGCATTTCGAAAAGTTTTATAGAATCTAGTTTTCAGATGATTTTTTTGCATGGGCTTCCAAAATAACCTTCCCTCTTAACATATATAAATGATTTGTCTAGTCTCGTATCATTTCAAATAGTCCATAATTATATTTGATTTTTTTGAATGAAACTAGTGTATAATATACTATGATTTTTGACAGAAACTTGCATTTCGAAAAGTTTCATAGAATATAGTTTTCAGATGATTTTTTTGCATGGATTTCCATCATAACCTTCCCTCTTAACATATATAAATGATCTGAAAAGTCTCGTATCATTTCAAATAGTCATCAATTAAATTCAATATTTTTGACCGAAACTAGTGTATAATATACTATGATTTTTGAACGAAACTTGCATTTCGAAAAGTTTTATAGAATCTAGTTTTCAGATGATTTTTTTGCATGGGCTTCCATAATAACCTTCCCTCTTAACATATATAAATGATTTGTATAGTCTCGTATCATTTCAAATAGTCCACAATTATATTTGATTTTTTTGAATGAAACTAGTGTATAATATACTATGATTTTTGACCGAAACTTGCATTTCGAAAAGTTTCATAGAATATAGTTTTCAGATGATTTTTTTGCATGGACTTCCATCATAACCTGCCCTCTTAACATATATAAATGATCTGAAAAGTCTCGTATCATTTCAAATAGCTCCCAATTAAATTCGATATTTTAGACCGAAACTAGTGTATAATATACTAAGATTTTTGACCGAAACTTGCATTTCAAAAAGTTTCATAGAATCTATTTTTCAGATGATTTTTTTGCATGCGCTTCCATAATAACCTTCCCTCTTAACATATATAAATGATCTGTCAAGTCTCGTATCATTTCAAATAGTCCACAATTAAATTTGATTTTTTGACCGAAACTAGTGTATAATATACTATGATTTTTGACCGAAACTTGCATTTCGAAAAGTTTCATAGAATATAGTTTTCAGATGATTTTTTTTGCATGGACTTCCATCATAACCTTCCCTCTTAACATATAAAAATGATCTGAAAAGTCTCGTATCATTTCAAATAGTCATCAATTAAATTCGATATTTTTGACCGAAACTAGTGTATAATATACTATGATTTTTGAACGAAACTTGCATTTCGAAAAGTTTTATAGAATCTAGTTTTCAGATGATTTTTTTGCATGGGCTTCCATAATAACCTTCCCTCTTAACATATATAAATGATTTGTATAGTCTCGTATCATTTCAAATAGTCCACAATTATATTTGATTTTTTTGAATGAAACTAGTGTATAATATACTATGATTTTTGACCGAAACTTGCATTTCGAAAAGTTTCATAGAATATAGTTTTCAGATGATTTTTTTGCATGGACTTCCATCATAACCTGCCCTCTTAACATATATAAATGATCTGAAAAGTCTCGTATCATTTCAAATAGCTCCCAATTAAATTCGATATTTTAGACCGAAACTAGTGTATAATATACTAAGATTTTTGACCGAAACTTGCATTTCAAAAAGTTTCATAGAATCTAGTTTTCAGATGATTTTTTTGCATGCGCTTCCATAATAACCTTCCCTCTTAACATATATAAATGATCTGTCAAGTCTCGTATCATTTCAAATAGTCCACAATTAAATTTGATTTTTTGACCGAAACTAGTGTATAATATACTATGATTTTTGACCGAAACTTGCATTTCGAAAAGTTTCATAGAATATAGTTTTCAGATGATTTTTTTTGCATGGACTTCCATCATAACCTTCCCTCTTAACATATAAAAATGATCTGAAAAGTCTCGTATCATTTCAAATAGTCATCAATTAAATTCGATATTTTTGACCGAAACTAGTGTATAAATATACTATGATTTTTGAACGAAACTTGCATTTCGAAAAGTTTTATAGAATCTAGTTCTCAGATGATTTTTTTGCATGGGCTTCCATAATAACCTTCCCTCTTAACATATATAAATGATTTGTCTAGTCTCGTATCATTTCAAATAGTCCACAATTAAATTTGATTTTTTTGAATGAAACTAGTGTATAATATACTATGATTTTTGACCGAAACTTGCATTTCGAAAAGTTTCATAGAATATAGTTTTCAGATGATTTTTTTGCATGGACTTCCATCATAACCTGCCCTCTTAACATATATAAATGATCTGAAAAGTCTCGTATCATTTCAAATAGCTCCCAATTAAATTCGATATTTTAGACCGAAACTAGTGTATAATATACTAAGATTTTTGACCGAAACTTGCATTTCAAAAAGTTTCATAGAATCTAGTTTTCAGATGATTTTTTTGCATGGGCTTCCATAATAACCTTCCCTCTTAACATATATAAATGATCTGTCAAGTCTCGTATCATTTCAAATAGTCCACAATTAAATTTGATTTTTTGACCGAAACTAGTGTATAATATACTATGATTTTTGACCGAAACTTGCATTTCGAAAAGTTTCATAGAATATAGTTTTCAGATGATTTTTTTTGCATGGACTTCCATCATAACCTTCCCTCTTAACATATAAAAATGATCTGAAAAGTCTCGTATCATTTCAAATAGTCATCAATTAAATTCGATATTTTTGACCGAAACTAGTGTATAATATACTATGATTTTTGAACGAAACTTGCATTTCGAAAAGTTTTATAGAATCTAGTTTTCAGATGATTTTTTTGCATGGGCTGCCATTATAACCTTCCCTCTTAACATATATAAATTATTTGTCAAGTCTCATATCATTTCAAATAGTCCACAATTAAATTTGATTTTTTTGAATGAAACTAGTGAATAATATACTATGATTTTTGACCGAAACTTGCATTTCGAAAAGTTTCATAGAATATAGTTTTCAGATGATTTTTTTGCATGGACTTCCATCATAACCTGCCCTCTTAACATATATAAATGATCTGAAAAGTCTCGTATCATTTCAAATAGCTCCCAATTAAATTCGATATTTTAGACCGAAACTAGTGTATAATATACTAAGATTTTTGACCGAAACTTGCATTTCAAAAAGTTTCATAGAATCTAGTTTTCAGATGATTTTTTTGCATGGGCTTCCATAATAACCTACCCTCTTAACATATATAAATGATCTGTCAAGTCTCGTATCATTTCAAATAGTCCACAATTAAATTTGATTTTTTGACCGAAACTAGTGTATAATATACTATGATTTTTGACCGAAACTTGTATTTCGAAAAGTTTCATAGAATATAGTTTTCAGATGATTTTTTTTGCATGGACTTCCATCATAACCTTCCCTCTTAACATATAAAAATGATCTGAAAAGTCTCGTATCATTTCAAATAGTCATCAATTAAATTCGATATTTTTGACCGAAACTAGTGTATAATATACTATGATTTTTGAACGAAACTTGCATTTCGAAAAGTTTTATAGAATCTAGTTTTCAGATGATTTTTTTGCATGGGCTGCCATTATAACCTTCCCTCTTAACATATATAAATTATTTGTCAAGTCTCATATCATTTCAAATAGTCCACAATTAAATTTGATTTTTTTGAATGAAACTAGTGAATAATATACTATGATTTTTGACCGAAACTTGCATTTCGAAAAGTTTTATAGAATATAGTTTTCAGATGATTTTTTTGCATGGACTTCCATCATAACCTGCCCTCTTAACATATATAAATGATCTGAAAAGTCTCGTATCATTTC
Source organism: Lathyrus aphaca (assembly GCA_963966055.1). Classification (NCBI taxonomy): domain Eukaryota; kingdom Viridiplantae; phylum Streptophyta; class Magnoliopsida; order Fabales; family Fabaceae; genus Lathyrus; species Lathyrus aphaca. Next base: position 639,928,491 of record OZ014520.1, on the reverse strand, counting down.
AAATAGCTCCCAATTAAATTCGATATTTTAGACCGAAACTAGTGTATAATATACTATGATTTTTGACCGAAACTTGCATTTCAAAAAGTTTCATAGAATCTAGTTTTCAGTTAATTTTTTTGCATGGACTTCCATCATTACTGTCCCTCTTAACATATATAAATGATCTGAAAAGTCTCGTATCATTTCAAATAGTCCACAATTAAATTTGATTTTTTTGACCGAAACTAGTGTATAATATACTATGATTTTTGACCGAAACTTGCATTTCGAAAAGTTTCATAGAATATAGTTTTCAGATGATTTTTTTTGCATGGACTTCCATCATAACCTTCCCTCTTAACATATATAAATGATCTGAAAAGTCTCGTATTATTTCAAATAGTCACCAATTAAATTCGATATTTTTGACCCAAACTAGTGTATAATATACTATGATTTTTGACCGAAACTTGCATTTCGAAAAGTTTCATAGAATCTAGTTTTCAGATGATTTTTTTGCATGGGCTTCCATAATAACCTTCCCTCTTAACATATATAAATGATCTGTCAAGTCTCGTATCATTTCAAATTGTCCACAATTAAATTTGATTTTTTTGACTGAAACTAGTGTATAATATACTATGATTTTTGACCGAAACTTGCATGTCGAAAAGTTTCATAGAATATAGTTTTCAGATGATTTTTTTTGCATGGACTTCCATCATAACCTTCCCTCTTAACATATAAAAATGATCTGAAAAGTCTCGTATCATTTCAAATAGTCATCAATTAAATTCGATATTTTTGACCGAAACTAGTGTATAATATACTATGATTTTTGAACGAAACTTGCATTTCGAAAAGTTTTATAGAATCTAGTTTTCAGATGATTTTTTTGCATGGGCTGCCATTATAACCTTCCCTCTTAACATATATAAATTATTTGTCAAGTCTCATATCATTTCAAATAGTCCACAATTAAATTTGATTTTTTTGAATGAAACTAGTGAATAATATACTATGATTTTTGACCGAAACTTGCATTTCGAAAAGTTTTATAGAATATAGTTTTCAGATGATTTTTTTGCATGGACTTCCATCATAACCTGCCCTCTTAACATATATAAATGATCTGAAAAGTCTCGTATCATTTCAAATAGCTCCCAATTAAATTCGATATTTTAGACCGAAACTAGTGTATAATATACTATGATTTTTGACCGAAACTTGCATTTCAAAAAGTTTCATAGAATCTAGTTTTCAGTTAATTTTTTTGCATGGACTTCCATCATTACTGTCCCTCTTAACATATATAAATGATCTGAAAAGTCTCGTATCATTTCAAATAGTCCACAATTAAATTTGATTTTTTTGACCGAAACTAGTGTATAATATACTATTATTTTTGACCGAAACTTGCATTTCGAAAAGTTTCATAGAATATAATTTTCAGATGATTTTTTTTGCATGGACTTCCATCATAACCTTCCCTCTTAACATATATAAATGATCTGAAAAGTCTCGTATTATTTCAAATAGTCACCAATTAAATTCGATATTTTTGACCCAAACTAGTGTATAATATACTATGATTTTTGACCGAAACTTGCATTTCGAAAAGTTTCATAGAATCTAGTTTTCAGATGATTTTTTTGCATGGGCTTCCATAATAACCTTCCCTCTTAACATATATAAATGATCTGTCAAGTCTCGTATCATTTCAAATTGTCCACAATTAAATTTGATTTTTTTGACTGAAACTAGTGTATAATATACTATGATTTTTGACCGAAACTTGCATGTCGAAAAGTTTCATAGAATATAGTTTTCAGATGATTTTTTTTGCATGGACTTCCATCATAACCTTCCCTCTTAACATATAAAAATGATCTGAAAAGTCTCGTATCATTTCAAATAGTCATCAATTAAATTCGATATTTTTGACCGAAACTAGTGTATAATATACTATGATTTTTGAACGAAACTTGCATTTCGAAAAGTTTTATAGAATCTAGTTTTCAGATGATTTTTTTGCATGGGCTGCCATAATAACCTTCCCTCTTAACATATATAAATGATTTGTCAAGTCTCGTATCATTTCAAATAGTCCACAATTAAATTTGATTTTTTTGAATGAAACTAGTGAATAATATACTATGATTTTTGACCGAAACTTGCATTTCGAAAAGTTTCATAGAATATAGTTTTCAGATGATTTTTTTGCATGGACTTCCATCATAACCTGCCCTCTTAACATATATAAATGATCTGAAAAGTCTCGTATCATTTCAAATAGCTCCCAATTAAATTCGATATTTTAGACCGAAACTAGTGTATAATATACTATGATTTTTGACCGAAACTTGCATTTCAAAAAGTTTCATAGAATCTAGTTTTCAGTTAATTTTTTTGCATGGACTTCCATCATTACTGTCCCTCTTAACATATATAAATGATCTGAAAAGTCTCGTATCATTTCAAATAGTCCACAATTAAATTTGATTTGTTTGACCGAAACTAGTGTAAAATATACTATGATTTTTGACCGAAACTTGCATTTCGAAAAGTTTCATAGAATATAGTTTTCAGATGATTTTTTTTGCATGGACTTCCATCATAACCTTCCCTCTTAACATATATAAATGATCTGAAAAGTCTCGTATTATTTCAAATAGTCACTAATTAAATTCGATATTTTTGACCCAAACTAGTGTATAATATACTATGATTTTTGACCGAAACTTGCATTTCGAAAAGTTTCATAGAATCTAGTTTTCAGATGATTTTTTTGCATGGGCTTCCATAATAACCTTCCCTCTTAACATATATAAATGATCTGTCAAGTCTCGTATCATTTCAAATTGTCCACAATTAAATTTGATTTTTTTGACTGAAACTAGTGTATAATATACTATGATTTTTGACCGAAACTTGCATGTCGAAAAGTTTCATAGAATATAGTTTTCAGATGATTTGTTTGCATGGACATCCATCATAACCTGCCATCTTAACATATATAAATGATCTGAAAAGTCTCGTATCATTTCAAATAGTCCCCAATTAAATTCGATATTTTTGACCGAAACTAGTGCATAATATACTATGATTTTTGACCGATACTTCCATTTCAAAAAGTTTCATAGAATATAGTTTTCAGATGATTTGTTTGCATGGACTTCCATCATAACCTTCCCTCTTAACATATAAAAATGATCTGAAAAGTCTCGTATCATTTCAAATAGTCACCAATTAAATTCGATATTTTTGACCGAAACTAGTGTATAATATACTATGATTTTTGACCGAAACTTGCATTTCAAAAAGTTTCATAGAATCTAGGTTTCAGATGATTTTTTTGCATGGACTTCCATCATTACCTTCCCTCTTAACATATATAAATGATCTAAAAAGTCTCGTATCATTTCAAATAGTCCACAATTAAATTTGATTTTTTTGACCGAAACTAGTGTATAATATACTATTATTTTTGACCGAAACTTGCATTTCAAAAAGTTTCATAGAATATAGTTTTCAGATGATTTTTTGCATGGACTTCCATCATAACCTTCCCTCTTAACATATATAAATGATCTGAAAAGTCTCGTATCATTTCAAATAGCTTCCAATTAAATTCGATATTTTAGACCGAAACTAGTGTATAATATACTATTATTTTTGACCGAAACTTGCATTTCGAAAAGTTTCATAGAATATAGTTTTCAGATGATTTTTTGGCATGGACTTCCATCATAACCTGCCCTCTTAACATATATAAATGATCTGAAAAGTCTCGTATCATTTCAAATAGCTCCCAATTAAATTCGATATTTTAGACCGAAACTAGTGTATAATATACTAAGATTTTTGACCGAAACTTGCATTTCAAAAAGTTTCATAGAATCTAGTTTTCAGATGATTTTTTTGCATGGGCTTCCATAATAACCTTCCCTCTTAACATATATAAATGATCTGTCAAGTCTCGTATCATTTCAAATAGTCCACAATTAAATTTGATTTTTTGACCGAAACTAGTGTATAATATACTATGATTTTTGACCGAAACTTGCATTTCGAAAAGTTTCATAGAATATAGTTTTCAGATGATTTTTTTTGCATGGACTTCCATCATAACCTTCCCTCTTAACATATATAAATGATCTGAAAAGTCTCGTATTATTTCAAATAGTCACCAATTAAATTCGATATTTTTGACCCAAACTAGTGTATAATATACTATGATTTTTGACTGAAACTTGCATTTCGAAAAGTTTCATAGAATCTAGTTTTCAGATGATTTTTTTGCATGGGCTTCCATAATAACCTTCCCTCTTAACATATATAAATGATCTGTCAAGTCTCGTATCATTTCAAATTGTCCACATTAAATTTGATTTTTTTGACTGAAACTAGTGTATAATATACTATGATTTTTGACCGAAACTTGCATGTCGAAAAGTTTCATAGAATATAGTTTTCAGATGATTTTTTTGCATGGACATCCATCATAACCTGCCATATTAACATATATAAATGATCTGAAAAGTCTCGTATCATTTCAAATAGTCCCCAATTAAATTCGATATTTTAGACCGAAACTAGTGCATAATATACTATGATTTTTGACCGATACTTCCATTTCAAAACGTTTCATAGAATCTAGTTTTCAGATGATTTTTTTGCATGGACTTCTATCATAACCTTCCCTCTTAACATATATAAATGATATGAAAAGTCTCGTATCATTTCAAATAGTCCACAATTAAATTTTATTTTTTGACTGAAACTAGTGTATAATATACTATGATTTTAGACCGAAACTTGCATTTCGAAAAGTTTCATAGAATATAGTTTTCAGATGATTTTTTTGCACAGACTTCCATCATAACCTTCCCTCTTAACATATAAAAATGATCTGAAAAGTCTCGTATCATTTCAAATTGTCCACAATTAAATTTGATTTTTTTGACTGAAACTAGTGTATAATATACTATGATTTTTGACCGAAACTTGCATGTCGAAAAGTTTCATAGAATATAGTTTTCAGATGATTTATTTGCATGGACTTCTATCATAACCTGCCATCTTAACATATATAAATAATCTGAAAAGTCTCGTATCATTTCAAATAGTCCCCAATTAAATTCGATATTTTTGACCGAAACTAGTGCATAATATACTATGATTTTAGACCGAAACATGCATTTCGAAAAGTTTCATAGAATATAGTTTTCAGATGATTTTTTTGCACAGACTTCCATCATAACCTTCCCTCTTAACATATAAAAATGATCTGAAAAGTCTCGTATCATTTCAAATAGTCACCAATTAAATTCGATATTTTTGACCGAAACTAGTGTATAATATACTATGATTTTTGACCGAAACTTGCATTTCAAAAAGTTTCATAGAATCTAGGTTTCAGATGATTTTTTTGCATGGACTTCCATCATTACCTTCCCTCTTAACATATATAAATGATCTAAAAAGTCTCGTATCATTTCAAATAGTCCACAATTAAATTTGATTTTTTTGACCGAAACTAGTGTATAATATACTATTATTTTTGACCGAAACTTGCATTTCGAAAAGTTTCATAGAATATAGTTTTCAGATGATTTTTTTGCATGGACTTCCATCATAACCTTCCCTCTTAACATATATAAATGATCTGAAAAGTCTCGTATCATTTCAAATAGCTTCCAATTAAATTCGATATTTTAGACCGAAACTAGTGTATAATATACTATTATTTTTGACCGAAACTTGCATTTCGAAAAGTTTCATAGAATATAGTTTTCAGATGATTTTTTTTGCATGGACTTCCATCATAACCTGCCCTCTTAACATATATAAATGATCTGAAAAGTCTCGTATCATTTCAAATAGCTCCCAATTAAATTCGATATTTTAGACCGAAACTAGTGTATAATATACTAAGATTTTTGACCGAAACTTGCATTTCAAAAAGTTTCATAGAATCTAGTTTTCAGATGATTTTTTTTGCATGGGCTTCCATAATAACCTTCCCTCTTAACATATATAAATGATCTGAAAAGTCTCGTATCATTTCAAATAGTCCACAATTAAATTTGATTTTTTGACTGAAACTAGTGTATAATATACTATGATTTTATACCGAAACTTGCATTTCGAAAAGTTTCATAGAATATAGTTTTCAGATGATTTTTTTGCACAGACTTCCATCATAACCTTCCCTCTTAACATATAAAAATGATCTGAAAAGTCTCGTATCATTTCAAATAGTCACCAATTAAATTCGATATTTTTGACCGAAACTAGTGTATAATATACTATGATTTTTGACCGAAACTTGCATTTCAAAAAGTTTCATAGAATCTAGGTTTCAGATGATTTTTTTGCATGGACTTCCATCATTACCTTCCCTCTTAACATATATAAATGATCTAAAAAGTCTCGTATCATTTCAAATAGTCCATAATTAAATTTGATTTTTTTGACCGAAACTAGTGTATAATATACTATTATTTTTGACCGAAACTTGCATTTCGAAAAGTTTCATAGAATATAGTTTTCAGATGATTTTTTTGCATGGACTTCCATCATAACCTTCCCTCTTAACATATATAAATGATCTGAAAAGTCTCGTATCATTTCAAATAGCTTCCAATTAAATTCGATATTTTAGACCGAAACTAGTGTATAATATACTATTATTTTTGACCGAAACTTGCATTTCGAAAGGTTTCATAGAATATAGTTTTCAGATGATTTTTTTGCATGGACTTCCATCATAACCTGCCCTCTTAACATATATAAATGATCTGAAAAGTCTCGTATCATTTCAAATAGCTCCAAATTAAATTCGATATTTTAGACCGAAACTAGTGTATAATATACTAAGATTTTTGACCGAAACTTGCATTTCAAAAAGTTTCATAGAATCTAGTTTTCAGATGATTTTTTTGCATGGGCTTCCATAATAACCTTCCCTCTTAACATATATAAATGATCTGTCAAGTCTCGTATCATTTCAAATAGTCCATAATTAAATTTGATTTTTTGACCGAAACTAGTGTATAATATACTATGATTTTTGACCGAAACTTGCATTTCGAAAAGTTTCATAGAATATAGTTTTCAGATGATTTTTTTTTGCATGGACTTCCATCATAACCTTCCCTCTTAACATATAAAAATGATCTGAAAAGTCTCGTATCATTTCAAATAGTCATCAATTAAATTCGATATTTTTGACCGAAACTAGTGTATAATATACTATGATTTTTGAACGAAACTTGCAATTCGAAAAGTTTTATAGAATCTAGTTTTCAGATGATTTTTTTGCATGGGCTTCCATAATAACCTTCCCTCTTAACATATATAAATGATTTGTCAAGTCTTGTATCATTTCAAATAGTCCACAATTAAATTTGATTTTTTTGAATGAAACTAGTGAATAATATACTATGATTTTTGACCGAAACTTGCATTTCGAAAAGTTTCATAGAATATAGTTTTCAGATGATTTTTTTGCATGGACTTCCATCATAACCTGCCATCTTAACATATATAAATGATCTGAAAAGTCTCGTATCATTTCAAATAGCTTCCAATTAAATTCGATATTTTAGACCGAAACTAGTGTATAATATACTATGATTTTTAACCGAAACTTGCATTTCAAAAAGTTTCATAGAATCTAGTTTTCAGTTAATTTTTTTGCATGGACTTCCATCATTACTGTCCCTCTTAACATATATAAATGATCTGAAAAGTCTCGTATCATTTCAAATAGTCCACAATTAAATTTGATTTTTTTGACCGAAACTAGTGTATAATATACTATGATTTTTGACCGAAACTTGCATTTCGAAAAGTTTCATAGAATATAGTTTTCAGATGATTTTTTTTGCATGGACTTCCATCATAACCTTCCCTCTTAACATATATAAATGATCTGAAAAGTCTCGTATTATTTCAAATAGTCACCAATTAAATTCGATATTTTTGACCCAAACTAGTGTATAATATACTATGATTTTTGACTGAAACTTGCATTTCGAAAAGTTTCATAGAATCTAGTTTTCAGATGATTTTTTTGCATGGGCTTCCATAATAACCTTCCCTCTTAACATATATAAATGATCTGTCAAGTCTCGTATCATTTCAAATTGTCCACAATTAAATTTGCTTTTTTTGACTGAAACTAGTGTATAATATACTATAATTTTTGACCGAAACTTGCATGTCGAAAAGTTTCATAGAATATAGTTTTCAGATGATTTGTTTGCATGGACATCCATCATAACCTGCCATTTTAACATATATAAATGATCTGAAAAGTCTCGTATCATTTCAAATAGTCCCCAATTAAATTCGATATTTTTGACCGAAACTAGTGCATAATATACTATGATTTTTGACCGATACTTCCATTTCAAAACGTTTCATAGAATCTAGTTTTCAGATAATTTTTTTGCATGGACTTCTATCATAACCTTCCCTCTTAACATATATAAATGATCTGAAAAGTCTCGTATCATTTCAAATAGTCCACAATTAAATTTGATTTTTTTGACTGAAACTAGTGTATAATATACTATGATTTTTGACCGAAACTTGCATGTCGAAAAGTTTCATAGAATATAGTTTTCAGATGATTTATTTGCATGGACTTCTATCATAACCTGCCATCTTAACATATATAAATGATCTGAAAAGTCTCGTATCATTTCAAATAGTCCCCAATTAAATTCGATATTTTTGACCGAAACTAGTGCATAATATACTATGATTTTAGACCGAAACATGCATTTCGAAAAGATTCATAGAATATAGTTTTCAGATGATTTTTTTGCACAGACTTCCATCATAACCTTCCCTCTTAACATATAAAAATGATCTGAAAAGTCTCGTATCATTTCAAATAGTCACCAATTAAATTCGATATTTTTGACCGAAACTAGTGTATAATATACTATGATTTTTGACCGAAACTTGCATTTCAAAAAGTTTCATAGAATCTAGGTTTCAGATGATTTTTTTGCATGGACTTCCATCATTACCTTCCCTCTTAACATATATAAATGATCTAAAAAGTCTCGTATCATTTCAAATAGTCCACAATTAAATTTGATTTTTTTGACCGAAACTAGTGTATAATATACTATTATTTTTGACCGAAACTTGCATTTCGAAAAGTTTCATAGAATATAGTTTTCAGATGATTTTTTTGCATGGACTTCCATCATAACCTTCCCTCTTAACATATATAAATGATCTGAAAAGTCTCGTATCATTTCAAATAGCTTCCAATTAAATTCGATATTTTAGACCGAAACTAGTGTATAATATACTATTATTTTTGACCGAAACTTGCATTTCGAAAAGTTTCATAGAATATAGTTTTCAGATGATTTTTTTTGCATGGACTTCCATCATAACCTGCCCTCTTAACATATATAAATGATCTGAAAAGTCTCGTATCATTTCAAATAGCTCCCAATTAAATTCGATATTTTAGACCGAAACTAGTGTATAATATACTAAGATTTTTGACCGAAACTTGCATTTCAAAAAGTTTCATAGAGTCTAGTTTTCAGATGATTTTTTTGCATGGGCTTCCATAATAACCTTCCCTCTTAACATATATAAATGATCTGAAAAGTCTCGTATTATTTCAAATAGTCCACAATTAAATTTGATTTTTTGACTGAAACTAGTGTATAATATACTATGATTTTAGACCGAAACTTGCATTTCGAAAAGTTTCATAGAATATAGTTTTCAGATGATTTTTTTGCACAGACTTCCATCATAACCTTCCCTCTTAACATATAAAAATGATCTGAAAAGTCTCGTATCATTTCAAATAGTCACCGATTAAATTCGATATTTTTGACCGAAACTAGTGTATAATATACTATGATTTTTGACCGAAACTTGCATTTCAAAAAGTTTCATAGAATCTAGGTTTCAGATGATTTTTTTGCATGGACTTCCATCATTACCTTCCCTCTTAACATATATAAATGATCTAAAAAGTCTCGTATCATTTCAAATAGTCCATAATTAAATTTGATTTTTTTGACCGAAACTAGTGTATAATATACTATTATTTTTGACCGAAACTTGCATTTCGAAAAGTTTCATAGAATATAGTTTTCAGATGATTTTTTAGCATGGACTTCCATCATAACCTTCCCTCTTAACATATATAAATGATCTGAAAAGTCTCGTATCATTTCAAATAGCTTCCAATTAAATTCGATATTTTAGACCGAAACTAGTGTATAATATACTATTATTTTTGACCGAAACTTGCATTTCGAAAAGTTTCATAGAATATAGTTTTCAGATGATTTGTTTGCATGGACATCCATCATAACCTGCCATATTAACATATATAAATGATCTGAAAAGTCTCGTATCATTTCAAATAGTCCCCAATTAAATTCGATATTTTTGACCGAAACTAGTGCATAATATACTATGATTTTTGACCGATACTTCCATTTCAAAACGTTTCATAGAATCTAGTTTTCAGATAATTTTTTTGCATGGACTTCTATCATAACCTTCCCTCTTAACATATATAAATGATCTGAAAAGTCTCGTATCATTTCAAATAGTCCACAATTAAATTTGATTTTTTTGACTGAAACTAGTGTATAATATACTATGATTTTTGACCGAAACTTGCATGTCGAAAAGTTTCATAGAATATAGTTTTCAGATGATTTATTTGCATGGACTTCTATCATAACCTGCCATCTTAACATATATAAATGATCTGAAAAGTCTCGTATCATTTCAAATAGTCCCCAATTAAATTCGATATTTTTGACCGAAACTAGTGCATAATATACTATGATTTTAGACCGAAACATGCATTTCGAAAAGTTTCATAGAATATAGTTTTCAGATGATTTTTTTGCACAGACTTCCATCATAACCTTCCCTCTTAACATATAAAAATGATCTGAAAAGTCTCGTATCATTTCAAATAGTCACCAATTAAATTCGATATTTTTGACCGAAACTAGTGTATAATATACTATGATTTTTGACCGAAACTTGCATTTCAAAAAGTTTCATAGAATCTAGGTTTCAGATGATTTTTTTGCATGGACTTCCATCATTACCTTCCCTCTTAACATATATAAATGATCTAAAAAGTCTCGTATCATTTCAAATAGTCCACAATTAAATTTGATTTTTTTGACCGAAACTAGTGTATAATATACTATTATTTTTGACCGAAACTTGCATTTCGAAAAGTTTCATAGAATATAGTTTTCAGATGATTTTTTTGCAAGGACTTCCATCATAACCTTCCCTCTTAACATATATAAATGATCTGAAAAGTCTCGTATCATTTCAAATAGCTTCCAATTAAATTCGATATTTTAGACCGAAACTAGTGTATAATATACTATTATTTTTGACCGAAACTTGCATTTCGAAAAGTTTCATAGAATATAGTTTTCAGATGATTTTTTTTGCATGGACTTCCATCATAACCTGCCCTCTTAACATATATAAATGATCTGAAAAGTCTCGTATCATTTCAAATAGCTCCCAATTAAATTCGATATTTTAGACCGAAACTAGTGTATAATATACTAAGATTTTTGACCGAAACTTGCATTTCAAAAAGTTTCATAGAATCTAGTTTTCAGATGATTTTTTTTGCATGGGCTTCCATAATAACCTTCCCTCTTAACATATATAAATGATCTGAAAAGTCTCGTATCATTTCAAATAGTCCACAATTAAATTTGATTTTTTGACTGAAACTAGTGTATAATATACTATGATTTTAGACCGAAACTTGCATTTCGAAAAGTTTCATAGAATATAGTTTTCAGATGATTTTTTTGCACAGACTTCCATCATAACCTTCCCTCTTAACATATAAAAATGATCTGAAAAGTCTCGTATCATTTCAAATAGTCACCGATTAAATTCGATATTTTTGACCGAAACTAGTGTATAATATACTATGATTTTTGACCGAAACTTGCATTTAAAAAAGTTTCATAGAATCTAGGTTTCAGATGATTTTTTTGCATGGACTTCCATCATTACCTTCCCTCTTAACATATATAAATGATCTAAAAAGTCTCGTATCATTTCAAATAGTCCATAATTAAATTGGATTTTTTTGACCGAAACTAGTGTATAATATACTATTATTTTTGACCGAAACTTGCATTTCGAAAAGTTTCATAGAATATAGTTTTCAGATGATTTTTTAGCATGGACTTCCATCATAACCTTCCCTCTTAACATATATAAATGATCTGAAAAGTCTCGTATCATTTCAAATAGCTTCCAATTAAATTCGATATTTTAGACCGAAACTAGTGTATAATATACTATTATTTTTGACCGAAACTTGCATTTCGAAAAGTTTCATAGAATATAGTTTTCAGATGATTTTTTTGCATGGACTTCCATCATAACCTGCCCTCTTAACATATATAAATGATCTGAAAAGTCTCGTATCATTTCAAATAGCTCCAAATTAAATTCGATATTTTAGACCGAAACTAGTGTATAATATACTAAGATTTTTGACCGAAACTTGCATTTCAAAAAGTTTCATAGAATCTAGTTTTCAGATGATTTTTTTGCATGGGCTTCCATAATAACCTTCCCTCTTAACATATATAAATGATCTGTCAAGTCTCGTATCATTTCAAATAGTCCACAATTAAATTTGATTTTTTGACCGAAACTAGTGTATAATATACTATGATTTTAGACCGAAACTTGCATTTCGAAAAGTTTCATAGAATATAGTTTTCAGATGATTTTTTTGCACAGACTTCCATCATAACCTTCCCTCTTAACATATAAAAATGATCTGAAAAGTCTCGTATCATTTCAAATAGTCACCAATTAAATTCGATATTTTTGACCGAAACTAGTGTATAATATACTATGATTTTTGACCGAAACTTGCATTTCAAAAAGTTTCATAGAATCTAGGTTTCAGATGATTTTTTTGCATGGACTTCCATCATTACCTTCCCTCTTAACATATATAAATGATCTAAAAAGTCTCGTATCATTTCAAATAGTCCATAATTAAATTGGATTTTTTTGACCGAAACTAGTGTATAATATACTATTATTTTTGACCGAAACTTGCATTTCGAAAAGTTTCATAGAATATAGTTTTCAGATGATTTTTTAGCATGGACTTCCATCATAACCTTCCCTCTTAACATATATAAATGATCTGAAAAGTCTCGTATCATTTCAAATAGCTTCCAATTAAATTCGATATTTTAGACCGAAACTAGTGTATAATATACTATTATTTTTGACCGAAACTTGCATTTCGAAAAGTTTCATAGAATATAGTTTTCAGATGATTTTTTTGCATGGACTTCCATCATAACCTGCCCTCTTAACATATATAAATGATCTGAAAAGTCTCGTATCATTTCAAATAGCTCCAAATTAAATTCGATATTTTAGACCGAAACTAGTGTATAATATACTAAGATTTTTGACCGAAACATGCATTTCAAAAAGTTTCATAGAATCTAGTTTTCAGATGATTTTTTTGCATGGGCTTCCATAATAACCTTCCCTCTTAACATATATAAATGATCTGTCAAGTCTCGTATCATTTCAAATAGTCCACAATTAAATTTGATTTTTTGACCGAAACTAGTGTATAATATACTATGATTTTAGACCGAAACTTGCATTTCGAAAAGTTTCATAGAATATAGTTTTCAGATGATTTTTTTTTGCATGGACTTCCATCATAACCTTCCCTCTTAACATATAAAAATGATCTGAAAAGTCTCGTATCATTTCAAATAGTCATCAATTAAATTCGATATTGTTGACCGAAACTAGTGTATAATATACTATGATTTTTGAACGAAACTTGCATTTCGAAAAGTTTTATAGAATCTAGTTTTCAAATGATTTTTTTGAATGGGCTTCCATAATAACCTTCCCTCTTAACATATATAAATGATTTGTCAAGTCTCGTATCATTTCAAATAGTCCACAATTAAATTTGATTTTTTTGAATGAAACTAGTGAATAATATACTATGATTTTTGACCGAAACTTGCATTTCGAAAAGTTTCATAGAATATAGTTTTCAGATGATTTTTTTGCATGGACTTCCATCATAACCTGCCATCTTAACATATATAAATGATCTGAAAAGTCTCGTATCATTTCAAATAGCTTCCAATTAAATTCGATATTTTAGACCGAAACTAGTGTATAATATACTATGATTTTTTACCGAAACTTGCATTTCAAAAAGTTTCATAGAATCTAGTTTTCAGTTAATTTTTTTGCATGGACTTCCATCATTACTGTCCCTCTTAACATATATAAATGATCTGAAAAGTCTCGTATCATTTCAAATAGTCCACAATTAAATTTGATTTTTTTGACCGAAACTAGTGTATAATATACTATGATTTTTGACCGAAACTTGCATTTCGAAAAGTTTCATAGAATATAGTTTTCAGATGATTTTTTTGCATGGACTTCCATCATAACCTTCCCTCTTAACATATATAAATGATCTGAAAAGTCTCGTATCATTTCAAATAGCTTCCAATTAAATTCGATATTTTAGACCGAAACTAGTGTATAATATACTATTATTTTTGACCGAAACTTGCATTTCGAAAAGTTTCATAGAATATAGTTTTCAGATGATTTTTTTTGCATGGACTTCCATCATAACCTGCCCTCTTAACATATATAAATGATCTGAAAAGTCTCGTATCATTTCAAATAGCTCCCAATTAAATTCGATATTTTAGACCGAAACTAGTGTATAATATACTAAGATATTTGACCGAAACTTGCATTTCAAAAAGTTTCATAGAATCTAGTTTTCAGATGATTTTTTTTGCATGGGCTTCCATCATAACCTTCCCTCTTAACATATATAAATGATCTGAAAAGTCTCGTATCATTTCAAATAGCTCCAAATTAAATTCGATATTTTAGACCGAAACTAGTGTATAATATACTAAGATTTTTGACCGAAACATGCATTTCAAAAAGTTTCATAGAATCTAGTTTTCAGATGATTTTTTTGCATGGGCTTCCATAATAACCTTCCCTCTTAACATATATAAATGATCTGTCAAGTCTCGTATCATTTCAAATAGTCCACAATTAAATTTGATTTTTTGACCGAAACTAGTGTATAATATACTATGATTTTAGACCGAAACTTGCATTTCGAAAAGTTTCATAGAATATAGTTTTCAGATGATTTTTTTGCACAGACTTCCATCATAACCTTCCCTCTTAACATATAAAAATGATCTGAAAAGTCTCGTATCATTTCAAATAGTCACCAATTAAATTCGATATTTTTGACCGAAACTAGTGTATAATATACTATGATTTTTGACCGAAACTTGCATTTCAAAAAGTTTCATAGAATCTAGGTTTCAGATGATTTTTTTGCATGGACTTCCATCATTACCTTCCCTCTTAACATATATAAATGATCTAAAAAGTCTCGTATCATTTCAAATAGTCCATAATTAAATTGGATTTTTTTGACCGAAACTAGTGTATAATATACTATTATTTTTGACCGAAACTTGCATTTCGAAAAGTTTCATAGAATATAGTTTTCAGATGATTTTTTAGCATGGACTTCCATCATAACCTTCCCTCTTAACATATATAAATGATCTGAAAAGTCTCGTATCATTTCAAATAGCTTCCAATTAAATTCGATATTTTAGACCGAAACTAGTGTATAATATACTATTATTTTTGACCGAAACTTGCATTTCGAAAAGTTTCATAGAATATAGTTTTCAGATGATTTTTTTGCATGGACTTCCATCATAACCTGCCCTCTTAACATATATAAATGATCTGAAAAGTCTCGTATCATTTCAAATAGCTCCAAATTAAATTCGATATTTTAGACCGAAACTAGTGTATAATATACTAAGATTTTTGACCGAAACATGCATTTCAAAAAGTTTCATAGAATCTAGTTTTCAGATGATTTTTTTGCATGGGCTTCCATAATAACCTTCCCTCTTAACATATATAAATGATCTGTCAAGTCTCGTATCATTTCAAATAGTCCACAATTAAATTTGATTTTTTGACCGAAACTAGTGTATAATATACTATGATTTTAGACCGAAACTTGCATTTCGAAAAGTTTCATAGAATATAGTTTTCAGATGATTTTTTTTTGCATGGACTTCCATCATAACCTTCCCTCTTAACATATAAAAATGATCTGAAAAGTCTCGTATCATTTCAAATAGTCATCAATTAAATTCGATATTGTTGACCGAAACTAGTGTATAATATACTATGATTTTAGAACGAAACTTGCATTTCGAAAAGTTTTATAGAATCTAGTTTTCAAATGATTTTTTTGCATGGGCTTCCATAATAACCTTCCCTCTTAACATATATAAATGATTTTTCAAGTCTCGTATCATTTCAAATAGTCCACAATTAAATTTGATTTTTTTGAATGAAACTAGTGAATAATATACTATGATTTTTGACCGAAACTTGCATTTCGAAAAGTTTCATAGAATATAGTTTTCAGATGATTTTTTTGCATGGACTTCCATCATAACCTGCCATCTTAACATATATAAATGATCTGAAAAGTCTCGTATCATTTCAAATAGCTTCCAATTAAATTCGATATTTTAGACCGAAACTAGTGTATAATATACTATGATTTTTTACCGAAACTTGCATTTCAAAAAGTTTCATAGAATCTAGTTTTCAGTTAATTTTTTTGCATGGACTTCCATCATTACTGTCCCTCTTAACATATATAAATGATCTGAAAAGTCTCGTATCATTTCAAATAGTCCACAATTAAATTTGATTTTTTTGACCGAAACTAGTGTATAATATACTATGATTTTTGACCGAAACTTGCATTTCGAAAAGTTTCATAGAATATAGTTTTCAGATGATTTTTTTGCATGGACTTCCATCATAACCTTCCCTCTTAACATATATAAATGATCTGAAAAGTCTCGTATCATTTCAAATAGCTTCCAATTAAATTCGATATTTTAGACCGAAACTAGTGTATAATATACTATTATTTTTGACCGAAACTTGCATTTCGAAAAGTTTCATAGAATATAGTTTTCAGATGATTTTTTTTGCATGGACTTCCATCATAACCTGCCCTCTTAACATATATAAATGATCTGAAAAGTCTCGTATCATTTCAAATAGCTCCCAATTAAATTCGATATTTTAGACCGAAACTAGTGTATAATATACTAAGATATTTGACCGAAACTTGCATTTCAAAAAGTTTCATAGAATCTAGTTTTCAGATGATTTTTTTTGCATGGGCTTCCATAATAACCTTCCCTCTTAACATATATAAATGATCTGAAAAGTCTCGTATCATTTCAAATAGTCCACAATTAAATTTGATTTTTTGACTGAAACTAGTGTATAATATACTATGATTTTAGACCGAAACTTGCATTTCGAAAAGTTTCATAGAATATAGTTTTCAGATGATTTTTTTGCACAGACTTCCATCATAACCTTCCCTCTTAACATATAAAAATGATCTGAAAAGTCTCGTATCATTTCAAATAGTCACCGATTAAATTCGATATTTTTGACCGAAACTAGTGTATAATATACTATGATTTTTGACCGAAACATGCATTTCAAAAAGTTTCATAGAATCTAGGTTTCAGATGATTTTTTTGCATGGACTTCCATCATTACCTTCCCTCTTAACATATATAAATGATCTAAAAAGTCTCGTATCATTTCAAATAGTCCATAATTAAATTGGATTTTTTTGACCGAAACTAGTGTATAATATACTATTATTTTTGACCGAAACTTGCATTTCGAAAAGTTTCATAGAATATAGTTTTCAGATGATTTTTTAGCATAGACTTCCATCATAACCTTCCCTCTTAACATATATAAATGATCTGAAAAGTCTCGTATCATTTCAAATAGCTTCCAATTAAATTCGATATTTTAGACCGAAACTAGTGTATAATATACTATTATTTTTGACCGAAACTTGCATTTCGAAAAGTTTCATAGAATATAGTTTTCAGATGATTTTTTTGCATGGACTTCCATCATAACCTGCCCTCTTAACATATATAAATGATCTGAAAAGTCTCGTATCATTTCAAATAGCTCCAAATTAAATTCGATATTTTAGACCGAAACTAGTGTATAATATACTAAGATTTTTGACCGAAACATGCATTTCAAAAAGTTTCATAGAATCTAGTTTTCAGATGATTTTTTTGCATGGGCTTCCATAATAACCTTCCCTCTTAACATATATAAATGATCTGTCAAGTCTCGTATCATTTCAAATAGTCCACAATTAAATTTGATTTTTTGACCGAAACTAGTGTATAATATACTATGATTTTAGACCGAAACTTGCATTTCGAAAAGTTTCATAGAATATAGTTTTCAGATGATTTTTTTGCACAGACTTCCATCATAACCTTCCCTCTTAACATATAAAAATGATCTGAAAAGTCTCGTATCATTTCAAATAGTCACCAATTAAATTCGATATTTTTGACCGAAACTAGTGTATAATATACTATGATTTTTGACCGAAACTTGCATTTCAAAAAGTTTCATAGAATCTAGGTTTCAGATGATTTTTTTGCATGGACTTCCATCATTACCTTCCCTCTTAACATATATAAATGATCTAAAAAGTCTCGTATCATTTCAAATAGTCCATAATTAAATTGGATTTTTTTGACCGAAACTAGTGTATAATATACTATTATTTTTGACCGAAACTTGCATTTCGAAAAGTTTCATAGAATATAGTTTTCAGATGATTTTTTAGCATAGACTTCCATCATAACCTTCCCTCTTAACATATATAAATGATCTGAAAAGTCTCGTATCATTTCAAATAGCTTCCAATTAAATTCGATATTTTAGACCGAAACTAGTGTATAATATACTATTATTTTTGACCGAAACTTGCATTTCGAAAAGTTTCATAGAATATAGTTTTCAGATGATTTTTTTGCATGGACTTCCATCATAACCTGCCCTCTTAACATATATAAATGATCTGAAAAGTCTCGTATCATTTCAAATAGCTCCAAATTAAATTCGATATTTTAGACCGAAACTAGTGTATAATATACTAAGATTTTTGACCGAAACATGCATTTCAAAAAGTTTCATAGAATCTAGTTTTCAGATGATTTTTTTGCATGGGCTTCCATAATAACCTTCCCTCTTAACATATATAAATGATCTGTCAAGTCTCGTATCATTTCAAATAGTCCACAATTAAATTTGATTTTTTGACCGAAACTAGTGTATAATATACTATGATTTTAGACCGAAACTTGCATTTCGAAAAGTTTCATAGAATATAGTTTTCAGATGATTTTTTTGCACAGACTTCCATCATAACCTTCCCTCTTAACATATAAAAATGATCTGAAAAGTCTCGTATCATTTCAAATAGTCACCAATTAAATTCGATATTTTTGACCGAAACTAGTGTATAATATACTATGATTTTTGACCGAAACTTGCATTTCAAAAAGTTTCATAGAATCTAGGTTTCAGATGATTTTTTTGCATGGACTTCCATCATTACCTTCCCTCTTAACATATATAAATGATCTAAAAAGTCTCGTATCATTTCAAATAGTCCATAATTAAATTGGATTTTTTTGACCGAAACTAGTGTATAATATACTATTATTTTTGACCGAAACTTGCATTTCGAAAAGTTTCATAGAATATAGTTTTCAGATGATTTTTTAGCATGGACTTCCATCATAACCTTCCCTCTTAACATATATAAATGATCTGAAAAGTCTCGTATCATTTCAAATAGCTTCCAATTAAATTCGATATTTTAGACCGAAACTAGTGTATAATATACTATTATTTTTGACCGAAACTTGCATTTCGAAAAGTTTCATAGAATATAGTTTTCAGATGATTTTTTTGCATGGACTTCCATCATAACCTGCCCTCTTAACATATATAAATGATCTGAAAAGTCTCGTATCATTTCAAATAGCTCCAAATTAAATTCGATATTTTAGACCGAAACTAGTGTATAATATACTAAGATTTTTGACCGAAACATGCATTTCAAAAAGTTTCATAGAATCTAGTTTTCAGATGATTTTTTTGCATGGGCTTCCATAATAACCTTCCCTCTTAACATATATAAATGATCTGTCAAGTCTCGTATCATTTCAAATAGTCCACAATTAAATTTGATTTTTTGACCGAAACTAGTGTATAATATACTATGATTTTAGACCGAAACTTGCATTTCGAAAAGTTTCATAGAATATAGTTTTCAGATGATTTTTTTTTGCATGGACTTCCATCATAACCTTCCCTCTTAACATATAAAAATGATCTGAAAAGTCTCGTATCATTTCAAATAGTCATCAATTAAATTCGATATTGTTGACCGAAACTAGTGTATAATATACTATGATTTTTGAACGAAACTTGCATTTCGAAAAGTTTTATAGAATCTAGTTTTCAAATGATTTTTTTGCATGGGCTTCCATAATAACCTTCCCTCTTAACATATATAAATGATTTTTCAAGTCTCGTATCATTTCAAATAGTCCACAATTAAATTTGATTTTTTTGAATGAAACTAGTGAATAATATACTATGATTTTTGACCGAAACTTGCATTTCGAAAAGTTTCATAGAATATAGTTTTCAGATGATTTTTTTGCATGGACTTCCATCATAACCTGCCATCTTAACATATATAAATGATCTGAAAAGTCTCGTATCATTTCAAATAGCTTCCAATTAAATTCGATATTTTAGACCGAAACTAGTGTATAATATACTATGATTTTTTACCGAAACTTGCATTTCAAAAAGTTTCATAGAATCTAGTTTTCAGTTAATTTTTTTGCATGGACTTCCATCATTACTGTCCCTCTTAACATATATAAATGATCTGAAAAGTCTCGTATCATTTCAAATAGTCCACAATTAAATTTGATTTTTTTGACCGAAACTAGTGTATAATATACTATGATTTTTGACCGAAACTTGCATTTCGAAAAGTTTCATAGAATATAGTTTTCAGATGATTTTTTTGCATGGACTTCCATCATAACCTTCCCTCTTAACATATATAAATGATCTGAAAAGTCTCGTATCATTTCAAATAGCTTCCAATTAAATTCGATATTTTAGACCGAAACTAGTGTATAATATACTATTATTTTTGACCGAAACTTGCATTTCGAAAAGTTTCATAGAATATAGTTTTCAGATGATTTTTTTTGCATGGACTTCCATCATAACCTGCCCTCTTAACATATATAAATGATCTGAAAAGTCTCGTATCATTTCAAATAGCTCCCAATTAAATTCGATATTTTAGACCGAAACTAGTGTATAATATACTAAGATATTTGACCGAAACTTGCATTTCAAAAAGTTTCATAGAATCTAGTTTTCAGATGATTTTTTTTGCATGGGCTTCCATAATAACCTTCCCTCTTAACATATATAAATGATCTGAAAAGTCTCGTATCATTTCAAATAGTCCACAATTAAATTTGATTTTTTGAATGAAACTAGTGTATAATATACTATGATTTTAGACCGAAACTTGCATTTCGAAAAGTTTCATAGAATATAGTTTTCAGATGATTTTTTTGCATGGACTTCCATCATAACCTGCCATCTTAACATATATAAATGATCTGAAAAGTCTCGTATCATTTCAAATAGCTTCCAATTAAATTCGATATTTTAGACCGAAACTAGTGTATAATATACTATGATTTTTTACCGAAACTTGCATTTCAAAAAGTTTCATAGAATCTAGTTTTCAGTTAATTTTTTTGCATGGACTTCCATCATTACTGTCCCTCTTAACATATATAAATGATCTGAAAAGTCTCGTATCATTTCAAATAGTCCACAATTAAATTTGATTTTTTTGACCGAAACTAGTGTATAATATACTATGATTTTTGACCGAAACTTGCATTTCGAAAAGTTTCATAGAATATAGTTTTCAGATGATTTTTTTGCATGGACTTCCATCATAACCTTCCCTCTTAACATATATAAATGATCTGAAAAGTCTCGTATCATTTCAAATAGCTTCCAATTAAATTCGATATTTTAGACCGAAACTAGTGTATAATATACTATTATTTTTGACCGAAACTTGCATTTCGAAAAGTTTCATAGAATATAGTTTTCAGATGATTTTTTTTGCATGGACTTCCATCATAACCTGCCCTCTTAACATATATAAATGATCTGAAAAGTCTCGTATCATTTCAAATAGCTCCCAATTAAATTCGATATTTTAGACCGAAACTAGTGTATAATATACTAAGATATTTGACCGAAACTTGCATTTCAAAAAGTTTCATAGAATCTAGTTTTCAGATGATTTTTTTTGCATGGGCTTCCATAATAACCTTCCCTCTTAACATATATAAATGATCTGAAAAGTCTCGTATCATTTCAAATAGTCCACAATTAAATTTGATTTTTTGACTGAAACTAGTGTATAATATACTATGATTTTAGACCGAAACTTGCATTTCGAAAAGTTTCATAGAATATAGTTTTCAGATGATTTTTTTGCACAGACTTCCATCATAACCTTCCCTCTTAACATATAAAAATGATCTGAAAAGTCTCGTATCATTTCAAATAGTCACCGATTAAATTCGATATTTTTGACCGAAACTAGTGTATAATATACTATGATTTTTGACCGAAACATGCATTTCAAAAAGTTTCATAGAATCTAGGTTTCAGATGATTTTTTTGCATGGACTTCCATCATTACCTTCCCTCTTAACATATATAAATGATCTAAAAAGTCTCGTATCATTTCAAATAGTCCATAATTAAATTGGATTTTTTTGACCGAAACTAGTGTATAATATACTATTATTTTTGACCGAAACTTGCATTTCGACAAGTTTCATAGAATATAGTTTTCAGATGATTTTTTAGCATGGACTTCCATCATAACCTTCCCTCTTAACATATATAAATGATCTGAAAAGTCTCGTATCATTTCAAATAGCTTCCAATTAAATTCGATATTTTAGACCGAAACTAGTGTATAATATACTATTATTTTTGACCGAAACTTGCATTTCGAAAAGTTTCATAGAATATAGTTTTCAGATGATTTTTTTGCATGGACTTCCATCATAACCTGCCCTCTTAACATATATAAATGATCTGAAAAGTCTCGTATCATTTCAAATAGCTCCAAATTAAATTCGATATTTTAGACCGAAACTAGTGTATAATATACTATGATTTTTGACCGAAACATGCATTTCAAAAAGTTTCATAGAATCTAGTTTTCAGATGATTTTTTTGCATGGGCTTCCATAATAACCTTCCCTCTTAACATATATAAATGATCTGTCAAGTCTCGTATCATTTCAAATAGTCCACAATTAAATTTGATTTTTTGACCGAAACTAGTGTATAATATACTATGATTTTAGACCGAAACTTGCATTTCGAAAAGTTTCATAGAATATAGTTTTCAGATGATTTTTTTGCACAGACTTCCATCATAACCTTCCCTCTTAACATATAAAAATGATCTGAAAAGTCTCGTATCATTTCAAATAGTCACCAATTAAATTCGATATTTTTGACCGAAACTAGTGTATAATATACTATGATTTTTGACCGAAACTTGCATTTCAAAAAGTTTCATAGAATCTAGGTTTCAGATGATTTTTTTGCATGGACTTCCATCATTACCTTCCCTCTTAACATATATAAATGATCTAAAAAGTCTCGTATCATTTCAAATAGTCCATAATTAAATTGGATTTTTTTGACCGAAACTAGTGTATAATATACTATTATTTTTGACCGAAACTTGCATTTCGAAAAGTTTCATAGAATATAGTTTTCAGATGATTTTTTAGCATGGACTTCCATCATAACCTTCCCTCTTAACATATATAAATAATCTGAAAAGTCTCGTATCATTTCAAATAGCTTCCAATTAAATTCGATATTTTAGACCGAAACTAGTGTATAATATACTATTATTTTTGACCGAAACTTGCATTTCGAAAAGTTTCATAGAATATAGTTTTCAGATGATTTTTTTGCATGGACTTCCATCATAACCTGCCCTCTTAACATATATAAATGATCTGAAAAGACTCGTATCATTTCAAATAGCTCCAAATTAAATTCGATATTTTAGACCGAAACTAGTGTATAATATACTAAGATTTTTGACCGAAACATGCATTTCAAAAAGTTTCATAGAATCTAGTTTTCAGATGATTTTTTTGCATGGGCTTCCATAATAACCTTCCCTCTTAACATATATAAATGATCTGTCAAGTCTCGTATCATTTCAAATAGTCCACAATTAAATTTGATTTTTTGACCGAAACTAGTGTATAATATACTATGATTTTAGACCGAAACTTGCATTTCGAAAAGTTTCATAGAATATAGTTTTCAGATGATTTTTTTTTGCATGGACTTCCATCATAACCTTCCCTCTTAACATATAAAAATGATCTGAAAAGTCTCGTATCATTTCAAATAGTCATCAATTAAATTCGATATTTTTGACCGAAACTAGTGTATAATATACTATGATTTTTGAACGAAACTTGCATTTCAAAAAGTTTTATAGAATCTAGTTTTCAAATGATTTTTTTGCATGGGCTTCCATAATAACCTTCCCTCTTAACATATATAAATGATTTGTCAAGTCTGGTATCATTTCAAATAGTCCACAATTAAATTTGATTTTTTTGAATGAAACTAGTGAATAATATACTATGATTTTTGACCGAAACTTGCATTTCGAAAAGTTTCATAGAATATAGTTTTCTGATGATTTTTTTGCATGGACTTCCATCATAACCTGCCATCTTAACATATATAAATGATCTGAAAAGTCTCGTATCATTTCAAATAGCTTCCAATTAAATTCGATATTTTAGACCGAAACTAGTGTATAATATACTATGATTTTTTACCGAAACTTGCATTTCAAAAAGTTTCATAGAATCTAGTTTTCAGTTAATTTTTTTGCATGGACTTCCATCATTACTGTCCCTCTTAACATATATAAATGATCTGAAAAGTCTCGTATCATTTCAAATAGTCCACAATTAAATTTGATTTTTTTGACCGAAACTAGTGTATAATATACTATGATTTTTGACCGAAACTTGCATTTCGAAAAGTTTCATAGAATATAGTTTTCAGATGATTTTTTTTGCATGGACTTCCATCATAACCTTCCCTCTTAACATATATAAATGATCTGAAAAGTCTCGTATCATTTCAAATAGCTCCAAATTAAATTCGATATTTTAGACCGAAACTAGTGTATAATATACTAAGATTTTTGACCGAAACATGCATTTCAAAAAGTTTCATAGAATCTAGTTTTCAGATGATTTTTTTGCATGGGCTTCCATAATAACCTTCCCTCTTAACATATATAAATGATCTGTCAAGTCTCGTATCATTTCAAATAGTCCACAATTAAATTTGATTTTTTGACCGAAACTAGTGTATAATATACTATGATTTTTGACCGAAACTTGCATTTCGAAAAGTTTCATAGAATATAGTTTTCAGATGATTTTTTTTTGCATGGACTTCCATCATAACCTTCCCTCTTAACATATAAAAATGATCTGAAAAGTCTCGTATCATTTCAAATAGTCATCAATTAAATTCGATATTTTTGACCGAAACTAGTGTATAATATACTATGATTTTTGAACGAAACTTGCATTTCGAAAAGTTTTATAGAATCTAGTTTTCAAATGATTTTTTTGCATGGGCTTCCATAATAACCTTCCCTCTTAACATATATAAATGATTTGTCAAGTTTCGTATCATTTCAAATAGTCCACAATTAAATTTGATTTTTTTGAATGAAACTAGTGAATAATATACTATGATTTTTGACCGAAACTTGCATTTCGAAAAGTTTCATAGAATATAGTTTTCAGATGATTTTTTTGCATGGACTTCCATCATAACCTGCCATCTTAACATATATAAATGATCTGAAAAGTCTCGTATCATTTCAAATAGCTTCCAATTAAATTCGATATTTTAGACCGAAACTAGTGTATAATATACTATGATTTTTTACCGAAACTTGCATTTTAAAAAGTTTCATAGAATCTAGTTTTCAGTTAATTTTTTTGCATGGACTTCCATCATTACTGTCCCTCTTAACATATATAAATGATCTGAAAAGTCTCGTATCATTTCAAATAGTCCACAATTAAATTTGATTTTTTTGACCGAAACTAGTGTATAATATACTATGATTTTTGACCGAAACTTGCATTTCGAAAAGTTTCATAGAATATAGTTTTCAGATGATTTTTTTTGCATGGACTTCCATCATAACCTTCCCTCTTAACATATATAAATGATCTGAAAAGTCTCGTATTATTTCAAATAGTCACCAATTAAATTCGATATTTTTGACCCAAACTAGTGTATAATATACTATGATTTTTGACTGAAACTTGCATTTCGAAAAGTTTCATAGAATCTAGTTTTCAGATGATTTTTTTACATGGGCTTCCATAATAACCTTCCCTCTTAACATATATAAATGATCTGTCAAGTCTCGTATCATTTCAAATTGTCCACAATTAAATTTGATTTTTTTGACTGAAACTAGTGTATAATATACTATGATTTTTGACCGAAACTTGCATGTCGAAAAGTTTCATAGAATATAGTTTTCAGATGATTTGTTTGCATGGACATCCATCATAACCTGCCATATTAACATATATAAATGATCTGAAAAGTCTCGTATCATTTCAAATAGTCCCCAATTAAATTCGATATTTTTGACCGAAACTAGTGCATAATATACTATGATTTTTGACCGATACTTCCATTTCAAAACGTTTCATAGAATCTAGTTTTCAGATAATTTTTTTGCATGGACTTCTATCATAACCTTCCCTCTTAACATATATAAATGATCTGAAAAGTCTCGTATCATTTCAAATAGTCCACAATTAAATTTGATTTTTTGACTGAAACTAGTGTATAATATACTATGATTTTAGACCGAAACTTGCATTTCGAAAAGTTTCATAGAATATAGTTTTCAGATGATTTTTTTGCACATACTTCCATCATAACCTTCCCTCTTAACATATAAAAATGATCTGAAAAGTCTCGTATCATTTCAAATAGTCACCAATTAAATTCGATATTTTAGACCGAAACTAGTGTATAATATACTATGATTTTTGACCGAAACTTGCATTTCAAAAAGTTTCATAGAATCGAGGTTTCAGATGATTTTTTTGCATGGACTTCCATCATTACCTTCCCTCTTAACATATATAAATGATCTAAAAAGTCTCGTATCATTTCAAATAGTCCATAATTAAATTTGTTTTTTTTGACCGAAACTAGTGTATAATATACTATTATTTTTGACCGAAACTTGCATTTCGAAAAGTTTCATAGAATATAGTTTTCAGATGATTTTTTTGCATGGACTTCCATCATAATCTTCCCTCTTAACATATATAAATGATCTGAAAAGTATCGTATCATTTCAAATAGTCCACAATTAAATTTGATTTTTTTGACCGAAACTAGTGTGTATAATATACTATGATTTTTGACCGAAACATGCATTTCGAAAAGTTTCATAGAATATAGTTTTCAGATGATTTTTTTGCATGGACTTCCATCATAACCTTCCCTCTTAACATATAAAAATGATCTGAAAAGTCTCGTATCATTTCAAATAGTCATCAATTAAATTCGATATTTTTGACCGAAACTAGTATATAATATACTATGATTTTTGACCGAAACTTGCATTTCGAAAAGTTTCATAGAATCTAGTTTTCAGATGATTCTTTTGCATGGGCTTCCATAATAACCTTCCCTCTTAACATATATAAATGATTTGTCTAGTCTCGTATCATTTCAAATAGTCCACAATTAAATTTGATTTTTTTGAATAAAACTAGTGTATAATATACTATGATTTTTGACCGAAACTTGCATTTCGAAAAGTTTCATAGAATATAGTTTTCAGATGATTTTTTTTGCATGGACATCCATCATAACCTGCCCTCTTAACATATATATATGATCTGAAAAGTCTCATATCATTTCAAATAGTCCCCAATTAAATTCGATATTTTTGACCGAAACTAGTGCATAATATACTATGATTTTTGACCGATACTTCCATTTCAAAACGTTTCATAGAATCTAGTTTTCAGATGATTTTTTTTTGCATGGACTTCTATCATAACCTTCCCTCTTAACATATATAAATGATCTGAAAAGTCTCGTATCATTTCAAATAGTCCACAATTAAATTTGATTTTTTGACCGAAACTAGTGTATAATATACTATGATTTTTGACCGAAACATGCATTTCGAAAAGTTTCATAGAATATAGTTTTCAGATGATTTTTTTGCATGGACTTCCATCATAACCTTCCCTCTTAACATATAAAAATGATCTGAAAAGTCTCGTATCATTTCAAATAGTTATCAATTAAATTCGATATTTTTGACCGAAACTAGTGTATAATATACTATGATTTTTGACCGAAACTTGCATTTCGAAAAGTTTCATAGAATCTAGTTTTCAGATGATTTTTTTGCATGGGCTTCCATAATAACCTTCCCACTTAACATATATAAATGATTTGTCAAGTCTCGTATCATTTCAAATAGTCCACAATTAAATTTGATTTTTTTGAATGAAACTAGTGTATAATATACTATGATTTTTGATCGAAACTTGCATTTCGAAAAGTTTCATAGAATATAGTTTTCAGATGATTTTTTTGCATGGACTTCCATCATAACCTGCCCTCTTAACATATATAAATGATCTGAAAAGTCTCGTATCATTTCAAATAGCTTCCAATTAAATTCGATATTTTAGACCGAAACTAGTGTATAATATACTAAGATTTTTGACCGTAACTTGCATTTCAAAAAGTTTCATAGAATATAGTTTTCATTTAATTTTTTTGCATGGACTTCCATCATATTATTGTCCCTCTTAACATATATAAATGATCTGAAAAGTCTCGTATCATTTCAAATAGTCCACAATTAAATTTGATTTTTTTGACTGAAACTAGTGTATAATATACTATGATTTTTGACCGAAACTTGCATTTCGAAAAGTTTCATAGAATATAATTTTCAAATGATTTTTTTTGCATGGACTTCCATCATAACCTTCCCTCTTAACATATATAAATGATCTGAAAAGTCTCGTATCATTTCAAATAGTCACCAATTAAATTTGATATTTTGACCCAAACTAGTGTATAATATAATATGATTTTTGACCGAAACTTGCATTTCGAAAAGTTTCATAGAATCTAGTTTTCAGATGATTTTTTTGCATGGACTTCCATCCAAAACGTTCCCTCTTAACATATATTAATGATCTGAAAAGTCTCGT
This sequence comes from Lathyrus aphaca, assembly GCA_963966055.1. Taxonomy (NCBI): domain Eukaryota; kingdom Viridiplantae; phylum Streptophyta; class Magnoliopsida; order Fabales; family Fabaceae; genus Lathyrus; species Lathyrus aphaca. The sequence goes on along the minus strand of OZ014520.1, from coordinate 639,898,996 downwards.
ATTATTTCAAATAGTCCACAATTAAATTTGATTTTTTGAACCGAAACTAGTGTATAATATACTATGATTTTTGACCGAAACTTGCATGTCGAAAAGTTTCATAGAATATAGTTTTCAGATGATTTTTTTTGCATGGACATCCATCATAACCTGCCCTCTTAACATATATAAATGATCTGAAAAGTCTCGTATCATTTCAAATAGTCCCCAATTAAATTCGATATTTTTGACCGAAACTAGTGCATAATATACTATGATTTTTGACCGATACTTCCATTTCAAAACGTTTCATAGAATCTAGTTTTCAGATGATTTTTTTTGCATGGACTTCTATCATAACCTTCCCTCTTAACATATATAAATGATCTGAAAAGTCTCGTATCATTTCAAATAGTCCACAATTAAATTTGATTTTTTGACCGAAACTAGTGTATAATATACTATGATTTTTGACCGAAACATGCATTTCGAAAAGTTTCATAGAATATAGTTTTCAGATGATTTTTTTGCACGGACTTCCATCATCACCTTCCCTCTTAACATATAAAAATGATCTGAAAAGTCTCGTATCATTTCAAATAGTTATCAATTAAATTCGATATTTTTGACCGAAACTAGTGTATAATATACTATGATTTTTGACCGAAACTTGCATTTCGAAAAGTTTCATAGAATCTAGTTTTCAGATGATTTTTTTGCATGGGCTTCCATAATAACCTTCCCTCTTAACATATATAAATGATTTGTCAAGTCTCGTATCATTTCAAATAGTCCACAATTAAATTTGATTTTTTTGAATGAAACTAGTGTATAATATACTATGATTTTTGACCGAAACTTGCATTTCGAAAAGTTTCATAGAATATAGTTTTCAGATAATTTTTTGCATGGACTTCCATCATAACCTGCCCTCTTAACATATATAAATGATCTGAAAAGTCTCGTATCATTTCAAATAGCTCCCAATTAAATTCGATATTTTAGACCGAAACTAGTGTATAATATACTAAGATTTTTGACTGTAACTTGCATTTCAAAAAGTTTCATAGAATATAGTTTTCATTTAATTTTTTTGCATGGACTTCCATCATTATTGTCCCTCTTAACATATATAAATGATCTGAAAAGTCTCGTATCATTTCAAATAGTCCACAATTAAATTTGATTTTTTTGACTGAAACTAGTGTATAATATACTATGATTTTTGACCGAAACTTGCATTTCGAAAAGTTTTATAGAATATAGTTTTCAGATGATTTTTTTTGCATGGACTTCCATCATAACCTTCCCTCTTAACATATATAAATGATCTGAAAAGTCTCGTATCATTTCAAATAGTCACCAATTAAATTCGATATTTTGACCCAAACTAGTGTATAATATAACATGATTTTTGACCGAAACTTGCATTTCGAAAAGTTTCATAGAATCTAGTTTTCAGATGATTTTTTTGCATGGGCTTCCATAATAACCTTCCCTCTTAACATATATAAATGATCTGTCAAGTCTCGTATCATTTCAAATTGTCCACAATTAAATTTGATTTTTTTGACTGAAACTAGTGTATAATATACTATGATTTTTGACCGAAACTTGCATGTCGAAAAGTTTCATAGAATATAGTTTTCAGATGATTTTTTTTGCATGGACATCCATCATAACCTGCCCTCTTAACATATATAAATGATCTGAAAAGTCTCGTATCATTTCAAAAAGTCCCCAATTAAATTCGATATTTTTGACCGAAACTAGTGCATAATATACTATGATTTTTGACCGATACTTCCATTTCAAAACGTTTCATAGAATCTAGTTTTCAGATGATTTTTTTGCATGGACTTCTATCATAACCTTCCCTCTTAACATATATAAATGATCTGAAAAGTCTCGTATCATTTCAAATAGTCCATAATTAAATTTGATTTTTTGACCGAAACTAGTGTATAATATACTATGATTTTTGACCGAAACATGCATTTCGAAAAGTTTCATAGAATATAGTTTTCAGATGATTTTTTTGCACAGACTTCCATCATAACCTTCCCTCTTAACATATAAAAATGATCTGAAAAGTCTCGTATCATTTCAAATAGTCATCAATTAAATTCGATATTTTTGACCGAAACTAGTGTATAATATTATATGATTTTTGACCGAAACTTGCATTTCGAAAAGTTTCATAGAATCTAGTTTTCATATGATTTTTTTGCATGGGCTTCCATAATAACCTTCCCTCTTAACATATATAAATGATTTGTCAAGTCTCGTATCATTTCAAATAGTCCACAATTAAATTTGATTTTTTTGAATGAAACTAGTGTATAATATACTATGATTTTTGACCGAAACTTACATTTCGAAAAGTTTCATAGAATATAGTTTTCAGATGATTTTTTTGCATTGACTTCCATCATAACCTGCCCTCTTAACATATATAAATGATCTAAAAAGTCTCGTATCATTTCAAATAGCTCCAAATTAAATTCGATATTTTAGACCGAAACTAGTGTATAATATACTAAGATTTTTGACCGAAACTTGCATTTCAAAAAGTTTCATATAATATAGTTTTCATTTAATTTTTTTGCATGGACTTCCATCATTACTGTCCCTCTTAACATATATAAATGATCTGAAAAGTCTCGTATCATTTCAAATAGTCCACAATTAAATTTGATTTTTTTGACTGAAACTAGTGCATAATATACTATGATTTTTGACCGAAACTTGCATTTCGAAAAGTTTCATAGAATATAGTTTTCAGATGATTTTTTTTGCATGGACTTCCATCATAACCTTCCCTCTTAACATATATAAATGATCTGAAAAGTCTCGTATCATTTCAAATAGTCACCAATTAAGTTCGATATTTTTGACCCAAACTAGTGTATAATATACTATGATTTTTGACCGAAACTTGCATTTCGAAAAGTTTCATAGAATCTAGTTTTCAGATGATTTTTTTGCATGGGCTTCCATAATAACCTTCCCTATTAACATATATAAATGATTTGTCAAGTCTCGTATCATTTCAAATAGACCACAATTAAATTTGATTTTTTTGAATGAAACTAGTGTATAATATACTATGATTTTTGACCGAAACTTGCATGTCGAAAAGTTTCATAGAATATAGTTTTCAGATGATTTTTTTTGCATGGACATCCATCATAACCTGCCCTCTTAACATATATAAATGATCTGAAAAGTCTCGTATCATTTCAAATAGTCCCCAATTAAATTCGATATTTTTGACCGAAACTAGTGCATAATATACTATGATTTTTGACCGATACTTCCATTTCAAAACGTTTCATAGAATCTAGTTTTCAGATGATTTTTTTGCATGGACTTCTATCATAACCTTCCCTCTTAACATATATAAATGATCTGAAAAGTCTCGTATCATTTCAAATAGTCCATAATTAAATTTGATTTTTTGACCGAAACTAGTGTATAATATACTATGATTTTTGACCGAAACATGCATTTCGAAAAGTTTCATAGAATATAGTTTTCAGATGATTTTTTTGCACAGACTTCCATCATAACCTTCCCTCTTAACATATAAAAATGATCTGAAAAGTCTCGTATCATTTCAAATAGTCATCAATTAAATTCGATATTTTTGACCGAAACCAGTGTATAATATACTATGATTTTTGACCGAAACTTGCATTTCGAAAAGTTTCATAGAATCTAGTTTTCAGATGATTTTTTTGCATGGGCTTCCATAATAACCTTCCCTCTTAACATATATAAATGATTTGTCAAGTCTCGTATCATTTCAAATAGTCCACAATTAAATTTGATTTTTTTGAATGAAACTAGTGTATAATATACTATGATTTTTGACCGAAACTTACATTTCGAAAAGTCTCATAGAATATAGTTTTCAGATGATTTTTTTGCATTGACTTCCATCATAACCTGCCCTCTTAACATATATAAATGATCTAAAAAGTCTCGTATCATTTCAAATAGCTCCAAATTAAATTCGATATTTTAGACCGAAACTAGTGTATAATATACTAAGATTTTTGACCGAAACTTGCATTTCAAAAAGTTTCATATAATATAGTTTTCATTTAATTTTTTTGCATGGACTTCCATCATTACTGTCCCTCTTAACATATATAAATGATCTGAAAAGTCTCGTATCATTTCAAATAGTCCACAATTAAATTTGATTTTTTTGACTGAAACTAGTGTATAATATACTATGATTTTTGACCGAAACTTGCATTTCGAAAAGTTTCATAGAATATAGTTTTCAGATGATTTTTTTTGCATGGACTTCCATCATAACCTTCCCTCTTAACATATATAAATGATCTGAAAAGTCTCGTATCATTTCAAATAGTCACCAATTAAATTCGATATTTTTGACCCAAACTAGTGTATAATATAATATGATTTTTGACCGAAACTTGCATTTCGAAAAGTTTCATAGAATCTAGTTTTCAGATGATTTTTTTGCATGGGCTTCCATAATAACCTTCCCTATTAACATATATAAATGATTTGTCAAGTCTCGTATCATTTCAAATAGACCACAATTAAATTTGATTTTTTTGAATGAAACTAGTGTATAATATACTATGATTTTTGACCGAAACTTGCATGTCGAAAAGTTTCATAGAATATAGTTTTCAGATGATTTTTTTTGCATGGACATCCATCATAACCTGCCCTCTTAACATATATAAATGATCTGAAAAGTCTCGTATCATTTCAAATAGTCCCCAATTAAATTCGATATTTTTGACCGAAACTAGTGCATAATATACTATGATTTTTGACCGATACTTCCATTTCAAAACGTTTCATAGAATCTAGTTTTCAGATGATTTTTTTGCATGGACTTCTATCATAACCTTCCCTCTTAACATATATAAATGATCTGAAAAGTCTCGTATCATTTCAAATAGTCCATAATTAAATTTGATTTTTTGACCGAAACTAGTGTATAATATACTATGATTTTTGACCGAAACATGCATTTCGAAAAGTTTCATAGAATATAGTTTTCAGATGATTTTTTTGCATGGACTTCCATCATAACCTTCCCTCTTAACATATAAATATGATCTGAAAAGTCTCGTATCATTTCAAATAGTCATCAATTAAATTCGATATTTTTGACCGAAACTAGTGTATAATATACTATGATTTTTGACCGAAACTTGCATTTCGAAAAGTTTCATAGAATCTAGTTTTCAGATGATTTTTTTGCATGGGCTTCCATAATAACCTTCCCTCTTAACATATATAAATGATTTGTCAAGTCTCGTATCATTTCAAATAGTCCACAATTAAATTTGATTTTTTTTAATGAAACTAGTGTATAATATACTATGATTTTTGACCGAAACTTACATTTCGAAAAGTTTCATAGAATATAGTTTTCAGATGATTTTTTTGCATTGACTTCCATCATAACCTGCCCTCTTAACATATATAAATGATCTAAAAAGTCTCGTATCATTTCAAATAGCTCCAAATTAAATTCGATATTTTAGACCGAAACTAGTGTATAATATACTAAGATTTTTGACCGAAACTTGCATTTCAAAAAGTTTCATATAATATAGTTTTCATTTAATTTTTTTGCATGGACTTCCATCATTACTGTCCCTCTTAACATATATAAATGATCTGAAAAGTCTCGTATCATTTCAAATAGTCCACAATTAAATTTGATTTTTTTGACTGAAACTAGTGCATAATATACTATGATTTTTGACCGAAACTTGCATTTCGAAAAGTTTCATAGAATATAGTTTTCAGATGATTTTTTTTGCATGGACTTCCATCATAACCTTCCCTCTTAACATATATAAATGATCTGAAAAGTCTCGTATCATTTCAAATAGTCACCAATTAAATTCGATATTTTTGACCCAAACTAGTGTATAATATAATATGATTTTTGACCGAAACTTGCATTTCGAAAAGTTTCATAGAATCTAGTTTTCAGATGATTTTTTTGCATGGGCTTCCATAATAACCTTCCCTATTAACATATATAAATGATTTGTCAAGTCTCGTATCATTTCAAATAGACCACAATTAAATTTGATTTTTTTGAATGAAAATAGTGTATAATATACTATGATTTTTGACCGAAACTTGCATGTCGAAAAGTTTCATAGAATATAGTTTTCAGATGATTTTTTTTGCATGGACATCCATCATAACCTGCCCTCTTAACATATATAAATGATCTGAAAAGTCTCGTATCATTTCAAATAGTCCCCAATTAAATTCGATATTTTTGACCGAAACTAGTGCATAATATACTATGATTTTTGACCGATACTTCCATTTCAAAACGTTTCATAGAATCTAGTTTTCAGATGATTTTTTTGCATGGACTTCTATCATAACCTTCCCTCTTAACATATATAAATGATCTGAAAAGTCTCGTATCATTTCAAATAGTCCATAATTAAATTTGATTTTTTAACCGAAACTAGTGTATAATATACTATGATTTTTGACCGAAACATGCATTTCGAAAAGTTTCATAGAATATAGTTTTCAGATGATTTTTTTGCACAGACTTCCATCATAACCTTCCCTCTTAACATATAAAAATGATCTGAAAAGTCTCGTATCATTTCAAATAGTCATCAATTAAATTCGATATTTTTGACCGAAACTAGTGTATAATATACTATGATTTTTGACCGAAACTTGCATTTCGAAAAGTTTCATAGAATCTAGTTTTCAGATGATTTTTTTGCATGGGCTTCCATAATAACCTTCCCTCTTAACATATATAAATGATTTGTCAAGTCTCGTATCATTTCAAATAGTCCACAATTAAATTTGATTTTTTTGAATGAAACTAGTGTATAATATACTATGATTTTTGACCGAAACATACATTTCGAAAAGTTTCATAGAATATAGTTTTCAGATGATTTTTTTGCATTGACTTCCATCATAACCTGCCCTCTTAACATATATAAATGATCTAAAAAGTCTCGTATCATTTCAAATAGCTCCAAATTAAATTCGATATTTTAGACCGAAACTAGTGTATAATATACTAAGATTTTTGACCGAAACTTGCATTTCAAAAAGTTTCATATAATATAGTTTTCATTTAATTTATTTGCATGGACTTCCATCATTACTGTCCCTCTTAACATATATAAATGATCTGAAAAGTCTCGTATCATTTCAAATAGTCCACAATTAAATTTGATTTTTTTGACTGAAACTAGTGTATAATATACTATGATTTTCGACCGAAACTTGCATTTCGAAAAGTTTCATAGAATATAGTTTTCAGATGATTTTTTTTGCATGGACTTCCATCATAACCTTCCCTCTTAACATATATAAATGATCTGAAAAGTCTCGTATCATTTCAAATAGTCACCAATTAAATTCGATATTTTTGACCCAAACTAGTGTATAATATAATATGATTTTTGACCGAAACTTGCATTTCGAAAAGTTTCATAGAATCTAGTTTTCAGATGATTTTTTTGCATGGGCTTCCATAATAACCTTCCCTATTAACATATATAAATGATTTGTCAAGTCTCGTATCATTTAAAATAGACCACAATTAAATTTGATTTTTTTGAATGAAACTTGTGTATAATATACTATGATTTTTGACCGAAACTTGCATGTCGAAAAGTTTCATAGAATATAGTTTTCAGATGATTTTTATTGCATGGACATCCATCATAACCTGCCCTCTTAACATATATAAATGATCTGAAAAGTCTCGTATCATTTCAAATAGTCCCCAATTAAATTCGATATTTTTGACCGAAACTAGTGCATAATATACTATGATTTTTGACCGATACTTCCATTTCAAAACGTTTCATAGAATCTAGTTTTCAGATGATTTTTTTGCATGGACTTCTATCATAACCTTCCCTCTTAACATATATAAATGATCTGAAAAGTCTCGTATCATTTCAAATAGTCCATAATTAAATTTGATTTTTTGACCGAAACTAGTGTATAATATACTATGCTTTTTGACCGAAACATGCATTTCGAAAAGTTTCATAGAATATAGTTTTCAGATGATTTTTTTGCATGGACTTCCATCATAACCTTCCCTCTTAACATATATAAATGATCTGAAAAGTCTCGTATCATTTCAAATAGTCCACAATTAAATTCGATATTTTTGACCGAAACTAGTGCATAATATACTATGATTTTTGACCGATACTTCCATTTCAAAACGTTTCATAGAATCTAGTTTTCAGATGATTTTTTTGCATGGGCTTCCATAATAACCTTCCCTCTTAACATATATAAATGATCTGAAAAGTCTCGTATCATTTCAAATAGTCCATAATTAAATTTGATTTTTTTACCGAAACTAGTGTATAATATACTATGATTTTCGACCGAAACTTGCATTTCGAAAAGTTTCATAGAATATAGTTTTCAGATGATTTTTTTTGCATGGACTTCCATCATAACCTTCCCTCTTAAAATATATAAATGATCTGAAAAGTCTCGTATCATTTCAAATAGTCACCAATTAAATTCGATATTTTTGACCCAAACTAGTGTATAATATAATATGATTTTTGACCGAAACTTGCATTTCGAAAAGTTTCATAGAATCTAGTTTTCAGATGATTTTTTTGCATGGGCTTCCATAATAACCTTCCCTATTAACATATATAAATGATTTGTCAAGTCTCGTATCATTTAAAATAGACCACAATTAAATTTGATTTTTTTGAATGAAACTTGTGTATAATATACTATGATTTTTGACCGAAACTTGCATGTCGAAAAGTTTCATAGAATATAGTTTTCAGATGATTTTTATTGCATGGACATCCATCATAACCTGCCCTCTTAACATATATAAATGATCTGAAAAGTCTCGTATCATTTCAAATAGTCCCCAATTAAATTCGATATTTTTGACCGAAACTAGTGCATAATATACTATGATTTTTGACCGATACTTCCATTTCAAAACGTTTCATAGAATCTAGTTTTCAGATGATTTTTTTGCATGGACTTCTATCATAACCTTCCCTCTTAACATATATAAATGATCTGAAAAGTCTCGTATCATTTCAAATAGTCCATAATTAAATTTGATTTTTTGACCGAAACTAGTGTATAATATACTATGATTTTTGACCGAAACATGCATTTCGAAAAGTTTCATAGAATATAGTTTTCAGATGATTTTTTTTGCATGGACTTCCATCATAACCTTCCCTCTTAACATATATAAATGATCTGAAAAGTCTCGTATCATTTTAAATAGTCACCAATTAAATTCGATATTTTTGACCCAAACTAGTGTATAATATAATATGATTTTTGACCGAAACTTGCATTTCGAAAAGTTTCATAGAATCTAGTTTTCAGATGATTTTTTTGCATGGGCTTCCATAATAACCTTCCCTCTTAACATATATAAATGATCTGAAAAGTCTCGTATCATTTCAAATAGTCAATAATTAAATTTGATTTTTTGACCGAAACTAGTGTATAATATACTATGATTTTTGACCGAAACATGCATTTCGAAAAGTTTCACAGAATATATTTTTCAGATGATTTTTTTGCATGGACTTCCATCATAACCTTCCTTCTTAACATATAAATATGATCTGAAAAGTCTCGTATCATTTCAAATAGCTCCCAATTAAATTCGATATTTTAGACCGAAACTAGTGTTTAATATACTAAGATTTTTGACCGAAACTTGCATTTCAAAAAGTTTCATAGAATATAGTTTTCATTTAATTTTTTTGCATGGACTTCCATCATTACTGTCCCTCTTAACATATATAAATGATCTGAAAAGTCTCGTATCATTTCAAATAGTCCACAATTAAATTTGATTTTTTTGACCGAAACTAGTGTATAATATACTATGATTTTTGACCGAAACTTGCATTTCGAAAAGTTTCATAGAATATAGTTTTCAGATGAATTTTTTTTGCATGGACTTCCATCATAACCTTCCTTCTTAACATATATAAATTATCTGAAAAGTCTCGTATTATTTCAAATAGTCACCAATTAAATTCGATATTTTTGACCCAAACTAGTGTATAATATACTATGATTTTTGACCGAAACTTGCATGTCGAAAAGTTTCATAGAATATAGTTTTCAGATGATTTTTTTTGCATGGACATCCATCATAACCTGCCCTCTTAACATATATAAATGATCTGAAAAGTCTCGTATCATTTCAAATAGCTCCCAATTAAATTCTATATTTTAGACCGAAACTAGTGTATAATATACTAAGATTTTTGACCGAAACTTGCATTTCAAAAAGTTTCATAGAATATAGTTTTCATTTAATTTTTTTGCATGGACTTCCATCATTACTGTCCCTCTTAACATATATAAATGATCTGAAAAGTCTCGTATCATTTCAAATAGTCCATAATTAAATTTGATTTTTTTACCGAAACTAGTGTATAATATACTATGATTTTTGACCGAAACTTGCATTTCGAAAAGTTTCATAGAATATAGTTTTCAGATGATTTTTTTGCATGGACTTCCATCATAACCTGCCCTCTTAACATATATAAATGATCTGAAAAGTCTCGTATCATTTCAAATAGCTCCCAATTAAATTCTATATTTTAGACCGAAACTAGTGTATAATATACTAAGATTTTTGACCGAAACTTGCATTTCAAAAAGTTTCATAGAATATAGTTTTCATTTAATTTTTTTGCATGGACTTCCATCATTACTGTCCCTCTTAACATATATAAATGATCTGAAAAGTCTCGTATCATTTCAAATAGTCCACAATTAAATTTGATTTTTTTGACCGAAACTAGTGTATAATATACTATGATTTTTGACCGAAACTTGCATTTCGAAAAGTTTCATAGAATATAGTTTTCAGATGATTTTTTTTGCATGGACTTCCATCATAACCTTCCTTCTTAACATATATAAATTATCTGAAAAGTCTCGTATTATTTCAAATAGTCACCAATTAAATTCGATATTTTTGACCCAAACTAGTGTATAATATACTATGATTTTTGACCGAAACTTGCATGTCGAAAAGTTTCATAGAATATAGTTTTCAGATGATTTTTTTTGCATGGACATCCATCATAACCTGCCCTCTTAACATATATAAATGATCTGAAAAGTCTCGTATCATTTCAAATAGTCCCCAATTAAATTCGATATTTTTGACCGAAACTAGTGCATAATATACTATGATTTTTGACCGATACTTCCATTTCAAAACGTTTCATAGAATCTAGTTTTCAGATGATTTTTTTGCATGGACTTCTATCATAACCTTCCCTCTTAACATATATAAATGATCTGAAAAGTCTCGTATCATTTCAAATAGTCCATAATTAAATTTGATTTTTTGACCGAAACAAGTGTATAATATACTATGATTTTTGACCGAAACTTGCATTTCGAAAAGTTTCATAGAATATAGTTTTCAGATGATTTTTTTGCATGGACTTCCATCATAACTTGCCCTCTTAACATATATAAATGATCTGAAAAGTCTCGTATCATTTCAAATAGCTCCCAATTAAATTCGATATTTTAGACCGAAACTAGTGTATAATATACTAAGATTTTTGACCGAAACTTGCATTTCAAAAAGTTTCATAGAATATAGTTTTCATTTAATTTTTTTGCATGGACTTCCATCATTACTGTCCCTCTTAACATATATAAATGATCTGAAAAGTCTCGTATCATTTCAAATAGTCCACAATTAAATTTGATTTTTTTGACCGAAACTAGTGTATAATATACTATGATTTTTGACCGAAACTTGCATTTCGAAAAGTTTCATAGAATATAGTTTTCAGATGATTTTTTTTGCATGGACTTCCATCATAACCTTCCTTCTTAACATATATAAATTATCTGAAAAGTCTCGTATTATTTCAAATAGTCACCAATTAAATTCGATATTTTTGACCCAAACTAGTGTATAATATACTATGATTTTTGACCGAAACTTGCATTTCGAAAAGTTTCATAGAATCTAGTTTTCAGATGATTTTTTTGCATGGGCTTCCATAATAACCTTCCCTCTTAACATATATAAATGATCTGTCAAGTCTCGTATCATTTCAAATTGTCCACAATTAAATTTGATTTTTTTGACTGAAACTAGTGTATAATATACTATGATTTTTGACAGAAACTTGCATGTCGAAAAGTTTCATAGAATATAGTTTCCAGATGATTTTTTTGCATGGACATCCATCATAACCTGCCCTCTTAACATATATAAATGATCTGAAAAGTCTCGTATCATTTCAAATAGTCCCCAATTAAATTCGATATTTTTGACCGAAACTAGTGCATAATATACTATGATTTTTGACCGATACTTCCATTTCAAAACGTTTCATAGAATCTAGTTTTCAGATGATTTTTTTGCATGGACTTCTATCATAACCTTCCCTCTTAACATATATAAAGTATCTGAAAAGTCTCGTATCATTTCAAATAGTCCACAATTAAATTTGATTTTTTGACCGAAACTAGTTTATAATATACTATGATTTTTGACCGAAACATGCATTTCGAAAAGTTTCACAGAATATAGTTTTCAGATGATTTTTTTGCATGGACTTCCATCATAACCTTCCTTCTTAACATATAAAAATGATCTGAAAAGTCTCGTATCATTTAAAATATTCACCAATTAAATTCGATATTTTTGACCGAAACTAGTGTATAATATACTATGATTTTTGACCGAAACTTGCATTTCAAAAAGTTTCATAGAATCTAGGTTTCAGATGATTTTTTTGCATGGACTTCCATCATTACCTTCCCTCTTAACATATATAAATGATCTAAAAAGTCTCGTATCATTTCAAATAGCTCCCAATTAAATTCGATATTTTAGACCGAAACTAGTGTATAATATACTATTATTTTTGACCGAAACTTGCATTTCGAAAAGTTTCATAGAATATAGTTTTCAGATGATTTTTTTGCATGGACTTCCATCATAACCTTCCCTCTTAACATATATAAATGATCTAAAAAGTATCGTATCATTTCAAATAGTCCACAATTAAATTTGATTTTTTTGACCGAAACTAGTGTGTATAATATACTATGATTTTTGACCGAAACATGCATTTCGAAAAGTTTCATAGAATATAGTTTTCAGATGATTTTTTTGCATGAACTTCCATCATAACCTTCCCTCTTAACATATAAAAATGATCTGAAAAGTCTCGTATCATTTCAAATAGTCATCAATTAAATTCGATATTTTTGACCGAAACTAGTGTATAATATACTATGATTTTTAACCGAAACTTGCATTTCGAAAAGTTTCATAGAATCTAGTTTTCAGATGATTTTTTTGCATGGGCTTCCATAATAACCTTCCCTCTTAACATATATAAATGATTTGTCAAGTCTCGTATCATTTCAAATAGTCCACAATTAAATTTGATTTTTTTGAATGAAACTAGTGTATAATATACTATGATTTTTGAGCGAAACTTGCATTTCGAAAAGTTTCATAGAATATAGTTTTCAGATGATTTTTTTTGCATGGACTTCCATCATAACCTGCCCTCTTAACATATATAAATGATCTGAAAAGTCTCGTATCATTTCAAATAGCTCCCAATTAAATTCGATATTTTAGACCGAAACTAGTGTATAATATACTAAGATTTTTGACCGAAACATGCATTTCAAAAAGTTTCATAGAATATAGTTTTCATTTAATTTTTTTGCATGGACTTCCATCATTACTGTCCCTCTTAACATATATAAATGATCTGAAAAGTCTCGTATCATTTCAAATAGTCCACAATTAAATTTGATTTTTTTGACCGAAACTAGTGTATAATATACTATGTTTTTTGACCGAAACTTGCATTTCGAAAAGTTTCATAGAATATAGTTTTCAGATGATTTTTTTTGCATGGACTTCCATCATAACCTTCCTTCTTAACATATATAAATTATCTGAAAAGTCTCGTATTATTTCAAATAGTCACCAATTAAATTCGATATTTTTGACCCAAACTAGTGTATAATATACTATGATTTTTGACCGAAACATGCATTTCGAAAAGTTTCATAGAATCTAGTTTTCAGATGATTTTTTTGCATGGGCTTCCATAATAACCTTCCCTATTAACATATATAAATGATCTGTCAAGTCTCGTATCATTTCAAATTGTCCACAATTAAATTTGATTTTTTTGACTGAAACTAGTGTATAATATACTATGATTTTTGACAGAAACTTGCATGTCGAAAAGTTTCATAGAATATAGTTTCCAGATGATTTTTTTGCATGGACATCCATCATAACCTGCCCTCTTAACATATATAAATGATCTGAAAAGTCTCGTATCATTTCAAATAGTCCCCAATTAAATTCGATATTTTTGACCGAAACTAGTGCATAATATACTATGATTTTTGACCGATACTTCCATTTCAAAACGTTTCATAGAATCTAGTTTTCAGATGATTTTTTTGCATGGACTTCTATCATAACCTTCCCTCTTAACATATATAAATGATCTGAAAAGTCTCGTATCATTTCAAATAGTCCATAATTAAATTTGATTTTTTGACCGAAACTAGTGTATAATATACTATGATTTTTGACCGAAACTTGCATTTCGAAAAGTTTCATAGAATATAGTTATCAGATGATTTTTTTGCATGGACTTCCATCATAACCTGCCCTCTTAACATATATAAATGATCTGAAAAGTCTCGTATCATTTCAAATAGCTCCCAATTAAATTCGATATTTTAGACCGAAACTAGTGTATAATATACTAAGATTTTTGACCGAAACTTGCATTTCAAAAAGTTTCATAGAATATAGTTTTCATTTAATTTTTTTGCATGGACTTCCATCATTACTGTCCCTCTTAACATATATAAATGATCTGAAAAGTCTCGTATCATTTCAAATAGTCCACTATTAAATTTGATTTTTTTGACCGAAACTAGTGTATAATATACTATGATTTTTGACCGAAACTTGCATTTCGAAAAGTTTCATAGAATATAGTTTTCTGATGATTTTTTTTGCATGGACTTCCATCATAACCTTCCCTCTTAACATATATAAATTATCTGAAAAGTCTCGTATTATTTCAAATAGTCACCAATTAAATTCGATATTTTTGACCCAAACTAGTGTATAATATACTATGATTTTTGACCGAAACTTGCATTTCGAAAAGTTTCATAGAATCTAGTTTTCAGATGATTTTTTTGCATGGGCTTCCATAATAACCTTCCCTCTTAACATATATAAATGATCTGTCAAGTCTCGTATCATTTCAAATTGTCCACAATTAAATTTGATTTTTTTGACTGAAACTAGTGTATAATATACTATGATTTTTGACAGAAACTTGCATGTCGAAAAGTTTCATAGAATATAGTTTCCAGATGATTTTTTTGCATGGACATCCATCATAACCTGCCCTCTTAACATATATAAATGATCTGAAAAGTCTCGTATCATTTCAAATAGTCCCCAATTAAATTCGATATTTTTGACCGAAACTAGTGCATAATATACTATGATTTTTGACCGATACTTCCATTTCAAAACGTTTCATAGAATCTAGTTTTCAGATGATTTTTTTGCATGGACTTCTATCATAACCTTCCCTCTTAACATATATAAATGATCTGAAAAGTCTCGTATCATTTCAAATAGTCCATAATTAAATTTGATTTTTTGACCGAAACTAGTGTATAATATACTATGATTTTTGACCGAAACTTGCATTTCGAAAAGTTTCATAGAATATAGTTTTCAGATGATTTTTTTGCATGGACTTCCATCATAACCTGCCCTCTTAACATATATAAATGATCTGAAAAGTCTCGTATCATTTCAAATAGCTCCCAATTAAATTCGATATTTTAGACCGAAACTAGTGTATAATATACTAAGATTTTTGACCGAAACTTGCATTTCAAAAAGTTTCATAGAATATAGTTTTCATTTAATTTTTTTGCATGGACTTCCATCATTACTGTCCCTCTTAACATATATAAATGATCTGAAAAGTCTCGTATCATTTCAAATAGTCCACAATTAAATTTGATTTTTTTGACCGAAACTAGTGTATAATATACTATGATTTTTGACCGAAACTTGCATTTCGAAAAGTTTCATAGAATATAGTTTTCAGATGATTTTTTTTGCATGGACTTCCATCATAACCTTCCTTCTTAACATATATAAATTATCTGAAAAGTCTCGTATTATTTCAAATAGTCACCAATTAAATTCGATATTTTTGACCCAAACTAGTGTATAATATACTATGATTTTTGACCGAAACTTGCATTTCGAAAAGTTTCATAGAATCTAGTTTTCAGATGATTTTTTTGCATGGGCTTCCATAATAACCTTCCCTATTAACATATATAAATGATCTGTCAAGTCTCGTATCATTTCAAATTGTCCACAATTAAATTTGATTTTTTTGACTGAAACTAGTGTATAATATACTATGATTTTTGACAGAAACTTGCATGTCGAAAAGTTTCATAGAATATAGTTTCCAGATGATTTTTTTGCATGGACATCCATCATAACCTGCCCTCTTAACATATATAAATGATCTGAAAAGTCTCGTATCATTTCAAATAGTCCCCAATTAAATTCGATATTTTTGACCGAAACTAGTGCATAATATACTATGATTTTTGACCGATACTTCCATTTCAAAACGTTTCATAGAATCTAGTTTTCAGATGATTTTTTTGCATGGACTTCTATCATAACCTTCCCTCTTAACATATATAAATGATCTGAAAAGTCTCGTATCATTTCAAATAGTCCATAATTAAATTTGATTTTTTGACCGAAACTAGTGTATAATATACTATGATTTTTGACCGAAACTTGCATTTCGAAAAGTTTCATAGAATATAGTTATCAGATGATTTTTTTGCATGGACTTCCATCATAACCTGCCCTCTTAACATATATAAATGATCTGAAACGTCTCGTATCATTTCAAATAGCTCCCAATTAAATTCGATATTTTAGACCGAAACTAGTGTATAATATACTAAGATTTTTGACCGAAACTTGCATTTCAAAAAGTTTCATAGAATATAGTTTTCATTTAATTTTTTTGCATGGACTTCCATCATTACTGTCCCTCTTAACATATATAAATGATCTGAAAAGTCTCGTATCATTTCAAATAGTCCACTATTAAATTTGATTTTTTTGACCGAAACTAGTGTATAATATACTATGATTTTTGACCGAAACTTGCATTTCGAAAAGTTTCATAGAATATAGTTTTCTGATGATTTTTTTTGCATGGACTTCCATCATAACCTTCCCTCTTAACATATATAAATTATCTGAAAAGTCTCGTATTATTTCAAATAGTCACCAATTAAATTCGATATTTTTGACCCAAACTAGTGTATAATATACTATGATTTTTGACCGAAACTTGCATTTCGAAAAGTTTCATAGAATCTAGTTTTCAGATGATTTTTTTGCATGGGCTTCCATAATAACCTTCCCTCTTAACATATATAAATGATCTGTCAAGTCTCGTATCATTTCAAATTGTCCACAATTAAATTTGATTTTTTTGACTGAAACTAGTGTATAATATACTATGATTTTTGACAGAAACTTGCATGTCGAAAAGTTTCATAGAATATAGTTTCCAGATGATTTTTTTGCATGGACATCCATCATAACCTGCCCTCTTAACATATATAAATGATCTGAAAAGTCTCGTATCATTTCAAATAGTCCCCAATTAAATTCGATATTTTTGACCGAAACTAGTGCATAATATACTATGATTTTTGACCGATACTTCCATTTCAAAACGTTTCATAGAATCTAGTTTTCAGATGATTTTTTTGCATGGACTTCTATCATAACCTTCCCTCTTAACATATATAAATGATCTGAAAAGTCTCGTATCATTTCAAATAGTCCATAATTAAATTTGATTTTTTGACCGAAACTAGTGTATAATATACTATGATTTTTGACCGAAACTTGCATTTCGAAAAGTTTCATAGAATATAGTTTTCAGATGATTTTTTTGCATGGACTTCCATCATAACCTGCCCTCTTAACATATATAAATGATCTGAAAAGTCTCGTATCATTTCAAATAGCTCCCAATTAAATTCGATATTTTAGACCGAAACTAGTGTATAATATACTAAGATTTTTGACCGAAACTTGCATTTCAAAAAGTTTCATAGAATATAGTTTTCATTTAATTTTTTTGCATGGACTTCCATCATTACTGTCCCTCTTAACATATATAAATGATCTGAAAAGTCTCGTATCATTTCAAATAGTCCACAATTAAATTTGATTTTTTTGACCGAAACTAGTGTATAATATACTATGATTTTTGACCGAAACTTGCATTTCGAAAAGTTTCATAGAATATAGTTTTCAGATGATTTTTTTTGCATGGACTTCCATCATAACCTTCCTTCTTAACATATATAAATTATCTGAAAAGTCTCGTATTATTTCAAATAGTCACCAATTAAATTCGATATTTTTGACCCAAACTAGTGTATAATATACTATGATTTTTGACCGAAACTTGCATTTCGAAAAGTTTCATAGAATCTAGTTTTCAGATGATTTTTTTGCATGGGCTTCCATAATAACCTTCCCTCTTAACATATATAAATGATCTGTCAAGTCTCGTATCATTTCAAATTGTCCACAATTAAATTTGATTTTTTTGACTGAAACTAGTGTATAATATACTATGATTTTTGACAGAAACTTGCATGTCGAAAAGTTTCATAGAATATAGTTTCCAGATGATTTTTTTGCATGGACATCCATCATAACCTGCCCTCTTAACATATATAAATGATCTGAAAAGTCTCGTATCATTTCAAATAGTCCCCAATTAAATTCGATATTTTTGACCGAAACTAGTGCATAATATACTATGATTTTTGACCGATACTTCCATTTCAAAACGTTTCATAGAATCTAGTTTTCAGATGATTTTTTTGCATGGGCTTCCATAATAACCATCCCTCTTAACATATATAAATGATCTGTCAAGTCTCGTATCATTTCAAATTGTCCACAATTAAATTTGATTTTTTTGACCGAAACTAGTGTATAATATACTATGATTTTTGACAGAAACTTGCATGTCGAAAAGTTTCATAGAATATAGTTTCCAGATGATTTTTTTGCATGGACATCCATCATAACCTGCCCTCTTAACATATATAAATGATCTGAAAAGTCTCGTATCATTTCAAATAGTCCCCAATTAAATTCGATATTTTTGACCGAAACTAGTGCATAATATACTATGATTTTTGACCGATACTTCCATTTCAAAACGTTTCATAGAATCTAGTTTTCAGATGATTTTTTTGCATGGACTTCTATCATAACCTTCCCTCTTAACATATATAAAGTATCTGAAAAGTCTCGTATCATTTCAAATAGTCCACAATTAAATTTGATTTTTTGACCGAAACTAGTTTATAATATACTATGATTTTTGACCGAAACTTGCATTTCGAAAAGTTTCACAGAATATAGTTTTCAGATGATTTTTTTGCATGGACTTCCATCATAACCTTCCTTCTTAACATATAAAAATGATCTGAAAAGTCTCGTATCATTTAAAATATTCACCAATTAAATTCGATATTTTTGACCGAAACTAGTGTATAATATACTATGATTTTTGACCGAAACTTGCATTTCAAAAAGTTTCATAGAATCTAGGTTTAAGATGATTTTTTTGCATGGACTTCCATCATTACCTTCCCTCTTAACATATATAAATGATCTAAAAAGTCTCGTATCATTTCAAATAGCTCCCAATTAAATTCGATATTTTAGACCGAAACTAGTGTATAATATACTATTATTTTTGACCGAAACTTGCATTTCGAAAAGTTTCATAGAATATAGTTTTCAGATGATTTTTTTGCATGGACTTCCATCATAACCTTCCCTCTTAACATATATAAATGATCTAAAAAGTATCGTATCATTTCAAATAGTCCACAATTAAATTTGATTTTTTTGACCGAAACTAGTGTGTATAATATACTATGATTTTTGACCGAAACATGCATTTCGAAAAGTTTCATAGAATATAGTTTTCAGATGATTTTTTTGCATGAACTTCCATCATAACCTTCCCTCTTAACATATAAAAATGATCTGAAAAGTCTCGTATCATTTCAAATAGTCATCAATTAAATTCGATATTTTTGACCGAAACTAGTGTATAATATACTATGATTTTTAACCGAAACTTGCATTTCGAAAAGTTTCATAGAATCTAGTTTTCAGATGATTTTTTTGCATGGGCTTCCATAATAACCTTCCCTCTTAACATATATAAATGATCTGTCAAGTCTCGTATCATTTCAAATAGTCCACAATTAAATTTGATTTTTTTGAATGAAACTAGTGTATAATATACTATGATTTTTGACCGAAACTTGCATTTCGAAAAGTTTCATAGAATATAGTTTCCAGATGATTTTTTTGCATGGACATCCATCATAACCTGCCCTCTTAGCATATATAAATGATCTGAAAAGTCTCGTATCATTTCAAATAGTCCCCAATTAAATTCGATATTTTTGACCGAAACTAGTGCATAATATACTATGATTTTTGACCGATACTTCCATTTCAAAACGTTTCATAGAATCTAGTTTTCAGATGATTTTTTTGCATGGACTTCTATCATAACCTTCCCTCTTAACATATATAAAGTATCTGAAAAGTCTCGTATCATTTCAAATAGTCCACAATTAAATTTGATTTTTTGACGGAAACTAGTTTATAATATACTATGATTTTTGACCGAAACTTGCATTTCGAAAAGTTTCACAGAATATAGTTTTCAGATGATTTTTTTGCATGGACTTCCATCATAACCTTCCTTCTTAACATATAAAAATGATCTGAAAAGTCTCGTATCATTTAAAATATTCACCAATTAAATTCGATATTTTTGACCGAAACTAGTGTATAATATACTATGATTTTTGACCGAAACTTGCATTTCAAAAAGTTTCATAGAATCTAGGTTTCAGATGATTTTTTTGCATGGACTTCCATCATTACCTTCCCTCTTAACATATCTAAATGATCTAAAAAGTCTCGTATCATTTCAAATAGCTCCCAATTAAATTCGATATTTTAGACCGAAACTAGTGTATAATATACTATTATTTTTGACCGAAACTTGCATTTCGAAAAGTTTCATAGAATATAGTTTTCAGATGATTTTTTTGCATGGACTTCCATCATAACCTTCCCTCTTAACATATATAAATGATCTAAAAAGTATCGTATCATTTCAAATAGTCCACAATTAAATTTGATTTTTTTGACCGAAACTAGTGTGTATAATATACTATGATTTTTGACCGAAACATGCATTTCGAAAAGTTTCATAGAATATAGTTTTCAGATGATTTTTTTGCATGAACTTCCATCATAACCTTCCCTCTTAACATATAAAAATGATCTGAAAAGTCTCGTATCATTTCAAATAGTCATCAATTAAATTCGATATTTTTGACCGAAACTAGTGTATAATATACTATGATTTTTAACCGAAACTTGCATTTCGAAAAGTTTCATAGAATCTAGTTTTCAGATGATTTTTTTGCATGGGCTTCCATAATAACCTTCCCTCTTAACATATATAAATGATTTGTCAAGTCTCGTATCATTTCAAATAGTCCACAATTAAATTTGATTTTTTTGAATGAAACTAGTGTATAATATACTATGATTTTTGAGCGAAACTTGCATTTCGAAAAGTTTCATAGAATATAGTTTTCAGATGATTTTTTTTGCATGGACTTCCATCATAACCTGCCCTCTTAACATATATAAATGATCTGAAAAGTCTCGTATCATTTCAAATAGCTCCCAATTAAATTCGATATTTTAGACCGAAACTAGTGTATAATATACTAAGATTTTTGACCGAAACATGCATTTCAAAAAGTTTCATAGAATATAGTTTTCATTTAATTTTTTTGCATGGACTTCCATCATTACTGTCCCTCTTAACATATATAAATGATCTGAAAAGTCTCGTATCATTTCAAATAGTCCACAATTAAATTTGATTTTTTTGACCGAAACTAGTGTATAATATACTATGATTTTTGACCGAAACTTGCATTTCGAAAAGTTTCATAGAATATAGTTTTCAGATGATTTTTTTTGCATGGACTTCCATCATAACCTTCCTTCTTAACATATATAAATTATCTGAAAAGTCTCGTATTATTTCAAATAGTCACCAATTAAATTCGATATTTTTGACCCAAACTAGTGTATAATATACTATGATTTTTGACCGAAACTTGCATTTCGAAAAGTTTCATAGAATCTAGTTTTCAGATGATTTTTTTGCATGGGCTTCCATAATAACCTTCCCTCTTAACATATATAAATGATCTGTCAAGTCTCGTATCATTTCAAATTGTCCACAATTAAATTTGATTTTTTTGACTGAAACTAGTGTATAATATACTATGATTTTTGACAGAAACTTGCATGTCGAAAAGTTTCATAGAATATAGTTTCCAGATGATTTTTTTGCATGGACATCCATCATAACCTGCCCTCTTAACATATATAAATGATCTGAAAAGTCTCGTATCATTTCAAATAGTCCCCAATTAAATTCGATATTTTTGACCGAAACTAGTGCATAATATACTATGATTTTTGACCGATACTTCCATTTCAAAACGTTTCATAGAATCTAGTTTTCAGATGATTTTTTTGCATGGACTTCTATCATAACCTTCCCTCTTAACATATATAAATGATCTGAAAAGTCTCGTATCATTTCAAATAGTCCATAATTAAATTTGATTTTTTGACCGAAACTAGTGTATAATATACTATGATTTTTGACCGAAACTTGCATTTCGAAAAGTTTCATAGAATATAGTTATCAGATGATTTTTTTGCATGGACTTCCATCATAACCTGCCCTCTTAACATATATAAATGATCTGAAAAGTCTCGTATCATTTCAAATAGCTCCCAATTAAATTCGATATTTTAGACCGAAACTAGTGTATAATATACTAAGATTTTTGACCGAAACTTGCATTTCAAAAAGTTTCATAGAATATAGTTTTCATTTAATTTTTTTGCATGGACTTCCATCATTACTGTCCCTCTTAACATATATAAATGATCTGAAAAGTCTTGTATCATTTCAAATAGTCCACTATTAAATTTGATTTTTTGGACCGAAACTAGTGTATAATATACTATGATTTTTGACCGAAACTTGCATTTCGAAAAGTTTCATAGAATATAGTTTTCTGATGATTTTTTTTGCATGGACTTCCATCATAACCTTCCCTCTTAACATATATAAATTATCTGAAAAGTCTCGTATTATTTCAAATAGTCACCAATTAAATTCGATATTTTTGACCCAAACTAGTGTATAATATACTATGATTTTTGACCGAAACTTGCATTTCGAAAAGTTTCATAGAATCTAGTTTTCAGATGATTTTTTTGCATGGGCTTCCATAATAACCTTCCCTCTTAACATATATAAATGATCTGTCAAGTCTCGTATCATTTCAAATTGTCCACAATTAAATTTGATTTTTTTGACTGAAACTAGTGTATAATATACTATGATTTTTGACAGAAACTTGCATGTCGAAAAGTTTCATAGAATATAGTTTCCAGATGATTTTTTTGCATGGACATCCATCATAACCTGCCCTCTTAACATATATAACTGATCTGAAAAGTCTCGTATCATTTCAAATAGTCCCCAATTAAATTCGATATTTTTGACCGAAACTAGTGCATAATATACTATGATTTTTGACCGATACTTCCATTTCAAAACGTTTCATAGAATCTAGTTTTCAGATGATTTTTTTGCATGGACTTCTATCATAACCTTCCCTCTTAACATATATAAATGATCTGAAAAGTCTCGTATCATTTCAAATAGTCCATAATTAAATTTGATTTTTTGACCGAAACTAGTGTATAATATACTATGATTTTTGACCGAAACTTGCATTTCGAAAAGTTTCATAGAATATAGTTTTCAGATGATTTTTTTGCATGGACTTCCATCATAACCTGCCCTCTTAACATATATAAATGATCTGAAAAGTCTCGTATCATTTCAAATAGCTCCCAATTAAATTCGATATTTTAGACCGAAACTAGTGTATAATATACTAAGATTTTTGACCGAAACTTGCATTTCAAAAAGTTTCATAGAATATAGTTTTCATTTAATTTTTTTGCATGGACTTCCATCATTACTGTCCCTCTTAACATATATAAATGATCTGAAAAGTCTCGTATCATTTCAAATAGTCCACAATTAAAT
Organism: Lathyrus aphaca; assembly: GCA_963966055.1. Taxonomy (NCBI): domain Eukaryota; kingdom Viridiplantae; phylum Streptophyta; class Magnoliopsida; order Fabales; family Fabaceae; genus Lathyrus; species Lathyrus aphaca. The sequence goes on along the minus strand of OZ014520.1, from coordinate 639,874,574 downwards.
TTGATTTTTTTGACCGAAACTAGTGTATAATATACTATGATTTTTGACCGAAACTTGCATTTCGAAAAGTTTCATAGAATATAGTTTTCAGATGATTTTTTTTGCATGGACTTCCATCATAACCTTCCTTCTTAACATATATAAATTATCTGAAAAGTCTCGTATTATTTCAAATAGTCACCAATTAAATTCGATATTTTTGACCCAAACTAGTGTATAATATACTATGATTTTTGACCGAAACTTGCATTTCGAAAAGTTTCATAGAATCTAGTTTTCAGATGATTTTTTTGCATGGGCTTCCATAATAACCTTCCCTCTTAACATATATAAATGATCTGTCAAGTCTCGTATCATTTCAAATTGTCCACAATTAAATTTGATTTTTTTGACTGAAACTAGTGTATAATATACTATGATTTTTGACAGAAACTTGCATGTCGAAAAGTTTCATAGAATATAGTTTCCAGATGATTTTTTTGCATGGACATCCATCATAACCTGCCCTCTTAACATATATAAATGATCTGAAAAGTCTCGTATCATTTCAAATAGTCCCCAATTAAATTCGATATTTTTGACCGAAACTAGTGCATAATATACTATGATTTTTGACCGATACTTCCATTTCAAAACGTTTCATAGAATCTAGTTTTCAGATGATTTTTTTGCATGGACTTCTATCATAACCTTCCCTCTTAACATATATAAAGTATCTGAAAAGTCTCGTATCATTTCAAATAGTCCACAATTAAATTTGATTTTTTGACCGAAACTAGTTTATAATATACTATGATTTTTGACCGAAACTTGCATTTCGAAAAGTTTCACAGAATATAGTTTTCAGATGATTTTTTTGCATGGACTTCCATCATAACCTTCCTTCTTAACATATAAAAATGATCTGAAAAGTCTCGTATCATTTAAAATATTCACCAATTAAATTCGATATTTTTGACCGAAACTAGTGTATAATATACTATGATTTTTGACCGAAACTTGCATTTCAAAAAGTTTCATAGAATCTAGGTTTCAGATGATTTTTTTGCATGGACTTCCATCATTACCTTCCCTCTTAACATATATAAATGATCTAAAAAGTCTCGTATCATTTCAAATAGCTCCCAATTAAATTCGATATTTTAGACCGAAACTAGTGTATAATATACTATTATTTTTGACCGAAACTTGCATTTCGAAAAGTTTCATAGAATATAGTTTTCAGATGATTTTTTTGCATGGACTTCCATCATAACCTTCCCTCTTAACATATATAAATGATCTAAAAAGTATCGTATCATTTCAAATAGTCCACAATTAAATTTGATTTTTTTGACCGAAACTAGTGTGTATAATATACTATGATTTTTGACCGAAACATGCATTTCGAAAAGTTTCATAGAATATAGTTTTCAGATGATTTTTTTGCATGAACTTCCATCATAACCTTCCCTCTTAACATATAAAAATGATCTGAAAAGTCTCGTATCATTTCAAATAGTCATCAATTAAATTCGATATTTTTGACCGAAACTAGTGTATAATATACTATGATTTTTAACTGAAACTTGCATTTCGAAAAGTTTCATAGAATCTAGTTTTCAGATGATTTTTTTGCATGGGCTTCCATAATAACCTTCCCTCTTAACATATATAAATGATCTGTCAAGTCTCGTATCATTTCAAATAGTCCACAATTAAATTTGATTTTTTTGAATGAAACTAGTGTATAATATACTATGATTTTTGACCGAAACTTGCATTTCGAAAAGTTTCATAGAATATAGTTTCCAGATGATTTTTTTGCATGGACATCCATCATAACCTGCCCTCTTAGCATATATAAATGATCTGAAAAGTCTCGTATCATTTCAAATAGTCCCCAATTAAATTCGATATTTTTGACCGAAACTAGTGCATAATATACTATGATTTTTGACCGATACTTCCATTTCAAAACGTTTCATAGAATCTAGTTTTCAGATGATTTTTTTGCATGGACTTCTATCATAACCTTCCCTCTTAACATATATAAAGTATCTGAAAAGTCTCGTATCATTTCAAATAGTCCACAATTAAATTTGATTTTTTGACGGAAACTAGTTTATAATATACTATGATTTTTGACCGAAACTTGCATTTCGAAAAGTTTCACAGAATATAGTTTTCAGATGATTTTTTTGCATGGACTTCCATCATAACCTTCCTTCTTAACATATAAAAATGATCTGAAAAGTCTCGTATCATTTAAAATATTCACCAATTAAATTCGATATTTTTGACCGAAACTAGTGTATAATATACTATGATTTTTGACCGAAACTTGCATTTCAAAAAGTTTCATAGAATCTAGGTTTCAGATGATTTTTTTGCATGGACTTCCATCATTACCTTCCCTCTTAACATATATAAATGATCTAAAAAGTCTCGTATCATTTCAAATAGCTCCCAATTAAATTCGATATTTTAGACCGAAACTAGTGTATAATATACTATTATTTTTGACCGAAACTTGCATTTCGAAAAGTTTCATAGAATATAGTTTTCAGATGATTTTTTTGCATGGACTTCCATCATAACCTTCCCTCTTAACATATATAAATGATCTAAAAAGTATCGTATCATTTCAAATAGTCCACAATTAAATTTGATTTTTTTGACCGAAACTAGTGTGTATAATATACTATGATTTTTGACCGAAACATGCATTTCGAAAAGTTTCATAGAATATAGTTTTCAGATGATTTTTTTGCATGAACTTCCATCATAACCTTCCCTCTTAACATATAAAAATGATCTGAAAAGTCTCGTATCATTTCAAATAGTCATCAATTAAATTCGATATTTTTGACCGAAACTAGTGTATAATATACTATGATTTTTAACCGAAACTTGCATTTCGAAAAGTTTCATAGAATCTAGTTTTCAGATGATTTTTTTGCATGGGCTTCCATAATAACCTTCCCTCTTAACATATATAAATGATTTGTCAAGTCTCGTATCATTTCAAATAGTCCACAATTAAATTTGATTTTTTTGAATGAAACTAGTGTATAATATACTATGATTTTTGAGCGAAACTTGCATTTCGAAAAGTTTCATAGAATATAGTTTTCAGATGATTTTTTTGCATGGACTTCCATCATAACCTTCCCTCTTAACATATATAAATGATCTAAAAAGTATCGTATCATTTCAAATAGTCCACAATTAAATTTGATTTTTTTGACCGAAACTAGTGTGTATAATATACTATGATTTTTGACCGAAACATGCATTTCGAAAAGTTTCATAGAATATAGTTTTCAGATGATTTTTTTGCATGAACTTCCATCATAACCTTCCCTCTTAACATATAAAAATGATCTGAAAAGTCTCGTATCATTTCAAATAGTCATCAATTAAATTCGATATTTTTGACCGAAACTAGTGTATAATATACTATGATTTTTAACCGAAACTTGCATTTCGAAAAGTTTCATAGAATCTAGTTTTCAGATGATTTTTTTGCATGGGCTTCCATAATAACCTTCCCTCTTAACATATATAAATGATTTGTCAAGTCTCGTATCATTTCAAATAGTCCACAATTAAATTTGATTTTTTTGAATGAAACTAGTGTATAATATACTATGATTTTTGACCGAAACTTGCATTTCGAAAAGTTTCATAGAATATAGTTTCCAGATGATTTTTTTGCATGGACATCCATCATAACCTGCCCTCTTAGCATATATAAATGATCTGAAAAGTCTCGTATCATTTCAAATAGTCCCCAATTAAATTCGATATTTTTGACCGAAACTAGTGCATAATATACTATGATTTTTGACCGATACTTCCATTTCAAAACGTTTCATAGAATCTAGTTTTCAGATGATTTTTTTGCATGGACTTCTATCATAACCTTCCCTCTTAACATATATAAAGTATCTGAAAAGTCTCGTATCATTTCAAATAGTCCACAATTAAATTTGATTTTTTGACCGAAACTAGTTTATAATATACTATGATTTTTGACCGAAACTTGCATTTCGAAAAGTTTCACAGAATATAGTTTTCAGATGATTTTTTTGCATGGACTTCCATCATAACCTTCCTTCTTAACATATAAAAATGATCTGAAAAGTCTCGTATCATTTAAAATATTCACCAATTAAATTCGATATTTTTGACCGAAACTAGTGTATAATATACTATGATTTTTGACCGAAACTTGCATTTCAAAAAGTTTCATAGAATCTAGGTTTCAGATGATTTTTTTGCATGGACTTCCATCATTACCTTCCCTCTTAACATATATAAATGATCTAAAAAGTCTCGTATCATTTCAAATAGCTCCCAATTAAATTCGATATTTTAGACCGAAACTAGTGTATAATATACTATTATTTTTGACCGAAACTTGCATTTCGAAAAGTTTCATAGAATATAGTTTTCAGATGATTTTTTTGCATGGACTTCCATCATAACCTTCCCTCTTAACATATATAAATGATCTAAAAAGTATCGTATCATTTCAAATAGTCCACAATTAAATTTGATTTTTTTGACCGAAACTAGTGTGTATAATATACTATCATTTTTGACCGAAACATGCATTTCGAAAAGTTTCATAGAATATAGTTTTCAGATGATTTTTTTGCATGAACTTCCATCATAACCTTCCCTCTTAACATATAAAAATGATCTGAAAAGTCTCGTATCATTTCAAATAGTCATCAATTAAATTCGATATTTTTGACCGAAACTAGTGTATAATATACTATGATTTTTAACCGAAACTTGCATTTCGAAAAGTTTCATAGAATCTAGTTTTCAGATGATTTTTTTGCATGGGCTTCCATAATAACCTTCCCTCTTAACATATATAAATGATTTGTCAAGTCTCGTATCATTTCAAATAGTCCACAATTAAATTTGATTTTTTTGAATGAAACTAGTGTATAATATACTATGATTTTTGAGCGAAACTTGCATTTCGAAAAGTTTCATAGAATATAGTTTTCAGATGATTTTTTTTGCATGGACTTCCATCATAACCTGCCCTCTTAACATATATAAATGATCTGAAAAGTCTCGTATCATTTCAAATAGCTCCCAATTAAATTCGATATTTTAGACCGAAACTAGTGAATAATATACTAAGATTTTTGACCGAAACTTGCATTTCAAAAAGTTTCATAGAATATAGTTTTCAGTTAATTTTTTTGCATGGACTTCCATCATTACTGTCCCTCTTAATATTATAAATGATCTGAAAAGTCTCGTATCATTTCAAATAGTCCACAATTAAATTTGATTTTTTTAACCGAAACTAGTGTATAATATACTATGATTTTTGACCGAAACTTGCATTTCGAAAAGTTTCATAGAATATAGATTTCAGATGATTTTTTTGCATGGACTTCCATCATAACCTTCCCTCTTAACATATATAATTGATCTGAAAAGTATCGTATCATTTCAAATAGTCCACAATTAAATTTGATTTTTTTGACCGAAACTAGTGTGTATAATATACTATGATTTTTGACCGAAACATGCATTTCGAAAAGTTTCAAAGAATATAATTTTCAGATGATTTTTTTGCATGGACTTCCATCATAACCTTCCCTCTTAACATATAAAAATGATCTGAAAAGTCTCGTATCATTTCAAATAGTCATCAATTAAATTCGATATTTTTGACCGAAACTAGTGTATAATATACTATGATTTTTGACCGAAACTTGCATTTCGAAAAGTTTCATAGAATCTAGTTTTCAGATGAATTTTTTGCATGGGCTTCCATAATAACCTTCCCTATTAACATATATAAATGATTTGTCAAGTCTCGTATCATTTCAAATAGACCACAATTAAATTTGATTTTTTTGAATGAAACTAGTGTATAATATACTATGATTTTTGACCGAAACTTGCATGTCGAAAAGTTTCATAGAATATAGTTTTCAGATGATTTTTTTTGCATGGACATCCATCATAACCTGCCCTCTTAACATATATAAATGATCTGAAAAGTCTCGTATCATTTCAAATAGTCCCCAATTAAATTCGATATTTTTGACCGAAACTAGTGCATAATATACTATGATTTTTGACCGATACTTCCATTTCAAAACGTTTCATAGAATCTAGTTTTCAGATGATTTTTTTGCATGGACTTCTATCATAACCTTCCCTCTTAACATATATAAATGATCTGAAAATTCTCGTATCATTTCAAATAGTCCATAATTAAATTTGATTTTTTGACCGAAACTAGTGTATAATATACTATGATTTTTGACCGAAACATGCATTTCGAAAAGTTTCATAGAATATAGTTTTCAAATGATTTTTTTGCATGGACTTCCATAATAACCTTCCCTCTTAACATATAAATATGATCTGAAAAGTCTCGTATCATTTCAAATAGTCATCAATTAAATTCGATATTTTTGACCGAAACTAGTGTATAATATACTATGATTTTTGACCGAAACTTGCATTTCGAAAAGTTTCATAGAATCTAGTTTTCAGATGATTTTTTTGCATGGGCTTCCATAATAACCTTCCCTCTTAACATATATAAATGATTTGTCAAGTCTCGTATCATTTCAAATAGTCCACAATTAAATTTGATTTTTTTGAATGAAACTAGTGTATAATATACTATGATTTTTGACCGAAACTTACATTTCGAAATGTTTCATAGAATATAGTTTTCAGATGATTTTTTTGCATGGACTTCCATCATAACCTGCCCTCTTAACATATATAAATGATCTGAAAAGTCACGTATCATTTCAAATAGCTCCCAATTAAATTCTATATTTTAGACCGAAACTAGTGTATAATATACTAAGATTTTTGACCGAAACTTGCATTTCAAAAAGTTTCATAGAATATAGTTTTCATTTAATTTTTTTGCATGGACTTCCATCATTACTGTCCCTCTTAACATATATAAATGATCTGAAAAGTCTCGTATCATTTCAAATAGTCCACAATTAAATTTGATTTTTTTGACTGAAACTAGTGTATAATATACTATGATTTTTGACCGAAACTTGCATTTCGAAAAGTTTCATAGAATATAGTTTTCAGATGATTTTTTTTGCATGGACTTCCATCATAACCTTCCCTCTTAACATATATAAATGATCTAAAAAGTCTCGTATCATTTCAAATAGTCACCAATTAAATTCGATATTTTTTACCCAAACTAGTGTATAATATAATATGATTTTTTACCCAAACTTGCATTTCGAAAAGTTTCATAGAATCTAGTTTTCACATGATTTTTTTGCATGGGCTTCCATAATAACCTTCCCTCTTAACATATATATATGATCTGTCAAGTCTCGTATCATTTCAAATTGTCCACGATTAAATTTTATTTTTTTGACTGAAACTAGTGTATAATATACTATGATTTTTGACCGAAACATGCATTTCGTAAAGTTTCATAGAATATAGTTTTCAGATGATTTTTTTTGCATGGACATCCATCATAACCTGCCCTATTAACATATAAAAATGATCTGAAAAGTATCGTATCATTTCAAATAGTCATCAATTAAATTCGATATTTTTGACCGAAACTAGTGTATAATATACTATGATTTTTGACCGAAACTTGCATTTCGAAAAGTTTCATAGAATCTAGTTTTCAGATGATTTTTTTGCATGGGCTTCCATAATAACCTTCCCTCTTAACATATATAAATGATTTGTCAAGTCTCGTATAATTTCAAATAGTCCACAATTAAATTTGATTTTTTTGAATGAAACTAGTGTATAATATACTATGATTTTTGACCGAAACTTGCATTTCGAAAAGTTTCATAGAATATAGTTTTCAGATGATTTTTTTGCATGGACTTCCATCATAACCTGCCCTCTTAACATATATAAATGATCTGAAAAGTCTCGTATCATTTCAAATAGCTCCCAATTAAATTCGATATTTTAGACCGAAACTAGTGTATAATATACTAAGATTTTTGACCGAAACTTGCATTTCAAAAAGTTTCATAGAATATAGTTTTCATTTAATTTTTTTGCATGGACTTCCATCATTACTGTCCCTCTTAACATATATAAATGATCTGAAAAGTCTCGTATCATTTCAAATAGTCCCCAATTAAATTCGATATTTTTGACCGAAACTAGTGCATAATATACTATGATTTTTGACCGATACTTCCATTTCAAAACGTTTCATAGAATCTAGTTTTCAGATGATTTTTTTGCATGGACTTCTATCATAACCTTCCCTCTTAACATATATAAATGATCTGAAAATTCTCGTATCATTTCAAATAGTCCATAATTAAATTTGATTTTTTGACCGAAACTAGTGTATAATATACTATGATTTTTGACCGAAACATGCATTTCGAAAAGTTTCATAGAATATAGTTTTCAAATGATTTTTTTGCATGGACTTCCATCATAACCTTCCCTCTTAACATATAAATATGATCTGAAAAGTCTCGTATCATTTCAAATAGTCATCAATTAAATTCGATATTTTTGACCGAAACTAGTGTATAATATACTATGATTTTTGACCGAAACTTGCATTTCGAAAAGTTTCATAGAATCTAGTTTTCAGATGATTTTTTTGCATGGGCTTCCATAATAACCTTCCCTCTTAACATATATAAATGATTTGTCAAGTCTCGTATCATTTCAAATAGTCCACAATTAAATTTGATTTTTTTGAATGAAACTAGTGTATAATATACTATGATTTTTGACCGAAACTTACATTTCGAAAAGTTTCATAGAATATAGTTTTCAGATGATTTTTTTGCATGGACTTCCATCATAACCTGCCCTCTTAACATATATAAATGATCTGAAAAGTCACGTATCATTTCAAATAGCTCCCAATTAAATTCTATATTTTAGACCGAAACTAGTGTATAATATACTAAGATTTTTGACCGAAACTTGCATTTCAAAAAGTTTCATAGAATATAGTTTTCATTTAATTTTTTTGCATGGACTTCCATCATTACTGTCCCTCTTAACATATATAAATGATCTGAAAAGTCTCGTATCATTTCAAATAGTCCACAATTAAATTTGATTTTTTTGACTGAAACTAGTGTATAATATACTATGATTTTTGACCGAAACTTGCATTTCGAAAAGTTTCATAGAATATAGTTTTCAGATGATTTTTTTTGCATGGACTTCCATCATAACCTTCCCTCTTAACATATATAAATGATCTGAAAAGTCTCGTATCATTTCAAATAGTCACCAATTAAATTCGATATTTTTTACCCAAACTAGTGTATAATATAATATGATTTTTTACCCAAACTTGCATTTCGAAAAGTTTCATAGAATCTAGTTTTCACATGATTTTTTTGCATGGGCTTCCATAATAACCTTCCCTCTTAACATATATATATGATCTGTCAAGTCTCGTATCATTTCAAATTGTCCACGATTAAATTTTATTTTTTTGACTGAAACTAGTGTATAATATACTATGATTTTTGACCGAAACATGCATTTCGTAAAGTTTCATAGAATATAGTTTTCAGATGATTTTTTTTGCATGGACATCCATCATAACCTGCCCTATTAACATATAAAAATGATCTGAAAAGTATCGTATCATTTCAAATAGTCATCAATTAAATTCGATATTTTTGACCGAAACTAGTGTATAATATACTATGATTTTTGACCGAAACTTGCATTTCGAAAAGTTTCATAGAATCTAGTTTTCAGATGATTTTTTTGCATGGGCTTCCATAATAACCTTCCCTCTTAACATATATAAATGATTTGTCAAGTCTCGTATAATTTCAAATAGTCCACAATTAAATTTGATTTTTTTGAATGAAACTAGTGTATAATATACTATGATTTTTGACCGAAACTTGCATTTCGAAAAGTTTCATAGAATATAGTTTTCAGATGATTTTTTTGCATGGACTTCCATCATAACCTGCCCTCTTAACATATATAAATGATCTGAAAAGTCTCGTATCATTTCAAATAGCTCCCAATTAAATTCGATATTTTAGACCGAAACTAGTGTATAATATACTAAGATTTTTGACCGAAACTTGCATTTCAAAAAGTTTCATAGAATATAGTTTTCATTTAATTTTTTTGCATGGACTTCCATCATTACTGTCCCTCTTAACATATATAAATGATCTGAAAAGTCTCGTATCATTTCAAATAGTCCACAATTAAATTTAATTTTTTGACCGAAACTAGTGTATAATATACTATGATTTTTTACCGAAACTTGCATTTCGAAAAGTTTCATAGAATATAGTTTTCAGATGATTTTTTTTGCATGGACTTCCATCATAACCTTCCCTCTTAACATATATAAATTATCTGAAAAGTCTCGTATTATTTCAAATAGTCACCAATTAAATTCGATATTTTTGACCCATACTAGTGTATAATATACTATGATTTTTGACCGAAACTTGCATTTCGAAAAGTTTCATAGAATCTAGTTTTCAGATGATTTTTTTGCATGGGCTTCCATAATAACCTTCCCTCTTAACATATATAAATGATTTTTGAAGTCTCGTATCATTTCAAATTGTCCACAATTAAATTTGATTTTTTTGACTGAAACTAGTGTATAATATACTATGATTTTTGACCGAAACTTGCATGTCGAAAAGTTTCATAGAATATAGTTTTCAGATGATTTTTTTGCATGGACATCCATCATAACCTGCCCTCTTAACATATATAAATTATCTGAAAAGTCTCGTATCATTTCAAATAGTCCCCATTTAAATTCGATATTTTTGACCGAAACTAGTGCATAATATACTATGATTTTTGACCGATAATTCAATTTCAAAACGTTTCATAGAATCTAGTTTTCAGATGATTTTTTTGCATGGACTTCTATCATAACCTTCCCTCTTAACATATATAAAGTATCTGAAAAGTCTCGTATCATTTCAAATAGTCCACAATTAAATTTGATTTTTTGACCGAAACTAGTTTATAATATACTATGATTTTTGAGCGAAACTTGCATTTCGAAAAGTTTCATAGAATATAGTTTTCAGATGATTTTTTTTTCATGGACTTCCATCATAACCTTCCCTCTTAACATATAAAAATGATCTGAAAAGTCTCGTATCATTTCAAATAGTCATCAATTAAATTCGATATTTTTGACCGAAACTAGTGTATAATATACTATGATTTTTGACCGAAACTTGCATTTCAAAAAGTTTCATAGAATCTAGGTTTCAGATGATTTTTTTGTATGGACTTCCATCATTACCTTCCCTCTTAACATATATATATGATCTAAAAAGTCTCGTATCATTTCAAATAGTCCACAATTAAATTTGATTTTTTTGACCGAAACTAGTGTATAATATACTATTATTTTTGAACGAAACTTGCATTTCGAAAAGTTTCATAGAATATAGTTTTCAGATGATTTTTTTGCATGGACTTCCATCATAACCTTCCCTCTTAACATATATAAATGATCTGAAAAGTCTCGTATCATTTCAAATAGTTCCCAATTAAATTCGATATTTTAGACCGAAACTAGTGTATAATATACTATTATTTTTGACCGAAACTTGCATTTCGAAAAGTTTCATAGAATATAGTTTTCAGATGATTTTTTTGCATGGACTTCCATCATAACCTTCCCTCTTAACATATATAAATGATCAGAAAAGTATCGTATCATTTCAAATAGTCCACAATTAAATTTGATTTTTTCGACCGAAACTAGTGTGTATAATATACTATGATTTTTGACCGAAACATGCATTTCGAAAAGTTTCATAGAATATAGTTTTCAGATGATTTTTTTGCATGGACTTCCATCATAACCTTCCCTCTTAACATATAAAAATGATCTGAAAAGTCTCGTATCATTTCAAATAGTCATCAATTAAATTCGATATTTTTGACCGAAAATAGTGTATAATATACTATGATTTTTGACCGAAACTTGCATTTCGAAAAGTTTCATAGAATCTAGTTTTCAGATGATTTTTTTGCATGGGCTTCCATAATAACCTTCCCTCTTAACATATATAAATGATTTGTCAAGTCTCGTATCATTTCAAATAGTCCACAATTAAATTTGATTTTTTTGAATGAAACTAGTGTATAATATACTATGATTTTTGACAGAAACTTGCATTTCGAAAAGTTTCATAGAATATAGTTTTCAGATGATTTTTTTGCTTGACTTCCATCATAACCTGCCCTCTTAACATATATAAATGACCTGAAAAGTCTCGTATCATTTCAAATAGCTCCCAATTAAATTCGATATTTTAGACCGAAACTAGTGTATAATATACTAGTATTTTTGACCGAAACTTGCATTTCAAAAAGTTTCATAGAATCTAGTTTTCAGTTAATTTTTTTGCATGGACTTCCATCATTATTGTTCCTCTTAACATATATAAATGATCTGAAAATCTTGTATCATTTCAAATAGTCCACAATTAAATTTGATTTTTTTGACCGAAACTAGTGTATAATATACTATGATTTTTGACCGAAACTTGCATTTCGAAAAGTTTCATAGAATATAGTTTTCAGATGATTTTTTTGCATGGACTTCCATCATAACCTGCCCTCTTAACATATATAAATGATCTGAAAAGTCCCGTATCATTTCAAATAGTCCACAATTAAATTTAAATTTTTTTAATGAAACTAGTGTATAATATACTATGATTTTTGACCAAAACTTGCATTTCGAAAATTTTCATAGAATATAGTTTTCAGATGATTTTTTTGCAAGGACTTCTATCATAACCTGCCCTCTTAACATATATAAATGATCTGAAAAGTCTCGTATCATTTTAAATAGTTCCCAATTAAATTCGATATTTTTGACCGATACTAGTGTATAATATACTATAATTTTTTACTGAAACTTGCATTTCAAAAAGTTTCATAGTAAAAAGTTTTCAGTTAATTTTTTTGCATGGACTTCCATCATTACCTTCCATCTTAACATATATCAATGATCTGAAAAGTCTCGTATCATTTCAAATAGTCCACAGTTAAATTTGATTTTTTTGACCGAAACTATTGTATAATATACTATGATTTTTGACCGAAACTTGCATTTCGAAAAGTTTCATAGAATATAGTTTTCAGATGATTTTTTTGCATGGACTTCCATTATAACCTTCACTCTTAACATATATAAATGATCTGAAAAGTCTCGTATCATTTCAAATAGTCACCAATTAAATTCGATATTTTTGACCGATACTAGTGTATAATATACTATGATTTTTGACCGAAAATTGCATTTCGAAAAGTTTCATAGAATATAGTTTTCAGATGATTTTTTTGCATGGACTTCCATCATAACCTTCCCTCTTAACATATATAAATGATCTAAAAGGTATCGTATCATTTCAAATAGTCCACAATTAAATTTGATTTTTTTGACCGAAACTAGTGTATAATATACTATGATTTTTGACCGAAACTTGCATTTCGAAAAGTTTAAATAGAATCTAGTTTTCAGATGATTTTTTTGCATGGACTTCCATCATAACCTTCCCTCTTAACATATAAAAATGATCTGAAAAGTCTGGTATCATTTCAAATAGTCACCAATTAAATTCGATATTTTTGACCGAAACTAGTGTATAATATACTATGATTTTTGATCGAAACTTGCATTTCGAAAAGTTTTATAGAATCTAGTTTTCTGATGATTTTTTTGCATGGGCTTCCATAATAACCTTCCCTCTTAACATATATAAATGATCTGTCAAGTCTCGTATCATTTCAAATAGTCCACAATTAAATTTGATTTTTTTGAATGAAACTAGTGTATAATATACTATGATTTTTGACCGAAACTTGCATTTCGAAAAGTTTCATAGAATATAGTTTTCAGATGATTTTTTTGCATGGACATCCATCATAACCTGCCCTCTTAACATATATAAATGATCTGAAAAGTCTCGTATCATTTCAAATAGCTCCCAATTAAATTCGATATTTTTGACCGAAACTAGTGTATAATATACTATGATTTTTGACCGAAACTTGCATTTCAAAAAGTTTCATAGAATCTAGTTTTCAGTTAATTTTTTTGCATGGACTTCCATCATTACTGTCCCTCTTAACATATATAAATGATCTGAAAAGTCTCGTATCATTTCAAATAGTCCACAATTAAATTTGATTTTTTTGACTGAAACTAGTGTATAATATACTATGATTTTTGACCGAAACTTGCATTTCGAAAAGTTTCATAGAATATAGTTTTCAGATGATTTTTTTTGCATGGACTTCCATCATAACCTTCCCTCTTAACATATATAAATGATCTGAAAAGTCTCATATCATTTAAAAAAGTCACCAATTAAATTCGATATTTTTGACCGAAACTAGTGTATAATATACTATGATTTTTGACCGAAACTTGCATTTCGTAAAGTTTCATAGAATCTAGTTTTCAGATGATTTTCTTGCATGGGCTTCCATAATAACCTTCCCTCTTAACATATATAAATGATCTGTCAAGTCTCGTATCATTTCAAATAGTCCACAATTAAATTTGATTTTTTTGACTGAAACTAGTGTATAATATACTATGATTTTTGACCGAAACTTGCATTTCGAAAAGTTTAAATAGAATCTAGTTTTCAGATAATTTTTTTGCATGGACTTCCATCATAACCTTCCCTCTTAACATATAAAAATGATCTGAAAAGTCTGGTATCATTTCAAATAGTCACCAATTAAATTCGATATTTTTGACCGAAACTAGTGTATAATATACTATGATTTTTGACCGAAACTTGCATTTCGAAAAGTTTTATAGAATCTAGTTTTCTGATGATTTTTTTGCATGGGCTTCCATAATAACCTTCCCTCTTAACATATATAAATGATCTGTCAAGTCTCGTATCATTTCAAATAGTCCACAATTAAATTTGATTTTTTTGAATGAAACTAGTGTATAATATACTATGATTTTTGACCGAAACTTGCATTTCGAAAAGTTTCATAGAATATAGTTTTCAGATGATTTTTTTGCATGGACATCCATCATAACCTGCCCTCTTAACATATATAAATGATCTGAAAAGTCTCGTATCATTTCAAATAGCTCCCAATTAAATTCGATATTTTTGACCGAAACTAGTGTATAATATACTATGATTTTTGACCGAAACTTGCATTTCAAAAAGTTTCATAGAATCTAGTTTTCAGTTAATTTTTTTGCATGGACTTCCATCATTACTGTCCCTCTTAACATATATAAGTGATCTGAAAAGTCTCGTATCATTTCAAATAGTCCACAATTAAATTTGATTTTTTTGACTGAAACTAGTGTATAATATACTATGATTTTTGACCGAAACTTGCATTTCGAAAAGTTTCATAGAATATAGTTTTCAGATGATTTTTTTTGCATGGACTTCCATCATAACCTTCCCTCTTAACATATATAAATGATCTGAAAAGTCTCATATCATTTAAAAAAGTCACCAATTAAATTCGATATTTTTGACCGAAACTAGTGTATAATATACTATGATTTTTGACCGAAACTTGCATTTCGAAAAGTTTTATAGAATCTAGTTTTCTGATGATTTTTTTGCATGGGCTTCCATAATAACCTTCCCTCTTAACATATATAAATGATCTGTCAAGTCTCGTATCATTTCAAATAGTCCACAATTAAATTTGATTTTTTTGAATGAAACTAGTGTATAATATACTATGATTTTTGACCGAAACTTGCATTTCGAAAAGTTTCATAGAATATAGTTTTCAGATGATTTTTTTGCATGGACTTCCATCATAACCTTCCCTCTTAACATATATAAATGATCTGAAAAGTCTCGTATCATTTCAAATAGTCACCAATTAAATTCGATATTTTTGACCGAAACTAGTGTATAATATACTATGATTTTTAACTGAAACTAGTGTGTATAATATACTATGATTTTTGACCGAAACATGCGTTTCGAAAAGTTTCATAGAATATAGTTTTCAGATGAATTTTTTGCATGGACTTCCATCATAACCTTCCCTCTTAACATATAAAAATGATCTGAAAAGTCTCGTATCATTTCAAATAGTCATCAATTAAATTCGATATTTTTGACCGAAACTAGTGTATAATATACTTTGATTTTTTACCGAAACTTGCATTTCGAAGAGTTTCATAGAATCTAGTTTTCAGATGATTTTTTTGCATGGGCTTCCATAATAACCTTCCCTCTTAACATATATAAATGATTTGTCAAGTCTCGTATCATTTTAAATAGTCCACAATTAAATTTGATTTTTTTGAATGAAACTAGTGTTTAATATACTATGATTTTTGACCGAAACTTGCATTTCAAAAAGTTTCATAGAATATAGTTTTCAGATGATTTTTTTGCATGGACTTCCATCATAACCTGCCCTCTTAACATATATAAATGATCTGAAAAGTCTCGTATCATTTCAAATAGCTCCCAATTAAATTCGATATTTTAGACCGAAACTAGTGTATAATATACTATGATTTTTGACAGAAACTTGCATTTCAAAAAGTTTCATAGAATCTAGTTTTCAGTTAATTTTTTTGCATGGACTTCCATCATTACTGTCCCTCTTAACATATATAAATGATCTGAAAAATCTCGTATCATTTCAAATAGTCCACAATTAAATTTGATTTTTTTGACCGAAACTAGTGTATAATATACTATGATTTTTGACCGAAACTTGCATTTCGAAAAGTTTCATAGAATATAGTTTTCAGATGATTTTTTTTGCATGGACTTCAATCATAACCTTCCCTCTTAACATATATAAATGATCTGAAAAATCTCGTATTATTTCAAATAGTCACCAATTAAATTCGATATTTTTGACCCAAACTAGTGTATAATATACTATGATTTTTGACCGAAACTTGCATTTCGAAAAGTTTCATAGAATCTAGTTTTCAGATTATTTTTTTGCATGGGCTTCCATAATAACCTTCCTTCTTAGCATATATAAATGATCTGTCAAGTCTCGTTTCATTTCAAATTGTCCACAATTAAATTTTATTTTTTTGACTGAAACTAGTGTATAATATACTATGATTTTTGACCGAAACTTGCATGTCGAAAAGTTTCATAGAATATAGTTTTCAGATGATTTTTTTGCATGGACATCCATCATAACCTGCCCTCTTAACATATATAAATGATCTGAAAAGTCTCGTATCATTTCAAATAGTCCTCAATTAAATTCGATATTTTTGACCGAAACTAGTGCATAATATACTATGATTTTTGACCGATACTTCCATTTCAAAACGTTTCATAGAATCTAGTTTTCAGTTAATTTTTTTGCATGGACTTCTATCATAACCTTCCCTCTTAACATATATAAATGATCTGAAAAGTCTCGTATCATTTCAAATAGTCCACAATTAAATTTGATTTTTTGACCGAAACTAGTGTATAATATACTATGATTTTTGACCGAAACTTGCATTTCGAAAAGTTTCATAGAATATAGTTTTCAGATGATTTTTTTGCATGGACTTCCATCATAACCTTACCTCTTAAAATATAAAAATGATCTGAAAAGTCTCTATCATTTCAAATAGTCACCAATTAAATTCGATATTTTTGACCGAAACTAGTGTATTATATACTATGATTTTTGACCGAAACTTGCATTTCGAAAAGTTTCGTAGAATATTGTTTTCAGATGATTTTTTCATGGACTTCCATCATAACCTTACCTCTTAACATATATAAATGATCTGAAAAGTATCGTATCATTTCAAATAGTCCACAATTAAATTTGATTTTTTTGACCGAAACTAGTGTGTATAATATACTATGATTTTTGACCGAAACATGCATTTCGAAAAGTTTCATAGAATATAGTTTTCAGATGATTTTTTTGCATGGACTTCCATCATAACCTTCCCTCTTAACATATAAAAATGATCTGAAAAGGCTCGTATCATTTCAAATAGTCATCAATTAAATTCGATATTTTTGACCGAAACTAGTGTATAATATACTATGATTTTTGACCGAAACTTGCATTTCGAAAAGTTTCATAGAATCTAGTTTTCAGATGATTTTTTGCATGGGCTTCCATAATAACCTTCCCTCTTAACATATATAAATGATTTGTCAAGTCTCGTATCATTTCAAATAGTCCACAATTAAATTTGATTTTTTTGAATGAAACTAGTGTATAATATACTATGATTTTTGACCGAAACTTGCATTTCGAAAAGTTTCATAGAATATAGTTTTCAGATGATTCTTTTGCATGGACTTCCATCATAACCTGCCCTCTTAACATATATAAATGATCTGAAAAGTCTCGTATCATTTCAAATAGCTCCCAATTAAATTCGATATTTTAGACCGAAACTAGTGTATAATATACTATGATTTTAGACAGAAACTTGCATTTCAAAAAGTTTCATAGAATCTAGTTTTCAGTTAATTTTTTTGCATGGTCTTCCATCATTACTGTCCCTCTTAACATATATAAATGATCTGAAAAATCTCGTATCATTTCAAATAGTCCACAATTAAATTTGATTTTTTTGACCGAAACTAGTGTATAATATACAATGATTTTTGACCGAAACTTGCATTTCGAAAAGTTTCATAGAATATAGTTTTCAGATGATTTTTTTTGCATGGACTTCCATCATAACCTTCCCTCTTAATATATATAAATGATCTGAAAAGTCTCGTATTATTTCAAATAGTCACCAATTAAATTCGATATTTTGACCCAAACTAGTGTATAATATACTATGATTTTTGACCGAAACTTGCATTTCGAAAAGTTTCATAGAATCTAGTTTTCAGATGATTTTTTTGCATGGGCTTCCATAATAACCTTCCCTCTTAACATATATAAATGATCTGTCAAGTCTCGTATCATTTCAAATTGTCCACAATTAAATTTTATTTTTTTGACTGAAACTAGTGTATAATATACTATGATTTTTGACCGAAACTTGCATGTCGAAAAGTTTCATAGAATATAGTTTTCAGATGATTTTTTTGCATAGACATCCATCATAACCTGCCCTCTTAACATATATAAATGATCTGAAAAGTCTCGTATCATTTCAAATAGTCCCCAATTAAATTCGATATTTTTGACCGAAACTAGTGCATAATATACTATGATTTTTGACCGATACTTCCATTTCAAAACGTTTCATAGAATCTAGTTTTCAGTTAATTTTTTTGCATGGACTTCTATCATAACCTTCCCTCTTAACATATATAAATGATCTGAAAAGTCTCGTATCATTTCAAATAGTCCACAATAAAATTTGATTTTTTGACCGAAATTAGTGTATAATATACTATGATTTTTGACCGAAACTTGCATTTTGAAAAGTTTCATAGAATATAGTTTTCAGATGATTTTTTTGCATGGACTTCCATCATAACCTTCCCTCTTAAAATATAAAAATGATCTGAAAAGTCTCGTATAATTTCAAATAGTCACCAATTAAATTCGATATTTTTGACCGAAACTAGTGTATAATATACTATGATTTTTGACCGAAACTTGCATTTCGAAAAGTTTCATAGAATCTAGTTTTCGGATGATTTTTTTGCATGAGCTTCTATAATAACCTTCCCTTTTAACATATATAAATAATCTGTCAAGTCTCGTATCATTTCAAATAGTCCACAATTAAATTTAAATTTTTTAATGAAACTAGTGTATAATATACTATGATTTTTGACCGAAACATGCATTTCGAAAATTTTGATAGAATATAGTTTTCAGATGATTTTTTTGCATGGACTTCCATCATAAACTGCTCTCTTAACATAAATAAATGATCTGAAAAGTCTCGTATCATTTCAAATAGTTCCAAATTAAATTCGATATTTTTGACCAAAACTTGTGTATAATATACTATGATTTTTGACAGAAACTTGCATTTCAAAAAGTTTCATAGAATATAGTTTTCAGTTAATTTTTTTGCATGGACTTCCATCATTACCTTCCATCTTAACATATATAAATGATCTGAAAAGTCTCGTATCATTTCAAATAGTCCACAATTAAATTTGATTTTTTTGACCGAAACTAGTGTATAATATACTATGATTTTTGACCGAAACTTGCATTTCGAAAAGTTTCATAGAATATAGTTTTCAGATGATTTTTTTGCATGGACTTCCATTATAACCTTCACTCTTAACATATATAAATGATCTGAAAAGTCTCGTATCATTTCAAATAGTCACCAATTAAATTCGATATTTTTGACCGAAACTAGTGTATAATATACTATGATTTTTGACCGAAAATTGCATTTCGAAAAGTTACATAGAATATAGTTTCAGATGATTTTTTTGCATGGACTTCCATCATAACCTGCCCTCTTAACATATATAAATGATCTGAAAAGTCTCGTATCATTTCAAATAGCTCCCAATTAAATTCGATATTTTTGACCGAAACTATTGTATAATATACTATGATTTTTGACCGAAACTTGCATTTCAAAAAGTTTCATAGAATCTAGTTTTCAGTTAATTTTTTTGCATGGACTTCCATCATTACTGTCCCTCTTAACATATATAAATGATCTGAAAAGTCTCATATCAATTCAAATAGTCCACAATTAAATTTGATTTTTTGACCGAAACTAGTGTATAATATACTATGATTTTTGACCGAAACTTGCATTTCGAAAAGTTTCATAGAATATAGTTTTCAGATGATTTTTTTGCATGGACTTCCATCATAACCTTACCTCTTAAAATATAAAAATGATCTGAAAAGTCTCGTATCATTTCAAATAGTCACCAATTAAATTCGATATTTTTGACCGAAACTAGTGTATAATATACTATGATTTTTGACCGAAACTTGCATTTCGAAAAGTTTCGTAGAATATAGTTTTCAGATGATTTTTTCATGGACTTCCATCATAATCTTCCCTCTTAACATATATAATTGATCTGAAAAGTATCGTATCATTTCAAATAGTCCACAATTAAATTTGATTTTTTTGACCGAAACTAGTGTGTATAATATACTATGATTTTTGACCGAAACATGCATTTCAAAAAGTTTCATAGAATATAGTTTTCAGATGATTTTTTTGCATGGACTTCCATCATAACCATTCCTCTTAACATATAAAAATGATCTGAAAAGGCTCGTATCATTTCAAATAGTCATCAATTAAATTCGATATTTTTGACCGAAACTAGTGTATAATATACTATGATTTTTTACCGAAACTTGCATTTCGAAAAGTTTCATAGAATCTAGTTTTCAGATGATTTTTTTGCATGGGCTTCCATAATAACCTTCCCTCTTAACATATATAAATGATTTATCAAGTCTCGTATCATTTCAAATAGTCCACAATTAAATTTGATTTTTTTGAATGAAACTAGTGTATAATATACTATGATTTTTGACCGAAACTTGCATTTCGAAAAGTTTCATAGAATATAGTTTTCAGATGATTTTTTTGCATGGACTTCCATCATAACCTTACCTCTTAACATATATAAATGATCTGAAAAGTCTCGTATCATTTCAAATAGCTCCCAATTAAATTCGATATTTTAGACCGAAACTAGTGTATAATATACTATGATTTTTGACAGAAACTTGCATTTCAAAAAGTTTCATAGAATCTAGTTTTCAGTTAATTTTTTTGCATGGACTTCCATCATTACTGTCCCTCTTAACATATATAAATGATTTGAAAAATCTCGTATCATTTCAAATATTCCACAATTAAATTTGATTTTTTTGACCGAAACTAGTGTATAATATACTATGATTTTTGACCGAAACTTGCATTTCGAAAAGTTTCATAGAATATAGTTTTCAGATGATTTTTTTCGCATGAACTTCCATCATAACCTTCCCTCTTAACATATATAAATGATCTGAAAAGTCTCGTATTATTTCAAATAGTCACCAATTAAATTCGATATGTTGACCCAAACTAGTGTATAATATACTATGATTTTTGACCGAAACTTGCATTTCGAAAAGTTTCATAGAATCTAGTTTTCAGATGATTTTTTTGCATGGGCTTCCATAATAACCTTCCCTCTTAACATATATAAATGATCTGTCAAGTCTCGTATCATTTCAAATTGTCCACAATTAAATTTTATTTTTTTGACTGAAACTAGTGTATAATATACTATGATTTTTGACCGAAACTTGCATGTCGAAAAGTTTCATAGAATATAGTTTTCAGATGATTTTTTTGCATGGACATCCATCATAACCTGCCCTCTTAACATATATAAATGATCTGAAAAGTCTCGTATCATTTCAAATAGTCCCCAATTAAATTCGATATTTTTGACCGAAACTAGTGCATAATATACTATGATTTTTGACCGATACTTCCATTTCAAAACGTTTCATAGAATCTAGTTTTCAGTTAATTATTTTGCATGGACTTCTATCATAACCTTCCCTCTTAACATATATAAATGATCTGAAAAGTCTCGTATCATTTCAAATAGTCCACAATTAAATTTGATTTTTTGACCGAAATTAGTGTATAATATACTATGATTTTTGACCGAAACTTGCATTTCGAAAAGTTTCATAGAATATAGTTTTCAGATGATTTTTTTGCATGGACTTCCATCATAACCTTCCCTCTTAACATATATAAATGATCTGAAAAGTCTCGTATCATTTCAAATAGTCACCAATTAAATTCGATATTTTTGACCGAAACTAGTGTATAATATACTATGATTTTTGACCGAAACTTGCATTTCGAAAAGTTTCATAGAATCTAGTTTTCGGATGATTTTTTTGCATGAGCTTCTATAATAACCTTCCCTTTTAATATATATAAATAATCTGTCAAGTCTCGTATCATTTCAAATAGTCCACAATTAAATTTAAATTTTTTTAATGAAACTAGTGTATAATATACTATGATTTTTGACCGAAACTTGCATTTCGAAAATTTTCATAGAATATAGTTTTCAGATCATTTTTTTGCAAGGACTTCCATCATAACCTGCCCTCTTAACATATATAAATGATCTGAAAAGTCTCGTATCATTTCAAATAGTTCCCAATTAAATTCGATATTTTTGACCGAAACTTGTGTATAATATACTATAATTTTTTACCGAAACTTGCATTTCAAAAAGTTTCATAGTAAAAAGTTTTCAGTTAATTTTTTTGCATGGACTTCCATCATTACCTTCCATCTTAACATATATCAATGATCTGAAAAGTCTCGTATCATTTCAAATAGTCCACAATTAAATTTGATTTTTTTGACTGAAACTAGTGTATAATATACTATGATTTTTGACCGAAACTTGCATTTCGAAAAGTTTCATAGAATATAGTTTTCAGATGATTTTTTTGCATGGACTTCCATTATAACCTTCACTCTTAACATATATAAATGATCTGAAAAGTCTCGTATCATTTCAAATAGTCACCAATTAAATTCGATATTTTTGACCGAAACTAGTGTATAATATACTATGATTTTTGACCGAAAATTGCATTTCGAAAAGTTTCATAGAATATAGTTTTCAGATGATTTTTTTGCATGGACTTCCATCATAACCTTCCCTCTTAACATATATAAATGATCTAAAAGGTATCGTATCATTTCAAATAGTCCACAATTAAATTTGATTTTTTTGACCGAAACTAGTGTATAATATACTATGATTTTTGACCGAAACTTGCATTTCGAAAAGTTTAAATAGAATCTAGTTTTCAGATGATTTTTTTGCATGGACTTCCATCATAACCTTCCCTCTTAACATATAAAAATGATCTGAAAAGTCTGGTATCATTTCAAATAGTCACCAATTAAATTCGATATTTTTGACCGAAACTAGTGTATAATATACTATGATTTTTGATCGAAACTTGCATTTCGAAAAGTTTTATAGAATCTAGTTTTCTGATGATTTTTTTGCATGGGCTTCCATAATAACCTTCCCTCTTAACATATATAAATGATCTGAAAAGTCTCATATCATTTCAAAAAGTCACCAATTAAATTCGATATTTTTGACCGAAACTAGTGTATAATATACTATGATTTTTGACCGAAACTTGCATTTCGTAAAGTTTCATAGAATCTAGTTTTCAGATGATTTTCTTGCATGGGCTTCCATAATAACCTTCCCTCTTAACATATATAAATGATCTGTCAAGTCTCGTATCATTTCAAATAGTCCACAATTAAATTTGATTTTTTTGACTGAAACTAGTGTATAATATACTATGATTTTTGACCGAAACTTGCATTTCGAAAAGTTTAAATAGAATCTAGTTTTCAGATGATTTTTTTGCATGGACTTCCATCATAACCTTCCCTCTTAACATATAAAAATGATCTGAAAAGTCTGGTATCATTTCAAATAGTCACCAATTAAATTCGATATTTTTGACCGAAACTAGTGTATAATATACTATGATTTTTGACCGAAACTTGCATTTCGAAAAGTTTTATAGAATCTAGTTTTCTGATGATTTTTTTGCATGGGCTTCCATAATAACCTTCCCTCTTAACATATATAAATGATCTGTCAAGTCTCGTATCATTTCAAATAGTCCACAATTAAATTTGATTTTTTTGAATGAAACTAGTGTATAATATACTATGATTTTTGACCGAAACTTGCATTTCGAAAAGTTTCATAGAATAGAGTTTTCAGATGATTTTTTTGCATGGACTTCCATCATAACCTTCCCTCTTAACATATATAAATGATCTGAAAAGTCTCGTATCATTTCAAATAGTCACCAATTAAATTAGATATTTTTGACCGAAACTAGTGTATAATATACTATGATTTTTGACCGAAACTAGTGTGTATAATATACTATGATTTTTAACCGAAACATGCGTTTCGAAAAGTTTCATAGAATATAGTTTTCAGATGATTTTTTTGCATGGACTTCCATCATAACCTTCCCTCTTAACATATAAAAATGATCTGAAAAGTCTCGTATCATTTCAAATAGTCATCAATTAAATTCGATATTTTTGACCGAAACTAGTGTATAATATACTATGATTTTTTACCGAAACTTGCATTTCGAAAAGTTTCATAGAATCTAGTTTTCAGATGATTTTTTTGCATGGGCTTCCATAATAACCTTCCCTCTTAACATATATAAATGATTTGTCAAGTCTCGTATCATTTTAAATAGTCCACAATTAAATTTGATTTTTTTGAATGAAACTAGTGTATAATATACTATGATTTTTGACCGAAACTTGCATTTCGAAAAGTTTCATAGAATATAGTTTTCAGATGATTTTTTTGCATGGAATTCCATCATAACCTGCCCTCTTAACATATATAAAAGATCTGAAAAGTCTCGTATCATTTCAAATAGCTCCCAATTAAATTCGATATTTTAGACCGAAACTAGTGTATAATATACTATGATTTTTGACAGAAACTTGCATTTCAAAAAGTTTCATAGAATCTAGTTTTCAGTTAATTTTTTTGCATGGACTTCCATCATTACTGTCCCTCTTAACATATATAAATGATCTGAAAAATCACGTATCATTTCAAATAGTCCACAATTAAATTTGATTTTTTTGACCGAAACTAGTGTATAATATACTATGATTTTTGACCGAAACTTGCATTTCGAAAAGTTTCATAGAATATAGTTTTCAGATGATTTTTTTCGCATGAACTTCCATCATAACCTTCCCTCTTAACATATATAAATGATCTGAAAAGTCTCGTATTATTTCAAATAGTCACCAATTAAATTCGATATGTTGACCCAAACTAGTGTATAATATACTATGATTTTTGACCGAAACTTGCATTTCGAAAAGTTTCATAGAATCTAGTTTTCAGATGATTTTTTTGCATGGGCTTCCATAATAACCTTCCCTCTTAACATATATAAATGATCTGTCAAGTCTCGTATCATTTCAAATTGTCCACAATTAAATTTTATTTTTTTGACTGAAACTAGTGTATAATATACTATGATTTTTGACCGAAACTTGCATGTCGAAAAGTTTCATAGAATATAGTTTTCAGATGATTTTTTTGCATGGACATCCATCATAACCTGCCCTCTTAACATATATAAATGATCTGAAAAGTCTCGTATCATTTCAAATAGTCCCCAATTAAATTCGATATTTTTGACCGAAACTAGTGCATAATATACTATGATTTTTGACCGATACTTCCATTTCAAAACGTTTCATAGAATCTAGTTTTCAGTTAATTATTTTGCATGGACTTCTATCATAACCTTCCCTCTTAACATATATAAATGATCTGAAAAGTCTCGTATCATTTCAAATAGTCCACAATTAAATTTGATTTTTTGACCGAAATTAGTGTATAATATACTATGATTTTTGACCGAAACTTGCATTTCGAAAAGTTTCATAGAATATAGTTTTCAGATGATTTTTTTGCATGGACTTCCATCATAACCTTCCCTCTTAACATATATAAATGATCTGAAAAGTCTCGTATCATTTCAAATAGTCACCAATTAAATTCGATATTTTTGACCGAAACTAGTGTATAATATACTATGATTTTTGACCGAAACTTGCATTTCGAAAAGTTTCATAGAATCTAGTTTTCGGATGATTTTTTTGCATGAGCTTCTATAATAACCTTCCCTTTTAATATATATAAATAATCTGTCAAGTCTCGTATCATTTCAAATAGTCCACAATTAAATTTAAATTTTTTTAATGAAACTAGTGTATAATATACTATGATTTTTGACCGAAACTTGCATTTCGAAAATTTTCATAGAATATAGTTTTCAGATGATTTTTTTGCAAGGACTTCCATCATAACCTGCCCTCTTAACATATATAAATGATCTGAAAAGTCTCGTATCATTTCAAATAGTTCCCAATTAAATTCGATATTTTTGACCGAAACTTGTGTATAATATACTATAATTTTTTACCGAAACTTGCATTTCAAAAAGTTTCATAGTAAAAAGTTTTCAGTTAATTTTTTTGCATGGACTTCCATCATTACCTTCCATCTTAACATATATCAATGATCTGAAAAGTCTCGTATCATTTCAAATAGTCCACAATTAAATTTGATTTTTTTGACTGAAACTAGTGTATAATATACTATGATTTTTGACCGAAACTTGCATTTCGAAAAGTTTCATAGAATATAGTTTTCAGATGATTTTTTTGCATGGACTTCCATTATAACCTTCACTCTTAACATATATAAATGATCTGAAAAGTCTCGTATCATTTCAAATAGTCACCAATTAAATTCGATATTTTTGACCGAAACTAGTGTATAATATACTATGATTTTTGACCGAAAATTGCATTTCGAAAAGTTTCATAGAATATAGTTTTCAGATGATTTTTTTGCATGGACTTCCATCATAACCTTCCCTCTTAACATATATAAATGATCTAAAAGGTATCGTATCATTTCAAATAGTCCACAATTAAATTTGATTTTTTTGACCGAAACTAGTGTATAATATACTATGATTTTTGACCGAAACTTGCATTTCGAAAAGTTTAAAAAGAATCTAGTTTTCAGATGATTTTTTTGCATGGACTTCCATCATAACCTTCCCTCTTAACATATAAAAATGATCTGAAAAGTCTGGTATCATTTCAAATAGTCACCAATTAAATTCGATATTTTTGACCGAAACTAGTGTATAATATACTATGATTTTTGATCGAAACTTGCATTTCGAAAAGTTTTATAGAATCTAGTTTTCTGATGATTTTTTTGCATGGGCTTCCATAATAACCTTCCCTCTTAACATATATAAATGATCTGAAAAGTCTCATATCATTTCAAAAAGTCACCAATTAAATTCGATATTTTTGACCGAAACTAGTGTATAATATACTATGATTTTTGACCGAAACTTGCATTTCGTAAAGTTTCATAGAATCTAGTTTTCAGATGATTTTCTTGCATGGGCTTCCATAATAACCTTCCCTCTTAACATATATAAATGATCTGTCAAGTCTCGTATCATTTCAAATAGTCCACAATTAAATTTGATTTTTTTGACTGAAACTAGTGTATAATATACTATGATTTTTGACCGAAACTTGCATTTCGAAAAGTTTAAATAGAATCTAGTTTTCAGATGATTTTTTTGCATGGACTTCCATCATAACCTTCCCTCTTAACATATAAAAATGATCTGAAAAGTCTGGTATCATTTCAAATAGTCACCAATTAAATTCGATATTTTTGACCGAAACTAGTGTATAATATACTATGATTTTTGACCGAAACTTGCATTTCGAAAAGTTTTATAGAATCTAGTTTTCTGATGATTTTTTTGCATGGGCTTCCATAATAACCTTCCCTCTTAACATATATAAATGATCTGTCAAGTCTCGTATCATTTCAAATAGTCCACAATTAAATTTGATTTTTTTGAATGAAACTAGTGTATAATATACTATGATTTTTGACCGAAACTTGCATTTCGAAAAGTTTCATAGAATATAGTTTTCAGATGATTTTTTTGCATGGACTTCCATCATAACCTTCCCTCTTAACATATATAAATGATCTGAAAAGTCTCGTATCATTTCAAATAGTCACCAATTAAATTTGATATTTTTGACCGAAACTAGTGTATAATATACTATGATTTTTGACCGAAACTAGTGTGTATAATATACTATGATTTTTAACCGAAACATGCGTTTCGAAAAGTTTCATAGAATATAGTTTTCAGATGATTTTTTTGCATGGACTTCCATCATAACCTTCCCTCTTAACATATAAAAATGATCTGAAAAGTCTCGTATCATTTCAAATAGTCATCAATTAAATTCGATATTTTTGACCGAAACTAGTGTATAATATACTATGATTTTTTACCGAAACTTGCATTTCGAAAAGTTTCATAGAATCTAGTTTTCAGATGATTTTTTTGCATGGGCTTCCATAATAACCTTCCCTCTTAACATATATAAATGATTTGTCAAGTCTCGTATCATTTTAAATAGTCCACAATTAAATTTGATTTTTTTGAATGAAACTAGTGTATAATATACTATGATTTTTGACCGAAACTTGCATTTCGAAAAGTTTCATAGAATATAGTTTTCAGATGATTTTTTTGCATGGAATTCCATCATAACCTGCCCTCTTAACATATATAAAAGATCTGAAAAGTCTCGTATCATTTCAAATAGCTCCCAATTAAATTCGATATTTTAGACCGAAACTAGTGTATAATATACTATGATTTTTGACAGAAACTTGCATTTCAAAAAGTTTCATAGAATCTAGTTTTCAGTTATTTTTTTTGCATGGACTTCCATCATTACTGTCCCTCTTAACATATATAAATGATCTGAAAAATCTCGTATCATTTCAAATAGTCCACAATTAAATTTGATTTTTTTGACCGAAACTAGTGTATAATATACTATGATTTTTGACCGAAACTTGCATTTCGAAAAGTTTCATAGAATATAGTTTTCAGATGATTTTTTTTGCATGGACTTCCATCATAACCTTCCCTCTTAACATATATAAATGATCTGAAAAGTCTCGTATTATTTCAAATAGTCACCAATTAAATTCGATATTTTTGACCCAAACTAGTGTATAATATACTATGATTTTTGACCGAAACTTGCATTTCGAAAAGTTTCATAGAATCTAGTTTTCAGATGATTTTTTTGAATGGGCTTCCAAAATAGCCTTCCCTCTTAACATATATAAATGATCTGTCAAGTCTCGTATCATTTCAAATTGTCCACAATTAAATTTTATTTTTTTGACTTAAACTAGTGTATAATATACTATGATTTTTGACCGAAACTTGCATGTCGAAAAGTTTCATAGAATATAGTTTTCAGATGATTTTTTTGCATGGACATCCATCATAACCTGCCCTCTTAACATATATAAATGATCTGAAAAGTCTCGTATCATTTCAAATAGTCCCCAATTAAATTCGATATTTTTGACCGAAACTAGTGCATAATATACTATGATTTTTGACCGATATTTCCATTTCAAAACGTTTCATAGAATCTAGTTTTCGGTTAATTTTTTTGCATGGACTTCTATCATAACCTTCCCTCTTAACATATATAAATGATCTGAAAAGTCTCGTATCATTTCAAATAGTCCACAATTAAATTTGATTTTTTGACCGAAACTAGTGTATAATATACTATGATTTTTGACCGAAACTTGCATTTCGAAAAGTTTCATAGAATATAGTGTTCAGATGATTTTTTTGCATGGACTTCCATCATAACCTTCCCTCTTAAAATATAAAAATGATCTGAAAAGCCTCGTATCATTTCAAATAGTCACCAATTAAATTCGATATTTTTGACCGAAACTAGTGTATAATATACTATGATTTTTGACCGAAACTTGCATTTCGAAAAGTTTCGTAGAATATAGTTTTCAGATGATTTTTTCATGGACTTCCATCATAACCTTCCCTCTTAACATATATAAATGATCTGAAAAGTATCGTATCATTTCAAATAGTCCACAATTAAAATTGATTTTTTTGACCGAAACTAGTGTGTATAATATAATATGATTTTTGACCGAAACATGCATTTCGAAAAGTTTCATAGAATATAGTTTTCAGATGATTTTTTTGCATGGACTTCCATCATAACCATTCCTCTTAACATATAAAAATGATCTGAAAAGGCTCGTATCATTTCAAATAGTCATCAATTAAATTCGATATTTTTGACCGAAACTAGTGTATAATATACTATGATTTTTGACCGAAACTTGCATTTCGAAAAGTTTCATAGAATCTAGTTTTGAGATGATTTTTTTGCATGGGCTTCCATAATAACCTTCCCTCTTAACATATATAAATGATTTGTCAAGTCTCGTATAATTTCAAATAGTCCACAATTAAATTTGATTTTTTTGAATGAAACTAGTGTATAATATACTATGATTTTTGACCGAAACTTGCATTTCGAAATGTTTCATAGAATATAGTTTTCAGATGATTTTTTTGCATGGACTTCCATCATAACCTGCCCTCTTAACATATATAAATGATCTGAAAAGTCTCGTATCATTTCAAATAGCTCCCAATTAAATTCGATATTTTAGACCGAAACTAGTGTATAATATACTATGATTTTTGACAGAAACTTGCATTTCAAAAAGTTTCATAGAATCTAGTTTTCAGTTAATTTTTTTGCATGGACTTCCATCATTACTGTCCCTCTTAACATATATAAATGATCTGAAAAATCTCGTATCATTTCAAATAGTCCACAATTAAATTTGATTTTTTTGACCGAAACTAGTGTATAATATACTATGATTTTTGACCGAAACTTGCATTTCAAAAAGTTTCATAGAATATAGTTTTCAGATGATTTTTTTTGCATGGACTTCCATCATAACCTTCCCTCTTAACATATATAAATGATCTGAAAAGTCTCGTATTATTTCAAATAGTCACCAATTAAATTCGATATTTTGACCCAAACTAGTGTATAATATACTATGATTTTTGACCGAAACTTGCATTTCGAAAAGTTTCATAGAATCTAGTTTTCAGATGATTTTTTTGCATGGGCTTCCATAATAACCTTCCCTCTTAACATATATAAATGATCTGTCAAGTCTCGTATCATTTCAAATTGTCCACAATTAAATTTTATTTTTTTGACTGAAACTAGTGTATAATATACTATAATTTTTGACCGAAACTTGCATGTCGAAAAGTTTCATAGAATATAGTTTTCAGATGATTTTTTTGCATGGACATCCATCATAACCTTCCCTCTTAACATATATAAATGATCTGAAAAGTCTCGTATCATTTCAAATAGTCCCCAATTAAATTCGATATTTTTGACCGAAACTAGAATATACTATGATTTTTGACCGATACTTCCATTTCAAAACGTTTCATAGAATCTAGTTTTTAGTTAATTTTTTTGCATGGACTTATATCATAACCTTCCCTCTTAACATATATAAATGATCTGAAAAGTCTCGTATCATTTCAAATAATCCACAATTAAATTTGATTTTTTGACCGAAACTAGTGTATAATATACTATGATTTTTGACCGAAACTTGCATTTCGAAAAGTTTCATAGAATATAGTTTTCAGATGATTTTTTTGCATGGACTTCCATCATAACCTTCCCTCTTAAAATATAAAAATGATCTGAAAAGTCTCGTATCATTTCAAATAGCTCCCAATTAAATTCGATATTTTAGACCGAAACTAGTGTATAATATACTATGATTTTTGACAGAAACTTGCATTTCAAAAAGTTTCATAGAATCTAGTTTTCAGTTAATTTTTTTGCATGGACTTCCATCATTACTGTCCCTCTTAACATATATAAATGATCTGAAAAATCTCGTATCATTTCAAATAGTCCACAATTAAATTTGATTTTTTTGACCGAAACTAGTGTATAATATACTATGATTTTTGACCGAAACTTGCATTTCAAAAAGTTTCATAGAATATAGTTTTCAGATGATTTTTTTTGCATGGACTTCCAACATAACCTTCCCTCTTAACATATATAAATGATCTGAAAAGTCTCGTATTATTTCAAATAGTCACCAATTAAATTCGATATTTTGACCCAAACTAGTGTATAATATACTATGATTTTTGACCGAAACTTGCATTTCGAAAAGTTTCATAGAATCTAGTTTTCAGATGATTTTTTTGCATGGGCTTCCATAATAACCTTCCCTCTTAACATATATAAATGATCTGTCAAGTCTCGTATCATTTCAAATTGTCCACAATTAAATTTTATTTTTTTGACTGAAACTAGTGTATAATATACTATGATTTTTGACCGAAACTTGCATGTCGAAAAGTTTCATAGAATATAGTTTTCAGATGATTTTTTTGCATGGACATCCATCATAACCTTCCCTCTTAACATATATAAATGATCTGAAAAGTCTCGTATCATTTCAAATAGTCCCCAATTAAATTCGATATTTTTGACCGAAACTAGAATATACTATGATTTTTGACCGATACTTCCATTTCAAAATGTTTCATAGAATCTAGTTTTTAGTTAATTTTTTAGCATGGACTTCTATCATAACCTTCCCTCTTAACATATATAAATGATCTTAAAAGTCTCGTATCATTTCAAATAGTCCACAATTAAATTTGATTTTTTGACCGAAACTAGTGTATAATATACTATGATTTTTGACCGAAACTTGCATTTCGAAAAGTTTCATAGAATATAGTTTTCAGATGATTTTTTTGCATGGACTTCCATCATAACCTTCCCTCTTAAAATATAAAAATGATCTGAAAAGTCTCGTATCATTTCAAATAGTCACCAATTAAATTCGATATTTTTGACCGAAACTAGTGTATAATATACTATGATTTTTGACCGAAACTTGCATTTCGAAAAGTTTCATAGAATCTAGTTTTCGGATGATTTTTTTGCATGAGCTTCTATAATAACCTTCCCTTTTAACATATATAAATAATCTGTCAAGTCTCTTATCATTTCAAATAGTCCATAATTAAATTTAAATTTTTTAATGAAACTAGTGTATAATATACTATGATTTTTGACCGAAACTTGCATTTCGAAAATTTTGATAGAATATAGTTTTCAGATGATTTTTTTTGCATGGACTTCCATCATAACCTTCCCTCTTAACATAAATAAATGATCTGAAAAGTCTCATATCATTTCAAATAGTCACCAATTAAATTCGATATTTTTGACCGAAACTAGTGTATAATATACTATGATTTTTGACAGAAACTTGCATTTCAAAACGTTTCATAGAATCTAGTTTTCAGTTAATTTTTTTGCATGGACTTCCATCATTACCTTCCATCTTAACATATATAAATGAGCTGAAAAGTCTCGTATCATTTCAAATAGTCCACAATTAAATTTGATTTTTTTGACCGAAACTAGTGTATAATATACTATGATTTTTGACCGAAACTTGCATTTCGAAAAGTTTCATAGAATATAGTTTTCAGATGATTTTTTTGCATGGACTTCCATTATAACCTTCACTCTTAACATATATAAATGATCTGAAAAGTCTCGTATCATTTCAAATAGTCACCAATTAAATTCGATATTTTTGACCGAAACTAGTGTATAATATACTATGATTTTTGACCGAAAATTGCATTTCGAAAAGTTTCATAGAATATAGTTTTCAGATGATTTTTTTGCATGGACTTCCATCATAACCTGCCCTCTTAACATATATAAATGATCTGAAAAGTCTCGTATCATTTCAAATAGCTCCCAATTAAATTCGATATTTTTGACCGAAACTAGTGTATAATATACTATGATTTTTGACCGAAACTTGCATTTCAAAAAGTTTCATAGAATCTAGTTTTCAGTTAATTTTTTTGCATGGACATCTATCATAACCTTCCCTCTTAAAATATATAAATGATCTGAAAAGTCTCGTATCATTTCAAATAGTCCACAATTAAATTTGATTTTTTGACCGAAACTAGTGTATAATATACTATGATTTTTGACCGAAACTTGCATTTCGAAAAGTTTCATAGAATATAGTTTTCAGATGATTTTTTTGCATGGACTTCCATCATAACCTTCCCTCTTAACATATAAAAATGATCTGAAAAGTCTTATATCATTTCTAATAGTCACCAATTAAATTCGATATTTTTGACCGAAACTAGTGTATAATATACTATGATTTTTGACCGAAACTTGCATTTCGAAAAGTTTCATAGAATCTAGTTTTCAGATGATTTTTTTGCATGAGCTTCTATAATAACCTTCCCTTTTAACATATATAAATAATCTGTCAAGTCTCGTATCATTTCAAATAGTCCACAATTAAATTTAAATTTTTTTAATGAAACTAGTGTATAATATACTATGATTTTTGACCGAAACTTGCATTTCGAAAATTTTCATAGAATATAGTTTTCAGATGATTTTTTTGCAAGGACTTCCATCATAACCTGCCCTCTTAACATATATAAATGATCTGAAAAGTCTCGTATCATTTCAAATAGTTCCCAATTAAATTCGATATTTTTGACCGAAAATTGTGTATAATATACTATAATTTTTTTCCGAAACATGCATTTCAAAAAGTTTCATAGTAAAAAGTTTTCAGTTAATTTTTTTGCATGGACTTCCATCATTACCTTCCATCTTAACATATATCAATGATCTGAAAAGTCTCGTATCATTTCAAATAGTCCACAATTAAATTTGATTTTTTTGACCGAAACTAGTGTATAATATACAATGATTTTTGACCGAAACTAGTGTATAATATACTATGATTTTTGACCGAAACTTGCATTTCTAAAAGTTTCATAGAATATAGTTTTCAGATGATTTTTTTGCATGGACCTCCATTATAACCTTCACTCTTAACATATATAAATGATCTGAAAAGTCTCGTATCATTTCAAATAGTCACCAATTAAATTCGATATTTTTGACCGAAACTAGTGTATAATATACTATGATTTTTGACTGAAAATTGCATTTCGAAAAGTTTCATAGAATTTAGTTTTCAGATGATTTTTTTGCATGGACTTCCATCATAACCTTCTCTCTTAACATATAAAAATGATCTAAAAGGTATCGTATCATTTCAAATAGTCCACAATTAAATTTGATTTTTTTGACTGAAACTAGTGTATAATATACTATGATTTTTGACCGAAACTTGCATTTCGAAAAGTTTCATAGAATATAGTTTTCAGATGATTTTTTTTGCATGGACTTCCATCATAACCTTCCCTCTTAACATATATAAATGATCTGAAAAGTCTCATATCATTTCAAAAAGTCACCAATTAAATTGGATATTTTTGACCGAAACTAGTGTATAATATACTATGATTTTTGACCGAAACTTAAATTTCGTAAAGTTTCATAGAATCTAGTTTTCAGATGATTTTCTTGCATGGGCTTCCATAATAACCTTCCCTCTTAACATATATAAATGATCTGTCAAGTCTCGTATCATTTCAAATAGTCCACAATTAAATTTGATTTTTTTGACTGAAACTAGTGTATAATATACTATGATTTTTGACCGAAACTTGCATTTCGAAAAGTTTAAATAGAATCTAGTTTTCAGATGATTTTTTTGCATGGACTTCCATCGTAACCTTCCCTCTTAACATATAAAAATGATCTGAAAAGTCTGGTATCATTTCAAATAGTCACCAATTAAATTCGATATTTTTGACCGAAACTAGTGTATAATATACTATGATTTTTGACCGAAACTTGCATTTCGAAAAGTTTTATAGAATCTAGTTTTCTGATGATTTTTTTGCATGGGCTTCCATAATAACCTTCCCTCTTAACATATATAAATGATCTGTCAAGTCTC
Source organism: Lathyrus aphaca (assembly GCA_963966055.1). Taxonomy (NCBI): domain Eukaryota; kingdom Viridiplantae; phylum Streptophyta; class Magnoliopsida; order Fabales; family Fabaceae; genus Lathyrus; species Lathyrus aphaca. The sequence goes on along the minus strand of OZ014520.1, from coordinate 639,838,173 downwards.
GTATCATTTCAAATAGTCCACAATTAAATTTGATTTTTTTGAATGAAACTAGTGTATAATATACTATGATTTTTGACCGAAACTTGCATTTCGAAAAGTTTCATAGAATATAATTTTCAGATGATTTTTTTGCATGGACATCCATCATAACCTGCCCTCTTAACATATATAAATGATCTGAAAAGTCTCGTATCATTTCAAATAGCTCCCAATTAAATTCGATATTTTTGACCGAAACTAGTGTATAATATACTATGATTTTTGACCGAAACTTGCATTTCAAAAAGTTTCATAGAATCTAGTTTTCAGTTAATTTTTTTGCATGGACTTCCATCATTACTGTCCCTCTTAACATATATAAATGATCTGAAAAGTCTCGTATCATTTCAAATAGTCCACAATTAAATTTGATTTTTTTGACTGAAACTAGTGTATAATATACTATGATTTTTGACCGAAACTTGCATTTCGAAAAGTTTCATAGAATATAGTTTTCAGATGATTTTTTTTGCATGGACTTCCATCATAACCTTCCCTCTTAACATATATAAATGATCTGAAAAGTCTCATATCATTTCAAAAAGTCACCAATTAAATTCGATATTTTTGACCGAAACTAGTGTATAATATACTATGATTTTTGACCGAAACTTGCATTTCGTAAAGTTTCATAGAATCTAGTTTTCAGATGATTTTCTTGCATGGGCTTCCATAATAACCTTCCCTCTTAACATATATAAATGATCTGTCAAGTCTCGTATCATTTCAAATAGTCCACAATTAAATTTGATTTTTTTGAATGAAACTAGTGTATAATATACTATGATTTTTGACCGAAACTTGCATTTCGAAAAGTTTCATAGAATATAATTTTCAGATGATTTTTTTGCATGGACATCCATCATAACCTGCCCTCTTAACATATATAAATGATCTGAAAAGTCTCGTATCATTTCAAATAGCTCCCAATTAAATTCGATATTTTTGACCGAAACTAGTGTATAATATACTATGATTTTTGACCGAAACTTGCATTTTAAAAAGTTTCATAGAATCTAGTTTTCAGTTAATTTTTTTGCATGGACTTCCATCATTACTGTCCCTCTTAACATATATAAATGATCTGAAAAGTCTCGTATCATTTCAAATAGTCCACAATTAAATTTGATTTTTTTGACTGAAACTAGTGTATAATATACTATGATTTTTGACCGAAACTTGCATTTCGAAAAGTTTCATAGAATATAGTTTTCAGATGATTTTTTTTGCATGGACTTCCATCATAACCTTCCCTCTTAACATATATAAATGATCTGAAAAGTCTCATATCATTTCAAAAAGTCACCAATTAAATTCGATATTTTTGACCGAAACTAGTGTATAATATACTATGATTTTTGACCGAAACTTGCATTTCGTAAAGTTTCATAGAATCTAGTTTTCAGATGATTTTCTTGCATGGGCTTCCATAATAACCTTCCCTCTTAACATATATAAATGATCTGTCAAGTCTCGTATCATTTCAAATAGTCCACAATTAAATTTGATTTTTTTTACTGAAACTAGTGTATAATATACTATGATTTTTGACCGAAACTTGCATTTCGAAAAGTTTAAATAGAATCTAGTTTTCAGATGATTTTTTTGCATGGACTTCCATCGTAACCTTCCCTCTTAACATATAAAAATGATCTGAAAAGTCTGGTATCATTTCAAATAGTCACCAATTAAATTCGATATTTTTGACCGAAACTAGTGTATAATATACTATGATTTTTGACCGAAACTTGCATTTCGAAAAGTTTTATAGAATCTAGTTTTCTGATGATTTTTTTGCATGGGCTTCCATAATAACCTTCCCTCTTAACATATATAAATGATCTGTCAAGTCTCGTATCATTTCAAATAGTCCACAATTAAATTTGATTTTTTTGAATGAAACTAGTGTATAATATACTATGATTTTTGACCGAAACTTGCATTTCGAAAAGTTTCATAGAATATAATTTTCAGATGATTTTTTTGCATGGACATCCATCATAACCTGCCCTCTTAACATATATAAATGATCTGAAAAGTCTCGTATCATTTCAAATAGCTCCCAATTAAATTCGATATTTTTGACCGAAACTAGTGTATAATATACTATGATTTTTGACCGAAACTTGCATTTCAAAAAGTTTCATAGAATCTAGTTTTCAGTTAATTTTTTTGCATGGACTTCCATCATTACTGTCCCTCTTAACATATATAAATGATCTGAAAAGTCTCGTATCATTTCAAATAGTCCACAATTAAATTTGATTTTTTTGACTGAAACTAGTGTATAATATACTATGATTTTTGACCGAAACTTGCATTTCGAAAAGTTTCATAGAATATAGTTTTCAGATGATTTTTTTTGCATGGACTTCCATCATAACCTTCCCTCTTAACATATATAAATGATCTGAAAAGTCTCATATCATTTCAAAAAGTCACCAATTAAATTCGATATTTTTGACCGAAACTAGTGTATAATATACTATGATTTTTGACCGAAACTTGCATTTCGTAAAGTTTCATAGAATCTAGTTTTCAGATGATTTTCTTGCATGGGCTTCCATAATAACCTTCCCTCTTAACATATATAAATGATCTGTCAAGTCTCGTATCATTTCAAATAGTCCACAATTAAATTTGATTTTTTTTACTGAAACTAGTGTATAATATACTATGATTTTTGACCGAAACTTGCATTTCGAAAAGTTTAAATAGAATCTAGTTTTCAGATGATTTTTTTGCATGGACTTCCATCGTAACCTTCCCTCTTAACATATAAAAATGATCTGAAAAGTCTGGTATCATTTCAAATAGTCACCAATTAAATTCGATATTTTTGACCGAAACTAGTGTATAATATACTATGATTTTTGACCGAAACTTGCATTTCGAAAAGTTTTATAGAATCTAGTTTTCTGATGATTTTTTTGCATGGGCTTCCATAATAACCTTCCCTCTTAACATATATAAATGATCTGTCAAGTCTCGTATCATTTCAAATAGTCCACAATTAAATTTGATTTTTTTGAATGAAACTAGTGTATAATATACTATGATTTTTGACCGAAACTTGCATTTCGAAAAGTTTCATAGAATATAATTTTCAGATGATTTTTTTGCATGGACATCCATCATAACCTGCCCTCTTAACATATATAAATGATCTGAAAAGTCTCGTATCATTTCAAATAGCTCCCAATTAAATTCGATATTTTTGACCGAAACTAGTGTATAATATACTATGATTTTTGACCGAAACATGCATTTCAAAAAGTTTCATAGAATCTAGTGTTCAGTTAATTTTTTTGCATGGACTTCCATCATTACTGTCCCTCTTAACATATATAAATGATCTGAAAAGTCTCGTATCATTTCAAATAGTCCACAATTAAATTTGATTTTTTTGACTGAAACTAGTGTATAATATACTATGATTTTTGACCGAAACTTGCATTTCGAAAAGTTTCATAGAATATAGTTTTCAGATGATTTTTTTTGCATGGACTTCCATCATAACCTTCCCTCTTAACATATATAAATGATCTGAAAAGTCTCATATCATTTCAAAAAGTCACCAATTAAATTCGATATTTTTGACCGAAACTAGTGTATAATATACTATGATTTTTGACCGAAACTTGCATTTCGTAAAGTTTCATAGAATCTAGTTTTCAGATGATTTTCTTGCATGGGCTTCCATAATAACCTTCCCTCTTAACATATATAAATGATCTGTCAAGTCTCGTATCATTTCAAATAGTCCACAATTAAATTTGATTTTTTTTACTGAAACTAGTGTATAATATACTATGATTTTTGACCGAAACTTGCATTTCGAAAAGTTTAAATAGAATCTAGTTTTCAGATGATTTTTTTGCATGGACTTCCATCGTAACCTTCCCTCTTAACATATAAAAATGATCTGAAAAGTCTGGTATCATTTCAAATAGTCACCAATTAAATTCGATATTTTTGACCGAAACTAGTGTATAATATACTATGATTTTTGACCGAAACTTGCATTTCGAAAAGTTTTATAGAATCTAGTTTTCTGATGATTTTTTTGCATGGGCTTCCATAATAACCTTCCCTCTTAACATATATAAATGATCTGTCAAGTCTCGTATCATTTCAAATAGTCCACAATTAAATTTGATTTTTTTGAATGAAACTAGTGTATAATATACTATGATTTTTGACCGAAACTTGCATTTCGAAAAGTTTCATAGAATATAGTTTTCAGATGATTTTTTTGCATGGACTTCCATCATAACCTGCCCTCTTAACATATATAAATGATCTGAAAAGTCTCGTATCATTTCAAATAGCTCCCAATTAAATTCGATATTTTTGACCGAAACTAGTGTATAATATACTATGATTTTTGACCGAAACTTGCATTTCAAAAAGTTTCATAGAATCTAGTGTTCAGTTAATTTTTTTGCATGGACTTCCATCATTACTGTCCCTCTTAACATATATAAATGATCTGAAAAGTCTCGTATCATTTCAAATAGTCCACAATTAAATTTGATTTTTTTGACTGAAACTAGTGTATAATATACTATGATTTTTGACCGAAACTTGCATTTCGAAAAGTTTCATAGAATATAGTTTTCAGATGATTTTTTTTGCATGGACTTCCATCATAACCTTCCCTCTTAACATATATAAATGATCTGAAAAGTCTCATATCATTTCAAAAAGTCACCAATTAAATTCGATATTTTTGACCGAAACTAGTGTATAATATACTATGATTTTTGACCGAAACTTGCATTTCGTAAAGTTTCATAGAATCTAGTTTTCAGATGATTTTCTTGCATGGGCTTCCATAATAACCTTCCCTCTTAACATATATAAATGATCTGTCAAGTCTCGTATCATTTCAAATAGTCCACAATTAAATTTGATTTTTTTTACTGAAACTAGTGTATAATATACTATGATTTTTGACCGAAACTTGCATTTCGAAAAGTTTAAATAGAATCTAGTTTTCAGATGATTTTTTTGCATGGACTTCCATCGTAACCTTCCCTCTTAACATATAAAAATGATCTGAAAAGTCTGGTATCATTTCAAATAGTCACCAATTAAATTCGATATTTTTGACCGAAACTAGTGTATAATATACTATGATTTTTGACCGAAACTTGCATTTCGAAAAGTTTTATAGAATCTAGTTTTCTGATGATTTTTTTGCATGGGCTTCCATAATAACCTTCCCTCTTAACATATATAAATGATCTGTCAAGTCTCGTATCATTTCAAATAGTCCACAATTAAATTTGATTTTTTTGAATGAAACTAGTGTATAATATACTATGATTTTTGACCGAAACTTGCATTTCGAAAAGTTTCATAGAATATAATTTTCAGATGATTTTTTTGCATGGACATCCATCATAACCTGCCCTCTTAACATATATAAATGATCTGAAAAGTCTCGTATCATTTCAAATAGCTCCCAATTAAATTCGATATTTTTGACCGAAACTAGTGTATAATATACTATGATTTTTGACCGAAACATGCATTTCAAAAAGTTTCATAGAATCTAGTGTTCAGTTAATTTTTTTGCATGGACTTCCATCATTACTGTCCCTCTTAACATATATAAATGATCTGAAAAGTCTCGTATCATTTCAAATAGTCCACAATTAAATTTGATTTTTTTGACTGAAACTAGTGTATAATATACTATGATTTTTGACCGAAACTTGCATTTCGAAAAGTTTCATAGAATATAGTTTTCAGATGATTTTTTTTGCATGGACTTCCATCATAACCTTCCCTCTTAACATATATAAATGATCTGAAAAGTCTCATATCATTTCAAAAAGTCACCAATTAAATTCGATATTTTTGACCGAAACTAGTGTATAATATACTATGATTTTTGACCGAAACTTGCATTTCGTAAAGTTTCATAGAATCTAGTTTTCAGATGATTTTCTTGCATGGGCTTCCATAATAACCTTCCCTCTTAACATATATAAATGATCTGTCAAGTCTCGTATCATTTCAAATAGTCCACAATTAAATTTGATTTTTTTTACTGAAACTAGTGTATAATATACTATGATTTTTGACCGAAACTTGCATTTCGAAAAGTTTAAATAGAATCTAGTTTTCAGATGATTTTTTTGCATGGACTTCCATCGTAACCTTCCCTCTTAACATATAAAAATGATCTGAAAAGTCTGGTATCATTTCAAATAGTCACCAATTAAATTCGATATTTTTGACCGAAACTAGTGTATAATATACTATGATTTTTGACCGAAACTTGCATTTCGAAAAGTTTTATAGAATCTAGTTTTCTGATGATTTTTTTGCATGGGCTTCCATAATAACCTTCCCTCTTAACATATATAAATGATCTGTCAAGTCTCGTATCATTTCAAATAGTCCACAATTAAATTTGATTTTTTTGAATGAAACTAGTGTATAATATACTATGATTTTTGACCGAAACTTGCATTTCGAAAAGTTTCATAGAATATAGTTTTCAGATGATTTTTTTGCATGGACTTCCATCATAACCTGCCCTCTTAACATATATAAATGATCTGAAAAGTCTCGTATCATTTCAAATAGCTCCCAATTAAATTCGATATTTTTGACCGAAACTAGTGTATAATATACTATGATTTTTGACCGAAACTTGCATTTCAAAAAGTTTCATAGAATCTAGTGTTCAGTTAATTTTTTTGCATGGACTTCCATCATTACTGTCCCTCTTAACATATATAAATGATCTGAAAAGTCTCGTATCATTTCAAATAGTCCACAATTAAATTTGATTTTTTTGACTGAAACTAGTGTATAATATACTATGATTTTTGACCGAAACTTGCATTTCGAAAAGTTTCATAGAATATAGTTTTCAGATGATTTTTTTTGCATGGACTTCCATCATAACCTTCCCTCTTAACATATATAAATGATCTGAAAAGTCTCATATCATTTCAAAAAGTCACCAATTAAATTCGATATTTTTGACCGAAACTAGTGTATAATATACTATGATTTTTGACCGAAACTTGCATTTCGTAAAGTTTCATAGAATCTAGTTTTCAGATGATTTTCTTGCATGGGCTTCCATAATAACCTTCCCTCTTAACATATATAAATGATCTGTCAAGTCTCGTATCATTTCAAATAGTCCACAATTAAATTTGATTTTTTTTACTGAAACTAGTGTATAATATACTATGATTTTTGACCGAAACTTGCATTTCGAAAAGTTTAAATAGAATCTAGTTTTCAGATGATTTTTTTGCATGGACTTCCATCGTAACCTTCCCTCTTAACATATAAAAATGATCTGAAAAGTCTGGTATCATTTCAAATAGTCACCAATTAAATTCGATATTTTTGACCGAAACTAGTGTATAATATACTATGATTTTTGACCGAAACTTGCATTTCGAAAAGTTTTATAGAATCTAGTTTTCTGATGATTTTTTTGCATGGGCTTCCATAATAACCTTCCCTCTTAACATATATAAATGATCTGTCAAGTCTCGTATCATTTCAAATAGTCCACAATTAAATTTGATTTTTTTGAATGAAACTAGTGTATAATATACTATGATTTTTGACCGAAACTTGCATTTCGAAAAGTTTCATAGAATATAATTTTCAGATGATTTTTTTGCATGGACATCCATCATAACCTGCCCTCTTAACATATATAAATGATCTGAAAAGTCTCGTATCATTTCAAATAGCTCCCAATTAAATTCGATATTTTTGACCGAAACTAGTGTATAATATACTATGATTTTTGACCGAAACTTGCATTTCAAAAAGTTTCATAGAATCTAGTTTTCAGTTAATTTTTTTGCATGGACTTCCATCATTACTGTCCCTCTTAACATATATAAATGATCTGAAAAGTCTCGTATCATTTCAAATAGTCCACAATTAAATTTGATTTTTTTGACTGAAACTAGTGTATAATATACTATGATTTTTGACCGAAACTTGCATTTCGAAAAGTTTCATAGAATATAGTTTTCAGATGATTTTTTTTGCATGGACTTCCATCATAACCTTCCCTCTTAACATATATAAATGATCTGAAAAGTCTCATATCATTTCAAAAAGTCACCAATTAAATTCGATATTTTTGACCGAAACTAGTGTATAATATACTATGATTTTTGACCGAAACTTGCATTTCGTAAAGTTTCATAGAATCTAGTTTTCAGATGATTTTCTTGCATGGGCTTCCATAATAACCTTCCCTCTTAACATATATAAATGATCTGTCAAGTCTCGTATCATTTCAAATAGTCCACAATTAAATTTGATTTTTTTTACTGAAACTAGTGTATAATATACTATGATTTTTGACCGAAACTTGCATTTCGAAAAGTTTAAATAGAATCTAGTTTTCAGATGATTTTTTTGCATGGACTTCCATCGTAACCTTCCCTCTTAACATATAAAAATGATCTGAAAAGTCTGGTATCATTTCAAATAGTCACCAATTAAATTCGATATTTTTGACCGAAACTAGTGTATAATATACTATGATTTTTGACCGATACTTGCATTTCAAAACGTTTCATAGAATCTAGTTTTCAGTTAATTTTTTTGCATGGACTTCTATCATAACCTTACCTCTTAACATATATAAATGATCTGAAAAGTCTCGTATCATTTAAAATAGTCCACAATTAAATTTGATTTTTTTGACCGAAACTAGTGTATAATATACTATGATTTTTGACCGAAACTTGCATTTCGAAAAGTTTCATAGAATCTAGTTTTCAGTTAATTTTTTTGCATGGACTTCCATCATTACTGTCCCTCTTAACATATATAAATGATCTGAAAAGTCTCATATCATTTCAAATAGTCCACAATTAAATTTGATTTTTTTGACCGAAACTAGTGTATAATATACTATGATTTTTGACCGAAACTTGCATTTCGAAAAGTTTCATAGAATATAGTTTTCAGATGATTTTTTTTGCATGGACTTCCATCATAACCTTCCCTCTTAACATATATAAATGATCTGAAAAGTCTCGTATTATTTCAAATAGTCACCAATTAAATTCGATATTTTTGACCCAAACTAGTCTATAATATACTATGATTTTTGACCGAAACTTGCATTTCGAAAAGTTTCATATGATCTAGTTTTCATATGATTTTTTTGCATGGGCTTCCATAATAACCTTCCCTCTTAACATATATAAATGATCTGTCAAGTCTCGTATCATTTCAAATTGTCCATAATTAAATTTTATTTTTTTGACTGATACTAGTGTATAATATACTATGATTTTTGACTGAAACTTGCATGTCGAAAAGTTTCATAGAATATAGTTTTCAGATGATTTTTTTGCATGGACTTCCATCATAACCTGCCCTCTTAACATATATAAATGATCTGAAAAGTCTCGTATCATTTCAAATATTCCCAATTAAATTCGATATTTTTGACCGAAACTAGTGTATAATATACTATGATTTTTGACCGAAACTTGCATTTCAAAAAGTTTCATAGAATTAAGTTTTCTGTGAATTTTTTTGCACGGACTTCCATCATTACCTTCCATCTTAACATATATAAATGATCTGAAAAGTCTCGTATCATTTCAAATAGTCCACAATTAAATTTGATATTTTTGACCGAAACTAGTGTATAATATACTATGATTTTTGACCGAAACTTGCATTTCAAAAAGTTTCATAGAATCTAGTTTTCAGTTAATTTTTTTGCATGGACTTCTATCATAACCTTCCCTCTTAACATATATAAATGATCTGAAAAGTCTCGTATCATTTAAAATAGTCCACAATTAAATTCGATTTTTTTGACCGAAACTAGTGTATAATATACTATGATTTTTGACCGAAACTTGCATTTCGAAAAGTTTAATAGAATATAGTTTTCAGATGATTTTTTTCCATGGACTTCCATCATTACCTTCCCTCTTAACATATATAAATGATCTGAAAACTCTCGTATCATTTCAAATAATCCAAAATTAAATTTGATTTTTTTGACCGAAACTAGTGTATAATATACTATGATTTTTGACCGAAACTTGCATTTCGAAAAGTTTCATAGAATATAGTTTTCAGATGATTTTTTTTGCATGGACTTCCATCATAACCTTCCCTCTTAACATATATAAATGATCTGAAAAGTCTCGTATTATTTCAAATAGTCACCAATTAAATTCGATATTTTTGACCCAAACTAGTCTATAATATACTATGATTTTTGACCGAAACTTGCATTTCGAAAAGTTTCATATGATCTAGTTTTCATATGATTTTTTTGCATGGGCTTCCATAATAACCTTCCCTCTTAACATATATAAATGATCTGTCAAGTCTCGTATCATTTCAAATTGTCCATAATTAAATTTTATTTTTTTGACTGATACTAGTGTATAATATACTATGATTTTTGACTGAAACTTGCATGTCGAAAAGTTTCATAGAATATAGTTTTCAGATGATTTTTTTGCATGGACTTCCATCATAACCTGCCCTCTTAACATATATAAATGATCTGAAAAGTCTCGTATCATTTCAAATATTCCCAATTAAATTCGATATTTTTGACCGAAACTAGTGTATAATATACTATGATTTTTGACCGAAACTTGCATTTCAAAAAGTTTCATAGAATTAAGTTTTCTGTGAATTTTTTTGCACGGACTTCCATCATTACCTTCCATCTTAACATATATAAATGATCTGAAAAGTCTCGTATCATTTCAAATAGTCCACAATTAAATTTGATATTTTTGACCGAAACTAGTGTATAATATACTATGATTTTTGACCGAAACTTGCATTTCAAAAAGTTTCATAGAATCTAGTTTTCAGTTAATTTTTTTGCATGGACTTCTATCATAACCTTCCCTCTTAACATATATAAATGATCTGAAAAGTCTCGTATCATTTAAAATAGTCCACAATTAAATTCGATTTTTTTGACCGAAACTAGTGTATAATATACTATGATTTTTGACCGAAACTTGCATTTCGAAAAGTTTAATAGAATATAGTTTTCAGATGATTTTTTTCCATGGACTTCCATCATTACCTTCCCTCTTAACATATATAAATGATCTGAAAACTCTCGTATCATTTCAAATAATCCAAAATTAAATTTGATTTTTTTGACCGAAACTAGTGTATAATATACTATGATTTTTGACCGAAACTTGCATTTCGAAAAGTTTCATAGAATATAGTTTTCAGAAGATTTTTTTTACATGGACTTCCATCATAATCTTCCCTCTTAACATATATAAATGATCTGAAAAGTCTCATATCATTTAAAAAAGTCACCAATTAAATTCGATATTTTTGACTGAAACTAGTGTATAATATACTATGATTTTAGACCGAAACTTGCATTTCGAAAAGTTTCATAGAATCTAGTTTTCAGTTGATTTTTTTGCATGGGCTTCCATAATAACCTTCCCTCTTAACATATATAAATGATCTGTCAAGTCTCGTATCATTTCAAATAGTCTACAATTAAATTTGATTTTTTTGACTGAAACTAGTGTATAATATACTATGATTTTTGACCGAAACTTGCATATCGAAAAGTTTCATAGAATATAGTTTTCAGATGATTTTTTTGCATGGACTTCCATCATAACCTGCCCTCTTAAAATATATAAGTGATCTGAAAAGTCTCGTATCATTTCAAATAGTTCCCAATTAAATTCGATATTTTTGACCGAAACTAGTGTATAATATACTATGATTTTTGACCGATACTTGCATTTCAAAACGTTTCATAGAATCTAGTTTTCAGTTAATTTTTTTGCATGGACTTCTATCATAACCTTACCTCTTAACATATATAAATGATCTGAAAAGTCTCGTATCATTTAAAATAGTCCACAATTAAATTTGATTTTTTTGACCGAAACTAGTGTATAATATACTATGATTTTTGACCGAAACTTGCATTTCGAAAAGTTTCATAGAATCTAGTTTTCAGTTAATTTTTTTGCATGGACTTCCATCATTACTGTCCCTCTTAACATATATAAATGATCTGAAAAGTCTCATATCATTTCAAATAGTCCACAATTAAATTTGATTTTTTTGACCGAAACTAGTGTATAATATACTATGATTTTTGACCGAAACTTGCATTTCGAAAAGTTTCATAGAATATAGTTTTCAGATGATTTTTTTTGCATGGACTTCCATCATAACCTTCCCTCTTAACATATATAAATGATCTGAAAAGTCTCGTATTATTTCAAATAGTCACCAATTAAATTCGATATTTTTGACCCAAACTAGTGTATAATATACTATGATTTTTGACCGAAACTTGCATTTCGAAAAGTTTCATATGATCTAGTTTTCATATGATTTTTTTGCATGGGCTTCCATAATAACCTTCCCTCTTAACATATATAAATGATCTGTCAAGTCTCGTATCATTTCAAATTGTCCATAATTAAATTTTATTTTTTTGACTGATACTAGTGTATAATATACTATGATTTTTGACTGAAACTTGCATGTCGAAAAGTTTCATAGAATATAGTTTTCAGATGATTTTTTTGCATGGACTTCCATCATAACCTGCCCTCTTAACATATATAAATGATCTGAAAAGTCTCGTATCATTTCAAATATTCCCAATTAAATTCGATATTTTTGACCGAAACTAGTGTATAATATACTATGATTTTTGACCGAAACTTGCATTTCAAAAAGTTTCATAGAATTAAGTTTTCTGTGAATTTTTTTGCACGGACTTCCATCATTACCTTCCATCTTAACATATATAAATGATCTGAAAAGTCTCGTATCATTTCAAATAGTCCACAATTAAATTTGATATTTTTGACCGAAACTAGTGTATAATATACTATGATTTTTGACCGAAACTTGCATTTCAAAAAGTTTCATAGAATCTAGTTTTCAGTTAATTTTTTTGCATGGACTTCTATCATAACCTTCCCTCTTAACATATATAAATGATCTGAAAAGTCTCGTATCATTTAAAATAGTCCACAATTAAATTTGATTTTTTTGACCGAAACTAGTGTATAATATACTATGATTTTTGACCGAAACTTGCATTTCGAAAAGTTTAATAGAATATAGTTTTCAGATGATTTTTTTCCATGGACTTCCATCATTACCTTCCCTCTTAACATATATAAATTATCTGAAAACTCTCGTATCATTTCAAATAATCCAAAATTAAATTTGATTTTTTTGACCGAAACTAGTGTATAATATACTATGATTTTTGACCGAAACTTGCATTTCGAAAAGTTTCATAGAATATAATTTTCAGATGATTTTTTTGCATGGACTTCGATCATAACCTGTTCTCTTAACATATATAAATGATCTGAAAAGTATCGTATCATTTAAAATAGTCCACAATTAAATTTGATTTTTTTGACCGAAACTAGTGTATAATATACTATGATTTTTGTACGAAACTTGCATTTCGAAAAGTTTCATAGAATATAATTTTCAGATGATTTTTTTGCATGGACTTCCATCATAACCTTCCCTCTTAACATATAAAAATGATCTGAAAAGTCTCGTATCATTTCAAATAGTCACCAATTAAATTCGATTTTTTTGACCAAAACTATTGTATAATATACTCTGATTTTTTTACCGAAAAGTGCATTTCGAAAAGTTTCATAGAATATAGTTTTCAGATGATTTTTTTGCATGGACTTCCATCATAACCTGCCCTCTTAACATATATAAATGATCTGAAAAGTCTCGTATCATTTTAAATAGTTCCCAATTAAATTTGATATTTTTGACCGAAACTAGTGTATAATATACTATGATTTTTGACCGAAACTTGCATTTCAAAAAGTTTCATAGAATCTAGTTTTCAGTTAATTTTTTTGCATGGACTTCCATCATTACCTTCCATCTTAACATATATAAATGATCTGAAAAGTCTCGTATCATTTCAAATAGTCCACAATTAAATTTGATTTTTTTGACCGAAACTAGTGTATAATATACTATGATTTTTGACCGAAACATGCATTTCGAAAAGTTTCATAGAATATAATTTTCAGATGATTTTTTTGCATGGACTTCCATTATAACCTTCACTCTTAACATATATAAATGATCTGAAAAGTCTCGTATCATTTCAAATAGTCACCAATTAAATTCGATATTTTTGACCGAAACTAGTGTATAATATACTATGATTTTTGACCGAAACTTGCATTTCGAAAAGTTACATAGAATCTAGTTTTCAGATAATTTTTTTGCATGGACTTCCATAATAACCTTCCCTCTTAACATATATAAAAGATATGTTAAGTCTCGTATCATTTCAAATAGTCCACAATTAAATTTGATTTTTTTGAATGAAACTAGTGTATAATATACTATGATTTTTGACCGAAACTTGCATTTCGAAAAGTTTCATAGAATATAGTTTCCAGATGATTTTTTTGCATGGACTTCCATCATAACCTGCCCTCTTAACATATATAAATGATCTGAAAAGTTTCGTATTATTTCAAATAGCTCCCAATTAAATTCGATATTTTAGACCGAAACTAGTGTATAATATACTATGATTTTTGACAGAAACTTGCATTTCAAAAAGTTTCATAGAATCTAGTTTTCAGTTAATTTTTTTGCATTGACTTCCATCATTACTGTCCCTCTTAACATATATAAATGATCTGAAAAGTCTCATCTCATTTCAAATAGTCCACAATTAAATTTGATTTTTTTGACCGAAACTAGTGTATAATATACTATGATTTTTGACCGAAACTTGCATTTCGAAAAGTTTCATAGAATATAGTTTTCAGATGAATTTTTTTGCATGGACTTCCATCATAACCTTCCCTCTTAACATATATAAATGATCTGAAAAGTCTCGTATTATTTCAAATAGTCACCAATTAAATTCGATATTTTTGACCCAAACTAGTGTATAATATACTATGATTTTTGACCGAAACTTGCATTTCGAAAAGTTTCATATGATCTAGTTTTCAGATGATTTTTTTGCATGGGCTTCCATAATAACCTTCCCTCTTAACATATATAAATGATCTGTCAAGTCTCGTATCATTTCAAATTGTCCATAATTAAATTTTATTTTTTTGACTGAAACTAGTGTATAATATACTATGATTTTTGACCGAAACTTGCATGTCGAAAAGTTTCATAGAATATAGTTTTCAGATGATTTTTTTGCATGGTCTTCCATCATAACCTGCCCTCTTAACATATATAAATGATCTGAAAAGTCTCGTATCATTTCAAATAGTTCCCAATTAAATTCGATATTTTTGACCGAAACTAGTGTATAATATACTATGATTTTTGACCGAAACTTGCATTTCAAAAAGTTTCATAGAATTAAGTTTTCTGTGAATTTTTTTGCACGGACTTCCATCATTACCTTTCATCTTAACATATATAAATGATATTAAAAGTCTCGTATCATTTCAAATAGTCCACAATTAAATTTGATATTTTTGACCGAAACTAGTGTATAATATACTATGATTTTTGACCGAAACTTGCATTTCAAAAAGTTTCATAGAATCTAGTTTTTAGTTAATTTTTTTGCATGGACTTCTATCATAACCTTCCCTCTTAACATATATAAATGATATGAAAAGTCTCGTATCATTTAAAATAGTCCACAATTAAATTTGATTTTTTTGACCGAAACTAGTGTATAATATACAATGATTTTTGACCGAAACTTGCATTTCGAAAAGTTTAATAGAATATAGTTTTCAGATGATTTTTTTCCATGGACTTCCATCATTACCTTCCCTCTTAACATATATAAATGATCTGAAAAGTCTCGTATCATTTCAAATAATCCACAATTAAATTTGATTTTTTTGACCGAAACTAGTGTATAATATACTATGATTTTTGACCGAAACTTGCATTTCGAAAAGTTTCATAGAATATAGTTTTCAGATGATTTTTTTGCATGGACTTCCATCATAACCTTCCCTCTTAACATATATAAATGATCTGAAAAGTCTCGTATCATTTCAAATAGTTCCCAATTAAATTCGATATTTTTGACCGAAACTAGTGTATAATATACTATGATTTTTGACCGAAACTTGCATTTCAAAAAGTTTCATAGAATCTAGTTTTCAGTTAATTTTTTTGCATGGACTTCCATCATTACGTTCCATCTTAACATATATAAATGATCTGAAAAGTCTCGTATCATTTCAAATAGTCCACAATTAAATTTGATTTTTTTGACCGAAACTAGTGTATAATATACTATGATTTTTGACCGAAACTTGCATTTCGAAAAGTTTCATAGAATATAATTTTCAGATGATTTTTTTGCATGGACTTCCATTATAACCTTCACTCTTAACATATATAAATGATCTGAAAAGTCTCGTATCGTTTCAAATAGTCACCAATTAAATTCGATATTTTTGACCGAAACTAGTGTATAATATACTATGATTTTTGACCGAAACTTGCATTTCGAAAAGTTACATAGAATCTAGTTTTCAGATAATTTTTTTGCATGGGCTTCCATAATAACCTTCCCTCTTAACATATATAAAAGATCTGTCAAGTCTCGTATCATTTCAAATAGTCCACAATTAAATTTGATTTTTTTGAATGAAACTAGTGTATAATATACTATGATTTTTGACCGAAACTTGCATTTCGAAAAGTTTCATAGAATATAGTTTCCAGATGATTTTTTTGCATGGACTTCCATCATAACCTGCCCTCTTAACATATATAAATGATCTGAAAAGTCTCGTATTATTTCAAATAGCTCCCAATTAAATTCGATATTTTAGACCGAAACTAGTGTATAATATACTATAATTTTTGACAGAAACTTGCATTTCAAAAAGTTTCATAGAATCTAGTTTTCAGTTAATTTTTTTGCATTGACTTCCATCATTACTGTCCCTCTTAACATATATAAATGATCTGAAAAGTCTCATCTCATTTCAAATAGTCCACAATTAAATTTGATTTTTTTGACCGAAACTAGTGTATAATATACTATGATTTTTGACCGAAACATGCATTTCGAAAAGTTTCATAGAATATAGTTTTCAGATGATTTTTTTTGCATGGACTTCCATCATAACCTTCCCTCTTAACATATAAAAATGATCTGAAAAGTCTCGTATCATTTCAAATAGTCACCAATTAAATTCGATTTTTTTGACCAAAACTAGTGTATAATATACTCTGATTTTTTTACCGAAAAGTGCATTTCGAAAAGTTTCATAGAATATAGTTTTCAGATGATTTTTTTGCATGGACTTCCATCATAACCTGCCCTCTTAACATATATAAATGATCTGAAAAGTCTCGTATCATTTTAAATAGTTCCCAATTAAATTCGATATTTTTGACCGAAACTAGTGTATAATATACTATGATTTTTGACCGAAACTTGCATTTCAAAAAGTTTCATAGAATCTAGTTTTCAGTTAATTTTTTTGCATGGACTTCCATCATTACCTTCCATCTTAACATATATAAATGATCTGAAAAGTCTCGTATCATTTCAAATAGTCCACAATTAAATTTGATTTTTTTGACCGAAACTAGTGTATAATATACTATGATTTTTGACCGAAACATGCATTTCGAAAAGTTTCATAGAATATAATTTTCAGATGATTTTTTTGCATGGACTTCCATTATAACCTTCACTCTTAACATATATAAATGATCTGAAAAGTCTCGTATCATTTCAAATAGTCACCAATTAAATTCGATATTTTTGACCGAAACTAGTGTATAATATACTATGATTTTTGACCGAAACTTGCATTTCGAAAAGTTACATAGAATCTAGTTTTCAGATAATTTTTTTGCATGGACTTCCATAATAACCTTCCCTCTTAACATATATAAAAGATATGTTAAGTCTCGTATCATTTCAAATAGTCCACAATTAAATTTGATTTTTTTGAATGAAACTAGTGTATAATATACTATGATTTTTGACCGAAACTTGCATTTCGAAAAGTTTCATAGAATATAGTTTCCAGATGATTTTTTTGCATGGACTTCCATCATAACCTGCCCTCTTAACATATATAAATGATCTGAAAAGTCTCGTATTATTTCAAATAGCTCCCAATTAAATTCGATATTTTAGACCGAAACTAGTGTATAATATACTATGATTTTTGACAGAAACTTGCATTTCAAAAAGTTTCATAGAATCTAGTTTTCAGTTAATTTTTTTGCATTGACTTCCATCATTACTGTCCCTCTTAACATATATAAATGATCTGAAAAGTCTCATCTCATTTCAAATAGTCCACAATTAAATTTGATTTTTTTGACCGAAACTAGTGTATAATATACTATGATTTTTGACCGAAACTTGCATTTCGAAAAGTTTCATAGAATATAGTTTTCAGATGATTTTTTTTGCATGGACTTCCATCATAACCTTCCCTCTTAACATATATAAATGATCTGAAAAGTCTCGTATTATTTCAAATAGTCACCAATTAAATTCGATATTTTTGACCCAAACTAGTGTATAATATACTATGATTTTTGACCGAAACTTGCATTTCGAAAAGTTTCATATGATCTAGTTTTCAGATGATTTTTTTGCATGGGCTTCCATAATAACCTTCCCTCTTAACATATATAAATGATCTGTCAAGTCTCGTATCATTTCAAATTGTCCATAATTAAATTTTATTTTTTTGACTGAAACTAGTGTATAATATACTATGATTTTTGACCGAAACTTGCATGTCGAAAAGTTTCATAGAATATAGTTTTCAGATGATTTTTTTGCATGGTCTTCCATCATAACCTGCCCTCTTAACATATATAAATGATCTGAAAAGTCTCGTATCATTTCAAATAGTTCCCAATTAAATTCGATATTTTTGACCGAAACTAGTGTATAATATACTATGATTTTTGACCGAAACTTGCATTTCAAAAAGTTTCATAGAATTAAGTTTTCTGTGAATTTTTTTGCACGGACTTCCATCATTACCTTCCATCTTAACATATATAAATGATATTAAAAGTCTCGTATCATTTCAAATAGTCCACAATTAAATTTGATATTTTTGACCGAAACTAGTGTATAATATACTATGATTTTTGACCGAAACTTGCATTTCAAAAAGTTTCATAGAATCTAGTTTTTAGTTAATTTTTTTGCATGGACTTCTATCATAACCTTCCCTCTTAACATATATAAATGATATGAAAAGTCTCGTATCATTTAAAATAGTCCACAATTAAATTTGATTTTTTTGACCGAAACTAGTGTATAATATACAATGATTTTTGACCGAAACTTGCATTTCGAAAAGTTTAATAGAATATAGTTTTCAGATGATTTTTTTCCATGGACTTCCATCATTACCTTCCCTCTTAACATATATAAATGATCTGAAAAGTCTCGTATCATTTCAAATAATCCACAATTAAATTTGATTTTTTTGACCGAAACTAGTGTATAATATACTATGATTTTTGACCGAAACTTGCATTTCGAAAAGTTTCATATGATCTAGTTTTCAGATGATTTTTTTGCATGGGCTTCCATAATAACCTTCCCTCTTAACATATATAAATGATCTGTCAAGTCTCGTATCATTTCAAATTGTCCATAATTAAATTTTATTTTTTTGACTGAAACTAGTGTATAATATACTATGATTTTTGACCGAAACTTGCATGTCGAAAAGTTTCATAGAATATAGTTTTCAGATGATTTTTTTGCATGGTCTTCCATCATAACCTGCCCTCTTAACATATATAAATGATCTGAAAAGTCTCGTATCATTTCAAATAGTTCCCAATTAAATTCGATATTTTTGACCGAAACTAGTGTATAATATACTATGATTTTTGACCGAAACTTGCATTTCAAAAAGTTTCATAGAATTAAGTTTTCTGTGAATTTTTTTGCACGGACTTCCATCATTACCTTCCATCTTAACATATATAAATGATATTAAAAGTCTCGTATCATTTCAAATAGTCCACAATTAAATTTGATATTTTTGACCGAAACTAGTGTATAATATACTATGATTTTTGACCGAAACTTGCATTTCAAAAAGTTTCATAGAATCTAGTTTTTAGTTAATTTTTTTGCATGGACTTCTATCATAACCTTCCCTCTTAACATATATAAATGATATGAAAAGTCTCGTATCATTTAAAATAGTCCACAATTAAATTTGATTTTTTTGACCGAAACTAGTGTATAATATACAATGATTTTTGACCGAAACTTGCATTTCGAAAAGTTTAATAGAATATAGTTTTCAGATGATTTTTTTCCATGGACTTCCATCATTACCTTCCCTCTTAACATATATAAATGATCTGAAAAGTCTCGTATCATTTCAAATAATCCACAATTAAATTTGATTTTTTTGACCGAAACTAGTGTATAATATACTATGATTTTTGACCGAAACTTGCATTTCGAAAAGTTTCATAGAATATAGTTTTCAGATGATTTTTTTGCATGGACTTCCATCATAACCTTCCCTCTTAACATATATAAATGATCTGAAAAGTCTCGTATCATTTCAAATAGTTCCCAATTAAATTCGATATTTTTGACCGAAACTAGTGTATAATATACTATGATTTTTGACCGAAACTTGCATTTCAAAAAGTTTCATAGAATCTAGTTTTCAGTTAATTTTTTTGCATGGACTTCCATCATTACGTTCCATCTTAACATATATAAATGATCTGAAAAGTCTCGTATCATTTCAAATAGTCCACAATTAAATTTGATTTTTTTGACCGAAACTAGTGTATAATATACTATGATTTTTGACCGAAACTTGCATTTCGAAAAGTTTCATAGAATATAATTTTCAGATGATTTTTTTGCATGGACTTCCATTATAACCTTCACTCTTAACATATATAAATGATCTGAAAAGTCTCGTATCGTTTCAAATAGTCACCAATTAAATTCGATATTTTTGACCGAAACTAGTGTATAATATACTATGATTTTTGACCGAAACTTGCATTTCGAAAAGTTACATAGAATCTAGTTTTCAGATAATTTTTTTGCATGGGCTTCCATAATAACCTTCCCTCTTAACATATATAAAAGATCTGTCAAGTCTCGTATCATTTCAAATAGTCCACAATTAAATTTGATTTTTTTGAATGAAACTAGTGTATAATATACTATGATTTTTGACCGAAACTTGCATTTCGAAAAGTTTCATAGAATATAGTTTCCAGATGATTTTTTTGCATGGACTTCCATCATAACCTGCCCTCTTAACATATATAAATGATCTGAAAAGTCTCGTATTATTTCAAATAGCTCCCAATTAAATTCGATATTTTAGACCGAAACTAGTGTATAATATACTATAATTTTTGACAGAAACTTGCATTTCAAAAAGTTTCATAGAATCTAGTTTTCAGTTAATTTTTTTGCATTGACTTCCATCATTACTGTCCCTCTTAACATATATAAATGATCTGAAAAGTCTCATCTCATTTCAAATAGTCCACAATTAAATTTGATTTTTTTGACCGAAACTAGTGTATAATATACTATGATTTTTGACCGAAACATGCATTTCGAAAAGTTTCATAGAATATAGTTTTCAGATGATTTTTTTTGCATGGACTTCCATCATAACCTTCCCTCTTAACATATATAAATGATCTGAAAAGTCTCGTATCGTTTCAAATAGTCACCAATTAAATTCGATATTTTTGACCGAAACTAGTGTATAATATACTATGATTTTTGACCGAAACTTGCATTTCGAAAAGTTACATAGAATCTAGTTTTCAGATAATTTTTTTGCATGGGCTTCCATAATAACCTTCCCTCTTAACATATATAAAAGATCTGTCAAGTCTCGTATCATTTCAAATAGTCCACAATTAAATTTGATTTTTTTGAATGAAACTAGTGTATAATATACTATGATTTTTGACCGAAACTTGCATTTCGAAAAGTTTCATAGAATATAGTTTCCAGATGATTTTTTTGCATGGACTTCCATCATAACCTGCCCTCTTAACATATATAAATGATCTGAAAAGTCTCGTATTATTTCAAATAGCTCCCAATTAAATTCGATATTTTAGACCGAAACTAGTGTATAATATACTATAATTTTTGACAGAAACTTGCATTTCAAAAAGTTTCATAGAATCTAGTTTTCAGTTAATTTTTTTGCATTGACTTCCATCATTACTGTCCCTCTTAACATATATAAATGATCTGAAAAGTCTCATCTCATTTCAAATAGTCCACAATTAAATTTGATTTTTTTGACCGAAACTAGTGTATAATATACTATGATTTTTGACCGAAACATGCATTTCGAAAAGTTTCATAGAATATAGTTTTCAGATGATTTTTTTTGCATGGACTTCCATCATAACCTTCCCTCTTAACATATATAAATGATCTGAAAAGTCTCGTATTATTTCAAATAGTCACCAATTAAATTCGATATTTTTGACCCAAACTAGTGTATAATATACTATGATTTTTGACCGAAACTTGCATTTCGAAAAGTTTCATATGATCTAGTTTTCAGATGATTTTTTTGCATGGGCTTCCATAATAACCTTCCCTCTTAACATATATAAATGATCTGTCAAGTCTCGTATCATTTCAAATTGTCCATAATTAAATTTTATTTTTTTGACTGAAACTAGTGTATAATATACTATGATTTTTGACCGAAACTTGCATGTCGAAAAGTTTCATAGAATATAGTTTTCAGATGATTTTTTTGCATGGTCTTCCATCATAACCTGCCCTCTTAACATATATAAATGATCTGAAAAGTCTCGTATCATTTCAAATAGTTCCCAATTAAATTCGATATTTTTGACCGAAACTAGTGTATAATATACTATGATTTTTGACCGAAACTTGCATTTCAAAAAGTTTCATAGAATTAAGTTTTCTGTGAATTTTTTTGCACGGACTTCCATCATTACCTTCCATCTTAACATATTTAAATGATCTGAAAAGTCTCGTATCATTTCAAATAGTCCACAATTAAATTTGATATTTTTGACCGAAACTAGTGTATAATATACTATGATTTTTGACCGAAACTTGCATTTCAAAAAGTTTCATAGAATCTAGTTTTCAGTTAATTTTTTTGCATGGACTTCTATCATAACCTTCCCTCTTAACATATATAAATGATCTGAAAAGTCTCGTATCATTTAAAATAGTCCACAATTAAATTTGATTTTTTGACCGAAACTAGTGTATAATATACAATGATTTTTGACCGAAACTTGCATTTCGAAAAGTTTAATAGAATATAGTTTTCAGATGATTTTTTTCCATGGACTTCCATCATTACCTTCCCTCTTAACATATATAAATGATCTGAAAAGTCTCGTATCATTTCAAATAATCCACAATTAAATTTGATTTTTTTGACCGAAACTAGTGTATAATATACTATGATTTTTGACCGAAACTTGCATTTCGAAAAGTTTCATAGAATATAATTTTCAAATGATTTTTTTGCATGGACTTCGATCATAACCTGTACTCTTAACATATATAAATGATCTGAAAAGTATCGTATCATTTAAAATAGTCCACAATTAAAATTGATTTTTTTGACCGAAACTAGTGTATAATATACTATGATTTTTAACCGAAACTTGCATTTCGAAAAGTTTCATAGAATATAATTTTCAGATGATTTTTTTGCATGGACTTCCATCATAGCCTTCTCTCTTAACATATAAAAATGATCTGAAAAGTCTTGTATCATTTCAAATAGTCACCAATTAAATTCGATTTTTTTGACCAAAACTAGTGTATAATATACTCTGATTTTTTTACCGAAACGTGCATTTCGAAAAGTTTCATAGAATATAGTTTTCAGATGATTTTTTTGCATGGACTTCCATCATAACCTGCCCTCTTAACATATATAAATGATCTGAAAAGTCTCGTATCATTTCAAATAGTTCCCAATTAAATTCGATATTTTTGACCGAAATTAGTGTATAATATACTATGATTTTTGACCGAAACTTGCATTTCAAAAAGTTTCATAGAATCTAGTTTTCAGTTAATTTTTTTGCATGGACTTCCATCATTACCTTCCATCTTAACATATATAAATGATCTGAAAAGTCTCGTATCATTTCAAATAGTCCACAATTAAATTTGATTTTTTTGACCGAAACTAGTGTATAATATACTATGATTTTTGACCGAAACTTGCATTTCGAAAAGTTTCATAGAATATAATTTTCAGATGATTTTTTTGCATGGACTTCCATTATAACCTTCACTCTTAACATATATAAATGATCTGAAAAGTCTCGTATCATTTCAAATAGTCACCAATTAAATTCGATATTTTTGACCGAAACTAGTGTATAATATACTATGATTTTTTACATAAACTTGCATTTCGAAAAGTTACATAGAATCTAGTTTTCAGATAATTTTTTTGCATGGGCTTCCTTAATAACCTTCCCTCTTAACATATATTAAAGATTTGTCAAGTCTCGTATCATTTTAAATAGTCCACAATTAAATTTGATTTTTTTTAATGAAACTAGTGTATAATATACTATGATTTTTGACCGAAACTTGCATTTCGAAAAGTTTCATAGAATATAGTTTCCAGATGATTTTTTTGCATGGACTTCCATCATAACCTGCCCTCTTAACATATATAAATGATCTGAAAAGTCTCGTATTATTTCAAATAGCTCCCAATTAAATTCGATATTTTAGACCGAAACTAGTGTATAATATACTATGATTTTTGACCGAAACTTGCATTTCAATAAGTTTCATAGAATCTAGTTTTCAGTTAATTTTTTTGCATGGACTTCCATCATTACTGTCCCTCTTAACATATATAAATGATCTGAAAAGTCTCATATCATTTCAAATAGTCCACAATTAAATTTGATTTTTTTGACCGAAACTAGTGTATAATATACTATGATTTTTAACCGAAACTTGCATTTCGAAAAGTTTCATAGAATATAGTTTTCAGATGATTTTTTTTGCATGGACTTCCATCATAACCTTCCCTCTTAACATATATAAATGATCTGAAAAGTCTCGTATTATTTCAAATAGTCACCAATTAAATTCGATATTTTTGACCCAAACTAGTGTATAATATACTATGATTTTTGACAGAAACTTGCATTTCGAAAAGTTTCATATGATCTAGTTTTCAGATGATTTTTTTGCATGGGCTTCCATAATAACCTTCCCTCTTAACATATATAAATGATCTGTCAAGTCTCGTATCATTTCAAATTGTCCATAATTAAATTTTATATTTTTGACTGAAACTAGTGTATAATATACTATGATTTTTGACCGAAACTTGCATGTCGAAAAGTTTCATAGAATATAGTTTTTAGATGATTTTTTTGCATGGACATCCATCATAACCTGCCCTCTTAACATATATAAATAATCTGAAAAGTCTTGTATCATTTCAAATAGTCCCCAATTAAATTCGATATTTTTGACCGAAACTAGTGCATATTATACTATGATTTTTGACCGATACTTGCATTTCAAAACGTTTCATAGAATCTAGTTTTCAGTTAATTTTTTTGCATGGACTTCTATCATAACCTTCCCTCTTAACATATATAAATGATCTGAAAAGTCTCGTATCATTTCAAATAGTCCACAATTAAATTTGATTTTTTGACCGAAACTAGTGTATAATATACTATGATTTTTGACCGAAACTTGCATTTCGAAAAGTTTCATAGAATATAGTTTTCAGATGATTTTTTTGAATGGACTTCCATCATAACCTTCCCTCTTAACATATAAAAATGATCTGAAAAGTCTCGTATCATTTCAAATAGTCACCAATTAAATTCGATATTTTTGACCGAAACTAGTGTATAATATACTATGATTTTTGACCAAAACTTGCATTTCGAAAAGTTTCATTGAATCTAGTTTTCAGTTGATTTTTTTGCATGAGCTTCTACAATAACCTTCCCTTTTAACATATATAAATAATCTGTCAAGTCTCGTATCATTTCAAATAGTCCACAATTAAATTTAATTTTTATTAATGAAACTAGTGTATAATATACTATGATTTTTGACCGAAACTTGCATTTCGAAAAGTTTCATAGAATATAGTTTTCAGATGATTTTTTTGCATGGACTTCCATCATAACCTGCCCTCTTAACATATATAAATGATCTGAAAAGTCTCGTATCATTTCAAATAGTTCCCAATTAAATTCGATATTTTTGACCGAAACTAGTGTATAATATACTATGATTTTTTACTGAAACTTGCATTTCAAAAAGTTTCATAGAATCTAGTTTTCAGTTAATTTTTGCATGGACTTCCATCATTACCTTCCATCTTAACATATATAAATGATCTGAAAAGTCTCGTATCATTTCAAATAGTCCACAATTAAATTTGATTTTTTTGACCGAAACTAGTGTATAATATACTATGATTTTTGACCGAAACTTGCATTTCGAAAGGTTTCATAGAATATAGTTTTCAAATGATTTTTTTGCATGGACTTCCATTATAACCTTCACTCTTAACGTATATAAATGATCTGAAAAGTCTCGTATCATTTCAAATAGTCACCTATTAAATTCGATATTTTTGACCGAAACTAGTGTATAATATACTATGATTTTTGACCGAAACTTGCATTTCGAAAAGTTTCATAGAATATAGTTTTCAGATGATTTTTTTGCATGGACTTCCATCATAACCTTCCCTCTTAACATATATAAATGATCTAAAAGGTATCGTATCATTTCAAATAGTCCACAATTAAATTTGATTTTTTGACCGAAACTAGTGTATAATATACTATGATTTTTGACCGAAACTTGCATTTCGAAAAGATTAAATAGAATATAGTTTTAAGATGATTTTTTTGCATGGACTTCCATCATAACCTTCCCTCTTAACATATAAAAATGATCTGAAAAGTCTGGTATCATTTCAAATAGTCACCAATTAAATTCGATATTTTTGACCGAAACTAGTGTATAATAAACTATGATTTTTGACCAAAACTTGCATTTCGAAAAGTTTTATAGAATCTAGTTTTCAGATGATTTTTTTGCATGGGCTTCCATAATAACAATCCCTCTTAACATATATAAATGATCTGTCAAGTCTCGTATCATTTCAAATAGTCACCAATTAAATTCGATTTTTTTGACCAAAACTAGTGCATAATATACTCTGATTTTTTTACCGAAACGTGCATTTCGAAAAGTTTCATAGAATATAGTTTTCAGATGATTTTTTTGCATGGACTTCCATCATAACCTGCCCTCTTAACATATATAAATGATCTGAAAAGTCTCGTATCATTTCAAATAGTTCCCAATTAAATTCGATATTTTTGACCGAAACTAGTGTATTACTATGATTTTTGACCGAAACTTGCATTTCAAAAAGTTTCAAAGAATCTAGTTTTCAGTTAATTTTTTTGCATGGACTTCCATCATTACCTTCCATCTTAACATATATAAATGATCTGAAAAGTCTCGTATCATTTCAAATAGTCCACAATTAAATTTGATTTTTTTGACCGAAACTAGTGTATAATATACTATGATTTTTGACCGAAACTTGCATTTCGAAAAGTTTCATAGAATATAGTTTTCAGATGATTTTTTTGCATGGACTTCCATCATAACCTTCCCTCTTAACATATATAAATGATCTAAAAGGTATCGTATCATTTCAAATAATCCACAATTAAATTTGATTTTTTTGACCGAAACTAGTGTATAATATACTATGATTTTTGACCGAAACTTGCATTTCGAAAAGTTTAAATAGAATATAGTTTTCAGATGATTTTTTTGCATGGACTTCCATCATAACCTTCCCTCTTAACATATAAAAATGATCTGAAAAGTCTGGTATCATTTCAAATAGTCACCAATTAAATTCGATATTTTTGACCGAAACTAGTGTATAATATACTATGATTTTTGACCGAAACTTGCATTTCGAAAAGTTTTATAGAATCTAGTTTTCAGATGATTTTTTTGCATGGGCTTCCATAATAACCATCCCTCTTAACATATATAAATGATCTGTCAAGTCTCGTATCATTTCAATTAGTCCACAATTAAATTTGATTTCTTTGAATGAAACTAGTGTATAATATACTATGATTTTTGACCGAAACTTGCATTTCGAAAAGTTTCATAGAATATAGTTTTCAGATGATTTTTTTGCATGGACTTCCATCATAACCTTCCCTCTTAACATATATAAATGATCTGAAAAGTCTCGTTTCATTTCAAATAGCTTCCAATTAAATTAGATATTTTTGACCGAAACTAGTGTATAATATACTATGATTTTTGACCGATACTTGCATTTCAAAAAGTTTCATAGAATCTAGTTTTCAGTTAATTTTTTGCATGGACTTCCATCATTACTGTCCCTCTTAACATATATAAATGATCTGAAAAGTCTCGTATCATTTCAAATAGTCCACAATTAAATTTGATTTTTTTGACTGAAACTAGTGTATAATATACTATGATTTTTGACCGAAACTTGCATTTCGAAAAGTTTCATAGAATATAGTTTTCATATAATTTTTTTGCATGGACTTCCATCATTACTGTTCCTCTTAACATATATAAATGATCTAAAAGGTATCGTATCATTTCAAATAGTCCACAATTAAATTTGATTTTTGTTGACCTAAACTAGTGTATAATATACTATGATTTTTGACCGAAACTTGCATTTCGAAAAGTTTCATAGAATATAGTTTTCAGATGATTTTTTTTGCATGAACTTCCATCATAACCGTCCCTCTTAACATCTATAAATGATCTGAAAAGTCTCGTATCATTTCAAATAGTCACCAATTAAATTCGATATTTTTGACCGAAACTAGTGTATAATATACTATGATTTTTGACCGAAACTTGCATTTCGAAAAGTTTCATAGAATATAGTTTTCAGATGATTTTTTTGCATGAACTTCCATCATAACCTGCCCTCTTAACATATATAAATGATCTGAAAAGTCTCGTATCATTTCAAATAGTTCCCAATTAAATTCGATATTTTTGACCGAAACTAGTGTATAATATACTATGATTTTTGACCGATACTTGCATTTCAAAACGTTTCATAGAATCTAGTTTTCAGTTAATTTTTTTGCATGGACTTCCATCATTACCTTCCATCTTAACATATATAAATGATCTGAAAAGTCTCGTATCATTTCAAATAGTCCACAATTAAATTTGATTTATTTGACCGAAACTAGTGTATAATATACTATGATTTTTGACCGAAACTTGCATTTCGAAAAGTTTCATAGAATATAGTTTTCAGATGATTTTTTTTGCATGAACTTCCATCATAACCGTCCCTCTTAACATCTATAAATGATCTGAAAAGTCTCGTATCATTTCAAATAGTCACCAATTAAATTTGATATTTTTGACCGAAACTAGTGTATAATATACTATGATTTTTGACCGAAACTTGCATTTCGAAAAGTTTCATAGAATATAGTTTTCAGATGATTTTTTTGCATGAACTTCCATCATAACCTGCCCTCTTAACATATATAAATGATCTGAAAAGTCTCGTATCATTTCAAATAGTTCCCAATTAAATTCGATATTTTTGACCGAAACTAGTGTATAATATACTATGATTTTTGACCGATACTTGCATTTCAAAACGTTTCATAGAATCTAGTTTTCAGTTAATTTTTTTGCATGGACTTCCATCATTACCTTCCATCTTAACATATATAAATGATCTGAAAAGTCTCGTATCATTTCAAATAGTCCACAATTAAATTTGATTTATTTGACCGAAACTAGTGTATAATATACTATGATTTTTGACCGAAACTTGCATTTCGAAAAGTTTCATAGAATCTAGTTTTCAGATGATTTTTTTGCATGGACTTCCATCATAACCTTCCCTCTTAACATATAAAAATGATTTGAAAAGTCTCGTATCATTTCAAATAGTCACCAATTAAATTCGATATTTTTGACCGAAACTAGTGTATAATATACTATGATTTTTGACCGAAACTTGCATTTCAAAAAGTTTCTTAGAATCTAGTTTTCAGTTAATTTTTGCATGGACTTCCATCATTACCTTCCATCTTAACATATATAAATGATCTGAAAAGTCTCGTATCATTTCAAATAGTCCACAATTAAATTTGATTTTTTTGACCGAAACTAGTGTATAATATACTATGATTTTTGACCGAAACTTGCATTTCGAAAGGTTTCATAGAATATAGTTTTCAAATGATTTTTTTGCATGGACTTCCATTATAACCTTCACTCTTAACATATATAAATGATCTGAAAAGTCTCGTATCATTTCAAATAGTCACCTATTAAATTCGATATTTTTGACCGAAACTAGTGTATAATATACTATGATTTTTGACCGAAACTTGCATTTCGAAAAGTTTCATAGAATATAGTTTTCAGATGATTTTTTTGCATGGACTTCCATCATAACCTTCCCTCTTAACATATATAAATGATCTAAAAGGTATCGTATCATTTCAAATAGTCCACAATTAAATTTGATTTTTTGACCGAAACTAGTGTATAATATACTATGATTTTTGACCGAAACTTGCATTTCGAAAAGATTAAATAGAATATAGTTTTAAGATGATTTTTTTGCATGGACTTCCATCATAACCTTCCCTCTTAACATATAAAAATGATCTGAAAAGTCTGGTATCATTTCAAATAGTCACCAATTAAATTCGATATTTTTGACCGAAACTAGTGTATAATAAACTATGATTTTTGACCGAAACTTGCATTTCGAAAAGTTTCATAGAATCTAGTTTTCAGATGATTTTTTTGCATGGACATCCATCATAACCTTCCCTCCTAACATATAAAAATGATCTGAAAAGTCTGGTATCATTTCAAATAGTCACCAATTAAATTCGATATTTTGTGCCGAAACTAGTGTATAATATACTATGATTTTTTACCTAAATTTGCATTTCGAAAAGTTTCAAAGAATATATTTTTCAGATGATTTTTTTGTATGGACTTCCGTCATAACCTTCCCTCTTAACATATATAAATGATCTGAAAAGTATCGTATCATTTCAAATAGTCCACAATTAAATTTGATTTCTTTGACCGAAACTAGTGTATAATATACTATGATTTTTGACCGAAACTTGCATTTCGAAAAGTTTCATAGAATATAGTTTTCAGATGATTTTTTTGCATGAGGTTCCATAATAACCTTCCCTCTTAACATATATAAATAATCTGTCAAGTCTCGTATCATTTAAATAGTCCACAATTAAATTTATTTTTTTTTGATTGAAACTAGTGTATA
Source organism: Lathyrus aphaca (assembly GCA_963966055.1). NCBI lineage: Eukaryota > Viridiplantae > Streptophyta > Magnoliopsida > Fabales > Fabaceae > Lathyrus > Lathyrus aphaca. The sequence continues at coordinate 639,806,722 of OZ014520.1, read as the reverse complement.
ATATACTATGATTTTTGACCGAAACTTGCATTTCGAAAAGTTTCATAGAATATAGTTTTCAGATGATTTTTTTGAATGGACTTCCATCATAACCTGCCCTCTTAACATATATAAATGATCTGAAAAGTCTCGTATCATTTCAAATAGTTCCCAATTAAATTCGATATTTTTGACCGAAACTAGTGTATAATATACTATGATTTTTGACCGAAACTTGCATTTCAAAAAGTTTCATAGAATCTAGTTTTCAGTTAATTTTTTTGCATGGACTTCCATCATTACCTTCCATCTTAACATATATAAATGATCTGAAAAGTCTCGTATCATTTCAAATAGTCCACAATTAAATTTGATTTTTTTGACCGAAACTAGTGTATAATATACTATGATTTTTGACCGAAACTTGCATTTCGAAAAGTTTCATAGAATATAGTTTTCAGATGTTTTGTTTGCATGGACTTCCATCATAACCTTCCCTCTTAACATATAAAAATGTTCTGAAAAGTCTGGTATCATTTCAAATAGTCACCAATTAAATTCGATATTTTTGACCGAAACTAGTGTATAATATACTATGATTTTTGACCGAAATTTGCAATTCGAAAAGTTTCAAAGAATATAGTTTTCAGATGATTTTTTTGCATGGACTTCCGTCATAACCTTCCCTCTTAACATATATAAATGATCTGAAAAGTATCGTATCATTTCAAATAGTCCACAATTAAATTTGATTTTTTTGACCGAAACTAGTGTATAATATACTATGATTTTTGACCGAAACATGCATTTCGAAAAGTTTCATAGAATATAGTTTTTAGATGATTTTTTTGCATGGACTTCCATCATAACCTTCCCTCTTAACATATAAAAATGATTTGAAAAGTCTCGTATCATTTCAAATAGTCACCAATTAAATTCGATATTTTTGACCGAAACTAGTGTATAATATACTATGATTTTTGACCGAAACTTGCATTTCGAAAAGTTTCATAGAATATAGTTTTCAGATGATTTTTTTGCATGGACTTCCATCATAACCTGCCCTCTTAACATATATAAATGATCTGAAAAGTCTCGTATTATTTCAAATAGTTCCCAATTAAATTCGATATTTTTGACCGAAACTAGTGTATAATATACTATGATTTTTGACCGATACTTGCATTTCAAAACGCTTCATAGAATCTAGTTTTCAGTTAATTTTTTTGCATGGAATTCCATCATTACCTTCCATCTTAACATATATAAATGATCTGAAAAGTCTCGTATCATTTCAAATAGTCCACAATTAAATTTGATTTATTTGACCGAAACTAGTGTATAATATACTATGATTTTTGACCGAAACTTGCATTTCGAAAAGTTTCATAGAATCTAGTTTTCAGATGATTTTTTTGCATGGACATCCATCATAACCTTCCCTCCTAACATATAAAAATGATCTGAAAAGTCTGGTATCATTTCAAATAGTCACCAATTAAATTCGATATTTTTGGCCGAAACTAGTGTATAATATACTATGATTTTTTACCTAAATTTGCATTTCGAAAAGTTTCAAAGAATATATTTTTCAGATGATTTTTTTGTATGGACTTCCGTCATAACCTTCCCTCTTAACATATATAAATGATCTGAAAAGTATCGTATCATTTCAAATAGTCCACAATTAAATTTGATTTCTTTGACCGAAACTAGTGTATAATATACTATGATTTTTGACCGAAACTTGCATTTCGAAAAGTTTCATAGAATATAGTTTTCAGATGATTTTTTTGCATGAGGTTCCATAATAACCTTCCCTCTTAACATATATAAATAATCTGTCAAGTCTCGTATCATTTAAATAGTCCACAATTAAATTTATTTTTTTTTGAATGAAACTAGTGTATAATATACTATGATTTTTGACCGAAACTTGCATTTCGAAAAGTTTCATAGAATATAGTTTTCAGATGATTTTTTTGCATGGACTCCCATCATAACCTGCCCTCTTAACATATATAAATGATCTGAAAAGTCTCGTATCATTTCAAATAGTTCCCAATTAAATTCGATATTTTTGACCGAAACTAGTGTATAATATACTATGATTTTTGACCGAAACTTGCATTTCAAAAAGTTTCATAGAATCTAGTTTTCAGTTAATTTTTTTGCATGGACTTCCATCATTACCTTCCATCATAACATATATAAATGATCTGAAAAGTCTCGTATCATTTCAAATAGTCCACAATTAAATTTGATTTTTTTGACCGAAACTAGTGTATAATATACTATGATTTTTGACCGAAACTTGCATTTCGAAAAGTTTCATAGAATATAGTTTTCAGATGTTTTGTTTGCATGGACTTCCATCATAACCTTCCCTCTTAACATATAAAAATGTTCTGAAAAGTCTGGTATCATTTCAAATAGTCACCAATTAAATTCGATATTTTTGACCGAAACTAGTGTATAATATACTATGATTTTTGACCGAAATTTGCAATTCGAAAAGTTTCAAAGAATATAGTTTTCAGATGATTTTTTTGCATGGACTTCCGTCATAACCTTCCCTCTTAACATATATAAATGATCTGAAAAGTATCGTATCATTTCAAATAGTCCACAATTAAATTTGATTTTTTTGACCGAAACTAGTGTATAATATACTATGATTTTTGACCGAAACATGCATTTCGAAAAGTTTCATAGAATATAGTTTTTAGATGATTTTTTTGCATGGACTTCCATCATAACCTTCCCTCTTAACATATAAAAATGATTTGAAAAGTCTCGTATCATTTCAAATAGTCACCAATTAAATTCGATATTTTTGACCGAAACTAGTGTATAATATACTATGATTTTTAACCGAAACTTGCATTTCGAAAAGTTTCATAGAATATAGTTTTCAGATGATTTTTTTGCATGGACTTCCATCATAACCTTCCCTCTTAACATATATAAATGATCTGAAAAGTCTCGTATCATTTCAAATAGTTCCCAATTAAATTCGATATTTTTGACCGAAACTAGTGTATAATATACTATGATTTTTGACCGATACTTGCATTTCAAAACGCTTCATAGAATCTAGTTTTCAGTTAATTTTTTTGCATGGAATTCCATCATTACCTTCCATCTTAACATATATAAATGATCTGAAAAGTCTCGTATCATTTCAAATAGTCCACAATTAAATTTGATTTATTTGACCGAAACTAGTGTATAATATACTATGATTTTTGACCGAAACTTGCATTTCGAAAAGTTTCATAGAATCTAGTTTTCAGATGATTTTTTTGCATGGACATCCATCATAACCTTCCCTCCTAACATATAAAAATGATCTGAAAAGTCTGGTATCATTTCAAATAGTCACCAATTAAATTCGATATTTTTGGCCGAAACTAGTGTATAATATACTATGATTTTTTACCTAAATTTGCATTTCGAAAAGTTTCAAAGAATATATTTTTCAGATGATTTTTTTGTATGGACTTCCGTCATAACCTTCCCTCTTAACATATATAAATGATCTGAAAAGTATCGTATCATTTCAAATAGTCCACAATTAAATTTGATTTCTTTGACCGAAACTAGTGTATAATATACTATGATTTTTGACCGAAACTTGCATTTCGAAAAGTTTCATAGAATATAGTTTTCAGATTATTTTTTTGCATGAGGTTCCATAATAACCTTCCCTCTTAACATATATAAATAATCTGTCAAGTCTCGTATCATTTAAATAGTCCACAATTAAATTTATTTTTTTTTGAATGAAACTAGTGTATAATATACTATGATTTTTGACCGAAACTTGCATTTCGAAAAGTTTCATAGAATATAGTTTTCAGATGATTTTTTTGCATGGACTTCCATCATAACCTGCCCTCTTAACATATATAAATGATCTGAAAAGTCTCGTATCATTTCAAATAGTTCCCAATTAAATTCGATATTTTTGACCGAAACTAGTGTATAATATACTATGATTTTTGACCGAAACTTGCATTTCAAAAAGTTTCATAGAATCTAGTTTTCAGTTAATTTTTTTGCATGGACTTCCATCATTACCTTCCATCTTAACATATATAAATGATCTGAAAAGTCTCGTATCATTTCAAATTGTCCACAATTAAATTTGATTTTTTTGACCGAAACTAGTGTATAATATACTATGATTTTTGACCGAAACTTGCATTTCGAAAAGTTTCATAGAATATAGTTTTCAGATGTTTTGTTTGCATGGACTTCCATCATAACCTTCCCTCTTAACATATAAAAATGTTCTGAAAAGTCTGGTATCATTTCAAATAGTCACCAATTAAATTCGATATTTTTGACCGAAACTAGTGTATAATATACTATGATTTTTGACCGAAATTTGCAATTCGAAAAGTTTCAAAGAATATAGTTTTCAGATGATTTTTTTGCATGGACTTCCGTCATAACCTTCCCTCTTAACATATATAAATGATCTGAAAAGTATCGTATCATTTCAAATAGTCCACAATTAAATTTGATTTTTTTGACCGAAACTAGTGTATAATATACTATGATTTTTGACTGAAACATGCATTTCGAAAAGTTTCATAGAATATAGTTTTTAGATGATTTTTTTGCATGGACTTCCATCATAACCTTCCCTCTTAACATATAAAAATGATTTGAAAAGTCTCGTATCATTTCAATTAGTCACCAATTAAATTCGATATTTTTGACCGAAACTAGTGTATAATATACTATGATTTTTGACCGAAACTTGCATTTCGAAAAGTTTCATAGAATATAGTTTTCAGATGATTTTTTTGCATGGACTTCCATCATAACCTTCCCTCTTAACATATATAAATGATCTGAAAAGTCTCGTATCATTTCAAATAGTTCCCAATTAAATTCGATATTTTTGACCGAAACTAGTGTATAATATACTATGATTTTTGACCGATACTTGCATTTCAAAACGCTTCATAGAATCTAGTTTTCAGTTAATTTTTTTGCATGGAATTCCATCATTACCTTCCATCTTAACATATATAAATGATCTGAAAAGTCTCGTATCATTTCAAATAGTCCACAATTAAATTTGATTTTTTTGACCGAAACTAGTGTATAATATACTATGATTTTTGACCGAAACATGCATTTCGAAAAGTTTCATAGAATATAGTTTTTAGATGATTTTTTTGCATGGACTTCCATCATAACCTTCCCTCTTAACATATAAAAATGATTTGAAAAGTCTCGTATCATTTCAAATAGTCACCAATTAAATTCGATATTTTTGACCGAAACTAGTGTATAATATACTATGATTTTTTACCTAAATTTGTATTTCGAAAAGTTTCAAAGAATATATTTTTCAGATGATTTTTTTGTATGGACTTCCGTCATAACCTTCCCTCTTAACATATATAAATGATCTGAAAAGTATCGTATCATTTCAAATAGTCCACAATTAAATTTGATTTCTTTGACCGAAACTAGTGTATAATATACTATGATTTTTGACCGAAACTTGCATTTCGAAAAGTTTCATAGAATATAGTTTTCAGATGATTTTTTTGCATGAGGTTCCATAATAACCTTCCCTCTTAACATATATAAATAATCTGTCAAGTCTCGTATCATTTAAATAGTCCACAATTAAATTTATTTTTTTTTGAATGAAACTAGTGTATAATATACTATGATTTTTGACCGAAACTTGCATTTCGAAAAGTTTCATAGAATATAGTTTTCAGATGATTTTTTTGCATGGACTTCCATCATAACCTGCCCTCTTAACATATATAAATGATCTGAAAAGTCTCGTATCATTTCAAATAGTTCCCAATTAAATTCGATATTTTTGACCGAAACTAGTGTATAATATACTATGATTTTTGACCGAAACTTGCATTTCAAAAAGTTTCATAGAATCTAGTTTTCAGTTAATTTTTTTGCATGGACTTCCATCATTACCTTCCATCTTAACATATATAAATGATCTGAAAAGTCTCGTATCATTTCAAATAGTCCACAATTAAATTTGATTTTTTTGACCGAAACTAGTGTATAATATACTATGATTTTTGACCGAAACTTGCATTTCGAAAAGTTTCATAGAATATAGTTTTCAGATGTTTTGTTTGCATGGACTTCCATCATAACCTTCCCTCTTAACATATAAAAATGTTCTGAAAAGTCTGGTATCATTTCAAATAGTCACCAATTAAATTCGATATTTTTGACCGAAACTAGTGTATAATATACTATGATTTTTGACCGAAATTTGCAATTCGAAAAGTTTCAAAGAATATAGTTTTCAGATGATTTTTTTGCATGGACTTCCGTCATAACCTTCCCTCTTAACATATATAAATGATCTGAAAAGTATCGTATCATTTCAAATAGTCCACAATTAAATTTGATTTTTTTGACCGAAACTAGTGTATAATATACTATGATTTTTGACCGAAACTTGCATTTCGAAAAGTTTCATAGAATCTAGTTTTCAGATGATTTTTTTGCATGGACATCCATCATAACCTTCCCTCCTAACATATAAAAATGATCTGAAAAGTCTGGTATCATTTCAAATAGTCACCAATTAAATTCGATATTTTTGGCCGAAACTAGTGTATAATATACTATGATTTTTTACCTAAATTTGTATTTCGAAAAGTTTCAAAGAATATATTTTTCAGATGATTTTTTTGTATGGACTTCCGTCATAACCTTCCCTCTTAACATATATAAATGATCTGAAAAGTATCGTATCATTTCAAATAGTCCACAATTAAATTTGATTTCTTTGACCGAAACTAGTGTATAATATACTATGATTTTTGACCGAAACTTGCATTTCGAAAAGTTTCATAGAATATAGTTTTCAGATGATTTTTTTGCATGAGGTTCCATAATAACCTTCCCTCTTAACATATATAAATAATCTGTCAAGTCTCGTATCATTTAAATAGTCCACAATTAAATTTATTTTTTTTTGAATGAAACTAGTGTATAATATACTATGATTTTTGACCGAAACTTGCATTTCGAAAAGTTTCATAGAATATAGTTTTCAGATGATTTTTTTGCATGGACTTCCATCATAACCTGCCCTCTTAACATATATAAATGATCTGAAAAGTCTCGTATCATTTCAAATAGTTCCCAATTAAATTCGATATTTTTGACCGAAACTAGTGTATAATATACTATGATTTTTGACCGAAACTTGCATTTCAAAAAGTTTCATAGAATCTAGTTTTCAGTTAATTTTTTTGCATGGACTTCCATCATTACCTTCCATCTTAACATATATAAATGATCTGAAAAGTCTCGTATCATTTCAAATAGTCCACAATTAAATTTGATTTTTTTGACCGAAACTAGTGTATAATATACTATGATTTTTGACCGAAACTTGCATTTCGAAAAGTTTCATAGAATATAGTTTTCAGATGTTTTGTTTGCATGGACTTCCATCATAACCTTCCCTCTTAACATATAAAAATGTTCTGAAAAGTCTGGTATCATTTCAAATAGTCACCAATTAAATTCGATATTTTTGACCGAAACTAGTGTATAATATACTATGATTTTTGACCGAAATTTGCAATTCGAAAAGTTTCAAAGAATATAGTTTTCAGATGATTTTTTTGCATGGACTTCCGTCATAACCTTCCCTCTTAACATATATAAATGATCTGAAAAGTATCGTATCATTTCAAATAGTCCACAATTAAATTTGATTTTTTTGACCGAAACTAGTGTATAATATACTATGATTTTTGACCGAAACATGCATTTCGAAAAGTTTCATAGAATATAGTTTTTAGATGATTTTTTTGCATGGACTTCCATCATAACCTTCCCTCTTAACATATAAAAATGATTTGAAAAGTCTCGTATCATTTCAAATAGTCACCAATTAAATTCGATATTTTTGACCGAAACTAGTGTATAATATACTATGATTTTTTACCTAAATTTGTATTTCGAAAAGTTTCAAAGAATATATTTTTCAGATGATTTTTTTGTATGGACTTCCGTCATAACCTTCCCTCTTAACATATATAAATGATCTGAAAAGTATCGTATCATTTCAAATAGTCCACAATTAAATTTGATTTCTTTGACCGAAACTAGTGTATAATATACTATGATTTTTGACCGAAACTTGCATTTCGAAAAGTTTCATAGAATATAGTTTTCAGATGATTTTTTTGCATGAGGTTCCATAATAACCTTCCCTCTTAACATATATAAATAATCTGTCAAGTCTCGTATCATTTAAATAGTCCACAATTAAATTTATTTTTTTTTGAATGAAACTAGTGTATAATATACTATGATTTTTGACCGAAACTTGCATTTCGAAAAGTTTCATAGAATATAGTTTTCAGATGATTTTTTTGCATGGACTTCCATCATAACCTGCCCTCTTAACATATATAAATGATCTGAAAAGTCTCGTATCATTTCAAATAGTTCCCAATTAAATTCGATATTTTTGACCGAAACTAGTGTATAATATACTATGATTTTTGACCGAAACTTGCATTTCAAAAAGTTTCATAGAATCTAGTTTTCAGTTAATTTTTTTGCATGGACTTCCATCATTACCTTCCATCTTAACATATATAAATGATCTGAAAAGTCTCGTATCATTTCAAATAGTCCACAATTAAATTTGATTTTTTTGACCGAAACTAGTGTATAATATACTATGATTTTTGACCGAAACTTGCATTTCGAAAAGTTTCATAGAATATAGTTTTCAGATGTTTTGTTTGCATGGACTTCCATCATAACCTTCCCTCTTAACATATAAAAATGTTCTGAAAAGTCTGGTATCATTTCAAATAGTCACCAATTAAATTCGATATTTTTGACCGAAACTAGTGTATAATATACTATGATTTTTGACCGAAATTTGCAATTCGAAAAGTTTCAAAGAATATAGTTTTCAGATGATTTTTTTGCATGGACTTCCGTCATAACCTTCCCTCTTAACATATATAAATGATCTGAAAAGTATCGTATCATTTCAAATAGTCCACAATTAAATTTGATTTTTTTGACCGAAACTAGTGTATAATATACTATGATTTTTGACCGAAACATGCATTTCGAAAAGTTTCATAGAATATAGTTTTTAGATGATTTTTTTGCATGGACTTCCATCATAACCTTCCCTCTTAACATATAAAAATGATTTGAAAAGTCTCGTATCATTTCAAATAGTCACCAATTAAATTCGATATTTTTGACCGAAACTAGTGTATAATATACTATGATTTTTGACCGAAACTTGCATTTCGAAAAGTTTCATAGAATATAGTTTTCAGATGATTTTTTTGCATGGACTTCCATCATAACCTTCCCTCTTAACATATATAAATGATCTGAAAAGTCTCGTATCATTTCAAATAGTTCCCAATTAAATTCGATATTTTTGACCGAAACTAGTGTATAATATACTATGATTTTTGACCGATACTTGCATTTCAAAACGCTTCATAGAATCTAGTTTTCAGTTAATTTTTTTGCATGGAATTCCATCATTACCTTCCATCTTAACATATATAAATGATCTGAAAAGTCTCGTATCATTTCAAATAGTCCACAATTAAATTTGATTTATTTGACCGAAACTAGTGTATAATATACTATGATTTTTGACCGAAACTTGCATTTCGAAAAGTTTCATAGAATCTAGTTTTCAGATGATTTTTTTGCATGGACATCCATCATAACCTTCCCTCCTAACATATAAAAATGATCTGAAAAGTCTGGTATCATTTCAAATAGTCACCAATTAAATTCGATATTTTTGGTCGAAACTAGTGTATAATATACTATGATTTTTTACCTAAATTTGCATTTCGAAAAGTTTCAAAGAATATATTTTTCAGATGATTTTTTTGTATGGACTTCCGTCATAACCTTCCCTCTTAACATATATAAATGATCTGAAAAGTATCGTATCATTTCAAATAGTCCACAATTAAATTTGATTTCTTTGACCGAAACTAGTGTATAATATACTATGATTTTTGACCGAAACTTGCATTTCGAAAAGTTTCATAGAATATAGTTTTCAGATGATTTTTTTGCATGAGGTTCCATAATAACCTTCCCTCTTAACATATATAAATAATCTGTCAAGTCTCGTATCATTTAAATAGTCCACAATTAAATTTATTTTTTTTGAATGAAACTAGTGTATAATATACTATGATTTTTGACCGAAACTTGCATTTCGAAAAGTTTCATAGAATATAGTTTTCAGATGATTTTTTTGCATGGACTTCCATCATAACCTGCCCTCTTAACATATATAAATGATCTGAAAAGTCTCGTATCATTTCAAATAGTTCCCAATTAAATTCGATATTTTTGACCGAAACTAGTGTATAATATACTATGATTTTTGACCGAAACTTGCATTTCAAAAAGTTTCATAGAATCTAGTTTTCAGTTAATTTTTTTGCATGGACTTCCATCATTACCTTCCATCTTAACATATATAAATGATCTGAAAAGTCTCGTATCATTTCAAATAGTCCACAATTAAATTTGATTTTTTTGACCGAAACTAGTGTATAATATACTATGATTTTTGACCGAAACTTGCATTTCGAAAAGTTTCATAGAATATAGTTTTCAGATGTTTTGTTTGCATGGACTTCCATCATAACCTTCCCTCTTAACATATAAAAATGATCTGAAAAGTCTGGTATCATTTCAAATAGTCACCAATTAAATTCGATATTTTTGACCGAAACTAGTGTATAATATACTATGATTTTTGACCGAAATTTGCAATTCGAAAAGTTTCAAAGAATATAGTTTTCAGATGATTTTTTTGCATGGACTTCCGTCATAACCTTCCCTCTTAACATATATAAATGATCTGAAAAGTATCGTATCATTTCAAATAGTCCACAATTAAATTTGATTTTTTTGACCGAAACTAGTGTATAATATACTATGATTTTTGACCGAAACATGCATTTCGAAAAGTTTCATAGAATATAGTTTTTAGATGATTTTTTTGCATGGACTTCCATCATAACCTTCCCTCTTAACATATAAAAATGATTTGAAAAGTCTCGTATCATTTCAAATAGTCACCAATTAAATTCGATATTTTTGACCGAAACTAGTGTATAATATACTATGATTTTTGACCGAAACTTGCATTTCGAAAAGTTTCATAGAATATAGTTTTCAGATGATTTTTTTGCATGGACTTCCATCATAACCTGCCCTCTTAACATATATAAATGATCTGAAAAGTCTCGTATTATTTCAAATAGTTCCCAATTAAATTCGATATTTTTGACCGAAACTAGTGTATAATATACTATGATTTTTGACCGAAACTTGCATTTCAAAACGCTTCATAGAATCTAGTTTTCAGTTAATTTTTTTGCATGGAATTCCATCATTACCTTCCATCTTAACATATATAAATGATCTGAAAAGTCTCGTATCATTTCAAATAGTCCACAATTAAATTTGATTTATTTGACCGAAACTAGTGTATAATATACTATGATTTTTGACCGAAACTTGCATTTCGAAAAGTTTCATAGAATCTAGTTTTCAGATGATTTTTTTGCATGGACATCCATCAAAACCTTCCCTCCTAACATATAAAAATGATCTGAAAAGTCTGGTATCATTTCAAATAGTCACCAATTAAATTCGATATTTTTGACCGAAACTAGTGTATAATATACTATGATTTTTGACCGAAATTTGCATTTCGAAAAGTTTCAAAGAATATAGTTTTCAGATGATTTTTTTGCATGGACTTCCGTCATAACCTTCCCTCTTAACATATATAAATGATCTGAAAAGTATCGTATCATTTCAAATAGTCCACAATTAAATTCGATATTTTTGACCGAAACTAGTTTATAATATACTATGATTTTTGACCGAAACTTGCATTTCAAAAATTTTCATAGAATATAGTTTTCAGATGATTTTTTTTGCATGGACTTCCATCATAACCTACCCTCTTAACATATATAAATGATCTGAAAAGTCTCGTATCATTTCAAATAGTCCACAATTAAATTCGATATTTTTGACCGAAACTAGTGTATACTATACTATGATTTTTGACCGAAACTTGCATTTCAAAAATTTTCATAGAATATAGTTTTCAGATGATTTTTTTGCATGGACTTCCATCATAACCTGCCCTCTTAACATATATAAATGATCTGAAAAGTCTTGTATCATTTCAAATAGCTCCCAATTAAATTCGATATTTTTGACCGAAACTAGTGTATAATATACTATGATTTTTGACCGAAACTTGCATTTCAAAAAGTTTCATAGTATCTAGTTTTCAGTTAATTTTTTTGCATGGACTTCCATCATTACTGTCCCTCTTAACATATATAAATGATATGAAAAGTCTCGTATCATTTCAAATAGTCCACAATTAAATTTGATTTTTTTGACCGAAACTAGTGTATAATATACTATGATTTTTGACCGAAACTTGCATTTCGAAAAGTTGCATAGAATATAGTTTTCAGATGTTTTGTTTGCATGGACTTCCATCATAACCTTCCCTCTTAACATATAATAATGATCTGAAAAGTCTGGTATCATTTCAAATAGTCACCAATTAAATTCGATATTTTTGACCGAAACTAGTGTATAATATACTATGATTTTTGACCGAAATTTGCATTTCGAAAAGTTTCAAAGAATATAGTTTTCAGATGATTTTTTTGCATGGACTTCCGTCATAACCTTCCCTCTTAACATATATAAATGATCTGAAAAGTATCGTATCATTTCAAATAGTCCACAATTAAATTCGATATTTTTGACCGAAACTAGTGTATAATATACTATGATTTTTGACCGAAACTTGCATTTCAAAAAATTTCATAGAATATAGTTTTCAGATGATTTTTTTGCATGGACATCCATCATAACCTGCCCTCTTAACATATATAAATGATCTGAAAAGTCTTGTATCATTTCAAATAGCTCCCAATTAAATTCGATATTTTTGACCGAAACTAGTGTATAATATACCATGATTTTTGACCGAAACTTGCATTTCAAAAAGTTTCATAGTATCTAGTTTTCAGTTAATTTTTTTGCATGGACTTCCATCATTACTGTCCCTCTTAACATATATAAATGATATGAAAAGTCTCGTATCATTTTAAATAGTCCACAATTAAATTTGATTTTTTTGACCGAAACTAGTGTATAATATACTATGATTTTTGACCGAAACTTGCATTTCGAAAAGTTTCATAGAATCTAGTTTTCAGATGATTTTTTTGCATGGACATCCATCATAACCTTCCCTCCTAACATATAAAAATGATCTGAAAAGTCTGGTATCATTTCAAATAGTCACCAATTAAATTCGATATTTTTGGTCGAAACTAGTGTATAATATACTATGATTTTTTACCTAAATTTGCATTTCGAAAAGTTTCAAAGAATATATTTTTCAGATGATTTTTTTGTATGGACTTCCGTCATAACCTTCCCTCTTAACATATATAAATGATCTGAAAAGTATCGTATCATTTCAAATAGTCCACAATTAAATTTGATTTCTTTGACCGAAACTAGTGTATAATATACTATGATTTTTGACCGAAACTTGCATTTCGAAAAGTTTCATAGAATATAGTTTTCAGATGATTTTTTTGCATGAGGTTCCATAATAACCTTCCCTCTTAACATATATAAATAATCTGTCAAGTCTCGTATCATTTAAATAGTCCACAATTAAATTTATTTTTTTTGAATGAAACTAGTGTATAATATACTATGATTTTTGACCGAAACTTGCATTTCGAAAAGTTTCATAGAATATAGTTTTCAGATGATTTTTTTGCATGGACTTCCATCATAACCTGCCCTCTTAACATATATAAATGATCTGAAAAGTCTCGTATCATTTCAAATAGTTCCCAATTAAATTCGATATTTTTGACCGAAACTAGTGTATAATATACTATGATTTTTGACCGAAACTTGCATTTCAAAAAGTTTCATAGAATCTAGTTTTCAGTTAATTTTTTTGCATGGACTTCCATCATTACCTTCCATCTTAACATATATAAATGATCTGAAAGTCTCGTATCATTTCAAATAGTCCACAATTAAATTTGATTTTTTTGACCGAAACTAGTGTATAATATACTATGATTTTTGACCGAAACTTGCATTTCGAAAAGTTTCATAGAATATAGTTTTCAGATGTTTTGTTTGCATGGACTTCCATCATAACCTTCCCTCTTAACATATAAAAATGATCTGAAAAGTCTGGTATCATTTCAAATAGTCACCAATTAAATTCGATATTTTTGACCGAAACTAGTGTATAATATACTATGATTTTTGACCGAAATTTGCAATTCGAAAAGTTTCAAAGAATATAGTTTTCAGATGATTTTTTTGCATGGACTTCCGTCATAACCTTCCCTCTTAACATATATAAATGATCTGAAAAGTATCGTATCATTTCAAATAGTCCACAATTAAATTTGATTTTTTTGACCGAAACTAGTGTATAATATACTATGATTTTTGACCGAAACATGCATTTCGAAAAGTTTCATAGAATATAGTTTTTAGATGATTTTTTTGCATGGACTTCCATCATAACCTTCCCTCTTAACATATAAAAATGATTTGAAAAGTCTCGTATCATTTCAAATAGTCACCAATTAAATTCGATATTTTTGACCGAAACTAGTGTATAATATACTATGATTTTTGACCGAAACTTGCATTTCGAAAAGTTTCATAGAATATAGTTTTCAGATGATTTTTTTGCATGGACTTCCATCATAACCTGCCCTCTTAACATATATAAATGATCTGAAAAGTCTCGTATTATTTCAAATAGTTCCCAATTAAATTCGATATTTTTGACCGAAACTAGTGTATAATATACTATGATTTTTGACCGAAACTTGCATTTCAAAACGCTTCATAGAATCTAGTTTTCAGTTAATTTTTTTGCATGGAATTCCATCATTACCTTCCATCTTAACATATATAAATGATCTGAAAAGTCTCGTATCATTTCAAATAGTCCACAATTAAATTTGATTTATTTGACCGAAACTAGTGTATAATATACTATGATTTTTGACCGAAACTTGCATTTCGAAAAGTTTCATAGAATCTAGTTTTCAGATGATTTTTTTGCATGGACATCCATCAAAACCTTCCCTCCTAACATATAAAAATGATCTGAAAAGTCTGGTATCATTTCAAATAGTCACCAATTAAATTCGATATTTTTGACCGAAACTAGTGTATAATATACTATGATTTT
Source organism: Lathyrus aphaca (assembly GCA_963966055.1). NCBI lineage: Eukaryota > Viridiplantae > Streptophyta > Magnoliopsida > Fabales > Fabaceae > Lathyrus > Lathyrus aphaca. The sequence continues at coordinate 639,791,400 of OZ014520.1, read as the reverse complement.
TGACCGAAATTTGCATTTCGAAAAGTTTCAAAGAATATAGTTTTCAGATGATTTTTTTGCATGGACTTCCGTCATAACCTTCCCTCTTAACATATATAAATGATCTGAAAAGTATCGTATCATTTCAAATAGTCCACAATTAAATTCGATATTTTTGACCGAAACTAGTTTATAATATACTATGATTTTTGACCGAAACTTGCATTTCAAAAATTTTCATAGAATATAGTTTTCAGATGATTTTTTTTGCATGGACTTCCATCATAACCTACCCTCTTAACATATATAAATGATCTGAAAAGTCTCGTATCATTTCAAATAGTCCACAATTAAATTCGATATTTTTGACCGAAACTAGTGTATACTATACTATGATTTTTGACCGAAACTTGCATTTCAAAAATTTTCATAGAATATAGTTTTCAGATGATTTTTTTGCATGGACTTCCATCATAACCTGCCCTCTTAACATATATAAATGATCTGAAAAGTCTTGTATCATTTCAAATAGCTCCCAATTAAATTCGATATTTTTGACCGAAACTAGTGTATAATATACTATGATTTTTGACCGAAACTTGCATTTCAAAAAGTTTCATAGTATCTAGTTTTCAGTTAATTTTTTTGCATGGACTTCCATCATTACTGTCCCTCTTAACATATATAAATGATATGAAAAGTCTCGTATCATTTCAAATAGTCCACAATTAAATTTGATTTTTTTGACCGAAACTAGTGTATAATATACTATGATTTTTGACCGAAACTTGCATTTCGAAAAGTTGCATAGAATATAGTTTTCAGATGTTTTGTTTGCATGGACTTCCATCATAACCTTCCCTCTTAACATATAATAATGATCTGAAAAGTCTGGTATCATTTCAAATAGTCACCAATTAAATTCGATATTTTTGACCGAAACTAGTGTATAATATACTATGATTTTTGACCGAAATTTGCATTTCGAAAAGTTTCAAAGAATATAGTTTTCAGATGATTTTTTTGCATGGACTTCCGTCATAACCTTCCCTCTTAACATATATAAATGATCTGAAAAGTATCGTATCATTTCAAATAGTCCACAATTAAATTCGATATTTTTGACCGAAACTAGTGTATAATATACTATGATTTTTGACCGAAACTTGCATTTCAAAAAATTTCATAGAATATAGTTTTCAGATGATTTTTTTGCATGGACATCCATCATAACCTGCCCTCTTAACATATATAAATGATCTGAAAAGTCTTGTATCATTTCAAATAGCTCCCAATTAAATTCGATATTTTTGACCGAAACTAGTGTATAATATACCATGATTTTTGACCGAAACTTGCATTTCAAAAAGTTTCATAGTATCTAGTTTTCAGTTAATTTTTTTGCATGGACTTCCATCATTACTGTCCCTCTTAACATATATAAATGATATGAAAAGTCTCGTATCATTTTAAATAGTCCACAATTAAATTTGATTTTTTTGACAGAAACTAGTGTATAATATACTATGATTTTTGACCGAAACTTGCATTTCGAAAAGTTTCATAGAATATAGTTTTCAGATGATTTTTTTTGCATGGACGTCCATCATAACCATCCCTCTTAAGATATATAAATGATCTGAAAAGTATCGTATCATTTCAAATAGTCCACAATTAAATTTGATTTTTTTGACTGAAACTAGTGTATAATATACAATGATTTTTGACCGAAACTTGCATTTCGAAAAGTTTCATAGAATATAGTTTTCAGATGATTTTTTTGCATGGACTTCCATCATAACCGGCCCTCTTAACATATATAAATGATCTGAAAAGTTTGTATCATTTCAAATAGCTCCCAATTAAATTCGATATTTTTGACCGAAACTAGTGTATAATATACTATGATTTTTGACCGAAACTTGCATTTCAAAAAGTTTCATAGTATCTAGTTTTCAGATGATTTTTTTTCATGGGCTTCCATAATAACCTTCCCTCTTAACATATATAAATGATCTGTCAAGTCTCGTATCATTTAAAATAGTCCACAATTAAATATGATTTTTTTGACTGAAACTAGTGTATAATATACTATGATTTTTGACCGAAACTTGCATTTCGAAAAGTTTCATAGAATATAGTTTTCAGATGATTTTTTTGCATGGACTTCCATCATAACCTGCCCTCTTAACATATATAAATGATCTGAAAAGTCTCGTATCATTTCAAATAGTTCCCAATTAAATTCGATATTTTTGACCGAAACTAGTGTATAATATACTATGATTTTTGACCGATACTTGCATTTCAAAACGTTTCATAGAATCTAGTTTTCAGTTAATTTTTTTGCATGGACTTCCATCATTACCTTCCATCTTAACATATATAAATGATCTGAAAAGTCTCGTATCATTTAAAATAGTCCACAATTAAATTTGATTTATTTGACCGAAACTAGTGTATAATATACTATGATTTTTGACCGAAACTTGCATTTTAAAAAGTTTCATAGAATATAGTTTTCAGATGATTTTTTTGCATGGACATCCATCATAACCTTCCCTCCTAACATATAAAAATGATCTGAAAATTCTGGTATCATTTCAAATAGTCACCAATTAAATTCGATATTTTTGACCGAAACTAGTGTATAATATACTATGATTTTTTACCTAAATTTGCATTTCGAAAAGTTTCAAAAAATATATTTTTCAGATGATTTTTTTGTATGGACTTCCGTCATAACCTTCCCTATTAACATATATAAATGATCTGAAAAGTATCGTATCATTTCAAATAGTCCACAATTAAATTTGATATCTTTGACCAAAACTAGTGTATAATATACTATGATTTTTGACCGAAACTTGCATTTCGAAAAGTTTCATAGAATATAGTTTTCAGATGATTTTTTTGCATGAGGTTCCATAATAACCTTCCCTCTTAACATACATAAATAATATGTCAAGTCTCGTATCATTTAAATAGTCCACAATTAAATTTAATTTTTTTGAATGAAACTAGTGTATAATATACTATGATTTTTGACCGAAACTTGCATTTCAAAAAGTTTCATAGAATCTAGTTTTCAGTTAATTTTTTGCATGGACTTCCATCATTACTGTCCCTCTTAACATATATAAATGATCTGAAAAGTCTCGTATCATTTCAAATAGTCCACAATTAAATTTGATTTTTTTGACTGAAACTAGTGTATAATATACTATGATTTTTGACCGAAACTTGCATTTCGAAAAGTTTCATAGAATATAGTTTTCATATAATTTTTTTGCATGGACTTCCATCATTACTGTTCCTCTTAACATATATAAATGATCTAAAAGGTATCGTATCATTTCAAATAGTCCACAATTAAATTTGGTTTTTGTTGACCGAAACTAGTGTATAATATACTATGATTTTTGACCGAAACTTGCATTTCGAAAAGTTTCATAGAATATAGTTTTCAGATGATTTTTTTTGCATGAACTTCCATCATAACCGTCCCTCTTAACATATATAAATGATCTGAAAAGGATCGTATCATTTCAAATAGTCACCAATTAAATTCGATATTTTTGACCGAAACTAGTGTATAATATACTATGATTTTTGACCGAAACTTGCATTTCGAAAAGTTTCATAGAATATAGTTTTCAGATGATTTTTTTGCATGGACTTCCATCATAACCTGCCCTCTTAACATATATAAATGATCTGAAAAGTCTCGTATCATTTCAAATAGTTCCCAATTAAATTCGATATTTTTGACCGAAACTAGTGTATAATATACTATGATTTTTGACCGATACTTGCATTTCAAAACGTTTCATAGAATCTAGTTTTCAGTTAATTTTTTTGCATGGACTTCCATCATTACCTTCCATCTTAACATATATAAATGAGCTGAAAAGTCTCGTATCATTTCAAATAGTCCACAATTAAATTTGATTTATTTGACCGAAACTAGTGTATAATATACTATGATTTTTGACCGAAACTTGCATTTCGAAAAGTTACATAGAATCTACTTTTCAGATGATTTTTTTGCATGGACATCCATCATAACCTTCCCTCCTAACATATAAAAATGATCTGAAAAGTCTGGTATCATTTCAAATAGTCACCAATTAAATTCGATATTTTTGGCCGAAACTAGTGTATAATATACTATGATTTTTTACCTAAATTTGCATTTCGAAAAGTTTCAAAGAATATATTTTTCAGATGATTTTTTTGTATGGACTTCCGTCATAACCTTCCCTCTTAACATATATAAATGATCTGAAAAGTATCGTATCATTTCAAATAGTCCACAATAAAATTTGATTTCTTTGACCGAAACTAGTGTATAATATACTATGATTTTTGACCGAAACTTGCATTTCGAAAAGTTTCATAGAATATAGTTTTCAGATGATTTTTTTGCATGAGGTTCCATAATAACCTTACCTCTTAACATATATAAATAATCTGTCAAGTCTCGTATCATTTAAATAGTCCACAATTAAATTTAATTTTTTTGAATGAAACTAGTGTATAATATACTATGATTTTTGACCAAAACTTGCATTTCGAAAAGTTTCATAGAATATTGTTTTCAGATGATTTTTTTGCATGGACTTCCATCATAACCTGCCCTCTTAACATATATAAATGATCTGAAAAGTCTCGTATCATTTCAAATAGTTCCCAATTAAATTCGATATTATTGACCGAAACTAGTGTATAATATACTATGATTTTTGACCGAAACTTGCATTTCAAAAAGTTTCATAGAATCTAGTTTTCAGTTAATTTTTTTGCATGGACTTCCATCATTACCTTCCATCTTAACATATATAAATGATCTGAAAATTCTCGTATCATTTCAAATAGTCCACAATTAAATTTGATTTTTTTGACCGAAACTAGTGTATAATATACTATGATTTTTGACCGAAACTTGCATTTCGAAAAGTTTCATAGAATATAGTTTTCAGATGTTTTGTTTGCATGGACTTCCATCATAACCTTCCCTCTTAACATATAAAAATGATCTGAAAAGTCTGGTATCATTTCAAATAGTCACCAATTAAATTCGATATTTTTGACCGAAACTAGTGTATAATATACTATGATTTTTGACCGAAATTTGCAATTCGAAAAGTTTCAAAGAATATAGTTTTCAGATGATTTTTTTGCATGGACTTCCGTCATAACCTTCCCTCTTAACATATATAAATGATCTGAAAAGTATCGTATCATTTCAAATAGTCCACAATTAAATTTGATTTTTTTGACCGAAACTAGTGTATAATATACTATGATTTTTGACCGAAACATGCATTTCGAAAAGTTTCATAGAATATAGTTTTTAGATGATTTTTTTGCATGGACTTCCATCATAACCTTCCCTCTTAACATATAAAAATGATTTGAAAAGTCTCGTATCATTTCAAATAGTCACCAATTAAATTCGATATTTTTGACCGAAACTAGTGTATAATATACTATGATTTTTGACCGAAACTTGCATTTCGAAAAGTTTCATGGAATATAGTTTTCAGATGATTTTTTTGCATGGACTTCCATCATAACCTGCCCTCTTAACATATATAAATGATCTGAAAAGTCTCGTATCATTTCAAATAGTTCCCAATTAAATTCGATATTTTTGACCGAAACTAGTGTATAATATACTATGATTTTTGACCGATACTTGCATTTCAAAACGCTTCATAGAATCTAGTTTTCAGTTAATTTTTTTGCATGGAATTCCATCATTACCTTCCATCTTAACATATATAAATGATCTGAAAAGTCTCGTATCATTTCAAATAGTCCACAATTAAATTTGATTTATTTGACCGAAACTAGTGTATAATATACTATGATTTTTGACCGAAACTTGCATTTCGAAAAGTTTCATAGAATCTAGTTTTCAGATGATTTTTTTGCATGGACATCCATCATAACCTTCCCTCCTAACATATAAAAATGATCTGAAAAGTCTGGTATCATTTCAAATAGTCACCAATTAAATTCGATATTTTTGACCGAAACTAGTGTATAATATACTATGATTTTTTACCTAAATTTGCATTTCGAAAAGTTTCAAAAAATATATTTTTCAGATGATTTTTTTGTATGGACTTCCGTCATAACCTTCCCTATTAACATATATAAATGATCTGAAAAGTATCGTATCATTTCAAATAGTCCACAATTAAATTTGATTTCTTTGACCGAAACTAGTGTATAATATACTATGATTTTTGACCGAAACTTGCATTTCGAAAAGTTTCATAGAATATAGTTTTCAGATGATTTTTTTGCATGAGGTTCCATAATAACCTTCCCTCTTAACATACATAAATAATATGTCAAGTCTCGTATCATTTAAATAGTCCACAATTAAATTTAATTATTTTGAATGAAACTAGTGTATAATATACTATGATTTTTGACCGAAACTTGCATTTCAAAAAGTTTCATAGAATCTAGTTTTCAGTTAATTTTTTGCATGGACTTCCATCATTACTGTCCCTCTTAACATATATAAATGATCTGAAAAGTCTCGTATCATTTCAAATAGTCCACAATTAAATTTGATTTTTTTGACTGAAACTAGTGTATAATATACTATGATTTTTGACCGAAACTTGCATTTCGAAAAGTTTCATAGAATATAGTTTTCATATAATTTTTTTGCATGGACTTCCATCATTACTGTTCCTCTTAACATATATAAATGATCTAAAAGGTATCGTATCATTTCAAATAGTCCACAATTAAATTTGGTTTTTGTTGACCGAAACTAGTGTATAATATACTATGATTTTTGACCGAAACTTGCATTTCGAAAAGTTTCATAGAATATAGTTTTCAGATGATTTGTTTGCATGGACTTCCATCATAACCTTCCCTCTTAACATATAAAAATGATCTGAAAAGTCTGGTATCATTTCAAATAGTCACCAATTAAATTCGATATTTTTGACCGAAACTAGTGTATAATATACTATGATTTTTGACCGAAATTTGCAATTCGAAAAGTTTCAAAGAATATAGTTTTCAGATGATTTTTTTGCATGGACTTCCGTCATAACCTTCCCTCTTAACATATATAAATGATCTGAAAAGTATCGTATCATTTCAAATAGTCCACAATTAAATTTGATTTTTTTGACCGAAACTAGTGTATAATATACTATGATTTTTGACCGAAACATGCATTTCGAAAAGTTTCATAGAATATAGTTTTTAGATGATTTTTTTGCATGGACTTCCATCATAACCTTCCCTCTTAACATATAAAAATGATTTGAAAAGTCTCGTATCATTTCAAATAGTCACCAATTAAATTCGATATTTTTGACCGAAACTAGTGTATAATATACTATGATTTTTGACCGAAACTTGCATTTCGAAAAGTTTCATGGAATATAGTTTTCAGATGATTTTTTTGCATGGACTTCCATCATAACCTGCCCTCTTAACATATATAAATGATCTGAAAAGTCTCGTATCATTTCAAATAGTTCCCAATTAAATTCGATATTTTTGACCGAAACTAGTGTATAATATACTATGATTTTTGACCGATACTTGCATTTCAAAACGCTTCATAGAATCTAGTTTTCAGTTAATTTTTTTGCATGGAATTCCATCATTACCTTCCATCTTAACATATATAAATGATCTGAAAAGTCTCGTATCATTTCAAATAGTCCACAATTAAATTTGATTTATTTGACCGAAACTAGTGTATAATATACTATGATTTTTGACCGAAACTTGCATTTCGAAAAGTTTCATAGAATCTAGTTTTCAGATGATTTTTTTGCATGGACATCCATCATAACCTTCCCTCCTAACATATAAAAATGATTTGAAAAGTCTGGTATCATTTCAAATAGTCACCAATTAAATTCGATATTTTTGACCGAAACTAGTGTATAATATACTATGATTTTTTACCTAAATTTGCATTTCGAAAAGTTTCAAAAAATATATTTTTCAGATGATTTTTTTGTATGGACTTCCGTCATAACCTTCCCTATTAACATATATAAATGATCTGAAAAGTATCGTATCATTTCAAATAGTCCACAATTAAATTTGATTTCTTTGACCGAAACTAGTGTATAATATACTATGATTTTTGACCGAAACTTGCATTTCGAAAAGTTTCATAGAATATAGTTTTCAGATGATTTTTTTGCATGAGGTTCCATAATAACCTTCCCTCTTAACATACATAAATAATATGTCAAGTCTCGTATCATTTAAATAGTCCACAATTAAATTTAATTATTTTGAATGAAACTAGTGTATAATATACTATGATTTTTGACCGAAACTTGCATTTCAAAAAGTTTCATAGAATCTAGTTTTCAGTTAATTTTTTGCATGGACTTCCATCATTACTGTCCCTCTTAACATATATAAATGATCTGAAAAGTCTCGTATCATTTCAAATAGTCCACAATTAAATTTGATTTTTTTGACTGAAACTAGTGTATAATATACTATGATTTTTGACCGAAACTTGCATTTCGAAAAGTTTCATAGAATATAGTTTTCATATAATTTTTTTGCATGGACTTCCATCATTACTGTTCCTCTTAACATATATAAATGATCTAAAAGGTATCGTATCATTTCAAATAGTCCACAATTAAATTTGGTTTTTGTTGACCGAAACTAGTGTATAATATACTATGATTTTTGACCGAAACTTGCATTTCGAAAAGTTTCATAGAATATAGTTTTCAGATGATTTTTTTTGCATGAACTTCCATCATAACCGTCCCTCTTAACATATATAAATGATCTGAAAAGGATCGTATCATTTCAAATAGTCACCAATTAAATTCGATATTTTTGACCGAAACTAGTGTATAATATACTATGATTTTTGACCGAAACTTGCATTTCGAAAAGTTTCATAGAATATAGTTTTCAGATGATTTTTTTGCATGGACTTCCATCATAACCTGCCCTCTTAACATATATAAATGATCTGAAAAGTCTCGTATCATTTCAAATAGTTCCCAATTAAATTCGATATTTTTGACCGAAACTAGTGTATAATATACTATGATTTTTGACCGATACTTGCATTTCAAAACATTTCATAGAATCTAGTTTTCAGTTAATTTTTTTGCATGGACTTCCATCATTACCTTCCATCTTAACATATATAAATGAGCTGAAAAGTCTCGTATCATTTCAAATAGTCCACAATTAAATTTGATTTATTTGACCGAAACTAGTGTATAATATACTATGATTTTTGACCGAAACTTGCATTTCGAAAAGTTTCATAGAATCTAGTTTTCAGATGATTTTTTTGCATGGACATCCATCATAACCTTCCCTCCTAACATATAAAAATGATCTGAAAAGTCTGGTATCATTTCAAATAGTCACCAATTAAATTCGATATTTTTGGCCGAAACTAGTGTATAATATACTATGATTTTTTACCTAAATTTGCATTTCGAAAAGTTTCAAAGAATATATTTTTCAGATGATTTTTTTGTATGGACTTCCGTCATAACCTTCCCTCTTAACATATATAAATGATCTGAAAAGTATCGTATCATTTCAAATAGTCCACAATAAAATTTGATTTCTTTGACCGAAACTAGTGTATAATATACTATGATTTTTGACCGAAACTTGCATTTCGAAAAGTTTCATAGAATATAGTTTTCAGATGATTTTTTTGCATGAGGTTCCATAATAACCTTACCTCTTAACATATATAAATAATCTGTCAAGTCTCGTATCATTTAAATAGTCCACAATTAAATTTAATTTTTTTGAATGAAACTAGTGTATAATATACTATGATTTTTGACCAAAACTTGCATTTCGAAAAGTTTCATAGAATATTGTTTTCAGATGATTTTTTTGCATGGACTTCCATCATAACCTGCCCTCTTAACATATATAAATGATCTGAAAAGTCTCGTATCATTTCAAATAGTTCCCAATTAAATTCGATATTTTTGACCGAAACTAGTGTATAATATACTATGATTTTTGACCGAAACTTGCATTTCAAAAAGTTTCATAGAATCTAGTTTTCAGTTAATTTTTTTGCATGGACTTCCATCATTACCTTCCATCTTAACATATATAAATGATCTGAAATGTCTCGTATCATTTCAAATAGTCCACAATTAAATTTGATTTTTTTGACCGAAACTAGTGTATAATATACTATGATTTTTGACCGAAACTTGCATTTCGAAAAGTTTCATAGAATATAGTTTTCAGATGTTTTGTTTGCATGGACTTCCGTCATAACCTTCCCTCTTAACATATATAAATGATCTGAAAAGTATCGTATCATTTCAAATAGTCCATAATTAAATTTGATTTTTTTGACCGAAACTAGTGTATAATATACTATGATTTTTGACCGAAACTTGCATTTCGAAAAGTTTCATAGAATATAGTTTTCAGATGATTTTTTTGCATGAGGTTCCATAATAACCTTACCTCTTAACATATATAAATAATCTGTCAAGTCTCGTATCATTTAAATAGTCCACAATTAAATTTAATTTTTTTGAATGAAACTAGTGTATAATATACTATGATTTTTGACCAAAACTTGCATTTCGAAAAGTTTCATAGAATATTGTTTTCAGATGATTTTTTTGCATGGACTTCCATCATAACCTGCCCTCTTAACATATATAAATGATCTGAAAAGTCTCGTATCATTTCAAATAGTTCCCAATTAAATTCGATATTTTTGACCGAAACTAGTGTATAATATACTATGATTTTTGACCGAAATTTGCAATTCGAAAAGTTTCAAAGAATATAGTTTTCAGATGATTTTTTTGCATGGACTTCCGTCATAACCTTCCCTCTTAACATATATAAATGATCTGAAAAGTATCGTATCATTTCAAATAGTCCACAATTAAATTTGATTTTTTTGACCGAAACTAGTGTATAATATACTATGATTTTTGACCGAAACATGCATTTCGAAAAGTTTCATAGAATATAGTTTTTAGATGATTTTTTTGCATGGACTTCCATCATAACCTTCCCTCTTAACATATAAAAATGATTTGAAAAGTCTCGTATCATTTCAAATAGTCACCAATTAAATTCGATATTTTTTACCGAAACTAGTGTATAATATACTATGATTTTTGACCGAAACTTGCATTTCGAAAAGTTTCATGGAATATAGTTTTCAGATGATTTTTTTGCATGGACTTCCATCATAACCTGCCCTCTTAACATATATAAATGATCTGAAAAGTCTCGTATCATTTCAAATAGTTCCCAATTAAATTCGATATTTTTGACCGAAACTAGTGTATAATATACTATGATTTTTGACCGATACTTGCATTTCAAAACGCTTCATAGAATCTAGTTTTCAGTTAATTTTTTTGCATGGAATTCCATCATTACCTTCCATCTTAACATATATAAATGATCTGAAAAGTCACGTATCATTTCAAATAGTCCACAATTAAATTTGATTTATTTGACCGAAACTAGTGTATAATATACTATGATTTTTGACCGAAACTTGCATTTCGAAAAGTTTCATAGAATCTAATTTTCAGATGATTTTTTTGCATGGACATCCATCATAACCTTCCCTCCTAATATATAAAAATGATCTGAAAAGTCTGGTATCATTTCAAATAGTCACCAATTAAATTCGATATTTTTGGCCGAAACTAGTGTATAATATACTATGATTTTTTTACCTAAATTTGCATTTCGAAAAGTTTCAAAGAATATATTTTTCAGATGATTTTTTTGTATGGACTTCCGTCATAACCTTCCCTCTTAACATATATAAATGATCTGAAAAGTATCGTATCATTTCAAATAGTCCACAATTAAATTTGATTTCTTTGACCGAAACTAGTGTATAATATACTATGATTTTTGACCGAAACTTGCATTTCGAAAAGTTTCATAGAATATAGTTTTCAGATGATTTTTTTGCATGAGGTTCCATAATAACCTTCCCTCTTAACATATATAAATAATCTGTCAAGTCTCGTATCATTTAAATAGTCCACAATTAAATTTAATTTTTTTGAATGAAACTAGTAAATAATATACTATGATTTTTGACCGAAACTTGCATTTCGAAAAGTTTCATAGAATATTGTTTTCACATGATTTTTTTGCATGGACTTCCATCATAACCTGCCCTCTTAACATATATAAATGATCTGAAAAGTCTCGTATCATTTCAAATAGTTCCCAATTAAATTCAATATTTTTGACCGAAACTAGTGTATAATATACTATGATTTTTGACCGAAACTTGCATTTCAAAAAGTTTCATAGAATCTAGTTTTCAGTTAATTTTTTTGCCTGGACTTCCATCATTACCTTCCATCTTAACATATATAAATGATCTGAAAAGTCTCGTATCATTTCAAATAGTCCACAATTAAATTTGATTTTTTTAACCGAAACTAGTGTATAATATACTATGATTTTTGACCGATACTTGCATTTCAAAACGCTTCATAGAATCTAGTTTTCAGTTAATTTTTTTGCATGGAATTCCATCATTACCTTCCATCTTAACATATATAAATGATCTGAAAAGTCTCGTATCATTTCAAATAGTCCACAATTAAATTTGATTTATTTGACCGAAACTAGTGTATAATATACTATGATTTTTGACTGAAACTTGCATTTCGAAAAGTTTCATAGAATCTAGTTTTCAGATGATTTTTTTGCATGGACATCCATCATAACCTTCCCTCCTAACATATAAAAATGATCTGAAAAGTCTGGTATCATTTCAAATAGTCACCAATTAAATTCGATATTTTTGACCGAAACTAGTGTATAATATACTATGATTTTTTACCTAAATTTGCATTTCGAAAAGTTTCAAGGAATATATTTTTCAGATGATTTTTTTGTATGGACTTCCGTCATAACCTTCCCTCTTAACATATATAAATGATCTGAAAAGTATCGTATCATTTCAAATAGTCCACAATTAAATTTGATTTCTTTGACCGAAACTAGTGTATAATATACTATGATTTTTGACCGAAACTTGCATTTCGAAAAGTTTCATAGAATATAGTTTTCAGATGATTTTTTTGCATGAGGTTCCATAATAACCTTCCCTCTTAACATATATAAATAATCTGTCAAGTCTCGTATCATTTAAATAGTCCTCAATTAAATTTAATTTTTTTGAATGAAACTAGTGTATAGTATACTATGATTTTTGACCGAAACTTGCATTTCAAAAAGTTTCATAGAATATAGTTTTCAGATGATTTTTTTGCATGGACTTCCATCATAACCTGCCCTCTTAACATATATAAATGATCTGAAAAGTCTCGTATCATTTCAAATAGTTCCCAATTAAATTCGATATTTTTGACCGAAACTAGTGTATAATATACTATGATTTTTGACCGATACTTGCATTTCAAAACGCTTCATAGAATCTAGTTTTCAGTTAATTTTTTTGCATGGAATTCCATTATTACCTTCCATCTTAACATATATAAATGATCTGAAAAGTCTCGTATCATTTCAAATAGTCCACAATTAAATTTGATTTATTTGACCGAAACTAGTGTAAAATATACTATGATTTTTGACCGAAACTTGCATTTCGAAAAGTTTCATAGAATCTAGTTTTCAGATGATTTTTTTGCATGGACATCCATCATAACCTTCCCTCCTAACATATAAAAAAGATCTGAAAAGTCTGGTATCATTTCAAATAGTCACCAATTAAATTCGATATTTTTGACCGAAACTAGTGTATAATATACTATGATTTTTTACCTAAATTTGCATTTCGAAAAGTTTCAAAGAATATATTTTTCAGATGATTTTTTTGTATGGACTTCCATCATAACCTTCCCTCTTAACATATATAAATGATCTGAAAAGTATCGTATCATTTCAAATAGTCCACAATTAAATTTGATTTCTTTGACCGAAACTAGTGTATAATATACTATGATTTTTGACCGAAACTTGCATTTCGAAAAGTTTCATAGAATATAGTTTTTAGATGATTTTTTTGCATGAGGTTCCATAATAACCTTCCCTCTTAACATATATAAATAATCTGTCAAGTCTCGTATCATTTAAATAGTCCACAATTAAATTTAATTTTTTTGAATGAAACTAGTGTATAATATACTATGATTTTTGACCGAAACATGTATTTCGAAAAGTTTCATAGAATATAGTTTTCAGATGATTTTTTTGCATGGACTTCCATCATAACCTGCCCTCTTAACATATATAAATGATCTGAAATGTCTCGTATCATTTCAAATAGTTCCCAATTAAATTCGATATTTTTGACCGAAACTAGTGTATAATATACTATGATTTTTGACCGATACTTGCATTTCAAAACGCTTCATAGAATCTAGTTTTCAGTTAATTTTTTTGCATGGAATTCCATCATTACCTTCCATCTTAACATATATAAATGATCTGAAAAGTATCGTATCATTTCAAATAGTCCACAATTAAATTTGATTTATTTGACCGAAACTAGTGTATAATATACTATGATTTTTGACTGAAACTTGCATTTCGAAAAGTTTCATAGAATCTAGTTTTCAGATGATTTTTTTGCATGGACATCCATCATAACCTTCCCTCCTAACATATAAAAATGATCTGAAAAGTCTGGTATCATTTCAAATAGTCACCAATTAAATTCGATATTTTTGACCGAAACTAGTGTATAATATACTATGATTTTTTACCTAAATTTGCATTTCGAAAAGTTTCAAAGAATATATTTTTCAGATGATTTTTTTGTATGGACTTCCATCATAACCTTCCCTCTTAACATATATAAATGATCTGAAAAGTATCGTATCATTTCAAATAGTCCACAATTAAATTTGATTTCTTTGACCGAAACTAGTGTATAATATACTATGATTTTTGACCGAAACTTGCATTTCGAAAAGTTTCATAGAATATAGTTTTCAGATGATTTTTTTGCATGAGGTTCCATAATAACCTTCCCTCTTAACATATATAAATAATCTGTCAAGTCTCGTATCATTTAAATAGTCCACAATTAAATTAAATTTTTTTGAATGAAACTAGTGTATAATATACTATGATTTTTGACCGAAACATGTATTTCGAAAAGTTTCATAGAATATAGTTTTCAGATGATTTTTTTGCATGGACTTCCATCATAACCTGCCCTCTTAACATATATAAATGATCTGAAATGTCTCGTATCATTTCAAATAGTTCCCAATTAAATTCGATATTTTTGACCGAAACTAGTGTATAATATACTATGATTTTTGACCGATACTTGCATTTCAAAACGCTTCATAGAATCTAGTTTTCAGTTAATTTTTTTGCATGGAATTCCATCATTACCTTCCATCTTAACATATATAAATGATCTGAAAAGTATCGTATCATTTCAAATAGTCCACAATTAAATTTGATTTATTTGACCGAAACTAGTGTATAATATACTATGATTTTTGACTGAAACTTGCATTTCGAAATGTTTCATTGAATCTAGTTTTCAGATGATTTTTTTGCATGGACATCCATCATAACCTTCCCTCCTAACATATAAAAATGATCTGAAAAGTCTGGTATCATTTCAAATAGTCACCAATTAAATTCGATATTTTTGACCGAAACTAGTGTATAATATACTATGATTTTTTACCTAAATTTGCATTTCGAAAAGTTTCAAAGAATATATTTTTCAGATGATTTTTTTGTATGGACTTCCGTCATAACCTTCCCTTTTAACATATATAAATGATCTGAAAAGTATCGTATCATTTCAAATAGTCCACAATTAAATTTGATTTCTTTGACCGAAACTAGTGTATAATATACTATGATTTTTGACCGAAACTTGCATTTCGAAAAGTTTCATAGAATATAGTTTTCAGATGATTTTTTTGCATGAGGTTCCATAATAACCTTCCCTCTTAACATATATAAATAATTTGTCAAGTCTCGTATCATTTAAATAGTCCACAATTAAATTTAATTTTTTTGAATGAAACTAGTGTATAATATACTATGATTTTTGACCGAAACTTGCATTTCGAAAAGTTTCATAGAATATAGTTTTCAGATGATTTTTTTGCATGGACTTCCATCATAACCTGCCCTCTTAACATATATAAATGATCTGAAATGTCTCGTATCATTTCAAATAGTTCCCAATTAAATTCGATATTTTTGACCGAAACTAGTGTATAATATACTATGATTTTTGACCGATACTTGCATTTCAAAACGCTTCATAGAATCTAGTTTTCAGTTAATTTTTTTGCATGGAATTCCATCATTACCTTCCATCTTAACATATATAAATGATCTGAAAAGTATCGTATCATTTCAAATAGTCCACAATTAAATTTGATTTATTTGACCGAAACTAGTGTATAATATACTATGATTTTTGACTGAAACTTGCATTTCGAAATGTTTCATAGAATCTAGTTTTCAGATGATTTTTTTGCATGGACATCCATCATAACCTTCCCTCCTAACATATAAAAATGATCTGAAAAGTCTGGTATCATTTCAAATAGTCACCAATTAAATTCGATATTTTTGACCGAAACTAGTGTATAATATACTATGATTTTTTACCTAAATTTGCATTTCGAAAAGTTTCAAAGAATATATTTTTCAGATGATTTTTTTGTATGGACTTCCGTCATAACCTTCCCTTTTAACATATATAAATGATCTGAAAAGTATCGTATCATTTCAAATAGTCCACAATTAAATTTGATTTCTTTGACCGAAACTAGTGTATAATATACTATGATTTTTGACCGAAACTTGCATTTCGAAAAGTTTCATAGAATATAGTTTTCAGATGATTTTTTTGCATGAGGTTCCATAATAACCTTCCCTCTTAACATATATAAATAATTTGTCAAGTCTCGTATCATTTAAATAGTCCACAATTAAATTTAATTTTTTTGAATGAAACTAGTGTATAATATACTATGATTTTTGACCGAAACTTGCATTTCGAAAAGTTTCATAGAATATAATTTTCAGATGATTTTTTTGCATGGACTTCCATCATAACCTGCCCTCTTAACATATATAAATTATCTGAAAAGTCTCGTATCATTTCAAATAGTTCCCAATTAAATTCGATATTTTTGACTGAAACTAGTGTATAATATACTATGATTTTTGACCGAAACTTGCATTTCAAAAAGTTTCATAGAATCTAGTTTTCAGTTAATTTTTTTGCATGGACTTCCATCATTACCTTCCATCTTAACATATATAAATGATCTGAAAAGTCTCGTATCATTTCAAATAGTCCACAATTAAATTTGATTTTTTTGACCGAAACTAGTGTATAATATACTATGATTTTTGACCGAAACTTGCATTTCGAAAAGTATCATAGAATATAGTTTTCAGATGTTTTGTTTGCATGGACTTCCGTCATAACCTTCCCTCTTAACATATAAAAATGATCTGAAAAGTCTGGTATCATTTCAAATTGTCACCAATTAAATTCGATATTTTTGACCGAAACTAGTGTATAATATACTATGATTTTTGACCGAAATTTGCATTTCGAAAAGTTTCAAAGAATATAGTTTTCAGATGATTTTTTTGCATGGACTTCCATCATAACCTACCCTCTTAACATATATAAATGATCTAAAAAGTCTCGTATCATTTCAAATAGTCCACAATTAAATTCGATATTTTTGACCGAAACTAGTGTATAATATACTATGATTTTTGACCGAAACTTGCATTTCAAAAATTTTCATAGAATATAGTTTTCAGATGATTTTTTTGCATGGACTTCCATCATAACCTGCCCT
This sequence comes from Lathyrus aphaca, assembly GCA_963966055.1. Taxonomy (NCBI): domain Eukaryota; kingdom Viridiplantae; phylum Streptophyta; class Magnoliopsida; order Fabales; family Fabaceae; genus Lathyrus; species Lathyrus aphaca. Next base: position 639,773,557 of record OZ014520.1, on the reverse strand, counting down.
CTTAACATATATAAATGATCTGAAAAGTCTTGTATCATTTCAAATAGCTCCCAATTAAATTCGATATTTTTGACCGAAACTAGTGTATAATATACTATGATTTTTGACCGAAACTTGCATTTCAAAAAGTTTCATAGTATCTAGTTTTCAGTTAATTTTTTTGCATGGACTTCCATCATTAGTGTCCCTCTTAACATATATAAATGATATGAAAAGTCTCGTATCATTTCAAATAGTCCACAATTAAATTTGATTTTTTTGACCGAAACTAGTGTATAATATACTATGAATTTTGACCGAAACTTGCATTTCGAAAAGTTTCATAGAATATAGTTTTCAGATGTTTTGTTTGCATGGACTTCCATCATAACCTTCCCTCTTAACATATAAAAATGATCTGAAAAGTCTGGTATCATTTCAAATAGTCACCAATTAAATTCGATATTTTTGACCGAAACTAGTGTATAATATACTATGATTTTTGACAGAAATTTGCATTTCGAAAAGTTTCTAAGAATATAGTTTTCAGATGATTTTTTTGCATGGACTTCCGTCATAACCTTCCCTCTTAACATATATAAATGATCTGAAAAGTATCGTATCATTTCAAATAGTCCACAATTAAATTCGATATTTTTGACCGAAACTAGTGTATAATATACTATGATTTTTGACCGAAACTTGCATTTCAAAAATTTTCATAGAATATAGTTTTCAGATGATTTTTTTTTGCATGGACTTCCATCATAACCTACCCTCTTAACATATATAAATGATCTGAAAAGTCTCGTATCATTTCAAATAGTCCACAATTAAATTCGATATTTTTGACCGAAACTAGTGTATAATATACTATGATTTTTGACCGAAACTTGCATTTCAAAAAGTTTCATAGAATCTAGTTTTCAGTTAATTTTTTTGCATGGACTTCCATCATTACCTTCCATCTTAACATATATAAATGATCTGAAAAGTCTCGTATCATTTCAAATAATCCACAATTAAATTTGATTTTTTTGACCGAAACTAGTGTATAATATACTATGATTTTTGACCGAAACTTGCATTTCGAAAAGTTTCATAGAATATAGTTTTCAGATGTTTTGTTTGCATGGACTTCCATCATAACCTTCCCTCTTAACATATAAAAATGATCTGAAAAGTCTGGTATCATTTCAAATAGTCACCAATTAAATTCGATATTTTTGACCGAAACTAGTGTATAATATACTATGATTTTTGACCGAAATTTGCATTTCGAAAAGTTTCAAAGAATATAGTTTTCAGATGATTTTTTTGCATGGACTTCCGTCATAACCTTCCCTCTTAACATATATAAATGATCTGAAAAGTATCGTATCATTTCAAATAGTCCACAATTAAATTCGATATTTTTGACCGAAACTAGTGTATAATATACTATGATTTTTGACCGAAACTTGCATTTCAAAAAGTTTCATAGAATATAGTTTTCAGATGATTTTTTTGCATGGACTTCCATCATAACCTGCCCTCTTAACATATATAAATGATCTGAAAAGTCTCGTATCATTTCAAATAGTTCCCAATTAAATTCGATATTTTTGACCGAAACTAGTGTATAATATACTATGATTTTTGACCGATACTTGCATTTCAAAACGTTTCATAGAATCTAGTTTTCAGTTAATTTTTTTGCATGGACTTCCATCATTACCTTCCATCTTAACATATATAAATGATCTGAAAAGTCTCGTATCATTTCAAATAGTCCACAATTAAATTTGATTTATTTGACCGAAACTAGTGTATAATATACTATGATTTTTATCGAAACTTGCATTTCGAAAAGTTTCATAGAATATAGTTTTCAGATGATTTTTTTGCATGGAAATCCATCATAACCTTCCCTCTTAACATATAAAAATGATCTGAAAAGTCTGGTATCATTTCAAATAGTCACCAATTAAATTCGATATTTTTTACCGAAACTAGTGTATAATATACTATGATTTTTTACCGAAATTTGCATTTCGAAAAGTTTCAAAGAATATATTTTTCAGATGAGTTTTTTGTATGGACTTCCGTCATAACCTTCCCTCTTAACATATATAAATTATCTGAAAAGTATCGTATCATTTCAAATACTCCACAATTAAATTTGATTTCTTTGACCGAAACTAGTGTATAATATACTATGATTTTTGACCGAAACTTGCATTTCGAAAAGTTTCATAGAATATAGTTTTTCAGATGATTTTTTTGCATGAGGTTCCATAATAACCTTCCCTCTTAACATATATAAATAATCTGTCAAGTCTCGTATCATTTAAATAGTCCACAATTAAATTTAATTTTTTTGAATGAAACTAGTGTATAATATACTATGATTTTTGACCGAAACTTGCATTTCGAAAAGTTTCATAGAATATAGTTTTCAGATGATTTTTTTGCATGGACTTCCATCATAACCTGCCCTCTTAACATATATAAATGATCTGAAAAATCTCGTATCATTTCAAATAGTTCCCAATTAAATTCAATATTTTTGACCGAAACTAGTGTATAATATACTATGATTTTTGACCGAAACTTGCATTTCAAAAAGTTTCATAGAATCTAGTTTTCAGTTAATTTTTTTGCATGGACTTCCATCATTACCTTCCATCTTAACATATATAAATGATCTGAAAAGTCTCGTATCATTTCAAATAATCCACAATTAAATTTGATTTTATTGACCGAAACTAGTGTATAATATACTATGATTTTTGACCGAAACTTGCATTTCGAAAAGTTTCATAGAATATAGTTTTCAGATGTTTTGTTTGCATGGACTTCCATCATAACCTTCCCTCTTAACATATAAAAATGATCTGAAAAGTCTGGTATCATTTCAAATAGTCACCAATTAAATTCGATATTTTTGACCGAAACTAGTGTATAATATACTATGATTTTTGACCGAAATTTGCATTTCGAAAAGTTTCAAAGAATATAGTTTTCAGATGATTTTTTTGCATGGACATCCGTCATAACCTTCCCTCTTAACATATATAAATGATCTGAAAAGTATCGTATCATTTCAAATAGTCCACAATTAAATTCGATATTTTTGACCGAAACTAGTGTATAATATACTATGATTTTTGACCGAAACTTGCATTTCAAAAATTTTCATAGAATATAGTTTTCAGATGATTTTGTTTCATGGGCTTCCATAATAACCTTCCCTCTTAACATATATAAATGATCTGTCAAGTCTCGTATCATTTCAAATAGTCCACAATTAAATTTGATTTTTTTGACCGAAACTAGTGTATAATATACTATGATTTTTGACCGAAACTTGCATTTCGAAAAGTTTCATAGAATATAGTTTTCAGATGTTTTGTTTGCATGGACTTCCATCATAACCTTCCCTCTTAACATATAAAAATGATCTGAAAAGTCTGGTATCATTTCAAATAGTCACCAATTAAATTCGATATTTTTGACCGAAACTAGTGTATAATATACTATGATTTTTGACAGAAATTTGCATTTCGAAAAGTTTCAAAGAATATAGTTTTCAGATGATTTTTTTTGCATGGACGTCCATCATAACCTTCCCTCTTAAGATATATAAATGATCTGAAAAGTATCGTATCATTTCAAATAGTCCACAATTAAATTTGATTTTTTTGACTGAAACTAGTGTATAATATACTATGATTTTTGACCGAAACTTGCATTTCGAAAAGTTTCATAGAATATAGTTTTCAGATGATTTTTTTGCATGGACTTCCATCATAACCTGCCCTCTTAACATATATAAATGATCTGAAAAGTCTCGTATCATTTCAAATAGTCCACAATTAAATTTGATTTTTTTGACCGAAACTAGTGTATAATATACTATGATTTTTGACCGAAACTTGCATTTCGAAAAGTTTCATAGAATATAGTTTTCAGATGATTTTTTTGCATGGACTTCCATCATAACCGGCCCTCTTAACATATATAAATGATCTAAAAAGTTTGTATCATTTCAAATAGCTCCCAATTAAATTCGATATTTTTGACCGAAACTAGTGTATAATATACTATGATTTTTGACCGAAACTTGCATTTCAAAAAGTTTCATAGTATCTAGTTTTCAGATGATTTTTTTTCATGGGCTTCCATAATAACCTTCCCTCTTAACATATATAAATGATCTGTCAAGTCTCGTATCATTTCAAATAGTCCACAATTAAATATGATTTTTTTGACTGAAACTAGTGTATAATATACTATGATTTTTGACCGAAACTTGCATTTCGAAAAGTTTCATAGAATATAGTTTTCAGATGATTTTTTTGCATGGACTTCCATCATAACCTGCCCTCTTAACACTTATAAATGATCTGAAAAGTCTCGTATCATTTCAAATAGTCCACAATTAAATTTGATTTTTTTTGACCGAAACTAGTGTATAATATACTATGATTTTTGACCGAAACTTGCATTTCGAAAAGTTTCATAGAATATAGTTTTCAGATGATTTTTTTGCATGGACTTCCATCATAACCTTCCCTCTTAACATATAAAAATGATCTGAAAAGTCTGGTATCATTTCAAATAGTCACCAATTAAATTCGATATTTTTGACCGAAACTAGTGTATAATATACTATGATTTTTGACCGAATTTTGCATTTCGAAAAGTTTCAAAGAATATATTTTTCAGATGAGTTTTTTGTATGGACTTCCGTCATAACCTGCCCTCTTAACATATATAAATGATCTGAAAAGTCTCGTATTATTTCAAATAGTCCACAATTAAATTTGATTTTTTTGACCGAAACTAGTGTATAATATACTATGATTTTTGACAGAAACTTGCATTTCGAAAAGTTTCATAGAATATAGTTTTCAGATGATTTTTTTGCATGGACTTCCATCATAACCTGCCCTCTTAACATATATAAATGATCTGAAAAGTCTCGTATCATTTCAAATAGTTCCCAATTAAATTCGATATTTTTGACCGAAACTAGTGTATAATATACTATGATTTTTGACCGATACTTGCATTTCGAAAAGTTTTATAGAATCTAGTTTTCAGTTAATTCTTTTGCATGGACTTCCATAATAACCTTCCATCTTAACATATATAAATGATCTATCAAGTCTCGTATCATTTCAAATAGTCCACAATTAAATTTGATTTATTTGACCGAAACTAGTGTATAATATACTATGATTTTTATCGAAACTTGCATTTCGAAAAGTTTCATAGAATATAGTTTTCAGATGATTTTTTTGCATGGACATCCATCATAACCTTCCCTCTTAACATATATAAATGATCTGAAAAGTCTGGTATCATTTCAAATAGTCACCAATTAAATTCGATATTTTTGACCGAAACTAGTGTATAATATACTATGATTTTTTACCGAAATTTGCATTTCGAAAAGTTTCAAAGAATATATTTTTCAGATGAGTTTTTTGTATGGACTTCCGTCATAACCTTCCCTCTTAACATATATAAATGATCTAAAAAGTATCGTATCATTTCAAATACTCCACAATTAAATTTGATTTCTTTGACCGAAACTAGTGTATAATATACTATGATTTTTGACCGAAACTTGCATTTCGAAAAGTTTTATAGAATCTAGTTTTCAGATGATTTTTTTGCATGGGTTTCCATAATAACCTTCCCTCTTAACATATATAAATGATCTGTCAAGTCTCGTATCATTTCAAATAGTCCACAGTTAAATTTGATTTTTTTGAATGAAACTAGTGTATAATATACTATGATTTTTGACCGAAACTTGCATTTCGAAAAGTTTCATAGAATATAGTTTTCAGATGATTTTTTTGCATGGACTTCCATCATAACCTGCCCTCTAAACATATATAAATGATCTGAAAAGTCTTGTATCATTTCAAATAGCTCCCAATTAAATTCGATATTTTTGACCGAAACTAGTGTATAATATACTATGATTTTTGACCGAAACTTGCATTTCAAAAAGTTTCATAGTATCTAGTTTTCAGTTAATTTTTTTGCATGGACTTCCATCATTACCTTCCATCTTAACATATATAAATGATATGAAAAGTCTCGTATCATTTCAAATAGTCCACAATTAAATTTGATTTTTTTGACAGAAACTAGTGTATATTATACAATGATTTTTGACCGAAACTTGCATTTCGAAAAGTTTCATAGAATATAGTTTTCAGATGATTTTTTTGCATGGACTTCCATCATAACCTGCCCTCTTAACATATATAAATGATCTGAAAAGTCTCGTATCATTTCAAATAGTCACCAATTAAATTCGATATTTTTGACCGAAACTAGTGTATAATATACTATGATTTTTGACCGAATTTTGCATTTCGAAAAGTTTCAAAGAATATAGTTTTCAGATGATTTTTTTGCATGGACTTTCTTCATAACCTTCCCTTTTAACATATAAAAATGATCTGAAAAGTCTGGTATCATTTCAAATAGTCACCAATTAAATTCGATTTTTTTGACCGAAACTAGTGTATAATATACTATGATTTTTGACCGAAATTTGAATTTCGAAAAGTTTCATAGAATATAGTTTTCAGATGATTTTTTTGCATGGACTTCCATCATAACCTTCCCTCTTAACATATAAAAATGATTTGAAAAGTCTCGTATCATTTCAAATAGTCCACAATTAAATTTAATATTTTTGACCGAAACTAGTGTATAATATACTATGATTTTTGACCGAAACTTGCATTTCGAAAAGTTTTATAGAATCTAGTTTTCAGATGATTTTTTTGCATGGGCTTCCATAATAACCTTCCCTCTTAACATAAATAAATGATCTATCAAGTCTCGTATCATTTCAAATAGTCCACGGTTAAATTTGATTTTTTTGACTGAAACTAGTGTATAATATACTATGATTTTTGACCGAAACTTGCATTTCGAAAAGTTTGATAGAATATAGTTTTCAGATGATTTTTTTGCATGGACTTCCATCATAACCTTCCCTCTTAAGATATAAAAATGATCTGAAAAGTCTGGTATCATTTCAAATAGTCACCAATTAAATTCGATATTTTTGACCGAAACTAGTGTATAATATACTATGATTTTTGACCGAAATTTGCATTTCGAAAAGTTTCAAAGAATATAGTTTTCAGATTATTTTTTTGCATGGACTTCCGTCATAACCTTCCCTCTTAACATATATAAATGATCTCAAAAGTATCGTATCATTTCAAATAGTCCACAATTAAATTTGATTTTTTTGACCGAAACTAGTGTATAATATACTATGATTTTTGACCGAAACTTGCATTTCGAAAAGTTTCATAGAATATAGTTTTCAGATGATTTTTTTGCATGGACTTCCATCATAACCTTCCCTCTTAACATATAAAAATGATTTGAAAAGTCTCGTATCATTTCAAATAGTCACCAATTAAATTCGATATTTTTGACCGAAACTAGTGTATAATATACTATGATTTTTGACCGAAACTTGCATTTCGAAAAGTTTTATAGAATCTAGTTTTCAGATGATTTTTTTGCATGGGCTTCCATAATAACCTTCCCTCTTAACATATATAAATGATCTGTCAAGTCTCGTATCATTTCAAATAGTCCACAGTTAAATTTGATTTTTTTGAATGAAACTAGTGTATAATATACTATGATTTTTGACCGAAACTTGCATTTCGAAAAGTTTCATAGAATATAGTTTTCAGATGATTTTTTTGCATGGACTTCCATCATAACCTGCCCTCTAAACATATATAAATGATCTGAAAAGTCTTGTATCATTTCAAATAGCTCCCAATTAAATTCGATATTTTTGACCGAAACTAGTGTATAATATACTATGATTTTTGACCGAAACTTGCATTTCAAAAAGTTTCATAGTATCTAGTTTTCAGTTAATTTTTTTGCATGGACTTCCATCATTACCTTCCATCTTAACATATATAAATGATATGAAAAGTCTCGTATCATTTCAAATAGTCCACAATTAAATTTGATTTTTTTGACAGAAACTAGTGTATATTATACAATGATTTTTGACCGAAACTTGCATTTCGAAAAGTTTCATAGAATATAGTTTTCAGATGATTTTTTTGCATGGACTTCCATCATAACCTGCCCTCTTAACATATATAAATGATCTGAAAAGTCTCGTATCATTTCAAATAGTCACCAATTAAATTCGATATTTTTGACCGAAACTAGTGTATAATATACTATGATTTTTGACCGAATTTTGCATTTCGAAAAGTTTCAAAGAATATAGTTTTCAGATGATTTTTTTGCATGGACTTTCTTCATAACCTTCCCTTTTAACATATAAAAATGATCTGAAAAGTCTGGTATCATTTCAAATAGTCACCAATTAAATTCGATTTTTTTGACCGAAACTAGTGTATAATATACTATGATTTTTGACCGAAATTTGAATTTCGAAAAGTTTCATAGAATATAGTTTTCAGATGATTTTTTTGCATGGACTTCCATCATAACCTTCCCTCTTAACATATAAAAATGATTTGAAAAGTCTCGTATCATTTCAAATAGTCCACAATTAAATTTAATATTTTTGACCGAAACTAGTGTATAATATACTATGATTTTTGACCGAAACTTGCATTTCGAAATGTTTTATAGAATCTAGTTTTCAGATGATTTTTTTGCATGGGCTTCCATAATAACCTTCCCTCTTAACATAAATAAATGATCTATCAAGTCTCGTATCATTTCAAATAGTCCACGGTTAAATTTGATTTTTTTGACTGAAACTAGTGTATAATATACTATGATTTTTGACCGAAACTTGCATTTCGAAAAGTTTGATAGAATATAGTTTTCAGATGACTTTTTTTGCATGGACTTCCATCATAACCTTCCCTCTTAAGATATAAAAATGATCTGAAAAGTCTGGTATCATTTCAAATAGTCACCAATTAAATTCGATATTTTTGACCGAAACTAGTGTATAATATACTATGATTTTTGACCGAAATTTGCATTTCGAAAAGTTTCAAAGAATATAGTTTTCAGATTATTTTTTTGCATGGACTTCCGTCATAACCTTCCCTCTTAACATATATAAATGATCTCAAAAGTATCGTATCATTTCAAATAGTCCACAATTAAATTTGATTTTTTTGACCGAAACTAGTGTATAATATACTATGATTTTTGACCGAAACTTGCATTTCGAAAAGTTTCATAGAATATAGTTTTCAGATGATTTTTTTGCATGGACTTCCATCATAACCTTCCCTCTTAACATATAAAAATGATTTGAAAAGTCTCGTATCATTTCAAATAGTCACCAATTAAATTCGATATTTTTGACCGAAACTAGTGTATAATATACTATGATTTTTGACCGAAACTTGCATTTCGAAAAGTTTTATAGAATCTATATTTCAGATGATTTTTTTGCATGGGCTTCCATAATAACCTTCCCTCTTCACATATATAAATGATCTATCAAGTCTCGTATCAATTCAAATAGTCCACGGTTAAATTTGAATTTTTTGAATGAAACTAGTGTATAATATACTATGATTTTTGACCGAAACTTGCATTTCAAAAATTTTCATAGAATATAGTTTTCAGATGATTTTTTTGCATGGACTTCCATCATAACCTGCCCTCTTAACATATATAAATGATCTGAAAAGTCTTGTATCATTTCAAATAGCTCCCAATTAAATTCGATATTTTTGACCGAAACTAGTGTATAATATACTATGATTTTTGACCGAAATTTGCATTTCGAAAAGTTTCAAAGAATATAGTTTTCAGATGATTTTTTTGCATGGACTTCCATCATTACTGTCCCTCTTAACATATATAAATGATCTGAAAAGTATCGTATCATTTCAAATAGTCCACAATTAAATTCGATATTTTTGACCGAAACTAGTATATAATATACTATGATTTTTGACCGAAACTTGCATTTCAAAAATTTTCATAGAATATAGTTTTCAGATGATTTTCTTTTATGGACTTCCATCATAACCTACCCTCTTAACATATATAAATGATCTGAAAAGTCTCGTATCATTTCAAATAGTCCACAATTAAATTCGATATTTTTGACCGAAACTAGTGTATAATATACTATGATTTTTGACCGAAACTTGCATTTCAAAAATTTTCATAGAATATAGTTTTCAGATGATTTTTTTGCATGGACTTCCATCATAACCTGCCATCTTAACATATATAAATGATCTGAAAAGTCTCGTATCATTTCAAATAGCTCCCAATTAAATTTGATATTTTTGACCGAAACTAGTGTATAATATACTATGATTTTTGACCGAAACTTGCATTTCGAAAAGTTTCATAGAATATAGTTTTCAGATGATTTTTTTGCATGGACTTCCATCATAACCTGCCCTCTTAACATATATAAATGATCTGAAAAATCTCGTATCATTTCAAATAGTTCCCAATTAAATTCGATATTTTTGACCGAAACTAGTGTATAATATACTATGATTTTTTACCGAAACTTGCATTTCAAAAAGTTTCATAGAATCTAGTTTTCAGTTAATTTTTTTGCATGGACTTCCATCATTACCTTCCATCTTAACATATATAAATGATCTGAAAAGTCTCGTATCATTTCAAATAGTCCACAATTAAATTTGATTTTTTTGACCGAAACTAGTGTATAATATACTATGCTTTTTGACCGAAACTTGCATTTCGAAAAGTTTCATAGAATATAATTTTCAGATGATTTTTTTTGAATGGACTTCCATCATAACCTTCCCTCTTAAGATATATAAATGATCTGAAAAGTCTGGTATCATTTCAAATAGTCCACAATTAAATTTGATTTTTTTGACAGAAACTAGTGTATAATATACTATGATTTTTGACCGAAATTTGCATTTCGAAAAGTTTCAAAGAATATATTTTTCAGATGATTTTTTTGCATGGACTTCCATCATAACCTTCCCTCTTAAGATATATAAATGATCTGAAAAGTATCGTATCATTTCAAATAGTCCACAATTAAATTTGATTTTTTTGACCGAAACTAGTGTATAATATACTATGATTTTTGACCGAAACTTGCATTTCGAAAAGTTTCATAGAATATAGTTTTCAGATGAATTTTTTTGCATGGACGTCCATCATAACCTTCCCTCTTAAGATATATAAATGATCTGAAAAGTATCGTATCATTTCAAATAGTCCACAATTAAATTTGATTTTTTTGACCGAAACTAGTGTATAATATACTATGATTTTTGACCGAAACTTGCATTTCGAAAAGTTTCATAGAATATAGTTTTCAGATGATTTTTTTGCATGGACTTCCATCATAACCTGCCCTCTTAACATATATAAATGATCTGAAAAGTCTCGTATCATTTTAAATAGTCCACAATTAAATTTGATTTTTTTGACCGAAACTAGTGTATAATATACTATGATTTTTGACCGAAACTTGCATTTCGAAAAGTTTCATAGAATATATTTTTCAGATGATTTTTTTTGCATGGACGTCCATCATAACCTTCCCTCTTAAGATATATAAATGATCTGAAAAGTATCGTATCATTTCAAATAGTCCACAATTAAATTTGATTTTTTTGACAGAAACTAGTGTATAATATACTATGATTTTTGACCGAAACTTGCATTTCGAAAAGTTTCATAGCATATAGTTTTCAGATGATTTTTTTTGCATGGACGTCCATCATAACCTTCCCTCTTAAGATATATAAATGATCTGAAAAGTATCGTATCATTTCAAATATTCCACAATTAAATTTGATTTTTTTGACCGAAACTAGTGTATAATATACTATGATTTTTGACCGAAACTTGCATTTCGAAAAGTTTCATAGATTATAGTTTTCAGATGATTTTTTTTGCATGGACGTCCATCATAACCTTCCATCTTAAGATATATAAATGATCTGAAAAGTATCGTATCATTTCAAATAGTCCACAATTAAATTTGATTTATTTGACCGAAACTAGTGTATAATATACTATGATTTTTATCGAAACTTGCATTTGAAAAGTTTCATAGAATATAGTTTTCAGATGATTTTTTTGCATGGACTTCCATCATAACCTGCCCTCTTAACATATATAAATGATCTGAAAAGTCTCGTATCATTTCAAATAGTCCACAATTAAATTTGATTTTTTTGACCGAAACTAGTGTATAATATACTATGATTTTTTACCGAAATTTGCATTTCGAAAAGTTTCAAAGAATATATTTTTCAGATGAGTTTTTTGTATGGACTTCCGTCATAACCTTCCCTCTTAACATATATAAATGATCTGAAAAGTATCGTATCATTTCAAATACTCCACAATTAAATTTGATTTCTTTGACCGAAACTAGTGTATAATATACTATGATTTTTGACCGAAACTTGCATTTCGAAAAGTTTCATAGAATATAGTTTTCAGATGATTTTTTTGCATAAGGTTCCATAATAACCTTCCCTCTTAACATATATAAATAATCTGTCAAGTCTCGTATCATTTAAATAGTCCACAATTAAATTTAATTTTTTTGAATGAAACTAGTGTATAATATACTATGATTTTTGACCGAAACTTGCATTTCGAAAAGTTTCATAGAATATAGTTTTCAGATGATTTTTTTGCATGGACTTCCATCATAACCTGCCCTCTTAACATATATAAATGATCTGAAAAGTCTCGTATCATTTCAAATAAATCCCAATTAAATTCGATATTTTTGACCGAAACTAGTGTATAATATACTATGATTTTTGACCGAAACTTGCATTTCAAAAAGTTTCATAGAATCTAGTTTTCAGTTAATTTTTTTGCATGGACTTCCATCATTACCTTCCATCTTAACATATATAAATGATCTGAAAAGTCTCGTATCATTTCAAATAGTCCACAATTAAATTTGATTTTTTTGACCGAAACTAGTGTATAATATACTATGATTTTTGACCGAAACTTGCATTTCGAAAAGTTTCATAGAATATAGTTTTCAGATGTTTTGTTTGCTTGGACTTCCATCATAACCTTCCCTCTTAACATATAAAAATGATCTGAAAAGTCTGGTATCATTTCAAATAGTCACCAATTAAATTCGATATTTTTGACCGAAACTAGTGTATAATATACTATGATTTTTGACCGAAATTTGCATTTCGAAAAGTTTCAAAGAATATAGTTTTCAGATGATTTTTTTGCATGGACTTCCGTCATAACCTTCCCTCTTAACATATATAAATGATCTGAAAAGTATCGTATCATTTCAAATAGTCCACAATTAAATTCGATATTTTTGACCGAAACTAGTATATAATATACTATGATTTTTGACCGAAACTTGCATTTCAAAATTTTTCATAGAATATAGTTTTCAGATGATTTTTTTTTATGGACTTCCATCATAACCTACCCTCTTAACATATATAAATGATCTGAAAATTCTCGTATCATTTCAAATAGTCCACAATTAAATTCGATATTTTTGACCGAAACTAGTGTATAATATACTATGATTTTTGACCGAAACTTGCATTTCTAAAAGTTTCATAGTATCTAGTTTTCAGATGATTTTTTTTCATGGACTTCCATAATAACCTTCCCTCTTAACATATATAAATGATCTGTCAAGTCTCGTATCATTTCAAATAGTCCACAATTAAATATGATTTTTTTGACTGAAACTAGTGTATAATATACTATGATTTTTGACCGAAACTAGCATTTCGAAAAGTTTCATAGAATATAGTTTTCAGATGATTTTTTTGCATGGACTTCCATCATAACCTGCCCTCTTAACATATATAAATGATCTGAAAAGTCTCGTATCATTTCAAATAGTCCACAATTAAATTTGATTTTTTTTGACCGAAACTAGTGTATAATATACTATGATTTTTGACCGAAACTTGCATTTCGAAAAGTTTCATAGAATATAGTTTTCAGATGATTTTTTTGCATGGACTTCCATCATAACCTTCCCTCTTAACATATAAAAATGATCTGAAAAGTCTGGTATCATTTCAAATAGTCACCAATTAAATTCGATATTTTTGACCGAAACTAGTGTATAATATACTATGATTTTTGACCGAATTTTGCATTTCGAAAAGTTTCAAAGAATATAGTTTTCAGATGATTTTTTTGCATGGACTTTCGTCATAACCTTCCCTTTTAACATATATAAATGATCTGAAAAGTATCGTATTATTTCAAATAGTCCACAATTAAATTTGATTTTTTTGACCGAAACTAGTGTATAATATACTATGATTTTTGACCGAAACTTGCATTTCGAAAAGTTTCATAGAATATAGTTTTCAGATGATTTTTTTGCATGGACTTCCATCATAACCTTCCCTCTTAACATATAAAAATGATTTGAAAAGTCTCGTATCATTTCAAATAGTCACCAATTAAATTCAATATTTTTGACCGAAACTAGTGTATAATATACTATGATTTTTGACCGAAACTTGCATTTCGAAAAGTTTTATAGAATCTAGTTTTCAGATGATTTTTTTGCATGGGCTTCCATAATAACCTTCCCTCTTAACATATATAAATGATCTATCAAGTCTCGTATCATTTCAAATAGTCCACAGTTAAATTTGATTTTTTTGAATGAAACTAGTGTATAATATACTATGATTTTTGACCGAAACTTGCATTTCGAAAAGTTTGATAGAATATAGTTTTCAGATGATTTTTTTGCATGGACTTCCATCATAACCTTCCCTCTTAAGATATAAAAATGATCTGAAAAGTCTGGTATCATTTCAAATAGTCACCAATTAAATTCGATATTTTTGACCGAAACTAGTGTATAATATACTATGATACGAGACTAGTGTATAATTTCATAACCTTCCCTCTTAAGATATAAAAATGATCTGAAAAGTCTGGTATCATTTCAAATAGTCACCAATTAAATTCGATATTATTGACCGAAACTAGTGTATAATATACTATGATACGAGACTAGTGTATAATTTCATAACCTTCCCTCTTAAGATATATAAATGATCTGAAAAGTATCGTATCATTTCAAATAGTCCACAATTAAATTTGATTTTTTTGACAGAAACTAGTGTATAATATACTATGATTTTTGACCGAAACTTGCATTTCGAAAAGTTTCATAGAATATAGTTTTCAGATGATTTTTTTGCATGGACTTCCATCATAACCTGCCCTCTTAACATATATAAATGATCTGAAAAGTCTCGTATCATTTCAAATAGTCCACAATTAAATTTGATTTTTTTGACCGAAACTAGTGTATAATATACTATGATTTTTGACCGAAACTTGCATTTCGAAAAGTTTCATAGAATATAGTTTTCAGATGATTTTTTTTGCATGGACGTCCATCATAACCTTCCCTCTTAAGATATATAAATGATCTGAAAAGTATCGTATCATTTCAAATAGTCCACAATTAAATTTGATTTTTTTGAGAGAAACTAGTGTATAATATACTATGATTTTTGACCGAAACTTGCATTTCGAAAAGTTTCATAGAATATAGTTTTCAGATGATTTTTTTGCATGGACTTCCATCATAACCTGCCCTCTTAACATATATAAATGATCTGAAAAGTCTCGTATCATTTTAAATAGTCTACAATTAAATTTGATTTTTTTGACCGAAACTAGTGTATAATATACTATGATTTTTGACCGAAACTTGCATTTCGAAAAGTTTCATAGAATATAGTTTTCAGATGATTTTTTTTGCATGGACGTCCATCATAACCTTCCCTCTTAAGATATATAAATGATCTGAAAAGTATCGTATCATTTCAAATAGTCCACAATTAAATTTGATTTTTTTGACAGAAACTAGTGTATAATATACTATGATTTTTGACCGAAACTTGCATTTCGAAAAGTTTCATAGAATATAGTTTTCAGATGATTTTTTTTGCATGGACTTCCATCATAACCTTCCCTCTTAACATATATAAATGATCTGAAAAGTCTCGTATCATTTCAAATAGTCACCAATTAAATTCGATATTTTTGACCGAAACTAGTGTATAATATACTATGATTTTTGACCGAAACTTGCATTTCGAAAAGTTTCATAGAATCTAGTTTTCAGATGATTTTTTTGCATGGGCTTCCATAATAACCTTCCCTCTTAACATATATAAATGTTCTGTCAAGTCTCGTATCATTTCAAATAGTCCACAATTAAATTTGATTTTTTTGACTGAAACTAGTGTATAATATACTATGATTTTTGACCGAAACTTGCATTTCGAAAAGTTTCATAGAATATAGTTTTCAGATGATTTTTTTGCATGGACTTCCATCATAACCTGCCCTCTTAACATATATAAATGATCTGAAAAGTCTCGTATCATTTTAAATAGTCCACAATTAAATTTGATTTTTTTGACCGAAACTAGTGTATAATATACTATGATTTTTGACCGAAACTTGCATTTCGAAAAGTTTCATAGAATATATTTTTCAGATGATTTTTTTTGCATGGACGTCCATCATAACCTTCCCTCTTAAGATATATAAATGATCTGAAAAGTATCGTATCATTTCAAATAGTCCACAATTAAATTTGATTTTTTTGACCGAAACTAGTGTATAATATACTATGATTTTTGACCGAAACTTGCATTTCGAAAAGTTTCATAGAATATAGTTTTCAGATGATTTTTTTGCATGGACGTCCATCATAACCTTCCCTCTTAAGATATATAAATGATCTGAAAAGTATCGTATCATTTCAAATAGTCCACAATTAAATTTGATTTTTTTGACAGAAACTAGTGTATAATATACTATGATTTTTGACCGAAACTTGCATTTCGAAAAGTTTCATAGAATATATTTTTCAGATGATTTTTTTTGCATGGACGTCCATCATAACCTTCCCTCTTAAGATATATAAATGATCTGAAAAGTATCGTATCATTTCAAATAGTCCATAATTCAATTTGATTTTTTTGACCGAAACTAGTGTATAATATACTATGATTTTTGACCGAAACTTGCATTTCGAAAAGTTTCATAGAATATAGTTTTCAGATGAGTTTTTTTGCATGGACGTCCATCATAACCTTCCCTCTTAAGATATATAAATGATCTGAAAAGTATCGTTTCATTTCAAATAGTCCACAATTAAATTTTATTTTTTTGACCGAAACTAGTGTATAATATACTATGATTTTTGACCGAAACTTGCATTTCGAAAAGTTTCATAGAATATAGTTTTCAGATGATTTTTTTTGCATGGACGTCCATCATAACCTTCCCTCTTAAGATATATAAATGATTTGAAAAGTCTCGTATCATTTCAAATATTCACCAATTAAATTCGATATTTTTGACCGAAACTAGTGTATAATATACTATGATTTTTGACCGAAACTTGCATTTCGAAAAGTTTTATAGAATATAGTTTTCAGATGATTTTTTTGCATGGGCTTCCATAATAACCTTCCCTCTTAACATATATAAATGATCTATCAAGTCTAGTATCATTTCAAATAGTCCACAATTAAATTTGATTTTTTTGAATGAAACTAGTGTATAATATACTATGATTTTTGACCGAAACTTGCATTTCAAAAATTTTCATAGAATATAGTTTTCAGATGATTTTTTTGCTTGGACTTTCATCATAACCTGCCCTCTTAACATATATAAATGATCTGAAAAGTCTTGTATCATTTCAAATAGCTCCCAATTAAATTCGACATTTTTGACCGAAACTAGTGTATAATATACTATGATTTTTGACCGAAACTTGCATTTCAAAAAGTTTCAAAGTATCTACTTTTCATTTAATTTTTTTGCATGGACTTCCGTCATTACTGTCCCTCTTAACATATATAAATGACCTGAAAAGTCTCGTATCATTTTAAATAGTCCACAATTAAATTTGATTTTTTTGACCGAAACTAGTGTATAATATACTATGATTTTTGACCGAAACTTGTATTTCGAAAAGTTTCATAGAATATAGTTTTCAGATGATATTTTTTGCATGGACGTCCATCATAACCTTCCCTCTTAAGATATATAAATGATCTGAAAAGTATCGTATCATTTCAAATAGTCCACAATTAAATTTGATTTTTTTGACAGAAACTAGTGTATAATATACTATGATTTTTGACCGAAACTTGCATTTCGAAAAGTTTCATAGAATATAGTTTTCAGATGATTTTTTTGCATGGACTTCCATCATAACCTGCCCTCTTAACATATATAAATGATCTGAAAAGTCTCGTATCATTTCAAATAGTCCACAATTAAATTTGATTTTTTTGACCGAAACTAGTGTATAATATACTATGATTTTTGACCGAAACTTGCATTTCGAAAAGTTTCATAGAATATAGTTTTCAGATGATTTTTTTTTGCATGGACGTCCATCATAACCTTCCCTCTTAAGATATATAAATGATCTGAAAAGTATCGTATCATTTCAAATAGTCCACAATTAAATTTGATTTTTTTGACCGAAACTAGTGTATAATATACTATGATTTTTGACCGAAACTTGCATTTCGAAAAGTTTCATAGAATATAGTTTTCAGATGATTTTTTTTGCATGGACGTCCATCATAACCTTCCCTCTTAAGATATATAAATGATTTGAAAAGTCTCGTATCATTTCAAATATTCACCAATTAAATTCGATATTTTTGACCGAAACTAGTGTATAATATACTATGATTTTTGACCGAAACTTGCATTTCGAAAAGTTTTATAGAATATAGTTTTCAGATGATTTTTTTGCATGGGCTTCCATAATAACCTTCCCTCTTAACATATATAAATGATCTATCAAGTCTAGTATCATTTCAAATAGTCCACAATTAAATTTGATTTTTTTGAATGAAACTAGTGTATAATATACTATGATTTTTAACCGAAACTTGCATTTCGAAAAGATTCATAGAATATAGTTTTCAGATGATTTTTTTGCATGGACTTCCATCATAACCTGCCCTCTTAACATATATAAATGATCTGAAAAGTCTCGTATCATTTCAAATAGTCCACAATTAAATTTGATTTTTTTGACCGAAACTAGTGTATAATATACTATGATTTTTGACCGAAACTTGCATTTCGAAAACTTTCATAGAATATAGTTTTCAGATGATTTTTTTGCATGGACTTCCATCATAACCTTCCCTCTTAACATATAAAAATGATCTGAAAAGTCTGGTATCATTTCAAATAGTCACCAATTAAATTCGATATTTTTGACCGAAACTAGTGTTTAATATACTATGATTTTTGACCGAAATTTGCATTTCGAAAAGTTTCAAAGAATATAGTTTTCAGATGATTTTTTTGCATGGAATTCCGTCATAACCTTCCCTCTTAACATATATAAATGATCTCAAAAGTATCGTATCATTTCAAATAGTCCACAATTAAATTTGATTTTTTTGACCGAAACTAGTGTATAATATACTATGATTTTTTACCGAAACTTGCATTTCGAAAAGTTTCATAGAATATAGTTTTCAGATGATTTTTTTGCATGGACTTCCATCATAACCTTCCCTCTTAACATATAAAAATGATTTGAAAACTCTCGTATCATTTCAAATAGTCACCAATTAAATTCGATATTTTTGACCGAAACTAGTGTATAATATACTATGATTTTTGACCGAAACTTGCATTTCGAAAAGTTTTATAGAATCTAGTTTTCAGATGATTTTTTTGCATGGGCTTCCATAATAACCTTCCCTCTTAACATATATAAATGATCTATCAAGTCTCGTATCAATTCAAATAGTCCACAATTAAATTTGATTTTTTTGAATGAAACTAGTGTATAATATACTATGATTTTTGACCGAAACTTGCATTTCAAAAATTTTCATAGAATATAGTTTTCAGATCATTTTTTTGCATGGACTTCCATCATAACCTGCCCTCTTAACATATATAAATGATCTGATTGTATCATTTCAAATACCTCCCAATTAAATTCGATATTTTTGACCGAAACTAGTGTATAATATACTATGATTTTTGACCGAAACTTGCATTTCAAAAAGTTTCATAGTATCTAGTTTTCAGTTAATTTTTTTGCATGGACTTCCATCATTACTGTCCCTCTTAACATATATAAATGATATGAAAAGTCTCGTATCATTTTAAATAGTCCACAATTAAATTTGATTTTTTAGAATGAAACTAGTGTATAATATACTATGATTTTTGACCGAAACTTGCATTTCGAAAAGTTTCATAGAATATAGTTTTCAGATGATTTTTTTTGCATGGACTTCCATCATAACCTTCCCTCTTAACATATATAAATGATATGAAAAGTCTCGTATCATTTCAAATAGTCACCAATTAAATTCGATATTTTTGACCGAAACTAGTGTATAATATACTATGATTTTTGACCGAAACTTGCATTTCGAAAAGTTTCATAGAATCTAGTTTTCAGATGATTTTTTTGCATGGGCTTCCATAATAACCTTCCCTCTTAACATATATAAATGATCTGAAAAGTCTCGTATCATTTAAAAGATTCCACAATTAAATTTGATTTTTTTGACCGAAACTAGTGTATAATATACTATGATTTTTGACCGAAACTTGCATTTCGAAAAGTTTCATAGAATATAGTTTTCAGAAGATTTTTTTGCATGGACTTCCATCATAACCTTCCCTCTTAACATATAAAAATGATCTGAAAAGTCTGGTATCATTTCAAATAGTCACCAATTAAATTCGATATTTTTGACCGAAACTAGTGTATAATATACTATGATTTTTGACCGAAATTTGCATTTCGAAAAGTTTCAAAGAATATAGTTTTCAGATGATTTTTTTGCATGGACTTCCGTCATAACCTTCCCTCTTAACATATATAAATGATCTGAAAAGTATCGTATCATTTCAAATAGTCCACAATTAAATTTGATTTTTTTGACAGAAACTAGTGTATAATATACTATGATTTTTGACCGAAACTTGCATTTCGAAAAGTTTCATAGAATCTAGTTTTCAGATGATTTTTTTGCATGGGCTTCCATAATAACCTTCCCTCTTAACATATATAAATGATATGTCAAGTCTCGTATCATTTCAAATAGTCCACAATTAAATTTGATTTTTTTGACCGAAACTAGTGTATAATATACTATGATTTTTGACCGAAACTTGCATTTCGAAAAGTTTCATAGAATATAGTTTTGAGATGATTTTTTTGCATGGACTTCCATCATAACCTGCCTTCTTAACATATATAAATGATCTGAAAAGTCTCGTATCATTTAAAATAGTTCCCAATTAAATTCAATATTTTGACTGAAACTAGTGTATAATATACTATGATTTTTGACTGATACATGCATTTCAAAACGTTTCATAGAATCTAGTTTTCAGTTAATTTTTTTGCATGGACTTCTATCATAACCTTCCCTCTTAACATATATAAATGATTTAAAAAGTCTCTTATCATTTAAAATAGTCCACAATTAAATTTGATTTTTTTGACCGAAACTAGTGTATAATATACTATGATTTTTGACCGAAACTTGCATTTCGAAAAGTTTCATAGAATATAGTTTTCAGATGATTTTTTTCCATGGACTTCCATCATTACCTTCCCTCTTAACATATATAAATGATATGAAAAATCTCGTATCATTTCAAATAGTCCACAATTAAATTTGATTTTTTTGACCGAAACTAGTGTATAATATACTATTATTTTTGACCGAAACTTGCATTTCTAAAAGTTTCATAGAATATAGTTTTCAGATGATTTTTTTGCATGGACGTCCATCATAACCTGTTCTCTTAACATATATAAATGATCTGAAG
Organism: Lathyrus aphaca; assembly: GCA_963966055.1. Taxonomy (NCBI): domain Eukaryota; kingdom Viridiplantae; phylum Streptophyta; class Magnoliopsida; order Fabales; family Fabaceae; genus Lathyrus; species Lathyrus aphaca. The sequence continues at coordinate 639,751,708 of OZ014520.1, read as the reverse complement.
AGTATCGTATCATTTCAAATAGTCCACAATTAAATTTGATTTTTTTGACCGAAACTAGTGTATAATATACTATGATTTTTGACCGAAATTTGCATTTCGAAAAGTTTCAAAGAATATAGTTTTCAGATGATTTTTTTGCATGGACTTCCGTCATAACCTTCCCTCTTAACATATATAAATGATCTCAAAAGTATCGTATCATTTCAAATAGTCCACAATTAAATTTGATTTTTTTGACCGAAACTAGTGTATAATATACTATGATTTTTGACCGAAACTTGCATTTCGAAAAGTTTCATAGAATATAGTTTTCAGATGATTTTTTTGCATGGGCTTCCATAATAACCTTCCCTCTTAACATATATAAATGATCTATCAAGTCTCGTATCATTTCAAATAGTCCACAATTAAATTTGATTTTTTTGAATGAAACTAGTGTATAATATACTATGATTTTTGACCGAAACTTGCATTTCAAAAATTTTCATAGAATATAGTTTTCAGATGATTTTTTTGCATGGACTTCCATCATAACCTGCCCTCTTAACATATATAAATGATCTGAAAAGTCTTGTATCATTTCAAATACCTCCCAATTAAATTCGATATTTTTGACCGAAACTAGTGTATAATATACTATGATTTTTGACCGAAACTTGCATTTCAAAAAGTTTCATAGTATCTAGTTTTCAGTTAATTTTTTTGCATGGACTTCCATCATTACTGTCCCTCTTAACATATATAAATGATATGAAAAGTCTCGTATCATTTTAAATAGACCACAATTAAATTTGATTTTTTTGACAGAAACTAGTGTATAATATACTATGATTTTTGACCGAAACTTGCATTTCGAAAAGTTTCATAGAATATAGTTTTCAGATGATTTTTTTTGCACGGACTTCCATCATAACCTTCCCTCTTAACATATATAAATGATCTGAAAAGTCTCGTATCATTTCAAATAGTCACCAATTAAATTCGATATTTTTGACCGAAACTAGTGTATAATATACTATGATTTTTGACCGAAACTTGCATTTCGAAAAGTTTCATAGAATCTAGTTTTCAGATGATTTTTTTGCATGGGCTTCCATAATAACCTTCCCTCTTAACATATATAAATGATCTGTTAAGTCTCGTATCATTTCAAATAGTCCACAATTAAATTTGATTTTTTTGACTGAAACTAGTGTATAATATACTATGATTTTTGACCGAAACTTGCATTTCGAAAAGTTTCATAGAATATAGTTTTCAGATGATTTTTTTGCATGGACTTCCATCATAACCTGCCCTCTTAACATATATAAATGATTTGAAAAGTCTCGTATCATTTCAAATAGTCCACAATTAAATTTGATTTTTTTGACCGAAACTAGTGTATAATATACTATGATTTTTGACCGAAACTTGCATTTCGAAAAGTTTCATAGAATATATTTTTCAGATGATTTTTTTGCATGGACTTCCATCATAACCTTCCCTCTTAACATATTGTAAACACCCCAAATTTGCCCTCACCCATTTCACACCATGGCTTGTGATCATTACATATGCGTAAACTCAATCATACCATCTCATATCACATTTTTAATTCATTGCATTGGTTCAAAGTCATCTGCATCTAGGGCTTGTGATCTAAGCAATCCAAGAGCTTTTTGAGCCACTCCAAAGGCCATCAGTCACTTCAAAGGGGTCCATGTATGTTCAAGCATCATATTATACCCTCTCCAAGTCAAGAATGTCAAAGAATCACAAGAACTGAAAATGGCATGGAAGCAGAGCCAGGTTTGACTGCACAGATGACCTAGAATTAGGGTTTTGGTCTCTATATGGTATAGGGAGTATGCATATCAAGTTTCATGAAGAAATTCCATGGGGAAGTCATCTGATCAAGAGTTGACTTTTCAAGCAAGTCAGTGCAAAATCAGGGCATCTGAGGCCCCCAATGACCCAACCAAAGGGTGTTCTTCATCATTTTGATTGTATATGATCTTTATTTGATCATAGAAGAAGTCGGAAGTTCACAAAATTGAATAATTTCAAGTCTTTTGCAAAGTTTACTTTTTGGAAAAGTTTGACTTTTAATGAAATTGCCATTTTAGGCAACTTTTTCAACCTTTACTTTTTGATTCAAAAAAGCTTCAAATGGAAAAAATTTGTTCATGAAAGTTGTAGAATGGATCATTCCCTTTTCAAAAAGTACAAGAACATGACCTAATTCATTTTGGATCAAAAGTTATGGCTTGTCAAAGTTGGCTAAAATCACAAAATTTCAAAGTTTCTACCAAAGAGGCAAAGTTGCAAATTCACTTCTCAAGGAAAATTAAGTTATCAAATGGACTTCTAAACTTCACAACATGATCATACAAGACCTAAAAGTCAGATTGGGCCAAGAGATCACACATTTTTATGGCCTATGGAGCAAGATATCTCATAAGAATCAAAAGTGAACCAACTTGCAAAAACGCACTCAAGTGAAGATCCACTTGCTTGCTGGCTTGCCTAACCATCCTAGGGTTCTCCCCACATCATGCTGCGCAGGACACACCTTTTGTCCTTGGCTAGAAAGTAGCCCACACCTCTCTTACACCAACTTTGACATTTTGGCAACTTGAGCCATACCAATCAATAAAGCACACATCACTTCATCTGACCAATCCCAATTGTTTATGAAAACAAAAAGCAAGCCAAAGCAACTACAACACAAGCCTGAAGCACTCTCTAACACAGCATTTCTCATTTTCACACCATCTTGCAAGAGCCTTCGAAACTCTCAGCACAAGCTTCAAACACCCAAACCAACTTCACAAACAATCTCACCATGCTTCATTGAACACAAACCAACCCTTAAAACAGCCTGAAAGCCACTGAATCAAAGATACGATTTCTGCCCCTCATTGAGCAGAACTTCAGTCATCTCTCAAACCAGCCATCACAAACCCCAATCAAGCCTTGAAAGCTTCTCAGGAGGTCCAGGGGAGTTGATTGCAAGCAAGACATCAACCAGAAAGTGCCAGAAACTAAAGCTTCGATTCAGGTAGCCTTGGAAATTTATTTTTCCAGAACCTTCATTTCTTGTTTCTAAATGATAATGCATGCTTCCCTGAGTTCACTGAGCCTTTTACTTTTGAAAAAGATTGAGAAATGAGCTTGTATGGTGTTTCTGAAATTTCTGCAATTTTTGATGTTTGATTCGTATCTTGTTCTTGAGTAGAAATAAATGGATTTTGTTGCTGGATTGTTATTTAGGGATGTTAGTTTAGTTGATCTGGAGAGTTTGACATGATTTCATTGCGTGTAGAGAGAGATTGAGAAGTGAGCTAGCCGGAGAAGACGACCGGAACACTGTTCCGGTCGCCTGAGAGTCATTATGGCATAATTAATTAGGGCTAATCATAATTATATGGATTTGAATCTCAGCCCTTGGATGTGGCGCCAAGTCTACTCCCGCGCGTGTGAGTTCAAACCCTGGCCATTGATTATGTTGACTTTTCCCTTTTTCAGATTTAATTCATTTTATTTTTTATTTAAATGCATTTGTTTTGTCCATTTAATTTAAAATAGCAGAACAATTTTAAAAATTCTGAAATTTTTTGTATAAACTTTTATGAATTTTCAGAAACCAAAAATATTTTTATTTTTATTTTTTGCATTAAAAAATATTTTTAAATCATTTAAAAGTTTATTTTTAATTAATTAATGAGAATTAATTAATTAAAAATACTTTTAGGTATTTAAAAATCACCAAAAAATTCATCAAACCTTTAAAATCATTTAGAAACATTGTCCAACCCTCAAACCAAATTTCTTTTTTGATCTTGATGCATTTTGACAATTTTCCATGGAATCAATTCCATTTTAAAGCATTATTTTGATCCAATCTTTGAAAAATAATTTCTGCCTAACCATTGAGAGTTGGACTTTGGTTCTTTTAGCATTGTGTCTTGCATATCATGTAGTTTGTAGGATTAAATTGGCATGAATTGATTTTGCATTTTCCATTTGTTTGACATTTTTCTTGTTAAGATACCCTAAAACCCTAGAAATCTTAGGAAATTCATAACCCTAATTAGGTTAAGAGTTGGAACCTCTCCTTTGGGCAGTGAGTTTATATAGGTTTAGGGTTTCCTTTGAGTGCATTTTCAATTTTTTATCTTGATGTTTGCTTCTGATTTTGGTTTTTGTTTGATGCATTGATCATAAACCCTAATTTGGGCTTCCTTTTGCATACATCTTGCATTTGCTTGCATACCATGACTTGCCATGACATTTTATGCATCCCTTTGATTCATTAGACATCTTAAGACATATGAGTATCATGTTTGATCATTGCATCTTTCATTTTGCCATGTTGTGTGTCATTTGCATTTCATAACTTTTCATGTATGATCATGGTTCTAAGCATGCTTCTCTTGCATCCATATGTTCATATGATCATCCCCATGCCTTGATTCATGTTTGCATCATCTCATAACATCATCATCATCACACATATGCTTCTGGTTTTGATTTGCATCATGCCATTTCATCTCATTTTGCATTGCATTGCATTTCTTTCACTAACTTTTCAGGTGGTAAGTTACTTTGAGAAGTGAATTTGCCTTCACTTCTCACAATTTCTTTTCATCTCTCTTATGCATCATTGCTGCATTTTACCTTGTGTTTGAGATTGAGCTTGCTCATTCTTCTGCTTCTTACTTTCTTTCTTCAAGTGACTTGTCTTCTTAAGTGAAGCAAGTTACTTTGTTTCTCTTTGCTCCTTTCATCTGCCTCCTGGTGGTTCCATTGAAGATTTCTCTTGTAAACCTCACAAACCTTAGGAACAACCAAGCATGACAATGATTAGGGTTTTGATTAGTCTCCCCACTTAGTTTTACCTTTGTGTCTCATTGAGTCTTCTCTTCTCATCTCATAATCAGGGACTAAACCCTAAAGGCTTTAAGGCTTTGTGATTAAGCTTATGCCTGCATCCTTCTATTAGGATGGAGTGTATAACTTTAATCCTAAGTGTTAAACCCTTAATGTGTTTAAATCCTTTAATCAATTCATCTAATAATCATCAAGACATCAAACTTGTAACTTGGGCCTTGCATTAGGGTTCTAATTCTTCCTTAATTGGTTAAGAAGGACTAACCCTAGTGTTAATGGACAAGTCCCCCTCAAGTTGTCTTACAAATCATAAAATTCACTTCATCATCTTACCATTATCTAAAATCCATCTAATAAAGGCTTTGTTTTGTCATGAGTTTAATCCCTAATCGTGGATTAAGTTGAGGAGCTTTCCTCAGCTTAAACACTCTCATCTATTATCCTTCTATTAGGATGGTGTAATGAGTCTGTTTAATCCCTGATTATGGCTTAATCTCATTACTTAACACTAAACAAAAACACCAAAAACATCTAATTAATCACAAGTAGGTTGATGATCTTAATCCTATATCAAAGGTGATTAAGTGTGAGAAGCTGACTTCACACTTAAGGTATTCTCATTACCCCTAAACAGAGGGAAGATGTGATGAGTTTATTAACCCATTGGTTTAGGCTTAAGCTCATTAATTTATGACAAACTTTCAAAAGCAATAAAAGACTGAAAACACAAAAAACAAACAATAATCGTCTCCTCCGGGATTCTTTTCTCATCTCATTCACTCATAAACGAGAACTTGCTTCTTCCGTCTAATGCAAGACAGTTTGTACCTGAGCCAGACAGGTCGTACACTTGAGCATTGACAAGTAAGCAGTTCACAGGTCAATTCATCTTTCAGTCTCTTTGGGTCGAACTACGGTGTTCTGACTTCCTCATTGCACGAGAGGATACGTAGGCATAACTTAACAGTTATCGAACAAAAGTCTCTGTATATTCCCCCTCTTTCCAGCATTATTCTTATAGCCTCATGATCTTGAGTATTTCACTCTTGTTCTTACACTGACACTGTATATATCACATTTCATTTCTCTTACACTGACACCTGTACATCCTTTTCCAGCTCTTTATACACAAATTGCACTGACACTACCCCTTTAAAACACAAATCTTTTAAGCGTGGATCCCGTCGAGTACGGCGGACAATCTGGGTGCTAATACCTTCCCAGGTTGTAACCAACCCCCTTTCTCAGTCTCTCTGGTTCGCAACCGTCTTATCCATATCTTTCTAGGTTTATGCAGCATTACCTTTCCTCCGGGATAAAAATGCCTAGCTGGCGACTCTTTTCATTCGCTGTGAGTTCACTCATGTGTGTTCTCGCACCCTCCTCTCGCCGACCGTTCGCGTCTGTACCCCATTTGACCCGGCTTCATTTGGTGGGAGCGACAGCTTGGCGACTCTGCTGGGGATCCTTATACTGTAACCAAGGCTTCTGGTTCTTTTTGTGGGTTCCTCCTAGCGCTTGCTTGATTTGTGTTTACTGGGGTGTTATGTGCTATTTGTGCTTGTTTTGTATTTATTGTTGCTTTATGTACAGTTGTTTTATTGCTTTCTTTATAGCTTTACACATATCATACTGTCATACTGTGCTGGCTGGATCTGTTTTGTTGCTTTGGTGGGTGGGTGTTCTATTGAGAGTTGAGGTCCTATACCTGGGACCTGAGTGACACCTAGGATAGAGTGGTTCATGTTCTTTCCCATTCCATTTCGGTATGGTGCGGGAATATGAAACACGGTTCAGATATGGGTTTCTTCTTGAGAACTCTGTGCTACAGATTTCCTGTAGTGCTAGGGCTATCTGGGAAGCCTGCTAAGTCTGGATGACCTTTAGTATTGACCTTCAGAAACTGAGGTGAATTAGAGGAGGATCTTTTATGGTTATTGTAAACACTGTACCTCCGGGTTAGAAGTGTTTACACTTCTCATAACTGATCCGAGTCTGAGGATCCTTGTTTTAGAACATCACCTGTGAGGGGGTTGGGCTGTTTACAGGTTTGCAGGTACCCTTGACCTCAGCATACCCTGTTACTTTTTTTTGATTAAGAGTACTCCATTTTGGAACAGTTCTTGTGATTTTTAACCCTGGACATGTGACTCTTTATTTGAGTCCCCCACCTTGGTTACTGGACTTATGAACCTCCATCTGGATTCCTTGAACATACATGGACTTATATCAGAGCACTTGATCAGATCCAGCTTGATCACAAACCCTTGCATATCATTTGCATACATCGTCATTGCATCATTTTAACATTTGCCTATTTGTTTTTCAAGGTATCCATACTATATTCTGGCTTGGTTTTGACCCCTTCATCTGCATAGACCTACCTGCTTCAGCTACTGTTATCACCAGCATCTGCCTGTCAGTGGCCCATCTTCAGTATTATTCTCCATCATCAGCATCTGTCTCAGCTTTTCTTCAGCAACATGGCACCCAAGAAGAGAAATATCTCCTACCATTTCTTTGAGCCTGAGTTAGCTGGCATCAGGAAGATCCAGACCCTGATTACTCCAGACCATATACCACTATTCAGAGAACATTATGGAGGCATACTTGATGTGGTTATGGATTTGGACCCTTCCCATAGGAGCTTGATTCATACTTGCTTGCAGTACTATGATCCCCCTCTGAGGTGTTTCACCTTTCAGGATTTTCAGTTGGGGCCTTTATTAGAGGAGTATTCATCATTGGTTTGTGTACCTATCAGGGGTGGAGTTCCCTTCAACCCTGAGATGGCTTTTCCAAGTAATGAAGAATTGGCAAAGGCATTGTATCTGGAACCTTGTCTGATTGGGCAGAACATGACTACCAAGGCTGGAATCTCTGGTCTACATTTGGATTTCTTGACTTCTCAGGCCATCCTGAAGGCCTCCTCGGGAGAATGGAAGGCAGCCTGTGCATTATTGGCCCTTAGCATATATGGGGTCATATTATTTGCAGATGAGCCTAAGTTTATTAGCAAGAATGCAATCCATCTCTTCATCCTGAGGAACCCAGTGCCCACCTTACTGGGAGATTTCTACTACTCTGTTCACCAAAGGAATGAAAAACAAAGAGGAAGATTGGTGAGATGCTGTGCTCCCCTGTTCCATACCTGGCTGCTCAAACACTTGCCCAAGACTGATGCATTCTTGAATCCTCACCAGCCAAAGAATTGGGCTAGAAGACTCATTGCTTTGACCTCAGCTGACATCAGGTGGTGCACTCAGAGCACCAAGGGCAGGGACATCATTACTAGTTGTGGGCAGTTTCCCAATGTACCCCTGATAGGAGTGAAGGGTTGCATCAACTACAACCCCCTGTTATTCAAAAGACAATTGGGCTATGCATTGGTCCACACTCCCAGAGCACAAGATTTGGCTGAGACCCTTTATTGTGAGGTTAAGCCTAATCTGGCTATTGTCAGGCAAGCATCCTGGGCTTGGGACAATGTCCAGACCAAGGGAATGGCCATCCCGGGGAGATGCAACAATGTGGCCTCAGCTCAGTACTATGAGTGGTCTCATGCCAGGGCCCAAATTTCTGGGATGCCCTTCACCATTGAAGACACCCCTGGGCCATCCACAGCACCACCTCCAGCTACTGTCAGCTTAGAGGAGTTTGAGAAATTGAAAGAGAGGAATGAGAATCTGACTCAGGCTCTACAGAAGACCCTCTGGGAGAGGAGTGATGGTCGGCTGGACATTGAAAGGTTGGAAAAGCTAAAGGTGGAGCATCTAGCCAGGATTGAGAAGTCAGAAGACTACATTAAGAAGTCAAGGGCTGGAGAGCAGATCTTGAAGAATGCCTGCAAGGAGGCTCAGTTCCAGAAGGCCAGGACTGATTTGTATCTGAAAGAGAGTCAAGCTAGGTGGGTCAGGATCACCGAAGCTCGTACTCAGGAAGATAAAAGGACTCAGGACAAGATTGAGCAGTTGGAGGCTAGTGCAAAAGAGCAACAGGAAGCCCTGCTAGCAGCCCAGAAGGAGATCTCAGAGTTGAAGATTAGAGCTGGTGTGAAGAGGTCAAAGGACCAGAGTCGACACAAGAAGCTAACTACAGCTGTTACTACCAGGAATCTCCTTATCAGGAACCTTACAGAGCGTCCAGCTGATCCTGTGACTGAAGCACTTCTAAAGGAAGTTCAGGAGGATGAGTTTGGTCTTGGTGTCTGACTTTTGCTTGTTGTTGCTTTCTTTTCATTGTACTTTTCCTTTTTTTTTGTTGTATTTTGACCCCTCAGAGGGCATGAATTGTAAAAAAAACAAACTATGTATCATTCACTTTTTGTAATATATGTGTTAGTTTGTTCTATCTGAGTTTCTTTCAAGCAACATCACAAGCATCTTCCTCAAGGGTCTGGAAAGGTCAAAACCAAGTGCCGAGCCGGATACCTTGGAAACAAATAAGCATAACTGCATTGCATACTAACCTTTTATCTTGTTTTGTAGGTTTTGTTTGTTTTTGTTACTAACTCTATTGTGGTTCAGGAACTATTGCTCGACGTCGGGTGTTCCCACTCAACCGTCCACACAGATATCCTACCCGCAACAACCTTCCGGGTATACAGATGGACCAGGTACAACAGGATCTTACAGAGGTCAGGAACCAAATGGCCAATGAGAGACTGGAAATGAGGAATCAGATGACACAATTTATGGAGGTGATGAATGGATTGGCACAGAGCCAAGAGAGATTAAGAGCCTTGGTAGAGAGGCTGACTCAGGAAGACCCCCATCTAGGGACTGGTGGGACAAGCAACAATGTACAGGGGAATGCTACTACAGGTAGGGTACTGCAAGAGACCCCCCGTATCAACCCACCCGTATTTGGACCCCACCTTCATCCAGAGATCAATATCCCTGCTAATGTACAGGGGAATGCTACTACAGGTAGGGTACTGCAAGAGACCCCCAGGAAGATCAGTTCACTGTGATGGGAGCCGGGGATGAAGCCTATGACAGAAGGCTAGATGAAATTGCTGAAAAATTAAGGTCCTTGGAATCTCAAAATTCCCTGGGTTTTGATGTTATGGACATGGGCTTAGTGGACGGGGTCAGGATTCCCCATAAGTTTAAACCTCCGTGCTTTGAGAAGTACAACGGAACCTCCTATCCACGGACCCACTTGCAATCCTTTCTGGGGAGGTTGAAGGCATACACCATGGATGAAAAACTGTGGATGTTTTATTTCGAGGACAGTTTAACAGGAGCTTCAAGGGAATGGTACTCTCATTTGACCAGAGCAACCATCAGGTGTTGGAAGGACTTGGCTGAGGCCTTTATTAGACAATACCAGTATAACTTGGATATGGCTCCCAACAGGACCCTCCTGATGGGAATGTCACAATCATCCAGAGAAAGTTTCCGGGAGTACGCCCAGAGGTGGAGACAGCTTGTTGCTGCTGTCCAGCCACCCATGTCGGAGAGGGAGATGGCCGACATGTTTATGAACACCCTCCAAGGGACATACATTGATAGGCTAGCTGCCTTTTCTTCTACCAGCTTTGCAGATGTCGTTATAGCTGGAGAAAGAATTGAGAGCCTATTAAAGATGGGCAAAATTTCTGACAACGGTGCAAGCTCTTCCAGCAACACAAGAAAGCCTTTTGTGGGCCCAAGAAGAACTGGTGAGACCAATGCTATCCATACCAGCAGGGGCAGACCCCAATATATTCATAGGTCTGTGGCAGCAGTCACCATTCCCGCTCCAATTCATCCACAGCCAGCTTATCAACCGCAGCAACAAAATTACCAGCAACAAACTCAGTATCCTCCTCAGAGAAACTACAACAACACCAACAACAACAATCAGCAAAAACCGTTTCAACAGAGACCATCTCAGGCCAATAGGGTGATCGATCTGATCCCTATGCCCTATGCCACATTATTGCCACAACTCCTGAAACTCAACCTGGTTGAGCTAAGGACATTGGCACCTCCAGATCCTGCCAGTCTACCCAGAAATTATGACGCCAGCGCCAGATGTGCTTTTCACTCAAATGCACCTGGCCACAGTACGGAGAAGTGCAGAGCCTTGCACATGAAGGTACAAGACCTGGTAGACTCTAAGGCTCTAAATTTTGCACCACCACCAAATGTTAACAAGAACCCTATGCCAAATCACGGAGGACCCAGAATCAATGCTATTGAAGAAGATAAACCGTCTTACTTGATAACCAGTGTGGGTCAGATTCGGACACCCTTGGTGGAGATTAAAGCTCAACTCCTTGAATGTCAAATGTTCCCCGGATGTGAGCTAGGATGTGCTTACTGCAACATTTCAGTGAATGGGTGTGATAACTTGAGAGATGGCATAGATGGTCTCATCCAGAGTGGCCTGCTTCAAATCACAACTTCAATACCTACCAATACAGCAATCTCCTTAACAGCAATTCCCGAGTCTTCTACAACTGCAACAACAATTGTTCCAAACAACTCTTCAATCTCATCAACAAATGCTTCATCTGTTACTTCAACGGACCAAATATCAACAAACATCCCTTCTACAACTTCAGCACCCCTTCATTCAGAATCTCCTACAACAGCAACACCCATCCATTCAACAGTGTCTCCTACAACATCAACAACAAACAATGAAAGCATCTCAACAGTTACAATTTATTATGATCCCGCAAATGATTCTGCTTACAACTCACAAAGTGCCACTCCTGTCAGAGCACCGGTTACAATATACTATGATCCACAGACTATCACGGTCCCTTCTGCAGCTGCTATCAGTCCAGTCACTATCACAGTGCCTGGGCCAGTACCTTATGAAAGCAGTAATGCCATCCCTTGGCATTACGGCTCCGATCTATACTGCGAAGGACAGAAAATCACTCTGGAATCATCAACTTCTTTGCCACAAATAGACAATGTGGGGGGAGGCGGAGGCTTCACTCGAAGCGGACGTCTCTTTGCCCTGCAAAATCCAAGACCCAGTGCCGAAGCAGAAGCTGCTGCCAAGGCAAAAGGGAAGAGCATAGTGCAAGAAGAGCAAGCTGCTAAAGAAGCTTTGAAAACCCCTTTCGATCAAGAGGTTGATGAATTCATGAGAATCATCAAGAAAAGTGATTACAAGATAGTGGACCAGCTTCACCAGACACCTTCCAAGATCTCCATTTTATCATTGCTAATGTGCTCCGAGGCTCACCGGAACGCATTATTAAAAGTCTTGCACGCAGCTTATGTGCCAGAAGAGATTACCGTCAATCAGTTGGAAGCTGTAGTTGGAAATGTTAACGCTAGTCATGGACTAGGATTTACCAACACTGATTTGACTACGGAAGGCCGCAATCACAATAAGGCTTTGCACATTACCATGGAGTGTAAGGGTGCAGTTCTTTCCCATGTACTGGTAGACACAGGGTCATCCCTCAATGTCTTACCTAAAAAAGCCCTTGTGAAGCTGGAGTATGAAGGATTGGCGTTACGCTCCAGTAACCTGGTAGTGAGAGCCTTTGACGGCTCTAAGAGATCAGATCTGGGAGAAATTGAGTTGCCTATAACGATTGGCCCACAAACTTTCAAAGCGACCTTCTACGTGATGGACATTCAGCCGGCCTACAGCTGTTTGTTGGGTAGACCTTGGATTCACGCCGCTGGCGCAGTTACGTCTACCCTTCACCAGAAGTTAAAATTCGAGTGGGAGGGCCAAGTCGTTACTATTTGTGGGGAGGAAGATATCTTTGTTAGCCATCTGGCTACATACAAATACATTGAGATGGATGGGGAGATCCACGAAACTATGAGTCAAGGGTTTGAGGCCTTGAACATAAATGAAGCATCCGCTGTACCTGGAACCTCAATGACATCTTATCAACAAGCCCGGAAGGTTGTTGAAGAAGGGACTGCCCAAGGCTGGGGCAAGTTGCTGCCCGTAGAGAAGAAGGAGGATAGATTTGGGTTGGGTTACAAACCAACTCAACAAGATCAAGCAGAGGCTGCTAAGGAGCCCAATTTTGTCAGTGGGGGGATGCTCACCCCAGATGCCGTGAACAACTTGGAAGACGAGGATGAAAGCGACCGCAACCTGGAGAGTTGGATCCGTCCAAAGATCCCGGGGAGCAGTATCTCAAACTGGTCTTCCCAGGAAATTATAAGAGTTACTCCTGCAGAGTAATTATTATTTCCTGTATTTTGAGCATGCATCAAGTCTTGCATCTTTCCCAAGATGACAAGACTCATTTTGTAATCGGGCCATCTGTAATTTTGTGCAACAAGATTAATCAATGAAATATCAGACATCTTTTGCAAATGAGTCTTTTTTCTTTTCCGCTCACTGTTTTTCCATTTTTCTTTTTGTACAAAAAAATAAATGGCAATGTTTTCAAAATGACGACTTTATTTCACTTTTCTAAACAAGATTAAAATCAATCACTAAAATGAACAAATTGAACCCTTGCAGAGAGTGCCTTCCAGACCGCACCGACAACAGCACGGCTATGACTTCGTATGACTTTGACAATCCAATCAATCAAGCTGATGAAGGGGTTGAAGAAGAGTATGAGCTTCCTGAAGAGCTAGCCAGGTTGTTGAGACAAGAGGAAAAGGTTATCACTCCTCATCAGGAGGAGGTCGAAACGATTAATCTTGGTACAGATGAAGACGTGAAAGAAGTTAAAATCGGGGCCTGCTTACAAGACTCAGTGAAGAGACAACTGATTGACCTGCTTCAAGAATATGTGGATGTGTTTGCTTGGTCTTATCAAGATATGCCAGGGTTGGACACCGATATTGTTATGCACAAGCTGCCTTTAAGAGAAGATTGCCCGCCAGTTAAACAGAAGTTGCGCCGTACTCGCCCTGACATGGCAATGAAAATCAAAGAAGAGGTACAAAAGCAGTGGGACGCCGGGTTCCTTGCTGTAACTAGCTATCCGCCGTGGGTTGCTAATATAGTACCTGTACCTAAGAAAGACGGCAAAGTAAGAATGTGTGTTGACTACCGGGATCTGAACAGAGCTAGCCCGAAAGATGACTTCCCTTTACCTCACATTGATGTATTGGTGGATAACACGGCTCAGTTCTCGGTATTCTCCTTCATGGACGGATTTTCAGGATACAACCAGATCAAAATGTCACCTGAAGACATGGAGAAGACAACCTTCATCACACCCTGGGGCACGTTCTGTTACAAGGTGATGCCATTCGGACTGAAGAATGCTGGTGCAACATATCAACGGGCTATGGTGACATTATTCCACGATATGATCCATAAAGAAATCGAATGTTATGTGGATGACATGATTGCCAAGTCCCTCACTGAAGAAGACCACCTGGTAAATCTGCTGAAGCTATTCAAGCGTCTGAGGAAGTACCAGCTGAAGTTGAACCCCAACAAATGCACATTCGGGGTGCGATCTGGTAAGCTGCTGGGATTTATTGTAAGCGAGAAAGGGATTGAAGTTGACCCTGATAAAGTCAAAGCCATTCAAGAAATGCCTGCACCAAAGTCAGAAAAAGAAGTTCGAGGGTTCTTAGGACGATTGAACTACATTTCACGGTTCATATCTCACCTTACAGCAACCTGTGAACCCTTGTTCAAGCTGCTGAGAAAAGAACAAACGGTCAGGTGGAACGAAGACTGCCAGAAGGCTTTTGACAAGATCAAGGAGTACTTACAAGAGCCTCCAATCCTTATGCCTCCAGTTGAAGGAAGACCTCTAATTATGTACTTGACAGTATTAGAAGAGTCAATGGGGTGCGTGCTGGGCCAGCATGACGAGTCTGGCCGAAAAGAGTATGCAATATACTACCTAAGCAAAAAGTTTACCGACTGTGAACAAAGTTATTCACTGCTCGAGAAAACTTGCTGTGCTTTAGCGTGGGCTGCTCGCCGACTAAGACAGTATATGTTGACCCACACCACTTTATTGATCTCAAAGATGGATCCAGTTAAGTACATATTTGAGAAGCCAGCACTTACCGGACGGGTTGCAAGATGGCAAATGATCTTCACAGAATATGACATCCAATACACATCTCAGAAAGCCATCAAGGGCAGTGTATTGTCAGAATATCTTGCTGAGCAACCTATTGATGATTACCAGCCTATGAGATTCGACTTCCCTGATGAAGACATCATGTTCATAAAAGCAAAAGATCATGAAGAGCCTGTTCACACTGAAGGGCCTGACCCGGAAGAAGAATGGACTATGATGTTTGATGGGGCCGTTAATATGAATGGTCGTGGTGTTGGTGCAGTACTCATTACACCTAAAGGAGTTCACATGCCTTTCTCGGCAAAGCTCACCTTTAACTGCACTAACAACGAAGCTGAATACGAAGCTTGCATTATGGGTCTTGAGGAAGCCATTGACCTCAGAATCAAGACATTGACTATATTCGGAGATTCAGCTCTGGTAGTTAATCAAACCAACGGCAAATGGTACACACACCAGGATCATCTGATACCTTACAGGGATTATACAAGGAGGTTATTGACTTTCTTTACCGCAGTCAAGCTTGAATATATCCCTCGAGACGAGAATCAGTTTGCAGATGCTCTGGCTACCATTGCATCCATGATCAAAGTTCAAGCTGCCAACTTTGTACCTCAAATTTCAGTGTCCAGACTTGACAGACCAGCATATGTGTTCGCAGCAGATGTTGTTAAAGATGATAAGCCTTGGTTCCATGACATTAAATGCTTCTTGGAGGATCAAACATACCCACCTGGGGCATCTTCCAATGATAAGAAGACATTAAGAAGGCTTGCTGGTAGCTTCTTCCTGAACACTGATGGTTCTCTATACAAGAGAAACTTTGATATGGTACTCCTCAGATGCGTCGACAGGACAGAAGCATATTTGTTAATGCATGAAGTGCACGAAGGATCCTTCGGTACCCATGCTGGAGGACATGCAATGGCTAAGAAGTTGCTAAGATCAGGTTATTATTGGATCACAATGGATGCCGACTGTTGTGCCTATGCCAGAAAATGCCATAAATGCCAGATTTATGCGGATAAGGTGCATGTGCCTCCCAATCCTTTGAATGTGATGTCTTCACCTTGGCCCTTTGCTATGTGGGGCATTGATATGATTGGCAAGATCGAACCGACTGCTTCAAATGGCCACAGATTCATCCTGGTTGCCATTGACTATTTCACCAAGTGGGTCGAAGCAGCTTCTTATGCAAATGTTACAAGACAAGTGGTAGCCAGATTTCTGAAAATAGATATCATCTGTCGATATGGAGTTCCCGAGCGAATCATTACTGACAATGGTTCCAACTTGAACAACAAAATGATGGCTGAGCTATGCCGGGACTTCAAGATCCAACACCACAATTCTTCTCCTTACAGGCCAAAGATGAATGGCGCTGTTGAGGCAGCTAATAAGAATATCAAGAAGATTGTGCAGAAGATGGTAGTCACATACAAAGACTGGCATGAAATGTTACCGTTTGCCTTGCATGGGTACCGCACATCAATCAGAACATCCACTGGGGCAACACCGTATCAACTTGTGTATGGTATGGAGGAAGTCCTACCTGTTGAAGTTGAATTACCCTCCCTACGGGTACTGATGGATGTTAAGCTGAACGAAGCAGAATGGGTCCGGTCCCGATACGAACAACTGAGTCTGATTGAAGAGAAAAGATTGGCTGCAATCTGTCATGGGCAGTTGTATCAGAAGAGAATGAAGAAAGCATTCGATCGGAAAGTCAGGCACCGAGAGTACCAAGTAGGAGATCTTGTGCTGAAAAGAATCCTCCCTCCGCATACAGACCACAGGGGCAAGTGGACCCCGAACTATGAAGGACCATTCGTAGTAAAGAAAGTTTTCTCGGGTGGAGCACTGATGCTCAGCACCATAGATGGAGAAGATTTCCCGTCCCCTGTGAATTCAGATGCAGTTAAAAAATACTTCGCATAAAAATGACCCGCTGGACATAAAAACAGAATGTAAGTCCAGGCAAAAATAGGGCATCCCGGCGAGTCAAAAACAGAATAAAAGACTCGGGCAAAAATAAGGGAAAATAAACAAAAAATGTACACCCGCTGAGTTGAAAAGCCGCGTTGGACAACTCAGGCAAAAATGGGTATCCCGATGGATTGAAAACCCAAAAGGGCGATCCGTGCAAAATAAGGGAATAAGCGAACAACTACATTCTGAATTCGTCTGTATCACCTACAACTTGGTAGGCCTCGAAAGGATCAAGCTTCTGTCAGAATCAGACTTCTTCAGAAAGCAAGACGAGAAGAACGTCAAATGTCATACGAGTCATAGCAGAAGGGAAGCTCCTTGAAGCGTCGACAACATTGCCAGCATTTTGTTCCTCAATTTGTAACAATCTCCTCATTTCAGGGGATATGTTTCTTTGACTGTATCTTGCCAATTCAGGGCACATGAATTAATAAAATCAGATTTTCAGTCATGTTTCGCCCCGTACACTTCATTTTCATTTGCAAAAATGTCTGGTGTCCTTAAAATACTGATTGCATAAGTACAGATGCTTTTCTTCTAAAAATACATGCTTGCAGGGAATATACTTACTCTCGGGAGTGTCTAACTCCTATGACGGAATCCGATAAGGGATACCTCGGGATCACTTGTGCGTTTCTCTGTCTTTTCAGGATTGCAGGTACTCAAGGCACAACATAGGGCATGTAGGCCTCATCCCGGCAAGCTAGCAAGTCAACACCCGGTATTAGCACTCAAAAGTATTTTCTCCCCATCCAAGTTGCCACTTGTTGTTTCTCCCCAGCCGAGGTGCCAATCATTCTTCTTCCTCAGCCAAGTACAAAAGCCAGAGAATCGTCTCCCCACAGAGTTTCAACCTCTATCCAAAGGAGCAACGCATGAAGGAATCACAACAGAGTGACGAAAGCTTCTACAAACCCCAGCTGGGTCTCTCACTTATTGGAATAGGTCTATCATTGACCCATTTCCCCAAGCAGATACATCTCGTCAGATCTAACAACGATCTCATCCCCAGCTGGGACGTTCATCTCGACAGATCGACCTGAGATCTTCGCAGCAACGGGATCCGGATCCCGGATTGGTATCTTTGCATAAACATGGCATTCGCATCATATTCACCCCACAAAGCGTAGCATTCCGTCTAAAACGGAGCATTACGGCAAAAATCAAACATATTGCATAATCATGAGCCATGTTTTGAATCAAACACTTGTGAATAATGACAAGCCATCAACAGTATACAGAAAACCCCCCAGATTCCCCAACAGAAAGCTAAAGCTAAAGCAGTTGCCTTACACTCCCAAACACCAGTATACCCCTTGTGGCATCCGTCCGTGTCATATCCCCAATAAAAGATCAAAGCGTCCCCTTTGCACTCACAGATACTTGTATATAATTTTCTTGACACTCGTCCGTGTCACTTTCCCCAGCACAGCAACATAAACACTTTGTATATCAGATACTTGTTTATACTATACTCTTCTCCTTTTGACACTCGTCCGTGTCACTCTCTCCAGCAAGTTAAACACTCATCTATACACCACTCGCACTTATTACCCTTATACAGATGCTCGTCCGTATCTTGTATGCACCGTTTATACCCCACAGATTCGACACTAGTCCATGTTCTTTGTTAACCAGTTGGTACTCGTCCGTATCATCATCTCAGAACATGTGTTAAGCGTTTGTTTCTACCTGATACTCGTCCGTATCATAGTCATAAGGATGCTCGTCCGCATCTTTAATCCATACACTGTGTCAAACACTCTTGTCTTCTTGAATATAGACACTCGTCCGTGTCTACTATTCCCCAGAAGAGTCCTCTCAGATTCGACACTAGTCCATGTTCTTTGTTAACCAGTTGATACTCGTCCGTATCATCATCTCTGAACACGTGTTAGTTTTTTTTGTTTCTGCCCGATACTCGTCCGTATCATAGTCTTGGAGATGCTCGTCCGCATCTTTAATCTATACACAAACATCTAAACACTGATACCTTTTGTTTCTTGGATATAAACACTCGTCCGTGTTTACTATATCCCCAGTAGATCGTCAACAAAGCAAAATTTCTTTTCTATCTAACATTCGTCTTATGTCATGATAAACTTTGAGAGCAGCCGTACCCTGCTAGGTGATCGTCCTTCACCTCTTGATGGTCGTCCTCCATCATGCTCATCCGATGGCCGTCCCCATCGTTGCCCCTTTTATCCGGCATTCGTCCTATGTCGTGATATTTAGCAGCCGTCCCCTGCTAGGTGATCGTCCTTCACCTTTTGATGATCGTCCTTCATCATTTTATCCAATGGCCATCCCCATTGTTGATTTTGGTTATCTGACATTCGTCCTATGTCACGATAAACCTTGAGAGCAGTCGTCCCCTGCTAGGTGATCGTCCTTCACCTCTTGATGGTCGTCCTCCATCACGCTCATCTGATGGCCGTCCCCATCGTTGACCTTTTATCCGGCATTCGTCCTATGTCGCGATATTTTCGGCAGCCGTACCCTGCCAGGTGATCGTCCTTCACCTTAGATGACCGTCCCTCATCTTATCCCCAACAGAGCAGCCGTCCCCTGCTAGGTGATCGTCCTTCACCTTTGATGACCGTACCTCATCATCTGTTTATTTCATTTATTCTTTAACCCGATGGCCGACCCCGTCGTGGTCCCTTTTCCTTTTCCTGGTGATCGTCCTTCATCAGTTTTAGCCCGATGGCCGTCCCCGTCGTTGGTTACATTACTTTATGAACTTGGTGGCCGTCCCCATCATTTTTCATTAGATCCCCAAAGAATCTTATAGCTTTACTTGATGGTCGTCCCCATCATGATCCCTTTTATCCCCAGCATGTCGGCCGTCCCCGTCATTGCTTTATTTTCCGCACTTTTTCAGCATGTCGGCCGTCCCCGTCATGACTCTTTACCTAGCAGTCGTCCTCTGCTCGACGGTTGTCCTCCGTCGCCCACACTTTACAGTATACTTTATTTTCTTTTACAATCTATGTCCCTTTTCTTCTTCATTCTGTGAGTGCAAATTTTGGACTGTCTTTGGTATTCAACCACAAGTTATCTTGTTCGCCTGTTAAGCTGTTGCTTACATCCCGCACAACTAACTCATGTTTGAATAGGGGCAGCTGTAAACACCCCAAATTTGCCCTCACCCATTTCACACCATGGCTTGTGATCATTACATATGCATAAACTCAATCATACCATCTCATATCACATTTTTAATTCATTGCATTGGTTCAAAGTCATCTGCATCTAGGGCTTGTGATCTGAGCAATCCAAGAGCTTTTTGAGCCACTCCAAAGGCCATCAGTCACTTCAAAGGGGTCCATGTATGTTCAAGCATCATATTATACCCTCTCCAAGTCAATAATGTCAAAGAATCACAAGAACTGAAAATGGCATGGAAGCAGAGCCAGGTTTGACTACACAGATGACCTAGAATTAGGGTTTTGGTTTCAGAGGCCATAACTCCAAATTTTTTGGTCATTCTTGTTTCTATTGGTCTCTATATGGTATAGGGAGTATGCATATCAAGTTTCATGAAGAAATTCCATGGGGAAGTCATCTGATCAAGAGTTGACTTTTCAAGCAAGTCAGTGCAAAATCAGGGCATCTGAGGCCCCCAATGACCCAACCAAAGGGTGTTCTTCATCATTTTGATTGTATATGATCTTTATTTGATCATAGAAGAAGTTGGAAGTTCACAAAATTGAAGAATTTCAAGTCTTTTGCAAAGTTGACTTTTTGGAAAAGTTTGACTTTTAATGAAATTGCCATTTTAGGCAACTTTTTCAACCTTTACTTTTTGATTCAAAAAAGCTTCAAATGGAAAAAATTTGTTCATGAAAGTTGTAGAATGGATCATTCCCTTTTCAAAAAGTACAAGAACATGACCTAATTCATTTTGGATCAAAAGTTATGGCTTGTCAAAGTTGGCTAAAATCACAAAATTTCAAAGTTTCTACCAAAGAGGCAAAGTTGCAAATTCACTTCTCAAGGCAAATTAAGTTATCAAATGGACTTCTAAACTTCACAACATGATCATACAAGACCTAAAAGTCAGATTGGGCCAAGAGATCACACATTTTTATGGCCTATGGAGCAAGATATCTCATAAGAATCAAAAGTGAACCAACTTGCAAAAACTCACTCAAGTGAAGATCCACTTGCTTGCTGGCTTGCCTAACCATCCTAGGTTTCTCCCCACTTCATGCTGCGCAGGACACACCTTTTGTCCTTGGCTAGAAAGTAGCCCATACCTCTCTTACACCAACTTTGACATTTTGGCAACTTGAGCCATACCAATCAATAAAGCACACATCACTTCATCTGACCAATCCCAATTGTTTATGAAAACAAAAAGCAAGCCAAAGCAACTACAACACAAGCCTGAAGCACTCTCTAACACAGCATTTCTCATTTTCACACCATCTTGCAAGAGCCTTCGAAACTCTCAGCACAAGCTTCAAACACCCAAACCAACTTCACAAACAATCTCACCATGCTTCATTGAACACAAACCAACCCTTAAAACAGCCTGAAAGCCACTGAATCAAAGATACGATTTCTGCCCCTCATTGAGCAGAACATCAGTCATCTCTCAAACCAGCCATCACAAACCCCAATCAAGCCTTGAAAGCTTCTCAGGAGGTCCAGGGGAGTTGATTGCAAGCAAGACATCAACCAGAAAGTGCCAGAAACTAAAGCTTCGATTCAGGTAGCCTTGGAAATTTATTTTTCCAGAACCTTCATTTCTTGTTTCTAAATGATAATGCATGCTTCCCTGAGTTCACTGAGCCTTTTACTTTTGAAAAAGATTGAGAAATGAGCTTGTATGGTGTTTCTGAAATTTCTGAAATTTTTGATGTTTGATTCGTATCTTGTTCTTGAGTAGAAATAAATGGATTTTGTTGCTGGATTATTGTTTAGGGATGTTAGTTTAGTTGATCTGGAGAGTTTGACATGATTTCATTTCGTGTAGAGAGAGATTGAGAAGTGAGCTAGCCGGAGAAGACGACTGGAACAGTGTTCCGGTCGCCTGAGAGTCATTAGGGCATAATTAATTAGGGCTAATCATAATTATGTGGATTTGAATCTCATCCCTTGGATGTGGCGCCAAGTCTACTCCCGCGCGTGTGAGTTCAAACCCTGGCCATTGATTATGTTGACTTTTCCCTTTTTCAGATTTAATTCATTTTATTTTTCATTTAAATGCATTTGTTTTGTCCATTTAATTTAAAATAGCAGAACAATTTTAAAAATTCTGAAATTTTTTGTATAAACTTTTATGAATTTTCAGAAACCAAAAATATTTTTATTTTTATTTTTTGCATTAAAAAATATTTTTAAATCATTTAAAAGTTTATTTTTAATTAATTAATGAGAATTAATTAATTAAAAATACTTTTAGGTATTTAAAAATCACCAAAAAATTCATCAAACCTTTAAAATCATTTAGAAACATTGTCCAACCCTCAAATCAAATTTATTTTTTGATCTTGATGCATTTTGACAATTTTCCATGGAATCAATTCCATTTTAAAGCATTATTTTGATCCAATCTTTGAAAAATCATTTCTGCCTAACCATTGAGAGTTGGACTTTGTTTCTTTTTGCATTGTGTCTTGCATATCATGTAGTTTGTAGGATTAAATTGGCATGAATTGATTTTGCATTTTCCATTTGTTTGACATTTTTCTTGTTAAGATACCCTAAAACCCTAGAAATCTTAGGAAATTCATAACCCTAATTAGGTTAAGAGTTGGAACCTCTCCTTTGGGCAGTGAGTTTGTATAGGTTTAGGGTTTCCTTTGAGTGCATTTTCAATTTTTTATCTTGATGTTTGCTTCTGATTTTGGTTTTTGTTTGATGCATTGATCATAAACCCTAATTTGGGCTTCCTTTTGCATACATCTTGCATTTGCTTGCATACCATGACTTGCCATGACATTTTATGCATCCCTTTGATTCATTAGACATCTTAAGACATATGAGAATCATGTTTGATCATTGCATCTTTCATTTTGCCATGTTGTGTGTCATTTGCATTTCATAACTTTTCATGTATGATCATGGTTCTAAGCATGCTTCTCTTGCATCCATATGTTCATATGATCATCCCCATGCCTTGATTCATGTTTGCATCATCTCATAACATCATCATCATCACACATATGCTTCTGGTTTTGATTTGCATCATGCCATTTCATCTCATTTTGCATTGCATTGCATTTCTATCACTAACTTTTCAGGTGGTAAGTTACTTTGAGAAGTGAATTTGCCTTCACTTCTCACAATTTCTTTTCATCTCTCTTATGCATCATTGCTGCATTTTACCTTGTGTTTGAGATTGAGCTTGCTCATTCTTCTGCTTCTTACTTTCTTTCTTCAAGTGACTTGTCTTCTTAAGTGAAGCAAGTTACTTTGTTTCTCTTTGCTCCTTTCATCTGCCTCCTGGTGGTTCCATTGAAGATTTCTCTTGTAAACCTCACAAACCTTAGGAACAACCAAGCATGACAATGATTAGGGTTTTGATTAGTCTCCCCACTTAGTTTTACCTTTGTGTCTCATTGAGTCTTCTCTTCTCATCTCATAATCAGGGACTAAACCCTAAAGGCTTTAAGGCTTTGTGATTAAGCTTATGCCTGCATCCTTCTATTAGGATGGAGTGTATAACTTTAATCCTAAGTGTTAAACCCTTAATGTGTTTAAATCCTTTAATCAATTCATCTAATAATCATCAAGACATCAAACTTGTAACTTGGGCCTTGCATTAGGGTTCTAATTCTTCCTTAATTGGTTAAGAAGGACTAACCCTAGTGTTAATGGACAAGTCCCCCTCAAGTTGTCTTACAAATCATAAAATTCACTTCATCATCTTACCATTATCTAAAATCCATCTAATAAAGGCTTTGTTTTGTCATGAGTTTAATCCCTAATTGTGGATTAAGTTGAGGAGCTTTCCTCAGCTTAAACACTCTCATCTATTATCCTTCTATTAGGATGGTGTAATGAGTCTGTTTAATCCCTGATTATGGCTTAATCTCATTACTTAACACTAAACAAAAACACCAAAAACATCTAATTAATCACAAGTAGGTTGATGATCTTAATCCTATATCAAAGGTGATTAAGTGTGAGAAGCTGACTTCACATTTAAGGTATTCTCATTACCCCTAAACAGAGGGAAGATGTGATGAGTTTATTAACCCATTGGTTTAGGCTTAAGCTCATTAATTTATGACAAACTTTCAAAAGCAATAAAAGACTGAAAACACAAAAAACAAACAATAATCGTCTCCTCCGGGATTCTTTTCTCATCTCATTCACTCATAAACGAGAACTTGCTTCTTCCGTCTAATGCAAGACAGTTTGTACCTGAGCCAGACAGGTCGTACACTTGAGCATTGACAAGTAAGCAGTTCACAGGTCAATTCATCTTTCAGTCTCTTTGGGTCGAACTACGGTGTTCTGACTTCCTCATTGCACGAGAGGATACGTAGGCATAACTTAACAGTTATCGAACAAAAGTCTCTGTATATTCCCCCTCTTTCTAGCATTATTCTTATAGCCTCATGATCTTGAGTATTTCACTCTTGTTCTTACACTGACACTGTATATATCACATTTCATTTCTCTTACACTGACACCTGTACATCCTTTTCCAGCTCTTTATACACAAATTGCACTGACACTACCCCTTTAAAACACAAATCTTTTAAGCGTGGATCCCGTCGAGTACGGCGGACAATCTGGGTGCAAATACCTTCCCAGTTTGTAACCAACCCCCTTTCTCAGTCTCTCTGGTTCGCAACCGTCTTATCCATATCTTTCTAGGTTTATGCAGCATTACCTTTCCTCCGGGATAAAAATGCCTAGCTGGCGACTCTTTTCATTCCCTGTGAGTTCACTCCTGTGTGTTCTCGCACCCTCCTCTCACCTACCGTTCGCGTCTGTACCCCATTTGACCCGACTTCATTTGGTGGGAGCGACACATATAAAAATGATCTGAAAAGTCTGGTATCATTTCAAATAGTCACCAATTAAATTCGATATTTTTGACCGAAACTAGTGTATAATATACTATGATTTTTGACCGAAATTTGCATTTCGAAAAGTTTCAAAGAATATAGTTTTCAGATGATTTTTTTGCATGGACTTCCGTCATAACCTTCCCTCTTAACATATATAAATGATCTGAAAAGTATCGTATCATTTCAAATAGTCCACAATTAAATTTGATTTTTTTGACCAAAACTAGTGTATAATATACTATGATTTTTGACCGAAACTTGCATTTCGAAAAGTTTCATAGAATATAGTTTTCAGATGATTTTTTTGCATGGACTTCCATCATAACCTTCCCTCTTAACATATAAAAATGATTTAAAAAGTCTCGTATCATTTCAAATAGTCACCAATTAAATTCGATATTTTTGACCGAAACTAGTGTATAATATACTATGATTTTTGACCGAAACTTGCATTTCGAAAAGTTTTATAGAATCTAGTTTTCAGATGATTTTTTTGCATGGGCTTCCATAATAATCTTCCCTCTTAACATATATAAATGATCTATCAAGTCTCGTATCATTTCAAATAGTCCACAATTAAATTTGATTTTTTTGAATGAAACTAGTGTATAATATACTATGATTTTTGACCGAAACTTGCATTTCAAAAATTTTCATAGAATATAGTTTTCAGATGATTTTTTTGCATGGACTTCCATCATAACCTTCCCTCTTAACATATATAAATGATCTGAAAAGTCTTGTATCATTTCAAATAGCTCCCAATTAAATTCGATATTTTTGACCGAAACTAGTGTATAATATACTATGATTTTTGACCGAAACTTGCAATTCCAAAAGTTTCATAGTATCTAGTTTTCAATTAATTTTTTTGCATGGACTTCCATCATTACTGTCCCTCTTAACATATATAAATGATATGAAAAGTCTCGTATCATTTTAAAAAGTCCACAATTAAATTTGATTTTTTTGACAGAAACTAGTGTATAATATACTATGATTTTTGACCGAAACTTGCATTTCGAAAAGTTTCATAGAATATAGTTTTCAGATGATTTTTTTTTCATGGACTTCCATCATAACCTTCCCTCTTAACATATATAAATGATCTGAAAAGTCTCGTATCATTTCAAATAGTCACCAATTAAATTCGATATTTTTGACCGAAACTAGTGTATAATATACTATGATTTTTGACCGAAACTTGCATTTCGAAAAGTTTCATAGAATCTAGTTTTCAGATGATTTTTTTGCATGGACTTCCATCATAACCTTCCCTCTTAACATATAAAAATGATTTGAAAAGTCTCGTTTCATTTCAAATAGTCACCAATTAAATTCGATATTTTTGACCGAAACTAGTGTATAAGATACTATGATTTTTGACCGAAACTTGCATTTCGAAAAGTTTTATAGAATCTAGTTTTCAGATGATTTTTTTGCATGGGCTTCCATAATAACCTTCCCTCTTAACATATATAAATGATCTATCAAGTCTCGTATCATTTCAAATAGTCCACAATTAAATTTGATTTTTTTGAATGAAACTAGTGTATAATATACTATGATTTTTGACCGAAACTTGCATTTCAAAAATTTTCATAGAATATAGTTTTCAGATGATTTTTTTGCATGGACTTCCATCATAACCTGCCCTCTTAACATATATAAATGATCTGAAAAGTCTTGTATCATTTCAAATAGCTCCCAATTAAATTCGATATTTTTGACCGAAACTAGTGTATAATATACTATGATTTTTGACCGAAACTTGCAATTCCAAAAGTTTCATAGTATCTAGTTTTCAGTTAATTTTTTTGCATGGACTTCCATCATTACTGTCCCTCTTAACATATATAAATGATATGAAAAGTCTCGTATCATTTTAAAAAGTCCACAATTAAATTTGATTTTTTTGACAGAAACTAGTGTATAATATACTATGATTTTTGACCGAAACTTGCATTTCGAAAAGTTTCATAGAATATAGTTTTCAGATGATTTTTTTTTCATGGACTTCCATCATAACCTTCCCTCTTAACATATATAAATGATCTGAAAAGTCTCGTATCATTTCACATAGTCACCAATTAAATTCGATATTTTTGACCGAAACTAGTGTATAATATACTATGATTTTTGACCGAAACTTGCATTTCGAAAAGTTTCATAGAATCTAGTTTTCAGATGATTTTTTTGCATGGACTTCCATCATAACCTTCCCTCTTAACATATAAAAATGATTTGAAAAGTCTCGTTTCATTTCAAATAGTCACCAATTAAATTCGATATTTTTGACCGAAACTAGTGTATAAGATACTATGATTTTTGACCGAAACTTGCATTTCGAAAAGTTTTATAGAATCTAGTTTTCAGATGATTTTTTTGCATGGGCTTCCATAATAACCTTCCCTCTTAACATATATAAATGATCTATCAAGTCTCGTATCATTTCAAATAGTCCACAATTAAATTTGATTTTTTTGAATGAAACTAGTGTATAATATACTATGATTTTTGACCGAAACTTGCATTTCAAAAATTTTCATAGAATATAGTTTTCAGATGATTTTTTTGCATGGACTTCCATCATAACCTGCCCTCTTAACATATATAAATGATCTGAAAAGTCTTGTATCATTTCAAATAGCTCCCAATTAAATTCGATATTTTTGACCGAAACTAGTGTATAATATACTATGATTTTTGACCGAAACTTGCAATTCCAAAAGTTTCATAGTATCTAGTTTTCAGTTAATTTTTTTGCATGGACTTCCATCATTACTGTCCCTCTTAACATATATAAATGATACGAAAAGTCTCGTATCATTTTAAAAAGTCCACAATTAAATTTGATTTTTTGACAGAAACTAGTGTATAATATACTATGATTTTTGACCGAAACTTGCATTTCGAAAAGTTTCATAGAATATAGTTTTCAGATGATTTTTTTGCATGGACTTCCATCATAACCTTCCCTCTTAACATATAAAAATGATTTAAAAAGTCTCGTATCATTTCAAATAGTCACCAATTAAATTCGATATTTTTGACCGAAACTAGTGTATAATATACTATGATTTTTGACCGAAACTTGCATTTCGAAAAGTTTTATAGAATCTAGTTTTCAGATGATTTTTTTGCATGGGCTTCCATAATAATCTTCCCTCTTAACATATATAAATGATCTATCAAGTCTCGTATCATTTCAAATAGTCCACAATTAAATTTGATTTTTTTGAATGAAACTAGTGTATAATATACTATGATTTTTGACCGAAACTTGCATTTCAAAAATTTTCATAGAATATAGTTTTCAGATGATTTTTTTGCATGGACTTCCATCATAACCTTCCCTCTTAACATATATAAATGATCTGAAAAGTCTTGTATCATTTCAAATAGCTCCCAATTAAATACGATATTTTTGACCGAAACTAGTGTATAATATACTATGATTTTTGACCGAAACTTGCAATTCCAAAAGTTTCATAGTATCTAGTTTTCAATTAATTTTTTTGCATGGACTTCCATCATTACTGTCCCTCTTAACATATATAAATGATATGAAAAGTCTCGTATCATTTTAAAAAGTCCACAATTAAATTTGATTTTTTTGACAGAAACTAGTGTATAATATACTATGATTTTTGACCGAAACTTGCATTTCGAAAAGTTTCATAGAATATAGTTTTCAGATGATTTTTTTTTCATGGACTTCCATCATAACCTTCCCTCTTAACATATATAAATGATCTGAAAAGTCTCGTATCATTTCAAATAGTCACCAATTAAATTCGATATTTTTGACCGAAACTAGTGTATAATATACTATGATTTTTGACCGAAACTTGCATTTCGAAAAGTTTCATAGAATCTAGTTTTCAGATGATTTTTTTGCATGGACTTCCATCATAACCTTCCCTCTTAACATATAAAAATGATTTGAAAAGTCTCGTTTCATTTCAAATAGTCACCAATTAAATTCGATATTTTTGACCGAAACTAGTGTATAAGATACTATGATTTTTGACCGAAACTTGCATTTCGAAAAGTTTTATAGAATCTAGTTTTCAGATGATTTTTTTGCATGGGCTTCCATAATAACCTTCCCTCTTAACATATATAAATGATCTATCAAGTCTCGTATCATTTCAAATAGTCCACAATTAAATTTGATTTTTTTGAATGAAACTAGTGTATAATATACTATGATTTTTGACCGAAACTTGCATTTCAAAATTTTTCATAGAATATAGTTTTCAGATGATTTTTTTGCATGGACTTCCATCATAACCTGCCCTCTTAACATATATAAATGATCTGAAAAGTCTTGTATCATTTCAAATGGCTCCCAATTAAATTCGATATTTTTGACCGAAACTAGTGTATAATATACTATGATTTTTGACCGAAACTTGCAATTCCAAAAGTTTCATAGTATCTAGTTTTCAGTTAATTTTTTTGCATGGACTTCCATCATTACTGTCCCTCTTAACATATATAAATGATATGAAAAGTCTCGTATCATTTTAAAAAGTCCACAATTAAATTTGATTTTTTTGACAGAAAATAGTGTATAATATACTATGATTTTTGACCGAAACTTGCATTTCGAAAAGTTTCATAGAATATAGTTTTCAGATGATTTTTTTTTCATGGACTTCCATCATAACCTTCCCTCTTAACATATATAAATGATCTGAAAAGTCTCGTATCATTTCACATAGTCACCAATTAAATTCGATATTTTTGACCGAAACTAGTGTATAATATACTATGATTTTTGACCGAAACTTGCATTTCGAAAAGTTTCATAGAATCTAGTTTTCAGATGATTTTTTTGCCTGGACTTCCATCATAACCTTCCCTCTTAACATATAAAAATGATTTGAAAAGTCTCGTTTCATTTCAAATAGTCACCAATTAAATTCGATATTTTTGACCGAAACTAGTGTATAAGATACTATGATTTTTGACCGAAACTTGCATTTCGAAAAGTTTTATAGAATCTAGTTTTCAGATGATTTTTTTGCATGGGCTTCCATAATAACCTTCCCTCTTAACATATATAAATGATCTATCAAGTCTCGTATCATTTCAAATAGTCCACAATTAAATTTGATTTTTTTGAATGAAACTAGTGTATAATATACTATGATTTTTGACCGAAACTTGCATTTCAAAAATTTTCATAGAATATAGTTTTCAGATGATTTTTTTGCATGGACTTCCATCATAACCTGCCCTCTTAACATATATAAATGATCTGAAAAGTCTTGTATCATTTCAAATAGCTCCCAATTAAATTCGATATTTTTGACCGAAACTAGTGTATAATATACTATGATTTTTGACCGAAACTTGCAATTCCAAAAGTTTCATAGTATCTAGTTTTCAGTTAATTTTTTTGCATGGACTTCCATCATTACTGTCCCTCTTAACATATATAAATGATATGAAAAGTCTCGTATCATTTTAAAAAGTCCACAATTAAATTTGATTTTTTGACAGAAACTAGTGTATAATATACTATGATTTTTGACCGAAACTTGCATTTCGAAAAGTTTCATAGAATATAGTTTTCAGATGATTTTTTTTTCATGGACTTCCATCATAACCTTCCCTCTTAACATATATAAATGATCTGAAAAGTCTCGTATCATTTCAAATAGTCACCAATTAAATTCGATATTTTTGACCGAAACTAGTGTATAATATACTATGATTTTTGACCGAAACTTGCATTTCGAAAAGTTTCATAGAATCTAGTTTTCAGATGATTTTTTTGCATGGGCTTCCATAATAACCTTCCCTCTTAACATATATAAATGATCTTTCAAGTCTCGTATCATTTCAAATAGTCCACAATTAAATTTGATTTTTTTGACTGAAACTAGTGTATAATATACTATGATTTTTGGCCGAAACTTGCATTTCGAAAAGTTTCATAGAATATAGTTTTCAAATGATTTTTTTGCATGGACTTCCATCATAACCTGCCCTCTTAACATATATAAATGATCTGAAAAGTCTCGTATCATTTCAAATAGTTCCCAATTAAATTCGATATTTTTGACCGAAACTAGTGTATAATATACTATGATTTTTGACTGATACTTGCATTTCAAAACGTTTCATAGAATCTAGTTTTCAGTTAATTTTTTTTGCATGGACTTCTATCATAACCTTCCCTCTTAACATATATAAATGATCTGAAAAGTCTCGTATCATTTAAAAGAGTCCACAATTAAATTTGATTTTTTTGACCGAAACTAGTGTATAATATACTATGATTTTTGACCGAAACTTGCATTTCGAAAAGTTTCATAGAATATAGTTTTCAGATGATTCTTTTCCATGGACTTCCATCATTACCTTCCCTCTTAACATATATAAATGATCTGAAAAATCTCGTATCATTTCAAATAGTCCACAATTAAATTTGATTTTTTTGACCGAAACTAGTGTATAATATACTATGATTTTTGATCGAAACTTGCATTTCGAAAAGTTTCATAGAATATAGTTTTCAGATGAATTTTTTGCATGGACTTCGATCATAACCTGTTCTCTTAACATATATAAATAATCTTAAAAGTATCGTATCATTTAAAATAGTCCACAATTAAATTTGATTTTTTTGACCGAAACTAGTGTATAATATACTATGATTTTTGACCGAAACTTGCATTTCGAAAAGTTTCATAGAATATAGTTTTCAGATTATTTTTTTGCATGGACTTCCATCATAACCTTCCATCTTAACATATAAAAATTATCTGAAAAGTCTCGTATCATTTCAAATAGTCACCAATTAAATTCGATATTTTTGACCGAAACTAGTGTTCAATATACTATGATTTTTGACTGAAACTTGCATTTCGAAAAGTGTCATAGAATCTAGTTTTCAGATGATTTTTTTGCATGAGGTTCCATAATAACCTTCCCTCTTAACATATATAAATAATCTGTCAAGTCTCATATCTTTTAAATAGTCCACAATTAAATTTAATTTTTTTGAATGAAACTAGTGTATAATATACTATGATATTTGACCGAAACTTGCATTTCGAAAAGTTTCATAGAATATAGTTTTCAGATGATTTTTTTGCATGGACTTCCATCATAACCTGCCCTCTTAACATATATAAATGATCTGAAAAGTCGCGTATCATTTCAAATAGTTCCCAATTAAATTCGATATTTTTGACCGAAACTAGTGTATAATATACTATGATTTTTGACAGAAACTTGCATTTCAAAAAGTTTAATAGAATCTAGTTTTCAGTTAATTTTTTTGCATGGACTTCCATCATTACCTTCCATCTTAACATATATAAATGATCTGAAAAGTCTCGTATCATTTCAAATAGTCCACAATTAAATTTGATTTTTTTGACCGAAACTAATGTATAATATACTATGATTTTTGACCGAAACTTGCATTTCGAAAAGTTTCATAGAATATAGTTTTCAGATGATTTTTTTGCATGGATTTCCATCATAACCTTCCCTCTTAACATATAAAAATTATCAGAAAAGTCTCGTATCATTTCAAATAGTCACCAATTAAATTCGATATTTTTGACCGAAACTAGTGTTTAATATACTATGATTTTTGACTGAAACTTGCATTTCGAAAAGTTTCATAGAATCTAGTTTTCAGATAATTTTTTTGCATGAGGTTCCATAATAACCTTCCCTCTTAACATATATAAATAATATGTCAAGTCTCGTATCATTTAAATAGTCCACAATTAAATTTAATTTTTTTGAATGAAACTAGTGTATAATATACTATGATTTTTGACCAAAACTTGCATTTCGAAAAGTTTCATAGAATATAGTTTTCAGATGATTTTTTTGCATGGACTTCCATCATAACCTTCCATCTTAACATATAAAAATTATCTGAAAAGTCTCGTATCATTTCAAATAGTCACCATTTAAATTCGATATTTTTGACCGAAACTAGTGTTTAATATACTATGATTTTTGACTGAAACTTGCATTTCGAAAAGTTTCATAGAATCTAGTTTTCAGATAATTTTTTTGCATGAGGTTCCATAATAACCTTCCCTCTTAACATATATAAATAATCTGTCAAGTCTCGTATCATTTAAATAGTCCACAATTAAATTTGATTTTTTTGACAGAAACTAGTGTATAATATACTATGATTTTTGACTGAAACTTGCATTTCGAAAAGTTTCATAGAATATAGTTTTCAGATGATTTTTTTGCATGGACTTCCATCATAACCTTCCCTCTTAACATATAAAAATTATCTGAAAAGTCTCGTATCATTTCAAATAGTCACCAATTAAATTCGATATTTTTGACCGAAACTAGTGTTTAATATACTATGATTTTTGACTGAAACTTGCATTTCGAAAAGTTTCATAGAATCTAGTTTTCAGATAATTTTTTTGCATGAGGTTCCATAATAACCTTCCCTCTTAACATATATAAATAATATGTCAAGTCTCGTATCATTTAAATAGTCCACAATTAAATTTAATTTTTTTGAATGAAACTAGTGTATAATATACTATGATTTTTGACCGAAACTTGCATTTCGAAAAGTTTCATAGAATATAGTTTTCAGATGATTTTTTTGCATGGACTTCCATCATAACCTTCCATCTTAACATATAAAAATTATCTGAAAAGTCTCGTATCATTTCAAATAGTCACTAATTAAATTCGATATTTTTGACCGAAACTAGTGTTTAATATACTATGATTTTTGACTGAAACTTGCATTTCGAAAAGTTTCATAGAATCTAGTTTTCAGATAATTTTTTTGCATGAGGTTCCATAATAACCTTCCCTCTTAACATATATAAATAATCTGTAAAGTCTCGTATCATTTAAATAGTCCACAATTAAATTTGATTTTTTTGACAGAAACTAGTGTATAATATACTATGATTTTTGACCGAAACTTGCATTTCGAAAAGTTTCATAGAATATAGTTTTCAGATGATTTTTTTGCATGGACTTCCATCATAACCTGCCCTCTTAACATATATAAATGATCTGAAAAGTCTCGTATCATTTCAAATAGTTCCCAATTAAATTCGATATTTTTGACCGAAACTAGTGTATAATATACTATGATTTTTGACCGAAACTTGCATTTCAAAAAGTTTCATAGAATCTAGTTTTCAGTTAATTTTTTTGCATGGACTTCCATCATTACCTTCCATCTTAACATATATAAATGATCTGAAAAGTCTCGTATCATTTCAAATAGTCCACAATTAAATTTGATTTTTTTGACCGAAACTAGTGTATAATATACTATGATTTTTGACCGAAACTTGCATTTCGAAAAGTTTTATAGAATCTAGTTTTCAGATGATTTTTTTGCATGGGCTTCAATAATAACCTTCCCTCTTAACATATATAAATGATCTATCAAGTCTCGTATCATTTCAAATAGTCCACAATTAAATTTGATTTTTTTGAATGAAACTAGTGTATAATATACTATGATTTTTGACCGAAACTTGCATTTAAAAATTTTTCATAGAATATAGTTTTCAGATGATTTTTTTTTGCATGGACTTCCAATATAACCTGCCCTCTTAACATATATAAATGATCTGAAAAGTCTTGTATCATTTCAAATAGCTCCCAATTAAATTCGATATTTTTGACCGAAACTAGTGTATAATATATACTATGATTTTTGACCGAAACTTGCATTTCAAAAAGTTTCATAGTATCTAGTTTTCAGTTAATTTTTTTGCATGGACTTCCATCATTACTGTCCCTCTTAACATATATAAATGATATGAAAAGTTTCGTATCATTTTAAATTGTCCACAATTAAATTTGATTTTTTTGACAGAAACTAGTGTATAATATACTATGATTTTTGACCGAAACTTGCATTTCGAAAAGTTTCATAGAATATAGTTTTCAGATTATTTTTTTGCATGGACTTCCATCATAACCTGCCCTCTTAACATATATAAATGATCTGAAAAGTCTCGTATCATTTCAAATAGTTCCCAATTAAATTCGATATTTTTGACCGAAACTAGTGTATAATATACTATGATTTTTGACCGAAACTTGCATTTCAAAAAGTTTCATAGAATCTAGTTTTCAGTTAATTTTTTTGCATGGACTTCCATCATTACCTTCCATCTTAACATATATAAATGATCTGAAAAGTCTCGTATCATTTCAAATAGTCCACAATTAAATTTGATTTTTTTGATTGAAACTAGTGTATAATATACTATGATTTTTGACCGAAACTTGCATTTCGAAAAGTTTTATAAAATCTAGTTTTCAGATGATTTTTTTGCATGGGCTTCCATAATAACCTTCCCTCTTAACATATATAAATGATCTATCAAGTCTCGTATCATTTCAAATAGTCCACAATTAAATTTGATTTTTTTGAATGAAACTAGTGTATAATATACTATGATTTTTGACCGAAACTTGCATTTAAAAATTTTTCATAGAATATAGTTTTCAGATGATTTTTTTGCATGGACTTCCAATATAACCTGCCCTCTTAACATATATAAATGATCTGAAAAGTCTTGTATCATTTCAAATAGCTCCCAATTAAATTCGATATTTTTGACCGAAACTAGTGTATAATATATACTATGATTTTTGACCGAAACTTGCATTTCAAAAAGTTTCATAGTATCTAGTTTTCAGTTAATTTTTTTGCATGGACTTCCATCATTACTGTCCCTCTTAACATATATAAATGATATGAAAAGTTTCGTATCATTTTAAATTGTCCACAATTAAATTTGATTTTTTTGACAGAAACTAGTGTATAATATACTATGATTTTTGACCGAAACTTGCATTTCGAAAAGTTTCATAGAATATAGTTTTCAGATTATTTTTTTGCATGGACTTCCATCATAACCTGCCCTCTTAACATATATAAATGATCTGAAAAGTCTCGTATCATTTCAAATAGTTCCCAATTAAATTCGATATTTTTGACCGAAACTAGTGTATAATATACTATGATTTTTGACCGAAACTTGCATTTCAAAAAGTTTCATAGAATCTAGTTTTCAGTTAATTTTTTTGCATGGACTTCCATCATTACCTTCCATCTTAACATATATAAATGATCTGAAAAGTCTCGTATCATTTCAAATAGTCCACAATTAAATTTGATTTTTTTGACTGAAACTAGTGTATAATATACTATGATTTTTGACCGAAACTTGCATTTCGAAAAGTTTTATAAAATCTAGTTTTCAGATGATTTTTTTGCATGGGCTTCCATAATAACCTTCCCTCTTAACATATATAAATGATCTATCAAGTCTCGTATCATTTCAAATAGTCCACAATTAAATTTGATTTTTTTGAATGAAACTAGTGTATAATATACTATGATTTTTGACCGAAACTTGCATTTAAAAATTTTTCATAGAATATAGTTTTCAGATGATTTTTTTGCATGGACTTCCATCATAACCTGCCCTCTTAACATATATAAATGATCTGAAAAGTCTTGTATCATTTCAAATAGCTCGCAATTAAATTCGATATTTTTGACCGAAACTAGTGTATAATATACTATGATTTTTGACCGAAACTTGCATTTCAAAAAGTTTCATAGTATCTAGTTTTCAGTTAATTTTTTTGCATGGACTTCCATCATTACTGTCCCTCTTAACATATATAAATAATATGAAAAGTCTCGTATCATTTTAAATAGTCCACAATTAAATTTGATTTTTTTGACAGAAACTAGTGTATAATATACTATGATTTTTGACCGAAACTTGCATTTCGAAAAGTTTCATAGAATATAGTTTTCAGATGATTTTTTTTGCATGGACTTCCATCATAACCTTCCCTCTTAATATATATAAATGATCTGAAAAGTCTCGTATCATTTCAAATAGTTCCCAATTAAATTCGATATTTTTGACCGAAACTAGTGTATAATATACTATGATTTTTGACTGATACTTGCATTTCAAAACGTTTCATAGAATCTAGTTTTCAGTTAATTTTTTTGCATGGACTTTTTTCATAAACTTCCCTCTTAACATATATAAATGATCTGAAAAGTCTCGTATCATTTAAAAGAGTCCACAATTAAATTTGATTTTTTTGACCGAAACTAGTGTATAATATACTATGATTTTTGACCGAAACTTGCATTTCGAAAAGTTTCATAGAATATAGTTTTCAGATGATTCTTTTCCATGGACTTCCATCATTACCTTCCCTCTTAACATATATAAATGATCTGAAAAATCTCGTATCATTTCAAATAGTCCACAATTAAATTTGATTTTTTTGACCGAAACTAGTGTATAATATACTATGATTTTTGATCGAAACTTGCATTTCGAAAAGTTTCATAGAATATAGTTTTCAGATGATTTTTTTGCATGGACTTCGATCATAACCTGTTCTCTTAACATATATAAATGATCTTAAAAGTATCGTATCATTTAAAATAGTCCACAATTAAATTTGATTTTTTTGACCGAAACTAGTGTATAATATACTATGATTTTTAACCGAAACATGCATTTCGAAAAGTTTCATAGAATATAGTTTTCAGATGATTTTTTTGCATGGACTTCCATCATAACCTTCCATCTTAACATATAAAAATTATCTGAAAAGTCTCGTATCATTTCAAATAGTCACCAATTAAATTCGATATTTTTGACCGAAACTAGTGTTTAATATACTATGATTTTTGACTGAAACTTGCATTTCGAAAAGTTTCATAGAATCTAGTTTTCAGATGATTTTTTTGCATGGGCTTCCATAATAACCTTCCCTCTTAACATATATAAATGATCTGTCAAGTCTCGTATCATTTCAAATAGTCCACAATTAAATTTGATTTTTTTGATTGAAACTAGTGTATAATATACTATGAGTTTTGACCGAAACTTGCATTTCGAAAAGTTTCATAGAATATAGTTTTCAGATGATTTTTTTGCATGGACTTCCATCATAACCTGCCCTCTTAACATATATGAATGATCTGAAAAGTCTCGTATCATTTCAAATAGTTCCCAATTAAATTCGATATTTTTGACCGAAACTAGTGTATAATATACTATGATTTTTGACCGAAACTTGCATTTCGAAAAGTTTCATAGAATATAGTTTTCAGATGATTCTTTTCCATGGACTTCCATCATTACCTTCCCTCTTAACATATATAAATGATCTAAAAAATCTCGTATCATTTCAAATAGTCCACAATGAAATTTGATTTTTTTTGACCGAAACTAGTGTATAATATACTATGATTTTTGACCGAAACTTGCATTTCGAAAAGTTTCATAGAATATAGTTTTCAGATGATTCTTTTCCATGGACTTCCATCATTACCTTCCCTCTTAACATATATAAATGATCTGAAAAATCTCGTATCATTTCAAATAGTCCACAATTAAATTTGATTTTTTTGACCGAAACTAGTGTATAATATACTATGATTTTTGATCGAAACTTGCATTTCGAAAAGTTTCATAGAATATAGTTTTCAGATGATTTTTTTGCATGGACTTCGATCATAACCTGTTCTCTTAACATATATAAATGATCTTAAAAGTATCGTATCATTTAAAATAGTCCACAATTAAATTTGATTTTTTTGACCCAAACTAGTGTATAATATACTATGATTTTTGACCGAAACTTGCATTTCGAAAAGTTTCATAGAATATAGTTTTCAGATGATTTTTTTTGCATGGACTTCCATCATAACCTGCCCTCTTAACATATATGAATGATCTAAAAAATCTCGTATCATTTCAAATAGTTCCCAATTAAATTCGATATTTTTGACCGAAACTAGTGTATAATATACTATGATTTTTGACCGAAACTTGCATTTCGAAAAGTTTCATAGAATATAGTTTTCAGATGATTCTTTTCCATGGACTTCCATCATTACCTTCCCTCTTAACATATATAAATGATCTAAAAAATCTCGTATCATTTCAAATAGTCCACAATTAAATTTGATTTTTTTGACCGAAACTAGTGTATAATATACTATGATTTTTTTACCGAAACTTGCATTTCGAAAAGTTTCATAGAATATAGTTTTCAGATGATTTTTTTGCATGGACTTCCATCATAACCTTCCATCTTAACATATAAAAATTATCTGAAAAGTCTCGTATCATTTCAAATATTCACCAATTAAATTCGATATTTTTGACCGAAACTAGTGTTTAATATACTATGATTTTTGACTGAAACTTGCATTTTGAAAAGTTTCATAGAATCTAGTTTTCAGATGATTTTTTTGCATGGGCTTCCATAATAACCTTCCCTCTTAACATATATAAATGATCTGTCAAGTCTCGTATCATTTCAAATAGTCCACAATTAAATTTGATTTTTTTTGACTGAAACTAGTGTATAATATACTATGATTTTTGACCGAAACTTGCATTTCGAAAAGTTTCATAGAATATAGTTTTCAGATGATTTTTTTGCATGGACTTCCATCATAACCTGCCCTCTTAACATATATGAATGATCTGAAAAGTCTCGTATCATTTCAAATAGTTCCCAATTAAATTCGATATTTTTGACCGAAACTAGTGTATAATATACTATGATTTTTGACTGATACTTGCATTTCAAAACGTTTCATAGAATCTAGTTTTCAGTTAATTTTTTTGCATGGACTTCTATCATAACCTTCCCTCTTAACATATATAAATGATCTGAAAAGTCTCGTATAATTTAAAATAGTCCACAATTAAATTTGATTTTTTTTGACCGAAACTAGTGTATAATATACTATGATTTTTGACCGAAACTTGCATTTCGAAAAGTTTCATAGAATATAGTTTTCAGATGATTCTTTTCCATGGACTTCCATCATTACCTTCCCTCTTAACATATATAAATGATCTGAAAAATCTCGTATCATTTCAAATAGTCCACAATTAAATTTGATTTTTTTGACCGAAACTAGTGTATAATATACTATGATTTTTGACCGAAACTTGCATTTCGAAAAGTTTCATAGAATATAGTTTTCAGATGATTTTTTTCCCATAGACTTCCATCATAACCTTCCCTCTTAATATATATAAATGATCTGAAAAGTCTCGTATCATTTCAAATAGTTCCCAATTAAATTCGATATTTTTGACCGAAACTAGTGTATAATATACTATGATTTTTGACTGATACTTGCATTTCAAAACGTTTCATAGAATCTAGTTTTCAGTTAATTTTTTTGCATGGACTTCTTTCATAACCTTCCCTCTTAACATATATAAATGATCTGAAAAGTCTCGTATCATTTAAAAGAGTCCACAATTAAATTTGATTTTTTTGACCGAAACTAGTGTATAATATACTATGATTTTTGACCGAAACTTGCATTTCGAAAAGTTTCATAGAATATAGTTTTCAGATGATTCTTTTCCATGGACTTCCATCATTACCTTCCCTCTTAACATATATAAATGATCTGGAAAATCTCGTATCATTTCAAATAGTCCACAATTAAATTTGATTTTTTTGAACGAAACTAGTGTATAATATACTATGATTTTTGATCGAAACTTGCATTTCGAAAAGTTTCATAGAATATAGTTTTCAGATGATTTTTTTGCATGGACTTCGATCATAACCTGTTCTCTTAACATATATAAATGATCTTAAAAGTATCGTATCATTTAAAATAGTCCACAATTAAATTTGATTTTTTTGACCCAAACTAGTGTATAATATACTATGATTTTTGACCGAAACTTGCATTTCGAAAAGTTTCATAGAATATAGTTTTCAGATGATTTTTTTTGCATGGACTTCCATCATAACCTGCCCTCTTAACATATATGAATGATCTGAAAAGTCTCGTATCATTTCAAATAGTTCCCAATTAAATTCGATATTTTTGACCGAAACTAGTGTATAATATACTATGATTTTTGACCGAAACTTGCATTTCGAAAAGTTTCATAGAATATAGTTTTCAGATGATTCTTTTCCATGGACTTCCATCATTACCTT
This sequence comes from Lathyrus aphaca, assembly GCA_963966055.1. Classification (NCBI taxonomy): domain Eukaryota; kingdom Viridiplantae; phylum Streptophyta; class Magnoliopsida; order Fabales; family Fabaceae; genus Lathyrus; species Lathyrus aphaca. The sequence goes on along the minus strand of OZ014520.1, from coordinate 639,710,797 downwards.
CCCTCTTAACATATATAAATGATCTAAAAAATCTCGTATCATTTCAAATAGTCCACAATTAAATTTGATTTTTTTTGACCGAAACTAGTGTATAATATACTATGATTTTTGACCGAAACTTGCATTTCGAAAAGTTTCATAGAATATAGTTTTCAGATGATTCTTTTCCATGGACTTCCATCATTACCTTCCCTCTTAACATATATAAATGATCTGAAAAATCTCGTATCATTTCAAATAGTCCACAATTAAATTTGATTTTTTTGACCGAAACTAGTGTATAATATACTATGATTTTTGATCGAAACTTGCATTTCGAAAAGTTTCATAGAATATAGTTTTCAGATGATTTTTTTGCATGGACTTCGATCATAACCTGTTCTCTTAACATATATAAATGATCTTAAAAGTATCGTATCATTTAAAATAGTCCACAATTAAATTTGATTTTTTTGACCGAAACTAGTGTATAATATACTATGATTTTTTTACCGAAACTTGCATTTCGAAAAGTTTCATAGAATATAGTTTTCAGATGATTTTTTTGCATGGACTTCCATCATAACCTTCCATCTTAACATATAAAAATTATCTGAAAAGTCTCGTATCATTTCAAATAGTCACCAATTAAATTCGATATTTTTGACCGAAACTAGTGTTTAATATACTATGATTTTACTGAAACTTGCATTTCGAAAAGTTTCATAGAATCTAGTTTTCAGATGATTTTTTTGCATGGGCTTCCATAATAACCTTCCCTCTTAACATATATAAATGATCTGTCAAGTCTCGTATCATTTCAAATAGTCCACAATTAAATTTGATTTTTTTGACTGAAACTAGTGTATAATATACTATGATTTTTGACCGAAACTTGCATTTCGAAAAGTTTCATAGAATATAGTTTTCAGATGATTTTTTTGCATGGACTTCCATCATAACCTGCCCTCTTAACATATATGAATGATCTGAAAAGTCTCGTATCATTTCAAATAGTTCCCAATTAAATTCGATATTTTTGACCGAAACTAGTGTATAATATACTATGATTTTTGACTGATACTTGCATTTCAAAACGTTTCATAGAATCTAGTTTTCAGTTAATTTTTTTGCATGGACTTCTATCATAACCTTCCCTCTTAACATATATAAATGATCTGAAAAGTCTCGTATAATTTAAAATAGTCCACAATTAAATTTGATTTTTTTTGACCGAAACTAGTGTATAATATACTATGATTTTTGACCGAAACTTGCATTTCGAAAAGTTTCATAGAATATAGTTTTCAGATGATTCTTTTCCATGGACTTCCATCATTACCTTCCCTCTTAACATATATAAATGATCTGAAAAATCTCGTATCATTTCAAATAGTCCACAATTAAATTTGATTTTTTTGACCGAAACTAGTGTATAATATACTATGATTTTTGACCGAAACTTGCATTTCGAAAAGTTTCATAGAATATAGTTTTCAGATGATTTTTTTTCCATAGACTTCCATCATAACCTTCCCTCTTAATATATATAAATGATCTGAAAAGTCTCGTATCATTTCAAATAGTTCCCAATTAAATTCGATATTTTTGACCGAAACTAGTGTATAATATACTATGATTTTTGACTGATACTTGCATTTCAAAACGTTTCATAGAATCTAGTTTTCAGTTAATTTTTTTGCATGGACTTCTTTCATAACCTTCCCTCTTAACATATATAAATGATCTGAAAAGTCTCGTATCATTTAAAAGAGTCCACAATTAAATTTGATTTTTTTGACCGAAACTAGTGTATAATATACTATGATTTTTGACCGAAACTTGCATTTCGAAAAGTTTCATAGAATATAGTTTTCAGATGATTCTTTTCCATGGACTTCCATCATTACCTTCCCTCTTAACATATATAAATGATCTGAAAAATCTCGTATCATTTCAAATAGTCCACAATTAAATTTGATTTTTTGGACCAAACTAGTGTATAATATACTATGATTTTTGACCGAAACTTGCATTTCGAAAAGTTTCATAGAATATAGTTTTCAGATGATTTTTTTGCATGGTCTTCGATCATAACCTGTTCTCTTAACATATATAACTGAACTGAAAAGTATCGTATCATTTAAAATAGTCCACAATTAAATTTGATTTTTTTGACCGAAACTAGTGTATAATATACTATGATTTTTGACCGAAACTTGCATTTCGAAAAGTTTCATAGAATATAGTTTTCAGATGATTTTTTTGCATGGACTTCCATCATAACCTTCCATCTTAACATATAAAAATTATCTGAAAAGTCTCGTATCATTTCAAATAGTCACCAATTAAATTCGATATTTTTGACCGAAACTAGTGTTTAATATACTATGATTTTTGACTGAAACTTGCATTTCGAAAAGTTTCATAGAATCTAGTTTTCAGATGATTTTTTTGCATGGGCTTCCATAATAACCTTCCCTCTTAACATATATAAATGATCTGTCAAGTCTCGTATCATTTCAAATAGTCCACAATTAAATTTGATTTTTTTGACCGAAACTAGTGTATAATATACTATGATTTTTGACCGAAACTTGCATTTCGAAAAGTTTCATAGAATATAGTTTTCAGATGATTTTTTTCCCATAGACTTCCATCATAACCTTCCCTCTTAATATATATAAATGATCTGAAAAGTCTCGTATCATTTCAAATAGTTCCCAATTAAATTCGATATTTTTGACCGAAACTAGTGTATAATATACTATGATTTTTGACTGATACTTGCATTTCAAAACGTTTCATAGAATCTAGTTTTCAGTTAATTTTTTTGCATGGACTTCTTTCATAACCTTCCCTCTTAACATATATAAATGATCTGAAAAGTCTCGTATCATTTAAAAGAGTCCACAATTAAATTTGATTTTTTTGACCGAAACTAGTGTATAATATACTATGATTTTTGACCGAAACTTGCATTTCGAAAAGTTTCATAGAATATAGTTTTCAGATGATTCTTTTCCATGGACTTCCATCATTACCTTCCCTCTTAACATATATAAATGATCTGGAAAATCTCGTATCATTTCAAATAGTCCACAATTAAATTTGATTTTTTTGAACGAAACTAGTGTATAATATACTATGATTTTTGATCGAAACTTGCATTTCGAAAAGTTTCATAGAATATAGTTTTCAGATGATTTTTTTGCATGGACTTCGATCATAACCTGTTCTCTTAACATATATAAATGATCTTAAAAGTATCGTATCATTTAAAATAGTCCACAATTAAATTTGATTTTTTTGACCCAAACTAGTGTATAATATACTATGATTTTTGACCGAAACTTGCATTTCGAAAAGTTTCATAGAATATAGTTTTCAGATGATTTTTTTTGCATGGACTTCCATCATAACCTGCCCTCTTAACATATATGAATGATCTGAAAAGTCTCGTATCATTTCAAATAGTTCCCAATTAAATTCGATATTTTTGACCGAAACTAGTGTATAATATACTATGATTTTTGACCGAAACTTGCATTTCGAAAAGTTTCATAGAATATAGTTTTCAGATGATTCTTTTCCATGGACTTCCATCATTACCTTCCCTCTTAACATATATAAATGATCTAAAAAATCTCGTATCATTTCAAATAGTCCACAATTAAATTTGATTTTTTTTGACCGAAACTAGTGTATAATATACTATGATTTTTGACCGAAACTTGCATTTTGAAAAGTTTCATAGAATATAGTTTTCAGATGATTCTTTTCCATGGACTTCCATCATTACCTTCCCTCTTAACATATATAAATGATCTGAAAAATCTCGTATCATTTCAAATAGTCCACAATTAAATTTGATTTTTTTGACCGAAACTAGTGTATAATATACTATGATTTTTGATCGAAACTTGCATTTCGAAAAGTTTCATAGAATATAGTTTTCAGATGATTTTTTTGCATGGACTTCGATCATAACCTGTTCTCTTAACATATATAAATGATCTTAAAAGTATCGTATCATTTAAAATTGTCCACAATTAAATTTGATTTTTTTGACCGAAACTAGTGTATAATATACTATGATTTTTTTACCGAAACTTGCATTTCGAAAAGTTTCATAGAATATAGTTTTCAGATGATTTTTTTGCATGGACTTCCATCATAACCTTCCATCTTAACATATAAAAATTATCTGAAAAGTCTCGTATCATTTCAAATAGTCACCAATTAAATTCGATATTTTTGACCGAAACTAGTGTTTAATATACTATGATTTTTGACTGAAACTTGCATTTCGAAAAGTTTCATAGAATCTAGTTTTCAGATGATTTTTTTGCATGGGCTTCCATAATAACCTTCCCTCTTAACATATATAAATGATCTGTCAAGTCTCGTATCATTTCAAATAGTCCACAATTAAATTTGATTTTTTTGACTGAAACTAGTGTATAATATACTATGATTTTTGACCGAAACTTGCATTTCGAAAAGTTTCATAGAATATAGTTTTCAGATGATTTTTTTGCATGGACTTCCATCATAACCTGCCCTCTTAACATATATGAATGATCTGAAAAGTCTCGTATCATTTCAAATAGTTCCCAATTAAATTCGATATTTTTGACCGAAACTAGTGTATAATATACTATGATTTTTGACTGATACTTGCATTTCAAAACGTTTCATAGAATCTAGTTTTCAGTTAATTTTTTTGCATGGACTTCTATCATAACCTTCCCTCTTAACATATATAAATGATCTGAAAAGTCTCGTATAATTTAAAATAGTCCACAATTAAATTTGATTTTTTTTGACCGAAACTAGTGTATAATATACTATGATTTTTGACCGAAACTTGCATTTCGAAAAGTTTCATAGAATATAGTTTTCAGATGATTCTTTTCCATGGACTTCCATCATTACCTTCCCTCTTAACATATATAAATGATCTGAAAAATCTCGTATCATTTCAAATAGTCCACAATTAAATTTGATTTTTTTGACCGAAACTAGTGTATAATATACTATGATTTTTGACCGAAACTTGCATTTCGAAAAGTTTCATAGAATATAGTTTTCAGATGATTTTTTTTCCATAGACTTCCATCATAACCTTCCCTCTTAATATATATAAATGATCTGAAAAGTCTCGTATCATTTCAAATAGTTCCCAATTAAATTCGATATTTTTGACCGAAACTAGTGTATAATATACTATGATTTTTGACTGATACTTGCATTTCAAAACGTTTCATAGAATCTAGTTTTCAGTTAATTTTTTTGCATGGACTTCTTTCATAACCTTCCCTCTTAACATATATAAATGATCTGAAAAGTCTCGTATCATTTAAAAGAGTCCACAATTAAATTTGATTTTTTTGACCGAAACTAGTGTATAATATACTATGATTTTTGACCGAAACTTGCATTTCGAAAAGTTTCATAGAATATAGTTTTCAGATGATTCTTTTCCATGGACTTCCATCATTACCTTCCCTCTTAACATATATAAATGATCTGAAAAATCTCGTATCATTTCAAATAGTCCACAATTAAATTTGATTTTTTGGACCAAACTAGTGTATAATATACTATGATTTTTGACCGAAACTTGCATTTCGAAAAGTTTCATAGAATATAGTTTTCAGATGATTTTTTTGCATGGTCTTCGATCATAACCTGTTCTCTTAACATATATAACTGAACTGAAAAGTATCGTATCATTTAAAATAGTCCACAATTAAATTTGATTTTTTTGACCGAAACTAGTGTATAATATACTATGATTTTTGACCGAAACTTGCATTTCGAAAAGTTTCATAGAATATAGTTTTCAGATGATTTTTTTGCATGGACTTCCATCATAACCTTCCATCTTAACATATAAAAATTATCTGAAAAGTCTCGTATCATTTCAAATAGTCACCAATTAAATTCGATATTTTTGACCGAAACTAGTGTTTAATATACTATGATTTTTGACTGAAACTTGCATTTCGAAAAGTTTCATAGAATCTAGTTTTCAGATGATTTTTTTGCATGGGCTTCCATAATAACCTTCCCTCTTAACATATATAAATGATCTGTCAAGTCTCGTATCATTTCAAATAGTCCACAATTAAATTTGATTTTTTTGACTGAAACTAGTGTATAATATACTATGATTTTTGACCGAAACTTGCATTTCGAAAAGTTTCATAGAATATAGTTTTCAGATGATTTTTTTGCATGGACTTCCATCATAACCTGCCCTCTTAACATATATGAATGATCTGAAAAGTCTCGTATCATTTCAAATAGTTCCCAATTAAATTCGATATTTTTGACCGAAACTAGTGTATAATATACTATGATTTTTGACTGATACTTGCATTTCAAAACGTTTCATAGAATCTAGTTTTCAGTTAATTTTTTTGCATGGACTTCTATCATAACCTTCCCTCTTAACATATATAAATGATCTGAAAAGTCTCGTATCATTTAAAATAGTCCACAATTAAATTTTATTTTTTTGACCGAAACTAGTGTATAATATACTATGATTTTTGACCGAAACTTGCATTTCGAAAAGTTTCATAGAATATAGTTTTCAGATGATTCTTTTCCATGGACTTCCATCATTACCTTCCCTCTTAACATATATAAATGATCTGAAAAATCTCGTATCATTTCAAATAGTCCACAATTAAATTTGATTTTTTGGACCGAAACTAGTGTATAATATACTATGATTTTTGACCGAAACTTGCATTTCGAAAAGTTTCATAGAATATAGTTTTCAGATGATTTTTTTGCATGGACTTCGATCATAACCTGTTCTCTTAACATATATAACTGAACTGAAAAGTATCGTATCATTTAAAATAGTCCACAATTAAATTTGATTTTTTTGACCGAAACTAGTGTATAATATACTATGATTTTTGACCGAAACTTGCATTTCGAAAAGTTTCATAGAATATAGTTTTCAGATGATTTTTTTGCATGGACTTCCATCATAACCTTCCATCTTAACATATAAAAATTATCTGAAAAGTCTCGTATCATTTCAAATAGTCACCAATTAAATTCGATATTTTTGACCGAAACTAGTGTTTAATATACTATGATTTTTGACTGAAACTTGCATTTCGAAAAGTTTCATAGAATCTAGTTTTTAGATGATTTTTTTGCATGAGGTTCCATAATAACCTTCCCTCTTAACATATATAAATAATCTGTCAAGTCTCGTATCATTTAAATAGTCCACAATTAAATTTAATTTTTTTGAATAAAACTAGTGTATAATATACTATGATATTTGACCGAAACTTGCATTTCGAAAAGTTTCATAGAATATAGTTTTCAGATGATTTTTTTGCATGGACTTCCATCATAACCTGCCCTCTTAACATATATAAATGATCTGAAAAGTCTCGTATCATTTCAAATAGTTCCCAATTAAATTCGATATTTTTGACCGAAAATAGTGTATAATATACTATGAGTTTTGACCGAAACTTGCATTTCAAAAAGTTTCATAGAATCTAGTTTTCAGTTAATTTTTTTGCATGGACTTCCATCATTACCTTCCATCTTAACATATATAAATGATCTGAAAAGTCTCGTATCATTTCAAATAGTCCACAATTAAATTTGATTTTTTTGACCGAAACTAGTGTATAATATACTATGATTTTTGACCGAAACTTGCATTTCGAAAAGTTTCATAGAATATAGTTTTCAGATGATTTTTTTGCATGGACTTCCATCATAACCTTCCCTCTTAACATATAAAAATTATCTGAAAAGTCTCGTATCATTTCAAATAGTCACCAATTAAATTCGATATTTTTGACCGAAACTAGTGTTTAATATACTATGATTTTTGACTGAAACTTGCATTTCGAAAAGTTTCATAGAATCTAGTTTTCAGATGATTTTTTTGCATGAGGTTCCATAATAACCTTCCTTCTTAACATATATAAATAATCTGTCAAGTCTCGTATCATTTAAATAGACCACAATTAAATTTAATTTTTTTGAATGAAACTAGTGTATAATATACTATGATTTTTGACCGAAACTTGCATTTCGAAAAGTTTCATAGAATATAGATTTCAGATGATTTTTTTGCATGGACTTCCATCATAACCTGCCCTCTTAACATATATAAATGATCTGAAAAGTCTCGTATCATTTCAAATAGTTCCCAATTAAATTCGATATTTTTGACCGAAACTAGTGTATAATATACTATGCTTTTTGACCGAAACTTGCATTTCAAAAAGTTTCATAGAATCTAGTTTTCAGTTAATTTTTTTGCATCGACTTCCATCATTACCTTCCATCTTAACATATATAAATGATCTGAAAAGTCTCGTATCATTTCAAATAGTCCACAATTAAATTTGATATTTTTGACCGAAACTAGTGTATAATATACTATGATTTTTGACCGAAACTTGCATTTCGAAAAGTTTCATAGAATATAGTTTTCAGATGATTTTTTTGCATGGACTTCCATCATAACCTTCCCTCTTAACATATATAAATGAACTGAAAAGTATCGTATCATTTTAAATAGTCCACAATTAAATTTGATTTTTTTGACCGAAACTAGTGTATAATATACTATGATTTTTGACCGAAACTTGCATTTCGAAAAGTTTCATAGAATATAGTTTTCAGATGATTTTTTTGCATGGACTTCCATCATAACCTTCCCTCTTAACATATAAAAATGATCTGAAAAGTCTGGTATCATTTCAAATAGTCACCAATTAAATTCGATATTTTTTACCGAAACTAGTGTATAATATACTATGATTTTTGACCGAAATTTGCATTTCGAAAAGTTTCATAAAATATAGTTTTCAGATGATTTTTTTGCATGGACTTCCGTCATAACCTTCCCTCTTAACATGTATAAATGATCTTAAAAGTATCGTATCATTTCAAATAGTCCACAATTAAATTTGATTTTTTTGACCGAAACTACTGTATAATATACTATGATTTTTGACCGAAACTTGCATTTCGAAAAGTTTCATAGAATATAGTTTTCAGATGATTTTTTTGCATGGACTTCCATCATAACCTTCCCTCTTAACATATAAAAATGATTTGAAAAGTCTCGTATCATTTCAAATAGTCACCAATTAAATTCGATATTTTTGACCGAAACTAGTGTATAATATACTATGATTTTTGACCGAAAATTGCATTTCGAAAAGTTTTATAGAATCTAGTTTTCAGATGATTTTTTTGCATGGGCTTCCATAATAACCTTCCCTCTTAACATATATAAATGATCTATCAAGTCTCGTATCATTTCAAATAGTCCACAATTAAATTTGATTTTTTTGAATGAAACTAGTGTATAATATACTATGATTTTTGACCGAAACTTGCATTTCAAAATTTTTCATAGAATATAGTTTTCAGATGATTTTTTTGCATGGACTTCCATCATAACCTGCCCTCTTAACATATATAAATGATCTGAAAAGTCTTGTATCATTTCAAATAGCTCCCAATTAAATTCGATATTTTTGACCGAAACTAGTGTATAATATACTATGATTTTTGACCGAAACTTGCATTTCAAAAAGTTTCATAGAATCTAGTTTTCATTTAATTTTTTTGCATGGACTTCCATCATTACTGTCCCTCTTAACATATATAAATGATCTGAAATGTCTCGTATCATTTTAAATAGTCCACAATTAAATTTGATTTTTTTGACAGAAACTAGTGTATAATATACTATGATTTTTGACCGAAACTTGCATTTCGAAAAGTTTCATAGAATATAGTTTTCAGATGATTTTTTTTGCATGGACTTCCATCATAACCTTCCCTCTTAACATATATAAATGATCTGAAAAGTCTCGTATCATTTCAAATAGTCACCAATTAAATTCGATATTTTTGACCGAAACTAGTGTATAATATACTATGATTTTTGACCGAAACTTGCATTTCGAAAAGTTTCATAGAATCTAGTTTTCAGATGATTTTTTTGCATGGGCTTCCATAATAACCTTCCCTCTTAACATATATAAATGATCTGTCAAGTCTCGTATCATTTCAAATAGTCCACAATTAAATTTGATTTTTTTGACTGAAACTAGTGTATAATATACTATGATTTTTGACCGAAACTTGCATTTCGAAAAGTTTCATAGAATATAGTTTTCAGATGATTTTTTTGCATGGACTTCCATCATAACCTGCCCTCTTAACATATATAAATGATCTGAAAAGTCTCGTATCATTTCAAATAGTTCCCAATTAAATTCGATATTTTTGACCGAAACTAGTGTATAATATACTATAATTTTTGACTGATACTTGCATTTCAAAACGTTTCATAGAATCTAGTTTTTAGTTAATTTTTTTGCATGGACTTCTATCATAACCTGTTCTCTTAACATATATAACTGAACTGAAAAGTATCGTATCATTTAAAATAGTCCACAATTAAATTTGATTTTTTTGACCGAAACTAGTGTATAATATACTATGATTTTTGACCGAAACTTGCATTTCGAAACGTTTCATAGAATATAGTTTTCAGATGATTTTTTTGCATGGACTTCCATCATAACCTTCCCTCTTAACATATAAAAATGATTTGAAAAGTCTCGTATCATTTCAAATAGTCACCAATTAAATTCGATATTTTTGACCGAAACTAGTGTATAATATACTATGATTTTTGACCGAAACTTGCATTTCGAAAAGTTTTATAGAATCTAGTTTTCAGATGATTTTTTTGCATGGGCTTCCATAATAACCTTCCCTCTTAACATATATAAATGATCTATCAAGTCTCGTATCATTTCAAATAGTCCACAATTAAATTTGATTTTTTTGAATGAAACTAGTGTATAATATACTATGATTTTTTACCGAAACTTGCATTTCAAAAATTTTCATAGAATATAGTTTTCAGATGATTTTTTTGCATGGACTTCCATCATAACCTGCCCTCTTAACATATATGAATGATCTTAAAAGTCTTGTATCATTTCAAATAGCTCCCAATTAAATTCGATATTTTTGACCGAAACTAGTGTATAATATACTATGATTTTTGACCGAAACTTGCATTTCAAAAAGTTTCATAGAATCTAGTTTTCAGTTAATTTTTTTGCTTTGACTTCCATCATTACTGTCCCTCTTAACATATATAAATGATTTGAAAAGTCTTGTATCATTTTAAATAGTCCACAATTAAATTTGATTTTTTTGACAGAAACTAGTGTATAATATACTATGATTTTTGACCGAAATTTGCATTTCGAAAAGTTTCATAGAATATAGTTTTCAGATGATTTTTTTGCATGGACTTCCGTCATAACCTTCCTTCTTAACATGTATAAATGATCTGAAAAGTCTCGTATCATTTCAAATAGTCCACAATTAAATTTGATTTTTTTGACCGAAACTAGTGTATAATATACTATGATTTTTGACCGAAACTTGCATTTCGAAAAGTTTCATAGAATATAGTTTTCAGATGATTTTTTTGCATGGACTTCCATCATAACCTTCCCTCTTAACATATAAAAATGATTTGAAAAGTCTCGTATCATTTCAAATAGTCACCAATTAAATTCGATATTTTTGACCGAAACTAGTGTATAATATACTATGATTTTTGACCGAAACTTGCATTTCGAAAAGTTTTATAGAATCTAGTTTTCAGATGATTTTTTTGCATGGGCTTCCATAATAACCTTCCCTCTTAACATATATAAATGATCTATCAAGTCTCGTATCATTTCAAATAGTCCACAATTAAATTTGATTTTTTTGAATGAAACTAGTGTATAATATACTATGATTTTTGACCGAAACTTGCATTTCAAAAATTTTCATAGAATATAGTTTTCAGATGATTTTTTTGCATGGACTTCCATCATAACCTGCCCTCTTAACATATATAAATGATCTGAAAAGTCTTGTATCATTTCAAATAGCTTCCAATTAAATTCGATATTTTTGACCGAAACTAGTGTATAATATACTATGATTTTTGACCGAAACTTGCATTTGAAAAAGTTTCATAGAATCTAGTTTTCATTTAATTTTTTTGCATGGACTTCCATCATTACTGTCCCTCTTAACATATATAAATGATCTGAAAAGTCTCGTATCATTTTAAATAGTCCACAATTAAATTTGATTTTTTTGACAGAAACTAGTGTATAATATACTATGATTTTTGACCGAAACTTGCATTTCGAAAAGTTTCATAGAATATAGTTTTCAGATGATTTTTTTTGCATGGACTTCCATCATAACCTTCCCTCTTAACATATATAAATGATCTGAAAAGTCTCGTATCATTTCAAATAGTCACCAATTAAATTCGATATTTTTGACCGAAACTAGTGTATAATATACTATGATTTTTGACCGAAACTTGCATTTCGAAAAGTTTCATAGAATATAGTTTTCAGATGATTTTTTTTCCATGGACTTCCATCATAACCTTCCCTCTTAATATATATAAATGATCTGAAAAGTCTCGTATCATTTCAAATAGTTCCCAATTAAATTCGATATTTTTGACCGAAACTAGTGTATAATATACTATGATTTTTGACTGATACTTGCATTTGAAAACGTTTCATAGAATCTAGTTTTCAGTTAATTTTTTTGCATGGACTTCTTTCATAACCTTCCCTCTTAACATTTATAAATGATCTGAAAAGTCTCGTATCATTTAAAAGAGTCCACAATTAAATTTGATTTTTTTGATCGAAACTAGTGTATAATATACTATGATTTTTGACCGAAACTTGCATTTCGAAAAGTTTCATAGAATATAGTTTTCAGATGATTCTTTTCCATGGACTTCCATCATTACCTTCCCTCTTAACATATATAAATGATCTGGAAAATCTCGTATCATTTCAAATAGTCCACAATTAAATTTGATTTTTTTGAACGAAACTAGTGTATAATATACTATGATTTTTGATCGAAACTTGCATTTCGAAAAGTTTCATAAAATATAGTTTTCAGATGATTTTTTTGCATGGACTTCGATCATAACCTGTTCTCTTAACATATATAAATGATCTTAAAAGTATCGTATCATTTAAAATAGTCCACAATTAAATTTGATTTTTTTGACCCAAACTAGTGTATAATATACTATGATTTTTGACCGAAACTTGCATTTCGAAAAGTTTCATAGAATATAGTTTCCAGATGATTTTTTTGCATGGACTTCCATCATAACCTTCCATCTTAACATATAAAAATTATCTGAAAAGTCTCGTATCATTTCAAATAGTCACCAATTAAATTCGATATTTTTGACCGAAACTAGTGTTTAATATACTATGATTTTTGACTGAAACTTGCATTTCGAAAAGTTTCATAGAATCTAGTTTTCAGATGATTTTTTTGCATGGGCTTCCATAATAACCTTCCCTCTTAACATATATAAATGATCTGTCAAGTCTCGTATCATTTCAAATAGTCCACAATTAAATTTGATTTTTTTGACTGAAACTAGTGTATAATATACTATGATTTTTGACCGAAACTTGCATTTCGAAAAGTTTCATTGAATATAGTTTTCAGATGATTTTTTTGCATGGACTTCCATCATAACCCGCCCTCTTAACATATATGAATGATCTGAAAAGTCTCGTATCATTTCAAATAGTTCCCAATTAAATTCGATATTTTTGACCGAAACTAGTGTATAATATACTATGATTTTTGACTGATACTTGCATTTCAAAACGTTTCATAGAATCTAGTTTTCAGTTAATTTTTTTGCATGGACTTCTATCATAACCTTCCCTCTTAACATATATAAATGATCTGAAAAGTCTCGTATCATTTAAAATAGTCCACAATTAAATTTGATTTTTTTGACCGAAACTAGTGTATAATATACTATGATTTTTGACCGAAACTTGCATTTCGAAAAGTTTCATAGAATATAGTTTTCAGATGATTCTTTTCCATGGACTTCCATCATTACCTTCCCTCTTAACATATATAAATGATCTGAAAAATCTCGTTTCATTTCAAATAGTCCACAATTAAATTTGATTTTTTGGACCGAAACTAGTGTATAATATACTATGATTTTTGACCGAAACTTGCATTTCGAAAAGTTTCATAGAATATAGTTTTCAGATGATTTTTTTGCATGGACTTCGATCATAACCTGTTCTCTTAACATATATAACTGAACTGAAAAGTATCGTATCATTTAAAATAGTCCACAATTAAATTTGATTTTTTTGACCGAAACTAGTGTATAATATACTATGATTTTTGACCGAAACTTGCATTTCGAAAAGTTTCATAGAATATAGTTTTCAGATGATTTTTTTGCATGGACTTCCATCATAACCTTCCATCTTAACATATAAAAATTATCTGAAAAGTCTCGTATCATTTCAAATAGTCACCAATTAAATTCGATATTTTTGACCGAAACTAGTGTTTAATATACTATGATTTTTGACTGAAACTTGCATTTCGAAAAGTTTCATAGAATCTAGTTTTTAGATGATTTTTTTGCATGAGGTTCCATAATAACCTTCCCTCTTAACATATATAAATAATCTGTCAAGTCTCGTATCATTTAAATAGTCCACAATTAAATTTAATTTTTTTGAATAAAACTAGTGTATAATATACTATGATATTTGACCGAAACTTGCATTTCGAAAAGTTTCATAGAATATAGTTTTCAGATGATTTTTTTGCATGGACTTCCATCATAACCTGCCCTCTTAACATATATAAATGATCTGAAAAGTCTCGTATCATTTCAAATAGTTCCCAATTAAATTCGATATTTTTGACCGAAAATAGTGTATAATACACTATGAGTTTTGACCGAAACTTGCATTTCAAAAAGTTTCATAGAATCTAGTTTTCAGTTAATTTTTTTGCATGGACTTCCATCATTACCTTCCATCTTAACATATATAAATGATCTGAAAAGTCTCGTATCATTTCAAATAGTCCACAATTAAATTTGGTTTTTTTGACCGAAACTAGTGTATAATATACTATGATTTTTGACCGAAATTTGCATTTCGAAAAGTTTCATAGAATATAGTTTTCAGATGATTTTTTTGCATGGACTTCCATCATAACCTTCCCTCTTAACATATAAAAATTATCTGAAAAGTCTCGTATCATTTCAAATAGTCACCAATTAAATTCGATATTTTTGACCGAAACTAGTGTTTAATATACTATGATTTTTGACTGAAACTTGCATTTCGAAAAGTTTCATAGAATCTAGTTTTCAGATGATTTTCTTGCATGAGGTTCCATAATAACCTTCCCTCTTAACATATATAAATAATCTGTCAAGTCTCGTATCATTTAAATAGTCCACAATTAAATTTAATTTTTTTGAATGAAACTAGTGTATAATATACTATGATTTTTGACCGAAACTTGCATTTCGAAAAGTTTCATAGAATATAGATTTCAGATGATTTTTTTGCATGGACTTCCATCATAACCTGCCCTCTTAACATATATAAATGATCTGAAAAGTCTCGTATCATTTCAAATAGTTCCCAATTAAATTCGATATTTTTGACCGAAACTAGTGTATAATATACTATGCTTTTTGACCGAAACTTGCATTTCAAAAAGTTTCATAGAATCTAGTTTTCAGTTAATTTTTTTGCATGGACTTCCATCATTACCTTCCATCTTAACATATATAAATGATCTGAAAAGTCTCGTATCATTTCAAATAGTCCACAATTAAATTTGATATTTTTGACCGAAACTAGTGTATAATATACTATGATTTTTGACCGAAACTTGCATTTCGAAAAGTTTCATAGAATATAATTTTCAGATGATTTTTTTGCATGGACTTCCATCATAACCTTCCCTCTTAACATATATAAATGAACTGAAAAGTATCGTATCATTTTAAATAGTCCACAATTAAATTTGATTTTTTTGACCGAAACTAGTGTATAATATACTATGATTTTTGACCGAAACTTGCATTTCGAAAAGTTTCATAGAATATAGTTTTCAGATGATTTTTTTGCATGGACTTCCATCATAACCTTCCCTCTTAACATATAAAAATGATCTGAAAAGTCTGGTATCATTTCAAATAGTCACCAATTAAATTCGATATTTTTGACCGAAACTAGTGTATAATATACTATGATTTTTGACCGAAATTTGCATTTCGAAAAGTTTCATAAAATATAGTTTTCAGATGATTTTTTTGCATGGACTTCCGTCATAACCTTCCCTCTTAACATGTATAATTGATCTTAAAAGTATCGTATCATTTCAAATAGTCCACAATTAAATTTGATTTTTTTGACCGAAACTACTGTATAATATACTATGATTTTTGACCGAAACATGCATTTCGAAAAGTTTCATAGAATATAGTTTTCAGATGATTTTTTTGCATGGACTTCCATCATAACCTTCCCTCTTAACATATAAAAATGATTTGAAAAGTCTCGTATCATTTCAAATAGTCACCAATTAAATTCGATATTTTTGACCGAAACTAGTGTATAATATACTATGATTTTTGACCGAAAATTGCATTTCGAAAAGTTTTATAGAATCTAGTTTTCAGATGATTTTTTTGCATGGGCTTCCATAATAACCTTCCCTCTTAACATATATAAATGATCTGTCAAGTCTCGTATCATTTCAAATAGTCCACAATTAAATTTGATTTTTTTGACTGAAACTAGTGTATAATATACTATGATTTTTGACCGAAACTTGCATTTCGAAAAGTTTCATAGAATATAGTTTTCAGATGATTTTTTTGCATGGACTTCCATCATAACCTTCCCTCTTAACATATATAAATGATCTGAAAAGTCTCGTATCATTTCAAATAGTTCCCAATTAAATTCGATATTTTTGACCGAAACTAGTGTATAATATACTATAATTTTTGACTGATACTTGCATTTCAAAACGTTTCATAGAATCTAGTTTTCAGTTAATTTTTTTGCATGGACTTCTATCATAACCTTCCCTCTTAACATATATAAATGATCTGAAAAGTCTCGTATCATTTAAAATAGTCCACAATTAAATTCGATATTTTTGACCGAAACTAGTGTATAATATACTATGATTTTTGACCGAAACTTGCATTTCGAAAAGTTTCATAGAATATAGTTTTCAGATGATTTTTTTGCATGGACTTCCATCATAACCTTCCCTCTTAACATATAAAAATGATTTGAAAAGTCTCGTATCATTTCAAATAGTCACCAATTAAATTCGATATTTTTGACCAAAACTAGTGTATAATATACTATGATTTTTGACCGAAACTTGCATTTCGAAAAGTTTTATAGAATCTAGTTTTCAGATGATTTTTTTGCATGGGCTTCCATAATAACCTTCCCTCTTAACATATATAAATGATCTATCAAGTCTCGTATCATTTCAAATAGTCCACAATTAAATTTGATTTTTTTGAATGAAACTAGTGTATAATATACTATGATTTTTTACCGAAACTTGCATTTCAAAAATTTTCATAGAATATAGTTTTCAGATGATTTTTTTGCATGGACTTCCATCATAACCTGCCCTCTTAACATATATAAATGATCTGAAAAGTCTTGTATCATTTCAAATAGCTCCCAATTAAATTCGATATTTTTGACCGAAACTAGTGTATAATATACTATGATTTTTGACCGAAACTTGCATTTCAAAAAGTTTCATAGAATCTAGTTTTCAGTTAATTTTTTTGCATGGACTTCCATCATTACTGTCCCTCTTAACATATATAAATGATCTGAAAAGTCTTGTATCATTTTAAATAGTCCACAATTAAATTTGATTTTATTGACAGAAACTAGTGTATAATATACTATGATTTTTGACCGAAATTTGCATTTCGAAAAGTTTCATAGAATATAGTTTTCAGATGATTTTTTTGCATGGACTTCCGTCATAACCTTCCATCTTAACATGTATAAATTATCTGAAAAGTATCGTTTCATTTCAAATAGTCCACAATTAAATTTGATTTTTTTGACCGAAACTAGTGTATAATATACTGTGATTTTTGACCGAAACTTGCATTTCGAAAAGTTTCATAGAATATAGTTTTCAGATGATTTTTTTGCATGGACTTCCATCATAACCTTCCCTCTTAACATATAAAAATGATTTGAAAAGTCTCGTATCATTTCAAATAGTCACCAATTAAATTCGATATTTTTGACCGAAACTAGTGTATAATATACTATGATTTTTGACCGAAACTTGCATTTCGAAAAGTTTTATAGAATCTAGTTTTCAGATGATTTTTTTGCATGGGCTTCCATAATAACCTTCCCTCTTAACATATATAAATGATCTATCAAGTCTCGTATCATTTCAAATAGTCCACAATTAAATTTGATTTTTTTGAATGAAACTAGTGTATAATATACTATGATTTTTCACCGAAACATGCATTTCAAAAATTTTCATAGAATATAGTTTTCAGATGATTTTTTTGCATGGACTTCCATCATAACCTGCCCTCTTAACATATATAAATGATCTGAAAAGTCTTGTATCATTTCAAATAGCTCCCAATTAAATTCGATATTTTTGACCGAAACTAGTGTATAATATACTATGATTTTTGACCGAAACTTGCATTTCAAAAAGTTTCATAGAATCTAGTTTTCATTTAATTTTTTTGCATGGACTTCCATCATTACTGTCCCTCTTAACATATATAAATGATCTGAAAAATCTCGTATCATTTTAAATAGTCCACAATTAAATTTGATTTTTTTGACAGAAACTAGTGTATAATATACTATGATTTTTGACCGAAACTTGCATTTCGAAAAGTTTCATAGAATATAGTTTTCAGATGATTTTTTTTGCATGGACTTCCATCATAACCTTCCCTCTTAACATATATAAATGATCTGAAAAGTCTCGTATCATTTCAAATAGTCACCAATTAAATTCGATATTTTTGACCGAAACTAGTGTATAATATAATATGAATTTTGACCGAAACTTGCATTTCGAAAAGTTTCATAGAATCTAGTTTTCAGATGATTTTTTTGCATGGGCTTCCATAATAACCTTCCCTCTTAACATATATAAATGATCTGTCAAGTCTCGTATCATTTCAAATAGTCCACAATTAAATTTGATTTTTTTGACTGAAACTAGTGTATAATATACTATGATTTTTGACCGAAACTTGCATTTCGAAAAGTTTCATAGAATATAGTTTTCAGATGATTTTTTTGCATGGACTTCCATCATAACCTGCCCTCTTAACATATATAAATGATCTGAAAAGTCTCGTATCATTTCAAATAGTTCCCAATTAAATTCGATATTTTTGACCGAAACTAGTGTATAATATACTATAATTTTTGACTGATACTTGCATTTCAAAACGTTTCATAGAATCTAGTTTTCAGTTAATTTTTTTGCATGGACTTCTATCATAACCTTCCCTCTTAACATATATAAATGATCTGAAAAGTCTCGTATCATTTAAAATAGTCCACAATTAAATTCGATATTTTTGACCGAAACTAGTGTATAATATACTATGATTTTTGACCGAAACTTGCATTTCAAAAAGTTTCATAAAATATAGTTTTCAGATGATTTTTTTCCATGGACTTCCATCATTACCTTCCCTCTTAACATATATAAATGATCTGAAAAGTCTCGTATCATTTCAAATAGTCCACAATTAAATTCGATATTTTTGACCGAAACTAGTGTATAATATACTATAATTTTTGACTGATACTTGCATTTCAAAACGTTTCATAGAATATAGTTTTGAGATGATTTTTTTGCATGGACTTCCATCATAACCTTCCCTCTTAACATATAAAAATGATTTGAAAAGTCTCGTATCATTTCAAATAGTCACCAATTAAATTCGATATTTTTGACCGAAACTAGTGTATAATATACTAAGATTTTTGACCGAAACTTGCATTTCGAAAAGTTTTATAGAATCTAGTTTTCAGATGATTTTTTTGCATAGGCTTCCATAATAACCTTCCCTCTTAACATATATAAATGATCTATCAAGTCTCGTATCATTTCAAATAGTCCACAATTAAATTTGATTTTTTTGAATGAAACTAGTGTATAATATACTATGATTTTTCACCGAAACATGCATTTCAAAAATTTTCATAGAATATAGTTTTCAGATGATTTTTTTGCATGGACTTCCATCATAACCTGCCCTCTTAACATATATAAATGATCTGAAAAGTCTTGTATCATTTCAAATAGCTCCCAATTAAATTCGATATTTTTGACCGAAACTAGTGTATAATATACTATGATTTTTGACCGAAACTTGCATTTCAAAAAGTTTCATAGAATCTAGTTTTCATTTAATTTTTTTGCATGGACTTCCATCATTACTGTCCCTCTTAACATATATAAATGATCTGAAAAATCTCGTATCATTTTAAATAGTCCACAATTAAATTTGATTTTTTTGACAGAAACTAGTGTATAATATACTATGATTTTTGACCGAAACTTGCATTTCGAAAAGTTTCATAGAATATAGTTTTCAGATGATTTTTTTTGCATGGACTTCCATCATAACCTTCCTTCTTAACATATATAAATGATCTGAAAAGTCTCGTATCATTTCAAATAGTCACCAATTAAATTCGATATTTTTGACCGAAACTAGTGTATAATATAATATGAATTTTGACCGAAACTTGCATTTCGAAAAGTTTCATAGAATCTAGTTTTCAGATGATTTTTTTGCATGGGCTTCCATAATAACCTTCCCTCTTAACATATATAAATGATCTGTCAAGTCTCGTATCATTTCAAATAGTCCACAATTAAATTTGATTTTTTTGACTGAAACTAGTGTATAATATACTATGATTTTTGACCGAAACTTGCATTTCAAAAATTTTCATAGAATATAGTTTTCAGATGATTTTTTTGCATGGACTTCCATCATAACCTGCCCTCTTAACATATATAAATGATCTGAAAAGTCTTGTATCATTTCAAATAGCTCCCAATTAAATTCGATATTTTTGACCGAAACTAGTGTATAATATACTATGATTTTTGACCGGAACTTGCATTTCGAAAAGTTTCATAGAATATAGTTTTGAGATGATTTTTTTGCATGGACTTCCATCATAACCTTCCCTCTTAACATATAAAAATGATTTGAAAAGTCTCGTATCATTTCAAATAGTCACCAATTAAATTCGATATTTTTGACCGAAACTAGTGTATAATATACTAAGATTTTTGACCGAAACTTGCATTTCGAAAAGTTTTATAGAATCTAGTTTTCAGATGATTTTTTTGCATAGGCTTCCATAATAACCTTCCCTCTTAACATATATAAATGATCTATCAAGTCTCGTATCATTTCAAATAGTCCACAATTAAATTTGATTTTTTTGAATGAAACTAGTGTATAATATACTATGATTTTTGACCGAAACTTGCATTTCAAAAATTTTCATAGAATATAGTTTTCAGATGATTTTTTTGCATGGACTTCCATCATAACCTGCCCTCTTAACATATATAAATGATCTGAAAAGTCTTGTATCATTTCAAATAGCTCCCAATTAAATTCGATATTTTTGACCGAAACTAGTGTATAATATACTATGATTTTTGACCGAAACTTGCATTTCGAAAAGTTTCATAGAATCTAGTTTTCAGATGATTTTTTTGCATGGGCTTCCATAATAACCTTCCCTCTTAACATATATAAAAGATCTGTCAAGTCTCGTATCATTTCAAATAGTCCACAATTAAATTTGATTTTTTTGACTGAAACTAGTGTATAATATACTATGATTTTTGACCGAAACTTGCATTTCGAAAAGTTTCATAGAATATAGTTTTCAGATGATTTTTTTGCATGGATTTCCATCATAATCTGCCCTCTTAACATATATAAATGATCTGAAAAGTCTCGTATCATTTCAAATAGTTCCCAATTAAATTCGATATTTTTGACCGAAACTAGTGTATAATATACTATAATTTTTGACTGATACTTGCATTTCAAAACGTTTCATAGAATCTAGTTTTCAGTTAATTTTTTTGCATGGACTTCTATCATAACCTTCCCTCTTAACATATATAAATGATCTGAAAAGTCTCGTATCATTTAAAATAGTCCATAATTAAATTTGATTTTTTTGACCGAAACTAGTGTATAATATACTATGATTTTTGACCGAAACTTGCATTTCGAAAAGTTTCATAGAATATAGTTTTCAGATGATTTTTTTCCATGGAATTCCATCATTACCTTCCCTCTTAACATATATAAATGATCTGAAAAGTCTCGTATCATTTCAAATAGTCCACAATTAAATTTGATTTTTTTTTCCGAAACCAGTGTATAATATACTATGATTTTTGACCGAAACTTGCATTTCGAAAAGTTTCATAGAATACAGTTTTCAGAATATTTTTTTGCATGGACTTCCATCATAACCTTCCCTCTTAACATATAAAAATTATCTGAAAAGTCTCGTATCATTTCAAATAGTCACCAATTAAATTCGATATTTTTGACCGAAACTAGTGTTTAATATACTATGATTTTTGACTGAAACTTGCATTTCGAAAAGTTTCATAGAATCTAGTTTTCAGATGATTTTTTTGCATGAGGTTCCCTAATAACCTTCCCTCTTAACATATATAAATAATCTGTCAAGTCTCGTATCATTTAAATAGTCCACAATTAAATTTAATTTTTTTGAATGAAACTAGTGTATAATATACTATGATTTTTGACCGAAACTTGCATTTCAAAAAGTTTCATAGAATATAGTTTTCAGATGATTTTTTTGCATGGACTTCCATCATAACCTGCCCTCTTAACATATATAAATGATCTGAAAAGTCTCGTATCATTTCAAATAGTTTCCAATTAAATTCGATATTTTTGACCGAAACTAGTGTATAATATACTATGATTTTTGACCGAAACTTGCATTTCAAAAAGTTTCATAGAATCTAGTTTTCAGTTACTTTTTTTGCGTGGACTTCCATCATTACTGCCCCTCTTAACATATATAAATGATCTGAAAAGTCTCGTATCATTATAAATAGTCCACAATTAAATTTGATTTTTTTGACAGAAACTAGTGTATAATATACTATGATTTTTGACCGAAACTTGCATTTCGAAAAGTTTCATATAATATAGTTTTCAGATGATTTTTTTTGCATGGACTTCCATCATAACCTTCCCTTTTAACATATATAAATGATTTGAAAAGTCTCGTATCATTTCAAATAGTCAACAATTAAATTCGATATTTTTGACCGAAACTAGTGTATAATATACTATGATTTTTGACCGAAACTTGCATTTCGAAAAGTTTCATAGAATATAGTTTTCAGATGATTTTTTTTGCATGGACTTCCATCATTACCTTCCATCTTAACATATATAAATGATCTGAAAAGTCTCGTATCATTTCAAATAGTCCACAATTAAATTTGATTTTTTTGACTGAAACTAGTGTATAATATACTATGATTTTTGACCGAAACTTGCATTTCGAAAAGTTTCATAGAATATAGTTTTCAGATGATTTTTTTGCATGGACTTCCATCATAACCTTCCCTCTTAACATATATAAATGATCTGAAAAGTATCGTATTATTTTAAATAGTCCACAATTAAATTTGATTTTTTTGACCGAAACTAGTGTATAATATACTATGATTTTTGACCGAAACTTGCATTTCGAAAAGTTTCATAGAATATAGTTTTCAGATGATTTTTTTGCATGGACTTCCTTCATAACCTTCCCTCTTAACATATAAAAATGATCTGAAAAGTCTGGTATCATTTCAAATAGTCACCAATTAAATTCGATATTTTTGACCGAAACTAGTGTATAATATTCTATGATTTTTGACTGAAATTTGCATTTCGAAAAGTTTCATAAAATATAGTTTTCAGATGATTTTGTTGCATGGACTTCCGTCATAACCTTCCCTCTTAACATATATAAATGATCTGAATAGTATCGTATCATTTCAAATAGTCCACAATTAAATTTGATTTTTTTGACCGAAACTAGTGTATAATATTCTATGATTTTTGACCGAAACTTGCATTTCGAAAACTTTCATAGAATATAGTTTTCAGATGATTTTTTTGCATGGACTTCCATCATAACCTTCCCTCTTAACATATAAAAATGATTTGAAAAGTCTCGTATCATTTCAAATAGTCACCAATTAAATTCGATATTTTTGACCGAAACTATTGTATAATATACTATGATTTTTGACCGAAACTTGCATTTCGAAAAGTTTTATAGAATCTAGTTTTCAGATGATTTTTTTGCATGGGCTTCCATAATAACCTTCCCTCTTAACATATATAAATTATCTGTCAAGTCTCGTATCATTTCAAATAGTCCACAATTAAGTTTGATTTTTTTGACTGAAACTAGTGTATAATATACTATGATTTTTGACCGAAACTTGCATTTCAAAAATTTTCATAGAATATAGTTTTCAGATGATTTTTTTGCATGGACTTCCATCATAACCTGCCCTCTTAACATATATAAATGATCTGAAAAGTCTTGTATCATTTCAAATAGCTCCCAATTAAATTCGATATTTTTGACCGAAACTAGTGTATAATATACTATGATTTTTGACCGAAACTTGCATTTCAAAAAGTTTCATAGAATCTAGTTTTCAGTTACTTTTTTTGCGTGGACTTCCATCATTACGGCCCCTCTTAACATATATAAATGATCTGAAAAGTCTCGTATCATTTTAAATAGTCCATAATTAAATTTGATTTTTTTGACAGAAACTAGTGTATAATATACTATGATTTTTGACCGAAACTTGCATTTCGAAAAGTTTCATAGAATATAGTTTTCAGATGATTTTTTTTGCATGGACTTCCATCATAACCTTCCCTTTTAACATATAAAAATGATTTGAAAAGTCTCGTATCATTTCAAATAGTCACCAATTAAATTCGATATTTTTGACCGAAACTATTGTATAATATACTATGATTTTTGACCGAAACTTGCATTTCGAAAAGTTTTATAGAATCTAGTTTTCAGATGATTTTTTTGCATGGGCTTCCATAATAACCTTCCCTCTTAACATATATAAATGATCTATCAAGTCTCGTATCATTTCAAATAGTCCACAATTAAATTTGATTTTTTTGAATGAAACTAGTGTATAATATACTATGATTTTTGACCGAAACTTGCATTTCAAATTTTTTCATAGAATATAGTTTTCAGATGATTTTTTTGCATGGACTTCCATCATAACCTGCCCTCTTAACATATATAAATGATCTGAAAAGTCTTGTATCATTTCAAATAGCTCCCAATTAAATTCGATATTTTTGACCGAAACTAGTGTATAATATACTATGATTTTTGACCGAAACTTGCATTTCAAAAAGTTTCATAGAATCTAGTTTTCAGTTACTTTTTTTGTGTGGACTTCCATCATTACTGCCCCTCTTAACATATATAAATGATCTGAAAAGTCTCGTATCATTTTAAATAGTCCACAATTAAATTTGATTTTTTTGACCGAAACTAGTGTATAATATACTATGATTTTTGACCGAAACTTGCATTTCGAAAAGTTTCATAGAATATAGTTTTCAGATGATTTTTTTGCATGGACTTCCATCATAACCTTCCCTCTTAACATATAAAAATGATCTGAAAAGTCTGGTATCATTTCAAATAGTCACCAATTAAATTCGATATTTTTGACCGAAACTAGTGTATAATATTCTATGATTTTTGACTGAAATTTGCATTTCGAAAAGTTTCATAAAATATAGTTTTCAGATGATTTTGTTGCATGGACTTCCATCATAACCTGCCCTCTTAACATATATAAATGATCTGAAAAGTCTTGTATCATTTCAAATAGCTCCCAATTAAATTCGATATTTTTGACCGAAACTAGTGTATAATATACTATGATTTTTGACCGAAACTTGCATTTCAAAAAGTTTCATAGAATCTAGTTTTCAGTTACTTTTTTTGTGTGGACTTCCATCATTACTGCCCCTCTTAACATATATAAATGATCTGAAAAGTCTCGTATCATTTTAAATAGTCCACAATTAAATTTGATTTTTTTGACAGAAACTAGTGTATAATATACTATGATTTTTGACCGAAACTTGCATTTCGAAACGTTTCATAGAATATAGTTTTCAGATGATTTTTTTTGCATGGACTTCCATCATAACCTTCCCTTTTAACATATATAAATGATTTGAAAAGTCTCGTATCATTTCAAATAGTCACCAATTAAATTCGTAATTTTTGACCGAAACTAGTGTATAATATACTATGATTTTTGACCGAAACTTGCATTTCGAAAAGTTTCATATAATCTAGTTTTCAGATGATTTTTTTGCATAGGCTTCCATAATAACCTT
The DNA here is from genome assembly GCA_963966055.1 of Lathyrus aphaca. Taxonomy (NCBI): domain Eukaryota; kingdom Viridiplantae; phylum Streptophyta; class Magnoliopsida; order Fabales; family Fabaceae; genus Lathyrus; species Lathyrus aphaca. Next base: position 639,684,327 of record OZ014520.1, on the reverse strand, counting down.
CCCTCTTAACATATATAAATTATCTGTCAAGTCTCGTATCATTTCAAATAGTCCACAATTAAGTTTGATTTTTTTGACCGAAACTAGTGTATAATATACTATGATTTTTGACCGAAAATTGCATTTCAAAAAGTTTCATAGAATCTAGTTTTCAGTTAATTTTTTTGCATGGACTTCGATCATTACCTTCCATCTTAACATATATAAATGATCTGAAAAGTCTCGTATCATTTCAAATAGTCCACAATTAGATTTGATTTTTTTGACCGAAACTAGTGTATAATATACTATGATTTTTGACCGAAACTTGCATTTCGAAAAGTTTCATAGAATATAGTTTTTAGATGATTTTTTTGCATGGACTTCCATCATAACCTTCCCTCTTAACATATATAAATGATCTGAAAATTATCGTATCATTTTAAATAGTCCACAATTAAATTTGATTTTTTTGACAGAAACTAGTGTATAATATACTATGATTTTTGACCGAAACTTGCATTTCGAAAAGTTTCATAGAATATAGTTTTCAGATGATTTTTTTGCATGGGCTTCCATAATAACCTTCCCTCTTAACATATATAAATGATCTGTCAAGTCTCGTATCATTTCAAATAGTCCACAATTAAATTTGATTTTTTTGACTGAAACTAGTGTATAATATACTATGATTTTTGACCGAAACTTGCATTTCGAAAAGTTTCATAGAATATAGTTTTCAGATTGATTTTTTTGCATGGACTTCCATCATAGCCTGCCCTCTTAACATATATAAATGATCTGAAAAGTCTTTTATCATTTCAAATAGTTCCCAATTAAATTCGATATTTTTGACCGAAACTAGTGTATAATATACTATGATTTTTGACTGATACTTGCATTTCAAAACTTTTCATAGAATCTAGTTTTCAGTTAATTTTTTTGCATGGACTTCCGTCATAACCTTCCCTCTTAACATATATAAATGATCTGAAAAGTATCGTATCATTTAAAATAGTCCACAATTGAAGGAAAATTGCGATCTAAACGCAGCGGAAAACAAAATTTTCCTTTAGTGATCCTTACGAATGAGCATGGTCAGTGATAGAATCGTTACCTCTTTGTGGCGATTCAGATCTTTGATGCAGCGATCACAAGCGTTGATGAAGTGCAACGCCTCTACTCAGTCCACACGAACAGCTTCCGGTCACAGTGCTAGCTGCTTACGAACGGAATTATTTGAGTGAGAAAAGAGAATAAAAAACGAAATTGCATCAAGTGAAAGCTTCATCACAAGGGTTCCTTTTATAGACTCTCTTGTGGGCTGCGGGCTAAAAGCCCAATTCACATGATCCATAATAATATTATATATTATTATAATAACTATTATTATAATAAATATATTTATTTTATTATTATTTTATAACCATTATAAAATAACAATAATTATTATTATATTATCCGAATTTCTATTTTCACTTAAGTGCACCGTACCTTACGGTGTTCCTTTGATTTCTCTATCTCTCATCAAACTGTCCTTATGTGTGTGACCCTGTAGGATTTCGTAACGTTGGTAATTATATTAAATTATATATTTAACATAATAAACAGTGAGCGGTATCTAGCAACACATCATTGCTACCCAAGTCACGAAAATGTCATGTGATCTGACAAAACCTTTTTCGTGATAATATATGTTTGTACAATTACCCTTTTGCCCCTATGTCTATATTGAACACAAGGCATACACTGTGTCATCCTTGTCCAGTTCAATATTGGGCCCTTAGACATTTCTCCTGTTATGCAGGATTGGCAAATTCCATCTAGGACACTCATGTCCCTCAGCATGCTTCGTGGAGTGCCCATCAACTGTCTTTATGATCATCCAGTTACGGATAATGTTTGATCAGCAATAAAGCACCCGACTCTACATCTAGGGTCCATAGTGGTTTCAGGTCGAAGGGTGGTAATACACCATTATCACAATGAGAATAACTTATGACACTTTGCATAACATACTATGTAGTATTCTCATAGCGGGTCAATCCGGTATAAATATTACTCCTAATATTTATACCTATGTCAAGACTTGATAACTCTTTATCCATGATCCATGAGATGTGATCATCAGTCTATCTTCATAATAGTCTCAATGCTTTAATATTATCCCACTTTGCAATAAGGCTTGACTACGGATATTTTAAGAATAATGTCTTTATGTTTAATGGGATCTCATGATTAAGTCACACTTAACATTTCATTAAACAGACTAACTATTCTAGGGACTTTATTATTCTGAAAGACAAACATAATAAAGAAATGCCTTTTATTATTAAACGAATAATCCGATACAAGTACCAAAAAGTATTGGCCTCTAGGGCTTACACCAACAACAATTAAATTTGATTTTTTTGACCGAAACTAGTGTATAATATACTATGATTTTTGACCGAAACTTGCATTTCGAAAAGTTTCATAGAATATAGTTTTCAGATGATTTTTTTGCATGGACTTCGATCATAACCTGTTCTCTTAACATATATAAATGATCTGAAAAGTATCGTATCATTTAAAATAGTCCACAATTAAATTTGATTTTTTTGACCGAAACTAGTGTATAATATACTATGATTTTTGACCGAAACTTGCATTTTGAAAAATTTCATAGAATATAGTTTTCAGATGATTTTCTTGCATGGACTTCCATCATAACCTTCCCTCTTAACATATAAAAATTATCTGAAAAGTCTCGTATCATTTCAAATAGTCACCAATTAAATTCGATATTTTTGACCGAAACTAGTGTTTAATATATTATGATTTTTGACTGAAACTTGCATTTCGAAAAGTTTCATAGAATCTAGTTTTCAGATGATTTTTTTGCATGTGCTTCCATAATAACCTTCCCTCTTAACATATATAAATAATTTGTCAAGTCTCGTATCATTTAAATAGTCCACAATTAAATTTAATTTTTTTGAATGAAACTAGTGTATAATATACTATGATTTTTGACCGAAACTTGCATTTCAAAAAGTTTCATAGAATATAGTTTTCAGATGATTTTTTTGCATGGACTTCCATCATAACCTGCCCTCTTAACATATATAAATGATCTGAAAAGTCTCGTATCATTTCAAATAGTTTCCAAATAAATTCGATATTTTTGACCGAAACTAGTGTATAATATACTATGATTTTTGACCGAAACTTGCATTTCAAAAAGTTTCAAAGAATCTAGTTTTCAGTTAATTTTTTTGCATGGACTTCCATCATTACCTTCCATCTTAACATATATAAATGATCTGAAAAGTCTCGTATCATTTCAAATAGTCCACAATTAAATTTGATTTTTTTGACTGAAACTAGTGTATAATATACCATTATTTTTGACCGAAACGTGCATTTCGAAAAGTTTCATAGAATATAGTTTTCAGATGATTTTTTTGCATGGACTTCCTTCATAACCTTCCCTCTTAACATATATAAATGATCTGAAAAGTATCGTATCATTTTAAATAGTCCACAATTAAATTTGATTTTTTTGACCGAAACTAGTGTATAATATACTATGATTTTTGACCAAAACTTGCATTTCGAAAAGTTTCATAGAATATAGTTTTCAGATGATTTTTTTGCATGGACTTCCATCATAACCTTCCCTCTTAACATATAAAAATGATCTGAAAAGTCTGGTATCATTTCAAATAGTCACCAATTAAATTCGATATTTTTGACCGAAACTAGTGTATAATATTCTATGATTTTTGACCGAAATTTGCATTTCGAAAAGTTTCATAAAATATAGTTTTCAGATGATTTTGTTGCATGGACTTCCGTCATAACCTTCCCTCTTAACATATATAAATGATCTGAAAAGTATCGTATCATTTAAAATAGTCCATAATTAAATTTGATTTTTTTGACCGAAACTAGTGTATAATATACTATGATTTTTGACCGAAACTTGCATTTCGAAAAGTTTCATAGAATATAGTTTTCAGATGATTTTTTTGCATGGACTTCCATCATAACCTTCCCTCTAAACATATAAAAATTATTTGAAAAGTCTCGTATCATATCAAATAGTCACCAATTAAATTCGATATTTTTGACCGAAACTAGTGTATAATATACTATGATTTTTGACCGAAACTTGCATTTCGAAAAGTTTTATAGAATCTATTTTTCAGATGATTTTTTTGCATGGGCTTCCATAATAACCTTCCCTCTTAACATATATAAATAATCTGTCAAGTCTCGTATCATTTAAATAGTCCACAATTAAATTTAATTTTTTTGAATGAAACTAGTGTATAATATACTATGATTTTTGACCGAAACTTGCATTTCGAAAAGTTTCATAGAATATAGTTTTCAGATGATTTTTTTGCATGGACTTCCATCATAACCTGCCCTCTTAACATATATAAATGATCTAAAAAGTCTCGTATAATTTCAAATAGTTTCCAATTAAATTCGATATTTTTGACCGAAACTAGTGTAGAATATACTATGATTTTTGACCGAAACTTGCATTTCAAAAAGTTTCATAGAATCTAGTTTTCAGTTAATTTTTTTGCATGGAATTCCATCATTACCTTCCATCTTAACATATATAAATGATCTGAAAAGTCTCGTATCATTTCAAATAGTCCACAATTAAATTTGATTTTCTTGACTGAAACTAGTGTATAATATACTATGATTTTTGACCGAAACTTGCATTTCGAAAAGTTTCATAGAATATAGTTTTCAGATGATTTTTTTGCATGGACTTCCATCATAACCTGCCCTCTTAACATATATAAATGATCAGAAAAGTCTCGTATCATTTCAAATAGTTTCCAAATAAATTCGATATTTTTGACCGAAACTAGTGTATAATATACTATGATTTTTGACCGAAACTTGCATTTCAAAAAGTTTCAAAGAATCTAGTTTTCAGTTAATTTTTTTGCACGGACTTCCATCATTACCTTCCATCTTAACATATATAAATGATCTGAAAAGTCTCGTATCATTTCAAATAGTCCACAATTAAATTTGATTTTTTTGACTGAAACTAGTGTATAATATACTATGATTTTTGACCGAAACGTGCATTTCGAAAAGTTTCATAAAATATTGTTTTAAGATGATTTTGTTGCATGGACTTCCGTCATAACCTTCCCTCTTAACATATATAAATGATTTGAAAAGTATCGTATCATTTCAAATAGTCCACAATTAAATTTGATTTTTTTGACCGAAACTAGTGTATAATATACTATGATTTTTGACCGAAACTTGCATTTCGAAAAGTTTCATAAAATATAGTTTTCAGATGATTTTTTTGCATGGACTTCCATCATAACCTTCCCTCTTAACATATAAAAATGATTTGAAAAGTCTCGTATCATTTCAAATAGTCACCAATTAAATTCGATATTTTTGACCGAAACTAGTGTATAATATACTATGATTTTTTTACCGAAACTTGCATTTCGAAAAGTTTTATAGAATCTATTTTTCAGATGATTTTTTTGCATGGGCTTCCATAATAACCTTCCCTCTTAACATATATAAATAATCTGTCAAGTCTCGTATCATTTAAATAGTCCACAATTAAATTTAATTTTTTTGAATGAAACTAGTGTATAATATACTATGATTTTTGAACGAAACTTGCATTTCGAAAAGTTTCATAGAATATAGTTTTCAGATAATTTTTTTGCATGGACTTCCATCATAACCTGCCCTCTTAACATATATAAATGATCTGAAAAGTCTCGTATCATTTCAAATAGTTTCCAATTAAATTCGATATTTTTGACCGAAACTAGTGTATAATATACTATGATTTTTGACCGAAACTTGCATTTCAAAAAGTTTCATAGAATCTAGTTTTCAGTTAATTTTTTTGCATGGACTTCCATCATTACCTTCCATCTTAACATATATAAATGATTTGAAAAGTATCGTATCATTTCAAATAGTCCACAATTAAATTTGATTTTTTTGACCGAAACTAGTGTATAATATACTATGATTTTTGACCGAAACTTGCATTTCGAAAAGTTTCATAGAATATAGTTTTCAGATGATTTTTTTGCATGGACTTCCATCATAACCTTCCCTCTTAACATATAAAAATGATTTGAAAAGTCTCGTATCATTTCAAATAGTCACCAATTAAATTCGATATTTTTGACCGAAACTAGTGTATAATATACTATGATTTTTTTACCGAAACTTGCATTTCGAAAAGTTTTATAGAATCTATTTTTCAGATGATTTTTTTGCATGGGCTTCCATAATAACCTTCCCTCTTAACATATATAAATAATCTGTCAAGTCTCGTATCATTTAAATAGTCCACAATTAAATTTAATTTTTTTGAATGAAACTAGTGTATAATATACTATGATTTTTGAACGAAACTTGCATTTCGAAAAGTTTCATAGAATATAGTTTTCAGATAATTTTTTTGCATGGACTTCCATCATAACCTGCCCTCTTAACATATATAAATGATCTGAAAAGTCTCGTATCATTTCAAATAGTTTCCAATTAAATTCGATATTTTTGACCGAAACTAGTGTATAATATACTATGATTTTTGACCGAAACTTGCATTTCAAAAAGTTTCATAGAATCTAGTTTTCAGTTAATTTTTTTGCATGGACTTCCATCATTACCTTCCATCTTAACATATATAAATGATTTGAAAAGTCTCGTATCATTTCAAATAGTCCACAATTAAATTTGATTTTCTTGACTGAAACTAGTGTATAATATACTATGAATTTTGACCGAAACATGCATTTCGAAAGGTTTCATAGAATATAGTTTTCAGATGATTTTTTTGCATGGACTTCCATCATAACCGTCCCTCTTAACATATATAAATGATCTGAAAAGTATCGTATCATTTTAAATAGTCCACAATTAAATTTGATTTTTTTTGACCGAAACTAGTGTATAATATACTATGATTTTTGACCGAAACTTGCATTTCGAAAAGTTCCATAGAATATAGTTTTCAGATGATTTTTTTGCATGGACTTCCATCATAACCTTCCCTCTTAACATATAAAAATGATCTGAAAAGTCTGGTATCATTTCAAATAGTCACCATTTAAATTCGATATTTTTGACCGAAACTAGTGTATAATATTCTATGATTTTTGACCGAAATTTGCATTTCGAAAAGTTTCATAAAATATAGTTTTCAGATGATTTTGTTGCATGGACTTCCGTCATAACCTTCCCTCTTAACATATATAAATGATTTGAAAAGTATCGTATCATTTCAAATAGTCCACAATTAAATTTGATTTTTTTGACCGAAACTAGTGTATAATATACTATGATTTTTGACCGAAACTTGCATTTCGAAAAGTTTCATAGAATATAGTTTTCAGATGATTTTTTTGCATGGACTTCCATCATAACCTTCCCTCTTAACATATAAAAATGATTTGAAAAGTCTCGTATCATTTCAAATAGTCACCAATTAAATTCGATATTTTTGACCGAAACTAGTGTATAATATACTATGATTTTTTTACCGAAACTTGCATTTCGAAAAGTTTTATAGAATCTATTTTTTCAGATGATTTTTTTGCATGGGTTTCCATAATAACCTTCCCTCTTAACATATATAAATAATCTGTCAAGTCTCGTATCATTTAAATAGTCCACAATTAAATTTAATTTTTTTGAATGAAACTAGTGTATAATATACTATGATTTTTGACCGAAACTTGCATTTCGAAAAGTTTCATAGAATATAGTTTTCAGATGATTTTTTTGCATGGACTTCCATCATAACCTGCCCTCTTAACTTATATAAATGATCTGAAAAGTCTCGTATCATTTCAAATAGTTTCCAAATAAATTCGATATTTTTGACCGAAACTAGTGTATAATATACTATGATTTTTGACCGAAACTTGCATTTCAAAAAGTTTCATAGAATCTAGTTTTCAGTTAATTTTTTTGCATGGACTTCCATCATTACCTTCCATCTTAACATATATAAATGATTTGAAAAGTATCGTATCATTTCAAATAGTCCACAATTAAATTTGATTTTTTTGACCGAAACTAGTGTATAATATACTATGATTTTTGACCGAAACTTGCATTTCGAAAAGTTTCATAGAATATAGTTTTCAGATGATTTTTTTGCATGGACTTCCATCATAACCTTCCCTCTTAACATATAAAAATGATTTGAAAAGTCTCGTATCATTTCAAATAGTCACCAATTAAATTCGATATTTTTGACCGAAACTAGTGTATAATATACTATGATTTTTTTACCGAAACTTGCATTTCGAAAAGTTTTATAGAATCTATTTTTCAGATGATTTTTTTGCATGGGCTTCCATAATAACCTTCCCTCTTAACATATATAAATAATCTGTCAAGTCTCGTATCATTTAAATAGTCCACAATTAAATTTAATTTTTTTGAATGAAACTAGTGTATAATATACTATGATTTTTGAACGAAACTTGCATTTCGAAAAGTTTCATAGAATATAGTTTTCAGATAATTTTTTTGCATGGACTTCCATCATAACCTGCCCTCTTAACATATATAAATGATCTGAAAAGTCTCGTATCATTTCAAATAGTTTCCAATTAAATTCGATATTTTTGACCGAAACTAGTGTATAATATACTATGATTTTTGACCGAAACTTGCATTTCAAAAAGTTTCATAGAATCTAGTTTTCAGTTAATTTTTTTGCATGGACTTCCATCATTACCTTCCATCTTAACATATATAAATGATTTGAAAAGTCTCGTATCATTTCAAATAGTCCACAATTAAATTTGATTTTCTTGACTGAAACTAGTGTATAATATACTATGAATTTTGACCGAAACATGCATTTCGAACGGTTTCATAGAATATAGTTTTCAGATGATTTTTTTGCATGGACTTCCATCATAACCGTCCCTCTTAACATATATAAATGATCTGAAAAGTATCGTATCATTTTAAATAGTCCACAATTAAATTTGATTTTTTTTGACCGAAACTAGTGTATAATATACTATGATTTTTGACCGAAACTTGCATTTCGAAAAGTTCCATAGAATATAGTTTTCAGATGATTTTTTTGCATGGACTTCCATCATAACCTTCCCTCTTAACATATAAAAATGATCTGAAAAGTCTGGTATCATTTCAAATAGTCACCATTTAAATTCGATATTTTTGACCGAAACTAGTGTATAATATTCTATGATTTTTGACCGAAATTTGCATTTCGAAAAGTTTCATAAAATATAGTTTTCAGATGATTTTGTTGCATGGACTTCCGTCATAACCTTCCCTCTTAACATATATAAATGATTCGAAAAGTATCGTATCATTTCAAATAGTCCACAATTAAATTTGATTTTTTTGACCGAAACTAGTGTATAATATACTATGATTTTTGACCGAAACTTGCATTTCGAAAAGTTTCATAGAATATAGTTTTCAGATGATTTTTTTGCATGGACTTCCATCATAACCTTCCCTCTTAACATATAAAAATGATTTGAAAAGTCTCGTATCATTTCAAATAGTCACCAATTAAATTCGATATTTTTGACCGAAACTAGTGTATAATATACTATGATTTTTTTACCGAAACTTGCATTTCGAAAAGTTTTATAGAATCTATTTTTTCAGATGATTTTTTTGCATGGGTTTCCATAATAACCTTCCCTCTTAACATATATAAATAATCTGTCAAGTCTCGTATCATTTAAATAGTCCACAATTAAATTTAATTTTTTTGAATGAAACTAGTGTATAATATACTATGATTTTTGACCGAAACTTGCATTTCGAAAAGTTTCATAGAATATAGTTTTCAGATGATTTTTTTGCATGGACTTCCATCATAACCTGCCCTCTTAACTTATATAAATGATCTGAAAAGTGTCGTATCATTTCAAATAGTTTCCAAATAAATTCGATATTTTTGACCGAAACTAGTGTATAATATACTATGATTTTTGACCGAAACTTGCATTTCAAAAAGTTTCATAGAATCTAGTTTTCAGTTAATTTTTTTGCATGGACTTCCATCATTACCTTCCATCTTAACATATATAAATGATCTGAAAAGTCTCGTATCATTTCAAATAGTCCACAATTAAATTTGATTTTCTTGAATGAAACTAGTGTATAATATACTATGATTTTTGACCGAAACTTGCATTTCGAAAAGTTTCATAGAATATAGTTTTCAGATGATTTTTTTGCATGGACTTCCATCATAACCTTCCCTCTTAACATATATAAATGATCTGAAAAGTCTCGTATCATTTCAAATAGCTCCCAGTTAAATTCGATATTTTTGACCGAAACTAGTGTATAATATACTATGATTTTTTTACCGAAACTTGCATTTCGAAAAGTTTTATAGAATCTATTTTTTCAGATGATTTTTTTGCATGGACTTCCATAATAACCTTCCCTCTTAACATATATAAATGATCTGAAAAGTCTCGTATCATTTCAAATAGTGCACAATTAAATTTGATTTTTTTGAATGAAACTAGTGTATAATATACTATGATTTTTGACCGAAACTTGCATTTCGAAAAGTTTGATAGAATATAGTTTTCAGATGATTTTTTTGCATGGACTTCCATCATAACCTGCCCTCTTAACATATATAAATGATCTGAAAAGTCTCGTATCATTTCAAATAGCTCCCAGTTAAATTTGATATTTTTGACCGAAACTAGTGTATAATATACTATGATTTTTGACCGAAACTTGCATTTCAAAACGTTACATAGAATCTAGTTTTCAGTTAATTTTTTTGCATGGATTTCCATCATTACTGTCCCTCTTAACATATATAAATGATCTGAAAAGTCTCGTATCATTTCAAATAGTTTCCAATTAAATTCGATATTTTTGACCGAAACTAGTGTATAATATACTATGATTTTTGACCGAAACTTGCATTTCAAAAAGTTTCATAGAATCTAGTTTTCAGTTAATTTTTTTGCATGGACTTCCATCATTACCTTCCATCTTAACATATATAAATGATCTGAAAAGTCTCGTATCATTTCAAATAGTCCACAATTAAATTTGATTTTCTTGACTGAAACTAGTGTATAATATACTATGATTTTTGACCGAAACTTGCATTTCGAAAAGTTTCATAGAATATAGTTTTCAGATGATTTTTTTGCATGGACTTCCATCATAACCTTCCCTCTTAACATATAAAAATGATTTGAAAAGTCTCGTATCATTTCAAATAGTCACCAATTAAATTCGATATTTTTGACCGAAACTAGTGTATAATATACTATGATTTTTTTACCGAAACTTGCATTTCGAAAAGTTTTATAGAATCTATTTTTTCAGATGATTTTTTTGCATGGACTTCCATAATAACCTTCCCTCTTAACATATATAAATGATCTGAAAAGTCTCGTATCATTTCAAATAGTGCACAATTAAATTTGATTTTTTTGAATGAAACTAGTGTATAATATACTATGATTTTTGACCGAAACTTGCATTTCGAAAAGTTTGATAGAATATAGTTTTCAGATGATTTTTTTGCATGGACTTCCATCATAACCTGCCCTCTTAACATATATAAATGATCTGAAAAGTCTCGTATCATTTCAAATAGCTCCCAGTTAAATTCGATATTTTTGACCGAAACTAGTGTATAATATACTATGATTTTTGACCGAAACTTGCATTTCAAAACGTTACATAGAATCTAGTTTTCAGTTAATTTTTTTGCATGGATTTCCATCATTACTGTCCCTCTTAACATATATAAATGATCTGAAAAGTCTCGTATCATTTCAAATAGTTTCCAATTAAATTCGATATTTTTGACCGAAACTAGTGTATAATATACTATGATTTTTGACCGAAACTTGCATTTCAAAAAGTTTCATAGAATCTAGTTTTCAGTTAATTTTTTTGCATGGACTTCCATCATTACCTTCCATCTTAACATATATAAATGATCTGAAAAGTCTCGTATCATTTCAAATAGTCCACAATTAAATTTGATTTTCTTGACTGAAACTAGTGTATAATATACTATGATTTTTGACCGAAACTTGCATTTCGAAAAGATTCATAGAATATAGTTTTCAGATGATTTTTTTGCATGGACTTCCATCATAACCTTCCCTCTTAACATATAAAAATGATTTGAAAAGTCTCGTATCATTTCAAATAGTCACCAATTAAATTCGATATTTTTGACCGAAACTAGTGTATAATATACTATGATTTTTGACCGAAACTTGCATTTTGAAAAGTTTTATAGAATCTATTTTTCAGATGATTTTTTTGCATGGGCTTCCATAATAACCTTCCCTCTTAACATATATAAATAATCTGTCAAGTCTCGTATCATTTAAATAGTCCACAATTAAATTTAATTTTTTTGAATGAAACTAGTGTATAATATACTATGATTTTTGACCGAAACTTGCATTTCGAAAAGTTTCATAGATTATATTTTTCAGATAATTTTTTTGCATGGACTTCCATCATAACCTGCCCTCTTAACATATATAAATGATCTGAAAAGTCTCGTATCATTTCAAATAGCTCCCAGTTAAATTCGATATTTTTGACCGAAACTAGTGTATAATATACTATGATTTTTGACCGAAACTTGCATTTCAAAACGTTACATAGAATCTAGTTTTCAGTTAATTTTTTTGCATGGATTTCCATCATTATTGTCCCTCTTAACATATATAAATGATCTGAAAAGTCTCGTATCATTTCAAATAGTTTCCAATTAAATTCGATATTTTTGACCGAAACTAGTGTATAATATACTATGATTTTTGACCGAAACTTGCATTTCAAAAAGTTTCATAGAATCTAGTTTTCAGTTAATTTTTTTGCATGGACTTCCATCATTACCTTCCATCTTAACATATATAAATGATCTGAAAAGTCTCGTATCATTTCAAATAGTCCACAATTAAATTTGATTTTCTTGACTGAAACTAGTGTATAATATACTATGATTTTTGACCGAAACTTGCATTTCGAAAAGTTTCATAGAATATAGTTTTCAGATGATTTTTTTGCATGGACTTCCATCATAACCTTCCCTCTTAACATATAAAAATGATTTGAAAAGTCTCGTATCATTTCAAATAGTCAGCAATTAAATTCGATATTTTTGACCGAAACTAGGGTATAATATACTATGATTTTTGACCGAAACTTGCATTTCGAAAAGTTTTATAGAATCTATTTTTCAGATGATTTTTTTGCATGGGCTTCCATAATAACCTTCCCTCTTAACATATATAAATAATCTGTCAAGTCTCGTATCATTTAAATAGTCCACAATTAAATTTAATTTTTTTGAATGAAACTAGTGTATAATATACTATGATTTTTGACCGAAACTTGCATTTCGAAAAGTTTCATAGAATATAGTTTTCAGATAATTTTTTTGCATGGACTTCCATCATAACCTGCCCTCTTAACATATATAAATGATCTGAAAAGTCTCGTATCATTTCAAATAGTTTCCAATTAAATTCGATATTTTTGACCGAAACTAGTGTATAATATACTATGATTTTTGACCGAAACTTGCATTTCAATAAGTTTCATAGAATCTAGTTTTCAGTTAATTTTTTTGCATGGACTTCCATCATTACCTTCCATCTTAACATATATAAATGATCTGAAAAGTCTCGTATCATTTCAAATAGTCCACAATTAAATTTGATTTTCTTGACTGAAACTAGTGTATAATAGACTATGAATTTTGACCGAAACTTGCATTTCGAAAAGTTTTATAGAATATAGTTTTCAGACGATTTTTTTGCATGGACTTACATCATAACCTTCCCTCTTAACATATATAAATGATCTGAAAAGTATCGTATCATTTTAAATAGTCCACAATTAAATTTGATTTTTTTGACCGTAACTAGTGTATAATATACTATGATTTTTGACCGAAACTTGCATTTCGAAAAGTTCCATAGAATATAGTTTTCAGATGATATTTTTGCATGGACTTCCATCATAACCTTCCCACTTAACATATAAAAATGATTTGAAAAGTCTCGTATCATTTCAAATAGTCACCAATTAAATTCGATATTTTTGACCGAAACTAGTGTATAATATACTATGATTTTTGACCGAAACTTGCATTTCGAAAAGTTTTATAGAATCTATTTTTCAGATGATTTTTTTGCATGGGCTTCCATAATAACCTTCCCTCTTAACATATATAAATAATCTGTCAAGTCTCGTATCATTTAAATAGTCCACAATTAAATTTAATTTTTTTGAATGAAACTAGTGTATAATATACTATGATTTTTGACCGAAACTTGCATTTCGAAAAGTTTCATAGAATATAGTTTTCAGATAATTTTTTTGCATGGACTTCCATCATAACCTGCCCTCTTAACATATATAAATGATCTGAAAAGTCTCGTATCATTTCAAATAGTTTCCAATTAAATTCGATATTTTTGACCGAAACTAGTGTATAATATACTATGATTTTTTACCGAAACTTGCATTTCAAAAAGTTTCATAGAATCTAGTTTTCAGTTAATTTTTTTGCATGGACTTCCATCATTACCTTCCATCTTAACATATATAAATGATCTGAAAAGTCTCGTATCATTTCAAATAGTCCACAATTAAATTTGATTTTCTTGAATGAAACTAGTGTATAATATACTATGATTTTTGACCGAAACTTGCATTTCGAAAAGTTTCATAGAATATAGTTTTCAGATGATTTTTTTGCATGGACTTCCATCATAACCTTCCCTCTTAACATATATAAATGATCTGAAAAGTCTCGTATCATTTCAAATAGCTCCCAGTTAAATTCGATATTTTTGACCGAAACTAGTGTATAATATACTATGATTTTTTTACCGAAACTTGCATTTCGAAAAGTTTTATAGAATCTATTTTTTCAGATGATTTTTTTGCATGGACTTCCATAATAACCTTCCCTCTTAACATATATAAATGATCTGAAAAGTCTCGTATCATTTCAAATAGTGCACAATTAAATTTGATTTTTTTGAATGAAACTAGTGTATAATATACTATGATTTTTGACCGAAACTTGCATTTCGAAAAGTTTGATAGAATATAGTTTTCAGATGATTTTTTTGCATGGACTTCCATCATAACCTGCCCTCTTAACATATATAAATGATCTGAAAAGTCTCGTATCATTTCAAATAGCTCCCAGTTAAATTTGATATTTTTGACCGAAACTAGTGTATAATATACTATGATTTTTGACCGAAACTTGCATTTCAAAACGTTACATAGAATCTAGTTTTCAGTTAATTTTTTTGCATGGATTTCCATCATTACTGTCCCTCTTAACATATATAAATGATCTGAAAAGTCTCGTATCATTTCAAATAGTTTCCAATTAAATTCGATATTTTTGACCGAAACTAGTGTATAATATACTATGATTTTTGACCGAAACTTGCATTTCAAAAAGTTTCATAGAATCTAGTTTTCAGTTAATTTTTTTGCATGGACTTCCATCATTACCTTCCATCTTAACATATATAAATGATCTGAAAAGTCTCGTATCATTTCAAATAGTCCACAATTAAATTTGATTTTCTTGACTGAAACTAGTGTATAATATACTATGATTTTTGACCGAAACTTGCATTTCGAAAAGTTTCATAGAATATAGTTTTCAGATGATTTTTTTGCATGGACTTCCATCATAACCTTCCCTCTTAACATATAAAAATGATTTGAAAAGTCTCGTATCATTTCAAATAGTCACCAATTAAATTCGATATTTTTGACCGAAACTAGTGTATAATATACTATGATTTTTTTACCGAAACTTGCATTTCGAAAAGTTTTATAGAATCTATTTTTTCAGATGATTTTTTTGCATGGACTTCCATAATAACCTTCCCTCTTAACATATATAAATGATCTGAAAAGTCTCGTATCATTTCAAATAGTGCACAATTAAATTTGATTTTTTTGAATGAAACTAGTGTATAATATACTATGATTTTTGACCGAAACTTGCATTTCGAAAAGTTTGATAGAATATAGTTTTCAGATGATTTTTTTGCATGGACTTCCATCATAACCTGCCCTCTTAACATATATAAATGATCTGAAAAGTCTCGTATCATTTCAAATAGCTCCCAGTTAAATTCGATATTTTTGACCGAAACTAGTGTATAATATACTATGATTTTTGACCGAAACTTGCATTTCAAAACGTTACATAGAATCTAGTTTTCAGTTAATTTTTTTGCATGGATTTCCATCATTACTGTCCCTCTTAACATATATAAATGATCTGAAAAGTCTCGTATCATTTCAAATAGTTTCCAATTAAATTCGATATTTTTGACCGAAACTAGTGTATAATATACTATGATTTTTGACCGAAACTTGCATTTCAAAAAGTTTCATAGAATCTAGTTTTCAGTTAATTTTTTTGCATGGACTTCCATCATTACCTTCCATCTTAACATATATAAATGATCTGAAAAGTCTCGTATCATTTCAAATAGTCCACAATTAAATTTGATTTTCTTGACTGAAACTAGTGTATAATATACTATGATTTTTGACCGAAACTTGCATTTCGAAAAGATTCATAGAATATAGTTTTCAGATGATTTTTTTGCATGGACTTCCATCATAACCTTCCCTCTTAACATATAAAAATGATTTGAAAAGTCTCGTATCATTTCAAATAGTCACCAATTAAATTCGATATTTTTGACCGAAACTAGTGTATAATATACTATGATTTTTGACCGAAACTTGCATTTTGAAAAGTTTTATAGAATCTATTTTTCAGATGATTTTTTTGCATGGGCTTCCATAATAACCTTCCCTCTTAACATATATAAATAATCTGTCAAGTCTCGTATCATTTAAATAGTCCACAATTAAATTTAATTTTTTTGAATGAAACTAGTGTATAATATACTATGATTTTTGACCGAAACTTGCATTTCGAAAAGTTTCATAGATTATATTTTTCAGATAATTTTTTTGCATGGACTTCCATCATAACCTGCCCTCTTAACATATATAAATGATCTGAAAAGTCTCGTATCATTTCAAATAGCTCCCAGTTAAATTCGATATTTTTGACCGAAACTAGTGTATAATATACTATGATTTTTGACCGAAACTTGCATTTCAAAACGTTACATAGAATCTAGTTTTCAGTTAATTTTTTTGCATGGATTTCCATCATTATTGTCCCTCTTAACATATATAAATGATCTGAAAAGTCTCGTATCATTTCAAATAGTTTCCAATTAAATTCGATATTTTTGACCGAAACTAGTGTATAATATACTATGATTTTTGACCGAAACTTGCATTTCAAAAAGTTTCATAGAATCTAGTTTTCAGTTAATTTTTTTGCATGGACTTCCATCATTACCTTCCATCTTAACATATATAAATGATCTGAAAAGTCTCGTATCATTTCAAATAGTCCACAATTAAATTTGATTTTCTTGACTGAAACTAGTGTATAATATACTATGATTTTTGACCGAAACTTGCATTTCGAAAAGTTTCATAGAATATAGTTTTCAGATGATTTTTTTGCATGGACTTCCATCATAACCTTCCCTCTTAACATATAAAAATGATTTGAAAAGTCTCGTATCATTTCAAATAGTCAGCAATTAAATTCGATATTTTTGACCGAAACTAGGGTATAATATACTATGATTTTTGACCGAAACTTGCATTTCGAAAAGTTTTATAGAATCTATTTTTCAGATGATTTTTTTGCATGGGCTTCCATAATAACCTTCCCTCTTAACATATATAAATAATCTGTCAAGTCTCGTATCATTTAAATAGTCCACAATTAAATTTAATTTTTTTGAATGAAACTAGTGTATAATATACTATGATTTTTGACCGAAACTTGCATTTCGAAAAGTTTCATAGAATATAGTTTTCAGATAATTTTTTTGCATGGACTTCCATCATAACCTGCCCTCTTAACATATATAAATGATCTGAAAAGTCTCGTATCATTTCAAATAGTTTCCAATTAAATTCGATATTTTTGACCGAAACTAGTGTATAATATACTATGATTTTTGACCGAAACTTGCATTTCAATAAGTTTCATAGAATCTAGTTTTCAGTTAATTTTTTTGCATGGACTTCCATCATTACCTTCCATCTTAACATATATAAATGATCTGAAAAGTCTCGTATCATTTCAAATAGTCCACAATTAAATTTGATTTTCTTGACTGAAACTAGTGTATAATAGACTATGAATTTTGACCGAAACTTGCATTTCGAAAAGTTTTATAGAATATAGTTTTCAGACGATTTTTTTGCATGGACTTACATCATAACCTTCCCTCTTAACATATATAAATGATCTGAAAAGTATCGTATCATTTTAAATAGTCCACAATTAAATTTGATTTTTTTGACCGTAACTAGTGTATAATATACTATGATTTTTGACCGAAACTTGCATTTCGAAAAGTTCCATAGAATATAGTTTTCAGATGATATTTTTGCATGGACTTCCATCATAACCTTCCCACTTAACATATAAAAATGATTTGAAAAGTCTCGTATCATTTCAAATAGTCACCAATTAAATTCGATATTTTTGACCGAAACTAGTGTATAATATACTATGATTTTTGACCGAAACTTGCATTTCGAAAAGTTTTATAGAATCTATTTTTCAGATGATTTTTTTGCATGGGCTTCCATAATAACCTTCCCTCTTAACATATATAAATAATCTGTCAAGTCTCGTATCATTTAAATAGTCCACAATTAAATTTAATTTTTTTGAATGAAACTAGTGTATAATATACTATGATTTTTGACCGAAACTTGCATTTCGAAAAGTTTCATAGAATATAGTTTTCAGATAATTTTTTTGCATGGACTTCCATCATAACCTGCCCTCTTAACATATATAAATGATCTGAAAAGTCTCGTATCATTTCAAATAGTTTCCAATTAAATTCGATATTTTTGACCGAAACTAGTGTATAATATACTATGATTTTTTACCGAAACTTGCATTTCAAAAAGTTTCATAGAATCTAGTTTTCAGTTAATTTTTTTGCATGGACTTCCATCATTACCTTCCATCTTAACATATATAAATGATCTGAAAAGTCTCGTATCATTTCAAATAGTCCACAATTAAATTTGATTTTCTTGACTGAAACTAGTGTATAATAGACTATGAATTTTGACCGAAACTTGCATTTCGAAAAGTTTCATAGAATATAGTTTTCAGATGATTTTTTTCCATGGACTTCCATTATAACCTTCCCTCTTAACATATATAAATGATCTGAAAAGTATCGTATCATTTTAAATAGTCCACAATTAAATTTGATTTTTTTGACCGAAACTAGTGTTTAATATACTATGATTTTTGACCGAAACTTGCATTTCGAAAAGTTTCATAGAATATAGTTTTCAGATGATTTTTTTGCATGGACTTCCATCATAACATTCCCTCTTACCATATAAAAATAATCTGAAAAGTCTGGTATCATTTCAAATAGTCACCAATTAAATTCGATATTTTTGACCGAAACTAGTGTATAATATTCTATGATTTTTGACCGAAATTTGCATTTCGAAAAGTTTCATAAAATATAGTTTTCAGATAATTTTGTTGCATGGACTTCCGTCATAACCTTCCCTCTTAACATATATAAATGATCTGAAAAGTATCGTATCATTTCAAATAGTCCACAATTAAATTTGATTTTTTTGACCGAAACTAGTGTATAATATACTATGAATTTTGACCGAAACTTGCATTTCGAAAAGTTTCATAGAATATAGTTTTCAGATGATTTTTTTGCATGGACTTCCATCATAACCTTCCCTCTTAACATATAAAAATGATTTGAAAAGTCTCGTATCATTTCAAATAGTCACCAATTAAATTCGATATTTTTGACCGAAACTAGTGTATAATATACTATGATTTTTGACCGAAACTTGCATTTCGAAAAGTTTTATAGAATCTAGTTTTTAGATGATTTTTTTGCATGGGCTTCCATAATAACCTTCCCTCTTAACATATATAAATGATCTATCAAGTCTCGTATCATTTCAAATAGTCCACAATTAAATTTGATTTTTTTGAATGAAACTAGTGTATAATATACTATGATTTTTGACCGAAGCTTGCATTTCAAAAATTTTCATAGAATATAGTTTTCAGATGATTTTTTTGCATGGACTTCCATCATAACATGCCCTCTTAACATATATAAATGATCTGAAAAGTCTTGTATCATTTCAAATAGCTCCCAATTAAATTCGATATTTTTGACCGAAACTAGTGTATAATATACTATGATTTTTGACCGAAACTTGCATTTCGAAAAGTTTCATAGAATATAGTTTTCAGATGATTTTTTTGCATGGACTTTCATCATAACCTTCCCTCTTAACATATAAAAATGATTTGAAAAGTCTCGTATCATTTCAAATAGTCACCAATTAAATTCGATATTTTTGACCGAAACTAGTGTATAATATACTATGATTTTTTTACCGAAACTTGCATTTCGAAAAGTTTTATAGAATCTATTTTTCAGATGATTTTTTTGCATGGGCTTCCATAATAACCTTCCATCTTAACATATATAAATAATCTGTCAAGTCTCGTATCATTTAAATAGTCCACAATTAAATTTAATTTTTTTGAATGAAACTAGTGTATAATATACTATGATTTTTGACCGAAACTTGCATTTCGAAAAGTTTCATAGAATATAGTTTTCAGATGATTTTTTTGCATGGACTTCCATAATAACCTTCCCTCTAAACATATATAAATGATCTGAAAAGTCTCGTATCATTTCAAATAGTGCACAATTAAATTTGATTTTTTTGAATGAAACTAGTGTATAATATACTATGATTTTTGACCGAAACTTGCATTTCGAAAAGTTTGATAGAATATAGATTTCAGATGATTTTTTTGCATGGACTTCCATCATAACCTGCCCTCTTAACATATATAAATGATCTGAAAAGTCTCGTATCATTTCAAATAGCTCCCAGTTAAATTCGATATTTTTGACCGAAACTAGTGTATAATATACTATGATTTTTGACCGAAACTTGCATTTCAAAACGTTACATAGAATCTAGTTTTCAGTTAATTTTTTTGCATGGATTTCCATCATTACTGTCCCTCTTAACATATATAAATGATCTGAAAAGTCTCGTATCATTTCAAATAGTTTCCAATTAAATTCGATATTTTTGACCGAAACTAGTGTATAATATACTATGATTTTTGACCGAAACTTGCATTTCAAAAAGTTTCATAGAATCTAGTTTTTAGTTAATTTTTTTGCATGGACTTCCATCATTACCTTCCATCTTAACATATATAAATGATCTGAAAAGTCTCGTATCATTTCAAATAGTCCACAATTAAATTTGATTTTCTTGACTGAAGCTAGTGTATAATATACTATGATTTTTGACCGAAACTTGCATTTCGAAAAGTTTTATAGAATATAGTTTTCAGACGATTTTTTTGCATGGACTTACATCATAACCTTCCCTCTTAACATATATAAATGATCTGAAAAGTATCGTATCATTTTAAATAGTCCACAATTAAATTTGATTTTTTTGACCGTAACTAGTGTATAATATACTATGATTTTTGACCGAAACTTGCATTTCGAAAAGTTCCATAGAATATAGTTTTCAGATGATATTTTTGCATGGACTTCCATCATAACCTTCCCACTTAACATATAAAAATGATTTGAAAAGTCTCGTATCATTTCAAATAGTCACCAATTAAATTCGATATTTTTGACCGAAACTAGTGTATAATATACTATGATTTTTGACCGAAACTTGCATTTCGAAAAGTTTTATAGAATCTATTTTTCAGATGATTTTTTTGCATGGGCTTCCATAATAACCTTCCCTCTTAACATATATAAATAATCTGTCAAGTCTCGTATCATTTAAATAGTCCACAATTAAATTTAATTTTTTTGAATGAAACTAGTGTATAATATACTATGATTTTTGACCGAAACTTGCATTTCGAAAAGTTTCATAGAATATAGTTTTCAGATAATTTTTTTGCATGGACTTCCATCATAACCTGCCCTCTTAACATATATAAATGATCTGAAAAGTCTCGTATCATTTCAAATAGTTTCCAATTAAATTCGATATTTTTGACCGAAACTAGTGTATAATATACTATGATTTTTTACCGAAACTTGCATTTCAAAAAGTTTCATAGAATCTAGTTTTCAGTTAATTTTTTTGCATGGACTTCCATCATTACCTTCCATCTTAACATATATAAATGATCTGAAAAGTCTCGTATCATTTCAAATAGTCCACAATTAAATTTGATTTTCTTGACTGAAACTAGTGTATAATAGACTATGAATTTTGACCGAAACTTGCATTTCGAAAAGTTTCATAGAATATAGTTTTCAGATGATTTTTTTCCATGGACTTCCATCATAACCTTCCCTCTTAACATATATAAATGATCTGAAAAGTATCGTATCATTTTAAATAGTCCACAATTAAATTTGATTTTTTTGACCGAAACTAGTGTTTAATATACTATGATTTTTGACCGAAACTTGCATTTCGAAAAGTTTCATAGAATATAGTTTTCAGATGATTTTTTTGCATGGACTTCCATCATAACCTTCCCTCTTAACATATAAAAATAATCTGAAAAGTCTGGTATCATTTCAAATAGTCACCAATTAAATTCGATATTTTTGACCGAAACTAGTGTATAATATTCTATGATTTTTGACCGAAATTTGCATTTCGAAAAGTTTCATAAAATATAGTTTTCAGATGATTTTGTTGCATGGACTTCCGTCATAACCTTCCCTCTTAACATATATAAATGATCTGAAAAGTATCGTATCATTTCAAATAGTCCACAATTAAATTTGATTTTTTTGACCGAAACTAGTGTATAATATACTATGAATTTTGACCGAAACTTGCATTTCGAAAAGTTTCATAGAATATAGTTTTCAGATGATTTTTTTGCATGGACTTCCATCATAACCTTCCCTCTTAACATATAAAAATGATTTGAAAAGTCTCGTATCATTTCAAATAGTCACCAATTAAATTCGATATTTTTGACCGAAACTAGTGTATAATATACTATGATTTTTGACCGAAACTTGCATTTCGAAAAGTTTTATAGAATCTAGTTTTCAGATGATTTTTTTGCATGGGCTTCCATAATAACCTTCCCTCTTAACATATATAAATGATCTATCAAGTCTCGTATCATTTCAAATAGTCCACAATTAAATTTGATTTTTTTGAATGAAACTAGTGTATAATATACTATGATTTTTGACCGAAGCTTGCATTTCAAAAATTTTCATAGAATATAGTTTTCAGATGATTTTCTTGCATGGACTTCCATCATAACATGCCCTCTTAACATATATAAATGATCTGAAAAGTCTTGTATCATTTCAAATAGCTCCCAATTAAATTCGATATTTTTGACCGAAACTAGTGTATAATATACTATGATTTTTGACCGAAACTTGCATTTCGAAAAGTTTCATAGAATATAGTTTTCAGATGATTTTTTTGCATGGACTTCCATCATAACCTTCCCTCTTAACATATAAAAATGATTTGAAAAGTCTCGTATCATTTCAAATAGTCACCAATTAAATTCGATATTTTTGACCGAAACTAGTGTATAATATACTATGATTTTTTTACCAAAACTTGCATTTCGAAAAGTTTTATAGAATCTATTTTTCAGATGATTTTTTTGCATGGGCTTCCATAATAACCTTCCATCTTAACATATATAAATAATCTGTCAAGTCTCGTATCATTTAAATAGTCCACAATTAAATTTAATTTTTTTGAATGAAACTAGTGTATAATATACTATGATTTTTGACCGAAACTTGCATTTCGAAAAGTTTCATAGAATATAGTTTTAAGATGATTTTTTTGCATGGACTTCCATAATAACCTTCCCTCTTAACATATATAAATGATCTGAAAAGTCTCGTATCATTTCAAATAGTGCACAATTAAATTTGATTTTTTTGAATGAAACTAGTGTATAATATACTATGATTTTTGACCGAAACTTGCATTTCGAAAAGTTTGATAGAATATAGATTTCAGATGATTTTTTTGCATGGACTTCCATCATAACCTGCCCTCTTAACATATATAAATGATCTGAAAAGTCTCGTATCATTTCAAATAGCTCCCAGTTAAATTCGATATTTTTGACCGAAACTAGTGTATAATATACTATGATTTTTGACCGAAACTTGCATTTCAAAACGTTACATAGAATCTAGTTTTCAGTTAATTTTTTTGCATGGATTTCCATCATTAATGTCCCTCTTAACATATATAAATGATCTGAAAAGTCTCGTATCATTTCAAATAGTTTCCAATTAAATTCGATATTTTTGACCGAAACTAGTGTATAATATACTATGATTTTTGACCGAAACTTGCATTTCAAAAAGTTTCATAGAATCTAGTTTTCAGTTAATTTTTTCGCATGGACTTCCATCATTACCTTCCATCTTAACATATATAAATGATCTGAAAAGTCTCGTATCATTTCAAATAGTCCACAATTAAATTTGATTTTCTTGACTGAAACTAGTGTATAATATACTATGATTTTTGACCGAAACTTGCATTTCGAAAAGTTTTATAGAATATAGTTTTTTGACGATTTTTTTGCATGGACTTACATCATAACCTTCCCTCTTAACATATATAAATGATCTGAAAAGTATCGTATCATTTTAAATAGTCCACAATTAAATTTGATTTTTTTGACCGAAACTAGTGTATAATATACTATGATTTTTGACCGAAACTTGCATTTCGAAAAGTTCCATAGAATATAGTTTTCAGATGATATTTTTGCATGGACTTCCATCATAACCTTCCCACTTAACATATAAAAATGATTTGAAAAGTCTCGTATCATTTCAAATAGTCACCAATTAAATTCGATATTTTTGACCGAAACTAGTGTATAATATACTATGATTTTTGACCGAAACTTGCATTTCGAAAAGTTTTATAGAATCTATTTTTCAGATGATTTTTTTGCATGGGCTTCCATAATAACCTTCCCTCTTAACATATATAAATAATCTGTCAAGTCTCGTATCATTTAAATAGTCCACAATTAAATTTAATTTTTTTGAATGAAACTAGTGTATAATATACTATGATTTTTGACCGAAACTTGCATTTCGAAAAGTTTCATAGAATATAGTTTTCAGATAATTTTTTTGCATGGACTTCCATCATAACCTGCCCTCTTAACATATATAAATGATCTGAAAAGTCTCGTATCATTTCAAATAGTTTCCAATTAAATTCGATATTTTTGACCGAAACTAGTGTATAATATACTATGATTTTTTACCGAAACTTGCATTTCAAAAAGTTTCATAGAATCTAGTTTTCAGTTAATTTTTTTGCATGGACTTCCATCATTACCTTCCATCTTAACATATATAAATGATCTGAAAAGTCTCGTATCATTTCAAATAGTCCACAATTAAATTTGATTTTCTTGACTGAAACTAGTGTATAATAGACTATGAATTTTGACCGAAACTTGCATTTCGAAAAGTTTCATAGAATATAGTTTTCAGATGATTTTTTTCCATGGACTTCCATCATAACCTTCCCTCTTAACATATATAAATGATCTGAAAAGTATCGTATCATTTTAAATAGTCCACAATTAAATTTGATTTTTTTGACCAAAACTAGTGTTTAATATACTATGATTTTTGACCGAAACTTGCATTTCGAAAAGTTTCATAGAACATAGTTTTCAGATGATTTTTTTGCATGGACTTCCATCATAACCTTCCCTCTTAACATATAAAAATAATCTGAAAAGTCTGGTATCATTTCAAATAGTCACCAATTAAATTCGATATTTTTGACCGAAACTAGTGTAGAATATTCTATGATTTTTGACCGAAATTTGCATTTCGAAAAGTTTCATAAAATATAGTTTTCAGATGATTTTGTTGCATGGACTTCCGTCATAACCTTCCCTCTTAACATATATAAATGATCTGAAAAGTATCGTATCATTTCAAATAGTCCACAATTAAATTTGATTTTTTTGACCGAAACTAGTGTATAATATACTATGAATTTTGACCGAAACTTGCATTTCGAAAAGTTTCATAGAATATAGTTTTCAGATGATTTTTTTGCAGGGACTTCCATCATAACCTTCCCTCTTAACATATAAAAATGATTTGAAAAGTCTCGTATCATTTCAAATAGTCACCAATTAAATTCGATATTTTTGACCGAAACTAGTGTATAATATACTATGATTTTTGACCGAAACTTGCATTTCGAAAAGTTTTATAGAATCTAGTTTTCAGATGATTTTTTTGCATGGGCTTCCATAATAACCTTCCCTCTTAACATATATAAATGATCTATCAAGTCTCGTATCATTTCAAATAGTCCACAATTAAATTTGATTTTTTTGAATGAAACTAGTGTATAATATACTATGATTTTTGACCGAAGCTTGCATTTCAAAAATTTTCATAGAATATAGTTTTCAGATGATTTTTTTGCATGGACTTCCATCATAACATGCCCTCTTAACATATATAAATGATCTGAAAAGTCTTGTATCATTTCAAATAGCTCCCAATTAAATTCGATATTTTTGACCGAAACTAGTGTATAATATACTATGATTTTTGACCGAAACTTGCATTTCAAAAAGTTTCATAGAATCTAGTTTTCAGTTAATTTTTTTGCATGGACTTCCATCATTACTGCCCCTCTTAACATATATAAATGATCTGAAAAGTCTCGTATCATTTTAAATAGTCCACAATTAAATTTGATTTTTTTGACAGAAACTAGTGTATAATATACTATGATTTTTGACCGAAACTTGCATTTCGAAAAGTTTCATAGAATATAGTTTTCAGATGATTTTTTTGCATGTACTTCCATCATAACCTTCCCACTTAACATATAAAAATGATTTGAAAAGTCTCGTATCATTTCAAATAGTCACCAATTAAATTCAATATTTTTGACCGAAACTAGTGTATAATATACTATGATTTTTGACTGAAACTTGCATTTCGAAAAGTTTTATAGAATCTATTTTTCAGATGATTTTTTTGCATGGGCTTCCATAATAACCTTCCCTCTTAACATATATAAATAATCTGTCAAGTCTCGTATCATTTAAATAGTCCACAATTAAATTTAATTTTTTTGAATGAAACTAGTGTATAATATACTATGATTTTTGACCGAAACTTGCATTTCGAAAAGTTTCATAGAATATAGTTTTCAGATAATTTTTTTGCATGGACTTCCATCATAACCTGCCCTCTTAACATATATAAATGATCTGAAAAGTCTCGTATCATTTCAAATAGTCACCAATTAAATTCGATATTTTTGACCGAAACTAGTGTATAATATACTATGATTTTTGACCGAAACTTGCATTTCGAAAAGTTTTATAGAATCTATTTTTCAGATGATTTTTTTGCAGGGGCTTCCATAATAACCTTCCCTCTTAACATATATAAATAATCTGTCAAGTCTCGTATCATTTAAATAGTCCACAATTAAATTTAATTTTTTTGAATGAAACTAGTGTAAAATATACTATGAATTTTGACCGAAACATGCATTTCGAAAAGTTTCATAGAATATAGTTTTCAGATAATTTTTTTGCATGGACTTCCATCATAACCTGCCCTCTTAACATATATAAATGATCTGAAAAGTCTCGTATCATTTCAAATAGTTTCCAATTAAATTCGATATTTTTGACCGAAACTAGTGTATAATATACTATGATTTTTTACCGAAACTTGCATTTCAAAAAGTTTCATAGAATCTAGTTTTCAGTTAATTTTTTTGCATGGACTTCCATCATTACCTTCCATCTTAACATATATAAATGATCTGAAAAGTCTTGTATCATTTCAAATAGTCCACAATTAAATTTGATTTTCTTGACTGAAACTAGTGTATAATATACTATGAATTTTGACCGAAACTTGCATTTCGAAAAGTTTCATAGAATATAGTTTTCAGATGATTTTTTTCCATGGACTTCCATCATAACCTTCCCTCTTAACATATATAAATGATCTGAAAAGTATCGTATCATTTTAAATAGTCCACAATTAAATTTGATTTTTTTGACCGAAACTAGTGTTTAATATACTATGATTTTTGACCGAAACTTGCATTTCGAAAAGTTTCATAGAACATAGTTTTCAGATGATTTTTTTGCATGGACTTCCATCATAACCTTCCCTCTTAACATATAAAAATAATCTGAAAAGTCTGGTATCATTTCAAATAGTCACCAATTAAATTCGATATTTTTGACCGAAACTAGTGTAGAATATTCTATGATTTTTGACCGAAATTTGCATTTCGAAAAGTTTCATAAAATATAGTTTTCAGATGATTTTGTTGCATGGACTTCCGTCATAACCTTCCCTCTTAACATATATAAATGATCTGAAAAGTATCGTATCATTTCAAATAGTCCACAATTAAATTTGATTTTTTTGACCGAAACTAGTGTATAATATACTATGAATTTTGACCGAAACTTGCATTTCGAAAAGTTTCATAGAATATAGTTTTCAGATGATTTTTTTGCAGGGACTTCCATCATAACCTTCCCTCTTAACATATAAAAATGATTTGAAAAGTCTCGTATCATTTCAAATAGTCACCAATTAAATTCGATATTTTTGACCGAAACTAGTGTATAATATACTATGATTTTTGACCGAAACTTGCATTTCGAAAAGTTTTATAGAATCTAGTTTTCAGATGATTTTTTTGCATGGGCTTCCATAATAACCTTCCCTCTTAACATATATAAATGATCTATCAAGTCTCGTATCATTTCAAATAGTCCACAATTAAATTTGATTTTTTTGAATGAAACTAGTGTATAATATACTATGATTTTTGACCGAAGCTTGCATTTCAAAAATTTTCATAGAATATAGTTTTCAGATGATTTTTTTGCATGGACTTCCATCATAACATGCCCTCTTAACATATATAAATGATCTGAAAAGTCTTGTATCATTTCAAATAGCTCCCAATTAAATTCGATATTTTTGACCGAAACTAGTGTATAATATACTATGATTTTTGACCGAAACTTGCATTTCAAAAAGTTTCATAGAATCTAGTTTTCAGTTAATTTTTTTGCATGGACTTCCATCATTACTGCCCCTCTTAACATATATAAATGATATGAAAAGTCTCGTATCATTTTAAATAGTCCACAATTAAATTTGATTTTTTTGACAGAAACTAGTGTATAATATACTATGATTTTTGACCGAAACTTGCATTTCGAAAAGTTTCATAGAATATAGTTTTCAGATGATTTTTTTGCATGTACTTCCATCATAACCTTCCCACTTAACATATAAAAATGATTTGAAAAGTCTCGTATCATTTCAAATAGTCACCAATTAAATTCAATATTTTTGACCGAAACTAGTGTATAATATACTATGATTTTTGACTGAAACTTGCATTTCGAAAAGTTTTATAGAATCTATTTTTCAGATGATTTTTTTGCATGGGCTTCCATAATAACCTTCCCTCTTAACATATATAAATAATCTGTCAAGTCTCGTATCATTTAAATAGTCCACAATTAAATTTAATTTTTTTGAATGAAACTAGTGTATAATATACTATGATTTTTGACCGAAACTTGCATTTCGAAAAGTTTCATAGAATATAGTTTTCAGATAATTTTTTTGCATGGACTTCCATCATAACCTGCCCTCTTAACATATATAAATGATCTGAAAAGTCTCGTATCATTTCAAATAGTCACCAATTAAATTCGATATTTTTGACCGAAACTAGTGTATAATATACTATGATTTTTGACCGAAACTTGCATTTCGAAAAGTTTTATAGAATCTATTTTTCAGATGATTTTTTTGCAGGGGCTTCCATAATAACCTTCCCTCTTAACATATATAAATAATCTGTCAAGTCTCGTATCATTTAAATAGTCCACAATTAAATTTAATTTTTTTGAATGAAACTAGTGTAAAATATACTATGAATTTTGACCGAAACATGCATTTCGAAAAGTTTCATAGAATATAGTTTTCAGATAATTTTTTTGCATGGACTTCCATCATAACCTGCCCTCTTAACATATATAAATGATCTGAAAAGTCTCGTATCATTTCAAATAGTTTCCAATTAAATTCGATATTTTTGACCGAAACTAGTGTATAATATACTATGATTTTTTACCGAAACTTGCATTTCAAAAAGTTTCATAGAATCTAGTTTTCAGTTAATTTTTTTGCATGGACTTCCATCATTACCTTCCATCTTAACATATATAAATGATCTGAAAAGTCTTGTATCATTTCAAATAGTCCACAATTAAATTTGATTTTCTTGACTGAAACTAGTGTATAATATACTATGAATTTTGACCGAAACTTGCATTTCGAAAAGTTTCATAGAATATAGTTTTCAGATGATTTTTTTCCATGGACTTCCATCATAACCTTCCCTCTTAACATATATAAATGATCTGAAAAGTATCGTATCATTTTAAATAGTCCACAATTAAATTTGATTTTTTTGACCGAAACTAGTGTTTAATATACTATGATTTTTGACCGAAACTTGCATTTCGAAAAGTTTCATAGAATATAGTTTTCAGATGATTTTTTTGCATGGACTTCCATCATAACCTTCCCTCTTAACATATAAAAATAATCTGAAAAGTCTGGTATCATTTCAAATAGTCACCAATTAAATTCGATATTTTTGACCGAAACTAGTGTATAATATTCTATGATTTTTGACCGAAATTTGCATTTCGAAAAGTTTCATAAAATATAGTTTTCAGATGATTTTGTTGCATGGACTTCCGTCATAACCTTCCCTCTTAACATATATAAATGATCTGAAAAGTATCGTATCATTTCAAATAGTCCACAATTAAATTTGATTTTTTTGACCGAAACTAGTGTATAATATACTATGAATTTTGACCGAAACTTGCATTTCGAAAAGTTTCATAGAATATAGTTTTCAAATGATTTTTTTGCATGGACTTCCATCATAACCTTCCCTCTTAACATATAAAAATGATTTGAAAAGTCTCGTATCATTTCAAATAGTCACCAATTAAATTCGATATTTTTGACCGAAACTAGTGTATAATATACTATGATTTTTTACCGAAACTTGCATTTCGAAAAGTTTTATAGAATCTAGTTTTCAGATGATTTTTTTGCATGGGCTTCCATAATAACCTTCCCTCTTAACATATATAAATGATCTATCAAGTCTCGTATCATTTCAAATAGTCCACAATTAAATTTGATTTTTTTGAATGAAACTAGTGTATAATATACTATGATTTTTGACCGAAGCTTGCATTTCAAAAATTTTCATAGAATATAGTTTTCAGATGATTTTTTTGCATGGACTTCCATCATAACATGCCCTCTTAACATATATAAATGATCTGAAAAGTCTTGTATCATTTCAAATAGCTCCCAATTAAATTCGATATTTTTGACCGAAACTAGTGTATAATATACTATGATTTTTGACCGAAACTTGCATTTCAAAAAGTTTCATAGAATCTAGTTTTCAGTTAATTTTTTTGCATGGACTTCCATCATTACTGCCCCTCTTAACATATATAAATGATCTGAAAAGTCTCGTATCATTTTAAATAGTCCACAATTAAATTTGATTTTTTTGACAGAAACTAGTGTATAATATACTATGATTTTTGACCGAAACTTGCATTTCGAAAAGTTTCATAGAATATAGTTTTCAGATGATTTTTTTGCATGGACTTCCATCATAACCTGCCCTCTTAACATATATAAATGATCTAAAAAGTCTCATATCATTTCAAATAGTTTCCAATTAAATTCGATATTTTTGACCGAAACTAGTGTATAATATACTATGATTTTTGACCGAAACTTGCATTTCTAAAAGTTTCATAGAATCTAGTTTTCAGTTAATTTTTTTGCATGGACTTCCATCATTACCTTCCATCTTAACATATATAAATGATCTGAAAAGTCTCGTATCATTTCAAATAGTCCACAATTAAATTTGATTTTTTTGACAGAAACTAGTGTATAATATACTATGATTTTTGACCGAAACTTGCATTTCGAAAAGTTTCATAGAATATAGTTTTCAGATGATTTTTATGCATGGACTTCCATCATAACCTTCCCTCTTAACATATATAAATGATCTGAAAAGTATCGTATCATTTTAAATAGTCCACAATTAAATTTGATTTTTTTGACCGAAACTAGTGTATAATATACTATGATTTTTGACCGAAACTTGCATTTCGAAAAGTTTCTTAGAATATAGTTTTCAGATGATTTTTTTGAATGGACTTTCATCATAACCTTCCCTCTTAACATATAAAAATGATCTGAAAAGTCTGGTATCATTTCAAATAGTCACCGATTAAATTCGATATTTTTGACCGAAACTAGTGTATAATATTCTATGATTTTTGACCGAAATTTGCATTTCGAAAAGTTTCATAAAATATAGTTTTCAGATGATTTTGTTGCATGGACTTCCGTCATAACCTTCCCTCTTAACATATATAAATGATCTGAAAAGTATCGTATCATTTCAAATAGTCCACAATTAAATTTGATTTTTTTGACCGAAACTAGTGTATAATATACTATGATTTTTGACAGAAACTTGCATTTCGAAAAGTTTCATAGAATATAGTTTTCAGATGATTTTTTTGCATGGACTTCCATCATAACCTTCCCTCTTAACATATAAAAATGATTTGAAAAGTCTCGTATCATTTCAAATAGTCACCAATTAAATTCGATATTTTTGACCGAAACTAGTGTATAATATACTATGATTTTTGACCGAAACTTGCATTTCGAAAAGTTTCATAGAATATAGTTTTCAGATGATTTTTTTGCATGGACTTCCATCATAACCTTCCCTCTAAACATATATAAATGATCTGAAAAGAATAGTATCATTTAAATAGTCCACAATTAAATTTGATTTTTTTGACCGAAACTAGTGTAAAATATACTATGATTTTTGACCGAAACATGCATTTCGAAAAGTTTCATAGAATATAGTTTTCAGATGATTTTTTTGCATGGACTTCCATCATAACCTGCCCTCTTAACATATATAAATGATCTGAAAAGTCTCGTATCATTTCAAATAGTTCCCAATTAAATTCGATATTTTTGACCGAAACTAGTGTATAATATACTATGATTTTTGACCGAAACTTGCATTTCAAAAAGTTTCATAGAATCTAGTTTTCAGTTAATTTCTTTGCATGGACTTCCATCATTACCTTCCATCTTAACATATATAAATGATCTGAAAAGTCTCGTATCATTTCAAATAGTCCACAATTAAATTTGATTTTCTTGACTGAAACTAGTGTATAATATACTATGATTTTTGACCGAAACTTACATTTCGAAAAGTTTCATAGAATATAGTTTTCAGATGATTTTTTTGCATGGACTTCCATCATTACTACCCCTCTTAACATATATAAATGATCTGAAAAGTCTCGTATCATTTTAAATAGTCCACAATTAAATTTGATTTTTTTGACAGAAACTAGTGTATAATATACTATGATTTTTGACCGAAACTTGCATTTCGAAAAGTTTCATAGAATATAGTTTTCAGATGATTTTTTTGCATGGACTTCCATCATAACCTGCCCTCTTAACATATATAAATGATCTGAAAAGTCTCGTATCATTTCAAATAGTTTCCAATTAAATTCGATATTTTTGACCGAAACTAGTGTATAATATACTATGATTTTTGACCGAAACTTGCATTTCAAAAAGTTTCATAGAATCTAGTTTTCAGTTAATTTTTTTGCATGGACTTCCATCATTACCTTCCATCTTAACATATATAAATGAACTGAAAAGTCTCGTATCATTTCAAATAGTCCACAATTAAATTTGATTTTTTTGACTGAAACTAGTGTATAATATACTATGATTTTTGACCGAAACTTGCATTTCGAAAAGTTTCATAGAATATAGTTTTCAGATGATTTTATTGCATGGAATTCCATCATAACCTTCCCTCTTAACATATATAAATGATCTGAAAAGTATCGTATCATTTTAAATAGTCCACAATTAAATTTGATTTTTTTGACCGAAACTAGTGTAAAATATACTATGATTTTTGACCGAAACTTGCATTTCGAAAAGTTTCATAGAATATAGTTTCCAGATGATTTTTTTGAATGGACTTCCATCATAACCTTCCCTCTTAACATATAAAAATGATCTGAAAAGTCTGGTATCATTTCAAATAGTCACCAATTAAATTCGATATTTTTGACCGAAACTAGTGTATAATATTCTATGATTTTTGACCGAAATTTGCATTTCGAAAAGTTTCATAAAATATAGTTTTCAGATGATTTTGTTGCATGGACTTCCGTCATAACCTTCCCTCTTAACATATATAAATGATCTGAAAAGTATCGTATCATTTCAAATAGTCCACAATTAAATTTGATTTTTTTGACCGAAACTAGTGTATAATATACTATGATTTTTGACAGAAACTTGCATTTCGAAAAGTTTCATAGAATATAGTTTTCAGATGATTTTTTTGCATGGACTTCCATCATAACCTTCCCTCTTAACATATAAAAATGATTTGAAAAGTCTCGTATCATTTCAAATAGTCACCAATTAAATTCGATATTTTTGACCGAAACTAGTGTATAATATACTATGATTTTTGACCGAAACTTGCATTTCGAAAAGTTTCATAGAATATAGTTTTCAGATGATTTTTTTGCATGGACTTCCATCATAACCTTCCTTCTTAACATATATAAATGATCTGAAAAGTATCGTATCATTTAAATAGTCCACAATTAAATTTGATTTTTTTCACCGAAACTAGTGTAAAATATACTATGATTTTTGACCGAAACTTGCATTTCGAAAAGTTTCATAGAATATAGTTTTCAGATGATTTTTTTGCATGGACTTCCATCATAACCTGCCCTCTTAACATATATAAATGATCTGAAAAGTCTCGTATCATTTCAAATAGTTCCCAATTAAATTCGATATTTTTGACCGAAACTAGTGTATAATATACTATGATTTTTGACCGAAACTTGCATTTCAAAAAGTTTCATAGAATCTAGTTTTCAGTTAATTTTTTTGCATGGACTTCCATCATTACCTTCCATCTTAACATATATA
The DNA here is from genome assembly GCA_963966055.1 of Lathyrus aphaca. NCBI lineage: Eukaryota > Viridiplantae > Streptophyta > Magnoliopsida > Fabales > Fabaceae > Lathyrus > Lathyrus aphaca. Next base: position 639,648,922 of record OZ014520.1, on the reverse strand, counting down.
AATGATCTGAAAAGTCTCGTATCATTTCAAATAGTCCACAATTAAATTTGATTTTTTTGACCGAAACTAGTGTATAATATACTGTGATTTTTGAACGAAACTTGCATTTCGAAAAGTTTCATAGAATATAGTTTTCAGATGATTTTTTTTGCATGGACTTCCATCATAACCTTCCCTCTTAACATATATAAATGATCTGACAAGTCTCGTTTCATTTCAAATAGTCACCAATTAAATTCGATTTTTTTGACCGAAACTAGTGTATAATATACTATGATTTTTGACCGAAACTTGCATTTCGAAAAGTTTTATAGAATCTAGTTTTGAGATGATCTTTTTGTCATGGGCTTCCATACTAACCTTCCCTCTTAACATATATAAATGATCTATCAAGTCTCGTATCATTTCAAATAGTCCACAATTAAATTTGATTTTTTTGAATGAAACTAGTGTATAATATACTATGATTTTTGACCGAAACTTGCATTTCAAAAATTTTCATAGAATATAGTTTTCAGATGATTTTTTTGCATGGACTTCCATCATAACCTGCCCTCTTAACATATATAAATGATCTGAAAAGTCTTCTATCATTTCAAATAGCTCCCAATTAAATTCGATATTTTTGACCGAAACTAGTGTATAATATACTATGATTTTTGACCGAAACTGGCATTTCAAAAAGTTTCATAGAATCTAGTTTTCAGTTAATTTTTTTGCATGGACTTCCATCATTACTGCCCCTCTTAACATATATAAATGATCTGAAAAGTCTCGTATCATTTTAAATAGTCCACAATTAAATTTGATTTTTTTGACAGAAACTAGTGTATAATATACTATGATTTTTGACCGAAATTTGCATTTCGAAAAGTTTCATAGAATATAGTTTTCAGATGATTTTTTTTGCATGGACTTCCATCATAACCTGCCCTCTTAACATATATAAATGATCTGAAAAGTCTAGTATCATTTCAAATAGTTTCCAATTAAATTCAATATTTTTGACCGAAACTAGTGTATAATATACTATGATTTTTGACCGAAACTTGCATTTCAAAAAGTTCCATAGAATCTAGTTTTCAGTTAATTTTTTTGCATGGACTTCCATCATTACCTTCCATCTTAACATATATAAATGATCTGAAAAGTCTCGTATCATTTCAAATAGTCCACAATTAAATTTGATTTTTTTGACTGAAACTAGTGTATAATATACTATGATTTTTGACCGAAACTTGCATTTCGAAAAGTTTCATAGAATATAGTTTTCAGATGATTTTTTTGCATGGACTTCCATCATAACCTTCCCTCTTAACATATATAAATGATCTGAAAAGTATCGTATCAATTTATATAGTCCAAAATTAAATTTGATTTTTTTGACCGAAACTAGTGTATAATATACTATGATTTTTGACCGAAACTTGCATTTCGAAAAGTTTCATAGAATATAGTTTTCAGATGATTTTTTTGAATGGACTTCCATCATAACCTTCCCTCTTAACATATAAAAATGATCTGAAAAGTCTGGTATCATTTCAAATAGTCACCAATTAAATTCGATATTTTTGACCGAAACTAGTGTATAATATTCTATGATTTTTGACCGAAATTTGCATTTCGAAAAGTTTCATAAAATATAGTTTTCAGATGATTTTGTTGCATGGACTTCCGTCATAACCTTCCCTCTTAACATATATAAATGATCTGAAAAGTATCGTATCATTTCAAATAGTCCACAATTAAATTTGATTTTTTTGACCGAAACTAGTGTATTATATACTATGATTTTTGACCGAAACTTGCATTTCAAAAAGTTTCATAGAATCTAGTTTTCAGTTAATTTTTTTGCATGGACTTCCATCATTACCTTCCTTCTTAACATATATAAATGATCTGAAAAGTCTCGTATCATTTCAAATAGTCCACAATTAAATTTGATTTTTTTGACCGAAACTAGTGTGTAATATACTATGATTTTTGACCGAAACTTGCATTTCAAAAAGTTTCATAGAATATAGTTTTCAGATGATTTTTTTTGCATGGACTTCCATCATAACCTTCCCTCTTAACATATATAAATGATCTGAAAAGTCTCGTATCATTTCAAATAGTCACCAATTAAATTCGATATTTTTGACCGAAACTAATGTATAATATACTATGATTTTTGACCGAAACTTGCATTTCGAAAAGTTTCATAGAATCTAGTTTTCAGATGATTTTTTTGCATGGGCTTCCATATTAACCTTCCCTCTTAACATATATAAATGATCTGTCAAGTCTCGTATCATTTCAAATAGTCCACAATTAAATTTGATTTTTTTGACTGAAACTAGTGTATAATATACTATGATTTTTGACCGAAACTTGCATTTCGAAAAGTTTCATAGAATATAGTTTTCAGATGATTTTTTTGCATGGAATTCCATCATAACCTGCCCTCTTAACATATATAAATGATCTGAAAAGTCTAGTATCATTTCAAATAGTTCCCAATTAAATTCGATATTTTTGACCGAAACTAGTGTATAATATACTATGATTTTAGACATAAACTTGCATTTCAAAAAGTTTCATAGAATCTAGTTTTCAGTTAATTTTTTTGCATGGACTTCCATCATTACCTTCCATCTTAACATATATAAATGATCTGAAAAGTCTCGTATCATTTCAAATAGTCCACAATTAAATTTGATTTTTTTTATCGAAACTAGTGTATAATATACTATGATTTTTGACCGAAACTTGCATTTCGGAAAGTTTCATAGAATATAGTTTTCAGATGATTTTTTTGCATGGACTTCCATCATAACCTTCCCTCTTAACATATATAAATGATCTGAAAAGTATCATATTATTTTAAATAGTCCACAATTAAATTTGATTTTTTTGACCGAAACTAGTGTATAATATACTATGATTTTTGACTGAAACTTGCATTTCGAAAAGTTTTATAGAATCTAGTTTTCAGATGATTTTTTTGTCATGGGCTTCCATACTAACCTTCCCTCTTAACATATATAAATGATCTATCAAGTCTCGTATCATTTCAAATAGTCCACAATTAAATTTGATTTTTTTGAATGAAACTAGTGTATAATATACTATGATTTTTGACCGAAACTTGCATTTCAAAAATTTTCATAGAATATAGTTTTCAGATGATTTTTTTGCATGGACTTCCATCATAACCTGCCCTCTTAACATATATAAATGATCTGAAAAGTCTTCTATCATTTCAAATAGCTCCCAATTAAATTCGATATTTTTGACCGAAACTAGTGTATAATATACTATGATTTTTGACCGAAACTGGCATTTCAAAAAGTTTCATAGAATCTAGTTTTCAGTTAATTTTTTTGCATGGACTTCCATCATTACTGCCCCTCTTAACATATATAAATGATCTGAAAAGTCTCGTATCATTTTAAATAGTCCACAATTAAATTTGATTTTTTTGACAGAAACTAGTGTATAATATACTATGATTTTTGACCGAAATTTGCATTTCGAAAAGTTTCATAGAATATAGTTTTCAGATGATTTTTTTTGCATGGACTTCCATCATAACCTGCCCTCTTAACATATATAAATGATCTGAAAAGTCTAGTATCATTTCAAATAGTTTCCAATTAAATTCAATATTTTTGACCGAAACTAGTGTATAATATACTATGATTTTTGACCGAAACTTGCATTTCAAAAAGTTCCATAGAATCTAGTTTTCAGTTAATTTTTTTGCATGGAATTCCATCATTACCTTCCATCTTAACATATATAAATGATCTGAAAAGTCTCGTATCATTTCAAATAGTCCACAATTAAATTTGATTTTTTTGACTGAAACTAGTGTATAATATACTATGATTTTTGACCGAAACTTGCATTTCGAAAAGTTTCATAGAATATAGTTTTCAGATGATTTTTTTGCATGGACTTCCATCATAACCTTCCCTCTTAACATATATAAATGATCTGAAAAGTATCGTATCAATTTATATAGTCCAAAATTAAATTTGATTTTTTTGACCGAAACTAGTGTATAATATACTATGATTTTTGACCGAAACTTGCATTTCGAAAAGTTTCATAGAATATAGTTTTCAGATGATTTTTTTGAATGGACTTCCATCATAACCTTCCCTCTTAACATATAAAAATGATCTGAAAAGTCTGGTATCATTTCAAATAGTCACCAATTAAATTCGATATTTTTGACCGAAACTAGTGTATAATATTCTATGATTTTTGACCGAAATTTGCATTTCGAAAAGTTTCATAAAATATAGTTTTCAGATGATTTTGTTGCATGGACTTCCGTCATAACCTTCCCTCTTAACATATATAAATGATCTGAAAAGTATCGTATCATTTCAAATAGTCCACAATTAAATTTGATTTTTTTGACCGAAACTAGTGTATTATATACTATGATTTTTGACCGAAACTTGCATTTCAAAAAGTTTCATAGAATCTAGTTTTCAGTTAATTTTTTTGCATGGACTTCCATCATTACCTTCCTTCTTAACATATATAAATGATCTGAAAAGTCTCGTATCATTTCAAATAGTCCACAATTAAATTTGATTTTTTTGACCGAAACTAGTGTGTAATATACTATGATTTTTGACCGAAACTTGCATTTCAAAAAGTTTCATAGAATATAGTTTTCAGATGATTTTTTTTGCATGGACTTCCATCATAACCTTCCCTCTTAACATATATAAATGATCTGAAAAGTCTCGTATCATTTCAAATAGTCACCAATTAAATTCGATATTTTTGACCGAAACTAATGTATAATATACTATGATTTTTGACCGAAACTTGCATTTCGAAAAGTTTCATAGAATCTAGTTTTCAGATGATTTTTTTGCATGGGCTTCCATATTAACCTTCCCTCTTAACATATATAAATGATCTGTCAAGTCTCGTATCATTTCAAATAGTCCACAATTAAATTTGATTTTTTTGACTGAAACTAGTGTATAATATACTATGATTTTTGACCGAAACTTGCATTTCGAAAAGTTTCATAGAATATAGTTTTCAGATGATTTTTTTGCATGGAATTCCATCATAACCTGCCCTCTTAACATATATAAATGATCTGAAAAGTCTAGTATCATTTCAAATAGTTCCCAATTAAATTCGATATTTTTGACCGAAACTAGTGTATAATATACTATGATTTTAGACAGAAACTTGCATTTCAAAAAGTTTCATAGAATCTAGTTTTCAGTTAATTTTTTTGCATGGACTTCCATCATTACCTTCCATCTTAACATATATAAATGATCTGAAAAGTCTCGTATCATTTCAAATAGTCCACAATTAAATTTGATTTTTTTTACCGAAACTAGTGTATAATATACTATGATTTTTGACCGAAACTTGCATTTCGGAAAGTTTCATAGAATATAGTTTTCAGATGATTTTTTTGCATGGACTTCCATCATAACCTTCCCTCTTAACATATATAAATGATCTGAAAAGTATCATATTATTTTAAATAGTCCACAATTAAATTTGATTTTTTTGACCGAAACTAGTGTATAATATACTATGATTTTTGACTGAAACTTGCATTTCGAAAAGTTTCATAGAATCTAGTTTTCAGATGATTTTTTTGCATGGGCTTCCATAATAACCTTCCCTCTTAACATATATAAATGATCTGTCAAGTCTCGTATCATTTCAAATAGTCCACAATTAAATTTGATTTTTTTGACTAAAACTAGTGTATAATATACTATGATTTTTGACCGAAACTTGCATTTCGAAAAGTTTCATAGAATATAATTTTCAGATGATTTTTTTGCATTGACTTCCATCATAACCTGCCCTCTTAACATATATAAATGATCTGAAAAGTCTCGTATCATTTCAAATAGTTCCCAATTAAATTCGATATTTTTGACCGAAACTAGTGTATAATATACTATGATTTTTGACTGATACTTGCATTTCAAAACGTTTCATAGAATCTAGTTTTCAGTTAATTTTTTTGCATGGACTTCTATCATAACCTTCCCTCTTAACATATATAAATGATCTGAAAAGTCTCGTATCATTTAAAATAGTAAACAATTAAATTTGATTTTTTTGACCGAAACTAGTGTATAATATACTATGATTTTTGACCGAAACTTGCATTTCGAAAAGTTTCATAGAATATAGTTTTCAGATGATTTTTTTCCATGGACTTCCATCATTACCTTCCCTCTTAACATATATAAATGATCTGAAAAGTCTCGTATCATTTCAAATAGTCCACAATTAAATTTGATTTTTTTGACCGAAACTAGTGTATAATATACTATGATTTTTGACCGAAACTTGCATTTCGAAAAGTTTCATAGAATATAGTTTTCAGATGATTTTTTTGCATGGACTTCGATCATCACCTGTTCTCTTAACATATATAAATGATCTAAAAAGTATCGTATCATTTAAAATAGTCCACAATTAAATTTGATTATTTTGACCGAAACTAGTGTATAATATACTATGATTTTTGACCGAAACTTGCATTTTGAAAAATTTCATAGAATATAGTTTTCAGATGATTTTCTTGCATGGACTTCCATCATAACCTTCCCTCTTAACATATAAAAATTATCTGAAAAGTCTCGTATCATTTCAAATAGTCACCAATTAAATTCGATATTTTTGACCGAAACTAGTGTTTAATATACTATGATTTTTGACTGAAACTTGCATTTCGAAAAGTTTCATAGAATCTAGTTTTCAGATGATTTTTTTGCATGCGCTCCCATAATAACCTTCCCTCTTAACATATATAAATAATCTGTCAAGTCTCGTATCATTTAAATAGTCCACAATTAAATTTAATTTTTTTGAATGAAACTAGTGTATAATATACTATGATTTTTGACCGAAACTTGCATTTCGAAAAGTTTCATAGAATATAGTTTTCAGATGATTTTTTTGCATGGACTTCCATCATAACCTGCCCTCTTAACATATATAAATGATCTGAAAAGTCTCGTATCATTTCAAATAGTTTCCAATTAAATTCAATATTTTTGACCGAAACTAGTGTATAATATACTATGATTTTTGACCGAAACTTGCATTTCAAAAAGTTTCATAGAATCTAGTTTTCAGTTAATTTTTTTGCATGGACTTCCATCATTACCTTCCATCTTAACATATATAAATGATCTGAAAAGTCTCGTATCATTTCAAATAGTCCACAATTAAATTTGATTTTTTTGACCAAAACTAGTGTATAATATACTATGATTTTTGACCGAAACTTGCATTTCGGAAAGTTTCATAGAATATAGTTTTCAGATGATTTTTTTGCATGGACTTCCATCAAAACCTTCCCTCTTAACATATATAAATGATCTGAAAAGTATCATATTATTTTAAATAGTCCACAATTAAATTTGATTTTTTTGACCGAAACTAGTGTATAATATACTATGATTTTTGACCGAAACTTGCATTTCGAAAAGTTTCATAGAATCTAGTTTTCAGATGATTTTTTTGCATGGGCTTCCATAATAACCTTCCCTCTTAACATATATAAATGATCTGTCAAGTCTCGTATCATTTCAAATAGTCCACAATTAAATTTGATTTTTTTGACTGAAACTAGTGTATAATATACTATGATTTTTGACCGAAACTTGCATTTCGAAAAGTTTCATAGAATATAGTTTTCAGATGATTTTTTTGCATGGACTTCCATCATAACCTTCCCTCTTAACATATATAAATGATCTGAAAAGTCTCGTATCATTTAAAATAGTTCCCAATTAAATTCGATATTTTTGACCGAAACTAGTGTATAATATACTATGATTTTTGACTGATACTTGCATTTCAAAACGTTTCATAGAATCTAGTTTTCAGTTAATTTTTTTGCATGGACTTCTATCATAACCTTCCCTCTTAACATATGTAAATGATCTGAAAAGTCTCGTATCATTTCAAATAGTAAACAATTAAATTTGATTTTTTTGACCGAAACTAGTGTATAATATACTATGATTTTTGACCGAAACTTGCATTTCGAAAAGTTTCATAGAATATAGTTTTCAGATGATTTTTTTGCATGGACTTCGATCATAACCTGTTCTCTTAACATATGTAAATGATCTGAAAAGTATCGTATCATTTAAAATAGTCCACAATTAAATTTGATTTTTTTGACCGAAACTAGTGTATAATATACTATGATTTTTGACCGAAACTTGCATTTTGAAAAATTTCATAGAATATAGTTTTCAGATGATTTTCTTGCATGGACTTCCATCATAACCTTCCCTCTTAACATATAAAAATTATCTGAAAAGTCTCGTATCATTTCAAATAGTCACCAATTAAATTCGATATTTTTGACCGAAACTAGTGTTTAATATACTATGATTTTTGACTGAAACTTGCATTTCGAAAAGTTTCATAGAATCTAGTTTTCAGATGATTTTTTTGCATGCGCTTCCATAATAACCTTCCCTCTTAACATATATAAATAATCTGTCAAGTCTCGTATCATTTAAATAGTCCACAATTAAATTTAATTTTTTTGAATGAAACTAGTGTATAATATACTATGATTTTTGACCGAAACTTGCATTTCGAAAAGTTTCATAGAATATAGTTTTCAGATGATTTTTTTGCATGGACTTCCATCATAACCTGCCCTCTTAACATATATAAATGATCTGAAAAGTCTCGTATCATTTCAAATAGTTTCCAATTAAATTCGATATTTTTGACCGAAACTAGTGTATAATATACTATGATTTTTGACCGAAACTTGCATTTCAAAAAGTTTCATAGAATCTAGTTTTCAGTTAATTTTTTTGCATGGACTTCCATCATTACCTTCCATCTTAACATATATAAATGATCTGAAAAGTCTCGTATCATTTCAAATATTCCACAATTAAATTTGATTTTTTTGACTGAAACTAGTGTATAATATACTATGATTTTTGACCGAAACTTGCATTTCGAAAAGTTTCATAGAATATAGTTTTCAGATGATTTTTTTGCATGGACTTCCATCATAACCTTCCCTCTTAACATATATAAATGATCTGAAAAGAATCGTATCATTTTAAATAGTCCACAATTAAATTTGATTTTTTTGACCGAAACTAGTGTATAATATACTATGATTTTTGACCGAAACTTGCATTTCGAAAAGTTTCATAGAATATAATTTTCAGATGATTTTTTTGCATGGACTTCCATCATAACCTTCCCATTTAACATATAAAAATGATCTGAAAAGGCTGGTATCATTTCATATAGTCACCAATTAAATTCGATATTTTTGACCGAAACTAGTGTATAATATTCTATGATTTTTGACCGAAATTTGCATTTCGAAAAGTTTCATAAAATATAGTTTTCAGATGATTTTGTTGCATGGACTTCCGTCATAACCTTCCCTCTTAACATATATAAATGATCTGAAAAGTATCGTATCATTTCAAATAGTCCACAATTAAATTTGATTTTTTTGACCGAAACTAGTGTATAATATACTATGATTTTTGACCGAAACTTGCATTTTGAAAAATTTCATAGAATATAGTTTTCAGATGATTTTCTTGCATGGACTTCCATCATAACCTTCCCTCTTAACATATAAAAATTATCTGAAAAGTCTCGTATCATTTCAAATAGTCACCAATTAAATTCGATATTTTTGACCGAAACTAGTGTTTAATATACTATGATTTTTGACTGAAACTTGCATTTCGAAAAGTTTCATAGAATCTAGTTTTCAGATGATTTTTTTGCATGCGCTTCCATAATAACCTTCCCTCTTAACATATATAAATAATCTGTCAAGTCTCGTATCATTTAAATAGTCCACAATTAAATTTAATTTTTTTGAATGAAACTAGTGTATAATATACTATGATTTTTGACCGAAACTTGCATTTCGAAAAGTTTCATAGAATATAGTTTTCAGAAGATTTTTTTGCATGGACTTCCATCATAACCTGCCCTCTTAACATATATAAATGATCTGAAAAGTCTCGTATCATTTCAAATAGTTTCCAATTAAATTCGATATTTTTGACCGAAACTAGTGTATAATATACTATGATTTTTGACCGAAACTTGCATTTCAAAAAGTTTCATAGAATCTAGTTTTCAGTTAATTTTTTTGCATGGACTTCCATCATTACCTTCCATCTTAACATATATAAATGATCTGAAAAGTCTCGTATCATTTCAAATATTCCACAATTAAATTTGATTTTTTTGACTGAAACTAGTGTATAATATACTATGATTTTTGACCGAAACTTGCATTTCGAAAAGTTTCATAGAATATAGTTTTCAGATGATTTTTTTGCATGGACTTCCATCATAACCTTCCCTCTTAACATATATAAATGATCTGAAAAGTATCGTATCATTTTAAATAGTCCACAATTAAATTTGATTTTTTTGACCGAAACTAGTGTATAATATACTATGATTTTTGACCGAAACTTGCATTTCGAAAAGTTTCATAGAATATAATTTTCAGATGATTTTTTTGCATGGACTTCCATCATAACCTTCCCATTTAACATATAAAAATGATCTGAAAAGGCTGGTATCATTTCAAATAGTCACCAATTAAATTCGATATTTTTGACCGAAACTAGTGTATAATATTCTATGATTTTTGACCGAAATTTGCATTTCGAAAAGTTTCATAAAATATAGTTTTCAGATGATTTTGTTGCATGGACTTCCGTCATAACCTTCCCTCTTAACATATATAAATGATCTGAAAAGTATCGTATCATTTCAAATAGTCCACAATTAAATTTGATTTTTTTGACCGAAACTAGTGTATAATATACTATGATTTTTGACCGAAACTTGCATTTTGAAAAATTTCATAGAATATAGTTTTCAGATGATTTTCTTGCATGGACTTCCATCATAACCTTCCCTCTTAACATATAAAAATTATCTGAAAAGTCTCGTATCATTTCAAATAGTCACCAATTAAATTCGATATTTTTGACCGAAACTAGTGTTTAATATACTATGATTTTTGACTGAAACTTGCATTTCGAAAAGTTTCATAGAATCTAGTTTTCAGATGATTTTTTTGCATGCGCTTCCATAATAACCTTCCCTCTTAACATATATAAATAATCTGTCAAGTCTCGTATCATTTAAATAGTCCACAATTAAATTTAATTTTTTTGAATGAAACTAGTGTATAATATACTATGATTTTTGACCGAAACTTGCATTTCGAAAAGTTTCATAGAATATAGTTTTCAGAAGATTTTTTTGCATGGACTTCCATCATAACCTGCCCTCTTAACATATATAAATGATCTGAAAAGTCTCGTATCATTTCAAATAGTTTCCAATTAAATTCGATATTTTTGACCGAAACTAGTGTATAATATACTATGATTTTTGACCGAAACTTGCATTTCAAAAAGTTTCATAGAATCTAGTTTTCAGTTAATTTTTTTGCATGGACTTCCATCATTACCTTCCATCTTAACATATATAAATGATCTGAAAAGTCTCGTATCATTTCAAATATTCCACAATTAAATTTGATTTTTTTGACTGAAACTAGTGTATAATATACTATGATTTTTGACCGAAACTTGCATTTCGAAAAGTTTCATAGAATATAGTTTTCAGATGATTTTTTTGCATGGACTTCCATCATAACCTTCCCTCTTAACATATATAAATGATCTGAAAAGTATCGTATCATTTTAAATAGTCCACAATTAAATTTGATTTTTTTGACCGAAACTAGTGTATAATATACTATGATTTTTGACCGAAACTTGCATTTCGAAAAGTTTCATAGAATATAATTTTCAGATGATTTTTTTGCATGGACTTCCATCATAACCTTCCCATTTAACATATAAAAATGATCTGAAAAGGCTGGTATCATTTCAAATAGTCACCAATTAAATTCGATATTTTTGACCGAAACTAGTGTATAATATTCTATGATTTTTGACCGAAATTTGCATTTCGAAAAGTTTCATAAAATATAGTTTTCAGATGATTTTGTTGCATGGACTTCCGTCATAACCTTCCCTCTTAACATATATAAATGATCTGAAAAGTATCGTATCATTTCAAATAGTCCACAATTAAATTTGATTTTTTTGACCGAAACTAGTGTATAATATACTATGATTTTTGACCGAAACTTGCATTTTGAAAAATTTCATAGAATATAGTTTTCAGATGATTTTCTTGCATGGACTTCCATCATAACCTTCCCTCTTAACATATAAAAATTATCTGAAAAGTCTCGTATCATTTCAAATAGTCACCAATTAAATTCGATATTTTTGACCGAAACTAGTGTTTAATATACTATGATTTTTGACTGAAACTTGCATTTCGAAAAGTTTCATAGAATCTAGTTTTCAGATGATTTTTTTGCATGCGCTTCCATAATAACCTTCCCTCTTAACATATATAAATAATCTGTCAAGTCTCGTATCATTTAAATAGTCCACAATTAAATTTAATTTTTTTGAATGAAACTAGTGTATAATATACTATGATTTTTGACCGAAACTTGCATTTCGAAAAGTTTCATAGAATATAGTTTTCAGATGATTTTTTTGCATGGACTTCCATCATAACCTGCCCTCTTAACATATATAAATGATCTGAAAAGTCTCGTATCATTTCAAATAGTTTCCAATTAAATTCGATATTTTTGACCGAAGCTAGTGTATAATATACTATGATTTTTGACCGAAACTTGCATTTCAAAAAGTTTCATAGAATCTAGTTTTCAGTTAATTTTTTTGCATGGACTTCCATCATTACCTTCCATCTTAACATATATAAATGATCTGAAAAGTCTCGTATCATTTCAAATATTCCACAATTAAATTTGATTTTTTTGACTGAAACTAGTGTATAATATACTATGATTTTTGACCGAAACTTGCATTTCGAAAAGTTTCATAGAATATAGTTTTCAGATGATTTTTTTGCATGGACTTCCATCATAACCTTCCCTCTTAACATATATAAATGATCTGAAAAGTATCGTATCATTTTAAATAGTCCACAATTAAATTTGATTTTTTTGACCGAAACTAGTGTATAATATACTATGATTTTTGACCGAAACTTGCATTTCGAAAAGTTTCATAGAATATAATTTTCAGATGATTTTTTTGCATGGACTTCCATCATAACCTTCCCATTTAACATATAAAAATGATCTGAAAAGGCTGGTATCATTTCAAATAGTCACCAATTAAATTCGATATTTTTGACCGAAACTAGTGTATAATATTCTATGATTTTTGACCGAAATTTGCATTTCGAAAAGTTTCATAAAATATAGTTTTCAGATGATTTTGTTGCATGGACTTCCGTCATAACCTTCCCTCTTAACATATATAAATGATCTGAAAAGTCTCGTATCATTTTAAATAGTCCACAATTAAATTTGATTTTTTTGACAGAAACTAGTGTATAATATACTATGAATTTTGACCGAAACTTGCATTTCGAAAAGTTTCATAGAATATAGTTTTCAGATGATTTTTTTTGCATGGACTTCCATCATAACCTGCCCTCTTAACATATATAAATGATCTGAAAAGTCTCGTATCATTTCAAATAGTTTCCAATTAAATTCGATATTTTTGACCGAAACTAGTGTATAATATACTATGATTTTTTAGCGAAACTTGCATTTCAGAAAGTTTCATAGAATCTAGTTTTCAGTTAATTTTTTTGCATGGACTTCCATCATTACCTTCCATCTTAACATATATAAATGATCTGAAAAGTCTCGTATCATTTCAAATAGTCCACAATTAAATTTGATTTTTTTGACTGAAACTAGTGTATAATATACTATGATTTTTGACCGAAACTTGCATTTCGAAAAGTTTCATAGAATATATTTTCAGATGATTTTTTTGCATGGACTTCCATCATAACCTTCCCTCTTAACATATATAAATGATCTGAAAAGTATCGTATCAATTTATATAGTCCAAAATTAAATTTGATTTTTTTGACCGAAACTAGTGTATAATATACTATGATTTTTGACCGAAACTTGCATTTCGAAAAGTTTCATAGAATATAGTTTTCAGATGATTTTTTTGAATGGACTTCCATCATAACCTTCCCTCTTAACATATAAAAATGTTCTGAAAAGTCTGGTATCATTTCAAATAGTCACCAATTAAATTCGATATTTTTGACCGAAACTAGTGTATAATATTCTATGATTTTTGACCGAAATTTGCATTTCGAAAAGTTTCATAAAATATAGTTTTCAGATGATTTTGTTGCATGGACTTCCGTCATAACCTTCCCTCTTAACATATATAAATGATCTGAAAAGTATCGTATCATTTCAAATAGTCCACAATTAAATTTGATTTTTTTGACCGAAACTAGTGTATAATATACTATGATTTTTGACAGAAACTTGCATTTCGAAAAGTTTCATAGAATATAGTTTTCAGATGATTTTTTTGCATGGACTTCCATCATAACCTTCCCTCTTAACATATAAAAATGATTTGAAAAGTCTCGTATCATTTCAAATAGTCACCAATTAAATTCGATATTTTTGACCGAAACTAGTGTATAATATACTATGATTTTTGACCGAAACTTGCATTTCGAAAAGTTTCATAGAATATAGTTTTCAGATGATTTTTTTGCATGGACTTCCATCATAACCTTCCCTCTTAACATATATAAATGATCTGAAAAGTATCGTATCATTTAAATAGTCCACAATTAAATTTGATTTTTTTCACCGAAACTAGTGTAAAATATACTATGATTTTTGACCGAAACTTGCATTTCGAAAAGTTTCATAGAATATAGTTTTCAGATGATTTTTTTGCATGGACTTCCATCATAACCTGCCCTCTTAACATATATAAATGATCTGAAAAGTCTCGTATCATTTCAAATAGTTCCCAATTAAATTCGATATTTTTGACCGAAACTAGTGTATAATATACTATGATTTTTGACCGAAACTTGCATTTCAAAAAGTTTCATAGAATCTAGTTTTCAGTTAATTTTTTTGCATGGACTTCCATCATTACCTTCCATCTTAACATATATAAATGATCTGAAAAGTCTCGTATCATTTCAAATAGTCCACAATTAAATTTGATTTTTTTGACCGAAACTAGTGTATAATATACTATGATTTTTGACCGAAACTTGCATTTCAAAAAGTTTCATAGAATATAGTTTTCAGATGATTTTTTTTGCATGGACTTCCATCATAACCTTCCCTCTTAACATATATAAATGATCTGAAAAGTCTCGTATCATTTCAAATAGTCACCAATTAAATTCGATATTTTTGACCGAAACTAATGTATAATATACTATGATTTTTGACCGAAACTTGCATTTCGAAAAGTTTCATAGAATCTAGTTTTCAGATGATTTTTTTGCATGGGCTTCCATATTAACCTTCCCTCTTAACATATATAAATGATCTGTCAAGTCTCGTATCATTTCAAATAGTCCACAATTAAATTTGATTTTTTTGACTGAAACTAGTGTATAATATACTATGATTTTTGACCGAAACTTGCATTTCGAAAAGTTTCATAGAATATAGTTTTCAGATGATTTTTTTGCATGGAATTCCATCATAACCTGCCCTCTTAACATATATAAATGATCTGAAAAGTCTAGTATCATTTCAAATAGTTCCCAATTAAATTCGATATTTTTGACCGAAACTAGTGTATAATATACTATGATTTTTGACAGAAACTTGCATTTCAAAAAGTTTCATAGAATCTAGTTTTCAGTTAATTTTTTTGCATGGACTTCCATCATTACCTACCATCTTAACATATATAAATGATCTGAAAAGTCTCGTATCATTTCAAATAGTCCACAATTAAATTTTATTTTTTTGACCGAAACTAGTGTATAATATACTATGATTTTTGACCGAAACTTGCATTTCGGAAAGTTTCATAGAATATAGTTTTCAGATGATTTTTTTGCATGGACTTCCATCATAACCTTCCCTCTTAACATATATAAATGATCTGAAAAGTATCATATTATTTTAAATAGTCCACAATTAAATTTGATTTTTTTGACCGAAACTAGTGTATAATATACTATGATTTTTGACCGAAACTTGCATTTCGAAAAGTTTCATAGAATCTAGTTTCCAGATGATTTTTTTGCATGGGCTTCCATAATAACCTTCCCTCTTAACATATATAAATGATCTGTCAAGTCTCGTATCATTTCAAATAGTCCACAATTAAATTTGATTTTTTTGACTGAAACTAGTGTATAATATACTATGATTTTTGACCGAAACTTGCATTTCGAAAAGTTTCATAGAATATAGTTTTCAGATGATTTTTTTGCATGGACTTCCATCATAACCTGCCCTCTTAACATATATAAATGATCTGAAAAGTCTCGTATCATTTCAAATAGTTCCCAATTAAATTCGATATTTTTGACCGAAACTAGTGTATAATATACTATGATTTTTGACTGATACTTGCATTTCAAAACGTTTCATAGAATCTAGTTTTCAGTTAATTTTTTTGCATGGACTTCTATCATAACCTTCCCTCTTAACAAATATAAATGATCTGAAAAGTCTCGTATCATTTAAAATAGTAATTAATTAAATTTGATTTTTTTGACCGAAACTAGTGTATAATATACTATGATTTTTGACCGAAACTTGCATTTCGAAAAGTTTCATAGAATATAGTTTTCAGATGATTTTTTTCCATGGACTTCCATCATTACCTTCCCTCTTAACATATATAAATGATCTGAAAAGTCTCGTATCATTTCAAATAGTCCACAATTAAATTTTATTTTTTTGACCGAAACTAGTGTATAATATACTATGATTTTTGACCGAAACTTGCATTTCGAAAAGTTTCATAGAATATAGTTTTCAGATGATTTTTTTGCATGGACTTCGATCATAACCTGTTCTCTTAACATATATAAATGATCTAAAAAGTATCGTATCATTTAAAATAGTCCACAATTAAATTTGATTTTTTTGACCGAAACTAGTGTATAATATACTATGATTTTTGACCGAAACTTGCATTTTGAAAAATTTCATAGAATATAGTTTTCAGATGATTTTCTTGCATGGACTTCCATCATAACCTTCCCTCTTAACATATAAAAATTATCTGAAAAGTCTCGTATCATTTCAAATAGTCACCAATTAAATTCGATATTTTTGACCGAAACTAGTGTTTAATATACTATGATTTTTGACTGAAACTTGCATTTCGAAAAGTTTCATAGAATCTAGTTTTTAGATGATTTTTTTGCATGCGCTTCCATAATAACCTTCCCTATTAACATATATAAATAATCTGTCAAGTCTCGTATCATTTAAATAGTCCACAATTAAATTTAATTTTTTTGAATGAAACTAGTGTATAATATACTATGATTTTTGACCGAAACTTGCATTTCGAAAAGTTTCATAGAATATAGTTTTCAGATGATTTTTTTGCATGGACTTCCATCATAACCTTCCCTCTTAACATATAAAAATGATTTGAAAAGTCTCGTATCATTTCAAATAGTCACCAATTAAATTCGATATTTTTGACCGAAACTAGTGTATAATATACTATGATTTTTGACCGAAACTTGCATTTCGAAAAGTTTCATAGAATATAGTTTTCAGATGATTTTTTTGCATGGACTTCCATCATAACCTTCCCTCTTAACATATATAAATGATCTGAAAAGTATCGTATCATTTAAATAGTCCACAATTAAATTTGATTTTTTTCACCGAAACTAGTGTAAAATATACTATGATTTTTGACCGAAACTTGCATTTCGAAAAGTTTCATAGAATATAGTTTTCAGATGATTTTTTTGCATGGACTTCCATCATAACCTGCCCTCTTAACATATATAAATGATCTGAAAAGTCTCGTATCATTTCAAATAGTTCCCAATTAAATTCGATATTTTTGACCGAAACTAGTGTATAATATACTATGATTTTTGACCGAAACTTGCATTTCAAAAAGTTTCATAGAATCTAGTTTTCAGTTAATTTTTTTGCATGGACTTCCATCATTACCTTCCATCTTAACATATATAAATGATCTGAAAAGTCTCGTATCATTTCAAATAGTCCACAATTAAATTTGATTTTTTTGACCGAAACTAGTGTATAATATACTATGATTTTTGACCGAAACTTGCATTTCAAAAAGTTTCATAGAATATAGTTTTCAGATGATTTTTTTTGCATGGACTTCCATCATAACCTTCCCTCTTAACATATATAAATGATCTGAAAAGTCTCGTATCATTTCAAATAGTCACCAATTAAATTCGATATTTTTGACCGAAACTAATGTATAATATACTATGATTTTTGACCGAAACTTGCATTTCGAAAAGTTTCATAGAATCTAGTTTTCAGATGATTTTTTTGCATGGGCTTCCATATTAACCTTCCCTCTTAACATATATAAATGATCTGTCAAGTCTCGTATCATTTCAAATAGTCCACAATTAAATTTGATTTTTTTGACTGAAACTAGTGTATAATATACTATGATTTTTGACCGAAACTTGCATTTCGAAAAGTTTCATAGAATATAGTTTTCAGATGATTTTTTTGCATGGAATTCCATCATAACCTGCCCTCTTAACATATATAAATGATCTGAAAAAGTCTAGTATCATTTCAAATAGTTCCCAATTAAATTCGATATTTTTGACCGAAACTAGTGTATAATATACTATGATTTTTGACAGAAACTTGCATTTCAAAAAGTTTCATAGAATCTAGTTTTCAGTTAATTTTTTTGCATGGACTTCCATCATTACCTTCCATCTTAACATATATAAATGATCTGAAAAGTCTCGTATCATTTCAAATAGTCCACAATTAAATTTGATTTTTTTGACCGAAACTAGTGTATAATATACTATGATTTTTGACCGAAACTTGCATTTCGGAAAGTTTCATAGAATATAGTTTTCAGATGATTTTTTTGCATGGACTTCCATCATAACCTTCCCTCTTAACATATATAAATGATCTGAAAAGTATCATATTATTTTAAATAGTCCACAATTAAATTTGATTTTTTTGACCGAAACTAGTGTATAATATACTATGATTTTTGACCGAAACTTGCATTTCGAAAAGTTTCATAGAATCTAGTTTTCAGATGATTTTTTTGGTTGGGCTTCCATAATAACCTTCCCTCTTAACATATATAAATGATCTGTCAAGTCTCGTATCATTTCAAATAGTCCACAATTAAATTTGATTTTTTTGACTGAAACTAGTGTATAATATACTATGATTTTTGACCGAAACTTGCATTTCGAAAAGTTTCATAGAATATAGTTTTCAGATGATTTTTTTGCATGGACTTCCATCATAACCTGCCCTCTTAACATATATAAATGATCTGAAAAGTCTCGTATCATTTCAAATAGTTCCCAATTAAATTCGATATTTTTGACCGAAACTAGTGTATAATATACTATGATTTTTGACTGATACTTGCATTTCAAAACGTTTCATAGAATCTAGTTTTCAGTTAATTTTTTTGCATGGACTTCTATCATAACCTTCCCTCTTAACAAATATAAATGATCTGAAAAGTCTCGTATCATTTAAAATAGTAAACAATTAAATTTGATTTTTTTGACCGAAACTAGTGTATAATATACTATGATTTTTGACCGAAACTTGCATTTCGAAAAGTTTCATAGAATATAGTTTTCAGATGATTTTTTTGCATGGACTTCCATCATAACCTTCCCTCTTAACATATAAAAATGATTTGAAAAGTCTCGTATCATTTCAAATAGTCACCAATTAAATTCGATATTTTTGACCGAAACTAGTGTATAATATACTATGATTTTTGACCGAAACTTGCATTTCGAAAAGTTTCATAGAATATAGTTTTCAGATGATTTTTTTGCATGGACTTCCATCATAACCTTCCCTCTTAACATATATAAATGATCTGAAAAGTATCGTATCATTTAAATAGTCCACAATTAAATTTGATTTTTTTCACCGAAACTAGTGTAAAATATACTATGATTTTTGACCGAAACTTGCATTTCGAAAAGTTTCATAGAATATAGTTTTCAGATGATTTTTTTGCATGGACTTCCATCATAACCTGCCCTCTTAACATATATAAATGATCTGAAAAGTCTCGTATCATTTCAAATAGTTCCCAATTAAATTCGATATTTTTGACCGAAACTAGTGTATAATATACTATGATTTTTGACCGAAACTTGCATTTCAAAAAGTTTCATAGAATCTAGTTTTCAGTTAATTTTTTTGCATGGACTTCCATCATTACCTTCCATCTTAACATATATAAATGATCTGAAAAGTCTCGTATCATTTCAAATAGTCCACAATTAAATTTGATTTTTTTGACCGAAACTAGTGTATAATATACTATGATTTTTGACCGAAACTTGCATTTCAAAAAGTTTCATAGAATATAGTTTTCAGATGATTTTTTTGCATGGAATTCCATCATAACCTGCCCTCTTAACATATATAAATGATCTGAAAAGTCTCGTATCATTTCAAATAGTTCCCAATTAAATTCGATATTTTTGACCGAAACTAGTGTATAATATACTATGATTTTTGACAGAAACTTGCATTTCAAAAAGTTTCATAGAATCTAGTTTTCAGTTAATTTTTTTGCATGGACTTCCATCATTACCTTCCATCTTAACATATATAAATGATCTGAAAAGTCTCGTATCATTTCAAATAGTCCACAATTAAATTTGATTTTTTTGACCGAAACTAGTGTATAATATACTATGATTTTTGACCGAAACTTGCATTTCGGAAAGTTTCATAGAATATAGTTTTCAGATGATTTTTTTGCATGGACTTCCATCATAACCTTCCCTCTTAACATATATAAATGATCTGAAAAGTATCATATTATTTTAAATAGTCCACAATTAAATTTGATTTTTTTGACCGAAACTAGTGTATAATATACTATGATTTTTGACCGAAACTTGCATTTCGAAAAGTTTCATAGAATCTAGTTTTCAGATGATTTTTTTGCATGGGCTTCCATAATAACCTTCCCTCTTAACATATATAAATGATCTGTCAAGTCTCGTATCATTTCAAATAGTCCACAATTAAATTTGATTTTTTTGACTGAAACTAGTGTATAATATACTATGATTTTTGACCGAAACTTGCATTTCGAAAAGTTTCATAGAATATAGTTTTCAGATGATTTTTTTGCATGGACTTCCATCATAACCTGCCCTCTTAACATATATAAATGATCTGAAAAGTCTCGTATCATTTCAAATAGTTCCCAATTAAATTCGATATTTTTGACCGAAACTAGTGTATAATATACTATGATTTTTGACTGATACTTGCATTTCAAAACGTTTCATAGAATCTAGTTTTCAGTTAATTTTTTTGCATGGACTTCTATCATAACCTTCCCTCTTAACAAATATAAATGATCTGAAAAGTCTCGTATCATTTAAAATAGTAAACAATTAAATTTGATTTTTTTGACCGAAACTAGTGTATAATATACTATGATTTTTGACCGAAACTTGCATTTCGAAAAGTTTCGTAGAATATAGTTTTCAGATGATTTTTTTCCATGGACTTCCATCATTACCTTCCCTCTTAACATATATAAATGATCTGAAAAGTCTCGTATCATTTCAAATAGTCCACAATTAAATTTGATTTTTTTGACCGAAACTAGTGTATAATATACTATGATTTTTGACCGAAACTTGCATTTCGAAAAGTTTCATAGAATATAGTTTTCAGATGATTTTTTTGCATGGACTTCGATCATAACCTGTTCTCTTAACATATATAAATGATCTAAAAAGTATCGTATCATTTAAAATAGTCCACAATTAAATTTGATTTTTTTGACCGAAACTAGTGTATAATATACTATGATTTTTGACCGAAACTTGCATTTTGAAAAATTTCATAGAATATAGTTTTCAAATGATTTTCTTGCATGGACTTCCATCATAACCTTCCCTCTTAACATATAAAAATTATCTGAAAAGTCTCGTATCATTTCAAATAGTCACCAATTAAATTCGATATTTTTGACCGAAACTAGTGTTTAATATACTATGATTTTTGACTGAAACTTGCATTTCGAAAAGTTTCATAGAATCTAGTTTTTAGATGATTTTTTTGCATGCGCTTCCATAATAACCTTCCCTCTTAACATATATAAATAATCTGTCAAGTCTCGTATCATTTAAATAGTCCACAATTAAATTTAATTTTTTTGAATGAAACTAGTGTATAATATACTATGATTTTTGACCGAAACTTGCATTTCGAAAAGTTTCATAGAATATAGTTTTCAGATGATTTTTTTGCATGGACTTCCATCATAACCTTCCCTCTTAACATATAAAAATGATTTGAAAAGTCTCGTATCATTTCAAATAGTCACCAATTAAATTCGATATTTTTGACCGAAACTAGTGTATAATATACTATGATTTTTGACCGAAACTTGCATTTCGAAAAGTTTCATAGAATATAGTTTTCAGATGATTTTTTTGCATGGACTTCCATCATAACCTTCCCTCTTAACATATATAAATGATCTGAAAAGTATCGTATCATTTAAATAGTCCACAATTAAATTTGATTTTTTTCACCGAAACTAGTGTAAAATATACTATGATTTTTGACCGAAACTTGCATTTCGAAAAGTTTCATAGAATATAGTTTTCAGATGATTTTTTTGCAAGGACTTCCATCATAACCTGCCCTCTTAACATATATAAATGATCTGAAAAGTCTCGTATCATTTCAAATAGTTCCCAATTAAATTCGATATTTTTGACCGAAACTAGTGTATAATATACTATGATTTTTGACCGAAACTTGCATTTCAAAAAGTTTCATAGAATCTAGTTTTCAGTTAATTTTTTTGCATGGACTTCCATCATTACCTTCCATCTTAACATATATAAATGATCTGAAAAGTCTCGTATCATTTCAAATAGTCCACAATTAAATTTGATTTTTTTGACCGAAACTAGTGTATAATATACTATGATTTTTGACCGAAACTTGCATTTCAAAAAGTTTCATAGAATATAGTTTTCAGATGATTTTTTTTGCATGGACTTCCATCATAACCTTCCCTCTTAACATATATAAATGATCTGAAAAGTCTCGTATCATTTCAAATAGTCACCAATTAAATTCGATATTTTTGACCGAAACTAATGTATAATATACTATGATTTTTGACCGAAACTTGCATTTCGAAAAGTTTCATAGAATCTAGTTTTCAGATGATTTTTTTGCATGGGCTTCCATATTAACCTTCCCTCTTAACATATATAAATGATCTGTCAAGTCTCGTATCATTTCAAATAGTCCACAATTAAATTTGATTTTTTTGACTGAAACTAGTGTATAATATACTATGATTTTTGACCGAAACTTGCATTTCGAAAAGTTTCATAGAATATAGTTTTCAGATGATTTTTTTGCATGGAATTCCATCATAACCTGCCCTCTTAACATATATAAATGATCTGAAAAAGTCTAGTATCATTTCAAATAGTTCCCAATTAAATTCGATATTTTTGACCGAAACTAGTGTATAATATACTATGATTTTTGACAGAAACTTGCATTTCAAAAAGTTTCATAGAATCTAGTTTTCAGTTAATTTTTTTGCATGGACTTCCATCATTACCTTCCATCTTAACATATATAAATGATCTGAAAAGTCTCGTATCATTTCAAATAGTCCACAATTAAATTTGATTTTTTTGACCGAAACTAGTGTATAATATACTATGATTTTTGACCGAAACTTGCATTTCGGAAAGTTTCATAGAATATAGTTTTCAGATGATTTTTTTGCATGGACTTCCATCATAACCTTCCCTCTTAACATATATAAATGATCTGAAAAGTATCATATTATTTTAAATAGTCCACAATTAAATTTGATTTTTTTGACCGAAACTAGTGTATAATATACTATGATTTTTGACCGAAACTTGCATTTCGAAAAGTTTCATAGAATCTAGTTTTCAGATGATTTTTTTGCATGGGCTTCCATAATAACCTTCCCTCTTAACATATATAAATGATCTGTCAAGTCTCGTATCATTTCAAATAGTCCACAATTAAATTTGATTTTTTTGACTGAAACTAGTGTATAATATACTATGATTTTTGACCGAAACTTGCATTTCGAAAAGTTTCATAGAATATAGTTTTCAGATGATTTTTTTGCATGGACTTCCATCATAACCTGCCCTCTTAACATATATAAATGATCTGAAAAGTCTCGTATCATTTCAAATAGTTCCCAATTAAATTCGATATTTTTGACCGAAACTAGTGTATAATATACTATGATTTTTGACTGATACTTGCATTTCAAAACGTTTCATAGAATCTAGTTTTCAGTTAATTTTTTTGCATGGACTTCTATCATAACCTTCCCTCTTAACAAATATAAATGATCTGAAAAGTCTCGTATCATTTAAAATAGTAAACAATTAAATTTGATTTTTTTGACCGAAACTAGTGTATAATATACTATGATTTTTGACCGAAACTTGCATTTCGAAAAGTTTCATAGAATATAGTTTTCAGATGATTTTTTTCCATGGACTTCCATCATTACCTTCCCTCTTAACATATATAAATGATCTGAAAAGTCTCGTATCATTTCAAATAGTCCACAATTAAATTTGATTTTTTTGACCGAAACTAGTGTATAATATACTATGATTTTTGACCGAAACATGCATTTTGAAAAATTTCATAGAATATAGTTTTCAGCTGATTTTATTGCATGGACTTCCATCATAACCTTCCCTCTTAACATATAAAAATTATCTGAAAAGTCTCGTATCATTTCAAATAGTCACCAATTAAATTCGATATTTTTGACCGAAACTAGTGTTTAATATACTATGATTTTTAACTGAAACTTGCATTTCGAAAAGTTTCATAGAATCTAGTTTTTAGATGATTTTTTTGCACGCGCTTCCATAATAACCTTCCCTCTTAACATATATAAATAATCTGTCAAGTCTCGTATCATTTAAATAGTCCACAATTAAATTTAATTTTTTTGAATGAAACTAGTGTATAATATACTATGATTTTAGACCGAAACTTGCATTTCGAAAAGTTTCATAGTATATAGTTTTCAGATGATTTTTTTGCATGGACTTCCATCATAACCTGCCCTCTTAACATATATAAATGATCTGAAAAGTCTCGTATCATTTCAAATAGTTTCCA
The DNA here is from genome assembly GCA_963966055.1 of Lathyrus aphaca. Taxonomy (NCBI): domain Eukaryota; kingdom Viridiplantae; phylum Streptophyta; class Magnoliopsida; order Fabales; family Fabaceae; genus Lathyrus; species Lathyrus aphaca. The sequence continues at coordinate 639,623,556 of OZ014520.1, read as the reverse complement.
ATTAAATTCGATATTTTTGACCGAAACTAGTGTATAATATACTATGATTTTTGACCGAAACTTGCATTTCAAAAAGTTTCATAGAATCTAGTTTTCAGTTAATTTTTTTGCATGGACTTCCATCATTACCTTCCATCTTAACATATATAAATGATCTGAAAAGTCTCGTATCATTTCAAATAGTCCACAATTAAATTTGATTTTTTTGACCGAAACTAGTGTATAATATACTATGATTTTTGACCGAAACTTGCATTTCGGAAAGTTTCATAGAATATAGTTTTCAGATGATTTTTTTGCATGGACTTCCATCATAACCTTCCCTCTTAACATATATAAATGATCTGAAAAGTATCATATTATTTTAAATAGTCCACAATTAAATTTGATTTTTTTGACCGAAACTAGTGTATAATATACTATGATTTTTGACCGAAACTTGCAATTCGAAAAGTTTCATAGAATCTAGTTTTCAGATGATTTTTTTGCATGGGCTTCCATAATAACCTTCCCTCTTAACATATATAAATGATCTGTCAAGTCTCGTATCATTTCAAATAGTCCACAATTAAATTTGATTTTTTTGACTTAAACTAGTGTATAATATACTATGATTTTTGACCGAAACTTGCATTTCGAAAAGTTTCATAGAATATAGTTTTCAGATGATTTTTTTGCATGGACTTCCATCATAACCTTCCCTCTTAACATATATAAATGATCTGAAAAGTCTCGTATCATTTAAAATAGTTCCCAATTAAATTCGATATTTTTGACCGAAACTAGTGTATAATATACTATGATTTTTGACTGATACTTGCATTTCAAAACGTTTCATAGAATCTAGTTTTCAGTTAATTTTTTTGCATGGACTTCTATCATAACCTTCCCTCTTAACATATATAAATGATCTGAAAAGTCTCGTATCATTTCAAATAGTAAACAATTAAATTTGATTTTTTTGACCGAAACTAGTGTATAATATACTATGATTTTTGACCGAAACTTGCATTTCGAAAAGTTTCATAGAATATAGTTTTCAGATGATTTTCTTGCATGGACTTCCATCATAACCTTCCCTCTTAACATATAAAAATTATCTGAAAAGTCTCGTATCATTTCAAATAGTCACCAATTAAATTCGATATTTTTGACCGAAACTAGTGTTTAATATACTATGATTTTTGACTGAAACTTGCATTTCGAAAAGTTTCATAGAATCTAGTTTTTAGATGATTTTTTTGCACGCGCTTCCATAATAACCTTCCCTCTTAACATATATAAATAATCTGTCAAGTCTCGTATCATTTAAATAGTCCACAATTAAATTTAATTTTTTTGAATGAAACTAGTGTATAATATACTATGATTTTTGACCGAAACTTGCATTTCGAAAAGTTTCATAGAATATAGTTTTCAGATGATTTTTTTGCATGGACTTCCATCATAACCTGCCCTCTTAACATATATAAATGATCTGAAAAGTCTCGTATCATTTCAAATAGTTTCCAATTAAATTCGATATTTTTGACCGAAACTAGTGTATAATATACTATGATTTTTGACCGAAACTTGCATTTCTAAAAGTTTCATAGAATCTAGTTTTCAGTTAATTTTTTTGCATGGACTTCCATCATTACCTTCCATCTTAACATATATAAATGATCTGAAAAGTCTCGTATCATTTCAAATATTCCACAATTAAATTTGATTTTTTTGACTGAAACTAGTGTATAATATACTATGATTTTTGACCGAAACTTGCATTTCGAAAAGTTTCATAGAATATAGTTTTCAGATGATTTTTTTGCATGGACTTCCATCATAACCTTCCCTCTTAACATATATAAATGATCAGAAAAGTATCGTATCATTTTAAATAGTCCACAATTAAATTTGATTTTTTTGACCGAAACTAGTGTATAATATACTATGATTTTTGACCGAAACTTGCATTTCGAAAAGTTTCATAGAATATAGTTTTCAGATGATTTTTTTGCATGGACTTCCATCATAACCTTCCCTCTTAACATATAAAAATGATCTGAAAAGTCTGGTATCATTTCAAATAGTCACCAATTAAATTCGATATTTTTGACCGAAACTTGTGTATAATATTCTATGATTTTTGACCGAAATTTGCATTTCGAAAAGTTTCATAAAATATAGTTTTCAGATGATTTTGTTGCATGGACTTCCGTCATAACCTTCCCTCTTAACATTTATAAATGATCTGAAAAGTATCGTATCATTTCAAATAGTCCACAATTAAATTTGATTTTTTTGACCGAAACTAGTGTATAATATACTATGATTTTTGACCGAAACTTGCATTTCGAAAAGTTTCATAGAATATAGTTATCAGATGATTTTTTTGCATGGACTTCCATCATAACCTTCCCTCTTAACATATAAAAATGATTTGAAAAGTCTCGTATCATTTCAAAAAGACACCAATTAAATTCGATATTTTTGACCTAAACTAGTGTATAATATACTATGATTTTTGACCGAAACTTGCATTTTGAAAAGTTTTATAGAATCTAGTTTTCAGATGATTTTTTTGCATGGGATTCCATAATAACCTTCCCTCTTAACATATATAAATGATCTATCAAGTCTCGTATCATTTCAAATAGTCCACAATTAAATTTGATTTTTTTGAATGAAACTAGTGTATAATATACTATGATTTTTGACCGAAACTTGCATTTCAAAAATTTTCATAGAATATAGTTTTCTATTGATTTTTTTGCATGGACTTCCATCATAACCTACCCTCTTAACATATATAAATGATCTGAAAAGTCTTGTATCATTTCAAATAGCTCCCAATTAAATTCGATATTTTTGACCGAAACTAGTGTATAATATACTATGATTTTTGACCGAAACTTGCATTTCAAAAAGTTTCATAGAATCTAGTTTTCAGTTAATTTTTTTGCATGGACTTCCATCATTACTGCCCCTCTTAACATATATAAATGATCTGAAAAGTCTCGTATCATTTTAAATAGTCCACAATTAAATTTGATTTTTTTGACAGAAACTAGTGTATAATATACTATGATTTTTGACCGAAACTTGCATTTCGAAAAGTTTCATAGAATATAGTTTTCAGATGATTTTTTTGCATGGACTTCCATCATAACCTGCCCTCTTAACATATATAAATGATCTGAAAAGTCTCGTATCATTTCAAATAGTTTCTAATTAAATTCGATATTTTTGACCGAAACTAGTGTATTATATAGTATGATTTTTGACCGAAACTTGCATTTCAAAAAGTTTCATAGAATCTAGTTTTCAGTTAATTTTTTTGCATGGACTTCCATCATTACCTTCCATCTTAACATATATAAATGATCTGAAAAGTCTCGTATCATTTCAAATAGTCCACAATTAAATTTGATTTTTTTGACTGAAACTAGTGTATAATATACTATGATTTTTGACCGAAACTTGTATTTCGAAAAGTTTCATAGAATATAGTTTTCAGATGATTTTTTTGCATGGACTTCCATCATAACCTTCCCTCTTAACATATAAAAATGATCTGAAAAGTCTGGTATCATTTCAAATAGTCACCAATTAAATTCGATATTTTTGACCAAAACTAGTGTATAATATTCTATGATTTTTGACCAAAATTTGCATTTCGAAAAGTTTCATAAAATATAGTTTTCAGATGATTTTGTTGCATGGACTTCCGTCATAACCTTCCCTCTTAACATATATAAATGATCTAACAAGTCTCGTATCATTTCAAATAGTCCACAATTAAATTTGATTTTTTTGAATGAAACTAGTGTATAATATACTATGATTTTTGACCGAAACTTGCATTTCAAATTTTTCCATAGAATATAGTTTTCAGATGATTTTTTTGCATGGACTTCCATCATAACCTGCCCTCTTAACATATATAAATGATCTGAAAAGTCTTGAATCATTTCAAATAGCTCCCAATTAAACTCGATATTTTTGACCGAAACTAGTGTATAATATACTATGATTTTTGACCGAAACTTGCATTTCAAAAAGTTTCATAGAATCTAGTTTTCCGGTAATTTTTTTGCATGGACTTCCATCATTACTGCCCCTCTTAACATATATAAATGATCTGAAAAGTCTCGTATCATTTTAAATAGTCCACAATTAAATTTGATTTTTTTGACAGAAACTAGTGTATAATATACTATGATTTTTGACCGAAACTTGCATTTCGAAAAGTTTCATAGAATATAGTTTTCAGATGATTTTTTTGCATGGACTTCCATCATAACCTGCCCTCTTAACATATATAAATGATCTGAAAAGTCTCGTATCATTTCAAATAGTTTCTAATTAAATTCGATATTTTTGACCGAAACTAGTGTATAATATACTATGATTTTTGACCGAAACTTGCATTTCAAAAAGTTTCATAGAATCTAGTTTTCAGTTAATTTTTTTGCATGGACTTCCATCATTACCTTCCATCTTAACATATATAAATGATCTGAAAAGTCTCGTATCATTTCAAATATTCCACAATTAAATTTGATTTTTTTGACTGAAACTAGTGTATAATATACTATGATTTTTGACCGAAACTTGCATTTCGAAAAGTTTCATAGAATATAGTTTTCAGATGATTTTTTTGCATGGACTTCCATCATAACCTTCCCTCTTAACATATATAAATGATCTGAAAAGTATCGTATCATTTTAAATAGTCCACAATTAAATTTGATTTTTTTGACCGAAACTAGTGTATAATATACTATGATTTTTGACCGAAACTTGCATTTCGAAAAGTTTCATAGAATATAGTTTTCAGATGATTTTTTTGCATGGACTTCCATCATAACCTTCCCTCTTAACATATAAAAATGATCTGAAAAGTCTGGTATCATTTCAAATAGTCACCAATTAAATTCGATATTTTTGACCGAAACTTGTGTATAATATTCTATGATTTTTGACCGAAATTTGCATTTCGAAAAGTTTCATAAAATATAGTTTTCAGATGATTTTGTTGCATGGACTTCCGTCATAACCTTCCCTCTTAACATATATAAATGATCTGAAAAGTATCGTATCATTTCAAATAGTCCACAATTAAATTTGATTTTTTTGACCGAAACTAGTGTATAATATACTATGATTTTTGACCGAAACTTGCATTTCGAAAAGTTTCATAGAATATAGTTATCAGATGATTTTTTTGCATGGACTTCCATCATAACCTTCCCTCTTAACATATAAAAATGATTTGAAAAGTCTCGTATCATTTCAAAAAGACACCAATTAAATTCGATATTTTTGACCGAAACTAGTGTATAATATACTATGATTTTTGACCGAAACTTGCATTTTGAAAAGTTTTATAGAATCTAGTTTTCAGATGATTTTTGTGCATGGGATTCCATAATAACCTTCCCTCTTAACATATATAAATGATCTATCAAGTCTCGTATCATTTCAAATAGTCCACAATTAAATTTGATTTTTTTGACTGAAACTAGTGTATAATATACTATGATTTTTGACCGAAACTTGTATTTCGAAAAGTTTCATAGAATATAGTTTTCAGATGATTTTTTTGCATGGACTTCCATCATAACCTTCCCTCTTAACATATAAAAATGATCTGAAAAGTCTGGTATCATTTCAAATAGTCACCAATTAAATTCGATATTTTTGACCAAAACTAGTGTATAATATTCTATGATTTTTGACCAAAATTTGCATTTCGAAAAGTTTCATAAAATATAGTTTTCAGATGATTTTGTTGCATGGACTTCCGTCATAACCTTCCCTCTTAACATATATAAATGATCTAACAAGTCTCGTATCATTTCAAATAGTCCACAATTAAATTTGATTTTTTTGAATGAAACTAGTGTATAATATACTATGATTTTTGACCGAAACTTGCATTTCAAATTTTTCCATAGAATATAGTTTTCAGATGATTTTTTTGCATGGACTTCCATCATAACCTGCCCTCTTAACATATATAAATGATCTGAAAAGTCTTGAATCATTTCAAATAGCTCCCAATTAAACTCGATATTTTTGACCGAAACTAGTGTATAATATACTATGATTTTTGACCGAAACTTGCATTTCAAAAAGTTTCATAGAATCTAGTTTTCCGGTAATTTTTTTGCATGGACTTCCATCATTACTGCCCCTCTTAACATATATAAATGATCTGAAAAGTCTCGTATCATTTTAAATAGTCCACAATTAAATTTGATTTTTTTGACAGAAACTAGTGTATAATATACTATGATTTTTGACCGAAACTTGCATTTCGAAAAGTTTCATAGAATATAGTTTTCAGATGATTTTTTTGCATGGACTTCCATCATAACCTGCCCTCTTAACATATATAAATGATCTGAAAAGTCTCGTATCATTTCAAATAGTTTCTAATTAAATTCGATATTTTTGACCGAAACTAGTGTATAATATACTATGATTTTTGACCGAAACTTGCATTTCAAAAAGTTTCATAGAATCTAGTTTTCAGTTAATTTTTTTGCATGGACTTCCATCATTACCTTCCATCTTAACATATATAAATGATCTGAAAAGTCTCGTATCATTTCAAATATTCCACAATTAAATTTGATTTTTTTGACTGAAACTAGTGTATAATATACTATGATTTTTGACCGAAACTTGCATTTCGAAAAGTTTCATAGAATATAGTTTTCAGATGATTTTTTTGCATGGACTTCCATCATAACCTTCCCTCTTAACATATATAAATGATCTGAAAAGTATCGTATCATTTTAAATAGTCCACAATTAAATTTGATTTTTTTGACCGAAACTAGTGTATAATATACTATGATTTTTGACCGAAACTTGCATTTCGAAAAGTTTCATAGAATATAGTTTTCAGATGATTTTTTTGCATGGACCTCCATCATAACCTTCCCTCTTAACATATAAAAATGATCTGAAAAGTCTGGTATCATTTCAAATAGTCACCAATTAAATTCGATATTTTTGACCGAAACTTGTGTATAATATTCTATGATTTTTGACCGAAATTTGCATTTCGAAAAGTTTCATAAAATATAGTTTTCAGATGATTTTGTTGCATGGACTTCCGTCATAACCTTCCCTCTTAACATATATAAATGATCTGAAAAGTATCGTATCATTTCAAATAGTCCACAATTAAATTTGATTTTTTTGACCGAAACTAGTGTATAATATACTATGATTTTTGACCGAAACTTGCATTTCGAAAAGTTTCATAGAATATAGTTATCAGATGATTTTTTTGCATGGACTTCCATCATAACCTTCCCTCTTAACATATAAAAATGATTTGAAAAGTCTCGTATCATTTCAAAAAGACACCAATTAAATTCGATATTTTTGACCGAAACTAGTGTATAATATACTATGATTTTTGACCGAAACTTGCATTTTGAAAAGTTTTATAGAATCTAGTTTTCAGATGATTTTTGTGCATGGGATTCCATAATAACCTTCCCTCTTAACATATATAAATGATCTATCAAGTCTCGTATCATTTCAAATAGTCCACAATTAAATTTGATTTTTTTGAATGAAACTAGTGTATAATATACTATGATTTTTGACCGAAACTTGCATTTCAAAATTTTTCATAGAATATAGTTTTCTATTGATTTTTTTGCATGGACTTCCATCATAACCTACCCTCTTAACATATATAAATGATCTGAAAAGTCTTGTATCATTTCAAATAGCTCCCAATTAAATTCGATATTTTTGACCGAAACTAGTGTATAATATACTATGATTTTTGACCGAAACTTGCATTTCAAAAAGTTTCATAGAATCTAGTTTTCAGTTAATTTTTTTGCATGGACTTCCATCATTACTGCCCCTCTTAACATATATAAATGATCTGAAAAGTCTCGTATCATTTTAAATAGTCCACAATTAAATTTGATTTTTTTGACAGAAACTAGTGTATAATATACTATGATTTTTGACCGAAACTTGCATTTCGAAAAGTTTCATAGAATATAGTTTTCAGATGATTTTTTTGCATGGACTTCCATCATAACCTGCCCTCTTAACATATATAAATGATCTGAAAAGTCTCGTATCATTTCAAATAGTTTCTAATTAAATTCGATATTTTTGACCGAAACTAGTGTATTATATACTATGATTTTTGACCGAAACTTGCATTTCAAAAAGTTTCATAGAATCTAGTTTTCAGTTAATTTTTTTGCATGGACTTCCATCATTACCTTCCATCTTAACATATATAAATGATCTGAAAAGTCTCGTATCATTTCAAATAGTCCACAATTAAATTTGATTTTTTTGACTGAAACTAGTGTATAATATACTATGATTTTTGACCGAAACTTGCATTTCGAAAAGTTTCATAGAATATAGTTTTCAGATGATTTTTTTTGCATGGACTTCCATCATAACCTTCCCTCTTAACATATAAAAATGATCTGAAAAGTCTGGTATCATTTCAAATAGTCACCAATTAAATTCGATATTTTTGACCAAAACTAGTGTATAATATTCTATGATTTTTGACCAAAATTTGCATTTCGAAAAGTTTCATAAAATATAGTTTTCAGATGATTTTGTTGCATGGACTTCCGTCATAACCTTCCCTCTTAACATATATAAATGATCTAACAAGTCTCGTATCATTTCAAATAGTCCACAATTAAATTTGATTTTTTTGAATGAAACTAGTGTATAATATACTATGATTTTTGACCGAAACTTGCATTTCAAAATTTTTCATAGAATATAGTTTTCAGATGATTTTTTTGCATGGACTTCCATCATAACCTGCCCTCTTAACATATATAAATGATCTGAAAAGTCTTGTATCATTTCAAATAGTTTCCAATTAAATTCGATATTTTTGACCGAAACTAGTGTATTATATACTATGATTTTTGACCGAAACTTGCATTTCAAAAAGTTTCATAGAATCTAGTTTTCAGTTAATTTTTTTGCATGGACTTCCATCATTACCTTCCATCTTAACATATATAAATGATCTGAAAAGTCTCGTATCATTTGAAATAGTCCACAATTAAATTTGATTTTTTTGACTGAAACTAGTGTATAATATACTATGATTTTTGACCAAAACTTGCATTTCGAAAAGTTTCATAGAATATAGTTTTCAGATGATTTTTTTGCATGGACTTCCATCTTAACCTTCCCTCTTAACATATATAAATGATCTGAAAAGTATCGTATCATTTTAAATAGTCCACAATTAAATTTGATTTTTTTGACCGAAACTAGTGTATAATATACTATGATTTTTGACCGAAACTTGCATTTCGAAAAGTTTCATAGAATATAGTTTTCAGATGATTTTTTTGCATGGACTTCCATCATTTCCTTCCCTCTTAACATATAAAAATGAATTGAAAAGTCTGGTATCATTTCAAATAGTCACCAATTAAATTCGATATTTTTGACCGAAACTAGTGTATAATATTCTATGATTTTTGACCGAAATTTGCATTTCGAAAAGTTTCATAAAATATAGTTTTCAAATGATTTTGTTGCATGGACTTCCGTCATAACCTTCCCTCTTAACATATATAAATGATCTATCAAGTCTCGTATCATTTCAAATAGTCCACAATTAAATTTGATTTTTTTGAATGAAACTAGTGTATAATATACTATGATTTTTGACCGAAACTTGCATTTCAAAAATTTTCATAGAATATAGTTTTCTATTGATTTTTTTGCATGGACTTCCATCATAACCTACCCTCTTAACATATATAAATGATCTGAAAAGTCTTGTATCATTTCAAATAGCTCCCAATTAAATTCGATATTTTTGACCGAAACTAGTGTATAATATACTATGATTTTTGACCGAAACTTGCATTTCAAAAAGTTTCATAGAATCTAGTTTTCAGTTAATTTTTTTGCATGGACTTCCATCATTACTGCCCCTCTTAACATATATAAATGATCTGAAAAGTCTCGTATCATTTTAAATAGTCCACAATTAAATTTGATTTTTTTGACAGAAACTAGTGTATAATATACTATGATTTTTGACCGAAACTTGCATTTCGAAAAGTTTCATAGAATATAGTTTTCAGATGATTTTTTTGCATGGACTTCCATCATAACCTGCCCTCTTAACATATATAAATGATCTGAAAAGTCTCGTATCATTTCAAATAGTTTCTAATTAAATTCGATATTTTTGACCGAAACTAGTGTATTATATACTATGATTTTTGACCGAAACTTGCATTTCAAAAAGTTTAATAGAATCTAGTTTTCAGTTAATTTTTTTGCATGGACTTCCATCATTACCTTCCATCTTAACATATATAAATGATCTGAAAAGTCTCGTATCATTTCAAATAGTCCACAATTAAATTTGATTTTTTTGACTGAAACTAGTGTATAATATACTATGATTTTTGACCAAAACTTGCATTTCGAAAAGTTTCATAGAATATAGTTTTCAGATGATTTTTTTTGCATGGACTTCCATCATAACCTTCCCTCTTAACATATAAAAATGATCTGAAAAGTCTGGTATCATTTCAAATAGTCACCAATTAAATTCGATATTTTTGACCAAAACTAGTGTATAATATTCTATGATTTTTGACCAAAATTTGCATTTCGAAAAGTTTCATAAAATATAGTTTTCAGATGATTTTGTTGCATGGACTTCCGTCATAACCTTCCCTCTTAACATATATAAATGATCTAACAAGTCTCGTATCATTTCAAATAGTCCACAATTAAATTTGATTTTTTTGAATGAAACTAGTGTATAATATACTATGATTTTTGACCGAAACTTGCATTTCAAAATTTTTCATAGAATATAGTTTTCAGATGATTTTTTTGCATGGACTTCCATCATAACCTGCCCTCTTAACATATATAAATGATCTGAAAAGTCTTGTATCATTTCAAATAGTTTCCAATTAAATTCGATATTTTTGACCGAAACTAGTGTATTATATACTATGATTTTTGACCGAAACTTGCATTTCAAAAAGTTTCATAGAATCTAGTTTTCAGTTAATTTTTTTGCATGGACTTCCATCATTACCTTCCATCTTAACATATATAAATGATCTGAAAAGTCTCGTATCATTTCAAATAGTCCACAATTAAATTTGATTTTTTTGACTGAAACTAGTGTATAATATACTATGATTTTTGACCGAAACTTGCATTTCGAAAAGTTTCATAGAATATAGTTTTCAGATGATTTTTTTGCATGGACTTCCATCTTAACCTTCCCTCTTAACATATATAAATGATCTGAAAAGTATCGTATCATTTTAAATAGTCCACAATTAAATTTGATTTTTTTGACCGAAACTAGTGTATAATATACTATGATTTTTGACCGAAACTTGCATTTCGAAAAGTTTCATAGAATATAGTTTTCAGATGATTTTTTTGCATGGACTTCCATCATTTCCTTCCCTCTTAACATATAAAAATGAATTGAAAAGTCTGGTATCATTTCAAATAGTCACCAATTAAATTCGATATTTTTGACCGAAACTAGTGTATAATATTCTATGATTTTTGACCGAAATTTGCATTTCGAAAAGTTTCATAAAATATAGTTTTCAGATGATTTTGTTGCATGGACTTCCGTCATAACCTTCCCTCTTAACATATATAAATGATCTATCAAGTCTCGTATCATTTCAAATAGTCCACAATTAAATTTGATTTTTTTGAATGAAACTAGTGTATAATATACTATGATTTTTGACCGAAACTTGCATTTCAAAAATTTTCATAGAATATAGTTTTCTATTGATTTTTTTGCATGGACTTCCATCATAACCTACCCTCTTAACATATATAAATGATCTGAAAAGTCTTGTATCATTTCAAATAGCTCCCAATTAAATTCGATATTTTTGACCGAAACTAGTGTATAATATACTATGATTTTTGACCGAAACTTGCATTTCAAAAAGTTTCATAGAATCTAGTTTTCAGTTAATTTTTTTGCATGGACTTCCATCATTACTGCCCCTCTTAACATATATAAATGATCTGAAAAGTCTCGTATCATTTTAAATAGTCCACAATTAAATTTGATTTTTTTGACAGAAACTAGTGTATAATATACTATGATTTTTGACCGAAACTTGCATTTCGAAAAGTTTCATAGAATATAGTTTTCAGATGATTTTTTTGCATGGACTTCCATCATAACCTGCCCTCTTAACATATATAAATGATCTGAAAAGTCTCGTATCATTTCAAATAGTTTCTAATTAAATTCGATATTTTTGACCGAAACTAGTGTATTATATACTATGATTTTTGACCGAAACATGCATTTCAAAAAGTTTAATAGAATCTAGTTTTCAGTTAATTTTTTTGCATGGACTTCCATCATTACCTTCCATCTTAACATATATAAATGATCTGAAAAGTCTCGTATCATTTCAAATAGTCCACAATTAAATTTGATTTTTTTGACTGAAACTAGTGTATAATATACTATGATTTTTGACCGAAACTTGCATTTCGAAAAGTTTCATAGAATATAGTTTTCAGATGATTTTTTTTGCATGGACTTCCATCATAACCTTCCCTCTTAACATATAAAAATGATCTGAAAAGTCTGGTATCATTTCAAATAGTCACCAATTAAATTCGATATTTTTGACCAAAACTAGTGTATAATATTCTATGATTTTTGACCAAAATTTGCATTTCGAAAAGTTTCATAAAATATAGTTTTCAGATGATTTTGTTGCATGGACTTCCGTCATAACCTTCCCTCTTAACATATATAAATGATCTAACAAGTCTCGTATCATTTCAAATAGTCCACAATTAAATTTGATTTTTTTGAATGAAACTAGTGTATAATATACTATGATTTTTGACCGAAACTTGCATTTCAAAATTTTTCATAGAATATAGTTTTCAGATGATTTTTTTGCATGGACTTCCATCATAACCTGCCCTCTTAACATATATAAATGATCTGAAAAGTCTTGTATCATTTCAAATAGTTTCCAATTAAATTCGATATTTTTGACCGAAACTAGTGTATTATATACTATGATTTTTGACCGAAACTTGCATTTCAAAAAGTTTCATAGAATCTAGTTTTCAGTTAATTTTTTTGCATGGACTTCCATCATTACCTTCCATCTTAACATATATAAATGATCTGAAAAGTCTCGTATCATTTCAAATAGTCCACAATTAAATTTGATTTTTTTGACTGAAACTAGTGTATAATATACTATGATTTTTGACCGAAACTTGCATTTCGAAAAGTTTCATAGAATATAGTTTTCAGATGATTTTTTTGCATGGACTTCCATCTTAACCTTCCCTCTTAACATATATAAATGATCTGAAAAGTATCGTATCATTTTAAATAGTCCACAATTAAATTTGATTTTTTTGACCGAAACTAGTGTATAATATACTATGATTTTTGACCGAAACTTGCATTTCGAAAAGTTTCATAGAATATAGTTTTCAGATGATTTTTTTGCATGGACTTCCATCATTTCCTTTCCTCTTAACATATAAAAATGAATTGAAAAGTCTGGTATCATTTCAAATAGTCACCAATTAAATTCGATATTTTTGACCGAAACTAGTGTATAATATTCTATGATTTTTGACCGAAATTTGCATTTCGAAAAGTTTCATAAAATATAGTTTTCAGATGATTTTGTTGCATGGACTTCCGTCATAACCTTCCCTCTTAACATATATAAATGATCTGAAAAGTATCGTATCATTTCAAATAGTCCACAATTAAATTTGATTTTTTTGACTGAAACTAGTGTATAATATACTATGATTTTTGACCGAAACTTGCATTTCGAAAAGTTTCATAGAATATAGTTTTCAGATGATTTTTTTGCATGGACTTCCATCATAACCTTCCCTCTTAACATATATAAATGATCTGAAAAGTATCGTATCATTTTAAATAGTCCACAATTAAATTTGATTTTTTTGACCGAAACTAGTGTATAATATACTATGATTTTGACCGAAACTTGCATTTCAAAAAGTTTCATAGAATATAGTTTTCAGATGATTTTTTTGCATGGACTTCCATCATAACCTTCCCTCTTAACATATAAAAATGATCTGAAAAGTCTGGTATCATTTCAAATAGTCACCAATTAAATTCGATATTTTTGACCGAAACTAGTGTATAATATTCTATGATTTTTGACCGAAATTTGCATTTCGAAAAGTTTCATAAAATATAGTTTTCAGATGATTTTGTTGCATGGACTTCCGTCATAACCTTCCCTCTTAACATATATAAATGATCTGAAAAGTATCGTATCATTTCAAATAGTCCACAATTAAATTTGATTTTTTTGACCGAAACTAGTGTATAATATACTATGATTTTTGACCGAAACTTGCATTTCGAAAAGTTTCATAGAATATAGTTATCAGATGATTTTTTTGCATGGACTTCCATCATAACCTTCCCTCTTAACATATAAAAATGATTTGAAAAGTCTCGTATCATTTCAAAAAGACACCAATTAAATTCGATATTTTTGACCGAAACTAGTGTATAATATACTATGATTTTTGACCGAAACTTGCATTTTGAAAAGTTTTGTAGAATCTAGTTTTCAGATGATTTTTTTGCATGGGATTCCATAATAACCTTCCCTCTTAACATATATAAATGATCTATCAAGTCTCGTATCATTTCAAATAGTCCACAATTAAATTTGATTTTTTTGAATGAAACTAGTGTATAATATACTTTGATTTTTTACCGAAACTTGCATTTCAAAAATTTTCATAGAATATAGTTTTCTATTGATTTTTTTGCATGGACTTCCATCATAACCTGCCCTCTTAACATATATAAATGATCTGAAAAGTCTTGTATCATTTCAAATAGCTCCCAATTAAATTCGATATTTTTGACCGAAACTAGTGTATAATATACTATGATTTTTGACCGAAACTTGCATTTCAAAAAGTTTCATAGAATCTAGTTTTCAGTTAATTTTTTTGCATGGACTTCCATCATTACTGCCCCTCTTAACATATATAAATGATCTGAAAATTCTCGTATCATTTTAAATAGTCCACAATTAAATATGATTTTTTTGACAGAAACTAGTGTATAATATACTATGATTTTTGACCGAAACTTGCATTTCGAAAAGTTTCATAGAATATAGTTTTCAGATGATTTTTTTGCATGGACTTCCATCATAACCTGCCCTCTTAACATATATAAATGATCTGAAAAGTCTCGTATCATTTCATATAGTTTCTAATTAAATTCAATATTTTTGACCGAAACTAGTGTATTATATACTATGATTTTTGACCGAAACTTGCATTTCAAAAAGTTTCATAGAATCTAGTTTTCAGTTAATTTTTTTGCATGGACTTCCATCATTACCTTCCATCTTAACATTTATAAATGATCTGAAAAGTCTCGTATCATTTCAAATAGTCCACAATTAAATTTGATTTTTTTGACTGAAACTAGTGTATAATATACTATGATTTTTGACCGAAACTTGCATTTCGAAAAGTTTCATAGAATATAGTTTTCAGATGATTTTTTGCATGGACTTCCATCATTACCTTCCCCCTTAACATATATAAATGATCTGAAAAGTATCGTATCATTTTAAATAGTCCACAATTAAATTTGATTTTTTTGACCGAAACTAGTGTATAATATACTATGATTTTTGACCGAAACTTGCATTTCGAAAAGTTTCATAGAATATAGTTTTCAGATGATTTTTTTGCATGGACTTCCATCATAACCTTCCCTCTTAACATATAAAAATGATCTGAAAAGTCTGGTATCATTTCAAATAGTCACCAATTAAATTCGATATTTTTGACCAAAACTAGTGTATAATATTCTATGATTTTTGACCGAAATTTGCATTTCGAAAAGTTTCATAAAATATTGTTTTCAGATGATTTTGTTGCATGGACTTCCGTCATAACCTTCCCTCTTAACATATATAAATGATCTATCAAGTCTCGTATCATTTCTAATAGTCCACAATTAAATTTGATTTTTTTGAATGAAACTAGTGTATAATATACTATGATTTTTGACCGAAACTTGCATTTCAAAAATTTTCATAGAATATAGTTTTCAGATGATTTTTTTGCATGGACTTACATCATAACCTGCCCTCTTAACATATATAAATGATCTGAAAAGTCTTGTATCATTTCAAATAACTCCCAATTAAATTCGATATTTTTGACCGAAACTAGTGTATAATATACTATGATTTTTGACCGAAACTTGCATTTCAAAAAGTTTCATAGAATCTAGTTTTCAGTTATTTTTTTTGCATGGACTTCCATCATTACTGCCCCTCTTAACATATATAAATGATCTGAAAAGTCTCGTATCATTTTAAATAGTCCACAATTAAATTTGAGTTTTTTGACAGAAACTAGTGTATAATATACTATGATTTTTGACCGAAACATGCATTTCGAAAAGTTTCATAGAATATAGTTTTCAGATGATTTTTTTGCATGGACTTCCATCATAACCTTCCCTCTTAACATATATAAATGATCTGAAAAGTCTCTTATCATTTCATATAGTTTCTAATTAAATTCAATATTTTTGACCGAAACTAGTGTATTATATACTATGATTTTTGACCGAAACTTGCATTTCAAAAAGTTTCATAGAATCTAGTTTTCAGTTAATTTTTTTGCATGGACTTCCATCATTACCTTCCATCTTAACATTTATAAATGATCTGAAAAGTCTCGTATCATTTCAAATAGTCCACAATTAAATTTGATTTTTTTGACTGAAACTAGTGTATAATATACTATGATTTTTGACCGAAACTTGCATTTCGAAAAGTTTCATAGAATATAGTTTTCAGATGATTTTTTTGCATGGACTTCCATCATTACCTTCCCTCTTAACATATATAAATGATCTAAAAAGTATCGTATCATTTTAAATAGTCCACAATTAAATTTGATTTTTTTGACCGAAACTAGTGTATAATATACTATGATTTTTGACCGAAACTTGCATTTCGAAAAGTTTCATAGAATATAGTTTTCAGATGATTTTTTTGCATGGACTTCCATCATAACCTTCCCTCTTAACATATAAAAATAATCTGAAAAGTCTGGTATCATTTCAAATAGTCACCAATTAAATTCGATATTTTTGACCAAAACTAGTGTATAATATTCTATGATTTTTGACCGAAATTTGCATTTCGAAAAGTTTCATAAAATATAGTTTTCAGATGATTTTGTTGCATGGACTTCCGTCATAACCTTCCCTCTTAACATATATAAATGATCTATCAAGTCTTGTATCATTTCAAATAGTCCACAATTAAATTTGATTTTTTTGAATGAAACTAGTGTATAATATACTATGATTTTTGACCGAAACTTGCATTTCAAAAATTTTCATAGAATATAGTTTTCAGATGATTTTTTTGCATGGACTTACATCATAACCTGCCCTCTTAACATATATAAATGATCTGAAAAGTCTTGTATCATTTCAAATAGCTCCCAATTAAATTCGATATTTTTGACCGAAACTAGTGTATAATATACTATGATTTTTGACCGAAACTTGCATTTCAAAAAGTTTCATAGAATCTAGTTTTCAGTTAATTTTTTTGCATGGACTTCCATCATTACTGCCCCTCTTAACATATATAAATGATCTGAAAAGTCTCGTATCATTTTAAATAGTCCACAATTAAATTTGAGTTTTTTGACAGAAACTAGTGTATAATATACTATGATTTTTGACCGAAACTTGCATTTCGAAAAGTTTCATAGAATATAGTTTTCAGATGATTTTTTTGCATGGACTTCCATCATAACCTTCCCTCTTAACATATATAAATGATCTGAAAAGTCTCGTATCATTTCAAATAGTTTCTAATTAAATACGATATTTTTGACCGAAACTAGTGTATTATATACTATGATTTTTGACCGAAACTTGCATTTCAAAAAGTTTCATAGAATCTAGTTTTCAGTTAATTTTTTTGCATGGACTTCCATCATTAACTTCCATCTTAACATATATAAATGATCTGAAAAGTCTCGTATCATTTCAAATAGTCCACAATTAAATTTGATTTTTTTGACTGAAACTAGTGTATAATATACTATGATTTTTGACCGAAACTTGCATTTCGAAAAGTTTCATAGAATATAGTTTTCAGATGATTTTTTTGCATGGACTTCCATCATTACCTTCCCTCTTAACATATATAAATGATCTGAAAAGTATAGTATCATTTTAAATAGTCCACAATTAAATTTGATTTTTTTGACCGAAACTAGTGTATAATATACTATGATTTTTGACCGAAACTTGCATTTCGAAAAGTTTCATAGAATATAGTTTTCAGATGATTTTTTTGCATGGACTTCCATCGTAACCTTCCCTCTTAACATATAAAAATGATCTGAAAAGTCTGGTATCATTTCAAATAGTCACCAATTAAATTCGATATTTTTGACCAAAACTAGTGTATAATATTCTATGATTTTTGACCGAAATTTGCATTTCGAAAAGTTTCATAAAATATAGTTTTCAGATGATTTTGTTGCATGGACTTCCGTCATAACCTTCCCTCTTAACATATATAAATGATCTATCAAGTCTCGTATCATTTCTAATAGTCCAC
Source organism: Lathyrus aphaca (assembly GCA_963966055.1). NCBI lineage: Eukaryota > Viridiplantae > Streptophyta > Magnoliopsida > Fabales > Fabaceae > Lathyrus > Lathyrus aphaca. Next base: position 639,604,846 of record OZ014520.1, on the reverse strand, counting down.
AATTAAATTTGATTTTTTTGAATGAAACTAGTGTATAATATACTATGATTTTTGACCGAAACTTGCATTTCAAAAATTTTCATAGAATATAGTTTTCAGATGATTTTTTTGCATGGACTTACATCATAACCTGCCCTCTTAACATATATAAATGATCTGAAAAGTCTTGTATCATTTCAAATAACTCCCAATTAAATTCGATATTTTTGACCGAAACTAGTGTATAATATACTATGATTTTTGACCGAAACTTGCATTTCAAAAAGTTTCATAGAATCTAGTTTTCAGTTATTTTTTTTGCATGGACTTCCATCATTACTGCCCCTCTTAACATATATAAATGATCTGAAAAGTCTCGTATCATTTTAAATAGTCCACAATTAAATTTGATTTTTTTGACAGAAACTAGTGTATAATATACTATGATTTTTGACCGAAACTTGCATTTCGAAAAGTTTCATAGAATATAGTTTTCAGATGATTTTTTTGCATGGACTTCCATCATAACCTTCCCTCTTAACATATATAAATGATCTGAAAAGTCTCGTATCATTTCATATAGTTTCTAATTAAATTCAATATTTTTGACCGAAACTAGTGTATTATATACTATGATTTTTGACCGAAACTTGCATTTCAAAAAGTTTCATAGAATCTAGTTTTCAGTTAATTTTTTTGCATGGACTTCCATCATTACCTTCCATCTTAACATTTATAAATGATCTGAAAAGTCTCGTATCATTTCAAATAGTCCACAATTAAATTTGATTTTTTTGACTGAAACTAGTGTATAATATACTATGATTTTTGACCGAAACTTGCATTTCGAAAAGTTTCATAGAATATAGTTTTCAGATGATTTTTTTGCATGGACTTCCATCATTACCTTCCCTCTTAACATATATAAATGATCTAAAAAGTATCGTATCATTTTAAATAGTCCACAATTAAATTTGATTTTTTTGACCGAAACTAGTGTATAATATACTATGATTTTTGACCGAAACTTGCATTTCGAAAAGTTTCATAGAATATAGTTTTCAGATGATTTTTTTGCATGGACTTCCATCATAACCTTCCCTCTTAACATATAAAAATAATCTGAAAAGTCTGGTATCATTTCAAATAGTCACCAATTAAATTCGATATTTTTGACCAAAACTAGTGTATAATATTCTATGATTTTTGACCGAAATTTGCATTTCGAAAAGTTTCATAAAATATAGTTTTCAGATGATTTTGTTGCATGGACTTCCGTCATAACCTTCCCTCTTAACATATATAAATGATCTATCAAGTCTTGTATCATTTCAAATAGTCCACAATTAAATTTGATTTTTTTGAATGAAACTAGTGTATAATATACTATGATTTTTGACCGAAACTTGCATTTCAAAAATTTTCATAGAATATAGTTTTCAGATGATTTTTTTGCATGGACTTACATCATAACCTGCCCTCTTAACATATATAAATGATCTGAAAAGTCTTGTATCATTTCAAATAGCTCCCAATTAAATTCGATATTTTTGACCGAAACTAGTGTATAATATACTATGATTTTTGACCGAAACTTGCATTTCAAAAAGTTTCATAGAATCTAGTTTTCAGTTAATTTTTTTGCATGGACTTCCATCATTACTGCCCCTCTTAACATATATTAATGATCTGAAAAGTCTCGTATCATTTTAAATAGTCCACAATTAAATTTGAGTTTTTTGACAGAAACTAGTGTATAATATACTATGATTTTTGACCGAAACTTGCATTTCGAAAAGTTTCATAGAATATAGTTTTCAGATGATTTTTTTGCATGGACTTCCATCATAACCTTCCCTCTTAACATATATAAATGATCTGAAAAGTCTCGTATCATTTCAAATAGTTTCTAATTAAATTCGATATTTTTGACCGAAACTAGTGTATTATATACTATGATTTTTGACCGAAACTTGCATTTCAAAAAGTTTCATAGAATCTAGTTTTCAGTTAATTTTTTTGCATGGACTTCCATCATTAACTTCCATCTTAACATATATAAATGATCTGAAAAGTCTCGTATCATTTCAAATAGTCCACAATTAAATTTGATTTTTTTGACTGAAACTAGTGTATAATATACTATGATTTTTGACCGAAACTTGCATTTCAAAAAGTTTCATAGAATATAGTTTTCAGATGATTTTTTTGCATGGACTTCCATCATTACCTTCCCTCTTAACATATATAAATGATCTAAAAAGTATAGTATCATTTTAAATAGTCCACAATTAAATTTGATTTTTTTGACCGAAACTAGTGTATAATATACTATGATTTTTGACCGAAACTTGCATTTCGAAAAGTTTCATAGAATATAGTTTTCAGATGATTTTTTTGCATGGACTTCCATCATAACCTTCCCTCTTAACATATAAAAATGATCTGAAAAGTCTGGTATCATTTCAAATAGTCACCAATTAAATTCGATATTTTTGACCAAAACTAGTGTATAATATTCTATGATTTTTGACCGAAATTTGCATTTCGAAAAGTTTCATAAAATATTGTTTTCAGATGATTTTGTTGCATGGATTTCCGTCATAACCTTCCCTATTAACATATATAAATGATCTATCTAGTCTCGTATCATTTCAAATAGTCCACAATTAAATTTGATTTTTTTGAATGAAACTAGTGTATAATATACTATGATTTTTGACCGAAACTTGCATTTCAAAAATTTTCATAGAATATAGTTTTCAGATGATTTTTTTGCATGGACTTCCATCATAACCTGCCCTCTTAACATATATAAATGATCTGAAAAGTCTTGTATCATTTCAAATAGCTCCCAATTAAATTCGATATTTTTGACCGAAACTAGTGTATAATATACTATGATTTTTGACCGAAACTTGCATTTCAAAAAGTTTCATAGAATCTAGTTTTCAGTTAATTTTTTTGCATGGACTTCCATCATTACTGCCCCTCTTAACATATATAAATGATCTGAAAAGTCTCGTATCATTTTAAATAGTCCACAATTAAATTTGATTTTTTTGACAGAAACTAGTGTATAATATACTATGATTTTTGACCGAAACTTGCATTTCGAAAAGTTTCATAGAATATAGTTTTCAGATGATTTTGTTGCATGGACTTCCGTCATAACCTTCCCTCTTAACATATATAAATGATCTATCAAGTCTCGTATCATTTCAAATAGTCCACAATTAAATTTGATTTTTTTGAATGAAACTAGTGTATAATATACTATGATTTTTGACCGAAACTTGCATTTCAAAAATTTTCATAGAATATAGTTTTCAGATGATTTTTTTGCATGGACTTCCATCATAACCTGCCCTCTTAACATATATAAATGATCTGAAAAGTCTTGTATCATTTCAAATAGCTCCCAATTAAATTCGATATTTTTGACCGAAACTAGTGTATAATATACTATGATTTTTGACCGAAACTTGCATTTCAAAAAGTTTCATAGAATCTAGTTTTCAGTTAATTTTTTTGCATGGACTTCCATCATTACTGCCCCTCTTAACATATATAAATGATCTGAAAAGTCTCGTATCATTTTAAATAGTCCACAATTAAATTTGATTTTTTTGACAGAAACTAGTGTATAATATACTATGATTTTTGACCGAAACTTGCATTTCGAAAAGTTTCATAGAATATAGTTTTCAGATGATTTTGTTGCATGGACTTCCGTCATAACCTTCCCTCTTAACATATATAAATGATCTATCAAGTCTCGTATCATTTCAAATAGTCCACAATTAAATTTGATTTTTTTGAATGAAACTAGTGTATAATATACTATGATTTTTGACCGAAACTTGCATTTCAAAAATTTTCATAGAATATAGTTTTCAGATGATTTTTTTGCATGGACTTACATCATAACCTGCCCTCTTAACATATATAAATGATCTGAAAAGTCTTGTATCATTTCAAATAGCTCCCAATTAAATTCGATATTTTTGACCGAAACTAGTGTATAATATACTATGATTTTTGACCGAAACTTGCATTTCAAAAAGTTTCATAGAATCTAGTTTTCAGTTAATTTTTTTGCATGGACTTCCATCATTACTGCCCCTCTTAACATATATAAATGATCTGAAAAGTCTCGTATCATTTTAAATAGTCCACAATTAAATTTGATTTTTTTGACAGAAACTAGTGTATAATATACTATGATTTTTGACCGAAACTTGCATTTCGAAAAGTTTCATAGAATATAGTTTTCAGATGATTTTTTTGCATGGACTTCCATCATAACCTTCCCTCTTAACATATAAAAATGATCTGAAAAGTCTGGTATCATTTCAAATAGTCACCAATTAAATTCGATATTTTTGACCAAAACTAGTGTATAATATTCTATGATTTTTGACCGAAATTTGCATTTCGAAAAGTTTCATAAAATATAGTTTTCAGATGATTTTGTTGCATGGACTTCCGTCATAACCTTCCCTCTTAACATATATAAATGATCTATCAAGTCTCGTATCATTTCTAATAGTCCACAATTAAATTTGATTTTTTTGAATGAAACTAGTGTATAATATACTATGATTTTTGACCGAAACTTGCATTTCAAAAATTTTCATAGAATATAGTTTTCAGATGATTTTTTTGCATGGACTTACATCATAACCTGCCCTCTTAACATATATAAATGATCTGAAAAGTCTTGTATCATTTCAAATAACTCCCAATTAAATTCGATATTTTTGACCGAAACTAGTGTATAATATACTATGATTTTTGACCGAAACTTGCATTTCAAAAAGTTTCATAGAATCTAGTTTTCAGTTATTTTTTTTGCATGGACTTCCATCATTACTGCCCCTCTTAACATATATAAATGATCTGAAAAGTCTCGTATCATTTTAAATAGTCCACAATTAAATTTGAGTTTTTTGACAGAAACTAGTGTATAATATACTATGATTTTTGACCGAAACTTGCATTTCGAAAAGTTTCATAGAATATAGTTTTCAGATGATTTTTTTGCATGGACTTCCATCATAACCTTCCCTCTTAACATAAATAAATCATATGTGAAGTCACGTAGCATTTCAAATAGTCCCCAATTAAATTTGATTTTTTTGACCGAAACTAGTGTATAATATACTATGATTTTTGACCGAAACTTGCATTTCGAAAAGTTTCATAGAATATAGTTTTCAGATGATTTTTTTGCATGGACTTCCATCATAACCTTCCCTCTTAACATATAAAAATAATCTGAAAAGTCTGGTATCATTTCAAATAGTCACCAATTAAATTCGATATTTTTGACCAAAACTAGTGTATAATATTCTATGATTTTTGACCGAAATTTGCATTTCGAAAAGTTTCATAAAATATAGTTTTCAGATGATTTTGTTGCATGGACTTCCGTCATAAACTTCCCTCTTAACATATATAAATGATCTATCAAGTCTTGTATCATTTCAAATAGTCCACAATTAAATTTGATTTTTTTGAATGAAACTAGTGTATAATATACTATGATTTTTGACCGAAACTTGCATTTCAAAAATTTTCATAGAATATAGTTTTCAGATGATTTTTTTGCATGGACTTACATCATAACCTGCCCTCTTAACATATATAAATGATCTGAAAAGTCTTGTATCATTTCAAATAGCTCCCAATTAAATTCGATATTTTTGACCGAAACTAGTGTATAATATACTATGATTTTTGACCGAAACTTGCATTTCAAAAAGTTTCATAGAATCTAGTTTTCAGTTAATTTTTTTGCATGGACTTCCATCATTACTGCCCCTCTTAACATATATAAATGATCTGAAAAGTCTCGTATCATTTCAAATAGTCCACAATTAAATTTGATTTTTTTGACTGAAACTAGTGTATAATATACTATGATTTTTGACCGAAACTTGCATTTCGAAAAGTTTCATAGAATATAGTTTTCAGATGATTTTGTTGCATGGACTTCCGTCATAACCTTCCCTCTTAACATATATAAATGATCTATCAAGTCTCGTATCATTTCAAATAGTCCACAATTAAATTTGATTTTTTTGAATGAAACTAGTGTATAATATACTATGATTTTTGACCGAAACTTGCATTTCAAAAATTTTCATAGAATATAGTTTTCAGATGATTTTTTTGCATGGACTTACATCATAACCTGCCCTCTTAACATATATAAATGATCTGAAAAGTCTTGTATCATTTCAAATAGCTCCCAATTAAATTCGATATTTTTGACCGAAACTAGTGTATAATATACTATGATTTTTGACCGAAACTTGCATTTCAAAAAGTTTCATAGAATCTAGTTTTCAGTTAATTTTTTTGCATGGACTTCCATCATTACTGCCCCTCTTAACATATATAAATGATCTGAAAAGTCTCGTATCATTTTAAATAGTCCACAATTAAATTTGATTTTTTTGACAGAAACTAGTGTATAATATACTATGATTTTTGACCGAAACTTGCATTTCGAAAAGTTTCATAGAATATAGTTTTCAGATGATTTTGTTGCATGGACTTCCGTCATAACCTTCCCTCTTAACATATATAAATGATCTATCAAGTCTCGTATCATTTCAAATAGTCCACAATTAAATTTGATTTTTTTGAATGAAACTAGTGTATAATATACTATGATTTTTGACCGAAACTTGCATTTCAAAATTTTTCATAGAATATAGTTTTCAGATGATTTTTTTGCATGGACTTACATCATAACCTGCCCTCTTAACATATATAAATGATCTGAAAAGTCTTGTATCATTTCAAATAGCTCCCAATTAAATTCGATATTTTTGACCGAAACTAGTGTATAATATACTATGATTTTTGACCGAAACTTGCATTTCAAAAAGTTTCATAGAATCTAGTTTTCAGTTAATTTTTTTGCATGGACTTCCATCATTACTGCCCCTCTTAACATATATAAATGATCTGAAAAGTCTCGTATCATTTTAAATAGTCCACAATTAAATTTGATTTTTTTGACAGAAACTAGTGTATAATATACTATGATTTTTGACCGAAACTTGCATTTCGAAAAGTTTCATAGAATATAGTTTTCAGATAATTTTTTTGCATGGACTTCCATCATAACCTTCCCTCTTAACATATAAAAATGATCTGAAAAGTCTGGTATCATTTCAAATAGTCACCAATTAAATTCGATATTTTTGACCAAAACTAGTGTATAATATTCTATGATTTTTGACCGAAATTTGCATTTCGAAAAGTTTCATAAAATATAGTTTTCAGATGATTTTGTTGCATGGACTTCCGTCATAACCTTCCCTCTTAACATATATAAATGATCTATCAAGTCTCGTATCATTTCTAATAGTCCACAATTAAATTTGATTTTTTTGAATGAAACTAGTGTATAATATACTATGATTTTTGACCGAAACTTGCATTTCAAAAATTTTCATAGAATATAGTTTTCAGATGATTTTTTTGCATGGACTTACATCATAACCTGCCCTCTTAACATATATAAATGATCTGAAAAGTCTTGTATCATTTCAAATAACTCCCAATTAAATTCGATATTTTTGACCGAAACTAGTGTATAATATACTATGATTTTTGACCGAAACTTGCATTTCAAAAAGTTTCATAGAATCTAGTTTTCAGTTATTTTTTTTGCATGGACTTCCATCATTACTGCCCCTCTTAACATATATAAATGATCTGAAAAGTCTCGTATCATTTTAAATAGTCCACAATTAAATTTGAGTTTTTTGACAGAAACTAGTGTATAATATACTATGATTTTTGACCGAAACTTGCATTTCGAAAAGTTTCATAGAATCTAGTTTTCAGATAATTTTCTTGCATGGACTTCCATCATAACCTTCCCTCTTAACATAAATAAATCATATGTGAAGTCACGTATCATTTCATATAGTTTCTAATTAAATTCAATATTTTTGACCGAAACTAGTGTATTATATACTATGATTTTTGACCGAAACTTGCATTCCAAAATTTTCATAGAATCTAGTTTTCAGTTAATTTTTTTGCATGGACTTCCATCATTACCTTCCATCTTAACATTTATAAATGATCTGAAAAGTCTCGTATCATTTCAAATAGTCCACAATTAAATTTGATTTTTTTGACTGAAACTAGTGTATAATATACTATGATTTTTGACCGAAACTTGCATTTCGAAAAGTTTCATAGAATATAGTTTTCAGATGATTTTTTTGCATGGACTTCCATCATTACCTTCCCTCTTAACATATATAAATGATCTAAAAAGTATCGTATCATTTTAAATAGTCCACAATTAAATTATATTTTTTTGACCGAAACTAGTGTATAATATACTATGATTTTTGACCGAAACTTGCATTTCGAAAAGTTTCATAGAATATAGTTTTCAGATGATTTTTTTGCATGGACTTCCATCATAACCTTCCCTCTTAACATATAAAAATAATCTGAAAAGTCTGGTATCATTTCAAATAGTCACCAATTAAATTCGATATTTTTGACCAAAACTAGTGTATAATATTCTATGATTTTTGACCGAAATTTGCATTTCGAAAAGTTTCATAAAATATAGTTTTCAGATGATTTTGTTGCATGGACTTCCGTCATAACCTTCCCTCTTAACATATATAAATGATCTATCAAGTCTCGTATCATTTCAAATAGTCCACAATTAAATTTGATTTTTTTGAATGAAACTAGTGTATAATATACTATGATTTTTGACCGAAACTTGCATTTCAAAAATTTTCATAGAATATAGTTTTCAGATGATTTTTTTGCATGGACTTCCATCATAACCTGCCCTCTTAACATATATAAATGATTTGAAAAGTCTTGTATCATTTCAAATAGCTCACAATTAAATTCGATATTTTTGACCGAAACTAGTGTATAATATACTATGATATTTGACCGAAACTTGCATTTCAAAAAGTTTCATAGAATCTAGTTTTCAGTTAATTTTTTTGCATGGACTTCCATCATTACTGCCCCTCTTAACATATATAAATGATCTGAAAAGTCTCGTATCATTTTAAATAATCCACAATTAAATTTGATTTTTTTGACAGAAACTAGTGTATAATATACTATGATTTTTGACTGAAACTTGCATTTCGAAAAGTTTCATAGAATATAGTTTTCAGATGATTTTGTTGCATGGACTTCCGTCATAACCTTCCCTCTTAACATATATAAATGATCTATCAAGTCTCGTATCATTTCAAATAGTCTACAATTAAATTTGATTTTTTTGAATGAAACTAGTGTATAATATACTATGATTTTTGACCGAAACTTGCATTTCAAAAATTTTCATAGAATATAGTTTTCAGATGATTTTTTTGCATGGACTTACATCATAACCTGCCCTCTTAACATATATAAATGATCTGAAAAGTCTTGTATCATTTCAAATAGCTCCCAATTAAATTCGATATTTTTGACCGAAACTAGTGTATAATATACTATGATTTTTGACCGAAACTTGCATTTCAAAAAGTTTCATAGAATCTAGTTTTCAGTTAATTTTTTTGCATGGACTTCCATCATTACTGCCCCTCTTAACATATATAAATGATCTGAAAAGTCTCGTATCATTTTAAATAGTCCACAATTAAATTTGAGTTTTTTGACAGAAACTAGTGTATAATATACTATGATTTTTGACCGAAACTTGCATTTCGAAAAGTTTCATAGAATATAGTTTTCAGATGATTTTTTTGCATGGACTTCCATCATAACCTTCCCTCTTAACATATATAAATGATCTGAAAAGTCTCGTATCATTTCAAATAGTTTCTAATTAAATTCGATATTTTTGACCGAAACTAGTGTATTATATACTATGATTTTTGACCGAAACTTGCATTTCAAAAAGTTTCATAGAATCTAGTTTTCAGTTAATTTTTTTGCATGGACTTCCATCATTAACTTCCATCTTAACATATATAAATGATCTGAAAAGTCTCGTATCATTTCAAATAGTCCACAATTAAATTTGATTTTTTTGACTGAAACTAGTGTATAATATACTATGATTTTTGACCGAAACTTGCATTTCAAAAAGTTTCATAGAATATAGTTTTCAGATGATTTTTTTGCATGGACTTCCATCATTACCTTCCCTCTTAACATATATAAATGATCTAAAAAGTATAGTATCATTTTAAATAGTCCACAATTAAATTTGATTTTTTTGACCGAAACTAGTGTATAATATACTATGATTTTTGACCGAAACTTGCATTTCGAAAAGTTTCATAGAATATAGTTTTCAGATGATTTTTTTGCATGGACTTCCATCATAACCTTCCCTCTTAACATATAAAAATGATCTGAAAAGTCTGGTATCATTTCAAATAGTCACCAATTAAATTCGATATTTTTGACCAAAACTAGTGTATAATATTCTATGATTTTTGACCGAAATTTGCATTTCGAAAAGTTTCATAAAATATTGTTTTCAGATGATTTTGTTGCATGGATTTCCGTCATAACCTTCCCTATTAACATATATAAATGATCTATCAAGTCTCGTATCATTTCAAATAGTCCACAATTAAATTTGATTTTTTTGAATGAAACTAGTGTATAATATACTATGATTTTTGACCGAAACTTGCATTTCAAAAATTTTCATAGAATATAGTTTTCAGATGATTTTTTTGCATGGACTTCCATCATAACCTGCCCTCTTAACATATATAAATGATCTGAAAAGTCTTGTATCATTTCAAATAGCTCCCAATTAAATTCGATATTTTTGACCGAAACTAGTGTATAATATACTATGATTTTTGACCGAAACTTGCATTTCAAAAAGTTTCATAGAATCTAGTTTTCAGTTAATTTTTTTGCATGGACTTCCATCATTACTGCCCCTCTTAACATATATAAATGATCTGAAAAGTCTCGTATCATTTTAAATAGTCCACAATTAAATTTGATTTTTTTGACAGAAACTAGTGTATAATATACTATGATTTTTGACCGAAACTTGCATTTCGAAAAGTTTCATAGAATATAGTTTTCAGATGATTTTGTTGCATGGACTTCCGTCATAACCTTCCCTCTTAACATATATAAATGATCTATCAAGTCTCGTATCATTTCAAATAGTCCACAATTAAATTTGATTTTTTTGAATGAAACTAGTGTATAATATACTATGATTTTTGATCGAAACTTGCATTTCAAAAATTTTCATAGAATATAGTTTTCAGATGATTTTTTTGCATGGACTTACATCATAACCTGCCCTCTTAACATATATAAATGATCTGAAAAGTCTTGTATCATTTCAAATAGCTCCCAATTAAATTCGATATTTTTGACCGAAACTAGTGTATAATATACTATGATTTTTGACCGAAACTTGCATTTCAAAAAGTTTCATAGAATCTAGTTTTCAGTTAATTTTTTTGCATGGACTTCCATCATTACTGCCCCTCTTAACATATATAAATGATCTAAAAAGTCTCGTATCATTTTAAATAGTCCACAATTAAATTTGATTTTTTTGACAGAAACTAGTGTATAATATACTATGATTTTTGACCGAAACTTGCATTTCGAAAAGTTTCATAGAATATAGTTTTCAGATGATTTTTTTGCATGGACTTCCATCATAACCTTCCCTCTTAACATATAAAAATGATCTGAAAAGTTTTGTATCATTTCAAATAGTCATCAATTAAATTCGATATTTTTGACCAAAACTAGTGTATAATATTCTATGATTTTTGACCGAAATTTGCATTTCGAAAAGTTTCATAAAATATAGTTTTCAGATGATTTTGTTGCATGGACTTCCGTCATAACCTTCCCTCTTAACATATATAAATGATCTATCATGTCTCGTATCATTTCTAATAGTCCACAATTAAATTTGATTTTTTTGAATGAAACTAGTGTATAATATACTATGATTTTTGACCGAAACTTGCATTTCAAAAATTTTCATAGAATATAGTTTTCAGATGATTTTTTTGCATGGACTTACATCATAACCTGCCCTCTTAACATATATAAATGATCTGAAAAGTCTTGTATCATTTCAAATAACTCCCAATTAAATTCGATATTTTTGACCGAAACTAGTGTATAATATACTATGATTTTTGACCGAAACTTGCATTTCAAAAAGTTTCATAGAATCTAGTTTTCAGTTAATTTTTTGGCATGGACTTCCTTCATTACTGCCCCTCTTAACATATATAAATGATCTGAAAAGTCTCGTATCATTTTAAATATTCCACAATTAAATTTGAGTTTTTTGACAGAAACTAGTGTATAATATACTATGATTTTTGACCGAAACTTGCATTTCGAAAAGTTTCATAGAATATAGTTTTCAGATGATTTTTTTGCATGGACTTCCATCATAACCTTCCCTCTTAACATATATAAATGATCTGAAAAGTCTCGTATCATTTCATATAGTTTCTAATTAAATTCAATATTTTTGACCGAAACTAGTGTATTATATACTATGATTTTTGACCGAAACTTGCATTTCAAAAAGTTTCATAGAATCTAGTTTTCAGTTAATTTTTTTGCATGGACTTCCATCATTACCTTCCATCTTAACATTTATAAATGATCTGAAAAGTCTCGTATCATTTCAAATAGTCCACAATTAAATTTGATTTTTTTGACTGAAACTAGTGTATAATATACTATGATTTTTGACCGAAACTTGCATTTCGAAAAGTTTCATAGAATATAGTTTTCAGATGATTTTTTTGCATGGACTTCCATCATTACCTTCCCTCTTAACATATATAAATGATCTGAAAAGTATCGTATCATTTTAAATAGTCCACAATTAAATTTGATTTTTTTGACCGAAACTAGTGTATAATATACTATGATTTTTGACCGAAACTTGCATTTCGAAAAGTTTCATAGAATATAGTTTTCAGATGATTTTTTTGCATGGACTTCCATCATAACCTTCCCTCTTAACATATAAAAATGATCTGAAAAGTCTGGTATCATTTCAAATAGTCACCAATTAAATTCGATATTTTTGACCAAAACTAGTGTATAATATTCTATGATTTTTGACCGAAATTTGCATTTCGAAAAGTTTCATAAAATATTGTTTTCAGATGATTTTGTTGCATGGATTTCCGTCATAACCTTCCCTATTAACATATATAAATGATCTATCAAGTCTCGTATCATTTCAAATAGTCCACAATTAAATTTGATTTTTTTGAATGAAACTAGTGTATAATATACTATGATTTTTGACCGAAACTTGCATTTCAAAAATTTTCATAGAATATAGTTTTCAGATGATTTTTTTGCATGGACTTCCATCATAACCTGCCCTCTTAACATATATAAATGATTTGAAAAGTCTTGTATCATTTCAAATAGCTCACAATTAAATTCGATATTTTTGACCGAAACTAGTGTATAATATACTATGATATTTGACCGAAACTTGCATTTCAAAAAGTTTCATAGAATCTAGTTTTCAGTTAATTTTTTTGCATGGACTTCCATCATTACTGCCCCTCTTAACATATATAAATGATCTGAAAAGTCTCGTATCATTTTAAATAATCCACAATTAAATTTGATTTTTTTGACAGAAACTAGTGTATAATATACTATGATTTTTGACTGAAACTTGCATTTCGAAAAGTTTCATAGAATATAGTTTTCAGATGATTTTGTTGCATGGACTTCCGTCATAACCTTCCCTCTTAACATATATAAATGATCTATCAAGTCTCGTATCATTTCAAATAGTCTACAATTAAATTTGATTTTTTTGAATGAAACTAGTGTATAATATACTATGATTTTTGACCGAAACTTGCATTTCAAAAATTTTCATAGAATATAGTTTTCAGATGATTTTTTTGCATGGACTTACATCATAACCTGCCCTCTTAACATATATAAATGATCTGAAAAGTCTTGTATCATTTCAAATAGCTCCCAATTAAATTCGATATTTTTGACCGAAACTAGTGTATAATATACTATGATTTTTGACCGAAACTTGCATTTCAAAAAGTTTCATAGAATCTAGTTTTCAGTTAATTTTTTTGCATGGACTTCCATCATTACTGCCCCTCTTAACATATATAAATGATCTGAAAAGTCTCGTATCATTTTAAATAGTCCACAATTAAATTTGATTTTTTTGACAGAAACTAGTGTATAATATACTATGATTTTTGACCGAAACTTGCATTTCGAAAAGTTTCATAGAATATAGTTTTCAGATGATTTTTTTGCATGGACTTCCATCATAACCTTCCCTCTTAACATATAAAAATGATCTGAAAAGTCTGGTATCATTTCAAATAGTCACCAATTAAATTCGATATTTTTGACCAAAACTAGTGTATAATATTCTATGATTTTTGACCGAAATTTGCATTTCGAAAAGTTTCATAAAATATAGTTTTCAGATGATTTTGTTGCATGGACTTCCGTCATAACCTTCCCTCTTAACATATATAAATGATCTATCAAGTCTCGTATCATTTCTAATAATCCACAATTAAATTTGATTTTTTTGAATGAAACTAGTGTATAATATACTATGATTTTTGACCGAAACTTGCATTTCAAAAATTTTCATAGAATATAGTTTTCAGATGATTTTTTTGCATGGACTTACATCATAACCTGCCCTCTTAACATATATAAATGATCTGAAAAGTCTTGTATCATTTTAAATAACTCCCAATTAAATTCGATATTTTTGACCGAAACTAGTGTATAATATACTATGATTTTTGACCGAAACTTGCATTTCAAAAAGTTTCATAGAATCTAGTTTTCAGTTATTTTTTTTGCATGGACTTCCATCATTACTGCCCCTCTTAACATATATAAATGATCTGAAAAGTCTCGTATCATTTTAAATAGTCCACAATTAAATTTGAGTTTTTTGACAGAAACTAGTGTATAATATACTATGATTTTTGACCGAAACTTGCATTTCGAAAAGTTTCATAGAATATAGTTTTCAGATGATTTTTTCGCATGGACTTCCATCATAACCTTCCCTCTTAACATATATAAATGATCTGAAAAGTCTCGTATCATTTCATATAGTTTCTAATTAAATTCAATATTTTTGACCGAAACTAGTGTATTATATACTATGATTTTTGACCGAAACTTGCATTTCAAAAAGTTTCATAGAATCTAGTTTTCAGTTAATTTTTTTACATGGACTTCCATCATTACCTTCCATCTTAACATTTATAAATGATCTGAAAAGTCTCGTATCATTTCAAATAGTCCACAATTAAATTTGATTTTTTTGACTGAAACTAGTGTATAATATACTATGATTTTTGACCGAAACTTGCATTTCGAAAAGTTTCATAGAATATAGTTTTCAGATGATTTTTTTGCATGGACTTCCATCATTACCTTCCCTCTTAACATATATAAATGATCTAAAAAGTATCGTATCATTTTAAATAGTCCACAATTAAATTATATTTTTTTGACCGAAACTAGTGTATAATATACTATGATTTTTGACCGAAACTTGCATTTCGAAAAGTTTCATAGAATATAGTTTTCAGATGATTTTTTTGCATGGACTTCCATCATAACCTTCCCTCTTAACATATAAAAATAATCTGAAAAGTCTGGTATCATTTCAAATAGTCACCAATTAAATTCGATATTTTTGACCAAAACTAGTGTATAATATTCTATGATTTTTGACCGAAATTTGCATTTCGAAAAGTTTCATAAAATATAGTTTTCAGATGATTTTGTTGCATGGACTTCCGTCATAACCTTCCCTCTTAACATATATAAATGATCTATCAAGTCTTGTATCATTTCAAATAGTCCACAATTAAATTTGATTTTTTTGAATGAAACTAGTGTATAATATACTATGATTTTTGACCGAAACTTGCATTTCAAAAATTTTCATAGAATATAGTTTTCAGATGATTTTTTTGCATGGACTTACATAATAACCTGCCCTCTTAACATATATAAATGATCTGAAAAGTCTTGTATCATTTCAAATTGCTCCCAATTAAATTCGATATTTTTGACCGAAACTAGTGTATAATATACTATGATTTTTGACCGAAACTTGCATTTCAAAAAGTTTCATAGAATCTAGTTTTCAGTTAATTTTTTTGCATGGACTTCCATCATTACTGCCCCTCTTAACATATATAAATGATCTGAAAAGTCTCGTATCATTTTAAATAGTCCACAATTAAATTTGAGTTTTTTGACAGAAACTAGTGTATAATATATTATGATTTTTGACCGAAACTTGCATTTCGAAAAGTTTCATAGAATATAGTTTTCAGATGATTTTTTTGCATGGACTTCCATCATAACCTTCCCTCTTAACATATATAAATGATCTGAAAAGTCTCGTATCATTTCAAATAGTTTCTAATTAAATTCGATATTTTTGACCGAAACTAGTGTATTATATACTATGATTTTTGACCGAAACTTGCATTTCAAAAAGTTTCATAGAATCTAGTTTTCAGTTAATTTTTTTGCATGGACTTCCATCATTAACTTCCATCTTAACATATATAAATGATCTGAAAAGTCTCGTATCATTTCAAATAGTCCACAATTAAATTTGATTTTTTTGACTGAAACTAGTGTATAATATACTATGATTTTTGACCGAAACTTGCATTTCAAAAAGTTTCATAGAATATAGTTTTCAGATGATTTTTTTGCATGGACTTCCATCATTACCTTCCCTCTTAACATATATAAATGATCTGAAAAGTATCGTATCATTTTAAATAGTCCACAATTAAATTTGATTTTTTTGACCGAAACTAGTGTATAATATACTATGATTTTTGACCGAAACTTGCATTTCGAAAAGTTTCATAGAATATAGTTTTCAGATGATTTTTTTGCATGGACTTCCATCATAACCTTCCCTCTTAACATATAAAAATGATCTGAAAAGTCTGGTATCATTTCAAATAGTCACCAATTAAATTCGATATTTTTGACCAAAACTAGTGTATAATATTCTATGATTTTTGACCGAAATTTGCATTTCGAAAAGTTTCATAAAATATTGTTTTCAGATGATTTTGTTGCATGGATTTCCGTCATAACCTTCCCTATTAACATATATAAATGATCTATCAAGTCTCGTATCATTTCAAATAGTCCACAATTAAATTTGATTTTTTTGAATGAAACTAGTGTATAATATACTATGATTTTTGACCGAAACTTGCATTTCAAAAATTTTCATAGAATATAGTTTTCAGATGATTTTTTTGCATGGACTTCCATCATAACCTGCCCTCTTAACATATATAAATGATCTGAAAAGTCTTGTATCATTTCAAATAGCTCCCAATTAAATTCGATATTTTTGACCGAAACTAGTGTATAATATACTATGATTTTTGACCGAAACTTGCATTTCAAAAAGTTTCATAGAATCTAGTTTTCAGTTAATTTTTTTGCATGGACTTCCATCATTACTGCCCCTCTTAACATATATAAATGATCTGAAAAGTCTCGTATCATTTTAAATAGTCCACAATTAAATTTGATTTTTTTGACAGAAACTAGTGTATAATATACTATGATTTTTGACCGAAACTTGCATTTCGAAAAGTTTCATAGAATATAGTTTTCAGATGATTTTGTTGCATGGACTTCCGTCATAACCTTCCCTCTTAACATATATAAATGATCTATCAAGTCTCGTATCATTTCAAATAGTCCACAATTAAATTTGATTTTTTTGAATGAAACTAGTGTATAATATACTATGATTTTTGACCGAAACTTGCATTTCAAAATTTTTCATAGAATATAGTTTTCAGATGATTTTTTTGCATGGACTTACATCATAACCTGCCCTCTTAACATATATAAATGATCTGAAAAGTCTTGTATCATTTCAAATAGCTCCCAATTAAATTCGATATTTTTGACCGAAACTAGTGTATAATATACTATGATTTTTGACCGAAACTTGCATTTCAAAAAGTTTCATAGAATCTAGTTTTCAGTTAATTTTTTTGCATGGACTTCCATCATTACTGCCCCTCTTAACATATATAAATGATCTGAAAAGTCTCGTATCATTTTAAATAGTCCACAATTAAATTTGAGTTTTTTGACAGAAACTAGTGTATAATATACTATGATTTTTGACCGAAACTTGCATTTCGAAAAGTTTCATAGAATATAGCTTTCAGATGATTTTTTTGCATGGACTTCCATCATAACCTTCCCTCTTAACATATATAAATGATCTGAAAAGTCTCGTATCATTTCAAATAGTTTCTAATTAAATTCGATATTTTTGACCGAAACTAGTGTATTATATACTATGATTTTTGACCGAAACTTGCATTTCAAAAAGTTTCATAGAATCTAGTTTTCAGTTAATTTTTTTGCATGGACTTCCATCATTAACTTCCATCTTAACATATATAAATGATCTGAAAAGTCTCGTATCATTTCAAATAGTCCACAATTAAATTTGATTTTTTTGACTGAAACTAGTGTATAATATACTATGATTTTTGACCGAAACTTGCATTTCGAAAAGTTTCATAGAATATAGTTTTCAGATGATTTTTTTGCATGGACTTCCATCATTACCTTCCCTCTTAACATATATAAATGATCTGAAAAGTATCGTATCATTTTAAATAGTCCACAATTAAATTTGATTTTTTTGACCGAAACTAGTGTATAATATACTATGATTTTTGACCGAAACTTGCATTTCGAAAAGTTTCATAGAATATAGTTTTCAGATGATTTTTTTGCATGGACTTCCATCATAACCTTCCCTCTTAACATATAAAAATGATCTGAAAAGTCTGGTATCATTTCAAATAGTCACCAATTAAATTCGATATTTTTGACCAAAACTAGTGTATAATATTCTATGATTTTTGACCGAAATTTGCATTTCGAAAAGTTTCATAAAATATAGTTTTCAGATGATTTTGTTGCATGGATTTCCGTCATAACCTTCCCTATTAACATATATAAATGATCTATCAAGTCTCGTATCATTTCAAATAGTCCACAATTAAATTTGATTTTTTTGAATAAAACTAGTGTATAATATACTATGATTTTTGTCCGAAACTTGCATTTCAAAAATTTTCATAGAATATAGTTTTCAGATGATTTTTTTGCATGGACTTCCATCATAACCTGCCCTCTTAACATATATAAATGATCTGAAAAGTCTTGTATCATTTCAAATAGCTCCCAATTAAATTCGATATTTTTGACCGAAACTAGTGTATAATATACTATGATTTTTGACCGAAACTTGCATTTCAAAAAGTTTCATAGAATCTAGTTTTCAGTTAATTTTTTTGCATGGACTTCCATCATTACTGCCCCTCTTAACATATATAAATGATCTGAAAAGTCTCGTATCATTTTAAATAGTCCACAATTAAATTTGATTTTTTTGACAGAAACTAGTGTATAATATACTATGATTTTTGACCGAAACTTGCATTTCGAAAAGTTTCATAGAATATAGTTTTCAGATGATTTTTTTGCATGGACTTACATCATAACCTGCCCTCTTAACATATATAAATGATCTGAAAAGTCTTGTATCATTTCAAATAGCTCCCAATTAAATTAGATATTTTTGACCGAAACTAGTGTATAATATACTATGATTTTTGACCGAAACTTTCATTTCAAAAAGTTTCATAGAATCTAGTTTTCAGTTAATTTTTTTGCATGGACTTCCATCATTACTGCCCCTCTTAACATATATAAATGATCTGAAAAGTCTCGTATCATTTTAAATAGTCCACAATTAAATTTGAGTTTTTTGACAGAAACTAGTGTATAATATACTATGATTTTTGACCGAAACTTGCATTTCGAAAAGTTTCATAGAATATAGTTTTCAGATGATTTTTTTGCATGGACTTACATCATAACCTGCCCTCTTAACATATATAAATGATCTGAAAAGTCTTGTATCATTTCAAATAGCTCCCAATTAAATTCGATATTTTTGACCGAAACTAGTGTATAATATACTATGATTTTTGACCGAAACTTGCATTTCAAAAAGTTTCATAGAATCTAGTTTTCAGTTAATTTTTTTGCATGGACTTCCATCATTACTGCCCCTCTTAACATATATAAATGATCTGAAAAGTCTCGTATCATTTTAAATAGTCCACAATTAAATTTGAGTTTTTTGACAGAAACTAGTGTATAATATACTATGATTTTTGACCGAAACTTGCATTTCGAAAAGTTTCATAGAATATAGTTTTCAGATGATTTTTTTGCATGGACTTCCATCATAACCTTCCCTCTTAACATATAAAAATGATCTGAAAAGTCTGGTATCATTTCAAATAGTCACCAATTAAATTCGATATTTTTGACCAAAACTAGTGTATAATATTCTATGATTTTTGACCGAAATTTGCATTTCGAAAAGTTTCATAAAATATTGTTTTCAGATGATTTTGTTGCATGGATTTCCGTCATAACCTTCCCTATTAACATATATAAATGATCTATCAAGTCTCGTATCATTTCAAATAGTCCACAATTAAATTTGATTTTTTTGAATGAAACTAGTGTATAATATACTATGATTTTTGACCGAAACTTGCATTTCAAAAATTTTCATAGAATATAGTTTTCAGATGATTTTTTTGCATGGACTTCCATCATAACCTGCCCTCTTAACATATATAAATGATCTGAAAAGTCTTGTATCATTTCAAATAGCTCCCAATTAAATTCGATATTTTTGACCGAAACTAGTGTATAATATACTATGATTTTTGACCGAAACTTGCATTTCAAAAAGTTTCATAGAATCTAGTTTTCAGTTAATTTTTTTGCATGGACTTCCATCATTACTGCCCCTCTTAACATATATAAATGATCTGAAAAGTCTCGTATCATTTTAAATAGTCCACAATTAAATTTGATTTTTTTGACAGAAACTAGTGTATAATATACTATGATTTTTGACCGAAACTTGCATTTCGAAAAGTTTCATAGAATATAGTTTTCAGATGATTTTGTTGCATGGACTTCCGTCATAACCTTCCCTCTTAACATATATAAATGATCTATCAAGTCTCGTATCATTTCAAATAGTCCACAATTAAATTTGATTTTTTTGAATGAAACTAGTGTATAATATACTATGATTTTTGACCGAAACTTGCATTTCAAAATTTTTCATAGAATATAGTTTTCAGATGATTTTTTTGCATGGACTTACATCATAACCTGCCCTCTTAACATATATAAATGATCTGAAAAGTCTTGTATCATTTCAAATATTTCCCAATTAAATTCGATATTTTTGACCGAAACTAGTGTATAATATACTATGATTTTTGACCGAAACTTGCATTTCAAAAAGTTTCATAGAATCTAGTTTTCAGTTAATTTTTTTGCATGGACTTCCATCATTACTGCCCCTCTTAACATATATAAATGATCTGAAAAGTCTCGTATCATTTTAAATAGTCCACAATTAAATTTGAGTTTTTTGACAGAAACTAGTGTATAATATACTATGATTTTTGACCGAAACTTGCATTTCGAAAAGTTTCATAGAATATAGTTTTCAGATGATTTTTTTGCATGGACTTCCATCATAACCTTCCCTCTTAACATATATAAATGATCTGAAAAGTCTCGTATCATTTCAAATAGTTTCTAATTAAATTCGATATTTTTGACCGAAACTAGTGTATTATATACTATGATTTTTGACCGAAACTTGCATTTCAAAAAGTTTCATAGAATCTAGTTTTCAGTTAATTTTTTTGCATGGACTTCCATCATTAACTTCCATCTTAACATATATAAATGATCTGAAAAGTCTCGTATCATTTCAAATAGTCCACAATTAAATTTGATTTTTTTGACTGAAACTAGTGTATAATATACTATGATTTTTGACCGAAACTTGCATTTCGAAAAGTTTCATAGAATATAGTTTTCAGATGATTTTTTTGCATGGACTTCCATCATTACCTTCCCTCTTAACATATATAAATGATCTGAAAAGTATCGTATCATTTTAAATAGTCCACAATTAAATTTGATTTTTTTGACCGAAACTAGTGTATAATATACTATGATTTTTGACCGAAACTTGCATTTCGAAAAGTTTCATAGAATATAGTTTTCAGATGATTTTTTTGCATGGACTTCCATCATAACCTTCCCTCTTAACATATAAAAATGATCTGAAAAGTCTGGTATCATTTCAAATAGTCACCAATTAAATTCGATATTTTTGACCAAAACTAGTGTATAATATTCTATGATTTTTGACCGAAATTTGCATTTCGAAAAGTTTCATAAAATATTGTTTTCAGATGATTTTGTTGCATGGATTTCCGTCATAACCTTCCCTATTAACATATATAAATGATCTATCAAGTCTCGTATCATTTCAAATAGTCCACAATTAAATTTGATTTTTTTGAATGAAACTAGTGTATAATATACTATGATTTTTGACCGAAACTTGCATTTCAAAAATTTTCATAGAATATAGTTTTCAGATGATTTTTTTGCATGGACTTCCATCATAACCTGCCCTCTTAACATATATAAATGATCTGAAAAGTCTTGTATCATTTCAAATAGCTCCCAATTAAATTCGATATTTTTGACCGAAACTAGTGTATAATATACTATGATTTTTGACCGAAACTTGCATTTCAAAAAGTTTCATAGAATCTAGTTTTCAGTTAATTTTTTTGCATGGACTTCCATCATTACTGCCCCTCTTAACATATATAAATGATCTGAAAAGTCTCGTATCATTTTAAATAGTCCACAATTAAATTTAATTTTTTTGACAGAAACTAGTGTATAATATACTATGATTTTTGACCGAAACTTGCATTTCGAAAAGTTTCATAGAATATAGTTTTCAGATGATTTTGTTGCATGGACTTCCGTCATAACCTTCCCTCTTAACATATATAAATGATCTATCAAGTCTCGTATCATTTCAAATAGTCCACAATTAAATTTGATTTTTTTGAATGAAACTAGTGTATAATATACTATGATTTTTGACCGAAACTTGCATTTCAAAATTTTTCATAGAATATAGTTTTCAGATGATTTTTTTGCATGGACTTACATCATAACCTGCCCTCTTAACATATATAAATGATCTGAAAAGTCTTGTATCATTTCAAATATTTCCCAATTAAATTCGATATTTTTGACCGAAACTAGTGTATAATATACTATGATTTTTGACCGAAACTTGCATTTCAAAAAGTTTCATAGAATCTAGTTTTCAGTTAATTTTTTTGCATGGACTTCCATCATTACTGCCCCTCTTAACATATATAAATGATCTGAAAAGTCTCGTATCATTTTAAATAGTCCACAATTAAATTTGAGTTTTTTGACAGAAACTAGTGTATAATATACTATGATTTTTGACCGAAACTTGCATTTCGAAAAGTTTCATAGAATATAGTTTTCAGATGATTTTTTTGCATGGACTTCCATCATAACCTTCCCTCTTAACATATATAAATGATCTGAAAAGTCTCGTATCATTTCAAATAGTTTCTAATTAAATTCGATATTTTTGACCGAAACTAGTGTATTATATACTATGATTTTTGACCGAAACTTGCATTTCAAAAAGTTTCATAGAATCTAGTTTTCAGTTAATTTTTTTGCATGGACTTCCATCATTAACTTCCATCTTAACATATATAAATGATCTGAAAAGTCTCGTATCATTTCAAATAGTCCACAATTAAATTTGATTTTTTTGACTGAAACTAGTGTATAATATACTATGATTTTTGACCGAAACTTGCATTTCGAAAAGTTTCATAGAATATAGTTTTCAGATGATTTTTTTGCATGGACTTCCATCATTACCTTCCCTCTTAACATATATAAATGATCTGAAAAGTATCGTATCATTTTAAATAGTCCACAATTAAATTTGATTTTTTTGACCGAAACTAGTGTATAATATACTATGATTTTTGACCGAAACTTGCATTTCGAAAAGTTTCATAGAATATAGTTTTCAGATGATTTTTTTGCATGGACTTCCATCATAACCTTCCCTCTTAACATATAAAAATGATCTGAAAAGTCTGGTATCATTTCAAATAGTCACCAATTAAATTCGATATTTTTGACCAAAACTAGTGTATAATATTCTATGATTTTTGACCGAAATTTGCATTTCGAAAAGTTTCATAAAATATAGTTTTCAGATGATTTTGTTGCATGGATTTCCGTCATAACCTTCCCTATTAACATATATAAATGATCTATCAAGTCTCGTATCATTTCAAATAGTCCACAATTAAATTTGATTTTTTTGAATAAAACTAGTGTATAATATACTATGATTTTTGTCCGAAACTTGCATTTCAAAAATTTTCATAGAATATAGTTTTCAGATGATTTTTTTGCATGGACTTCCATCATAACCTGCCCTCTTAACATATATAAATGATCTGAAAAGTCTTGTATCATTTCAAATAGCTCCCAATTAAATTTGATATTTTTGACCGAAACTAGTGTATAATATACTATGATTTTTGACCGAAACTTGCATTTCAAAAAGTTTCATAGAATCTAGTTTTCAGTTAATTTTTTTGCATGGACTTCCATCATTACTGCCCCTCTTAACATATATAAATGATCTGAAAAGTCTCGTATCATTTTAAATAGTCCACAATTAAATTTGATTTTTTTGACAGAAACTAGTGTATAATATACTATGATTTTTGACCGAAACTTGCATTTCGAAAAGTTTCATAGAATATAGTTTTCAGATGATTTTTTTGCATGGACTTACATCATAACCTGCCCTCTTAACATATATAAATGATCTGAAAAGTCTTGTATCATTTCAAATAGCTCCCAATTAAATTAGATATTTTTGACCGAAACTAGTGTATAATATACTATGATTTTTGACCGAAACTTGCATTTCAAAAAGTTTCATAGAATCTAGTTTTCAGTTAATTTTTTTGCATGGACTTCCATCATTACTGCCCCTCTTAACATATATAAATGATCTGAAAAGTCTCGTATCATTTTAAATAGTCCACAATTAAATTTGAGTTTTTTGACAGAAACTAGTGTATAATATACTATGATTTTTGACCGAAACTTGCATTTCGAAAAGTTTCATAGAATATAGTTTTCAGATGATTTTTTTGCATGGACTTCCATCATAACCTTCCCTCTTAACATATATAAATGATCTGAAAAGCCTCGTATCATTTCAAATAGTTTCTAATTAAATTCGATATTTTTCACCGAAACTAGTGTATTATATACTATGATTTTTGACTGAAACTTGCATTTCAAAAAGTTTCATAGAATCTAGTTTTCAGTTAATTTTTTTGCATGGACTTCCATCATTAACTTCCATCTTAACATATATAAATGATCTGAAAAGTCTCGTATCATTTCAAATAGTCCACAATTAAATTTGATTTTTTTGACTGAAACTAGTGTATAATATACTATGATTTTTGACCGAAACTTGCATTTCGAAAAGTTTCATAGAATATAGTTTTCAGATGATTTTTTTGCATGGACTTCCATCATTACCTTCCCTCTTAACATATATAAATGATCTGAAAAGTATCGTATCATTTTAAATAGTCCACAATTAAATTTGATTTTTTTGACCGAAACTAGTGTATAATATACTATGATTTTTGACCGAAACTTGCATTTCGAAAAGTTTCATAGAATATAGTTTTCAGATGATTTTTTTGCATGGACTTCCATCATAACCTTCCCTCTTAACATATAAAAATGATCTGAAAAGTCTGGTATCATTTCAAATAGTCACCAATTAAATTCGATATTTTTGACCAAAACTAGTGTATAATATTCTATGATTTTTGACCGAAATTTGCATTTCGAAAAGTTTCATAAAATATAGTTTTCAGATGATTTTGTTGCATGGATTTCCGTCATAACCTTCCCTATTAACATATATAAATGATCTATCAAGTCTCGTATCATTTCAAATAGTCCACAATTAAATTTGATTTTTTTGAATGAAACTAGTGTATAATATACTATGATTTTTGACCGAAACTTGCATTTCAAAAATTTTCATAGAATATAGTTTTCAGATGATTTTTTTGCATGGACTTCCATCATAACCTGCCCTCTTAACATATATAAATGATTTGAAAAGTCTTGTATCATTTCAAATAGCTCCCAATTAAATTCGATATTTTTGACCGAAACTAGTGTATAATATACTATGATTTTTGACCGAAACTTGCATTTCAAAAAGTTTCATAGAATCTAGTTTTCAGTTAATTTTTTTGCATGGACTTCCATCATTACTGCCCCTCTTAACATATATAAATGATCTGAAAAGTCTCGTATCATTTTAAATAGTCCACAATTAAATTTGATTTTTTTGACAGAAACTAGTGTATAATATACTATGATTTTTGACCGAAACTTGCATTTCGAAAAGTTTCATAGAATATAGTTTTCAGATGATTTTGTTGCATGGACTTCCGTCATAACCTTCCCTCTTAACATATATAAATGATCTGAAAAGTCTTGTATCATTTCAAATAGTCCACAATTAAATTTGATTTTTTTGAATGAAACTAGTGTATAATATACTATGATTTTTGACCGAAACTTGCATTTCAAAAAGTTTCATAGAATCTAGTTTTCAGTTAATTTTTTTGCATGGACTTCCATCATTACTGCCCCTCTTAACATATATAAATGATCTGAAAAGTCTCATATCATTTTGAATAGTCCACAATAAAATTTGAGTTTTTTGACAGAAACTAGTGTATAATATACTATGATTTTTGACCGAAACTTGCATTTCGAAAAGTTTCATAGAATATAGTTTTCAGATGATTTTTTTGCATGGACTTACATCATAACCTGCCCTCTTAACATATATAAATGATCTGAAAAGTCTTGTATCATTTCAAATAGCTCCCAATTAAATTCGATATTTTTGACCGAAACTAGTGTATAATATACTATGATTTTTGACCGAAACTTGCATTTCAAAAAGTTTCATAGAATCTAGTTTTCAGTTAATTTTTTTGCATGGACTTCCATCATTACTGCCCCTCTTAACATATATAAATGATCTGAAAAGTCTCGTATCATTTTAAATAGTCCACAATTAAATTTGAGTTTTTTGACAGAAACTAGTGTATAATATACTATGATTTTTGACCGAAACTTGCATTTCGAAAAGTTTCATAGAATATAGTTTTTAGATGATTTTTTTGCATGGACTTCCATCATAACCTTCCCTCTTAACATATATAAATGATCTGAAAAGTCTCGTATCATTTCAAATAGTTTCTAATTAAATTCGATATTTTTGACCGAAACTAGTGTATTATATACTATGATTTTTGACTGAAACTTGCATTTCAAAAAGTTTCATAGAATCTAGTTTTCAGTTAATTTTTTTGCATGGACTTCCATCATTAACTTCCATCTTAACATATATAAATGATCTGAAAAGTCTCGTATCATTTCAAATAGTCCACAATTAAATTTGATTTTTTTGACTGAAACTAGTGTATAATATACTATGATTTTTGACCGAAACTTGCATTTCGAAAAGTTTCATAGAATATAGTTTTCAGATGATTTTTTTGCATGGACTTCCATCATTACCTTCCCTCTTAACATATATAAATGATCTGAAAAGTATCGTATCATTTTAAATAGTCCACAATTAAATTTGATTTTTTTGACCGAAACTAGTGTATAATATACTATGATTTTTGACCGAAACTTGCATTTCGAAAAGTTTCATAGAATATAGTTTTCAGATGATTTTTTTGCATGGACTTCCATCATAACCTACCCTCTTAACATATAAAAATGATCTGAAAAGTCTGGTATCATTTCAAATAGTCACCAATTAAATTCGATATTTTTGACCAAAACTAGTGTATAATATTCTATGATTTTTGACCGAAATTTGCATTTCGAAAAGTTTCATAAAATATAGTTTTCAGATGATTTTGTTGCATGGATTTCCGTCATAACCTTCCCTATTAACATATATAAATGATCTATCAAGTCTCGTATCATTTCAAATAGTCCACAATTAAATTTGATTTTCTTGAATGAAACTAGTGTATAATATACTATGATTTTTGACCGAAACTTGCATTTCAAAAATTTTCATAGAATATAGTTTTCAGATGATTTTTTTGCATGGACTTCCATCATAACCTGCCCTCTTAACATATATAAATGATTTGAAAAGTCTTGTATCATTTCAAATAGCTCCCAATTAAATTCGATATTTTTGACCGAAACTAGTGTATAATATACTATGATTTTTGACCGAAACTTGCATTTCAAAAAGTTTCATAGAATCTAGTTTTCAGTTAATTTTTTTGCATGGACTTCCATCATTACTGCCCCTCTTAACATATATAAATGATCTGAAAAGTCTCGTATCATTTTAAATAGTCCACAATTAAATTTGATTTTTTTGACAGAAACTAGTGTATAATATACTATGATTTTTGACCGAAACTTGCATTTCGAAAAGTTTCATAGAATATAGTTTTCAGATGATTTTGTTGCATGGACTTCCGTCATAACCTTCCCTCTTAACATATATAAATGATCTGAAAAGTCTTGTATCATTTCAAATAGTCCACAATTAAATTTGATTTTTTTGAATGAAACTAGTGTATAATATACTATGATTTTTGACCGAAACTTGCATTTCAAAAAGTTTCATAGAATCTAGTTTTCAGTTAATTTTTTTGCATGGACTTCCATCATTACTGCCCCTCTTAACATATATAAATGATCTGAAAAGTCTCGTATCATTTTAAATAGTCCACAATAAAATTTGAGTTTTTTGACAGAAACTAGTGTATAATATACTATGATTTTTGACCGAAACTTGCATTTCGAAAAGTTTCATAGAATATAGTTTTCAGATGATTTTTTTGCATGGACTTACATCATAACCTGCCCTCTTAACATATATAAATGATCTGAAAAGTCTTGTATCATTTCAAATAGCTCCCAATTAAATTCGATATTTTTGACCGAAACTAGTGTATAATATACTATGATTTTTGACCGAAACTTGCATTTCAAAAAGTTTCATAGAATCTAGTTTTCAGTTAATTTTTTTGCATGGACTTCCATCATTACTGCCCCTCTTAACATATATAAATGATCTGAAAAGTCTCGTATCATTTTAAATAGTCCACAATTAAATTTGAGTTTTTTGACAGAAACTAGTGTATAATATACTATGATTTTTGACCGAAACTTGCATTTCGAAAAGTTTCATAGAATATAGTTTTCAGATGATTTTTTTGCATGGACTTCCATCATAACCTTCCCTCTTAACATATATAAATGATCTGAAAAGTCTCGTATCATTTCAAATAGTTTCTAATTAAATTCGATATTTTTGACCGAAACTAGTGTATTATATACTATGATTTTTGACCGAAACTTGCATTTCAAAAAGTTTCATAGAATCTAGTTTTCAGTTAATTTTTTTGCATGGACTTCCATCATTAACTTCCATCTTAACATATATAAATGATCTGAAAAGTCTCGTATCATTTCAAATAGTCCACAATTAAATTTGATTTTTTTGACTGAAACTAGTGTATAATATACTATGATTTTTGACCGAAACTTGCATTTCGAAAAGTTTCATAGAATATAGTTTTCAGATGATTTTTTTGCATGGACTTCCATCATTACCTTCCCTCTTAACATATATAAATGATCTGAAAAGTATCGTATCATTTTAAATAGTCCACAATTAAATTTGATTTTTTTGACCGAAACTAGTGTATAATATACTATGATTTTTGACCGAAACTTGCATTTCGAAAAGTTTCATAGAATATAGTTTTCAGATGATTTTTTTGCATGGACTTCCATCATAACCTTCCCTCTTAACATATAAAAATGATCTGAAAAGTCTGGTATCATTTCAAATAGTCACCAATTAAATTCGATATTTTTGACCAAAACTAGTGTATAATATTCTATGATTTTTGACCGAAATTTGCATTTCGAAAAGTTTCATAAAATATAGTTTTCAGATGATTTTGTTGCATGGATTTCCGTCATAACCTTCCCTATTAACATATATAAATGATCTATCAAGTCTCGTATCATTTCAAATAGTCCACAATTAAATTTGATTTTTTTGAATGAAACTAGTGTATAATATACTATGATTTTTGACCGAAACTTGCATTTCAAAAAATTTCATAGAATATAGTTTTCAGATGATTTTTTTGCATGGACTTCCATCATAACCTGCCCTCTTAACATATATAAATGATTTGAAAAGTCTTGTATCATTTCAAATAGCTCCCAATTAAATTCGATATTTTTGACCGAAACTAGTGTATAATATACTATGATTTTTGACCGAAACTTGCATTTCAAAAAGTTTCATAGAATCTAGTTTTCAGTTAATTTTTTTGCATGGACTTCCATCATTACTGCCCCTCTTAACATATATAAATGATCTGAAAAGTCTCGTATCATTTTAAATAATCCACAATTAAATTTGATTTTTTTGACAGAAACTAGTGTATAATATACTATGATTTTTGACTGAAACTTGCATTTCGAAAAGTTTCATAGAATATAGTTTTCAGATGATTTTGTTGCATGGACTTCCGTCATAACCTTCCCTCTTAACATATATAAATGATCTATCAAGTCTCGTATCATTTCAAATAGTCCACAATTAAATTTAATTTTTTTGAATGAAACTAGTGTATAATATACTATGATTTTTGACCGAAACTTGCATTTCAAAAAGTTTCATAGAATCTAGTTTTCAGTTAATTTTTTTGCATGGACTTCCATCATTACTGCCCCTCTTAACATATATAAATGATCTGAAAAGTCTCGTATCATTTTAAATAGTCCACAATTAAATTTGATTTTTTTGACAGAAACTAGTGTATAATATACTATGATTTTTGACCGAAACTTGCATTTCGAAAAGTTTCATAGAATATAGTTTTCAGATGATTTTGTTGCATGGACTTCCGTCATAACCTTCCCTCTTAACATATATAAATGATCTATCAAGTCTCGTATCATTTCAAATAGTCCACAATTAAATTTGATTTTTTTGAATGAAACTAGTGTATAATATACTATGATTTTTGACCGAAACTTGCATTTCAAAAATTTTCATAGAATATAGTTTTCAGATGATTTATTTGCATGGACTTACATCATAACCTGCCCTCTTAACATATATAAATGATCTGAAAAGTCTTGTATCATTTCAAATAGCTCCCAATTAAATTCGATATTTTTGACCGAAACTAGTGTATAATATACTATGATTTTTGACCGAAACTTGCATTTCAAAAAGCTTCATAGAATCTAGTTTTCAGTTAATTTTTTTGCATGGACTTCCATCATTACTGCCCCTCTTAACATATATAAATGATCTGAAAAGTCTCGTATCATTTTAAATAGTCCACAATTAAATTTGAGTTTTTTGACAGAAACTAGTGTATAATATACTATGATTTTTGACCGAAACTTGCATTTCGAAAAGTTTCATAGAATATAGTTTTCAGATGATTTTTTTGCATGGACTTCCATCATAACCTTCCCTCTTAACATATATAAATGATCTGAAAAGTCTCGTATCATTTCAAATAGTTTCTAATTAAATTCGATATTTTTGACCGAAACTAGTGTATTATATACTATGATTTTTGACCGAAACTTGCATTTCAAAAAGTTTCATAGAATCTAGTTTTCAGTTAATTTTTTTGCATGGACTTCCATCATTAACTTCCATCTTAACATATATAAATGATCTGAAAAGTCTCGTATCATTTCAAATAGTCCACAATTAAATTTGATTTTTTTGACTGAAACTAGTGTATAATATACTATGATTTTTGACCGAAACTTGCATTTCGAAAAGTTTCATAGAATATAGTTTTCAGATGATTTTTTTGCATGGACTTCCATCATTACCTTCCCTCTTAACATATATAAATGATCTGAAAAGTATCGTATCATTTTAAATAGTCCACAATTAAATTTGATTTTTTTGACCGAAACTAGTGTATAATATACTATGATTTTTGACCGAAACTTGCATTTCGAAAAGTTTCATAGAATATAGTTTTCAGATGATTTTTTTGCATGGACTTCCATCATAACCTTCCCTCTTAACATATAAAAATGATCTGAAAAGTCTGGTATCATTTCAAATAGTCACCAATTAAATTCGATATTTTTGACCAAAACTAGTGTATAATATTCTATGATTTTTGACCGAAATTTGCATTTCGAAAAGTTTCATAAAATATAGTTTTCAGATGATTTTGTTGCATGGATTTCCGTCATAACCTTCCCTATCAACATATATAAATGATCTATCAAGTCTCGTATCATTTCAAATAGTCCACAATTAAATTTGATTTTTTTGAATGAAACTAGTGTATAATATACTATGATTTTTGACCGAAACTTGCATTTCAAAAATTTTCATAGAATATAGTTTTCAGATGATTTTTTTGCATGGACTTCCATCATAACCTGCCCTCTTAACATATATAAATGATTTGAAAAGTCTTGTATCATTTCAAATAGCTCCCAATTAAATTCGATATTTTTGACCGAAACTAGTGTATAATATACTATGATTTTTGACCGAAACTTGCATTTCAAAAAGTTTCATAGAATCTAGTTTTCAGTTAATTTTTTTGCATGGACTTCCATCATTACTGCCCCTCTTAACATATATAAATGATCTGAAAAGTCTCGTATCATTTTAAATAGTCCACAATTAAATTTGATTTTTTTGACAGAAACTAGTGTATAATATACTATGATTTTTGACCGAAACTTGCATTTCGAAAAGTTTCATAGAATATAGTTTTCAGATGATTTTGTTGCATGGACTTCCGTCATAACCTTCCCTATTAACATATATAAATGATCTATCAAGTCTCGTATCATTTCAAATAGTCCACAATTAAATTTGATTTTTTTGAATGAAACTAGTGTATAATATACTATGATTTTTGACCGAAACTTGCATTTCAAAAATTTTCATAGAATATAGTTTTCAGATGATTTTTTTGCATGGACTTACATCATAACCTGCCCTCTTAACATATATAAATGATCTGAAAAGTCTTGTATCATTTCAAATAGCTCCTAATTAAATTCGATATTTTTGACCGAAACTAGTGTATAATATACTATGATTTTTGACCGAAACTTGCATTTCAAAAAGTTTCATAGAATCTAGTTTTCAGTTAATTTTTTTGCATGGACTTCCATCATTACTGCCCCTCTTAACATATATAAATGATCTGAAAAGTCTCGTATCATTTTAAATAGTCCACAATTAAATTTGAGTTTTTTGACAGAAACTAGTGTATAATATACTATGATTTTTGACCGAAACTTGCATTTCGAAAAGTTTCATAGAATATAGTTTTCAGATGATTTTTTTGCATGGACTTCCATCATAACCTTCCCTCTTAACATATATAAATGATCTGAAAAGTCTCGTATCATTTCAAATAGTTTCTAATTAAATTCGATATTTTTGACCGAAACTAGTGTATTATATACTATGATTTTTGACCGAAACTTGCATTTCAAAAAGTTTCATAGAATCTAGTTTTCAGTTAATTTTTTTGCATGGACTTCCATCATTAACTTCCATCTTAACATATATAAATGATCTGAAAAGTCTCGTATCATTTCAAATAGTCCACAATTAAATTTGATTTTTTTGACTGAAACTAGTGTATAATATACTATGATTTTTGACTGAAACTTGCATTTCGAAAAGTTTCATAGAATATAGTTTTCAGATGATTTTTTTGCATGGACTTCCATCATTACCTTCCCTCTTAACATATATAAATGATCTGAAAAGTATCGTATCATTTTAAATAGTCCACAATTAAATTTGATTTTTTTGACCGAAACTAGTGTATAATATACTATGATTTTTGACCGAAACTTGCATTTCGAAAAGTTTCATAGAATATAGTTTTCAGATGATTTTTTTGCATGGACTTCCATCATAACCTTCCCTCTTAACATATAAAAATGATCTGAAAAGTCTGGTATCATTTCAAATAGTCACCAATTAAATTCGATATTTTTGACCAAAACTAGTGTATAATATTCTATGATTTTTGACCGAAATTTGCATTTCGAAAAGTTTCATAAAATATAGTTTTCAGATGATTTTGTTGCATGGATTTCCGTCATAACCTTCCCTATTAACATATATAAATGATCTATCAAGTCTCGTATCATTTCAAATAGTCCACAATTAAATTTGATTTTTTTGAATGAAACTAGTGTATAATATACTATGATTTTTGACCGAAACTTGCATTTCAAAAATTTTCATAGAATATAGTTTTCAGATGATTTTTTTGCATGGACTTCCATCATAACCTGCCCTCTTAACATATATAAATGATTTGAAAAGTCTTGTATCATTTCAAATAGCTCCCAATTAAATTCGATATTTTTGACCGAAACTAGTGTATAATATACTATGATATTTGACCGAAACTTGCATTTCAAAAAGTTTCATAGAATCTAGTTTTCAGTTAATTTTTTTGCATGGACTTCCATCATTACTGCCCCTCTTAACATATATAAATGATCTGAAAAGTCTCGTATCATTTTAAATAATCCACAATTAAATTTGATTTTTTTGACAGAAACTAGTGTATAATATACTATGATTTTTGACTGAAACTTGCATTTCGAAAAGATTCATAGAATATAGTTTTCAGATGATTTTGTTGCATGGACTTCCGTCATAACCTTCCCTCTTAACATATATAAATGATCTATCAAGTCTCGTATCATTTCAAATAGTCCACAATTAAATTTGATTTTTTTGAATGAAACTAGTGTATAATATACTATGATTTTTGTCCGAAACTTGCATTTCAAAAATTTTCATAGAATATAGTTTTCAGATGATTTTTTTGCATGGACTTCCATCATAACCTGCCCTCTTAACATATATAAATGATCTGAAAAGTCTTGTATCATTTCAAATAGCTCCTAATTAAATTCGATATTTTTGACCGAAACTAGTGTATAATATACTATGATTTTTGACCGAAACTTGCATTTCAAAAAGTTTCATAGAATCTTGTTTTCAGTTAATTTTTTTGCATGGACTTCCATCATTACTGCCCCTCTTAACATATATAAATGATCTGAAAAGTCTCGTATCATTTTAAATAGTCCACAATTAAATTTGATTTTTTTGACCGAAACTAGTGTATAAAATACTATGATTTTTGACCGAAACTTGCATTTCGAAAAGTTTCATAGAATATAGTTTTCAGATGATTTTTTTGCATGGACTTCCATCATAACCTGCCCTCTTAACATATATAAATGATCTGAAAAGTATCGTATCATTTCAAATAGTTTCTAATTAAATTCGATATTTTTAACCGAAACTAGTGTATTATATACTATGATTTTTGACCGAAACTTGCATTTCAAAAATTTTCATAGAATCTAGTTTTCAGTTAATTTTTTTGCATGGACTTCCATAATTACCTTCCATCTTAACATATATAAATGATCTGAAAAGTCTCGTATCATTTCAAATAGTCCACAATTAAATTTGATTTTTTTGACTGAAACTAGTGTATAATTTACTATGATTTTTGACCGAAACTTGCATTTCGAAAAGCTTCATAGAATATAGTTTTCAGATGATTTTTTTGCATGGTCTTCCATCATTACCTTCCCTCTTAACATATATAAATGATCTATCAAGTCTCGTATCATTTCAAATAGTCCACAATTAAATTTGATTTTTTTGAATGAAACTAGTGTATAATATACTATGATTTTTGTCCGAAACTTGCATTTCAAAAATTTTCATAGAATATAGTTTTCAGATGATTTTTTTGCATGGACTTCCATCATAACCTGCCCTCTTAACATATATAAATGATCTGAAAAGTCTTGTATCATTTCAAATAGCTCCCAATTAAATTCGATATTTTTGACCGAAACTAGTGTATAATATACTATGATTTTTGACCGAAACTTGCATTTCAAAAAGTTTCATAGAATCTTGTTTTCAGTTAATTTTTTTGCATGGACTTCCATCATTACTGCCCCTCTTAACATATATAAATGATCTGAAAAGTCTCGTATCATTTTAAATAGTCCACAATTAAATTTGATTTTTTTGACAGAGACTAGTGTATAATATACTATGATTTTTGACCGAAACTTGCATTTCGAAAAGTTTCATAGAATATAGTTTTCAGATGATTTTTTTGCATGGACTTCCATCATAACCTGCCCTCTTAACATATATAAATGATCTGAAAAGTATCGTATCATTTCAAATAGTTTCTAATTAAATTCGATATTTTTGACCGAAACTAGTGTATTATATACTATGATTTTTGACCGAAACTTGCATTTCAAAAATTTTCATAGAATCTAGTTTTCAGTTAATTTTTTTGCATGGACTTCCATAATTACCTTCCATCTTAACATATATAAATGATCTGAAAAGTCTCGTATCATTTCAAATAGTCCACAATTAAATTTGATTTTTTTGACTGAAACTAGTGTATAATATACTATGATTTTTGACCGAAACTTGCATTTCGAAAATTTCATAGAATATAGTTTTCAGATGATTTTTTTGCATGGACTTCCATCATAACCTTCCCTCTTAACATATATAAATGATCTGAAAAGTATCGTATCATTTTAAATAGTCCACAATTAAATTTGATTTTTTTGACCGAAACTAGTGTATAATATACTATGATTTTTGACTGAAACTTGCATTTCGAAAAGTTTCATAGAATATAGTTTTCAGATGATTTTTTTGCATGGACTTCCATCATAACCTTCCCTCTTAACATATAAAAATGATCTGAAAAGTCTGGTATCATTTCAAATAGTCACCAATTAAATTCGATATTTTTGACCAAAACTAGTGTATAATATTCTATGATTTTTGACCGAAATTTGCATTTCGAAAAGTTTCATAAAATATAGTTTTCAGATGATTTAGTTGCATGGACTTCCGTCATAACCTTCCCTCTTAACATATATAAATGATCTATCAAGTCTCGTATCATTTCAAATAGTCCACAATTAAATTTGATTTTTTTGAATGAAACTAGTGTATAATATACTATGATTTTTGACCGAAACTTGCATTTCAAAATTTTTCATAGAATATAGTTTTCAGATGATTTTTTTGCATGGACTTCCATCATAACCTGCTCTCTTAACATATATAAATGATCTGAAAAGTCTTGTATCATTTCAAATAGCTCCCAATTAAATTTGATATTTTTGACCGAAACTAGTGTATAATATACTATGATTTTTGACCGAAACTTGCATTTCAAAAAGTTTCATAGAATCTAGTTTTCAGTTAATTTTTTTGCATGGACTTCCATCATTACTGCCCCTCTTAACATATATAAATGATCTGAAAAGTCTCGTATCATTTTAAATAGTCCACAATTAAATTTGATTTTTTTGACAGAAACTAGTGTATAATATACTATGATTTTTGACCGAAACTTGCATTTCGAAAAGTTTCATAGAATATAGTTTTCAGATGATTTTTTTGCATGGAATTCCATCATAACCTGCCCTCTTAACATATATAAATGATCTGAAAAGTCTCGTATCATTTCAAATAGTTTCTAATTAAATTCGATATTTTTGACCGAAACTAGTGTATTATATACTATGATTTTTGACCGAAACTTGCATTTCAAAATTTTTCATAGAATCTAGTTTTCAGTTAATTTTTTTGCATGGACTTCCATCATTACCTTCCATCTTAACATATATAAATGATCTGAAAAGTCTCGTATCATTTCAAATAGTCCACAATTAAATTTGATTTTTTTGACTGAAACTAGTGTATAATATACTATGATTTTTGACCGAAACTTGCATTTCGAAAAGTTTCATAGAATATAGTTTTCAGATGATTTTTTTGCATGGACTTCCATCATAACCTTCCCTCTTAACATATATAAATGATCTGAAAAGTATCGTATCATTTTAAATAGTCCACAATTAAATTTGATTTTTTTGACCGAAACTAGTGTATAATATACTATGATTTTTGACCGAAACTTGCATTTCGAAAAGTTTCATAGAATATAGTTTTCAGATGATTTTTTTGCATGGACTTCCATCATAACCTTCCCTCTTAACATATATAAATGATCTGAAAAGTATCGTATCATTTTAAATAGTCCACAATTAAATTTGATTTTTTTGACCGAAACTAGTGTATAATATACTATGATTTTTGACCGAAACTTGCATTTCGAAAAGTTTCATAGAATATAGTTTTCAGATGATTTTTTTGCATGGACTTCCATCATAACCTTCCCTCTTAACATATATAAATGATCTGAAAAGTATCGTATCATTTTAAATAGTCCACAATTAAATTTGATTTTTTTGACCGAAACTAGTGTATAATATACTATGATTTTTGACCGAAACTTGCATTTCGAAAAGTTTCATAGAATATAGTTTTCAGATGATTTTTTTGCATGGACTTCCATCATAACCTTCCCTCTTAACATATATAAATGATCTGAAAAGTATCGTATCATTTTAAATAGTCCACAATTAAATTTGATTTTTTTGACCGAAACTAGTGTATAATATACTATGATTTTTGACCGAAACTTGCATTTCGAAAAGTTTCATAGAATATAGTTTTCAGATGATTTTTTTTGCATGGACTTCCATCATAACCTTCCCTCTTAACATATAAAAATGATCTGAAAAGTCTGGTATCATTTCAAATAGTCACCAATTAAATTCGATATTTTTGACCGAAACTAGTGTATAATATTCTATGATTTTTGACCGAAATTTGCATTTCGAAAAGTTTCATAAAATATAGTTTTCAGATGATTTTGTTGCATGGACTTCCGTCATAACCTTCCCTCTTAACATATATAAATGATCTGAAAAGTATCGTATCATTTCAAATAGTCCACAATTAAATTTGATTTTTTTGACAGAAACTAGTGTATAATATACTATGATTTTTGACCGAAACTTGCATTTCGAAAAGTTTCATAGAATATAGTTTTCAGATGATTTTTTTGCATGGACTTCCATCATAACCTGCCCTCTTAACATATATAAATGATCTGAAAAGTCTCGTATCATTTCAAATAGTCCACAATTAAATTGGATTTTTTTGACCGAAACTAGTGTATAATATACTATGATTTTTGACCGAAACTTGCATTTCAAAACGTTTCATAGAATCTAGTTTTCAGTTAATTTTTTTGCATGGACTTCCATCATTACTGCCCCT
The DNA here is from genome assembly GCA_963966055.1 of Lathyrus aphaca. NCBI lineage: Eukaryota > Viridiplantae > Streptophyta > Magnoliopsida > Fabales > Fabaceae > Lathyrus > Lathyrus aphaca. The sequence goes on along the minus strand of OZ014520.1, from coordinate 639,565,398 downwards.
CTTAACATATATAAATGATCTGAAAAGTCTCGTATCATTTTAAATAGTCCACAATTAAATTTGATTTTTTTGACAGAAACTAGTGTATAATATACTATGATTTTTGACCGAAACTTGCATTTCGAAAAGTTTCATAGAATATAGTTTTCAGATGATTTTTTTTGCATGGACTTCCATCATAACCTTCCCTCTTAACATATATAAATGATCTGAAAAGTCTCGTATCATTTCAAATAGTCACCAATTAAATTCGATATTTTTGACCGAAACTAGTGTATAATATTCTATGATTTTTGACCGAAATTTGCATTTCGAAAAGTTTCATAAAATATAGTTTTCAGATGATTTTGTTGCATGGACTTCCGTCATAACCTTCCCTCTTAACATATATAAATGATCTGAAAAGTATCGTATCATTTCAAATAGTCCACAATTAAATTTGATTTTTTTGACAGAAACTAGTGTATAATATACTGATTTTTGACCGAAACTTGCATTTCGAAAAGTTTCATAGAATATAGTTTTCAGATGATTTTTTTGCATGGACTTCCATCATAACCTGCCCTCTTAACATATATAAATGATCTGAAAAGTCTCGTATCATTTCAAATAGTCCACAATTAAATTTGATTTTTTTGACCGAAACTAGTGTATAATATACTATGATTTTTGACCGAAACTTGCATTTCAAAACGTTTCATAGAATCTAGTTTTCAGTTAATTTTTTTGCATGGACTTCCATCATTACTGCCCCTCTTAACATATATAAATGATCTGAAAAGTCTCGTATCATTTTAAATAGTCCACAATTAAATTTGATTTTTTTGACAGAAACTAGTGTATAATATACTATGATTTTTGACCGAAACTTGCATTTCGAAAAGTTTCATAGAATATAGTTTTCAGATGATTTTTTTGCATGGACTTCCATCATAACCTGCCCTCTTAACATATATAAATGATCTGAAAAGTCTCGTATCATTTCAAATAGTTTCCAATTAAATTCGATATTTTTGACCGAAACTAGTGTATTATATACTATGATTTTTGACCGAAACTTGCATTTCAAAAAGTTTCATAGAATCTAGTTTTCAGTTAATTTTTTTGCATGGACTTCCATCATTACCTTCCATCTTAACATATATAAATGATCTGAAAAGTCTCGTATCATTTCAAATAGTCCACAATTAAATTTGATTTTTTTTACTGAAACTAGTGTATAATATACTATGATTTTTGACCGAAACTTGCATTTCGAAAAGTTTCATAGAATATAGTTTTCAGATGATTTTTTTGCATGAACTTCCATCATAACCTTCCCTCTTAACATATATAAATGATCTAAAAAGTATCGTATCATTTTAAATAGTCCACAATTAAATTTGATTCTTTTGACCGAAACTAGTGTATAATATACTATGATTTTTGAACGAAACTTGCATTTCGAAAAGTTTCATAGAATATTGTTTTCAGATGATTTTTTTGCATGGACTTCCATCATAACCTTCCCTCTTAACATATAAAAATGATCTGAAAAGTCTGGTATCATTTCAAATAGTCACCAATTAAATTCGATATTTTTGACCGAAACTAGTGTATAATATTCTATGATTTTTGACCGAAATTTGCATTTCGAAAAGTTTCATAAAATATAGTTTTCAGATGATTTTGTTGCATGGACTTCCGTCATAACCTTCCCTCTTAACATATATAAATGATCTGAAAAGTATCGTATCATTTCAAATAGTCCACAATTAAATTTGATTTTTTTGACCGAAACTAGTGTATAATATACTATGATTTTTGACCGAAACTTGCATTTCGAAAAGTTTCATAGAATATAGTTTTCAGATGATTTTTTTTGCATGGACTTCCATCATAACCTTCCCTCTTAACATATATAAATGATCTGAAAAGTCTCGTATCATTTCAAATAGTCACCAATTAAATTCGATATTTTTGACCGAAACTAGTGTATAATATACTATGATTTTTGACCGAAACTTGCATTTCGAAAAGTTTCATAGAATCTAGTTTTCAGATGATTTTTTTGCATGGGCTTCCATAATAACCTTCCCTCTTAACATATATAAATGATCTATCAAGTCTCGTATCATTTCAAATAGTCCACAATTAAATTTGATTTTTTTGAATGAAACTAGTGTATAATATACTATGATTTTTGACCGAAACATGCATTTGAAAAATTTTCATAGAATATAGTTTTCAGATGATTTTTTTGCATGGACTTCCATCATAACCTGCCCTCTTAACATATATAAATGATCTGAAAAGTCTTGTATCATTTCAAATAGCTCCCAATTAAATTCGATATTTTTGACCGAAACTAGTGTATAATATACTATGATTTTTGACCGAAACTTGCATTTCAAAAAGTTTCATAGAATCTAGTTTTCAGTTAATTTTTTTGCATGGACTTCCATCATTACCTTCCATCTTAACATATATAAATGATCTGAAAAGTCTCGTATCATTTCAAATAGTCCACAATTAAATTTGATTTTTTTGACTGAAACTAGTGTATAATATACTATGATTTTTGACCGAAACTTGCATTTCGAAAAGTTTCATAGAATATAGTTTTCAGATGATTTTTTTGCATGGACTTCCATCATAACCTTCCCTCTTAACATATATAAATGATCTGAAAAGTATCGTATCATTTTAAATAGTCCACAATTAAATTTGATTTTTTTGACCGAAACTAGTGTATAATATACTATGATTTTTGACCGAAACTTGCATTTCGAAAAGTTTCATAGAATATAGTTTTCAGATGATTTTTTTGCATGGACTTCCATCATAACCTTCCCTCTTAACATATATAAATGATCTGAAAAGTATCGTATCATTTTAAATAGTCCACAATTAAATTTGATTTTTTTGACCGAAACTAGTGTATAATATACTATGATTTTTGACCGAAACTTGCATTTCGAAAAGTTTCATAGAATATAGTTTTCAGATGATTTTTTTGCATGGACTTCCATCATAACCTTCCCTCTTAACATATATAAATGATCTGAAAAGTATCGTATCATTTTAAATAGTCCACAATTAAATTTGATTTTTTTGACCGAAACTAGTGTATAATATACTATGATTTTTGACCGAAACTTGCATTTCGAAAAGTTTCATAGAATATAGTTTTCAGATGATTTTTTTGCATGGACTTCCATCATAACCTTCCCTCTTAACATATATAAATGATCTGAAAAGTATCGTATCATTTTAAATAGTCCACAATTAAATTTGATTTTTTTGACCGAAACTAGTGTATAATATACTATGATTTTTGACCGAAACTTGCATTTCGAAAAGTTTCATAGAATATAGTTTTCAGATGATTTTTTTTGCATGGACTTCCATCATAACCTTCCCTCTTAACATATAAAAATGATCTGAAAAGTCTGGTATCATTTCAAATAGTCACCAATTAAATTCGATATTTTTGACCGAAACTAGTGTATAATATTCTATGATTTTTGACCGAAATTTGCATTTCGAAAAGTTTCATAAAATATAGTTTTCAGATGATTTTGTTGCATGGACTTCCGTCATAACCTTCCCTCTTAACATATATAAATGATCTGAAAAGTATCGTATCATTTCAAATAGTCCACAATTAAATTTGATTTTTTTGACATAAACTAGTGTATAATATACTATGATTTTTGACCGAAACTTGCATTTCGAAAAGTTTCATAGAATATAGTTTTCAGATGATTTTTTTGCATGGACTTCCATCATAACCTGCCCTCTTAACATATATAAATGATCTGAAAAGTCTCGTATCATTTCAAATAGTCCACAATTAAATTTGATTTTTTTGACCGAAACTAGTGTATAATATACTATGATTTTTGACCGAAACTTGCATTTCAAAACGTTTCATAGAATCTAGTTTTCAGTTAATTTTTTTGCATGGACTTCCATCATTACTGCCCCTCTTAACATATATAAATGATCTGAAAAGTCTCGTATCATTTTAAATAGTCCACAATTAAATTTGATTTTTTTGACAGAAACTAGTGTATAATATACTATGATTTTTGACCGAAACTTGCATTTCGAAAAGTTTCATAGAATATAGTTTTCAGATGATTTTTTTTGCATGGACTTCCATCATAACCTTCCCTCTTAACATATATAAATGATCTGAAAAGTCTCGTATCATTTCAAATAGTCACCAATTAAATTCGATATTTTTGACCGAAACTAGTGTATAATATTCTATGATTTTTGACCGAAATTTGCATTTCGAAAAGTTTCATAAAATATAGTTTTCAGATGATTTTGTTGCATGGACTTCCGTCATAACCTTCCCTCTTAACATATATAAATGATCTGAAAAGTATCGTATCATTTCAAATAGTCCACAATTAAATTTGATTTTTTTGACAGAAACTAGTGTATAATATACTGATTTTTGACCGAAACTTGCATTTCGAAAAGTTTCATAGAATATAGTTTTCAGATGATTTTTTTGCATGGACTTCCATCATAACCTGCCCTCTTAACATATATAAATGATCTGAAAAGTCTCGTATCATTTCAAATAGTCCACAATTAAATTTGATTTTTTTGACCGAAACTAGTGTATAATATACTATGATTTTTGACCGAAACTTGCATTTCAAAACGTTTCATAGAATCTAGTTTTCAGTTAATTTTTTTGCATGGACTTCCATCATTACTGCCCCTCTTAACATATATAAATGATCTGAAAAGTCTCGTATCATTTTAAATAGTCCACAATTAAATTTGATTTTTTTGACAGAAACTAGTGTATAATATACTATGATTTTTGACCGAAACTTGCATTTCGAAAAGTTTCAAAGAATATAGTTTTCAGATGATTTTTTTGCATGGACTTCCATCATAACCTGCCCTCTTAACATATATAAATGATCTGAAAAGTCTCGTATCATTTCAAATAGTTTCCAATTAAATTCGATATTTTTGACCGAAACTAGTGTATTATATACTATGATTTTTGACCGAAACTTGCATTTCAAAAAGTTTCATAGAATCTAGTTTTCAGTTAATTTTTTTGCATGGACTTCCATCATTACCTTCCATCTTAACATATATAAATGATCTGAAAAGTCTCGTATCATTTCAAATAGTCCACAATTAAATTTGATTTTTTTTACTGAAACTAGTGTATAATATACTATGATTTTTGACCGAAACTTGCATTTCGAAAAGTTTCATAGAATATAGTTTTCAGATGATTTTTTTGCATGGACTTCCATCATAACCTTCCCTCTTAACATATATAAATGATCTAAAAAGTATCGTATCATTTTAAATAGTCCACAATTAAATTTGATTCTTTTGACCGAAACTAGTGTATAATATACTATGATTTTTGACCGAAACTTGCATTTCGAAAAGTTTCATAGAATATTGTTTTCAGATGATTTTTTTGCATGGACTTCCATCATAACCTTCCCTCTTAACATATAAAAATGATCTGAAAAGTCTGGTATCATTTCAAATAGTCACCAATTAAATTCGATATTTTTGACCGAAACTAGTGTATAATATTCTATGATTTTTGACCGAAATTTGCATTTCGAAAAGTTTCATAAAATATAGTTTTCAGATGATTTTGTTGCATGGACTTCCGTCATAACCTTCCCTCTTAACATATATAAATGATCTGAAAAGTATCGTATCATTTTAAATAGTCCACAATTAAATTTGATTTTTTTGACCGAAACTAGTGTATAATATACTATGATTTTTGACCGAAACTTGCATTTCGAAAAGTTTCATAGAATATAGTTTTCAGATGATTTTTTTTGCATGGACTTCCATCATAACCTTCCCTCTTAACATATATAAATGATCTGAAAAGTCTCGTATCATTTCAAATAGTCACCAATTAAATTCGATATTTTTGACCGAAACTAGTGTATAATATACTATGATTTTTGACCGAAACTTGCATTTCGAAAAGTTTCATAGAATCTAGTTTTCAGATGATTTTTTTGCATGGGCTTCCATAATAACCTTCCCTCTTAACATATATAAATGATCTATCAAGTCTCGTATCATTTCAAATAGTCCACAATTAAATTTGATTTTTTTGAATGAAACTAGTGTATAATATACTATGATTTTTGACCGAAACATGCATTTGAAAAATTTTCATAGAATATAGTTTTCAGATGATTTTTTTGCATGGACTTCCATCATAACCTGCCCTCTTAACATATATAAATGATCTGAAAAGTCTTGTATCATTTCAAATAGCTCCCAATTAAATTCGATATTTTTGACCGAAACTAGTGTATAATATACTATGATTTTTGACCGAAACTTGCATTTCAAAAAGTTTCATAGAATCTAGTTTTCAGTTAATTTTTTTGCATGGACTTCCATCATTACTGCCCCTCTTAACATATATAAATGATCTGATAAGTATCGTATCATTTTAAATAGTCCACAATTAAATTTGATTTTTTTGACTGAAACTAGTGTATAATATACTATGATTTTTGACCGAAACTTGCATTTCGAGAAGTTTCATAGAATTTAGTTTTCAGATGATTTTTTTGCATGGACTTCCATCATAACATGCCCTCTTAACATATATAAATGATCTGAAAAGTCTCGTATCATTTCAAATAGTTTCCAATTAAATTCGATATTTTTGACCGAAACTAGTGTATTATATACTATGATTTTTGACCGAAACTTGCATTTCGAAAAGTTTCATAGAATCTAGTTTTCAGATGATTTTTTGGCATGAAATTCCATAATAACCTTCCCTCTTAACATATATAAATGATCTGAAAAGTCTCGTATCATTTCAAATAGTCCACAATTAAATTTGATTTTTTTTACTGAAACTAGTGTATAATAATACTATGATTTTTGACCGAAACTTGCATTTCGAAAAGTTTCATAGAATATAGTTTTCAGATGATTTTTTTGCATGGACTTCCATCATAACCGGCCCTCTTAACATATATAAATGAAATGAAAAGTCTCGTATCATTTCAAATAGTTCCCAATTAAATTCGATATTTTTGACCGAAACTAGTGTATAATATACTATGATTTTTGACCGAAACATGCATTTCAAAAAGTTTCATATAATCTAGTTTTCAGTTAATTTTTTTGCATGGACTTCCATCATTACCTTCCATCTTAACATATATAAAAGATCTGAAAAGTCTCGTATCATTTCAAATAGTCCACAATTAAATTTGATTTTTTTGACCGAAACTAGTGTATAATATACTATGATTTTTGACCGAAACTTGCATTTCGAAAAGTTTCATAGAATATAGTTTTCAGATGATTTTTTTGCATGGACTTCCATCATAACCTTCCCTCTTAACATATATAAATGATATGAAAAGTATCGTATCATTTTAAATAGTCCACAATTAAATTTGATTTTTTTGACAGAAACTAGTGTATAATATACTATGATTTTTGACCGAAACTTGCATTTCAAAAAGTTTCATAGAATCTAGTTTTCAGATGATTTTTTTGCATGGGCTTCCATAATAACCTTCCCTCTTAACATATATAAATGATCTGTCAAGTCTCGTATCATTTCAAATAGTCCACAATTAAATTTGATTTTTTTGACTGAAACTAGTGTATAATATACTATGATTTTTGACCGAAACTTGCATTTCGAAAAGTTTCATAGAATATAGTTTTCAGATGATTTTTTTGCATGGACTTCCATCATAACCTGCCCTCTTAACATATATAAATGATCTGAAAAGTCTCGTATCATTTCTAATAGTTCCCAATTAAATTCGATATTTTTGACCGAAACTAGTGTATAATATACTATGATTTTTGACCGAAACTTGCATTTCAAAAAGTTTCATAGAATCTAGTTTTCAGTTAATTTTTTTGCATGGACTTCCATCATAACCTGCCCTCTTAACATATATAAATGATCTGAAAAGTCTCGTATCATTTCAAATAGTCCACAATTAAATTTGATTTTTTTGACCGAAACTAGTGTATAATATACTATGATTTTTGACCGAAACTTGCATTTCGAAAAGTTTCATAGAATATAGTTTTCAGATGATTTTTTTGCATGGACTTCCATCATAACCTTCCCTCTTAACATATATAAATGATATGAAAAGTATCGTATCATTTTAAATAGTCCACAATTAAATTTGATTTTTTTGACAGAAACTAGTGTATAATATACTATGATTTTTGACCGAAACTTGCATTTCAAAAAGTTTCATAGAATCTAGTTTTCAGATGATTTTTTTGCATGGGCTTCCATAATAACCTTCCCTCTTAACATATATAAATGATCTGTCAAGTCTCGTATCATTTCAAATAGTCCACAATTAAATTTGATTTTTTTGACTGAAACTAGTGTATAATATACTATGATTTTTGACCGAAACTTGCATTTCGAAAAGTTTCATAGAATATAGTTTTCAGATGATTTTTTTGCATGGACTTCCATCATAACCTGCCCTCTTAACATATATAAATGATCTGAAAAGTCTCGTATCATTTCTAATAGTTCCCAATTAAATTCGATATTTTTGACCGAAACTAGTGTATAATATACTATGATTTTTGACCGAAACTTGCATTTCAAAAAGTTTCATAGAATCTAGTTTTCAGTTAATTTTTTTGCATGGACTTCCATCATTACCTTCCATCTTAACATATATAAATGATCTGAAAAGTCTCGTATCATTTCAAATAGTCCACAATTAAATTTGATTTTTTGACCGAAACTAGTGTATAATATACTATGATTTTTGACCGAAACTTGCATTTCGAAAAGTTTCATAGAATATAGTTTTCAGATGATTTTTTTGCATGGACTTCCATCATAACCTTCCCTCTTAACATATATAAATGATCTGAAAAGTATCGTATCATTTTAAATAGTCCACAATTAAATTTGATTTTTTTGACCGAAACTAGTGTATAATATACTCTGATTTTTGACCGAAACTTGCATTTCGAAAAGTTTCATAGAATCTAGTTTTCAGATGATTTTTTTGCATGGGCTTCCATAATAACCTTCCCTCTTAACATATATAAATGATCTGTCAAGTCTCGTATCATTTCAAATAGTCCACAATTAAATTTGATTTTTTTGACTGAAACTAGTGTATAATATACTATGATTTTTGACCGAAACTTGCATTTCGAAAAGTTTCATAGAATATAGTTTTCAGATGATTTTTTGGCATGGACTTCCATCATAACCTGCCCTCTTAACATATATAAATGATCTGAAAAGTCTCGTATCATTTCAAATAGTTCCCAATTAAATTCGATATTTTTGACCGAAACTAGTGTATAATATACTATGATTTTTGACTGATACTTGCATTTCAAAACGTTTCATAGAATCTAGTTTTCAGTTAATTTTTTTGCATGGACTTCTATCATAATCTTCCCTCTTAACATATATAAATGATCTGAAAAGTCTCGTATCATTTAAAATAGTAAACAATTAAATTTGATTTTTTTGACCGAAACTAGTGTATAATATACTATGATTTTTGACCGAAACTTGCATTTCGAAAAGTTTCATAGAATATAGTTTTCAGATGATTTTTTTGCATGGAATTCGATCATAACCTGTTCTCTTAACATATATAAATTATCTGAAAAGTATCGTATCATTTAAAATAGTCCACAATTAAATTTGATTTTTTTGACCGAAACTAGTGTATAATAAACTATGATTTTTGACCGAAACTTGCATTTCGAAAAATTTCATAGAATATAGTTTTCAGATGATTTTCTTGCATGGACTTCCATCATAACCTTCCCTCTTAACATATAAAAATTATCTGAAAAGTCTCATATCATTTCAAATAGTCACCAATTAAATTCGATATTTTTGACCGAAACCAGTGTTTAATATACTATGATTTTTGACTGAAACTTGCATTTCGAAAAGTTTCATCGAATCTAGTTTTCAGATGATTTTTTTGCATGCGCTTCCATAATAACCTTCCCTCTTAACATATATAAATAATCTGTCAAGTCTCGTATCATTTAAATAGTCCACAATTAAATTTAATTTTTTTGAATGAAACTAGTGTATAATATACTATGATTTTTGACCGAAACTTGCATTTCGAAAAGTTTCATAGAATATAGTTTTCCGATGATTTTTTTGCATGGACTTCCATCATAACCTGCCCTATTAACATATATAAATGATCTGAAAAGTCTCGTATCATTTCAAATAGTCCCCAATTAAATTCGATATTTTTGACCGAAACTAGTGTATAATATACTATGATTTTTGACCGATACTTGCATTTCGAAAAGTTTCATAAAATATAGTTTTCAGATGATTTTGTTGCATGGACTTCCGTCATAACCTTCCCTCTTAACATATATAAATGATCTGAAAAGTATCGTATTTTTCAAATAGTCCACAATTAAATTTGATTTTTTTGACCGAAACTAGTGTATAATATACTATGATTTTTGACCGAAACTTGCATTTCGAAAAGTTTCATAGAATATAGTTTTCAGATGATTTTTTTGCATGGACTTCCATCATAACCTTCCCTCTTAACATATAAAAATGATTTGAAAAGTCTCGTATCATTTCAAATAGTCACCAATTAAATTCGATATTTTTGACCGAAACTAATGTATAATATACTATGATTTTTGACCGAAACTTGCATTTCGAAAAGTTTTATAGAATCTAGTTTTCAAATGATTTTTTTGCATGGGCTTCCATAATAACCTTCCCTCTTAACATATATAAATGATCTATCAAGTCTCGTATTATTTCAAATAGTCCACAATTAAATTTGATTTTTTTGAATGAAACTAGTGTATAATATACTATGATTTTTGACCGAAACTTGCATTTCAAAAATTTTCATAGAATATAGTTTTCAGATGATTTTTTTGCATGGACTTCCATCATAACCTGCCCTCTTAACATATATAAATGATCTGAAAAGTCTTGTATCATTTCAAATAGCTCCCAATTAAATTCGATATTTTTGACCGAAACTAGTGTATAATATACTATGATTTTTGACCGAAACTTGCATTTCAAAAAGTTTCATAGAATCTAGTTTTCAGTTAATTTTTTTGCATGGACTTCCATCATTACTGCCCCTCTTAACATATATAAATGATCTGAAAAGTCTCGTATCATTTTAAATAGTCCACAATTAAATTTGATTTTTTTGACAGAAACTAGTGTATAATATACTATGATTTTTGACCGAAACTTGCATTTCGAAAAGTTTCATAGAATATAGTTTTCAGATGATTTTTTTTGCATGGACTTCCATCATAACCTTCCCTCTTAACATATATAAATGATCTGAAAAGTCTCGTATCATTTCAAATAGTCACCAATTAAATTCGATATTTTTTGACCGAAACTAGTGTATAATATACTATGATTTTTGACCGAAACTTGCATTTCGAAAAGTTTCATAGAATCTAGTTTTCAGATGATTTTTTGGCATGGAATTCCATAATAACCTTCCCTCTTAACATATATAAATGATCTGTCAAGTCTCGTATCATTTAAAATAGTCCACAATTAAATTTGATTTTTTTGACAGAAACTAATGTATAATATACTATGATTTTTGACCGAAACTTGCATTTCGAAAAGTTTCATAGAATATAGTTTTCAGATGATTTTTTTGCATGGACTTCCATCATAACCGGCCCTCTTAACATATATAAATGATCTGAAAAGTCTCGTATCATTTCAAATAGTTCCCAATTAAATTCGATATTTTTGACCGAAACTAGTGTATAATATACTATGATTTTTGACCGAAACTTGCATTTCAAAAAGTTTCATATAATCTAGTTTTCATTTAATTTTTTTGCATGGACTTCCATCATTACCTTCCATCTTAACATATATAAAAGATCTGAAAAGTCTCGTATCATTTCAAATAGTCCACAATTAAATTTGATTTTTTTGACCGAAACTAGTGTATAATATACTATGATTTTTGACCGAAACTTGCATTTCGAAAAGTTTCATAGAATATAGTTTTCAGATGATTTTTTTGCATGGACTTCCATCATAACCTTCCCTCTTAACATATATAAATAATCTGAAAAGTATCGTATCATTTTAAATAGTCCACAATTAAATTTGATTTTTTTGACAGAAACTAGTGTATAATATACTATGATTTTTGACCGAAACTTGCATTTCGAAAAGTTTCATAGAATCTAGTTTTCAGATGATTTTTTTGCATGGGCTTCCATAATAACCTTCCCTCTTAACATATATAAATGATCTGTCAAGTCTCGTATCATTTCAAATAGTCCACAATTAAATTTGATTTTTTTGACTGAAACTAGTGTATAATATACTATGATTTTTGACCGAAACTTGCATTTCGAAAAGTTTCATAGAATATAGTTTTCAGATAATTTTTTGGCATGGACTTCCATCATAACCTGCCCTCTTAACATATATAAATGATCTAAAAAGTCTCGTATCATTTCAAATAGTTCCCAATTAAATTCGATATTTTTGACCGAAACTAGTGTATAATATACTATGATTTTTGACTGATACTTGCATTTCAAAACGTTTCATAGAATCTAGTTTTCAGTTAATTTTTTTGCATGGACTTCTATCATAATCTTCCCTCTTAACATATATAAATGATCTGAAAAGTCTCGTATCATTTAAAATATTAAACAATTAAATTTGTTTTTTTTGACCGAAACTAGTGTATAATATACTATGATTTTTGACCGAAACTTGCATTTCGAAAAGTTTCATAGAATATAGTTTTCAGATGATTTTTTTCCATGGACTTCCATCATTACCTTCCCTCTTAACATATATAAATGATCTGAAAAGTCTCGTATCATTTCAAATAGTCCACAATTAAATTTGATTTTTATGAACGAAACTAGTGTATAATATACTATGATTTTTGACCGAAACTTGCATTTCGAAAAGTTTCATAGAATATAGTTTTCAGATGATTTTTTTGCATGGAATTCGATCATAACCTGTTCTCTTAACATATATAAATTATCTGAAAAGTATCGTATCATTTAAAATAGTCCACAATTAAATTTGATTTTTTTGACCGAAACTAGTGTATAATAAACTATGATTTTTGACCGAAACTTGCATTTCGAAAAATTTCATAGAATATAGTTTTCAGATGATTTTCTTGCATGGACTTCCATCATAACCTTCCCTCTTAACATATAAAAATTATCTGAAAAGTCTCATATCATTTCAAATAGTCACCAATTAAATTCGATATTTTTGACCGAAACCAGTGTTTAATATACTATGATTTTTGACTGAAACTTGCATTTCGAAAAGTTTCATCGAATCTAGTTTTCAGATGATTTTTTTGCATGCGCTTCCATAATAACCTTCCCTCTTAACATATATAAATAATCTGTCAAGTCTCGTATCATTTAAATAGTCCACAATTAAATTTAATTTTTTTGAATGAAACTAGTGTATAATATACTATGATTTTTGACCGAAACTTGCATTTCGAAAAGTTTCATAGAATATAGTTTTCCGATGATTTTTTTGCATGGACTTCCATCATAACCTGCGCTCTTAACATATATAAATGATCTGAAAAGTCTCGTATCATTTCAAATAGTTCCCAATTAAATTCGATATTTTTGACCGAAACTAGTGTATAATATACTATGATTTTTGACCGAAACTTGCATTTCAAAAAGTTTCATAGAATCTAGTTTTCAGTTAATTTTTTTGCATGGACTTCCATCATTACCTTCCATCTTAACATATATAAATGATCTGAAAAGTCTCGTATCATTTCAAATAGTCCCCAAAGAAATTCGATATTTTTGACCGAAACTAGTGTATAATATACTATGATTTTTGACCGATACTTGCATTTCGAAAAGTTTCATAAAATATAGTTTTCAGATGATTTTGTTGCATGGACTTCCGTCATAACCTTCCCTCTTAACATATATAAATGATCTGAAAAGTATCGTATTTTTCAAATAGTCCACAATTAAATTTGATTTTTTTGACCGAAACTAGTGTATAATATACTATGATTTTTGACCGAAACTTGCATTTCGAAAAGTTTCATAGAATATAGTTTTCAGATGATTTTTTTGCATGGACTTCCATCATAACCTTCCCTCTTAACATATAAAAATGATTTGAAAAGTCTCGTATCATTTCAAATAGTCACCAATTAAATTCGATATTTTTGACCGAAACTAATGTATAATATACTATGATTTTTGACTGAAACTTGCATTTCGAAAAGTTTTATAGAATCTAGTTTTCAAATGATTTTTTTGCATGGGCTTCCATAATAACCTTCCCTCTTAACATATATAAATGATCTATCAAGTCTCGTATCATTTCAAATAGTCCAAAATTAAATTTGATTTTTTTGACCGAAACAAGTGTATAATATACTATGATTTTTAACCGAAACTTGCATTTCGAAAAGTTTAATAGAATATAGTTTTCAGATGATTTTTTTGCATGGACTTCCATCATAACCTGCCCTCTTAACATATATAAATGATCTGAAAAGTCTTGTATCATTTCAAATAGCTCCCAATTAAATTCGATATTTTTGACCGAAACTAGTGTATAATATACTATGATTTTTGACCGAAACTTGCATTTCAAAAAGTTTCATAGAATCTAGTTTTCAGTTAATTTTTTTGCATGGACTTCCATCATTACTGCCCCTCTTAACATATATAAATGATCTGAAAAGTCTCGTATCATTTTAAATAGTCCACAATTAAATTTGATTTTTTTGACAGAAACTAGTGTATAATATACTATGATTTTTGACCGAAACTTGCATTTCGAAAAGTTTCATAGAATATAGTTTTCAGATGATTTTTTTTGCATGGACTTCCATCATAACCTTCCCTCTTAACATATATAAATGATCTGAAAAGTCTCGTATCATTTCAAATAGTCACCAATTAAATTCGATATTTTTTGACCGAAACTAGTGTATAATATACTATGATTTTTGACCGAAACTTGCATTTCGAAAAGTTTCATAGAATCTAGTTTTCAGATGATTTTTTGGCATGGAATTCCATAATAACCTTCCCTCTTAACATATATAAATGATCTGTCAAGTCTCGTATCATTTCAAATAGTCCACAATTAAATTTGATTTTTTTGACAGAAACTAGTGTATAATATACTATGATTTTTGACCGAAACTTGCATTTCGAAAAGTTTCATAGAATATAGTTTTCAGATGATTTTTTTGCATGGACTTCCATCATAACCGGCCCTCTTAACATATATAAATGATCTGAAAAGTCTCGTATCATTTCAAATAGTTCCCAATTAAATTCGATATTTTTGACCGAAACTAGTGTATAATATACTATGATTTTTGACCGAAACTTGCATTTCAAAAAGTTTCATATAATCTAGTTTTCAGTTAATTTTTTTGCATGGACTTCCATCATTACCTTCCATATTAACATATATAAAAGATCTGAAAAGTCTCGTATCATTTCAAATAGTCCACAATTAAATTTTATTTTTTTGACCGAAACTAGTGTATAATATACTATGATTTTTGACCGAAACTTGCATTTCGAAAAGTTTCATAGAATATAGTTTTCAGATGATTTTTTTGCATGGACTTCCATCATAACCTTCCCTCTTAACATATATAAATGATCTGAAAAGTATCGTATCATTTTAAATAGTCCACAATTAAATTTGATTTTTTTGACAGAAACTAGTGTATAATATACTATGATTTTTGACCGAAACTTGCATTTCGAAAAGTTTCATAAAATCTAGTTTTCAGATGATTTTTTTGCATGGGCTTCCATAATAACCTTCCCTCTTAACATATATAAATGATCTGTCAAGTCTCGTATCATTTCAAATAGTCCACAATTAAATTTGATTTTTTTGACTGAAACTAGTGTATAATATACTATGATTTTTGACCGAAACTTGCATTTCGAAAAGTTTCATAGAATATAGTTTTCAGATGATTTTTTTGCATGGACTTCCATCATAACCTTCCCTCTTAACATATATAAATGATCTGAAAAGTCTCGTATCATTTCAAATAGTGGCCAATTAAATTCGATATTTTTGACCGAAACTAGTGTATAATATACTATGATTTTTGACCGAAACTTGCATTTCGAAAAGTTTCATAGAATCAAGTTTTCAGATGATTTTTTGGCATGGAATTCCATAATAACCTTCCCTCTTAACATATATAAATGATCTGTCAAGTCTCGTATCATTTCAAATAGTCCACAATTAAATTTGATTTTTTTGACAGAAACTAGTGTATAATATACTATGATTTTTGACCGAAACTTGCATTTCGAAAAGTTTCATAGAATATAGTTTTCAGATGATTTTTTTGCATGGACTTCCATCATAACCGGCCCTCTTAACATATATAAATGATCTGAAAAGTCTCGTATCATTTCAAATAGTTCCCAATTAAATTCGATATTTTTGACCGAAACTAGTGTATAATATACTATGATTTTTGACCGAAACTTGCATTTCAAAAAGTTTCATATAATCTAGTTTTCAGTTAATTTTTTTGCATGGACTTCCATCATTACCTTCCATCTTAACATATATAAAAGATCTGAAAAGTCTCGGAACAGTGAGAACACACACGTATCATTTCAAATAGTCCACAATTAAATTTGATTTTTTTGACCGAAACTAGTGTATAATATACTATGATTTTTGACCGAAACATGCATTTCGAAAAGTTTAATAGAATATAGTTTTCAGATGATTTTTTTGCATGGACTTCCATCATAACCTGCCCTCTTAACATATATAAATGATCTGAAAAGTATCGTATCATTTTAAATAGTCCACAATTAAATTTGATTTTTTTGACAGAAACTAGTGTATAATATACTATGATTTTTGACCGAAACTTGCATTTCGAAAAGTTTCATAGAATCTAGTTTTCAGATGATTTTTTTGCATGGAATTCCATAATAACCTTCCCTCTTAACATATATAAATGATCTGTCAAGTCTCGTATCATCTCAAATAGTCCACAATTAAATTTGATTTTTTTGACTGAAACTAGTGTATAATATACTATGATTTTTGACCGAAACTTGCATTTCGAAAAGTTTCATAGAATATAGTTTTCAGATGATTTTTTTGCATGGACTTCCATCATAACCTTCCCTCTTAACATATATAAATGATCTGAAAAGTCTCGTATCATTTCAAATAGTGGCCAATTAAATTCGATATTTTTGACCGAAACTAGTGTATAATATACTATGATTTTTGACCGAAACTTGCATTTCGAAAAGTTTCATAGAATCAAGTTTTCAGATGATTTTTTGGCATGGAATTCCATAATAACCTTCCCTCTTAACATATATAAATGATCTGTCAAGTCTCGTATCATTTCAAATAGTCCACAATTAAATTTGATTTTTTTGACAGAAACTAGTGTATAATATACTATGATTTTTGACCGAAACTTGCATTTCGAAAAGTTTCATAGAATATAGTTTTCAGATGATTTTTTTGCATGGACTTCCATCATAACCGGCCCTCTTAACATATATAAATGATCTGAAAAGTCTCGTATCATTTCAAATAGTTCCCAATTAAATTCGATATTTTTGACCGAAACTAGTGTATAATATACTATGATTTTTGACCGAAACTTGCATTTCAAAAAGTTTCATATAATCTAGTTTTCAGTTAATTTTTTTGCATGGACTTCCATCATTACCTTCCATCTTAACATATATAAAAGATCTGAAAAGTCTCGGAACAGTGAGAACACACACGTATCATTTCAAATAGTCCACAATTAAATTTGATTTTTTTGACCGAAACTAGTGTATAATATACTATGATTTTTGACCGAAACATGCATTTCGAAAAGTTTAATAGAATATAGTTTTCAGATGATTTTTTTGCATGGACTTCCATCATAACCTGCCCTCTTAACATATATAAATGATCTGAAAAGTATCGTATCATTTTAAATAGTCCACAATTAAATTTGATTTTTTTGACAGAAACTAGTGTATAATATACTATGATTTTTGACCGAAACTTGCATTTCGAAAAGTTTCATAGAATCTAGTTTTCAGATGATTTTTTTGCATGGAATTCCATAATAACCTTCCCTCTTAACATATATAAATGATCTGTCAAGTCTCGTATCATCTCAAATAGTCCACAATTAAATTTGATTTTTTTGACTGAAACTAGTGTATAATATACTATGATTTTTGACCGAAACTTGCATTTCGAAAAGTTTCATAGAATATAGTTTTCAGATGATTTTTTTGCATGGACTTCCATCATAACCGGCCCTCTTAACATATATAAATGATCTGAAAAGTCTCGTATCATTTCAAATAGTTCCCAATTAAATTCAATATTTTTGACCGAAACTAGTGTATAATATACTATGATTTTTGACCGAAACTTGCATTTCAAAAAGTTTCATATAATCTAGTTTTCAGTTAATTTTTTTGCATGGACTTCCATCATTACCTTCCATCTTAACATATATAAATGATCTGAAAAGTCTCGTATCATTTCAAATAGTCCAAAATTAAATTTGATTTTTTTGACCGAAACAAGTGTATAATATACTATGATTTTTGACCGAAACTTGCATTTCGAAAAGTTTAATAGAATATAGTTTTCAGATGATTTTTTTGCATGGACTTCCATCATAACCTGCCCTCTTAACATATATAAATGATCTGAAAAGTCTTGTATCATTTCAAATAGCTCCCAATTAAATTCGATATTTTTGACCGAAACTAGTGTATAATATACTATGATTTTTGACCGAAACTTGCATTTCAAAAAGTTTCATAGAATCTAGTTTTCAGTTAATTTTTTTGCATGGACTTCCATCATTACTGCCCCTCTTAACATATATAAATGATCTGAAAAGTCTCGTATCATTTTAAATAGTCCACAATTAAATTTGATTTTTTTGACAGAAACTAGTGTATAATATACTATGATTTTTGACCGAAACTTGCATTTCGAAAAGTTTCATAGAATATAGTTTTCAGATGATTTTTTTTGCATGGACTTCCATCATAACCTTCCCTCTTAACATATATAAATGATCTGAAAAGTCTCGTATCATTTCAAATAGTCACCAATTAAATTCGATATTTTTTGACCGAAACTAGTGTATAATATACTATGATTTTTGACCGAAACTTGCATTTCGAAAAGTTTCATAGAATCTAGTTTTCAGATGATTTTTTGGCATGGAATTCCATAATAACCTTCCCTCTTAACATATATAAATGATCTGTCAAGTCTCGTATCATTTCAAATAGTCCACAATTAAATTTGATTTTTTTGACAGAAACTAGTGTATAATATACTATGATTTTTGACCGAAACTTGCATTTCGAAAAGTTTCATAGAATATAGTTTTCAGATGATTTTTTTGCATGGACTTCCATCATAACCGGCCCTCTTAACATATATAAATGATCTGAAAAGTCTCGTATCATTTCAAATAGTTCCCAATTAAATTCGATATTTTTGACCGAAACTAGTGTATAATATACTATGATTTTTGACCGAAACTTGCATTTCAAAAAGTTTCATATAATCTAGTTTTCAGTTAATTTTTTTGCATGGACTTCCATCATTACCTTCCATCTTAACATATATAAAAGATCTGAAAAGTCTCGTATCATTTCAAATAGTCCACAATTAAATTTTATTTTTTTGACCGAAACTAGTGTATAATATACTATGATTTTTGACCGAAACTTGCATTTCGAAAAGTTTCATAGAATATAGTTTTCAGATGATTTTTTTGCATGGACTTCCATCATAACCTTCCCTCTTAACATATATAAATGATCTGAAAAGTATCGTATCATTTTAAATAGTCCACAATTAAATTTGATTTTTTTGACAGAAACTAGTGTATAATATACTATGATTTTTGACCGAAACTTGCATTTCGAAAAGTTTCATAAAATCTAGTTTTCAGATGATTTTTTTGCATGGGCTTCCATAATAACCTTCCCTCTTAACATATATAAATGATCTGTCAAGTCTCGTATCATTTCAAATAGTCCACAATTAAATTTGATTTTTTTGACTGAAACTAGTGTATAATATACTATGATTTTTGACCGAAACTTGCATTTCGAAAAGTTTCATAGAATATAGTTTTCAGATGATTTTTTTGCATGGACTTCCATCATAACCGGCCCTCTTAACATATATAAATGATCTGAAAAGTCTCGTATCATTTCAAATAGTTCCCAATTAAATTCGATATTTTTGACCGAAACTAGTGTATAATATACTATGATTTTTGACCGAAACTTGCATTTCAAAAAGTTTCATAGAATCTAGTTTTCAGATGATTTTTTGGCATGGAATTCCATCATTACCTTCCATCTTAACATATATAAAAGATCTGAAAAGTCTCGTATCATTTCAAATAGTCCACAATTAAATTTTATTTTTTTGACCGAAACTAGTGTATAATATACTATGATTTTTGACCGAAACTTGCATTTCGAAAAGTTTCATAGAATATAGTTTTCAGATGATTTTTTTGCATGGACTTCCATCATAACCTTCCCTCTTAACATATATAAATGATCTGAAAAGTATCGTATCATTTTAAATAGTCCACAATTAAATTTGATTTTTTTGACAGAAACTAGTGTATAATATACTATGATTTTTGACCGAAACTTGCATTTCGAAAAGTTTCATAAAATCTAGTTTTCAGATGATTTTTTTGCATGGGCTTCCATAATAACCTTCCCTCTTAACATATATAAATGATCTGTCAAGTCTCGTATCATTTCAAATAGTCCACAATTAAATTTGATTTTTTTGACTGAAACTAGTGTATAATATACTATGATTTTTGACCGAAACTTGCATTTCGAAAAGTTTCATAGAATATAGTTTTCAGATGATTTTTTTGCATGGACTTCCATCATAACCTTCCCTCTTAACATATATAAATGATCTGAAAAGTCTCGTATCATTTCAAATAGTGGCCAATTAAATTCGATATTTTTGACCGAAACTAGTGTATAATATACTATGATTTTTGACCGAAACTTGCATTTCGAAAAGTTTCATAGAATCTAGTTTTCAGATGATTTTTTGGCATGGAATTCCATAATAACCTTCCCTCTTAACATATATAAATGATCTGTCAAGTCTCGTATCATTTCAAATAGTCCACAATTAAATTTGATTTTTTTGACAGAAACTAGTGTATAATATACTATGATTTTTGACCGAAACTTGCATTTCGAAAAGTTTCATAGAATATAGTTTTCAGATGATTTTTTTGCATGGACTTCCATCATAACCGGCCCTCTTAACATATATAAATGATCTGAAAAGTCTCGTATCATTTCAAATAGTTCCCAATTAAATTCGATATTTTTGACCGAAACTAGTGTATAATATACTATGATTTTTGACCGAAACTTGCATTTCAAAAAGTTTCATATAATCTAGTTTTCAGTTAATTTTTTTGCATGGACTTCCATCATTACCTTCCATCTTAACATATATAAAAGATCTGAAAAGTCTCGGAACAGTGAGAACACACACGTATCATTTCAAATAGTCCACAATTAAATTTGATTTTTTTGACCGAAACTAGTGTATAATATACTATGATTTTTGACCGAAACATGCATTTCGAAAAGTTTAATAGAATATAGTTTTCAGATGATTTTTTTGCATGGACTTCCATCATAACCTGCCCTCTTAACATATATAAATGATCTGAAAAGTATCGTATCATTTTAAATAGTCCACAATTAAATTTGATTTTTTTGACAGAAACTAGTGTATAATATACTATGATTTTTGACCGAAACTTGCATTTCGAAAAGTTTCATAGAATCTAGTTTTCAGATGATTTTTTTGCATGGAATTCCATAATAACCTTCCCTCTTAACATATATAAATGATCTGTCAAGTCTCGTATCATCTCAAATAGTCCACAATTAAATTTGATTTTTTTGACTGAAACTAGTGTATAATATACTATGATTTTTGACCGAAACTTGCATTTCGAAAAGTTTCATAGAATATAGTTTTCAGATGATTTTTTTGCATGGACTTCCATCATAACCGGCCCTCTTAACATATATAAATGATCTGAAAAGTCTCGTATCATTTCAAATAGTTCCCAATTAAATTCAATATTTTTGACCGAAACTAGTGTATAATATACTATGATTTTTGACCGAAACTTGCATTTCAAAAAGTTTCATATAATCTAGTTTTCAGTTAATTTTTTTGCATGGACTTCCATCATTACCTTCCATCTTAACATATATAAATGATCTGAAAAGTCTCGTATCATTTCAAATAGTCCAAAATTAAATTTGATTTTTTTGACCGAAACAAGTGTATAATATACTATGATTTTTGACCGAAACTTGCATTTCGAAAAGTTTAATAGAATATAGTTTTCAGATGATTTTTTTGCATGGACTTCCATCATAACCTGCCCTCTTAACATATATAAATGATCTGAAAAGTCTTGTATCATTTCAAATAGCTCCCAATTAAATTCGATATTTTTGACCGAAACTAGTGTATAATATACTATGATTTTTGACCGAAACTTGCATTTCAAAAAGTTTCATAGAATCTAGTTTTCAGTTAATTTTTTTGCATGGACTTCCATCATTACTGCCCCTCTTAACATATATAAATGATCTGAAAAGTCTCGTATCATTTTAAATAGTCCACAATTAAATTTGATTTTTTTGACAGAAACTAGTGTATAATATACTATGATTTTTGACCGAAACTTGCATTTCGAAAAGTTTCATAGAATATAGTTTTCAGATGATTTTTTTTTGCATGGACTTCCATCATAACCTTCCCTCTTAACATATATAAATGATCTGAAAAGTCTCGTATCATTTCAAATAGTCACCAATTAAATTCGATATTTTTTGACCGAAACTAGTGTATAATATACTATGATTTTTGACCGAAACTTGCATTTCGAAAAGTTTCATAGAATCTAGTTTTCAGATGATTTTTTGGCATGGAATTCCATAATAACCTTCCCTCTTAACATATATAAATGATCTGTCAAGTCTCGTATCATTTCAAATAGTCCACAATTAAATTTGATTTTTTTGACAGAAACTAGTGTATAATATACTATGATTTTTGACCGAAACTTGCATTTCGAAAAGTTTCATAGAATATAGTTTTCAGATGATTTTTTTGCATGGACTTCCATCATAACCGGCCCTCTTAACATATATAAATGATCTGAAAAGTCTCGTATCATTTCAAATAGTTCCCAATTAAATTCGATATTTTTGACCGAAACTAGTGTATAATATACTATGATTTTTGACCGAAACTTGCATTTCAAAAAGTTTCATATAATCTAGTTTTCAGTTAATTTTTTTGCATGGACTTCCATCATTACCTTCCATCTTAACATATATAAAAGATCTGAAAAGTCTCGTATCATTTCAAATAGTCCACAATTAAATTTTATTTTTTTGACCGAAACTAGTGTATAATATACTATGATTTTTGACCGAAACTTGCATTTCGAAAAGTTTCATAGAATATAGTTTTCAGATGATTTTTTTGCATGGACTTCCATCATAACCTTCCCTCTTAACATATATAAATGATCTGAAAAGTATCGTATCATTTTAAATAGTCCACAATTAAATTTGATTTTTTTGACAGAAACTAGTGTATAATATACTATGATTTTTGACCGAAACTTGCATTTCGAAAAGTTTCATAAAATCTAGTTTTCAGATGATTTTTTTGCATGGGCTTCCATAATAACCTTCCCTCTTAACATATATAAATGATCTGTCAAGTCTCGTATCATTTCAAATAGTCCACAATTAAATTTGATTTTTTTGACTGAAACTAGTGTATAATATACTATGATTTTTGACCGAAACTTGCATTTCGAAAAGTTTCATAGAATATAGTTTTCAGATGATTTTTTTGCATGGACTTCCATCATAACCTTCCCTCTTAACATATATAAATGATCTGAAAAGTCTCGTATCATTTCAAATAGTGGCCAATTAAATTCGATATTTTTGACCGAAACTAGTGTATAATATACTATGATTTTTGACCGAAACTTGCATTTCGAAAAGTTTCATAGAATCTAGTTTTCAGATGATTTTTTGGCATGGAATTCCATAATAACCTTCCCTCTTAACATATATAAATGATCTGTCAAGTCTCGTATCATTTCAAATAGTCCACAATTAAATTTGATTTTTTTGACAGAAACTAGTGTATAATATACTATGATTTTTGACCGAAACTTGCATTTCGAAAAGTTTCATAGAATATAGTTTTCAGATGATTTTTTTGCATGGACTTCCATCATAACCGGCCCTCTTAACATATATAAATGATCTGAAAAGTCTCGTATCATTTCAAATAGTTCCCAATTAAATTCGATATTTTTGACCGAAACTAGTGTATAATATACTATGATTTTTGACCGAAACTTGCATTTCAAAAAGTTTCATATAATCTAGTTTTCAGTTAATTTTTTTGCATGGACTTCCATCATTACCTTCCATCTTAACATATATAAAAGATCTGAAAAGTCTCGGAACAGTGAGAACACACACGTATCATTTCAAATAGTCCACAATTAAATTTGATTTTTTTTACCGAAACTAGTGTATAATATACTATGATTTTTGACCGAAACATGCATTTCGAAAAGTTTAATAGAATATAGTTTTCAGATGATTTTTTTGCATGGACTTCCATCATAACCTGCCCTCTTAACATATATAAATGATCTGAAAAGTATCGTATCATTTTAAATAGTCCACAATTAAATTTGATTTTTTTGACAGAAACTAGTGTATAATATACTATGATTTTTGACCGAAACTTGCATTTCGAAAAGTTTCATAGAATCTAGTTTTCAGATGATTTTTTTGCATGGAATTCCATAATAACCTTCCCTCTTAACATATATAAATGATCTGTCAAGTCTCGTATCATCTCAAATAGTCCACAATTAAATTTGATTTTTTTGACTGAAACTAGTGTATAATATACTATGATTTTTGACCGAAACTTGCATTTCGAAAAGTTTCATAGAATATAGTTTTCAGATGATTTTTTTGCATGGACTTCCATCATAACCGGCCCTCTTAACATATATAAATGATCTGAAAAGTCTCGTATCATTTCAAATAGTTCCCAATTAAATTCAATATTTTTGACCGAAACTAGTGTATAATATACTATGATTTTTGACCGAAACTTGCATTTCAAAAAGTTTCATATAATCTAGTTTTCAGTTAATTTTTTTGCATGGACTTCCATCATTACCTTCCATCTTAACATATATAAATGATCTGAAAAGTCTCGTATCATTTCAAATAGTCCAAAATTAAATTTGATTTTTTTGACCGAAACAAGTGTATAATATACTATGATTTTTGACCGAAACTTGCATTTCGAAAAGTTTAATAGAATATAGTTTTCAGATGATTTTTTTGCATGGACTTCCATCATAACCTTCCCTCTTAACATATATAAATGATCTGAAAAGTATCGTATCATTTTAAATAGTCCACAATTAAATTTGATTTTTTTGACAGAAACTAGTGTATAATATACTATGATTTTTGACCGAAACTTGCATTTCGAAAAGTTTCATAGAATCTAGTTTTCAGATGATTTTTTTGCATGGGCTTCCATAATAACCTTCCCTCTTAACATATATAAATGATCTGTCAAGTCTCGTATCATTTCAAATAGTCCACAATTAAATTTGATTTTTTTGACTGAAACTATTGTATAATATACTATGATTTTTGACCGAAACTTGCATTTCGAAAAGTTTCATAGAATATAGTTTTCAGATGATTTTTTTGCATGGACTTCCATCATAACCTGCCCTCTTAACATATATAAATGATCTGAAAAGTCTCGTATCATTTCATATAGTTCCCAATTAAATTCGATATTTTTAACCGAAACTAGTGTATAATATACTATGATTTTTGACCGAAACTTGCATTTCAAAAAGTTTCATAGAATCTAGTTTTCAGTTAATTTTTTTGCATGGACTTCCATCATTACCTTCCATCTTAACATATATAAATGATCTGAAAAGTCTCGTATCATTTCAAATAGTCCACAATTAAATTTGATTTTTTTGACCGAAACTAGTGTATAATATACTATGATTTTTGACCGAAACTTGCATTTCGAAAAGTTTCATAGAATATAGTTTTCAGATGATTTTTTTGCATGGACTTCCATCATAACCTTCCCTCTTAACATATATAAATGATCTGAAAAGTATCGTATCATTTTAAATAGTCCACAATTAAATTTGATTTTTTTGACCGAAACTAGTGTATAATATACTATGATTTTTGACCGAAACTTGCATTTCGAAAAGTTTCAAAGAATATAGTTTTCAGATAATTTTTTTGCATGGACTTCCATCATTAACTTCCATCTTAACATATATAAATGATCTGAAAAGTCTCGTATCATTTCAAACAGTCCCCAATTAAATTCGATATTTTTGACCGAAACTAGTGTATAATATACTATGATTTTTGACCGATACTTGCATTTCAAAAAGTTTCATAGAATCTTGTTTTCAGTTAATTTTTTTGCATGGACTTCTATCATAACCTTACCTCTTAACATATATAAATGATCTAAAAAGTGTCGTATCATTTCAAATAGTCCACAATTAAATTTGATTTTTTTGACCGAAACTAGTGTATAATATACTATGATTTTTGACCGAAACTTGCATTTCGAAAAGTTTCATAGAATATAGTTTTCAGATAATTTTTTTGCAAGGACTTCCATCATAACCTTCCCTCTTAACATATAAAAATGATCTGAAAAGTCTCGTATCATTTCGAATAGTCACCAATTAAATTCGATATTTTTGACCGAAACTAGTGTATAATATACTATGATTTTTGACCGAAACTTGCATTTCGAAAAGTTTCATAGAATCTAGTTTTCAGATGATTTTTTTGCATGAGCTTCCATAATAACCTTCCCTCTTAACATGTATAAATAATCTGTCAAGTCTCATATCATTTCAAATAGTGCACAATTAAATTTGATTTTTTTGAATGAAACTAGTGTATAATATACTATGATTTTTGACCGAAACTTGCATTTCAAAAAGTTTGATAGAATATAGTTTTCAGATGATTTTTTTGCATGGACTTCCATCATAACCTGCCCTCTTAACATATATAAATGATCTGAAAAGTCTCGTATCATTTCATATAGTTCCCAATTAAATTCGATATTTTTGACCGAAACTAGTGTATAATATACTATGATTTTTGACCGAAACTTGCATTTCAATAAGTTTCATAGAATCTAGTTTTCAGTTAATTTTTTTGCATGGACTTCCATCATTACCTTCCATCTTAACATATATAAATGATCTGAAAAGTCTCGTATCATCTCAAATAGTCCACAATTAAATTTGATTTTTTTGACCGAAACTAGTGTATAATATACTATGATTTTTGACCAAAACTTGCATTTCGAAAAGTTTCATAGAATATAGTTTTCAGATGATTTTTTTGCATGGACTTCCATCATAACCTTCCCTCTTAACATATATAAATGATCTGAAAAGTATCGTATCATTTTAAATAGTCCACAATTAAATTTGATTTTTTTGACCGAAACTAGTGTATAATATACTATGATTTTTGACCGAAACTTGCATTTCGAAAGGTTTCAAAGAATATAGTTTTCAGATAATTTTTTTGCATGGACTTCCATCATTACCTTCCATCTTAACATATATAAATGATCTGAAAAGTCTCGTATCATTTCAAACAGTCCCCAATTAAATTCGATATTTTTGACCGAAACTAGTGTATAATATACTATGATTTTTGACCGATACTTGCATTTCAAAAAGTTTCATAGAATCTAGTTTTCAGTTAATTTTTTTGCATGGACTTCTATCATAACCTTACCTCTTAACATATATAAATGATCTAAAAAGTGTCGTATCATTTCAAATAGTCCACAATTAAATTTGATTTTTTTGACCGAAACTAGTGTATAATATACTATGATTTTTGACCGAAACTTGCATTTCGAAAAGTTTCATAGAATATAGTTTTCAGATAATTTTTTTGCAAGGACTTCCATCATAACCTTCCCTCTTAACATATAAAAATGATCTGAAAAGTCTCGTATCATTTCAAATAGTCACCAATTAAATTCGATATTTTTGACCGAAACTAGTGTATAATATACTATGATTTTTGACCGAAACTTGCATTTCGAAAAGTTTCATAGAATCTAGTTTTCAGATGATTTTTTTGCATGAGCTTCCATAATAACCTTCCCTCTTAACATGTATAAATAATCTGTCAAGTCTCATATCATTTCAAATAGTGCACAATTAAATTTGATTTTTTTGAATGAAACTAGTGTATAATATACTATGATTTTTGACCGAAACTTGCATTTCAAAAAGTTTGATAGAATATAGTTTTCAGATGATTTTTTTGCATGGACTTCCATCATAACCTGCCCTCTTAACATATATAAATGATCTGAAAAGTCTCGTATCATTTCAAATAGCTCCCAATTAAATTCGATATTTTTGACCGAAACTAGTGTATAATATATTATGATTTTTGACCGAAACTTGCATTTCAAAACGTTTCATAGAATCTAGTTTTCAGTTAATTTTTTTGCATGGATTTCCATCATTACTGTCCCTCTTAACATATATAAATGATCTGAAAAGTCTCGTATCATTTCAAATAGTCCACAATTAAATTTGATTTTTTTGACAGAAACTAGTGTATAATATACTATGATTTTTGACCGAAACTTGCATTTCGAAAAGTTTCATAGAATATAGTTTTCAGATGATTTTTTTTGCATGGACTTCCATCATAACCTTCCCTCTTAACATATATAAATGATCTGTAAAGTCTCGTATCATTTCAAATAGTCACCAATTAAATTCGATATTTTTGACCGAAACTAGTGTATAATATACTATGATTTTTGACCGAAACTTGCATTTCGAAAAGTTTCATAGAATCTAGTTTTCAGATGATTTTTTTGCATGGGCTTCCATAATAACCTTCCCTCTTAACATATATAAATGATCTGTCAAGTCTCGTATCATTTCAAATAGTCCACAATTAAATTTGATTTTTTTGAATGAAACTAGTGTATAATATACTATGATTTTTGACCGAAACTTGCATTTTGAAAAGTTTGATAGAATATAGTTTTCAGTTGATTTTTTTGCATGGACTTCCATCATAACCTGCCCTCTTAACATATATAAATGATCTGAAAAGTCTCGTATCATTTCAAATAGCTCCCAATTAAATTCGATATTTTTGACCGAAACTAGTGTATAATATATTATGATTTTTGACCGAAACTTGCATTTCAAAACGTTTCATAGAATCTAGTTTTCAGTTAATTTTTTTGCATGGATTTCCATCATTACTGTCCCTCTTAACATATATAAATGATCTGAAAAGTCTCGTATCATTTCAAATAGTCCACAATTAAATTTGATTTTTTTGACAGAAACTAGTGTATAATATACTATGATTTTTGACCGAAACTTGCATTTCGAAAAGTTTCATAGAATATAGTTTTCAGATGATTTTTTTGCATGGACTTCCATCATAACCTGCCCTCTTAACATATATAAATGATCTGAAAAGTCTCGTATCATTTCATATAGTTCCCAATTAAATTCGATATTTTTAACCGAAACTAGTGTATAATATACTATGATTTTTGACCGAAACTTGCATTTCAAAAAGTTTCATAGAATCTAGTTTTCAGTTAATTTTTTTGCATGGACTTCCATCATTACCTTCCATCTTAACATATATAAATGATCTGAAAAGTCTCGTATCATTTCAAATAGTCCACAATTAAATTTGATTTTTTTGACCGAAACTAGTGTATAATATACTATGATTTTTGACCGAAACTTGCATTTCGAAAAGTTTCATAGAATATAGTTTTCAGATGATTTTTTTGCATGGACTTCCATCATAACCTTCCCTCTTAACATATATAAATGATCTGAAAAGTATCGTATCATTTTAAATAGTCCACAATTAAATTTGATTTTTTTGACCGAAACTAGTGTATAATATACTATGATTTTTGACCGAAACTTGCATTTCGAAAAGTTTCAAAGAATATAGTTTTCAGATAATTTTTTTGCATGGACTTCCATCATTAACTTCCATCTTAACATATATAAATGATCTGAAAAGTCTCGTATCATTTCAAACAGTCCCCAATTAAATTCGATATTTTTGACCGAAACTAGTGTATAATATACTATGATTTTTGACCGATACTTGCATTTCAAAAAGTTTCATAGAATCTTG
The DNA here is from genome assembly GCA_963966055.1 of Lathyrus aphaca. Classification (NCBI taxonomy): domain Eukaryota; kingdom Viridiplantae; phylum Streptophyta; class Magnoliopsida; order Fabales; family Fabaceae; genus Lathyrus; species Lathyrus aphaca. The sequence goes on along the minus strand of OZ014520.1, from coordinate 639,534,927 downwards.
TTTTCAGTTAATTTTTTTGCATGGACTTCTATCATAACCTTACCTCTTAACATATATAAATGATCTAAAAAGTGTCGTATCATTTCAAATAGTCCACAATTAAATTTGATTTTTTTGACCGAAACTAGTGTATAATATACTATGATTTTTGACCGAAACTTGCATTTCGAAAAGTTTCATAGAATATAGTTTTCAGATAATTTTTTTGCAAGGACTTCCATCATAACCTTCCCTCTTAACATATAAAAATGATCTGAAAAGTCTCGTATCATTTCGAATAGTCACCAATTAAATTCGATATTTTTGACCGAAACTAGTGTATAATATACTATGATTTTTGACCGAAACTTGCATTTCGAAAAGTTTCATAGAATCTAGTTTTCAGATGATTTTTTTGCATGAGCTTCCATAATAACCTTCCCTCTTAACATGTATAAATAATCTGTCAAGTCTCATATCATTTCAAATAGTGCACAATTAAATTTGATTTTTTTGAATGAAACTAGTGTATAATATACTATGATTTTTGACCGAAACTTGCATTTCAAAAAGTTTGATAGAATATAGTTTTCAGATGATTTTTTTGCATGGACTTCCATCATAACCTGCCCTCTTAACATATATAAATGATCTGAAAAGTCTCGTATCATTTCATATAGTTCCCAATTAAATTCGATATTTTTGACCGAAACTAGTGTATAATATACTATGATTTTTGACCGAAACTTGCATTTCAATAAGTTTCATAGAATCTAGTTTTCAGTTAATTTTTTTGCATGGACTTCCATCATTACCTTCCATCTTAACATATATAAATGATCTGAAAAGTCTCGTATCATTTCAAATAGTCCACAATTAAATTTGATTTTTTTGACCGAAACTAGTGTATAATATACTATGATTTTTGACCAAAACTTGCATTTCGAAAAGTTTCATAGAATATAGTTTTCAGATGATTTTTTTGCATGGACTTCCATCATAACCTTCCCTCTTAACATATATAAATGATCTGAAAAGTATCGTATCATTTTAAATAGTCCACAATTAAATTTGATTTTTTTGACCGAAACTAGTGTATAATATACTATGATTTTTGACCGAAACTTGCATTTCGAAAGGTTTCAAAGAATATAGTTTTCAGATAATTTTTTTGCATGGACTTCCATCATTACCTTCCATCTTAACATATATAAATGATCTGAAAAGTCTCGTATCATTTCAAACAGTCCCCAATTAAATTCGATATTTTTGACCGAAACTAGTGTATAATATACTATGATTTTTGACCGATACTTGCATTTCAAAAAGTTTCATAGAATCTAGTTTTCAGTTAATTTTTTTGCATGGACTTCTATCATAACCTTACCTCTTAACATATATAAATGATCTAAAAAGTGTCGTATCATTTCAAATAGTCCACAATTAAATTTGATTTTTTTGACCGAAACTAGTGTATAATATACTATGATTTTTGACCGAAACTTGCATTTCGAAAAGTTTCATAGAATATAGTTTTCAGATAATTTTTTTGCAAGGACTTCCATCATAACCTTCCCTCTTAACATATAAAAATGATCTGAAAAGTCTCGTATCATTTCAAATAGTCACCAATTAAATTCGATATTTTTGACCGAAACTAGTGTATAATATACTATGATTTTTGACCGAAACTTGCATTTCGAAAAGTTTCATAGAATCTAGTTTTCAGATGATTTTTTTGCATGAGCTTCCATAATAACCTTCCCTCTTAACATGTATAAATAATCTGTCAAGTCTCATATCATTTCAAATAGTGCACAATTAAATTTGATTTTTTTGAATGAAACTAGTGTATAATATACTATGATTTTTGACCGAAACTTGCATTTCAAAAAGTTTGATAGAATATAGTTTTCAGATGATTTTTTTGCATGGACTTCCATCATAACCTGCCCTCTTAACATATATAAATGATCTGAAAAGTCTCGTATCATTTCAAATAGCTCCCAATTAAATTCGATATTTTTGACCGAAACTAGTGTATAATATATTATGATTTTTGACCGAAACTTGCATTTCAAAACGTTTCATAGAATCTAGTTTTCAGTTAATTTTTTTGCATGGATTTCCATCATTACTGTCCCTCTTAACATATATAAATGATCTGAAAAGTCTCGTATCATTTCAAATAGTCCACAATTAAATTTGATTTTTTTGACAGAAACTAGTGTATAATATACTATGATTTTTGACCGAAACTTGCATTTCGAAAAGTTTCATAGAATATAGTTTTCAGATGATTTTTTTTGCATGGACTTCCATCATAACCTTCCCTCTTAACATATATAAATGATCTGTAAAGTCTCGTATCATTTCAAATAGTCACCAATTAAATTCGATATTTTTGACCGAAACTAGTGTATAATATACTATGATTTTTGACCGAAACTTGCATTTCGAAAAGTTTCATAGAATCTAGTTTTCAGATGATTTTTTTGCATGGGCTTCCATAATAACCTTCCCTCTTAACATATATAAATGATCTGTCAAGTCTCGTATCATTTCAAATAGTCCACAATTAAATTTGATTTTTTTGAATGAAACTAGTGTATAATATACTATGATTTTTGACCGAAACTTGCATTTTGAAAAGTTTGATAGAATATAGTTTTCAGTTGATTTTTTTGCATGGACTTCCATCATAACCTGCCCTCTTAACATATATAAATGATCTGAAAAGTCTCGTATCATTTCAAATAGCTCCCAATTAAATTCGATATTTTTGACCGAAACTAGTGTATAATATATTATGATTTTTGACCGAAACTTGCATTTCAAAACGTTTCATAGAATCTAGTTTTCAGTTAATTTTTTTGCATGGATTTCCATCATTACTGTCCCTCTTAACATATATAAATGATCTGAAAAGTCTCGTATCATTTCAAATAGTCCACAATTAAATTTGATTTTTTTGACAGAAACTAGTGTATAATATACTATGATTTTTGACCGAAACTTGCATTTCGAAAAGTTTCATAGAATATAGTTTTCAGATGATTTTTTTTGCATGGACTTCCATCATAACCTTCCCTCTTAACATATATAAATGATCTGTAAAGTCTCGTATCATTTCAAATAGTCACCAATTAAATTCGATATTTTTGACCGAAACTAGTGTATAATATACTATGATTTTTGACCGAAACTCTCATTTCGAAAAGTTTCATAGAATCTAGTTTTCAGATGATTTTTTTGCATGGGCTTCCATAATAACCTTCCCTCTTAACATATATAAATGATCTGTCAAGTCTCGTATCATTTCAAATAGTCCACAATTAAATTTGATTTTTTTGAATGAAACTAGTGTATAATATACTATGATTTTTGACCGAAACTTGCATTTTGAAAAGTTTGATAGAATATAGTTTTCAGTTGATTTTTTTGCATGGACTTCCATCATAACCTGCCCTCTTAACATATATAAATGATTGAAAAGTATCGTATCATTTCAAATAGTTCCCAATTAAATTCGATATATTTGACCGAAACTAGTGTATAATATACTATGATTTTTAACTGATACTTGCATTTCAAAACGTTTCATAGAATCTAGTTTTCAGTTAATTTTTTTGCATGGACTTCTATCATAACCTTCCCTCTTAACATATATAAATGATCTGAAAAGTCTCGTATCATTTAAAATAGTCCACAATTAAATTTGATTTTTTTGACCGAAACTAGTGTATAATATACTATGATTTTTGACCGAAACTTGCATTTCGAAAAGTTTCAAAGAATATAGTTTTCAGATGATTTTTTTCCATGGACTTCCATCATTACCTTCCCTCTTAACATATATAAATGATCTGAAAAGGCTCGTTTCATTTCAAATAGTCCACAATTCAATTTGATTTTTTTGACTGAAACTAGTGTATAATATACTATGATTTTTGACCGAAACTTGCATTTCGAAAAGTTTCATAGAATATAGTTTTCAGATGATTTTTTTTGTATGGACTTCCATCATAACCTTCCCTCTTAACATATATAAATGATCTGAAAGTCTCGTATCATTTCAAATAGTCCCCAATTAAATTCGATATTTTTGACCGAAACTAGTGTATAATATACTATGATTTTTGACCGATACTTGCATTTCAAAAAGTTTCATAGAATCTAGTTTTCAGTTAATTTTTTTGCATGGACTTCTATCATAACCTTCCCTCTTAACATATATAAATGATCTGAACAGTATCGTATCATTTCAAATAGTCCACAATTAAATTTGAATTTTTTGACCGAAACTAGTGTATAATATACTATGATTTTTGACCGAAACTTGCATTTCGAAAAGTTTGATAGAATATAGTTTTCAGATGATTTTTTTGCATGGACTTCCATCATAACCTGCCCTCTTAACATATATAAATGATCTGAAAAGTCTCGTATCATTTCAAATAGTTCCCAATTAAATTCGATATTTTTGACCGAAACTAGTGTATAATATACTATGATTTCTGACCGAAACTTGCATTTCAAAAAGTTTCATATAATCTAGTTTTCATTTAATTTTTTTGCATGGACTTCCATCATTACCTTCCATCTTAACATATATAAAATATCTGAAAAGTCTCGTATCATTTCAAATAGTCCACAATTAAATTTGATTTTTTTGACCGAAACTAGTGTATAATATACTATGATTTTTGACCGAAACTTGCATTTCGAAAAGTTTCAAAGAATATAGTTTTCAGATGATTTTTTTCCATGGACTTCCATCATTACCTTCCCTCTTAACATATATAAATGATCTGAAAAGTCTCGTTTCATTTCAAATAGTCCACAATTCAATTTGATTTTTTTGACTGAAACTAGTGTATAATATACTATGATTTTTGACCGAAACTTGCATTTCGAAAAGTTTCATAGAATATTGTTTTCAGATGATTTTTTTTGTATGGACTTCCATCATAACCTTCCCTCTTAACATATATAAATGATCTGAAAGTCTCGTATCATTTCAAATAGTCCCCAATTAAATTCGATATTTTTGACCGAAACTAGTGTATAATATACTATGATTTTTGACCGATACTTGCATTTCAAAAAGTTTCATAGAATCTAGTTTTCAGTTAATTTTTTTGCATGGACTTCTATCATAACCTTCCCTCTTAACATATATAAATGATCTGAACAGTATCGTATCATTTCAAATAGTCCACAATTAAATTTGAATTTTTTGACCGAAACTAGTGTATAATATACTATGATTTTTGACCGAAACTTGCATTTCGAAAAGTTTCATAGAATATAGTTTTCAGATGATTTTTTTGCATGGACTTCCATCATAACCTTCCCTCTTAACATATATAAATGATCTGAAATGTCTCGTATCATTTCAAATAGTTCCCAATTAAATTCGATATTTTTGACCGAAACTAGTGTATAATATACTATGATTTCTGACCGAAACTTGCATTTCAAAAAGTTTCATAGAATCTAGTTTTCAGTTAATTTTTTTGCATGGACTTCCATCATTACCTTCCATCTTAACATATATAAATGATCTGAAAAGTCTCGTATCATTTCAAATAGTCCCCAATTAAATTCGATATTTTTGACCGAAACTAGTGTATAATATACTATGATTTTTGACCGATACTTGCATTTCAAAAAGTTTCATAGAATCTAGTTTTCAGTTAATTTTTTTGCATGGACTTCTATCATAACCTTACCTCTTAACATATATAAATGATCTGAAAAATGTCGTATCATTTCAAATAGTCCACAATTAAATTTGATTTTTTTTAACCGAAACTAGTGTATAATATACTATGATTTTTGACCGAAACTTGCATTTCGAAAAGTTTCATAGAATATAGTTTTCAGATAATTTTTTTGCAAGGACTTCCATCATAACCTTCCCTCTTAACATATAAAAATGATCTGAAAAGTCTCGTATCATTTCAAATAGTCACCAATTAAATTCGATATTTTTGACCGAAACTAGTGTATAATATACTATGATTTTTGACCGAAACTTGCATTTCGAAAAGTTTCATAGAATCTAGTTTTCAGATGATTTTTTGGCATGAGCTTCCATAATAACCTTCCCTCTTAACATATATAAATAATCTGTCAAGTCTCGTATTATTTCAAATAGTGCACAATTAAATTTGATTTTTTTGAATGAAACTAGTGTATAATAATATACTATGATTTTTGACCGAAACTTGCATTTCAAAAAGTTTGATAGAATATAGTTTTCAGATGATTTTTTTGCATGGACTTCCATCATAACCTGCCCTCTTAACATATATAAATGATCTGAAAAGTCTCGTATCATTTCAAATAGCTCCCAATTAAATTCGATATTTTTGACCGAAACTAGTGTATAATATACTATGATTTTTGACCGAAACTTGCATTTCAAAACGTTTCATAGAATCTAGTTTTCATTTAATTTTTTTGCATGGATTTCCATCATTACTGTCCCTCTTAACATATATAAATGATCTGAAAAGTCTCGTATCATTTCAAATAGTCCACAATTAAATTTGATTTTTTTGACAGAAACTAGTGTATAATATACTATGATTTTTGACCGAAACTTGCATTTCGAAAAGTTTCATAGAATATAGTTTTCAGATGATTTTTTTTGCATGAACTTCCATCATAACCTTCCCTCTTAACATATATAAATGATCTGTAAAGTCTCGTATCATTTCAAATAGTCACCAATTAAATTCGATATTTTTGACCGAAACTAGTGTATAATATACTATGATTTTTGACCGAAACTTGCATTTCGAAAAGTTTCATAGAATCTAGTTTTCAGATGATTTTTTTGCATGGGCATCCATAATAACCTTCCCTCTTAACATATATAAATGATTTTTCAAGGCTCGTATCATTTCAAATAGTCCACAATTAAATTTGATTTTTTTGAATGAAACTAGTGTATAATATACTATGATTTTTGACCGAAACTTGCATTTTGAAAAGTTTGATAGAATATAGTTTTCAGATGATTTTTTTGCATGGACTTCCATCATAACCTGCCCTCTTAACATATATAAATGATTGAAAAGTATCGTATCATTTCAAATAGTTCCCAATTAAATTCGATATTTTTGTCCGAAACTAGTGTATAATATACTATGATTTTTAACTGATACTTGCATTTCAAAACGTTTCATAGAATCTAGTTTTCAGTTAATTTTTTTGCATGGACTTCTATCATAACCTTCCCTCTTAACATATATAAATGATCTGAAAAGTCTCGTATCATTTAAATAGTCCACAATTAAATTTGATTTTTTTGACCGAAACTAGTGTATAATATACTATGATTTTTGACCGAAACTTGCATTTCGAAAAGTTTCATAGAATATAGTTTTCAGATGATTTTTTTCCATGGACTTCCATCATTACCTTCCCTCTTAACATATATAAATGATCTGAACAGTATCGTATCATTTCAAATAGTCCACAATTAAATTTGAATTTTTTGACCGAAACTAGTGTATAATATACTATGATTTTTGACCGAAACTTGCATTTCGAAAAGTTTCATAGAATATAGTTTTCAGATGATTTTTTTGCATGGACTTCCATCATAACCTGCCCTCTTAACATATATAAATGATCTGAAAAGTCTCGTATCATTTCAAATAGTTCCCAATTAAATTCGATATTTTTGACCGAAACTAGTGTATAATATACTATGATTTCCGACCGAAACTTGCATTTCAAAAAGTTTCATAGAATCTAGTTTTCAGTTAATTTTTTTGCATGGACTTCCATCATTACCTTCCATCTTAACATATATAAATGATCTGAAAAGTCTCGTATCATTTCGAATAGTCCCCAATTAAATTCGATATTTTTGACCGAAACTAGTGTATAATATACTATGATTTTTGACCGATACTTGCATTTCAAAAAGTTTCATAGAATCTAGTTTTCAGTTAATTTTTTTGCATGGACTTCTATCATAACCTTACCTCTTAACATATATAAATGATCTGAAAAATGTCGTATCATTTCAAATAGTCCACAATTAAATTTGATTTTTTTGACCGAAACTAGTGTATAATATACTATGATTTTTGACCGAAACTTGCATTTCGAAAAGTTTCATAGAATCTAGTTTTCATATGATTTTTTTGCATGAGCTTCCATAATAAACTTCCCTCTTAACGTATATAAATATTCTGTCAAGTCTCGTATCATTTCAAATAGTGCACAATTAAATTTGATTTTTTTGAATGAAACTAGTGTATAATATACTATGATTTTTGACCGAAACTTGCATTTCGAAAAGTTTGATAGAATATAGTTTTCAGATGAGTTTTTTTGCATGGACTTCCATCATAACCTTCCCTCTTAACATATATAAATGATCTGAAAAGTCTCGTATTATTTCAAATAGCTCCCAATTAAATTCGATATTTTTGACCGAAACTAGTGTATAATATACTATGATTTTTGACCGAAACTTGCATTTCAAAACGTTTCATAGAATCTAGTTTTCAGTTAATTTTTTTGCATGGATTACAATCATTACTGTCCCTCTTAACATATATAAATGATCTGAAAAGTCTCGTATCATTTCAAATAGTCCACAATTAAATTTGATTTTATTGTCCGAAACTAGTGTATAATAAACTATGATTTTTGACCGAAACTTGCATTTCGAAAAGTTTCATAGAATATAGTTTTCAGATGATTTTTTTTGCATGGACTTCCATCATAACCTTCCCTCTTAACATATATAAATGATCTGTAAAGTCTCGTATCATTTCAAATAGTCACCAATTAAATTCGATATTTTTGACCGAAACTAGTGTATAATATACTATGATTTTTGACCGAAACTTGCATTTCGAAAAGTTTCATAGAATCTAGTTTTCAGATGATTTTTTTGCATGGGCTTCCATAATAACCTTCCCTCTTAACATATATAAATGATCTGAAAAGTCTCGTATCATTTCAAATAGTGCACAATTAAATTTGATTTTTTTGAATGAAACTAGTGTATAATATACTATGATTTTTGACCGAAACTTTCATTTCGAAAAGTTTGATAGAATATAGTTTTCAGATGATTTTTTTGCATGGACTTCCATCATAACTTGCCCTCTTAACATATATAAATGATCTGAAAAGTCTCGTATTATTTCAAATAGCTTCAAATTAAATTCGATATTTTTGTCCGAAACTAGTGTATAATATACTATGATTTTTAACTGATACTTGCATTTCAAAACGTTTCATAGAATCTAGTTTTCAGTTAATTTTTTTGCATGGACTTCTATCATAACCTTCCCTCTTAACATATATAAATGATCTGAAAAGTCTCGTATCATTTAAATAGTCCACAATTAAATTTGATTTTTTTGACCGAAACTAGTGTATAATATACTATGATTTTTGAACGAAACTTGCATTTCGAAAAGTTTCATAGAATATAGTTTTCAGATGATTTTTTTCCATGGACTTCCATCATTACCTTCCCTCTTAACATATATAAATGATCTGAACAGTATCGTATCATTTCAAATAGTCCACAATTAAATTTGAATTTTTTGACCGAAACTAGTGTATAATATACTATGATTTTTGACCGAAACTTGCATTTCGAAAAGTTTCATAAAATATAGTTTTCAGATGATTTTTTTGCATGGACTTCCATCATAACCTGCCCTCTTAACATATATAAATGATCTGAAAAGTCTCGTATCATTTCAAATAGTTCCCAATTAAATTCGATATTTTTGACCGAAACTAGTGTATAATATACTATGATTTCTGACCGAAACTTGCATTTCAAAAAGTTTCATAGAATCTAGTTTTCAGTTAATTTTTTTGCATGGACTTCCATCATAACCGGCCCTCTTAACATATATAAATGATCTGAAAAGTCTCGTATCATTTCAAATAGTCCCCAATTAAATTCGATATTTTTGACCGAAACTAGTGTATAATATACTATGATTTTTGACCGATACTTGCATTTCAAAAAGTTTCATAGAATCTAGTTTTCAGTTAATTTTTTTGCATGGACTTCTATCATAACCTTACCTCTTAACATATATAAATGATCTGAAAAATGTCGTATCATTTCAAATAGTCCACAATTAAATTTGATTTTTTTGACCGAAACTAGTGTATAATATACTATGATTTTTGACCGAAACTTGCATTTCGAAAAGTTTCATAGAATATAGTTTTCAGATAATTTTTTTGCAAGGACTTCCATCATAACCTTCCCTCTTAACATATAAAAATGATCTGAAAAGTCTCGTATCATTTCAAATAGTCACCAATTAAATTCGATATTTTTGACCGAAACTAGTGTATAATATACTATGATTTTTGACCGAAACTTGCATTTCGAAAAGTTTCATAGAATCTAGTTTTCAGATGATTTTTTTGCATGAGCTTCCATAATAACCTTCCCTCTTAACATATATAAATAATCTGTCAAGTCTCGTATCATTTCAAATAGTGCACAATTAAATTTGATTTTTTTGAATGAAACTAGTGTATAATATACTATGATTTTTGACCGAAACTTGCATTTCAAAAAAATTGATAGAATATAGTTTTCAGATGATTTTTTTGCATGGACTTCCATCATAACCTGCCCTCTTAACATATATAAATGATCTGAAAAGTCTCGTATCATTTCAAATAGCTCCCAATTAAATTCGATATTTTTGACCGAAACTAGTGTATAATATACTATGATTTCTGACCGAAACTTGCATTTCAAAACGTTTCATAGAATCTAGTTTTAAGTTAATTTTTTGCATGGATTTCCATCATTACTGTCCCTCTTAACATATATAAATGATCTGAAAAGTCTCGTATCATTTCAAATAGTCCCCAATTAAATTTGATTTTTTTGACAGAAACTAGTGTATAATATACTATGATTTTTGATCGAAACTTGCATTTCGTAAAGTTTCATAGAATATAGTTTTCAGATGATTTTTTTTGCATGGACTTCCATCATAACCTTCCCTCTTAACATATATAAATGATCTGTAAAGTCTCGTATCTTTTCAAATAATCACCAATTAAATTCGATATTTTTGACCGAAACTAGTGTATAATATACTATGATTTTTGACCGAAACTTGCATTTCGAAAAGTTTCATAGAATCTAGTTTTCAGATGATTTTTTTGCATGGGCTTCCATAATAACCTTCCCTCTTAACATATATAAATGATCTGTCAAGTCTCGTATCATTTCAAATAGTCCACAATTAAATTTGATTTTTTTGAATGAAACTAGTGTATAATATACTATGATTTTTGACCGAAACTTGCATTTCGAAAAGATTGATAGAATATAGTTTTCAGATGATTTTTTTGCATGGACTTCCATCATAACCTTCCCTCTTAACATATATAAATGATTGAAAAGTATCGTATCATTTCAAATAGTTCACAATTAAATTCGATATTTTTGTCCGAAACTAGTGTATAATATACTATGATTTTTGACTGATACTTGCATTTCAAAACGTTTCATAGAATCTAGTTTTTAGTTAATTTTTTTGCATGGACTTCTATCATAACCTTCCCTCTTAACATATATAAATGATCTGAAAAGTATCGTATCATTTAAATAGTCCACAATTAAATTTGATTTTTTTGACCGAAACTAGTGTATAATATACTATGATTTTTGACCGAAACTTGCATTTCGAAAAGTTTCATAGAATATAGTTTTCAGATGATTTTTTTCCATGGACTTCCATCATTACCTTCCCTCTTAACATATATAAATGATCTGAAAAGTCTCGTTTCATTTCAAATAGTCCACAATTCAATTTGATTTTTTTGACTGAAACTAGTGTATAATATACTATGATTTTTGACCGAAACTTGCATTTCGAAAAGTTTCATAGAATATAGTTTTCAGATGATTTTTTTTGCATGGACTTCCATCATAACCTTCCCTCTTTACATATATAAATGATCTGAAAGTCTCGTATCATTTCAAATAGTCCCCAATTAAATTCGATATTTTTGACCGAAACTAGTGTATAATATACTATGATTTTTGACCGATACTTGCATTTCAAAAAGTTTCATAGAATCTAGTTTTCAGTTAATTTTTTTGCATGGACTTCTATCATAACCTTCCCTCTTAACATATATAAATGATCTGAAAAGTATCGTATCATTTCAAATAGTCCACAATTAAATTTGAATTTTTTGACCGAAACTAGTGTATAATATACTATGATTTTTGACCGAAACTTGCATTTCGAAAAGTTTCATAGAATATAGTTTTCAGATGATTTTTTTGCATGGACTTCCATCATAACCTGCCCTCTTAACATATATAAATGATCTGAAAAGTCTCGTATTATTTCAAATAGCTCCCAATTAAATTCGATATTTTTGACCGAAACTAGTGTATAATATACTATGATTTCTGACCGAAACTTGCATTTTAAAAAGTTTCATAGAATCTAGTTTTAAGTTAATTTTTTTGCATGGACTTGCATCATTACCTTCCATCTTAACATATATAAATGATCTGAAAAGTCTCGTATCATTTCAAATAGTCCACAATTAAATTTGATTTTTTTGTCCGAAACTAGTGTATAATAAACTATGATTTTTGACCGAAACTTGCATTTCGAAAAGTTTCATAGAATATAGTTTTCAGATGATTTTTTTGCATGGACTTCCATTATAACCTTCACTCTTAACTTATATAAATGATCTGAAAAGTCTCGTATCATTTCAAATAGTCACCAATTAAATTCGATATTTTTGACCGAAACTAGTGTATAATATACTATGATTTTTGACCGAAACTTGCATTTCGAAAAGTTTCATAGAATCTAGTTTTCATATGATTTTTTTGCATGAGCTTCCATAATAACCTTCCCTCTTAACATATATAAATAATCTGTCAAGTCTCGTATCATTTCAAATAGTGCACAATTAAATTTGATTTTTTTGAATGAAACTAGTGTATAATATACTATGATTTTTGACCGAAACTTGCATTTCGAAAAGTTTGATAGAATATAGTTTTCAGATGATTTTTTTGCATGGACTTCCATCATAACCTGCCCTCTTAACATATATAAATGATCTGAAAAGTCTCGTATTATTTCAAATAGCTCCCAATTAAATTCGATATTTTTGACCGAAACTAGTGTATAATATACTATGATTTTTGACCGAAACTTGCATTTCAAAACGTTTCATAGAATCTAGTTTTCAGTTAATTTTTTTGCATGGATTACCATCATTACTGTCCCTCTTAACATATATAAATGATCTGAAAAGTCTCGTATCATTTCAAATAGTCCACAATTAAATTTGATTTTATTGACAGAAACTAGTGTATAATATACTATGATTTTTGACCGAAACTTGCATTTCGAAAAGTTTCATAGAATATAGTTTTCAGATGATTTTTTTTGCATGGACTTCCATCATAACCTTCCCTCTTAACATATATAAATGATCTGTAAAGTCTCGTATCATTTCAAATAGTCACCAATTAAATTCGATATTTTTGACCGAAACTAGTGTATAATATACTATGATTTTTGACCGAAACTTGCATTTCGAAAAGTTTCATAAAATCTAGTTTTCAGATGATTTTTTTGCATGGGCTTCCATAATAACCTTCCCTCTTAACATATATAAATGATCTGAAAAGTCTCGTATCATTTCAAATAGTGCACAATTAAATTTGATTTTTTTGAATGAAACTAGTGTATAATATACTATGATTTTTGACCGAAACTTTCATTTCGAAAAGTTTGATAGAATATAGTTTTCAGATGATTTTTTTGCATGGACTTCCATCATAACCTGCCCTCTTAACATATATAAATGATCTAAAAAGTCTCGTATTATTTCAAATAGCTTCCAATTAAATTCGATATTTTTGACCGAAACTAGTGTATAATATACTATGATTTTTGACCGAAACTTGCATTTCAAAACGTTTCATAGAATCTAGTTTTCAGTTAATTTTTTTGCATGGATTTCCATCATTACTGTCCCTCTTAACATATATAAATGATCTGAAAAGTGTCGTATCATTTCAAATAGTCCACAATTAAATTTGATTTTATTGACAGAAACTAGTGTATAATATACTATGATTTTTGACCGAAACTTGCATTTCGAAAAGTTTCATAGAATATAGTTTTCAGATGATTTTTTTTGCATGGACTTCCATCATAACCTTCCCTCTTATCATATATAAATGATCTGTAAAGTCTCGTATCATTTCAAATAGTCACCAATTAAATTCGATATTTTTGACCGAAACTAGTGTATAATATACTATGATTTTTGACCGAAACTTGCATTTCGAAAAGTTTCATAGAATCTAGTTTTCAGATGATTTTTTTGCATGGGCTTCCATAATAACCTTCCCTCTTAACATATATAAATGATCTGAAAAGTCTTGTATCATTTCAAATAGTGCACAATTAAATTTGATTTTTTTGAATGAAACTAGTGTATAATATACTATGATTTTTGACCGAAACTTTCATTTCGAAAAGTTTGATAGAATATAGTTTTCAGATGATTTTTTTGCATGGACTTCCATCATAACTTGCCCTATTAACATATATAAATGATCTGAAAAGTCTCGTATTATTTCAAATAGCTTCCAATTAAATTCGATATTTTTGACCGAAACTAGTGTATAATATACTATGATTTTTGACCGAAACTTGCATTTCAAAACGTTTCATAGAATCTAGTTTTCAGTTAATTTTTTTGCATGGATTTCCATCATTACTGTCCCTCTTAACATATATAAATGATCTGAAAAGTGTCGTATCATTTCAAATAGTCCACAATTAAATTTGATTTTATTGACAGAAACTAGTGTATAATATACTATGATTTTTGACCGAAACTTGCATTTCGAAAAGTTTCATAGAATATAGTTTTCAGATGATTTTTTTTGCATGGACTTCCATCATAACCTTCCCTCTTAACATATATAAATGATCTGTAAAGTCTCGTATCATTTCAAATAGTCACCAATTAAATTCGAAATTTTTGACCGAAACTAGTGTATAATATACTATGATTTTTGACCGAAACTTGCATTTCGAAAAGTTTCATAGAATCTAGTTTTCAGATGATTTTTTTGCATGGGCTTCCATAATAACCTTCCCTCTTAACATATATAAATGATCTGAAAAGTCTCGTATCATTTCAAATAGTGCACAATTAAATTTGATTTTTTTGAATGAAACTAGTGTATAATATACTATGATTTTTGACCGAAACTTTCATTTCGAAAAGTTTGATAGAATATAGTTTTCAGATGATTTTTTTGCATGGACTTCCATCATAACCTGCCCTCTTAACATATATAAATGATCTGAAAAGTCTCGTATCATTTCAAATAGTTCCCAATTAAATTCGATATTTTTGACCGAAACTAGTGTATAATATACTATGATTTCTGACCGAAACTTGCATTTTAAAAAGTTTCATAGAATCTAGTTTTAAGTTAATTTTTTTGCATGGACTTGCATCATTACCTTCCATCTTAACATATATAAATGATCTGAAAAGTCTCGTATCATTTCAAATAGTCCACAATTAAATTTGATTTTTTTGTCCGAAACTAGTGTATAATAAACTATGATTTTTGACCGAAACTTTCATTTCGAAAAGTTTCATAGAATATAGTTTTCAGATGATTTTTTTGCATGGACTTCCATTATAACCTTCACTCTTAACTTATATAAATGATCTGAAAAGTCTCGTATCATTTCAAATAGTCACCAATTAAATTCGATATTTTTGACCGAAACTAGTGTATAATATACTATGATTTTTGACCGAAACTTGCATTTCGAAAAGTTTCATAGAATCTAGTTTTCATATGATTTTTTTGCATGAGCTTCCATAATAACCTTCCCTCTTAACATATATAAATAATCTGTCAAGTCTCGTATCATTTCAAATAGTGCACAATTAAATTTAATTTTTTTGAATGAAACTAGTGTATAATATACTATGATTTTTGACCGAAACTTGCATTTCGAAAAGTTTGATAGAATATAGTTTTCAGATGATTCTTTTGCATGGACTTCCATCATAACCTGCCCTCTTAACATATATAAATGATCTGAAAAGTCTCGTATTATTTCAAATAGCTCCCAATTAAATTCGATATTTTTGACCGAAACTAGTGTATAATATACTATGATTTTTGACCGAAACTTGCATTTCAAAACGTTTCATAGAATCTAGTTTTCAGTTAATTTTTTTGCATGGATTACCATCATTACTGTCCCTCTTAACATATATAAATGATCTGAAAAGTCTCGTATCATTTCAAATAGTCCACAATTAAATTTGATTTTATTGACAGAAACTAGTGTATAATATACTATGATTTTTGACCGAAACTTGCATTTCGAAAAGTTTCATAGAATATAGTTTTCAGATGATTTTTTTTGCATTGACTTCCATCATAACCTTCCCTCTTAACATATATAAATGATCTGTAAAGTCTCGTATCATTTCAAATAGTCACCAATTAAATTCGATATTTTTGACCGAAACTAGTGTATAATATACTATGATTTTTGACCGAAACTTGCATTTCGAAAAGTTTCATAGAATCTAGTTTTCAGATGATTTTTTTGCATGGGCTTCCATAATAACCTTCCCTCTTAACATATATAAATGATCTGAAAAGTCTCGTATCATTTCAAATAGTGCACAATTAAATTTGATTTTTTTGAATGAAACTAGTGTATAATATACTATGATTTTTGACCGAAACTTTCATTTCGAAAAGTTTGATAGAATATAGTTTTCAGATGATTTTTTTGCATGGACTTCCATCATAACTTGCCCTATTAACATATATAAATGATCTAAAAAGTCTCGTATTATTTCAAATAGCTTCCAATTAAATTCGATATTTTTGACCGAAACTAGTGTATAATATACTATGATTTTTGACCGAAACTTGCATTTCAAAACGTTTCATAGAATCTAGTTTTCAGTTAATTTTTTTGCATGGATTTCCATCATTACTGTCCCTCTTAACATATATAAATGATCTGAAAAGTGTCGTATCATTTCAAATAGTCCACAATTAAATTTGATTTTATTGACAGAAACTAGTGTATAATATACTATGATTTTTGACCGAAACTTGCATTTCGAAAAGTTTCATAGAATATAGTTTTCAGATGATTTTTTTTGCATGGACTTCCATCATAACCTTCCCTCTTAACATATATAAATGATCTGTAAAGTCTCGTATCATTTCAAATAGTCACCAATTAAATTCGATATTTTTGACCGAAACTAGTGTATAATATACTATGATTTTTGACCGAAACTTGCATTTCGAAAAGTTTCATAGAATCTAGTTTTCAGATGATTTTTTTGCATGGGCTTCCATAATAACCTTCCCTCTTAACATATATAAATGATCTGAAAAGTCTCGTATCATTTCAAATAGTGCACAATTAAATTTGATTTTTTTGAATGAAACTAGTGTATAATATACTATGATTTTTGACCGAAACTTTCATTTCGAAAAGTTTGATAGAATATAGTTTTCAGATGATTTTTTTGCATGGACTTCCATCATAACCTGCCCTCTTAACATATATAAATGATCTGAAAAGTCTCGTATCATTTCAAATAGTTCCCAATTAAATTCGATATTTTTGACCGAAACTAGTGTATAATATACTATGATTTCTGACCGAAACTTGCATTTTAAAAAGTTTCATAGAATCTAGTTTTAAGTTAATTTTTTTGCATGGACTTGCATCATTACCTTCCATCTTAACATATATAAATGATCTGAAAAGTCTCGTATCATTTCAAATAGTCCACAATTAAATTTGATTTTTTTGTCCGAAACTAGTGTATAATAAACTATGATTTTTGACCGAAACTTGCATTTCGAAAAGTTTCATAGAATATAGTTTTCAGATGATTTTTTTGCATGGACTTCCATTATAACCTTCACTCTTAACTTATATAAATGATCTGAAAAGTCTCGTATCATTTCAAATAGTCACCAATTAAATTCGATATTTTTGACCGAAACTAGTGTATAATATACTATGATTTTTGACCGAAACTTGCATTTCGAAAAGTTTCATAGAATCTAGTTTTCATATGATTTTTTTGCATGAGCTTCCATAATAACCTTCCCTCTTAACATATATAAATAATCTGTCAAGTCTCGTATCATTTCAAATAGTGCACAATTAAATTTGATTTTTTTGAATGAAACTAGTGTATAATATACTATGATTTTTGACCGAAACTTGCATTTCGAAAAGTTTGATAGAATATAGTTTTCAAATGATTTTTTTGCATGGACTTCCATCATAACCTGCCCTCTTAACATATATAAATGATCTGAAAAGTCTCGTATTATTTCAAATAGCTCCCAATTAAATTCGATATTTTTGACCGAAACTAGTGTATAATATACTATGATTTTTGACCGAAACTTGCATTTCAAAACGTTTCATAGAATCTAGTTTTCAGTTAATTTTTTTGCATGGATTACCATCATTACTGTCCCTCTTAACATATATAAATGATCTGAAAAGTCTCGTATCATTTCAAATAGTCCACAATTAAATTTGATTTTATTGACAGAAACTAGTGTATAATATACTATGATTTTTGACCGAAACTTGCATTTCGAAAAGTTTCATAGAATATAGTTTTCAGATGATTTTTTTTGCATGGACTTCCATCATAACCTTCCCTCTTAACATATATAAATGATCTGTAAAGTCTCGTATCATTTCAAATAGTCACCAATTAAATTCGATATTTTTGACCGAAACTAGTGTATAATATACTATGATTTTTGACCGAAACTTGCATTTCGAAAAGTTTCATAGAATCTAGTTTTCAGATGATTTTTTTGCATGGGCTTCCATAATAACCTTCCCTCTTAACATATATAAATGATCTGAAAAGTCTCGTATCATTTCAAATAGTGCACAATTAAATTTGATTTTTTTGAATGAAACTAGTGTATAATATACTATGATTTTTGACCGAAACTTTCATTTCGAAAAGTTTGATAGAATATAGTTTTCAGATGATTTTTTTGCATGGACTTCCATCATAACCTGCCCTCTTAACATATATAAATGATCTGAAAAGTCTCGTATCATTTCAAATAGTTCCCAATTAAATTCGATATTTTTGACCGAAACTAGTGTATAATATACTATGATTTCTGACCGAAACTTGCATTTTAAAAAGTTTCATAGAATCTAGTTTTAAGTTAATTTTTTTGCATGGACTTGCATCATTACCTTCCATCTTAACATATATAAATGATCTGAAAAGTCTCGTATCATTTCAAATAGTCCACAATTAAATTTGATTTTTTTGTCCGAAACTAGTGTATAATAAACTATGATTTTTGACCGAAACTTGCATTTCGAAAAGTTTCATAGAATATAGTTTTCAGATGATTTTTTTGCATGGACTTCCATTATAACCTTCACTCTTAACTTATATAAATGATCTGAAAAGTCTCGTATCATTTCAAATAGTCACCAATTAAATTCGATATTTTTGACCGAAACTAGTGTATAATATACTATGATTTTTGACCGAAACTTGCATTTCGAAAAGTTTCATAGAATCTAGTTTTCATATGATTTTTTTGCATGAGCTTCCATAATAACCTTCCCTCTTAACATATATAAATAATCTGTCA
Source organism: Lathyrus aphaca (assembly GCA_963966055.1). Lineage (NCBI taxonomy): Eukaryota > Viridiplantae > Streptophyta > Magnoliopsida > Fabales > Fabaceae > Lathyrus > Lathyrus aphaca. The sequence continues at coordinate 639,515,192 of OZ014520.1, read as the reverse complement.
AGTCTCGTATCATTTCAAATAGTGCACAATTAAATTTGATTTTTTTGAATGAAACTAGTGTATAATATACTATGATTTTTGACCGAAACTTGCATTTCGAAAAGTTTGATAGAATATAGTTTTCAGATGATTTTTTTGCATGGACTTCCATCATAACCTGCCCTCTTAACATATATAAATGATCTGAAAAGTCTCGTATTATTTCAAATAGCTCCCAATTAAATTCGATATTTTTGACCGAAACTAGTGTATAATATACTATGATTTTTGACCGAAACTTGCATTTCAAAACGTTTCATAGAATCTAGTTTTCAGTTAATTTTTTTGCATGGATTACCATCATTACTGTCCCTCTTAACATATATAAATGATCTTAAAAGTCTCGTATCATTTCAAATAGTCCACAATTAAATTTGATTTTATTGACAGAAACTAGTGTATAATATACTATGATTTTTGACCGAAACTTGCATTTCGAAAAGTTTCATAGAATATAGTTTTCAGATGATTTTTTTTGCATGGACTTCCATCATAACCTTCCCTCTTAACATATATAAATGATCTGTAAAGTCTCGTATCATTTCAAATAGTCACCAATTAAATTCGATATTTTTGACCGAAACTAGTGTATAATATACTATGATTTTTGACCGAAACTTGCATTTCGAAAAGTTTCATAGAATCTAGTTTTCAGATGATTTTTTTGCATGGGCTTCCATAATAACCTTCCCTCTTAACATATATAAATGATCTGAAAAGTCTCGTATCATTTCAAATAGTGCACAATTAAATTTGATTTTTTTGAATGAAACTAGTGTATAATATACTATGATTTTTGACCGAAACTTTCATTTCGAAAAGTTTGATAGAATATAGTTTTCAGATGATTTTTTTGCATGGACTTCCATCATAACCTGCCCTCTTAACATATATAAATGATCTGAAAAGTCTCGTATCATTTCAAATAGTTCCCAATTAAATTCGATATTTTTGACCGAAACTAGTGTATAATATACTATGATTTCTGACCGAAACTTGCATTTTAAAAAGTTTCATAGAATCTAGTTTTAAGTTAATTTTTTTGCATGGACTTGCATCATTACCTTCCATCTTAACATATATAAATGATCTGAAAAGTCTCGTATCATTTCAAATAGTCCACAATTAAATTTGATTTTTTTGTCCGAAACTAGTGTATAATAAACTATGATTTTTGACCGAAACTTGCATTTCGAAAAGTTTCATAGAATATAGTTTTCAGATGATTTTTTTGCATGGACTTCCATTATAACCTTCACTCTTAACTTATATAAATGATCTGAAAAGTCTCGTATCATTTCAAATAGTCACCAATTAAATTCGATATTTTTGACCGAAACTAGTGTATAATATACTATGATTTTTGACCGAAACTTGCATTTCGAAAAGTTTCATAGAATCTAGTTTTCATATGATTTTTTTGCATGAGCTTCCATAATAACCTTCCCTCTTAACATATATAAATAATCTGTCAAGTCTCGTATCATTTCAAATAGTGCACAATTAAATTTGATTTTTTTGAATGAAACTAGTGTATAATATACTATGATTTTTGACCGAAACTTGCATTTCGAAAAGTTTGATAGAATATAGTTTTCAGATGATTTTTTTGCATGGACTTCCATCATAACCTGCCCTCTTAACATATATAAATGATCTGAAAAGTCTCGTATTATTTCAAATAGCTCCCAATTAAATTCGATATTTTTGACCGAAACTAGTGTATAATATACTATGATTTTTGACCGAAACTTGCATTTCAAAACGTTTCATAGAATCTAGTTTTCAGTTAATTTTTTTGCATGGATTACCATCATTACTGTCCCTCTTAACATATATAAATGATCTGAAAAGTCTCGTATCATTTCAAATAGTCCACAATTAAATTTGATTTTATTGACAGAAACTAGTGTATAATATACTATGATTTTTGACCGAAACTTGCATTTCGAAAAGTTTCATAGAATATAGTTTTCAGATGATTTTTTTTGCATGGACTTCCATCATAACCTTCCCTCTTAACATATATAAATGATCTGTAAAGTCTCGTATCACTTCAAATAGTCACCAATTAAATTCGATATTTTTGACCGAAACTAGTGTATAATATACTATGATTTTTGACCGAAACTTGCATTTCGAAAAGTTTCATAGAATCTAGTTTTCAGATGATTTTTTTGCATGGGCTTCCATAATAACCTTCCCTCTTAACATATATAAATGATCTGAAAAGTCTCGTATCATTTCAAATAGTGCACAATTAAATTTGATTTTTTTGAATGAAACTAGTGTATAATATACTATGATTTTTGACCGAAACTTTCATTTCGAAAAGTTTGATAGAATATAGTTTTCAGATGATTTTTTTGCATGGACTTCCATCATAACTTGCCCTATTAACATATATAAATGATCTAAAAAGTCTCGTATTATTTCAAATAGCTTCCAATTAAATTCGATATTTTTGACCGAAACTAGTGTATAATATACTATGATTTTTGACCGAAACTTGCATTTCAAAACGTTTCATAGAATCTAGTTTTCAGTTAATTTTTTTGCATGGATTACCATCATTACTGTCCCTCTTAACATATATAAATGATCTGAAAAGTCTCGTATCATTTCAAATAGTCCACAATTAAATTTGATTTTATTGACAGAAACTAGTGTATAATATACTATGATTTTTGACCGAAACTTGCATTTCGAAAAGTTTCATAGAATATAGTTTTCAGATGATTTTTTTTGCATTGACTTCCATCATAACCTTCCCTCTTAACATATATAAATGATCTGTAAAGTCTCGTATCATTTCAAATAGTCACCAATTAAATTCGATATTTTTGACCGAAACTAGTGTATAATATACTATGATTTTTGACCGAAACTTGCATTTCGAAAAGTTTCATAGAATCTAGTTTTCAGATGATTTTTTTGCATGGGCTTCCATAATAACCTTCCCTCTTAACATATATAAATGATCTGAAAAGTCTCGTATCATTTCAAATAGTGCACAATTAAATTTGATTTTTTTGAATGAAACTAGTGTATAATATACTATGATTTTTGACCGAAACTTTCATTTCGAAAAGTTTGATAGAATATAGTTTTCAGATGATTTTTTTGCATGGACTTCCATCATAACTTGCCCTATTAACATATATAAATGATCTAAAAAGTCTCGTATTATTTCAAATAGCTTCCAATTAAATTCGATATTTTTGACCGAAACTAGTGTATAATATACTATGATTTTTGACCGAAACTTGCATTTCAAAACGTTTCATAGAATCTAGTTTTCAGTTAATTTTTTTGCATGGATTTCCATCATTACTGTCCCTCTTAACATATATAAATGATCTGAAAAGTGTCGTATCATTTCAAATAGTCCACAATTAAATTTGATTTTATTGACAGAAACTAGTGTATAATATACTATGATTTTTGACCGAAACTTGCATTTCGAAAAGTTTCATAGAATATAGTTTTCAGATGATTTTTTTTGCATGGACTTCCATCATAACCTTCCCTCTTAACATATATAAATGATCTGTAAAGTCTCGTATCATTTCAAATAGTCACCAATTAAATTCGATATTTTTGACCGAAACTAGTGTATTATATACTATGATTTTTGACCGAAACTTGCATTTCGAAAAGTTTTATAGAATCTAGTTTTCAGATGATTTTTTTGCATGGGCTTCCATAATAACCTTCCCTCTTAACATATATAAATGATCTGAAAAGTCTCGTATCATTTCAAATAGTGCACAATTAAATTTGATTTTTTTGAATGAAACTAGTGTATAATATACTATGATTTTTGACCGAAACTTTCATTTCGAAAAGTTTGATAGAATATAGTTTTCAGATGATTTTTTTGCATGGACTTCCATCATAACCTGCCCTCTTAACATATATAAATGATCTGAAAAGTCTCGTATCATTTCAAATAGTTCCCAATTAAATTCGATATTTTTGACCGAAACTAGTGTATAATATACTATGATTTTTGACCGAAACTTGCATTTCGAAAAGTTTCATAGAATATAGTTTTCAGATGATTTTTTTTGCATGGACTTCCATCATAACCTTCCCTCTTAACATATATAAATGATCTGTAAAGTCTCGTATCATTTCAAATAGTCACCAATTAAATTCGATATTTTTGACCGAAACTAGTGTATAATATACTATGATTTTTGACCGAAACTTGCATTTCGAAAAGTTTCATAGAATCTAGTTTTCAGATGATTTTTTTGCATGGGCTTCCATAATAACCTTCCCTCTTAACATATATAAATGATCTGAAAAGTCTCGTATCATTTCAAATAGTGCACAATTAAATTTGATTTTTTTGAATGAAACTAGTGTATAATATACTATGATTTTTGACCGAAACTTTCATTTCGAAAAGTTTGATAGAATATAGTTTTCAGATGATTTTTTTGCATGGACTTCCATCATAACCTGCCCTCTTAACATATATAAATGATCTGAAAAGTCTCGTATCATTTCAAATAGTTCCCAATTAAATTCGATATTTTTGACCGAAACTAGTGTATAATATACTATGATTTCTGACCGAAACTTGCATTTTAAAAAGTTTCATAGAATCTAGTTTTAAGTTAATTTTTTTGCATGGACTTGCATCATTACCTTCCATCTTAACATATATAAATGATCTGAAAAGTCTCGTATCATTTCAAATAGTCCACAATTAAATTTGATTTTTTTGTCCGAAACTAGTGTATAATAAACTATGATTTTTGACCGAAACTTGCATTTCGAAAAGTTTCATAGAATATAGTTTTCAGATGATTTTTTTGCATGGACTTCCATTATAACCTTCACTCTTAACTTATATAAATGATCTGAAAAGTCTCGTATCATTTCAAATAGTCACCAATTAAATTCGATATTTTTGACCGAAACTAGTGTATAATATACTATGATTTTTGACCGAAACTTGCATTTCGAAAAGTTTCATAGAATCTAGTTTTCATATGATTTTTTTGCATGAGCTTCCATAATAACCTTCCCTCTTAACATATATAAATAATCTGTCAAGTCTCGTATCATTTCAAATAGTGCACAATTAAATTTGATTTTTTTGAATGAAACTAGTGTATAATATACTATGATTTTTGACCGAAACTTGCATTTCGAAAAGTTTGATAGAATATAGTTTTCAGATGATTTTTTTGCATGGACTTCCATCATAACCTGCCCTCTTAACATATATAAATGATCTGAAAAGTCTCGTATTATTTCAAATAGCTCCCAATTAAATTCGATATTTTTGACCGAAACTAGTGTATAATATACTATGATTTTTGACCGAAACTTGCATTTCAAAACGTTTCATAGAATCTAGTTTTCAGTTAATTTTTTTGCATGGATTACCATCATTACTGTCCCTCTTAACATATATAAATGATCTGAAAAGTCTCGTATCATTTCAAATAGTCCACAATTAAATTTGATTTTATTGACAGAAACTAGTGTATAATATACTATGATTTTTGACCGAAACTTGCATTTCGAAAAGTTTCATAGAATATAGTTTTCAGATGATTTTTTTTGCATGGACTTCCATCATAACCTTCCCTCTTAACATATATAAATGATCTGTAAAGTCTCGTATCATTTCAAATAGTCACCAATTAAATTCGATATTTTTGACCGAAACTAGTGTATAATATACTATGATTTTTGACCGAAACTTGCATTTCGAAAAGTTTCATAGAATCTAGTTTTCAGATGATTTTTTTGCATGGGCTTCCATAATAACCTTCCCTCTTAACATATATAAATGATCTGAAAAGTCTCGTATCATTTCAAATAGTGCACAATTAAATTTGATTTTTTTGAATGAAACTAGTGTATAATATACTATGATTTTTGACCGAAACTTTCATTTCGAAAAGTTTGATAGAATATAGTTTTCAGATGATTTTTTTGCATGGACTTCCATCATAACCTGCCCTCTTAACATATATAAATGATCTGAAAAGTCTCGTATCATTTCAAATAGTTCCCAATTAAATTCGATATTTTTGACCGAAACTAGTGTATAATATACTATGATTTCTGACCGAAACTTGCATTTTAAAAAGTTTCATAGAATCTAGTTTTAAGTTAATTTTTTTGCATGGACTTGCATCATTACCTTCCATCTTAACATATATAAATGATCTGAAAAGTCTCGTATCATTTCAAATAGTCCACAATTAAATTTGATTTTTTTGTCCGAAACTAGTGTATAATAAACTATGATTTTTGACCGAAACTTGCATTTCGAAAAGTTTCATAGAATATAGTTTTCAGATGATTTTTTTGCATGGACTTCCATTATAACCTTCACTCTTAACTTATATAAATGATCTGAAAAGTCTCGTATCATTTCAAATAGTCACCAATTAAATTCGATATTTTTGACCGAAACTAGTGTATAATATACTATGATTTTTGACCGAAACTTGCATTTCGAAAAGTTTCATAGAATCTAGTTTTCATATGATTTTTTTGCATGAGCTTCCATAATAACCTTCCCTCTTAACATATATAAATAATCTGTCAAGTCTCGTATCATTTCAAATAGTGCACAATTAAATTTGATTTTTTTGAATGAAACTAGTGTATAATATACTATGATTTTTGACCGAAACTTGCATTTCGAAAAGTTTGATAGAATATAGTTTTCAGATGATTTTTTTGCATGGACTTCCATCATAACCTGCCCTCTTAACATATATAAATGATCTGAAAAGTCTCGTATTATTTCAAATAGCTCCCAATTAAATTCGATATTTTTGACCGAAACTAGTGTATAATATACTATGATTTTTGACCGAAACTTGCATTTCAAAACGTTTCATAGAATCTAGTTTTCAGTTAATTTTTTTGCATGGATTACCATCATTACTGTCCCTCTTAACATATATAAATGATCTTAAAAGTCTCGTATCATTTCAAATAGTCCACAATTAAATTTGATTTTATTGACAGAAACTAGTGTATAATATACTATGATTTTTGACCGAAACTTGCATTTCGAAAAGTTTCATAGAATATAGTTTTCAGATGATTTTTTTTGCATGGACTTCCATCATAACCTTCCCTCTTAACATATATAAATGATCTGTAAAGTCTCGTATCATTTCAAATAGTCACCAATTAAATTCGATATTTTTGACCGAAACTAGTGTATAATATACTATGATTTTTGACCGAAACTTGCATTTCGAAAAGTTTCATAGAATCTAGTTTTCAGATGATTTTTTTGCATGGGCTTCCATAATAACCTTCCCTCTTAACATATATAAATGATCTGAAAAGTCTCGTATCATTTCAAATAGTGCACAATTAAATTTGATTTTTTTGAATGAAACTAGTGTATAATATACTATGATTTTTGACCGAAACTTTCATTTCGAAAAGTTTGATAGAATATAGTTTTCAGATGATTTTTTTGCATGGACTTCCATCATAACCTGCCCTCTTAACATATATAAATGATCTGAAAAGTCTCGTATCATTTCAAATAGTTCCCAATTAAATTCGATATTTTTGACCGAAACTAGTGTATAATATACTATGATTTCTGACCGAAACTTGCATTTTAAAAAGTTTCATAGAATCTAGTTTTAAGTTAATTTTTTTGCATGGACTTGCATCATTACCTTCCATCTTAACATATATAAATGATCTGAAAAGTCTCGTATCATTTCAAATAGTCCACAATTAAATTTGATTTTTTTGTCCGAAACTAGTGTATAATAAACTATGATTTTTGACCGAAACTTGCATTTCGAAAAGTTTCATAGAATATAGTTTTCAGATGATTTTTTTGCATGGACTTCCATTATAACCTTCACTCTTAACTTATATAAATGATCTGAAAAGTCTCGTATCATTTCAAATAGTCACCAATTAAATTCGATATTTTTGACCGAAACTAGTGTATAATATACTATGATTTTTGACCGAAACTTGCATTTCGAAAAGTTTCATAGAATCTAGTTTTCATATGATTTTTTTGCATGAGCTTCCATAATAACCTTCCCTCTTAACATATATAAATAATCTGTCAAGTCTCGTATCATTTCAAATAGTGCACAATTAAATTTGATTTTTTTGAATGAAACTAGTGTATAATATACTATGATTTTTGACCGAAACTTGCATTTCGAAAAGTTTGATAGAATATAGTTTTCAGATGATTTTTTTGCATGGACTTCCATCATAACCTGCCCTCTTAACATATATAAATGATCTGAAAAGTCTCGTATTATTTCAAATAGCTCCCAATTAAATTCGATATTTTTGACCGAAACTAGTGTATAATATACTATGATTTTTGACCGAAACTTGCATTTCAAAACGTTTCATAGAATCTAGTTTTCAGTTAATTTTTTTGCATGGATTACCATCATTACTGTCCCTCTTAACATATATAAATGATCTGAAAAGTCTCGTATCATTTCAAATAGTCCACAATTAAATTTGATTTTATTGACAGAAACTAGTGTATAATATACTATGATTTTTGACCGAAACTTGCATTTCGAAAAGTTTCATAGAATATAGTTTTCAGATGATTTTTTTTGCATGGACTTCCATCATAACCTTCCCTCTTAACATATATAAATGATCTGTAAAGTCTCGTATCACTTCAAATAGTCACCAATTAAATTCGATATTTTTGACCGAAACTAGTGTATAATATACTATGATTTTTGACCGAAACTTGCATTTCGAAAAGTTTCATAGAATCTAGTTTTCAGATGATTTTTTTGCATGGGCTTCCATAATAACCTTCCCTCTTAACATATATAAATGATCTGAAAAGTCTCGTATCATTTCAAATAGTGCACAATTAAATTTGATTTTTTTGAATGAAACTAGTGTATAATATACTATGATTTTTGACCGAAACTTTCATTTCGAAAAGTTTGATAGAATATAGTTTTCAGATGATTTTTTTGCATGGACTTCCATCATAACTTGCCCTATTAACATATATAAATGATCTAAAAAGTCTCGTATTATTTCAAATAGCTTCCAATTAAATTCGATATTTTTGACCGAAACTAGTGTATAATATACTATGATTTTTGACCGAAACTTGCATTTCAAAACGTTTCATAGAATCTAGTTTTCAGTTAATTTTTTTGCATGGATTACCATCATTACTGTCCCTCTTAACATATATAAATGATCTGAAAAGTCTCGTATCATTTCAAATAGTCCACAATTAAATTTGATTTTATTGACAGAAACTAGTGTATAATATACTATGATTTTTGACCGAAACTTGCATTTCGAAAAGTTTCATAGAATATAGTTTTCAGATGATTTTTTTTGCATGGACTTCCATCATAACCTTCCCTCTTAACATATATAAATGATCTGTAAAGTCTCGTATCATTTCAAATAGTCACCAATTAAATTCGATATTTTTGACCGAAACTAGTGTATAATATACTATGATTTTTGACCGAAACTTGCATTTCGAAAAGTTTCATAGAATCTAGTTTTCAGATGATTTTTTTGCATGGGCTTCCATAATAACCTTCCCTCTTAACATATATAAATGATCTGAAAAGTCTCGTATCATTTCAAATAGTGCACAATTAAATTTGATTTTTTTGAATGAAACTAGTGTATAATATACTATGATTTTTGACCGAAACTTTCATTTCGAAAAGTTTGATAGAATATAGTTTTCAGATGATTTTTTTGCATGGACTTCCATCATAACTTGCCCTATTAACATATATAAATGATCTAAAAAGTCTCGTATTATTTCAAATAGCTTCCAATTAAATTCGATATTTTTGACCGAAACTAGTGTATAATATACTATGATTTTTGACCGAAACTTGCATTTCAAAACGTTTCATAGAATCTAGTTTTCAGTTAATTTTTTTGCATGGATTTCCATCATTACTGTCCCTCTTAACATATATAAATGATCTGAAAAGTGTCGTATCATTTCAAATAGTCCACAATTAAATTTGATTTTATTGACAGAAACTAGTGTATAATATACTATGATTTTTGACCGAAACTTGCATTTCGAAAAGTTTCATAGAATATAGTTTTCAGATGATTTTTTTTGCATGGACTTCCATCATAACCTTCCCTCTTAACATATATAAATGATCTGTAAAGTCTCGTATCATTTCAAATAGTCACCAATTAAATTCGATATTTTTGACCGAAACTAGTGTATAATATACTATGATTTTTGACCGAAACTTGCATTTCGAAAAGTTTTATAGAATCTAGTTTTCAGATGATTTTTTTGCATGGGCTTCCATAATAACCTTCCCTCTTAACATATATAAATGATCTGAAAAGTCTCGTATCATTTCAAATAGTGCACAATTAAATTTGATTTTTTTGAATGAAACTAGTGTATAATATACTATGATTTTTGACCGAAACTTTCATTTCGAAAAGTTTGATAGAATATAGTTTTCAGATGATTTTTTTGCATGGACTTCCATCATAACCTGCCCTCTTAACATATATAAATGATCTGAAAAGTCTCGTATCATTTCAAATAGTTCCCAATTAAATTCGATATTTTTGACCGAAACTAGTGTATAATATACTATGATTTCTGACCGAAACTTGCATTTTAAAAAGTTTCATAGAATCTAGTTTTAAGTTAATTTTTTTGCATGGACTTGCATCATTACCTTCCATCTTAACATATATAAATGATCTGAAAAGTCTCGTATCATTTCAAATAGTCCACAATTAAATTTGATTTTTTTGTCCGAAACTAGTGTATAATAAACTATGATTTTTGACCGAAACTTGCATTTCAAAAAGTTTCATAGAATATAGTTTTCAGATGATTTTTTTGCATGGACTTCCATTATAACCTTCACTCTTAACTTATATAAATGATCTGAAAAGTCTCGTATCATTTCAAATAGTCACCAATTAAATTCGATATTTTTGACCGAAACTAGTGTATAATATACTATGATTTTTGACCGAAACTTGCATTTCGAAAAGTTTCATAGAATCTAGTTTTCATATGATTTTTTTGCATGAGCTTCCATAATAACCTTCCCTCTTAACATATATAAATAATCTGTCAAGTCTCGTATCATTTCAAATAGTGCACAATTAAATTTGATTTTTTTGAATGAAACTAGTGTATAATATACTATGATTTTTGACCGAAACTTGCATTTCGAAAAGTTTGATAGAATATAGTTTTCAGATGATTTTTTTGCATGGACTTCCATCATAACCTGCCCTCTTAACATATATAAATGATCTGAAAAGTCTCGTATTATTTCAAATAGCTCCCAATTAAATTCGATATTTTTGACCGAAACTAGTGTATAATATACTATGATTTTTGACCGAAACTTGCATTTCAAAACGTTTCATAGAATCTAGTTTTCAGTTAATTTTTTTGCATGGATTACCATCATTACTGTCCCTCTTAACATATATAAATGATCTGAAAAGTCTCGTATCATTTCAAATAGTCCACAATTAAATTTGATTTTATTGACAGAAACTAGTGTATAATATACTATGATTTTTGACCGAAACTTGCATTTCGAAAAGTTTCATAGAATATAGTTTTCAGATGATTTTTTTTGCATGGACTTCCATCATAACCTTCCCTCTTAACATATATAAATGATCTGTAAAGTCTCGTATCATTTCAAATAGTCACCAATTAAATTCGATATTTTTGACCGAAACTAGTGTATAATATACTATGATTTTTGACCGAAACTTGCATTTCGAAAAGTTTCATAGAATCTAGTTTTCAGATGATTTTTTTGCATGGGCTTCCATAATAACCTTCCCTCTTAACATATATAAATGATCTGAAAAGTCTCGTATCATTTCAAATAGTGCACAATTAAATTTGATTTTTTTGAATGAAACTAGTGTATAATATACTATGATTTTTGACCGAAACTTTCATTTCGAAAAGTTTGATAGAATATAGTTTTCAGATGATTTTTTTGCATGGACTTCCATCATAACCTGCCCTCTTAACATATATAAATGATCTGAAAAGTCTCGTATCATTTCAAATAGTTCCCAATTAAATTCGATATTTTTGACCGAAACTAGTGTATAATATACTATGATTTCTGACCGAAACTTGCATTTTAAAAAGTTTCATAGAATCTAGTTTTAAGTTAATTTTTTTGCATGGACTTGCATCATTACCTTCCATCTTAACATATATAAATGATCTGAAAAGTCTCGTATCATTTCAAATAGTCCACAATTAAATTTGATTTTTTTGTCCGAAACTAGTGTATAATAAACTATGATTTTTGACCGAAACTTGCATTTCGAAAAGTTTCATAGAATATAGTTTTCAGATGATTTTTTTGCATGGACTTCCATTATAACCTTCACTCTTAACTTATATAAATGATCTGAAAAGTCTCGTATCATTTCAAATAGTCACCAATTAAATTCGATATTTTTGACCGAAACTAGTGTATAATATACTATGATTTTTGACCGAAACTTGCATTTCGAAAAGTTTCATAGAATCTAGTTTTCATATGATTTTTTTGCATGAGCTTCCATAATAACCTTCCCTCTTAACATATATAAATAATCTGTCAAGTCTCGTATCATTTCAAATAGTGCACAATTAAATTTGATTTTTTTGAATGAAACTAGTGTATAATATACTATGATTTTTGACCGAAACATGCATTTCGAAAAGTTTGATAGAATATAGTTTTCAGATGATTTTTTTGCATGGACTTCCATCATAACCTGCCCTCTTAACATATATAAATGATCTGAAAAGTCTCGTATTATTTCAAATAGCTCCCAATTAAATTCGATATTTTTGACCGAAACTAGTGTATAATATACTATGATTTTTGACCGAAACTTGCATTTCAAAACGTTTCATAGAATCTAGTTTTCAGTTAATTTTTTTGCATGGATTACCATCATTACTGTCCCTCTTAACATATATAAATGATCTTAAAAGTCTCGTATCATTTCAAATAGTCCACAATTAAATTTGATTTTATTGACAGAAACTAGTGTATAATATACTATGATTTTTGACCGAAACTTGCATTTCGAAAAGTTTCATAGAATATAGTTTTCAGATGATTTTTTTTGCATGGACTTCCATCATAACCTTCCCTCTTAACATATATAAATGATCTGTAAAGTCTCGTATCATTTCAAATAGTCACCAATTAAATTCGATATTTTTGACCGAAACTAGTGTATAATATACTATGATTTTTGACCGAAACTTGCATTTCGAAAAGTTTCATAGAATCTAGTTTTCAGATGATTTTTTTGCATGGGCTTCCATAATAACCTTCCCTCTTAACATATATAAATGATCTGAAAAGTCTCGTATCATTTCAAATAGTGCACAATTAAATTTGATTTTTTTGAATGAAACTAGTGTATAATATACTATGATTTTTGACCGAAACTTTCATTTCGAAAAGTTTGATAGAATATAGTTTTCAGATGATTTTTTTGCATGGACTTCCATCATAACCTGCCCTCTTAACATATATAAATGATCTGAAAAGTCTCGTATCATTTCAAATAGTTCCCAATTAAATTCGATATTTTTGACCGAAACTAGTGTATAATATACTATGATTTCTGACCGAAACTTGCATTTTAAAAAGTTTCATAGAATCTAGTTTTAAGTTAATTTTTTTGCATGGACTTGCATCATTACCTTCCATCTTAACATATATAAATGATCTGAAAAGTCTCGTATCATTTCAAATAGTCCACAATTAAATTTGATTTTTTTGTCCGAAACTAGTGTATAATAAACTATGATTTTTGACCGAAACTTGCATTTCGAAAAGTTTCATAGAATATAGTTTTCAGATGATTTTTTTGCATGGACTTCCATTATAACCTTCACTCTTAACTTATATAAATGATCTGAAAAGTCTCGTATCATTTCAAATAGTCACCAATTAAATTCGATATTTTTGACCGAAACTAGTGTATAATATACTATGATTTTTGACCGAAACTTGCATTTCGAAAAGTTTCATAGAATCTAGTTTTCATATGATTTTTTTGCATGAGCTTCCATAATAACCTTCCCTCTTAACATATATAAATAATCTGTCAAGTCTCGTATCATTTCAAATAGTGCACAATTAAATTTGATTTTTTTGAATGAAACTAGTGTATAATATACTATGATTTTTGACCGAAACTTGCATTTCGAAAAGTTTGATAGAATATAGTTTTCAGATGATTTTTTTGCATGGACTTCCATCATAACCTGCCCTCTTAACATATATAAATGATCTGAAAAGTCTCGTATTATTTCAAATAGCTCCCAATTAAATTCGATATTTTTGACCGAAACTAGTGTATAATATACTATGATTTTTGACCGAAACTTGCATTTCAAAACGTTTCATAGAATCTAGTTTTCAGTTAATTTTTTTGCATGGATTACCATCATTACTGTCCCTCTTAACATATATAAATGATCTGAAAAGTCTCGTATCATTTCAAATAGTCCACAATTAAATTTGATTTTATTGACAGAAACTAGTGTATAATATACTATGATTTTTGACCGAAACTTGCATTTCGAAAAGTTTCATAGAATATAGTTTTCAGATGATTTTTTTTGCATGGACTTCCATCATAACCTTCCCTCTTAACATATATAAATGATCTGTAAAGTCTCGTATCACTTCAAATAGTCACCAATTAAATTCGATATTTTTGACCGAAACTAGTGTATAATATACTATGATTTTTGACCGAAACTTGCATTTCGAAAAGTTTCATAGAATCTAGTTTTCAGATGATTTTTTTGCATGGGCTTCCATAATAACCTTCCCTCTTAACATATATAAATGATCTGAAAAGTCTCGTATCATTTCAAATAGTGCACAATTAAATTTGATTTTTTTGAATGAAACTAGTGTATAATATACTATGATTTTTGACCGAAACTTTCATTTCGAAAAGTTTGATAGAATATAGTTTTCAGATGATTTTTTTGCATGGACTTCCATCATAACTTGCCCTATTAACATATATAAATGATCTAAAAAGTCTCGTATTATTTCAAATAGCTTCCAATTAAATTCGATATTTTTGACCGAAACTAGTGTATAATATACTATGATTTTTGACCGAAACTTGCATTTCAAAACGTTTCATAGAATTTAGTTTTCAGTTAATTTTTTTGCATGGATTTCCATCATTACTGTCCCTCTTAACATATATAAATGATCTGAAAAGTGTCGTATCATTTCAAATAGTCCACAATTAAATTTGATTTTATTGACAGAAACTAGTGTATAATATACTATGATTTTTGACCGAAACTTGCATTTCGAAAAGTTTCATAGAATATAGTTTTCAGATGATTTTTTTTGCATAGACTTCCATCATAACCTTCCCTCTTAACATATATAAATGATCTGTAAAGTCTCGTATCATTTCAAATAGTCACCAATTAAATTCGATATTTTTGACCGAAACTAGTGTATAATATACTATGATTTTTGACCGAAACTTGCATTTCGAAAAGTTTCATAGAATCTAGTTTTCAGATGATTTTTTTGCATGGGCTTCCATAATAACCTTCCCTCTTAACATATATAAATGATCTGAAAAGTCTCGTATCATTTCAAATAGTGCACAATTAAATTTGATTTTTTTGAATGAAACTAGTGTATAATATACTATGATTTTTGACCGAAACTTTCATTTCGAAAAGTTTGATAGAATATAGTTTTCAGATGATTTTTTTGCATGGACTTCCATCATAACCTGCCCTCTTAACATATATAAATGATCTGAAAAGTCTCGTATCATTTCAAATAGTTCCCAATTAAATTCGATATTTTTGACCGAAACTAGTGTATAATATACTATGATTTCTGACCGAAACTTGCATTTTAAAAAGTTTCATAGAATCTAGTTTTAAGTTAATTTTTTTGCTTGGACTTGCATCATTACCTTCCATCTTAACATATATAAATGATCTGAAAAGTCTCGTATCATTTCAAATAGTCCACAATTAAATTTGATTTTTTTGTCCGAAACTAGTGTATAATAAACTATGATTTTTGACCGAAACTTGCATTTCGAAAAGTTTCATAGAATATAGTTTTCAGATGATTTTTTTGCATGGACTTCCATTATAACCTTCACTCTTAACTTATATAAATGATCTGAAAAGTCTCGTATCATTTCAAATAGTCACCAATTAAATTCGATATTTTTGACCGAAACTAGTGTATAATATACTATGATTTTTGACCGAAACTTGCATTTCGAAAAGTTTCATAGAATCTAGTTTTCATATGATTTTTTTGCATGAGCTTCCATAATAACCTTCCCTCTTAACATATATAAATAATCTGTCAAGTCTCGTATCATTTCAAATAGTGCACAATTAAATTTGATTTTTTTGAATGAAACTAGTGTATAATATACTATGATTTTTGACCGAAACTTGCATTTCGAAAAGTTTGATAGAATATAGTTTTCAGATGATTTTTTTGCATGGACTTCCATCATAACCTGCCCTCTTAACATATATAAATGATCTGAAAAGTCTCGTATTATTTCAAATAGCTCCCAATTAAATTCGATATTTTTGACCGAAACTAGTGTATAATATACTATGATTTTTGACCGAAACTTGCATTTCAAAACCTTTCATAGAATCTAGTTTTCAGTTAATTTTTTTGCATGGATTACCATCATTACTGTCCCTCTTAACATATATAAATGATCTGAAAAGTCTCGTATCATTTCAAATAGTCCACAATTAAATTTGATTTTATTGACAGAAACTAGTGTATAATATACTATGATTTTTGACCGAAACTTGCATTTCGAAAAGTTTCATAGAATATAGTTTTCAGATGATTTTTTTTGCATGGACTTCCATCATAACCTTCCCTCTTAACATATATAAATGATCTGTAAAGTCTCGTATCATTTCAAATAGTCACCAATTAAATTCGATATTTTTGACCGAAACTAGTGTATAATATACTATGATTTTTGACCGAAACTTGCATTTCGAAAAGTTTCATAGAATCTAGTTTTCAGATGATTTTTTTGCATGGGCTTCCATAATAACCTTCCCTCTTAACATATATAAATGATCTGAAAAGTCTCGTATCATTTCAAATAGTGCACAATTAAATTTGATTTTTTTGAATGAAACTAGTGTATAATATACTATGATTTTTGACCGAAACTTTCATTTCGAAAAGTTTCATAGAATATAGTTTTCAGATGATTTTTTTGCATGGACTTCCATCATAACTTGCCCTATTAACATATATAAATGATCTAAAAAGTCTCGTATTATTTCAAATAGCTTCCAATTAAATTCGATATTTTTGACCGAAACTAGTGTATAATATACTATGATTTTTGACCGAAACTTGCATTTCAAAACGTTTCATAGAATCTAGTTTTCAGTTAATTTTTTTGCATGGATTTCCATCATTACTGTCCCTCTTAACATATATAAATGATCTGAAAAGTGTCGTATCATTTCAAATAGTCCACAATTAAATTTGATTTTATTGACAGAAACTAGTGTATAATATACTATGATTTTTGACCGAAACTTGCATTTCGAAAAGTTTCATAGAATATAGTTTTCAGATGATTTTTTTTGCATGGACTTCCATCATAACCTTCCCTCTTAACATATATAAATGATCTGTAAAGTCTCGTATCATTTCAAATAGTCACCAATTAAATTCGATATTTTTGACCGAAACTAGTGTATAATATACTATGATTTTTGACCGAAACTTGCATTTCGAAAAGTTTCATAGAATCTAGTTTTCAGATGATTTTTTTGCATGGGCTTCCATAATAACCTTCCCTCTTAACATATATAAATGATCTGAAAAGTCTCGTATCATTTCAAATAGTGCACAATTAAATTTGATTTTTTTGAATGAAACTAGTGTATAATATACTATGATTTTTGACCGAAACATTCATTTCGAAAAGTTTGATAGAATATAGTTTTCAGATGATTTTTTTGCATGGACTTCCATCATAACCTGCCCTCTTAACATATATAAATGATCTGAAAAGTCTCGTATTATTTCAAATAGCTTCCAATTAAATTCGATATTTTTGACCGAAACTAGTGTATAATATACTATGATTTTTGACCGAAACTTGCATTTCAAAACGTTTCATAGAATCTAGTTTTCAGTTAATTTTTTTGCATGGATTTCCATCATTACTGTCCCTCTTAACATATATAAATGATCTGAAAAGTGTTGTATCATTTCAAATAGTCCACAATTAAATTTGATTTTGTTGACAGAAACTAGTGTATAATATACTATGATTTTTGACCGAAACTTGCATTTCGAAAAGTTTCATAGAATATAGTTTTTAGATGATTTTTTTGCATGGACTTCCATCATAACCTGCCCTCTTAACATATATAAATGATCTGAAAAGTCTCGTATCATTTCAAATAGTTCCCAATTAAATTCGATATTTTTGACCGAAACTAGTGTATAATATACTATGATTTCTGACCGAAACTTGCATTTTAAAAAGTTTCATAGAATCTAGTTTTAAGTTAATTTTTTTACATGGACTTGCATCATTACCTTCCATCTTAACATATATAAATGATCTGAAAAGTCTCGTATCATTTCAAATAGTCCACAATTAAATTTGATTTTTTTGTCCGAAACTAGTGTATAATAAACTATGATTTTTGACCGAAACATGCATTTCGAAAAGTTTCATAGAATATAGTTTTCAGATGATTTTTTTGCATGGACTTCCATTATAACCTTCACTCTTAACTTATATAAATGATCTGAAAAGTCTCTTATCATTTCAAATAGTCACCAATTAAATTCGATATTTTTGACCGAAACTAGTGTATAATATACTATGATTTTTGACCGAAACTTGCATTTCGAAAAGTTTCATAGAATCTAGTTTTCATATGATTTTTTTGCATGAGCTTCCATAATAACCTTTCCTCTTAACATATATAAATAATCTGTCAAGTCTCGTATAATTTCAAATAGTGCACAATTAAATTTGATTTTTTTGAATGAAACTAGTGTATAATATACTATGATTTTTGACCGAAACTTGCATTTCGAAAAGTTTGATAGAATATAGTTTTCAGATGATTTTTTTGCATGGACTTCCATCATAACCTGCCCTCTTAACATATATAAATGATCTGAAAAGTCTCGTATTATTTCAAATAGCTCCCAATTAAATTCGATATTTTTGACCGAAACTAGTGTATAATATACTATGATTTTTGACCGAAACTTGCATTTCAAAACGGTTCATAGAATCTAGTTTTCAGTTAATTTTTTTGCATGGATTACCATCATTACTGTCCCTCTTAACATATATAAATGATCTGAAAAGTCTCGTATCATTTCAAATAGTCCACAATTAAATTTGATTTTATTGACAGAAACTAGTGTATAATATACTATGATTTTTGACCGAAACTTGCATTTCGAAAAGTTTCATAGAATATAGTTTTCAGATGATTTTTTTTGCATGGACTTCCATCATAACCTTCCCTCTTAACATATATAAATGATCTGTAAAGTCTCGTATCATTTCAAATAGTCACCAATTAAATTCGATATTTTTGACCGAAACTAGTGTATAATATACTATGATTTTTGACCGAAACTTGCATTTCGAAAAGTTTCATAGAATCTAGTTTTCATATGATTTTTTTGCATGGGCTTCCATAATAACCTTCCCTCTTAACATATATAAATGATCTGAAAAGTCTCGTATCATATCAAATAGTGCACAATTAAATTTGATTTTTTTGAATGAAACTAGTGTATAATATACTATGATTTTTGACCGAAACTTTCATTTCGAAAAGTTTGATAGAATATAGTTTTCAGATGATTTTTTTGCATGGACTTCCATCATAACCTGCCCTCTTAACATATATAAATGATCTGAAAAGTCTCGTATCATTTCAAATAGCTCCCAATTAAATTCGATATTTTTGTCCGAAACTAGTGTATAATATACTATGATTTTTAACTGATACTTGCATTTCAAAACGTTTCATAGAATCTAGTTTTCAGTTAATTTTTTTGCATGGACTTCTATCATAACCTTCCCTCTTAACATATATAAATGATCTGAAAAGTCTCGTATCATTTAAATAGTCCACAATTAAATTTGATTTTTTTGACCGAAACTAGTGTATAATATACTATGATTTTTGACCGAAACTTGCATTTTGAAAAGTTTCATAGAATATAGTTTTCAGATGATTTTTTTCCATGGACTTCCATCATTACCTTCCCTCTTAACATATATAAATGATCTGAAAAGTCTCGTTTCATTTCAAATAGTCCACAATTCAATTTGATTTTTTTGACTGAAACTAGTGTATAATATACTATGATTTTTGACCGAAACTTGCATTTCGAAAAGATTCATAGAATATAGTTTTCAGATGATTTTTTTTGCATGGACTTCCATCATAACCTTCCCTCTTAACATATATAAATGATCTGAAAGTCTCGTATCATTTCAAATAGTCCCCAATTAAATTCGATATTTTTGACCGAAACTAGTGTATAATATACTATGATTTTTGACCGATACTTGCATTTCAAAAAGTTTCATAGAATCTAGTTTTCAGTTAATTTTTTTGCATGGACATCTATCATAACCTTCCCTCTTAACATATATAAATGATCTGAAAAGTATCGTATCATTTCAAATAGTCCACAATTAAATTTGAATTTTTTGACCGAAACTAGTGTATAATATACTATGATTTTTGACCGAAACTTGCATTTCGAAAAGTTTCATAGAATATAGTTTTCAGAGGATTTTTTTGCATGGACTTCCATCATAACCTGCCCTCTTAACATATATAAATGATCTGAAAAGTCTCGTATCATTTCAAATAGTTCCCAATTAAATTCGATATTTTTGACCGAAACTAGTGTATAATATACTATGATTTCTGACCGAAACTTGCATTTTAAAAAGTTTCATAGAATCTAGTTTTAAGTTAATTTTTTTGCATGGACTTGCATCATTACCTTACATCTTAACATATATAAATGATCTGAAAAGTCTCGTATCATTTCAAATAGTCCACAATTAAATTTGATTTTTTTGTCCGAAACTAGTGTATAATAAACTATGATTTTTGACCGAAACTTGCATTTCGAAAAGTTTCATAGAATATAGTTTTCAGATGATTTTTTTGCATGGACTTCCATTATAACCTTCACTCTTAACTTATATAAATGATCTGAAAAGTCTCGTATCATTTCAAATAGTCACCAATTAAATTCGATATTTTTGACCGAAACTAGTGTATAATATACTATGATTTTTGACCGAAACTTGCATTTCGAAAAGTTTCATAGAATCTAGTTTTCATATGATTTTTTTGCATGAGCTTCCATAATAACCTTCCCTATTAACATATATAAATAATCTGTCAAGTCTCGTATCATTTCAAATAGTGCACAATTAAATTTGATTTTTTTGAATGAAACTAGTGTATAATATACTATGATTTTTGACCGAAACTTGCATTTCGAAAAGTTTGATAGAATATAGTTTTCAGATGATTTTTTTGCATGGACTTCCATCATAACCTGCCCTCTTAACATATATAAATGATCTGAAAAGTATCGTATTATTTCAAATAGCTCCCAATTAAATTCGATATTTTTGACCGAAACTAGTGTATAATATACTATGATTTTTGACCGAAACTTGCATTTCGAAAAGTTTGATAGAATATAGTTTTCAGATGATTTTTTTGCATGGACTTCCATCATAACCTGCCCTCTTAACATATATAAATGATTGAAAAGTATCGTATCATTTCAAATAGTTCCCAATTAAATTCGATATTTTTGTCCGAAACTAGTGTATAATATACTATGATTTTTAACTGATACTTGCATTTCAAAACGTTTCATAGAATCTAGTTTTCAGTTAATTTTTTTGCATGGACTTCTATAATAACCTTCCCTCTTAACATATATAAATGATCTGAAAAGTCTCGTATCATTTAAATAGTCCACAATTAAATTTGATTTTTTTGACCGAAACTAGTGTATAATATACTATGATTTTTGACCGAAACTTGCATTTTGAAAAGTTTCATAGAATATAGTTTTCAGATGATTTTTTTCCATGGACTTCCATCATTAACTTCCCTCTTAACATATATAAATGATCTGAAAAGTCTCGTTTCATTTCAAATAGTCCACAATTCAATTTGATTTTTTTGACTGAAACTAGTGTATAATATACTATGATTTTTGACCGAAACTTGCATTTCGAAAAGATTCATAGAATATAGTTTTCAGATGATTTTTTTTGCATGGACTTCCATCATAACCTTCCCTCTTAACATATATAAATGATCTGAAAGTCTCGTATCATTTCAAATAGTCCCCAATTAAATTCGATATTTTTGACCGAAACTAGTGTATAATATACTATGATTTTTGACCGATACTTGCATTTCAAAAAGTTTCATAGAATCTAGTTTTCAGTTAATTTTTTTGCATGGACTTCTATCATAACCTTCCCTCTTAACATATATAAATGATCTGAAAAGTATCGTATCATTTCAAATAGTCCACAATTAAATTTGAATTTTTTGACCGAAACTAGTGTATAATATACTATGATTTTTGACCGAAACTTGCATTTCGAAAAGTTTCATAGAATATAGTTTTCAGAGGATTTTTTTGCATGGACTTCCATCATAACCTGCCCTCTTAACATATATAAATGATCTGAAAAGTCTCGTATCATTTCAAATAGTTCCCAATTAAATTCGATATTTTTGACCGAAACTAGTGTATAATATACTATGATTTCTGACCGAAACTTGCATTTTAAAAAGTTTCATAGAATCTAGTTTTAAGTTAATTTTTTTGCATGGACTTGCATCATTACCTTACATCTTAACATATATAAATGATCTGAAAAGTCTCGTATCATTTCAAATAGTCCACAATTAAATTTGATTTTTTTGTCCGAAACTAGTGTATAATAAACTATGATTTTTGACCGAAACTTGCATTTCGAAAAGTTTCATAGAATATAGTTTTCAGATGATTTTTTTGCATGGACTTCCATTATAACCTTCACTCTTAACTTATATAAATGATCTGAAAAGTCTCGTATCATTTCAAATAGTCACCAATTAAATTCGATATTTTTGACCGAAACTAGTGTATAATATACTATGATTTTTGACCGAAACTTGCATTTCGAAAAGTTTCATAGAATCTAGTTTTCATATGATTTTTTTGCATGAGCTTCCATAATAACCTTCCCTCTTAACATATATAAATAATCTGTCAAGTCTAGTATCATTTCAAATAGTGCACAATTAAATTTGATTTTTTTGAATGAAACTAGTGTATAATATACTATGATTTTTGACCGAAACTTGCATTTCGAAAAGTTTGATAGAATATAGTTTTCAGATGATTTTGTTGCATGGACTTCCATCATAACCTGCCCTCTTAACATATATAAATGATCTGAAAAGTCTCGTATTATTTCAAATAGCTCCCAATTAAATTCGATATTTTTGACCGAAACTAGTGTATAATATACTATGATTTTTGACCGAAACTTGCATTTCGAAAAGTTTGATAGAATATAGTTTTCAGATGATTTTTTTGCATGGACTTCCATCATAACCTGCCCTCTTAACATATATAAATGATTGAAAAGTATCGTATCATTTCAAATAGTTCCCAATTAAATTCGATATTTTTGTCCGAAACTAGTGTATAATATACTATGATTTTTAACTGATACTTGCATTTCAAAACGTTTCATAGAATCTAGTTTTCAGTTAATTTTTTTGCATGGACTTCTATCATAACCTTCCCTCTTAACATATATAAATGATCTGAAAAGTCTCGTATCATTTAAATAGTCCACAATTAAATTTGATTTTTTTGACTGAAACTAGTGTATAATATACTATGATTTTTGACCGAAACTTGCATTTCGAAAAGTTTGATAGAATATAGTTTTCAGATGATTTTTTTGCATGGACTTCCATCATAACCTACCCTCTTAACATATATAAATTATCTGAAAAGTCTCGTATCATTTCAAATAGCTCTCAATTAAATTCGATATTTTTGACCGAAACTAGTGTATAATATACTATGATTTTTGACCGAAACTTGCATATCAAAACGTTTCATAGAATCTAGTTTTCAGTTAATTTTTTTGCATGGATTTCCATCATTACAGTCCCTCTTAACATATATAAATGATCTGAAAAGTCTCGTATCATTTCAATAAGTCCACAATTAAATTTGATTTTATTGAAAGAAACTAGTGTATAATATACTATGATTTTTGACCGAAACTTGCATTTCGAAAAGTTTCATAGAATATAGTTTTCAGATGATTTTTTTTGCATGGACTTCCATCATAACCTTCCCTCTTAACATATATAAATGATCTGTAAAGTCTCGTATCATTTCAAATAGTCACCAATTAAATTCGATATTTTTGACCGAAACTAGTGTATAATATACTATGATTTTTGACCGAAACTTGCATTTCGAAAAGTTTCTTAGAATCTAGTTTTCAGATGATTTTTTTGCATGGGCTTCCATAATAACCTTCCCTCTTAACATATATAAATGATCTGTCAAGTCTCGTATCATTTCAAATAGTCCACAATTAAATTTGATTTTTTTGAATGAAACTAGTGTATAATATACTATGATTTTTGACCGAAACTTGCATTTCGAAAAGTTTGATAGAATATAGTTTTCAGATGATTTTTTTGCATGGACTTCCATCATAACCTGCCCTCTTAACATATATAAATGATTGAAAAGTATCGTATCATTTCAAATAGTTCCCAATTAAATTCGATATTTTTGTCCGAAACTAGTGTATAATATACTATGATTTTTAACTGATACTTGCATTTCAAAACGTTTCATAGAATCTAGTTTTCAGTTAATTTTTTTGCATGGACTTCTATCATAACCTTCCCTCTTAACATATATAAATGATCTGAAAAGTCTCGTATCATTTAAATAGTCCACAATTAAATTTGATTTTTTTGACCGAAACTAGTGTATAATATACTATGATTTTTGACCGAAACTTGCATTTTGAAAAGTTTCATAGAATATAGTTTTCAGATGATTTTTTTCCATGGACTTCCATCATTACCTTCCCTCTTAACATATATAAATGATCTGAAAAGTCTCGTTTCATTTCAAATAGTCCACAATTCAATTTGATTTTTTTGACTGAAACTAGCGTATAATATACTATGATTTTTGACCGAAACTTGCATTTCGAAAAGATTCATAGAATATAGTTTTCAGATGATTTTTTTTGCATGGACTTCCATCATAACCTTCCCTCTTAACATATATAAATGATCTGAAAGTCTCGTATCATTTCAAATAGTCCCCAATTAAATTCGATATTTTTGACCGAAACTAGTGTATAATATACTATGATTTTTGACCGATACTTGCATTTCAAAAAGTTTCATAGAATCTAGTTTTCAGTTAATTTTTTTGCATGGACTTCTATCATAACCTTCCCTCTTAACATATATAAATGATCTGAAAAGTATCGTATCATTTCAAATAGTCCACAATTAAATTTGAATTTTTTGACCGAAACTAGTGTATAATATACTATGATTTTTGACCGAAACTTGCATTTCGAAAAGTTTCATAGAATATAGTTTTCAGAGGATTTTTTTGCATGGACTTCCATCATAACCTGCCCTCTTAACATATATAAATGATCTGAAAAGTCTCGTATCATTTCAAATAGTTCCCAATTAAATTCGATATTTTTGACCGAAACTAGTGTATAATATACTATGATTTCTGACCGAAACTTGCATTTTAAAAAGTTTCATAGAATCTAGTTTTAAGTTAATTTTTTTGCATGGACTTGCATCATTACCTTACATCTTAACATATATAAATGATCTGAAAAGTCTCGTATCATTTCAAATAGTCCACAATTAAATTTGATTTTTTTGTCCGAAACTAGTGTATAATAAACTATGATTTTTGACCGAAACTTGCATTTCGAAAAGTTTCATAGAATATAGTTTTCAGATGATTTTTTTGCATGGACTTCCATTATAACCTTCACTCTTAACTTATATAAATGATCTGAAAAGTCTCGTATCATTTCAAATAGTCACCAATTAAATTCGATATTTTTGACCGAAACTAGTGTATAATATACTATGATTTTTGACCGAAACTTGCATTTCGAAAAGTTTCATAGAATCTAGTTTTCATATGATTTTTTTGCATGAGCTTCCATAATAACCTTCCCTATTAACATATATAAATAATCTGTCAAGTCTCGTATCATTTCAAATAGTGCACAATTAAATTTGATTTTTTTGAATGAAACTAGTGTATAATATACTATGATTTTTGACCGAAACTTGCATTTCGAAAAGTTTGATAGAATATAGTTTTCAGATGATTTTTTTGCATGGACTTCCATCATAACCTGCCCTCTTAACATATATAAATGATCTGAAAAGTATCGTATTATTTCAAATAGCTCCCAATTAAATTCGATATTTTTGACCGAAACTAGTGTATAATATACTATGATTTTTGACCGAAACTTGCATTTCGAAAAGTTTGATAGAATATAGTTTTCAGATGATTTTTTTGCATGGACTTCCATCATAACCTGCCCTCTTAACATATATAAATGATTGAAAAGTATCGTATCATTTCAAATAGTTCCCAATTAAATTCGATATTTTTGTCCGAAACTAGTGTATAATATACTATGATTTTTAACTGATACTTGCATTTCAAAACGTTTCATAGAATCTAGTTTTCAGTTAATTTTTTTGCATGGACTTCTATCATAACCTTCCCTCTTAACATATATAAATGATCTGAAAAGTCTCGTATCATTTAAATAGTCCACAATTAAATTTGATTTTTTTGACCGAAACTAGTGTATAATATACTATGATTTTTGACCGAAACTTGCATTTTGAAAAGTTTCATAGAATATAGTTTTCAGATGATTTTTTTCCATGGACTTCCATCATTACCTTCCCTCTTAACATATATAAATGATCTGAAAAGTCTCGTTTCATTTCAAATAGTCCACAATTCAATTTGATTTTTTTGACTGAAACTAGTGTATAATATACTATGATTTTTGACCGAAACTTGCATTTCGAAAAGATTCATAGAATATAGTTTTCAGATGATTTTTTTTGCATGGACTTCCATCATAACCTTCCCTCTTAACATATATAAATGATCTGAAAGTCTCGTATCATTTCAAATAGTCCCCAATTAAATTCGATATTTTTGACCGAAACTAGTGTATAATATACTATGATTTTTGACCGATACTTGCATTTCAAAAAGTTTCATAGAATCTAGTTTTCAGTTAATTTTTTTGCATGGACTTCTATCATAACCTTCCCTCTTAACATATATAAATGATCTGAAAAGTATCGTATCATTTCAAATAGTCCACAATTAAATTTGAATTTTTTGACCGAAACTAGTGTATAATATACTATGATTTTTGACCGAAACTTGCATTTCGAAAAGTTTCATAGAATATAGTTTTCAGAGGATTTTTTTGCATGGACTTCCATCATAACCTGCCCTCTTAACATATATAAATGATCTGAAAAGTCTCGTATCATTTCAAATAGTTCCCAATTAAATTCGATATTTTTGACCGAAACTAGTGTATAATATACTATGATTTCTGACCGAAACTTGCATTTTAAAAAGTTTCATAGAATCTAGTTTTAAGTTAATTTTTTTGCATGGACTTGCATCATTACCTTACATCTTAACATATATAAATGATCTGAAAAGTCTCGTATCATTTCAAATAGTCCACAATTAAATTTGATTTTTTTGTCCGAAACTAGTGTATAATAAACTATGATTTTTGACCGAAACTTGCATTTCGAAAAGTTTCATAGAATATAGTTTTCAGATGATTTTTTTGCATGGACTTCCATTATAACCTTCACTCTTAACTTATATAAATGAACTGAAAAGTCTCGTATCATTTCAAATAGTCACCAATTAAATTCGATATTTTTGACCGAAACTAGTGTATAATATACTATGATTTTTGACCGAAACTTGCATTTCGAAAAGTTTCATAGAATCTAGTTTTCATATGATTTTTTTGCATGAGCTTCCATAATAACCTTCCCTCTTAACATATATAAATAATCTGTCAAGTCTAGTATCATTTCAAATAGTGCACAATTAAATTTGATTTTTTTGAATGAAACTAGTGTATAATATACTATGATTTTTGACCGAAACTTGCATTTCGAAAAGTTTGATAGAATATAGTTTTCAGATGATTTTGTTGCATGGACTTCCATCATAACCTGCCCTCTTAACATATATAAATGATCTAAAAAGTCTCGTATTATTTCAAATAGCTCCCAATTAAATTCGATATTTTTGACCGAAACTAGTGTATAATATACTATGATTTTTGACCGAAACTTGCATTTCGAAAAGTTTGATAGAATATAGTTTTCAGATGATTTTTTTGCATGGACTTCCATCATAACCTGCCCTCTTAACATATATAAATGATTGAAAAGTATCGTATCATTTCAAATAGTTCCCAATTAAATTCGATATTTTTGTCCGAAACTAGTGTATAATATACTATGATTTTTAACTGATACTTGCATTTCAAAACGTTTCATAGAATCTAGTTTTCAGTTAATTTTTTTGCATGGACTTCTATCATAACCTTCCCTCTTAACATATATAAATGATCTGAAAAGTCTCGTATCATTTAAATAGTCCACAATTAAATTTGATTTTTTTGACCGAAACTAGTGTATAATATACTATGATTTTTGACCGAAACTTGCATTTCGAAAAGTTTCATAGAATATAGTTTTCAGAGGATTTTTTTGCATGGACTTCCATCATAACCTGCCCTCTTAACATATATAAATGATCTGAAAAGTCTCGTATCATTTCAAATAGTTCCCAATTAAATTCGATATTTTTGACCGAAACTAGTGTATAATATACTATGATTTCTGACCGAAACTTGCATTTTAAAAAGTTTCATAGAATCTAGTTTTAAGTTAATTTTTTTGCATGGACTTGCATCATTACCTTACATCTTAACATATATAAATGATCTGAAAAGTCTCGTATCATTTCAAATAGTGCACAATTAAATTTGATTTTTTTGAATGAAACTAGTGTATAATATACTATGATTTTTGACCGAAACTTGCATTTCGAAAAGTTTCATAGAATCTAGTTTTCATATGATTTTTTTGCATGAGCTTCCATAATAACCTTCCCTCTTAACATATATAAATAATCTGTCAAGTCTCGTATCATTTCAAATAGTGCACAATTAAATTTGATTTTTTTGAATGAAACTAGTGTATAATATACTATGATTTTTGACCGAAACTTGCATTTCGAAAAGTTTGATAGAATATAGTTTTCAGATGATTTTTTTGCATGGACTTCCATCATAACCTGCCCTCTTAACATATATAAATGATCTGAAAAGTCTCGTATTATTTCAAATAGCTCCCAATTAAATTCGATATTTTTGACCGAAACTAGTGTATAATATACTATGATTTTTGACCGAAACTTGCATTTCGAAAAGTTTGATAGAATATAGTTTTCAGATGATTTTTTTGCATGGACTTCCATCATAACCTGCCCTCTTAACATATATAAATGATTGAAAAGTATCGTATCATTTCAAATAGTTCCCAATTAAATTCGATATTTTTGTCCGAAACTAGTGTATAATATACTATGATTTTTAACTGATACTTGCATTTCAAAACGTTTCATAGAATCTAGTTTTCAGTTAATTTTTTTGCATGGACTTCTATCATAACCTTCCCTCTTAACATATATAAATGATCTGAAAAGTCTCGTATCATTTAAATAGTCCACAATTAAATTTGATTTTTTTGACCGAAACTAGTGTATAATATACTATGATTTTTGACCGAAACTTGCATTTCGAAAAGTTTCATAGAATATAGTTTTCAGCGGATTTTTTTGCATGGACTTCCATCATAACCTGCCCTCTTAACATATATAAATGATCTGAAAAGTCTCGTATCATTTCAAATAGTTCCCAATTAAATTCGATATTTTTGACCGAAACTAGTGTATAATATACTATGATTTCTG
This sequence comes from Lathyrus aphaca, assembly GCA_963966055.1. Classification (NCBI taxonomy): domain Eukaryota; kingdom Viridiplantae; phylum Streptophyta; class Magnoliopsida; order Fabales; family Fabaceae; genus Lathyrus; species Lathyrus aphaca. The sequence goes on along the minus strand of OZ014520.1, from coordinate 639,484,866 downwards.
ACCGAAACTTGCATTTTAAAAAGTTTCATAGAATCTAGTTTTAAGTTAATTTTTTTGCATGGACTTGCATCATTACCTTACATCTTAACATATATAAATGATCTGAAAAGTCTCGTATCATTTCAAATAGTCCACAATTAAATTTGATTTTTTTGTCCGAAACTAGTGTATAATAAACTATGATTTTTGACCGAAACTTGCATTTCGAAAAGTTTCATAGAATATAGTTTTCAGATGATTTTTTTGCATGGACTTCCATTATAACCTTCACTCTTAACTTATATAAATGATCTGAAAAGTCTCGTATCATTTCAAATAGTCACCAATTAAATTCGATATTTTTGACCGAAACTAGTGTATAATATACTATGATTTTTGACCGAAACTTGCATTTCGAAAAGTTTCATAGAATCTAGTTTTCATATGATTTTTTTGCATGAGCTTCCATAATAACCTTCCCTCTTAACATATATAAATAATCTGTCAAGTCTCGTATCATTTCAAATAGTGCACAATTAAATTTGATTTTTTTGAATGAAACTAGTGTATAATATACTATGATTTTTGACCGAAACTTGCATTTCGAAAAGTTTGATAGAATATAGTTTTCAGATAATTTTTTTGCATGGACTTCCATCATAACCTGCCCTCTTAACATATATAAATGATCTGAAAAGTCTCGTATTATTTCAAATAGCTCCCAATTAAATTCGATATTTTTGACCGAAACTAGTGTATAATATAATATGATTTTTGACCGAAACTTGCATTTCAAAACGTTTCATAGAATCTAGTTTTCAGTTAATTTTTTTGCATGGATTACCATCATTACTGTCCCTCTTAACATATATAAATGATCTGAAAAGTGTCGTATCATTTCAAATAGTCCACAATTAAATTTGATTTTATTGACAGAAACTAGTGTATAATATACTATGATTTTTGACCGAAACTTGCATTTCGAAAAGTTTCATAGAATATAGTTTTCAGATGATTTTTTTTGCATGGACTTCCATCATAACCTTCCCTCTTAACATATATAAATGATCTGTAAAGTCTCGTATCATTTCAAATAGTCACCAATTAAATTCGATATTTTTGACCGAAACTAGTGTATAATATACTATGATTTTTGACCGAAACTTGCATTTCGAAAAGTTTCTTAGAATCTAGTTTTCAGATGATTTTTTTGCATGGGCTTCCATAATAACCTTCCCTCTTAACATATATAAATGATCTGTCAAGTCTCGTATCATTTCAAATAGTCCACAATTAAATTTGATTTTTTTGAATGAAACTAGTGTATAATATACTATGATTTTTGACCGAAACTTGCATTTCGAAAAGTTTGATAGAATATAGTTTTCAGATGATTTTTTTGCATGGACTTCCATCATAACCTGCCCTCTTAACATATATAAATGATTGAAAAGTATCGTATCATTTCAAATAGTTCCCAATTAAATTCGATATTTTTGTCCGAAACTAGTGTATAATATACTATGATTTTTAACTGATACTTGCATTTCAAAACGTTTCATAGAATCTAGTTTTCAGTTAATTTTTTTGCATGGACTTCTATCATAACCTTCCCTCTTAACATATATAAATGATCTGAAAAGTCTCGTATCATTTAAATAGTCCACAATTAAATTTGATTTTTTTGACCGAAACTAGTGTATAATATACTATGATTTTTGACCGAAACTTGCATTTTGAAAAGTTTCATAGAATATAGTTTTCAGATGATTTTTTTCCATGGACTTCCATCATTACCTTCCCTCTTAACATATATAAATGATCTGAAAAGTCTTGTTTCATTTCAAATAGTCCACAATTCAATTTGATTTTTTTGACTGAAACTAGTGTATAATATACTATGATTTTTGACCGAAACTTGCATTTCGAAAAGATTCATAGAATATAGTTTTCAGATGATTTTTTTTGCATGGACTTCCATCATAACCTTCCCTCTTAACATATATAAATGATCTGAAAGTCTCGTATCATTTCAAATAGTCCCCAATTAAATTCGATATTTTTGACCGAAACTAGTGTATAATATACTATGATTTTTGACCGATACTTGCATTTCAAAAAGTTTCATAGAATCTAGTTTTCAGTTAATTTTTTTGCATGGACTTCTATCATAACCTTCCCTCTTAACATATATAAATGATCTGAAAAGTATCGTATCATTTCAAATAGTCCACAATTAAATTTGAATTTTTTGACCGAAACTAGTGTATAATATACTATGATTTTTGACCGAAACTTGCATTTCGAAAAGTTTCATAGAATATAGTTTTCAGAGGATTTTTTTGCATGGACTTCCATCATAACCTGCCCTCTTAACATATATAAATGATCTGAAAAGTCTCGTATCATTTCAAATAGTTCCCAATTAAATTCGATATTTTTGACCGAAACTAGTGTATAATATACTATGATTTCTGACCGAAACTTGCATTTTAAAAAGTTTCATAGAATCTAGTTTTAAGTTAATTATTTTGCATGGACTTGCATCATTACCTTACATCTTAACATATATAAATGATCTGAAAAGTCTCGTTTCATTTCAAATAGTCCACAATTAAATTTGATTTTTTTGTCCGAAACTAGTGTATAATAAACTATGATTTTTGACCGAAACTTGCATTTCGAAAAGTTTCATAGAATATAGTTTTCAGATGATTTTTTTGCATGGACTTCCATTATAACCTTCACTCTTAACTTATATAAATGATCTGAAAAGTCTCGTATCATTTCAAATAGTCACCAATTAAATTCGATATTTTTGACCGAAACTAGTGTATAATATACTATGATTTTTGACCGAAACTTGCATTTCGAAAAGTTTCATAGAATCTAGTTTTCATATGATTTTTTTGCATGAGCTTCCATAATAACCTTCCCTCTTAACATATATAAATAATCTGTCAAGTCTCGTATCATTTCAAATAGTGCATAATTAAATTTGATTTTTTTGAATGAAACTAGTGTATAATATACTATGATTTTTGACCGAAACTTGCATTTCGAAAAGTTTGATAGAATATAGTTTTCAGATGATTTTTTTGCATGGACTTCCATCATAACCTGCCCTCTTAACATATATAAATGATCTGAAAAGTCTCGTATTATTTCAAATAGCTCCCAATTAAATTCGATATTTTTGACCGAAACTAGTGTATAATATACTATGATTTTTGACCGAAACTTGCATTTCAAAACGTTTCATAGAATCTAGTTTTCAGTTAATTTTTTTGCATGGATTACCATCATTACTGTCCCTCTTAACATATATAAATGATCTGAAAAGTGTCGTATCATTTCAAATAGTCCACAATTAAATTTGATTTTATTGACAGAAACTAGTGTATAATATACTATGATTTTTGACCGAAACTTGCATTTCGAAAAGTTTCATAGAATATAGTTTTCAGATGATTTTTTTTGCATGGACTTCCATCATAACCTTCCCTCTTAACATATATAAATGATCTGTAAAGTCTCGTATCATTTCAAATAGTCACCAATTAAATTCGATATTTTTGACCGAAACTAGTGTATAATATACTATGATTTTTGACCGAAACTTGCATTTCGAAAAGTTTCATAGAATCTAGTTTTCAGATGATTTTTTTGCATGGGCTTCCATAATAACCTTCCCTCTTAACATATATAAATGATCTGAAAAGTCTCGTATCATTTCAAATAGTGCACAATTAAATTTGATTTTTTTGAATGAAACTAGTGTATAATATACTATGATTTTTGACCGAAACTTTCATTTCGAAAAGTTTGATAGAATATAGTTTTCAGATGATTTTTTTGCATGGACTTCCATCATAACTTGCCCTCTTAACATATATAAATGATCTAAAAAGTCTCGTATTATTTCAAATAGCTTCCAATTAAATTCGATATTTTTGACCGAAACTAGTGTATAATATACTATGATTCTTGACCGAAACTTGCATTTCAAAACGTTTCATAGAATCTAGTTTTCAGTTAATTTTTTTGCATGGATTTCCATCATTACTGTCCCTCTTAACATATATAAATGATCTGAAAAGTGTCGTATCATTTCAAATAGTCTACAATTAAATTTGATTTTATTGACAGAAACTAGTGTATAATATACTATGATTTTTGACCGAAACTTGCATTTCGAAAAGTTTCATAGAATATAGTTTTCAGATGATTTTTTTGCATGGACTTCCATCATAACCTTCCCTCTTAATATATATAAATGATCTGTAAAGTCTCGTATCATTTCAAATAGTCACCAATTAAATTCGATATTTTTGACCGAAACTAGTGTATAATATACTATGATTTTTGACCGAAACTTGCATTTCGAAAAGTTTCATAGAATCTAGTTTTCAGATGATTTTTTTGCATGGGCTTCCATAATAACCTTCCCTCTTAACATATATAAATGATCTGAAAAGTCTCGTATCATTTCAAATAGTGCACAATTAAATTTGATTTTTTTGAATGAAACTAGTGTATAATATACTATGATTTTTGACCGAAACTTTCATTTCGAAAAGTTTGATAGAATATAGTTTTCAGATGATTTTTTTGCATGGACTTCCATCATAACCTGCCCTCTTAACATATATAAATGATCTAAAAAGTCTCGTATCATTTCAAATAGCTCTCAATTAAATTCGATATTTTTGACCGAAACTAGTGTATAATATACTATGATTTTTGACCGAAACTTGCATATCAAAATGTTTCATAGAATCTAGTTTTCAGTTAATTTTTTTGCATGGATTTCCATCATTACTGTCCCTCTTAACATATATAAATGATCTGAAAAGTCTCGTATCATTTCAATAAGTCCACAATTAAATTTGATTTTATTGACAGAAACTAGTGTATAATATACTATGATTTTTGACCGAAACTTGCATTTCGAAAAGTTTCATAGAATATAGTTTTCAGATGATTTTTTTTGCATGGACTTCCATCATAACCTTCCCTCTTAACATATATAAATGATCTGTAAAGTCTCGTATCATTTCAAATAGTCACCAATTAAATTCGATATTTTTGACCGAAACTAGTGTATAATATACTATGATTTTTGACCAAAACTTGCATTTCGAAAAGTTTCATAGAATCTAGTTTTTAGATGATTTTTTTGCATGGGCTTCTATAATAACCTTCCCTCTTAACATATATAAATGATCTGAAAAGTCTCGTATCATTTCAAATAGTGCACAATTAAATTTGATTTTTTTGAATGAAACTAGTGTATAATATACTATGATTTTTGACCGAAACTTGCATTTCGAAAAGTTTGATAGAATATAGTTTTCAGATGATTTTTTTACATGGACTTCCATCATAACCTGCCCTCTTAACATATATAAATGATTGAAAAGTCTCGTATCATTTCAAATAGTTCCCAATTATATTCGATATTTTTGACTGAAACTAGTGTATAATATACTATGATTTTTAACTGATACTTGCATTTCAAAACGTTTCATAGAATCTAGTTTTCAGTTAATTTTTTTGCATGGACTTCTATCATAACCTTCCCTCTTAACATATATAAATGATCTGAAAAGTCTCGTATCATTTAAAATAGACCACTATTAAATTTGATTTTTTTGACCGAAACTAGTGTATAATATACTATGATTTTTGACCGAAACTTGCATTTCGAAAAGTTTCATAGAATATAGTTTTCAGATGATTTTTTTCCATGGACTTCCATCATTACCTTCCCTCTTAACATATATAAATGATCTGAAAAGTCTCGTATCATTTCAAATAGTCCACAATTCAATTTGATTTTTTTGACCGAAACTAGTGTATAATATACTATGATTTTTGACCGAAACTTGCATTTCGAAAAGTTTCATAGAATATAGTTTTCAGTTGATTTTTTTTGCATGGACTTCCATCATAACCTTCCCTCTTAACATATATAAATGATCTGAAAGTCTCGTATCATTTCAAATAGTCCCCAATTAAATTCAATATTTTTGACCGAAACTAGTGTATAATATACTATGATTTTTGACCGATACTTGCATTTCAAAAAGTTTCATAGAATCTAGTTTTCAGTTAATTTTTTTGCATGGACTTCTATCATAACCTTCCCTCTTAACATATATAAATGATATGAAAAGTATCGTATCATTTCAAATAGTCCACAATTAAATTTGAATTTTTTGACCGAAACTAGTGTATAATATACTATGATTTTTGACCGAAACTTGTATTTCGAAAAGTTTCATAGAATATAGTTTTCAGATGATTTTTTTCATGGACTTCCATCATAACCTGCCCTCTTAACATATATAAATGATCTGAAAAGTCTCGTATCATTTCAAATAGTTCCCAATTAAATTTGATTTTTTTGACCGAAACTAGTGTATAATATACTATGATTTTTGACCGAAACTTGCATTTTAAAAAGTTTCATAGAATCTAGTTTTAATTTAATTTTTTTGCATGGACTTCCATCATTACCTTCCATCTTAACATATATAAATGATCTGAAAAGTCTCGTATCATTTAAAATAGTCCACAATTAAATTTGATTTTTTTGACCGAAACTAGTGTATAATATACTATGATTTTTGACCGAAACTTGCATTTTGAAAAGTTTCATAGAATATAATTTTCAGATGATTTTTTTGCATGGACTTCCATCATAACCTTCCCTCTTAACATATATAAATGATCTGAAAAGTATCGTATCATTTCAAATAATTCACAATTAAATTTGATTTTTTTGACCGAAACTAGTGTATAATATACTATGATTTTTTACCGAAACTTGCATTTCGAAAAGTTTCATAGAATATAGTTTTCAGATGATTTTTTTTGCATGGACTTCCATCATAACCTTCCCTCTTAACTTATATAAATGATCTGAAAAGTCTCGTATCATTTCAAATAGTCACCAATTAAATTCGATATTTTTGACCGAAACTAGTGTATAATATACTATGATTTTTGACCGAAACTTGCATTTCGAAAAGTTTCATAGAATATAGTTTTCAGATGATTTTTTTGCATGGACTTCCATCATAACCTTCCCTCTTAACATATATAAATGATCTGAAAAGTATCGTATCATTTCAAATAGTCCACAATTAAATTTGATTTTTTTGTCCGAAACTAGTGTATAATATACTATGATTTTTGACCGAAACTTGCATTTCGAAAAGTTTCATAGAATATAGTTTTCAGATGATTTTTTTGCATGGACTTCCATCATAACCTTCCCTCTTAACATATATAAATGATCTGAAAACTATCGTATCATTTCAAATAATTCACAATTAAATTTGATTTTTTTGACCGAAACTAGTGTATAATATACTATGATTTTTTACAGAAACTTGCATTTCGAAAAGTTTCATAGAATATAGTTTTCAGATGATTTTTTTTGCATGGACTTCCATCATAACCTTCCATCTTAACATATATAAATGATCTGTCAAGTCTCCTATCATTTCAAATAGTCCACAATTAAATTTGATTTTTTTGACCGAAACTAGTGTATAATATACTATGATTTTTGACCGAAACTTGCATTTCGAAAAGTTTCATAGAATATAGTTTTCAGATGATTTTTTTGCATGGACTTCCATTATAACCTTCACTCTTAACATATATAAATGATCTGAAAAGTCTCGTATCATTTCAAATAGTCACCAATTAAATTCGATATTTTTGACCGAAACTAGTGTATAATATACTATGATTTTTGACCGAAACTTGCATTTCGAAAAGTTTCATAGAATATAGTTTTCAGATGATTTTTTTGCATGGACTTCCATCATAACCTTCCCTCTTAACATATATAAATGATCTGAAAAGTATCGTATCATTTCAAATAATCCACAATTAAATTTGATTTTTTTGACCGAAACTAGTGTATAATATACTATGATTTTTTACCGAAACTTGCATTTCGAAAAGTTTCATAGAATATAGTTTTCAGATGATTTTTTTTGCATGGACTTCCATCATAACCTTCCCTCTTAACATATATAAATGATCTGTCAAGTCTCCTATCATTTCAAATAGTCCACAATTAAATTTGATTTTTTTGACCGAAACTAGTGTATAATATACTATGATTTTTGACCGGAGCTTGCATTTCGAAAAGTTTCATAGAATATAGTTTTCAAATGATTTCTTTGCATGGACTTCCATTATAACCTTCACTCTTAACATATATAAATGATCTGAAAAGTCTCGTATCATTTCAAATAGTAACCAATTAAATTCGATATTTTTGACCGAAACTAGTGTATAATATACTATGATTTTTGACCGAAACTTGCATTTCGAAAAGTTTCATAGAATATAGTTTTCAGATGATTTTTTTGCATGGACTTCCATCATAACCTTCCCTCTTAACATATATAAATGATCTGAAAAGTATCGTATCATTTCAAATAATTCACAATTAAATTTGATTTTTTTGACCGAAACTAGTGTATAATATACTATGATTTTTTACCGAAACTTGCATTTCGAAAAGTTTCATAGAATATAGTTTTCAGATGATTTTTTTTGCATGGACTTCCATCATAACCTTCCCACTTAACTTATATAAATGATCTGAAAAGTCTCGTATCATTTCAAATAGTCAAAAATTAAATTCGATATTTTTGACCGAAACTAGTGTATAATATACTATGATTTTTGACCGAAACTTGCATTTCGAAAAGTTTCATAGAATATAGTTTTCAGATGATTTTTTTGCATGGACTTCCATCATAACCTTCCCTCTTAACATATATAAATGATCTGAAAAGTATCGTATCATTTCAAATAGTCCACAATTAAATTTGATTTTTTTGTCCGAAACTAGTGTATAATATACTATGATTTTTGACCGAAACTTGCATTTCGAAAAGTTTCATAGAATATAGTTTTCAGATGATTTTTTTGCATGGACTTCCATTATAACCTTCACTCTTAACTTATATAAATGATCTGAAATGTCTCGTATCATTTCAAATAGTCACCAATTAAATTCGATATTTTTGACCGAAACTAGTGTATAATATACTATGATTTTTGACCGAAACTTGCATTTCGAAAAGTTTCATAGAATATAGTTTTCAGATGATTTTTTTGCATGGACTTCCATCATAACCTTCCCTCTTAACATATATAAATAATCTGAAAAGTATCGTATCATTTCAAATAATCCACAATTAAATTTGTTTTTTTTGACCGAAACTAGTGTATAATATACTATGATTTTTTACCGAAACTTGCATTTCGAAAAGTTTCATAGAATATAGTTTTCAGATGATTTTTTTTGCATGGACTTCCATCATAACCTTCCCTCTTAACTTATATAAATGATCTGAAAAGTCTCGTATCATTTCAAATAGTCACCAATTAAATTCGATATTTTTGACCGAAACTAGTGTATAATATACTATGATTTTTGACCGAAACTTGCATTTCGAAAAGTTTCATAGAATATAGTTTTCAGATGATTTTTTTGCATGGACTTCCATCATAACCTTCCCTCTTAACATATATAAATGATCTGAAAATTATCGTATCATTTCAAATAGTCCACAATTAAATTTGATTTTTTTGTCCGAAACTAGTGTATAATATACTATGATTTTTGACCGAAACTTGCATTTCGAAAAGTTTCATAGAATATAGTTTTAAGATGATTTTTTTGCATGGACTTCCATCATAACCTTCCCTCTTAACATATATAAATGATCTGAAAACTATCGTATCATTTCAAATAATTCACAATTAAATTTGATTTTTTTGACCGAAACTAGTGTATAATATACTATGATTTTTTACCGAAACTTGCATTTCGAAAAGTTTCATAGAATATAGTTTTCAGATGATTTTTTTTGCATGGACTTCCATCATAACCTTCCATCTTAACATATATAAATGATCTGTCAAGTCTCCTATCATTTCAAATAGTCCACAATTAAATTTGATTTTTTTGACCGAAACTAGTGTATAATATACTATGATTTTTGACCGAAACTTGCATTTCGAAAAGTTTCATAGAATATAGTTTTCAGATGATTTTTTTGCATGGACTTCCATTATAACCTTCACTCTTAACATATATAAATGATCTGAAAAGTCTCGTATCATTTCAAATAGTCACCAATTAAATTCGATATTTTTGACCGAAACTAGTGTATAATATACTATGATTTTTGACCGAAACTTGCATTTCGAAAAGTTTCATAGAATATAGTTTTCAGATGATTTTTTTGCATGGACTTCCATCATAACCTTCCCTCTTAACATATATAAATGATCTGAAAAGTATCGTATCATTTCAAATAATCCACAATTAAATTTGATTTTTTTGACCGAAACTAGTGTATAATATACTATGATTTTTTACCGAAACTTGCATTTCGAAAAGTTTCATAGAATATAGTTTTCAGATGATTTTTTTTGCATGGACTTCCATCATAACCTTCCCTCTTAACATATATAAATGATCTGTCAAGTCTCCTATCATTTCAAATAGTCCACAATTAAATTTGATTTTTTTGACCGAAACTAGTGTATAATATACTATGATTTTTGACCGGAGCTTGCATTTCGAAAAGTTTCATAGAATATAGTTTTCAAATGATTTCTTTGCATGGACTTCCATTATAACCTTCACTCTTAACATATATAAATGATCTGAAAAGTCTCGTATCATTTCAAATAGTAACCAATTAAATTCGATATTTTTGACCGAAACTAGTGTATAATATACTATGATTTTTGACCGAAACTTGCATTTCGAAAAGTTTCATAGAATATAGTTTTCAGATGATTTTTTTGCATGGACTTCCATCATAACCTTCCCTCTTAACATATATAAATGATCTGAAAAGTATCGTATCATTTCAAATAATTCACAATTAAATTTGATTTTTTTGACCGAAACTAGTGTATAATATACTATGATTTTTTACCGAAACTTGCATTTCGAAAAGTTTCATAGAATATAGTTTTCAGATGATTTTTTTTGCATGGACTTCCATCATAACCTTCCCACTTAACTTATATAAATGATCTGAAAAGTCTCGTATCATTTCAAATAGTCAAAAATTAAATTCGATATTTTTGACCGAAACTAGTGTATAATATACTATGATTTTTGACCGAAACTTGCATTTCGAAAAGTTTCATAGAATATAGTTTTCAGATGATTTTTTTGCATGGACTTCCATCATAACCTTCCCTCTTAACATATATAAATGATCTGAAAAGTATCGTATCATTTCAAATAGTCCACAATTAAATTTGATTTTTTTGTCCGAAACTAGTGTATAATATACTATGATTTTTGACCGAAACTTGCATTTCGAAAAGTTTCATAGAATATAGTTTTCAGATGATTTTTTTGCATGGACTTCCATTATAACCTTCACTCTTAACTTATATAAATGATCTGAAATGTCTCGTATCATTTCAAATAGTCACCAATTAAATTCGATATTTTTGACCGAAACTAGTGTATAATATACTATGATTTTTGACCGAAACTTGCATTTCGAAAAGTTTCATAGAATATAGTTTTCAGATGATTTTTTTGCATGGACTTCCATCATAACCTTCCCTCTTAACATATATAAATAATCTGAAAAGTATCGTATCATTTCAAATAATCCACAATTAAATTTGTTTTTTTTGACCGAAACTAGTGTATAATATACTATGATTTTTTACCGAAACTTGCATTTCGAAAAGTTTCATAGAATATAGTTTTCAGATGATTTTTTTTGCATGGACTTCCATCATAACCTTCCCTCTTAACATATAAAAATGATCTGAAAAGTCTCGTATCATTTCAAATAGTCACCAATTAAATTCGATATTTTTGACCGAAACTAGTGTATAATATACTATGATTTTTGACCGAAACTTGCATTTCGAAAAGTTTCATAGAATATAGTTTTCAGATGATTTTTTTGCATGGACTTCCATCATAACCTTCCCTCTTAACATATATAAATGATCTGAAAATTATCGTATCATTTCAAATAGTCCACAATTAAATTTGATTTTTTTGTCCGAAACTAGTGTATAATATACTATGATTTTTGACCGAAACTTGCATTTCGAAAAGTTTCATAGAATATAGTTTTAAGATGATTTTTTTGCATGGACTTCCATCATAACCTTCCCTCTTAACATATATAAATGATCTGAAAACTATCGTATCATTTCAAATAATTCACAATTAAATTTGATTTTTTTGACCGAAACTAGTGTATAATATACTATGATTTTTTACCGAAACTTGCATTTCGAAAAGTTTCATAGAATATAGTTTTCAGATGATTTTTTTTGCATGGACTTCCATCATAACCTTCCATCTTAACATATATAAATGATCTGTCAAGTCTCCTATCATTTCAAATAGTCCACAATTAAATTTGATTTTTTTGACCGAAACTAGTGTATAATATACTATGATTTTTGACCGAAACTTGCATTTCGAAAAGTTTCATAGAATATAGTTTTCAGATGATTTTTTTGCATGGACTTCCATTATAACCTTCACTCTTAACATATATAAATGATCTGAAAAGTCTCGTATCATTTCAAATAGTCACCAATTAAATTCGATATTTTTGACCGAAACTAGTGTATAATATACTATGATTTTTGACCGAAACTTGCATTTCGAAAAGTTTCATAGAATATAGTTTTCAGATGATTTTTTTGCATGGACTTCCATCATAACCTTCCCTCTTAACATATATAAATGATCTGAAAAGTATCGTATCATTTCAAATAATCCACAATTAAATTTGATTTTTTTGACCGAAACTAGTGTATAATATACTATGATTTTTTACCGAAACTTGCATTTCGAAAAGTTTCATAGAATATAGTTTTCAGATGATTTTTTTTGCATGGACTTCCATCATAACCTTCCCTCTTAACATATATAAATGATCTGTCAAGTCTCCTATCATTTCAAATAGTCCACAATTAAATTTGATTTTTTTGACCGAAACTAGTGTATAATATACTATGATTTTTGACCGGAGCTTGCATTTCGAAAAGTTTCATAGAATATAGTTTTCAAATGATTTCTTTGCATGGACTTCCATTATAACCTTCACTCTTAACATATATAAATGATCTGAAAAGTCTCGTATCATTTCAAATAGTAACCAATTAAATTCGATATTTTTGACCGAAACTAGTGTATAATATACTATGATTTTTGACCGAAACTTGCATTTCGAAAAGTTTCATAGAATATAGTTTTCAGATGATTTTTTTGCATGGACTTCCATCATAACCTTCCCTCTTAACATATATAAATGATCTGAAAAGTATCGTATCATTTCAAATAATTCACAATTAAATTTGATTTTTTTGACCGAAACTAGTGTATAATATACTATGATTTTTTACCGAAACTTGCATTTCGAAAAGTTTCATAGAATATAGTTTTCAGATGATTTTTTTTGCATGGACTTCCATCATAACCTTCCCACTTAACTTATATAAATGATCTGAAAAGTCTCGTATCATTTCAAATAGTCAAAAATTAAATTCGATATTTTTGACCGAAACTAGTGTATAATATACTATGATTTTTGACCGAAACTTGCATTTCGAAAAGTTTCATAGAATATAGTTTTCAGATGATTTTTTTGCATGGACTTCCATCATAACCTTCCCTCTTAACATATATAAATGATCTGAAAAGTATCGTATCATTTCAAATAGTCCACAATTAAATTTGATTTTTTTGTCCGAAACTAGTGTATAATATACTATGATTTTTGACCGAAACTTGCATTTCGAAAAGTTTCATAGAATATAGTTTTCAGATGATTTTTTTGCATGGACTTCCATTATAACCTTCACTCTTAACTTATATAAATGATCTGAAATGTCTCGTATCATTTCAAATAGTCACCAATTAAATTCGATATTTTTGACCGAAACTAGTGTATAATATACTATGATTTTTGACCGAAACTTGCATTTCGAAAAGTTTCATAGAATATAGTTTTCAGATGATTTTTTTGCATGGACTTCCATCATAACCTTCCCTCTTAACATATATAAATAATCTGAAAAGTATCGTATCATTTCAAATAATCCACAATTAAATTTGTTTTTTTTTGACCGAAACTAGTGTATAATATACTATGATTTTTTACCGAAACTTGCATTTCGAAAAGTTTCATAGAATATAGTTTTCAGATGATTTTTTTTGCATGGACTTCCATCATAACCTTCCCTCTTAACATATAAAAATGATCTGAAAAGTCTCGTATCATTTCAAATAGTCACCAATTAAATTCGATATTTTTGACCGAAACTAGTGTATAATATACTATGATTTTTGACCGAAACTTGCATTTCGAAAAGTTTCATAGAATATAGTTTTCAGTTGATTTTTTTTGCATGGACTTCCATCATAACCTGCCCTCATAACATATATAAATGATCTGAAAAGTCTCGTATCATTTCAAATAGCTCCCAATTAAATTCGATATTTTTGACCGAAACTAGTGTATAATATACTATGATTTTTGACCGAAGCTTGCATTTCAAAAAGTTTCATAGAATCTAGTTTTCAGTTAATTTTTTTGCATGGACTTCCATCATTACCTTCCATCTTAACATATATAAATGATCTGAAAAGTATCGTATCATTTCAAATAGTCCACAATTAAATTTGATTTTTTTGACCGAAACTAGTGTATAATATAATATGATTTTTGACCGAAACTTGCATTTCGAAAAGTTTCATAGAATATAGTTTTCAGATAATTTTTTTTGCATGGACTTCCATCATAACCTGCCCTCTTAACATATATAAATGATCTGAAAAGTCTCGTATCATTTCAAATAGCTCCCAATTAAATTCGATATTTTTGACCGAAACTAGTGTATAATATACTATGATTTTTGACTGAAACTTGCATTTCGAAAAGTTTCATAGAATATAGTTTTCAGATGATTTTTTTGCATGGACTTCCATCATAACCTTCCCTCTTAACATATATAAATAATCTGAAAAGTATCGTATCATTTCAAATAATCCACAATTAAATTTGTTTTTTTTGACCGAAACTAGTGTATAATATACTATGATTTTTTACCGAAACATGCATTTCGAAAAGTTTCATAGAATATAGTTTTCAGATGATTTTTTTTGCATGGACTTCCATCATAACCTTCCATCTTAACATATATAAATGATCTGAAAAGTCTCGTATCATTTCAAATAGTCACCAATTAAATTCGATATTTTTGACCGAAACTAGTGTATAATATACTATGATTTTTGACCGAAACTTGCATTTCGAAAAGTTTCATAGAATATAGTTTTCAGATGATTTTTTTGCATGGACTTCCATCATAACCTTCCCTCTTAACATATATAAATGATCTGAAAAGTATCGTATCATTTCAAATAGTCCACAATTAAATTTGATTTTTTTGTCCGAAACTAGTGTATAATATACTATGATTTTTGACCGAAACTTGCATTTCGAAAAGTTTCATAGAATATAGTTTTCAGATGATTTTTTTTGCATGGACTTCCATCATAACCTTCCCTCTTAACATATAAAAATGATCTGAAAAGTCTCGTATCATTTCAAATAGTCACCAATTAAATTCGATATTTTTGACCGAAACTAGTGTATAATATACTATGATTTTTGACCGAAACTTGCATTTCGAAAGGTTTCATAGAATATAGTTTTCAGTTGATTTTTTTTGCATGGACTTCCATCATAACCTGCCCTCTTAACATATATAAATGATCTGAAAAGTCTCGTATCATTTCAAATAGCTCCCAATTAAATTCGATATTTTTGACCGAAACTAGTGTATAATATACTATGATTTTTGACCGAAGCTTGCATTTCAAAAAGTTTCATAGAATCTAGTTTTCAGTTAATTTTTTTGCATGGACTTCCATCATTACCTTCCATCTTAACATATATAAATGATCTGAAAAGTATCGTATCATTTCAAATAGTCCACAATTAAATTTGATTTTTTTGACCGAAACTAGTGTATAATATAATATGATTTTTGACCGAAACTTGCATTTCGAAAAGTTTCATAGAATATAGTTTTCAGATATTTTTTTTTGCATGGACTTCCATCATAACCTGCCCTCTTAACATATATAAATGATCTGAAAAGTCTCGTATCATTTCAAATAGCTCCCAATTAAATTCGATATTTTTGACCGAAACTAGTGTATAATATACTATGATTTTTGACCGAAACTTGCATTTCCAAAGGTTTCATAGAATATAGTTTTCAGATGATTTTTTTGCATGGACTTCCATCATAACCTTCCCTCTTAACATATATAAATGATCTGAAAAGTATTGTATCATTTCAAATAATCAACAATTAAATTTGATTTTTTTGACCAAAACTAGTGTATAATATACTATGATTTTTTACCGAAACTTGCATTTCGAAAAGTTTCATAGAATATAGTTTTCAGATGATTTTTTTTGCATGGACTTCCATCATAACCTTCCCTCTTAACATATATAAATGATTTGTCAAGTCTCCTTTCATTTCAAATAGTCCACAATTAAATTTGATTTTTTTGACCGAAACTAGTGTATAATATACTATGATTTTTGACCGAAACTTGCATTTCGAAAAGTTTCATAGAATATAGTTTTCAGATGATTTTTTTGCATGGACTTCCATCATAACCTTCCCTCTTAACATATATAAATGATCTGAAAAGTATCGTATCATTTCAAATAATCCACAATTAAATTTGATTTTTTTGACCGAAACTAATGTATAATATACTATGATATTTTACCGAAACTTGCATTTCGAAAAGTTTCATAGAATATAGTTTTCACATGATTTTTTTTGCATGGACTTCTATCATAACCTTCCCTCTTAACATATATAAATGATCTGTCAAGTCTCCTATCATTTCAAATAGTCCACAATTAAATTTGATTTTTTTATCCGAAACTAGTGTATAATATACTATGATTTTTGACCGAAACATGCATTTCGAAAAGTTTCATAGAATATAGTTTTCAGATGATTTTTTTGCATGGACTTCCATTATAACCTTCACTCTTAACTTATATAAATGATCTGAAAAGTCTCGTATCATTTCAAATAGTCACCAATTAAATTCGATATTTTTGACCGAAATTAGTGTATAATATTCTATGATTTTTGACCGAAACTTGCATCTCGAAAAGTTTCATAGAATATAGTTTTCAGATGATTTTTTTGCATGGACTTCCATCATAACCTTCTCTCTTAACATATATAAATGATCTGAAAAGTATCGTATCATTTCAAATAATCCACAATTAAATTTGATTTTTTTGACCGAAACTAGTGTATAATATACTATGATTTTTTACCGAAACTTGCATTTCGAAAAGTTTCATAGAATATAGTTTTCAGATGATTTTTTTTGCATGGACTTCCATCATAACTTTCCATCTTAACATATATAAATGATCTGTCAAGTCTCCTATCATTTCAAATAGTCCACAATTAAATTTGATTTTTTTGACCGAAACTAGTGTATAATATACTATGATTTTTGACCGAAACTTGCATTTCGAAAAGTTTCATAGAATATAGTTTTCAGATGATTTTTTTGCATGGACTTCCATTATAACCTTCACTCTTAACATATATAAATGATCTGAAAAGTCTCGTATCATTTCAAATAGTCACCAATTAAATTCGATATTTTTGACCGAAACTAGTGTATAATATACTATGATTTTTGACCGAAACTTGCATTTCGAAAAGTTTCATAGAATATAGTTTTCAGATGATTTTTTTGCATGGACTTCCATCATAACCTTCCCTCTTAACATATATAAATGATCTGAAAAGTATCGTATCATTTCAAATAATTCACAATTAAATTTGATTTTTTTGACTGAAACTAGTGTATAATATACTATGATTTTTTACCGAAACTTGCATTTCGAAAAGTTTCATAGAATATAGTTTTCAGATGATTTTTTTTGCATGGACTTCCATCATAACCTTCCCTCTTAACATATATAAATGATCTGTCAAGTCTCCTATCATTTCAAATAGTCCACAATTAAATTTGATTTTTTTGACCGAAACTAGTGTATAATATACTATGATTTTTGACCGGAGCTTGCATTTCGAAAAGTTTCATAGAATATAGTTTTCAAATGATTTTTTGGCATGGACTTCCATTATAACCTTCACTCTTAACATATATA
Source organism: Lathyrus aphaca (assembly GCA_963966055.1). Taxonomy (NCBI): domain Eukaryota; kingdom Viridiplantae; phylum Streptophyta; class Magnoliopsida; order Fabales; family Fabaceae; genus Lathyrus; species Lathyrus aphaca. The sequence continues at coordinate 639,466,603 of OZ014520.1, read as the reverse complement.
AATGATCTGAAAAGTCTCGTATCATTTCAAATAGTCACCAATTAAATTCGATATTTTTGACCGAAACTAGTGTATAATATACTATGATTTTTGACCGAAACTTGCATTTCGAAAAGTTTCATAGAATATAGTTTTCAGATGATTTTTTTGCATGGACTTCCATCATAACCTTCCCTCTTAACATATATAAATGATCTGAAAAGAATCGTATCATTTCAAATAGTCCACAATTAAATTTGATTTTTTTGACCGAAACTAGTGTATAATATACTATGATTTTTGACCGAAACTTGCATTTCGAAAAGTTTCATAGAATATAGTTTTCAGATGATTTTTTTTGCATGGACTTCCATCATAACCTTCCCTCTTAACATATAAAAATGATCTGAAAAGTCTCGTATCATTTCAAATAGTCACCAATTAAATTCGATATTTTTGACCGAAACTAGTGTATAATATACTATGATTTTTGACCAAAACTTGCATTTCGAAAAGTTTCATAGAATATAGTTTTCAGATAATTTTTTTTGCATGGACTTCCATCATAACCTGCCCTCTTAACATATATAAATGATCTGAAAAGTCTCATATCATTTCAAATAGCTCCCAATTAAATTCGATATTTTTGACCGAAACTAGTGTATAATATACTATGATTTTTGACCGAAGCTTGCATTTCAAAAAGTTTCATAGAATCTAGTTTTCAGTTAATTTTTTTGCATGGACTTCCATCATTATTGTCCCTCTTAACATATATAATTGATCTGAAAAGTCTCGTATCATTTCAAATAGTCCACAATTAAATTTGATTTTTTTGACCGAAACTAGTGTATAATATACTATGATTTTTGACCGAAACTTGCATTTCGAAAAGTTTCATAGAATATAGTTTTCAGATGATTTTTTTGCATGGACTTCCATCATAACCTTCCCTCTTAACATATAAAAATGATCTGAAAAGTCTCGTATCATTTCAAATAGTCACCAATTAAATTCGATATTTTTGACCGAAACTAGTGTATAATATACTATGATTTTTGACCGAAACTTGCATTTCGAAAAGTTTCATAGAATCTAGTTTTCAGTTAATTTTTTTGCATGGACTTCCATCATTACCTTCCATCTTAACATATATAAATGATCTGAAAAGTCTCGTATCATTTCAAATAGTCCACAATTAAATTTGATTTTTTTGTCCGAAACTAGTGTATAATATACTATGATTTTTGACCGAAACTTGCATTTCGAAAAGTTTCATAGAATATAGTTTTCAGATGATTTTTTTTGCATGGACTTCCATCATAACCTTCCCTCTTAACATATAAAAATGATCTGAAAAGTCTCGTATCATTTCAAATAGTCACCAATTAAATTCGATATTTTTGACCGAAACTAGTGTATAATATACTATGATTTTTGACCGAAACTTGCATTTCGAAAGGTTTCATAGAATATAGTTTTCAGTTGATTTTTTTTGCATGGACTTCCATCATAACCTGCCCTCTTAACATATATAAATGATCTGAAAAGTCTCGTATCATTTCAAATAGCTCCCAATTAAATTCGATATTTTTGACCGAAACTAGTGTATAATATACTATGATTTTTGACCGAAGCTTGCATTTCAAAAAGTTTCATAGAATCTAGTTTTCAGTTAATTTTTTTGCATGGACTTCCATCATTACCTTCCATCTTAACATATATAAATGATCTGAAAAGTATCGTATCATTTCAAATAGTCCACAATTAAATTTGATTTTTTTGACCGAAACTAGTGTATAATATAATATGATTTTTGACCGAAACTTGCATTTCGAAAAGTTTCATAGAATATAGTTTTCAGATATTTTTTTTTGCATGGACTTCCATCATAACCTGCCCTCTTAACATATATAAATGATCTGAAAAGTCTCGTATCATTTCAAATAGCTCCCAATTAAATTCGATATTTTTGACCGAAACTAGTGTATAATATACTATGATTTTTGACCGAAACTTGCATTTCCAAAGGTTTCATAGAATATAGTTTTCAGATGATTTTTTTGCATGGACTTCCATCATAACCTTCCCTCTTAACATATATAAATGATCTGAAAAGTATTGTATCATTTCAAATAATCAACAATTAAATTTGATTTTTTTGACCAAAACTAGTGTATAATATACTATGATTTTTTACCGAAACTTGCATTTCGAAAAGTTTCATAGAATATAGTTTTCAGATGATTTTTTTTGCATGGACTTCCATCATAACCTTCCCTCTTAACATATATAAATGATTTGTCAAGTCTCCTTTCATTTCAAATAGTCCACAATTAAATTTGATTTTTTTGACCGAAACTAGTGTATAATATACTATGATTTTTGACCGAAACTTGCATTTCGAAAAGTTTCATAGAATATAGTTTTCAGATGATTTTTTTGCATGGACTTCCATCATAACCTTCCCTCTTAACATATATAAATGATCTGAAAAGTATCGTATCATTTCAAATAATCCACAATTAAATTTGATTTTTTTGACCGAAACTAATGTATAATATACTATGATATTTTACCGAAACTTGCATTTCGAAAAGTTTCATAGAATATAGTTTTCACATGATTTTTTTTGCATGGACTTCTATCATAACCTTCCCTCTTAACATATATAAATGATCTGTCAAGTCTCCTATCATTTCAAATAGTCCACAATTAAATTTGATTTTTTTATCCGAAACTAGTGTATAATATACTATGATTTTTGACCGAAACATGCATTTCGAAAAGTTTCATAGAATATAGTTTTCAGATGATTTTTTTGCATGGACTTCCATTATAACCTTCACTCTTAACTTATATAAATGATCTGAAAAGTCTCGTATCATTTCAAATAGTCACCAATTAAATTCGATATTTTTGACCGAAATTAGTGTATAATATTCTATGATTTTTGACCGAAACTTGCATCTCGAAAAGTTTCATAGAATATAGTTTTCAGATGATTTTTTTGCATGGACTTCCATCATAACCTTCTCTCTTAACATATATAAATGATCTGAAAAGTATCGTATCATTTCAAATAATCCACAATTAAATTTGATTTTTTTGACCGAAACTAGTGTATAATATACTATGATTTTTTACCGAAACTTGCATTTCGAAAAGTTTCATAGAATATAGTTTTCAGATGATTTTTTTTGCATGGACTTCCATCATAACTTTCCATCTTAACATATATAAATGATCTGTCAAGTCTCCTATCATTTCAAATAGTCCACAATTAAATTTGATTTTTTTGACCGAAACTAGTGTATAATATACTATGATTTTTGACCGAAACTTGCATTTCGAAAAGTTTCATAGAATATAGTTTTCAGATGATTTTTTTGCATGGACTTCCATTATAACCTTCACTCTTAACATATATAAATGATCTGAAAAGTCTCGTATCATTTCAAATAGTCACCAATTAAATTCGATATTTTTGACCGAAACTAGTGTATAATATACTATGATTTTTGACCGAAACTTGCATTTCGAAAAGTTTCATAGAATATAGTTTTCAGATGATTTTTTTGCATGGACTTCCATCATAACCTTCCCTCTTAACATATATAAATGATCTGAAAAGTATCGTATCATTTCAAATAATTCACAATTAAATTTGATTTTTTTGACTGAAACTAGTGTATAATATACTATGATTTTTTACCGAAACTTGCATTTCGAAAAGTTTCATAGAATATAGTTTTCAGATGATTTTTTTTGCATGGACTTCCATCATAACCTTCCCTCTTAACATATATAAATGATCTGTCAAGTCTCCTATCATTTCAAATAGTCCACAATTAAATTTGATTTTTTTGACCGAAACTAGTGTATAATATACTATGATTTTTGACCGGAGCTTGCATTTCGAAAAGTTTCATAGAATATAGTTTTCAAATGATTTTTTGGCATGGACTTCCATTATAACCTTCACTCTTAACATATATAAATGATCTGAAAAGTCTCGTATCATTTCAAATAGTCACCAATTAAATTCGATATTTTTGACCGAAACTAGTGTATAATATACTATGATTTTTGACCGAAACTTGCATTTCGAAAAGTTTCATAGAATATAGTTTTCAGATGATTTTTTTGCATGGACTTCCATCATAACCTTCCCTCTTAACATATATAAATGATCTGAAAAGAATCGTATCATTTCAAATAGTCCACAATTAAATTTGATTTTTTTGACCGAAACTAGTGTATAATATACTATGATTTTTGACCGAAACTTGCATTTCGAAAAGTTTCATAGAATATAGTTTTCAGATGATTTTTTTTGCATGGACTTCCATCATAACCTTCCCTCTTAACATATAAAAATGATCTGAAAAGTCTCGTATCATTTCAAATAGTCACCAATTAAATTCGATATTTTTGACCGAAACTAGTGTATAATATACTATGATTTTTGACCAAAACTTGCATTTCGAAAAGTTTCATAGAATATAGTTTTCAGATAATTTTTTTTGCATGGACTTCCATCATAACCTGCCCTCTTAACATATATAAATGATCTGAAAAGTCTCATATCATTTCAAATAGCTCCCAATTAAATTCGATATTTTTGACCGAAACTAGTGTATAATATACTATGATTTTTGACCGAAGCTTGCATTTCAAAAAGTTTCATAGAATCTAGTTTTCAGTTAATTTTTTTGCATGGACTTCCATCATTATTGTCCCTCTTAACATATATAATTGATCTGAAAAGTCTCGTATCATTTCAAATAGTCCACAATTAAATTTGATTTTTTTGACCGAAACTAGTGTATAATATACTATGATTTTTGACCGAAACTTGCATTTCGAAAAGTTTCATAGAATATAGTTTTCAGATGATTTTTTTGCATGGACTTCCATCATAACCTTCCCTCTTAACATATAAAAATGATCTGAAAAGTCTCGTATCATTTCAAATAGTCACCAATTAAATTCGATATTTTTGACCGAAACTAGTGTATAATATACTATGATTTTTGACCGAAACTTGCATTTCGAAAAGTTTCATAGAATCTAGTTTTCAGTTAATTTTTTTGCATGGACTTCCATCATTACCTTCCATCTTAACATATATAAATGATCTGAAAAGTCTCGTATCATTTCAAATAGTCCACAATTAATTTTGATTTTTTTGACCGAAACTAGTGTATAATATACTATGATTTTTGACCGAAACTTGCATTTCGAAAAGTTTCATAGAATATAGTTTTCAGATGATTTTTTTGCATGGACTTCCATTATAACCTTCACAATTAACATATATAAATGATCTGAAAAGTCTCGTATCATTTCAAATAGTCACCAATTAAATTCGATATTTTTGACCGAAACTAGTGTATAATATACTATGATTTTTGACCGAAACTTGCATTTTGAAAAGTTTCATAGAATATAGTTTTCAGATGATTTTTTTGCATGGACTTCCATCATAACCTTCCCTCTTAACATATATAAATGATCTGAAAATTATCGTATCATTTTAAATAGTCCACAATTAAATTTGATTTTTTTGACCGATACTAGTGTATAATATACTATGATTTTGACCGAAACTTGCATTTCGAAAAGTTTGATAAAATATAGTTTTCAGATGATTTTTTTTGCATGGACTTCCATCATAACCTTCCCTCTTAACATATAAAAATGATTTGAAAAGTCTCGTATCATTTTAAATAGTCACCAATTAAATTCGATATTTTTGACCGAAACTACTGTATAATATACTATGATTTTTGACCGAAACTTGCATTTCGAAAAGTTTTATAGAATCTAGTTTTCAAATGATTTTTTTGCATGGGCTTCCATAATAACCTTCCCTCTTAACATATATAAATGATCTGTCAAGTCTCGTATCATTTCAAATAGTCCCCAATTAAATTCGATATTTTTGACCGAAACTAGTGTATAATATACTATGATTTTTGACCGAAACTTGCATTTCAAAAAGTTTCATAGAATCTAGTTTTCAGTTAATTTTTTTGCATGGACTTCCATCATTACTGTCCCTCTTAACATATATAAATGATCTGAAAAGTCTCGTATCATTTCAAATAGTCCACAATTAAATTTGATTTTTTTGACCGAAACTAGTGTATAATATACTATGATTTTTGACCGAAACTTGCATTTCGAAAAGTTTCATAGAATATAGTTTTCAGATGATTTTTTTGCATGGTCTTCCATCGTAACCTTCACTCTTAACTTATATAAATGATCTGAAAAGTCTCGTATCATTTCAAATAGTCACCAATTAAATTCGATATTTTTGACCGAAACTAGTGTATAATATACTATGATTTTTGACCGAAACTTGCATTTCGAAAAGTTTCTTAGAATATAGTTTTCAGATGATTTTTTTGCATGGACTTCCATCATAACCTTCCCTCTTAACAATAATAAATGATCTGTCAAGTCTCGTATCATTTCAAATAGTCCACAATTAAATTTGATTTTTTTGACCGAAACTAGTGTATAATATACTATGATTTTTTACCGAAACTTGCATTTCGAAAAGTTTCATAGAATATAGTTTTCAGATGATTTTTTTTGCATGGACTTCCATCATAACCTTCCCTCTTAACATATATAAATGATCTAAAAAATCTCGTATCATTTCAAATAGCTCCCAATTAAATTCGATATTTTTGACCGAAACTAGTGTATAATATACTATGATTTTTGACCGAAACTTGCATTTCGTAAAGTTTCATAGAATATAGTTTTCAGATGATTTTTTTGCATGGACTTCCATTATAACCTTCACTCTTAACATATATAAATGATCTGAAAAGTATCGTATCATTTCAAATAGTCCATAATTAAATTCGATATTTTTGACCGAAACTAGTGTATAATATAAAATGATTTTTGACCGAAACTTGCATTTCGAAAAGTTTCTTAGAATATAGTTTTCAGATGATTTTTTTGCATGGACTTCCATCATAACCTTCCCTCTTAACAATAATAAATGATCTGTCAAGTCTCGTATCATTTCAAATAGTCCACAATTAAATTTGATTTTTTTGACCGAAACTAGTGTATAATATACTATGATTTTTGACTGAAACTTGCATTTCGAAAAGTTTCATAGAATATAGTTTTCAGATTATTTTTTTTGCATGGACTTCCATCATAACCTTCCCTCTTAACATATTAAAATGATCTGAAAAGTCTCGTATCATTTCAAATAGTCACCAATTAAATTCGATATTTTTGACCAAAACAAGTTTATAATATACTATGATTTTTGACCGAAACTTGCATTTCGAAAAGTTTTATAGAATCTAGTTTTCATATGATTTTTTTTCATGGGCTTCCATAATAACCTTGCCTCTTAACATATATAAATGATCTGTCAAGTCTCGTATCATTTCAAATAGTCCACAATTAAATTTGATTTTTTTGACCGAAACTAGTGTATAATATACTATGATTTTTGACCGAAACTTGCATTTCGAAAAGTTTCATAGAATATAGTTTTCAGATGATTTTTTTTCATAGACTTCTATCATAACCTGTTCTCTTAACATATATAAATGATCTAAAAAGTCTCGTATCATTTCAAATAGTCCCCAATTAAATTCGTTATTTTTGACCGAAACTAGTGTATAATATACTATGATTTTTTACTGATACTTGCATTTCAAAAAGTTTCATAGAATCTAGTTTTCAGTTAATTTTTTTTCATGGACTTCTATCATAACCTTCCCTCTTAGCATATATAAATGATCTGAAAAGTCTCGTATCATTTCAAATAGTCCACAATTAATTTTGATTTTTTTGACCGAAACTAGTGTATAATATACTATGATTTTTGACCGAAACTTGCATTTCGAAAAGTTTCATAGAATATAGTTTTCAGATGATTTTTTTGCATGGACTTCCATTATAACCTTCACTCTTAACATATATAAATGATCTGAAAAGTCTCGTATCATTTCAAATAGTCCACAATTAAATTTGATTTTTTTGACCGAAACTAGTGTATAATATACTATGATTTTTGACCGAAACTTGCATTTCGAAAAGTTTCATAGAATATAGTTTTCAGATGATTTTTTTGCATGGACTTCCATCATAACCTTCCATCTTAACATATAAAAATGATCTGAAAAGTCTCGTATCATTTCAAATAGTCACCAATTAAATTCGATATTTTTGACCGAAACTAGTGTATAATATACTATGATTTTTGACCGAAACTTGCATTTCGAAAAGTTTCATAGAATATAGTTTTCAGATGATTTTTTTGCATGGACTTCCATTATAACCTTCACTCTTAACATATATAAATGATCTGAAAAGTCTCGTATCATTTCAAATAGTCCACAATTAAATTTGATTTTTTTGACCGAAACTAGTGTATAATATACTATGATTTTTGACCGAAACTTGCATTTCGAAAAGTTTCATAGAATATAGTTTTCAGATGATTTTTTTGCATGGACTTCCATCATAACCTTCCCTCTTAACATATAAAAATGATCTGAAAAGTCTCGTATCATTTCAAATAGTCACCAATTAAATTCGATATTTTTGACCGAAACTAGTGTATAATATACTATGATTTTTGACCGAAACTTGCATTTCGAAAAGTTTCATAGAATCTAGTTTTCAGTTAATTTTTTTGCATGGACTTCCATCATTACCTTCCATCTTAACATATATAAATGATCTGAAAAGTCTCGTATCATTTCAAATAGTCAAAAATTAAATTTGATTTTTTTTACCGAAACTAGTGTATAATATACTTTGATTTTTGACCGAAACTTGCATTTCGAAAAGTTTCATAGAATATAGTTTTCAGATGATTTTTTTTCATAGACTTCGATCATAACCTGTTCTCTTAACATATATAAATGATCTGAAAAGTCTCGTATCATTTCAAATAGTCCCCAATTAAATTCGTTATTTTTGACCGAAACTAGTGTATAATATACTATGATTTTTGACTGATACTTGCATTTCAAAAAGTTTCATAGAATCTAGTTTTCTGTTAATTTTTTTGCATGGACTTCTATCATAACCTTCCCTCTTAACATATATAAATGATCTAAAAAGTATCGTATCATTTCAAATAGTCCACAATTAAATTTGATTTTTTTGACCGAAACTAGTGTATAATATACTATGATTTTTGACCGAAACTTGCATTTCGAAAAGTTTCATAGAATATAGTTTTTAGATGATTTTTTTGCATGGGCTTCCATCATAACCTTCCCTCTTAACATATATAAATGATCTGTCAAGTCTCGTATCATTTCAAATAGTCCACAATTAAATTTGATTTTTTTGACCGAAACTAGTGTATAATATACTATGATTTTTTACCGAAACTTGCATTTCGAAAAGTTTCATAGAATATAGTTTTCAGATGATTTTTTTTGCATGGACTTCCATCATAACCTTCCCTCTTAACATATATAAATGATCTAAAAAATCTCGTATCATTTCAAATAGCTCCCAATTAAATTCGATATTTTTCACCGAAACTAGTGTATAGTATACTATGATTTTTGACCGAAACTTGCATTTCGAAAAGTTTCATAGAATATAGTTTTCTGATGATTTTTTTGCATGGACTTCCATTATAACCTTCACTCTTAACATATATAAATGATCTGAAAAGTCTCGTATCATTTCAAATAGTCACCAATTAAATTCGATATTTTTGACCGAAACTAGTGTATAATATACAATGATTTTTGACCGAAACTTGCATTTCGAAAAGTTTCATAGAATATAGTTTTCAGATGATTTTTTTGCATGGACTTCCATCATAACCTTCCCTCTTAACATATATAAATGATCTGAAAAGTATCGTATCATTTCAAATAGTCGATAATTAAATTTGATTTTTTTGACCGAAACTAGTGTATAATATACTATGATTTTTGACCGAAACTTGCATTTCGAAAAGTTTCATAGAATATAGTTTTCAGATGATTTTTTTTGCATGGACTTCCATCATAACCTTCCCTCTTAACATATTAAAATGATCTGAAAAGTCTCGTATCATTTCAAATAGTCACCAATTAAATTCGATATTTTTGACCGAAACTACTGTATAATATACTATGATTTTTGACCGAAACTTGCATTTCGAAAAGTTTTATAGAATCTAGTTTTCATATGATTTTTTTTCATGGGCTTCCATAATAACCTTGTCTCTTAACATATATAAATGATCTGTCAAGTCTCGTATCATTTCAATTAGTCCACAATTAAATTTGATTTTTTTGACCGAAACTAGTGTATAATATACTATGATTTTTGACCGAAACTTGAATTTCGAAAAGTTTCATAGAATATAGTTTTCAGATGATTTTTTTCATAGAATTCGATCATAACCTGTTCTCTTAACATATATAAATGATCTGAAAAGTCTCGTATCATTTCAAATAGTCCCCAATTAAATTCGTTATTTTTGACCGAAACTAGTGTATAATATACTTTGATTTTTGACCGAAACTTGCATTTCGAAAAGTTTCATAGAATATAGTTTTCAGATGATTTTTTTGCATGGACTTCCATCATAACCTTCCCTCTTAACATATAAAAATGATCTGAAAAGTCTCGTATCATTTCAAATAGTCACCAATTAAATTCGATATTTTTGACCGAAACTAGTGTATAATATACTATGATTTTTGACTGATACTTGCATTTCAAAAAGTTTCATAGAATCTAGTTTTCTGTTAATTTTTTTGCATGGACTTCTATCATAACCTTCCCTCTTAACATATATAAATGATCTAAAAAGTATCGTATCATTTCAAATAGTCCACAATTAAATTTGATTTTTTTGACCGAAACTAGTGTATAATAATACTATGATTTTTGACCGAAACTTGCATTTCGAAAAGTTTTATAGAATCTAGTTTTCATATGATTTTTTTGCATGGGCTTCCATAATAACCTTCCCTCTTAACATATATAAATGATCTGTCAAGTCTCGTATCATTTCAAATAGTCCACAATTAAATTTTATTTTTTTGAATGAAACTAGTGTATAATATACTATGATTTTTGACCGAAACTTGCATTTCGAAAAGTTTCATAGAATATAGTTTTCAGATAATTTTTTTTGCATGGACTTCCATCATAACCTGCCCTCTTAACATATATAAATGATCTAAAAAATCTTGTATCATTTCAAATAGCTCCCAATTAAATTCGATATTTTTGACCGAAACTAGTGTATAATATACTATGATATTTGACCGAAACTTGCATTTCGAAAAGTTTCATAGAATATAGTTTTCAGATGATTTTTTTGCATGGACTTCCATCATAACCTTCCCTCTTAACATATAAAAATGATCTGAAAAGTCTCGTATCATTTCAAATAGTCACCAATTAAATTCGATATTTTTGACCGAAACTAGTGTATAATATACTATGATTTTTGACCGAAACATGCATTTCGAAAAGTTTCATAGAATCTAGTTTTCAGTTAATTTTTTTGCATGGACTTCCATCATTACCTTCCATCTTAACATATATAAATGATCTGAAAAGTCTCGTATCATTTCAAATAGTCCACAATTAAATTTGATTTTTTGACCGAAACTAGTGTATAATATACAATGATTTTGACCGAAACTTGCATTTCGAAAAGTTTCATAGAATATAGTTTTCAGATGATTTTTTTTGCATGGACTTCCATCATAACCTTCCCTCTTAACATATAAAAATGATTTGAAAAGTCTCGTATCATTTCAAATATCACCAATTAAATTCGATATTTTTGACCGAAACTAGTGTATAATATACAATGATTTTTGACCGAAACTTGCATTTCGAAAAGTTTCATAGAATCTAGTTTTCAGATGATTTTTTTGCATGGGCTTCCATAATAACCTTCCCACTTAACATATATAAATTATCTGTCAAGTCTAGTATCATTTCAAATAGTCTACAATTAAATTTGATTTTTTTGACTGAAACTAGTGTATAATATACTATGATTTTTGACCGAAACTTGCATTTCGAAAAGTTTCATAGAATATAGTTTTCAGATTATTTTTTGCATGGACTTCCATCATAACCTGCCCTCTTAACATATATAAATGATCTGAAAAGTCAGGTATCATTTCAAATAGTCCCCAATTAAATTCAATATTTTTGACCGATACTAGTGTATAATATACTATGATTTTTGACCGAAACTTGCATTTCGAAAAGTTTCATAGAATATAGTTTTCAGATAATTTTTTTTGCATGGACTTCCATCATAACCTGCCCTCTTAACATATATAAATGATCTAAAAAATCTTGTATCATTTCAAATAGCTCCCAATTAAATTCGATATTTTTGACCGAAACTAGTGTATAATATACTATGATATTTGACCGAAACTTGCATTTCGAAAAGTTTCATAGAATATAGTTTTCAGATGATTTTTTTGCATGGACTTCCATCATAACCTTCCCTCTTAACATATAAAAATGATCTGAAAAGTCTCGTATCATTTCAAATAGTCACCAATTAAATTCGATATTTTTGACCGAAACTAGTGTATAATATACTATGATTTTTGACCGAAACATGCATTTCGAAAAGTTTCATAGAATCTAGTTTTCAGTTAATTTTTTTGCATGGACTTCCATCATTACCTTCCATCTTAACATATATAAATGATCTGAAAAGTCTCGTATCATTTCAAATAGTCCACAATTAAATTTGATTTTTTGACCGAAACTAGTGTATAATATACAATGATTTTGACCGAAACTTGCATTTCGAAAAGTTTCATAGAATATAGTTTTCAGATGATTTTTTTTGCATGGACTTCCATCATAACCTTCCCTCTTAACATATAAAAATGATTTGAAAAGTCTCGTATCATTTCAAATATCACCAATTAAATTCGATATTTTTGACCGAAACTAGTGTATAATATACAATGATTTTTGACCGAAACTTGCATTTCGAAAAGTTTCATAGAATCTAGTTTTCAGATGATTTTTTTGCATGGGCTTCCATAATAACCTTCCCACTTAACATATATAAATTATCTGTCAAGTCTAGTATCATTTCAAATAGTCTACAATTAAATTTGATTTTTTTGACTGAAACTAGTGTATAATATACTATGATTTTTGACCGAAACTTGCATTTCGAAAAGTTTCATAGAATATAGTTTTCAGATTATTTTTTGCATGGACTTCCATCATAACCTGCCCTCTTAACATATATAAATGATCTGAAAAGTCAGGTATCATTTCAAATAGTCCCCAATTAAATTCAATATTTTTGACCGATACTAGTGTATAATATACTATGATTTTTGACCGAAACTTGCTTTTCGAAAAGTTTCATAGAATATAGTTTTCAGATGATTTGTTTTGCATGGACTTCCATACTAACCTTCCCTCTTAACATATATAAATGATCTGAAAAGTCTCGTATCATTTCAAATAGTCACCAATTAAATTCGATATTTTTGACCGAAACTAGTGTATAATATACTATGATTTTTGACCGAAACTTGCATTTCGAAAAGTTTCATAGAATCTAGTTTTCAGATGATTTTTTTGCATGGGCTTCCATAATAACCTTCCCTCTTAACATATATAAATGATCTATCAAGTCTCGTATCATTTCAAATAGTCCATAATTAAATTTGTTTTTTTTGACCGAAACTAGTGTATAATATACTATGATTTTGACCGAAACTTGCATTTCGAAAAGTTTCATAGAATATAGTTTTCAGATGATTTTTTTTGCATGGACTTCCATCATAACCTTCCCTCTTAACATATATAAATGATCTGAAAAGTCTCGTATCATTTCAAATAGTCATCAATTAAATTCGATATTTTTGACCGAAACTAGTGGATAATATACTATGATTTTTGACCGAAACCTGCATTTCGAAAATATTCATAGAATCTAGTTTTCAGATGATTTTTTTGCATGGGCTTCCATAATAACCTTCCCTCTTAACATATATAAATGATCTGTCAAGTCTCGTATCATTTCAAATAGTCCACAATTAAATTTGATTTTTTTGAATTAAACTAGTGTATAATATACTATGATTTTTGACCGAAACTAGCATTTCGAAAAGTTTCATAGAATATAGTTTTCAGATGATTTTTTTGCATGGACTTCCATCATAACCTACCCTCTTAACATATATAAATTATCTGAAAAGTCTCGTATCTTTTCAAATAGCTCCCAATTAAATTCGATATTTTTGACCGAAACTAGTGTAGAATATACTATGATTTTTGACCGAAACTTGCATTTCAAAAAGTTTCATAGAATCTAGTTTTCAATTAATTTTTTTGCATGGACTTCCATCATTACTGTCCCTCTTAACATATATAAATGATATGAAAAGTCTCGTATCATTTCAAATAGTCCACAATTAAATTTGATTTTTTTGACCGAAACTAGTGTATAATATACTATGATTTTTTACCGAAACTTGCATTTCGAAAAGTTTCATAGAATATAGTTTTCAGATGATTTTTTTGCATGGACTTCCATCATAACCTTCCCTCTTAACATATAAAAATGATTTGAAAAGTCTCGTATCATTTCAAATAGTCACCAATTAAATTCGATATTTTTGACCGAAACTAGTGTATAATATACAATGATTTTGACCGAAACTTGCATTTCGAAAAGTTTCATAGAATATAGTTTTCAGATGATTTTTTTTGCATGGACTTCCATCATAACCTTCCCTCTTAACATATAAAAATGATTTGAAAAGTCTCGTATCATTTCAAATATCACCAATTAAATTCGATATTTTTGACCGAAACTAGTGTATAATATACAATGATTTTTGACCGAAACTTGCATTTCGAAAAGTTTCATAGAATCTAGTTTTCAGATGATTTTTTTGCATGGGCTTCCATAATAACCTTCCCACTTAACATATATAAATTATCTGTCAAGTCTAGTATCATTTCAAATAGTCTACAATTAAATTTGATTTTTTTGACTGAAACTAGTGTATAATATACTATGATTTTTGACCGAAACTTGCATTTCGAAAAGTTTCATAGAATATAGTTTTCAGATTATTTTTTGCATGGACTTCCATCATAACCTGCCCTCTTAACATATATAAATGATCTGAAAAGTCAGGTATCATTTCAAATAGTCCCCAATTAAATTCAATATTTTTGACCGATACTAGTGTATAATATACTATGATTTTTGACCGAAACTTGCATTTCGAAAAGTTTCATAGAATATAGTTTTCAGATGATTTGTTTTGCATGGACTTCCATACTAACCTTCCCTCTTAACATATATAAATGATCTGAAAAGTCTCGTATCATTTCAAATAGTCACCAATTAAATTCGATATTTTTGACCGAAACTAGTGTATAATATACTATGATTTTTGACCGAAACTTGCATTTCGAAAAGTTTCATAGAATCTAGTTTTCAGATGATTTTTTTGCATGGGCTTCCATAATAACCTTCCCTCTTAACATATATAAATGATCTATCAAGTCTCGTATCATTTCAAATAGTCCATAATTAAATTTGTTTTTTTTGACCGAAACTAGTGTATAATATACTATGATTTTGACCGAAACTTGCATTTCGAAAAGTTTCATAGAATATAGTTTTCAGATGATTTTTTTTGCATGGACTTCCATCATAACCTTCCCTCTTAACATATATAAATGATCTGAAAAGTCTCGTATCATTTCAAATAGTCATCAATTAAATTCGATATTTTTGACCGAAACTAGTGGATAATATACTATGATTTTTGACCGAAACCTGCATTTCGAAAATATTCATAGAATCTAGTTTTCAGATGATTTTTTTGCATGGGCTTCCATAATAACCTTCCCTCTTAACATATATAAATGATCTGTCAAGTCTCGTATCATTTCAAATAGTCCACAATTAAATTTGATTTTTTTGAATTAAACTAGTGTATAATATACTATGATTTTTGACCGAAACTAGCATTTCGAAAAGTTTCATAGAATATAGTTTTCAGATGATTTTTTTGCATGGACTTCCATCATAACCTACCCTCTTAACATATATAAATTATCTGAAAAGTCTCGTATCTTTTCAAATAGCTCCCAATTAAATTCGATATTTTTGACCGAAACTAGTGTAGAATATACTATGATTTTTGACCGAAACTTGCATTTCAAAAAGTTTCATAGAATCTAGTTTTCAATTAATTTTTTTGCATGGACTTCCATCATTACTGTCCCTCTTAACATATATAAATGATATGAAAAGTCTCGTATCATTTCAAATAGTCCACAATTAAATTTGATTTTTTTGACCGAAACTAGTGTATAATATACTATGATTTTTTACCGAAACTTGCATTTCGAAAAGTTTCATAGAATATAGTTTTCAGATGATTTTTTTGCATGGACTTCCATCATAACCTTCCCTCTTAACATATAAAAATGATTTGAAAAGTCTCGTATCATTTCAAATAGTCACCAATTAAATTCGATATTTTTGACCGAAACTAGTGTATAATATACTATGATTTTTGACCGAAACTTGCATTTCGAAATGTTTTATAGAATCTAGTTTTCATATGATTTTTTTGCATGGGCTTCCATAATAACCTTCCATCTTAACATATATAAATGATCTGTCAAGTCTCGTATCATTTCAAATAGTCCACAATTAAATTTGATTTTTTTGACTGAAACTAGTGTATAATATACTATGATTTTTGACCGAAACTTGCATTTCGAAAAGTTTCATAGAATATAGTTTTCAGATGATTTTTTTGCATGGACTTCCATAATAACCTTCCCTCTTAACATATATAAATGATCTCAAAAGTCTCGTATTATTTCAAATAGTCCACAATTAAATTTGATTTTTTTGACCGAAACTAGTTTATAATATACTATGATTTTTGACCGAAACTTGCATTTCAAAAAGTTTCATAGAATCTAGTTTTCAGATGATTTTTTTTGCATGGACTTCCATCATAACCTTCCCTCTTAACATATATAAATGATCTGAAAAGTCACGAATCATTTCAAATAGTCACCAATTAAATTCGATATTTTTGACCGAAACTAGTGTATAATATACTATGATTTTTGACCGAAACTTGCATTTCGAAAAGTTTCATAGAATATAGTTTTCAGATGATTTTTTTTGCATGGACTTCCATCATAACCTTCCCTCTTAACATATATAAATGATCTGAAAAGTATCGTATCATTTCAAATAGTCACCAATTAAATTCGATATATTTGACCAAAACTAGTGTATAATATACTATGATTTTTGACCGTAACTTGCATTTTGAAAAGTTTCATAGAATCTAGTTTTCAGATGATTTTTTTGCATGGACTTCCATCATAACCTTCCCTCTTAACATATATAAATGATTTGAAAAGTATCGTATCATTTTAAATAGTCCACAATTAAATTTGATTTTTTGACCGAAACTAGTGTATAATATACTATGATTTTGACCGAAACTTGCATTTCGAAAAGTTTCATAGAATATAGTTTTCAGATGATTTTTTTTGCATGGACTTCCATCATAACCTTCCCTCTTAACATATTAAAATGATTTGAAAAGTCTCGTATCATTTCAAATATCATCAATTAAATTCGATATTTTTGACCGAAACTAGTGTATAATATACTATGATTTTTGACCGAAACTTGCATTTCGAAAAGTTTCATAGAATCTAGTTTTCAGATGATTTTTTTGCATGGGCTTCCATAATAACCTTCCCACTTAACATATATAAATGATCTGTCAAGTCTAGTATCATTTCAAATAGTCCACAATTAAATTTTATTTTTTTGACTGAAACTAGTGTATAATATACTATGATTTTTGACCGAAACTTGCATTTCGAAAAGTTTCATAGAATATAGTTTTCAGATGATTTTTTGCATGGACTTCCATCATAACCTGCCCTCTTAACATATATAAATGATCTGAAAAGTCAGGTATCATTTCAAATAGTCCCCAATTAAATTCGATATTTTTGACCGATACTAGTGTATAATATACTATGATTTTTGACCGAAACTTGCATTTCGAAAAGTTTCATAGAATATAGTTTTCAGATGATTTGTTTTGCATGGACTTCCATACTAACCTTCCCTCTTAACATATATAAATGATCTGAAAAGTCTCGTATCATTTCAAATAGTCACCAATTAAATTCGATATTTTTGACCGAAACTAGTGTATAATATACTATGATTTTTGACCGAAACTTGCATTTCGAAAAGTTTCATAGAATCTAGTTTTCAGATGATTTTTTTGCATGGGCTTCCATAATAACCTTCCCTCTTAACATATATAAATGATCTGTCAAGTCTCGTATCATTTCAAATAGTCCACAATTAAATTTGATTTTTTTGACCGAAACTAGTGTATAATATACTATGATTTTTGACCGAAACTTGCATTTCGAAAAGTTTCATAGAATATAGTTTTCAGATGATTTTTATTCATAGACTTCAATCATAACCTGTTCTCTTAACATATATAAATGATTTGAAAAGTCTCGTATCATTTCAAATAGTCCCCAATTAAATTCGATATTTATGACCGAAACTAGTGTATAATTTACTATGATTTTTGACTGATACTTGCATTTCGAAAAGTTTCATAGAATCTAGATTTCAGTTAATTTTTTTGCATGGACTTCTATCATAACCTTCCCTCTTAACAAATATAAATGATCTGAAAAGTATCGTATCATTTCAAATAGTCCACAATTAAATTTGATTTTTTTGACTGAAACTAGTGTATAATATATTATGATTTTAGACAGAAACTTGCATTTCGAAAAGTTTCATAGAATATAGTTTTCAGATGATTTTTTAGCATGGACTTCCATCATAACCTTCCCTGTTAACATATAAAAATGATCTGAAAAGTCTCGTATCATTTTAAATAGTCACCAATTAAATTCGATATTTTTGACCGAAACTAGTGTATAATATACTATGATTTTTGACCGAAACTTGCATTTCGAAATGTTTTATAGAATCTAGTTTTCATATGATTTTTTTGCATGGGCTTCCATAATAACCTTCCATCTTAACATATATAAATGATCTGTCAAGTCTCGTATCATTTCAAATTGTCCACAATTAAATTTGATTTTTTTGACTGAAACTAGTGTATAATATACTATGATTTTTGACCGAAACTTGCATTTCGAAAAGTTTCATAGAATATAGTTTTCAGATGATTTTTTTGCATGGACTTCCATAATAACCTTCCCTCTTAACATATATAAATGATCTCAAAAGTCTCGTATTATTTCAAATAGTCCACAATTAAATTTGATTTTTTTGACCGAAACTAGTTTATAATATACTATGATTTTTGACCGAAACTTGCATTTCAAAAAGTTTCATAGAATCTAGTTTTCAGATGATTTTTTTTGCATGGACTTCCATCATAACCTTCCCTCTTAACATATATAAATGATCTGAAAAGTCACGAATCATTTCAAATAGTCACCAATTAAATTCGATATTTTTGACCGAAACTAGTGTATAATATACTATGATTTTTGACCGAAACTTGCATTTCGAAAAGTTTCATAGAATATAGTTTTCAGATGATTTTTTTTGCATGGACTTCCATCATAACCTTCCCTCTTAACATATATAAATGATCTGAAAAGTATCGTATCATTTCAAATAGTCACCAATTAAATTCGATATATTTGACCAAAACTAGTGTATAATATACTATGATTTTTGACCGTAACTTGCATTTTGAAAAGTTTCATAAAATCTAGTTTTCAGATGATTTTTTTGCATGGACTTCCATCATAACCTTCCCTCTTAACATATATAAATGATCTGAAAAGTATCGTATCATTTTAAATAGTCCACAATTAAATTTGATTTTTTGACCGAAACTAGTGTATAATATACTATGATTTTGACCGAAACTTGCATTTCGAAAAGTTTCATAGAATATAGTTTTCAGATGATTTTTTTTGCATGGACTTCCATCATAACCTTCCCTCTTAACATATTAAAATGATTTGAAAAGTCTCGTATCATTTCAAATATCACCAATTAAATTCGATATTTTTGACCGAAACTAGTGTATAATATACTATGATTTTTGACCGAAACTTGCATTTCGAAAAGTTTCATAGAATCTAGTTTTCAGATGATTTGTTTGCATGGGCTTCCATAATAACCTTCCCACTTAACATATATAAATGATCTGTCAAGTCTAGTATCATTTCAAATAGTCCACAATTAAATTTTATTTTTTTGACTGAAACTAGTGTATAATATACTATGATTTTTGACCGAAACTTGCATTTCGAAAAGTTTCATAGAATATAGTTTTCAGATGATTTTTTGCATGGACTTCCATCATAACCTGCCCTCTTAACATATATAAATGATCTGAAAAGTCAGGTATCATTTCAAATAGTCCCCAATTAAATTCGATATTTTTGACCGATACTAGTGTATAATATACTATGATTTTTGACCGAAACTTGCATTTCGAAAAGTTTCATAGAATATAGTTTTCAGATGATTTGTTTTGCATGGACTTCCATACTAACCTTCCCTCTTAACATATATAAATGATCTGAAAAGTCTCGTATCATTTCAAATAGTCACCAATTAAATTCGATATTTTTGACCGAAACTAGTGTATAATATACTATGATTTTTGACCGAAACTTGCATTTCGAAAAGTTTCATAGAATCTAGTTTTCAGATGATTTTTTTGCATGGGCTTCCATAATAACCTTCCCTCTTAACATATATAAATGATCTGTCAAGTCTCGTATCATTTCAAATAGTCCACAATTAAATTTGATTTTTTTGACCGAAACTAGTGTATAATATACTATGATTTTTGACCGAAACTTGCATTTCGAAAAGTTTCATAGAATATAGTTTTCAGATGATTTTTATTCATAGACTTCAATCATAACCTGTTCTCTTAACATATATAAATGATTTGAAAAGTCTCGTATCATTTCAAATAGTCCCCAATTAAATTCGATATTTATGACCGAAACTAGTGTATAATTTACTATGATTTTTGACTGATACTTGCATTTCGAAAAGTTTCATAGAATCTAGATTTCAGTTAATTTTTTTGCATGGACTTCTATCATAACCTTCCCTCTTAACAAATATAAATGATCTGAAAAGTATCGTATCATTTCAAATAGTCCACAATTAAATTTGATTTTTTTGACTGAAACTAGTGTATAATATATTATGATTTTAGACAGAAACTTGCATTTCGAAAAGTTTCATAGAATATAGTTTTCAGATGATTTTTTAGCATGGACTTCCATCATAACCTTCCCTGTTAACATATAAAAATGATCTGAAAAGTCTCGTATCATTTTAAATAGTCACCAATTAAATTCGATATTTTTGACCGAAACTAGTGTATAATATACTATGATTTTTGACCGAAACTTGCATTTCGAAATGTTTTATAGAATCTAGTTTTCATATGATTTTTTTGCATGGGCTTCCATAATAACCTTCCATCTTAACATATATAAATGATCTGTCAAGTCTCGTATCATTTCAAATTGTCCACAATTAAATTTGATTTTTTTGACTGAAACTAGTGTATAATATACTATGATTTTTGACCGAAACTTGCATTTCGAAAAGTTTCATAGAATATAGTTTTCAGATGATTTTTTTGCATGGACTTCCATAATAACCTTCCCTCTTAACATATATAAATGATCTCAAAAGTCTCGTATTATTTCAAATAGTCCACAATTAAATTTGATTTTTTTGACCGAAACTAGTTTATAATATACTATGATTTTTGACCGAAACTTGCATTTCAAAAAGTTTCATAGAATCTAGTTTTCAGATGATTTTTTTTGCATGGACTTCCATCATAACCTTCCCTCTTAACATATATAAATGATCTGAAAAGTCACGAATCATTTCAAATAGTCACCAATTAAATTCGATATTTTTGACCGAAACTAGTGTATAATATACTATGATTTTTGACCGAAACTTGCATTTCGAAAAGTTTCATAGAATATAGTTTTCAGATGATTTTTTTTGCATGGACTTCCATCATAACCTTCCCT
Organism: Lathyrus aphaca; assembly: GCA_963966055.1. Taxonomy (NCBI): domain Eukaryota; kingdom Viridiplantae; phylum Streptophyta; class Magnoliopsida; order Fabales; family Fabaceae; genus Lathyrus; species Lathyrus aphaca. The sequence goes on along the minus strand of OZ014520.1, from coordinate 639,444,490 downwards.
CTTAACATATATAAATGATCTGAAAAGTATCGTATCATTTCAAATAGTCACCAATTAAATTCGATATATTTGACCAAAACTAGTGTATAATATACTATGATTTTTGACCGTAACTTGCATTTTGAAAAGTTTCATAAAATCTAGTTTTCAGATGATTTTTTTGCATGGACTTCCATCATAACCTTCCCTCTTAACATATATAAATGATCTGAAAAGTATCGTATCATTTTAAATAGTCCACAATTAAATTTGATTTTTTGACCGAAACTAGTGTATAATATACTATGATTTTGACCGAAACTTGCATTTCGAAAAGTTTCATAGAATATAGTTTTCAGATGATTTTTTTTGCATGGACTTCCATCATAACCTTCCCTCTTAACATATTAAAATGATTTGAAAAGTCTCGTATCATTTCAAATATCACCAATTAAATTCGATATTTTTGACCGAAACTAGTGTATAATATACTATGATTTTTGACCGAAACTTGCATTTCGAAAAGTTTCATAGAATCTAGTTTTCAGATGATTTGTTTGCATGGGATTCCATAATAACCTTCCCACTTAACATATATAAATGATCTGTCAAGTCTAGTATCATTTCAAATAGTCCACAATTAAATTTTATTTTTTTGACTGAAACTAGTGTATAATATACTATGATTTTTGACCGAAACTTGCATTTCGAAAAGTTTCATAGAATATAGTTTTCAGATGATTTTTTGCATGGACTTCCATCATAACCTGCCCTCTTAACATATATAAATGATCTGAAAAGTCAGGTATCATTTCAAATAGTCCCCAATTAAATTCGATATTTTTGACCGATACTAGTGTATAATATACTATGATTTTTGACCGAAACTTGCATTTCGAAAAGTTTCATAGAATATAGTTTTCAGATGATTTGTTTTGCATGGACTTCCATACTAACCTTCCCTCTTAACATATATAAATGATCTGAAAAGTCTCGTATCATTTCAAATAGTCACCAATTAAATTCGATATTTTTGACCGAAACTAGTGTATAATATACTATGATTTTTGACCGAAACTTGCATTTCGAAAAGTTTCATAGAATCTAGTTTTCAGATGATTTTTTTGCATGGGCTTCCATAATAACCTTCCCTCTTAACATATATAAATGATCTGTCAAGTCTCGTATCATTTCAAATAGTCCACAATTAAATTTGATTTTTTTGACCGAAACTAGTGTATAATATACTATGATTTTTGACCGAAACTTGCATTTCGAAAAGTTTCATAGAATATAGTTTTCAGATGATTTTTATTCATAGACTTCAATCATAACCTGTTCTCTTAACATATATAAATGATTTGAAAAGTCTCGTATCATTTCAAATAGTCCCCAATTAAATTCGATATTTATGACCGAAACTAGTGTATAATTTACTATGATTTTTGAATGATACTTGCATTTCGAAAAGTTTCATAGAATCTAGATTTCAGTTAATTTTTTTGCATGGACTTCTATCATAACCTTCCCTCTTAACAAATATAAATGATCTGAAAAGTATCGTATCATTTCAAATAGTCCACAATTAAATTTGATTTTTTTGACTGAAACTAGTGTATAATATATTATGATTTTAGACAGAAACTTGCATTTCGAAAAGTTTCATAGAATATAGTTTTCAGATGATTTTTTAGCATGGACTTCCATCATAACCTTCCCTGTTAACATATAAAAATGATCTGAAAAGTCTCGTATCATTTTAAATAGTCACCAATTAAATTCGATATTTTTGACCGAAACTAGTGTATAATATACTATGATTTTTGACTGAAACTTGCATTTCGAAATGTTTTATAGAATCTAGTTTTCATATGATTTTTTTGCATGGGCTTCCATAATAACCTTCCATCTTAACATATATAAATGATCTGTCAAGTCTCGTATCATTTCAAATTGTCCACAATTAAATTTGATTTTTTTGACTGAAACTAGTGTATAATATACTATGATTTTTGACCGAAACTTGCATTTCGAAAAGTTTCATAGAATATAGTTTTCAGATGATTTTTTTGCATGGACTTCCATCATAACCTTCCCTCTTAACATATATAAATGATCTCAAAAGTCTCGTATCATTTCAAATAGTCCACAATTAAATTTGATTTTTTTGACCGAAACTAGTTTATAATATACTATGATTTTTGACCGAAACTTTTATTTCAAAAAGTTTCATAGAATCTAGTTTTCAGATGATTTTTTTTGCATGGACTTCCATCATAACCTTCCCTCTTAACATATATAAATGATCTGAAAAGTCACGAATCATTTCAAATAGTCACCAATTAAATTCGATATTTTTGACCGAAACTAGTGTATAATATACTATGATTTTTGACCCAAACTTGCATTTCAAAAAGTTTCATAGAATCTAGTTTTCAGTTAATTTTTTTGCATGGACTTCCATCATTACTGTCCCTCTTAACATATATAAATGATCTGAAAAGTCTCGTATCATTTCAAATAGTCCACAATTAAATTTGATTTTTTGACCGAAACTAGTGTATAATATACTATGATTTTTGACCGAAACTTGCATTTCGAAAAGTTTCATAGAATATAGTTTTCAGATGATTTTTTTTGCATGGACTTCCATCATAACCTTCCCTCTTAACATATATAAATGATCTGAAAAGTATCGTATCATTTCAAATAGTCACCAATTAAATTCGATATATTTGACCAAAACTAGTGTATAATATACTATGATTTTTGACCGTAACTTGCATTTTGAAAAGTTTCATAAAATCTAGTTTTCAGATGATTTTTTTGCATGGACTTCCATCATAACCTTCCCTCTTAACATATATAAATGATCTGAAAAGTATCGTATCATTTTAAATAGTCCACAATTAAATTTGATTTTTTGACCGAAACTAGTGTATAATATACTATGATTTTGACCGAAACTTGCATTTCGAAAAGTTTCATAGAATATAGTTTTCAGATGATTTTTTTTGCATGGACTTCCATCATAACCTTCCCTCTTAACATATTAAAATGATTTGAAAAGTCTCGTATCATTTCAAATATCACCAATTAAATTCGATATTTTTGACCGAAACTAGTGTATAATATACTATGATTTTTGACCGAAACTTGCATTTCGAAAAGTTTCATAGAATCTAGTTTTCAGATGATTTTTTTGCATGGGCTTCCATAATAACCTTCCCACTTAACATATATAAATGATCTGTCAAGTCTAGTATCATTTCAAATAGTCCACAATTAAATTTTAATTTTTTGACTGAAACTAGTGTATAATATACTATGATTTTTGACCGAAACTTGCATTTCGAAAAGTTTCATAGAATATAGTTTTCAGATGATTTTTTGCATGGACTTCCATCATAACCTGCCCTCTTAACATATATAAATGATCTGAAAAGTCAGGTATCATTTCAAATAGTCCCCAATTAAATTCGATATTTTTGACCGATACTAGTGTATAATATACTATGATTTTTGACCGAAACTTGCATTTCGAAAAGTTTCATAGAATATAGTTTTCAGATGATTTGTTTTGCATGGACTTCCATACTAACCTTCCCTCTTAACATATATAAATGATCTGAAAAGTCTCGTATCATTTCAAATAGTCACCAATTAAATTCGATATTTTTGACCGAAACTAGTGTATAATATACTATGATTTTTGACCGAAACTTGCATTTCGAAAAGTTTCATAGAATCTAGTTTTCAGATGATTTTTTTGCATGGGCTTCCATAATAACCTTCCCTCTTAACATATATAAATGATCTGTCAAGTCTCGTATCATTTCAAATAGTCCACAATTAAATTTGATTTTTTTGACCGAAACTAGTGTATAATATACTATGATTTTTGACCGAAACTTGCATTTCGAAAAGTTTCATAGAATATAGTTTTCAGATGATTTTTTTGCATGGACTTCAATCATAACCTGTTCTCTTAACATATATAAATGATCTGAAAAGTCTCGTATCATTTCAAATAGTCCCCAATTAAATTCGATATTTATGACCGAAACTAGTGTATAATTTACTATGATTTTTGACTGATACTTGCATTTCGAAAAGTTTCATAGAATCTAGATTCCAGTTAATTTTTTTGCATGGACTTCTATCATAACCTTCCCTCTTAACAAATATAAATGATCTGAAAAGTATCGTATCATTTCAAATAGTCCACAATTAAATTTGATTTTTTTGACCGAAACTAGTGTATAATATATTATGATTTTTGACCGAAACTTGCATTTCGAAAAGTTTCATAGAATATAGTTTTCAGATGATTTTTTAGCATGGACTTCCATCATAACCTTCACTGTTAACATATAAAAATGATCTGAAAAGTCTCGTATCATTTTAAATAGTCACCAATTAAATTCGATATTTTTGACCGAAACTAGTGTATAATATACTATGATTTTTGACCGAAACTTGCATTTCGAAATGTTTTATAGAATCTAGTTTTCATATGATTTTTTTGCATGGGCTTCCATAATAACCTTCCATCTTAACATATATAAATGATCTGTCAAGTCTCGTATCATTTCAAATAGTCCACAATTAAATTTGATTTTTTTGACTGAAACTAGTGTATAATATACTATGATTTTTGACCGAAACTTGCATTTCGAAAAGTTTCATAGAATATAGTTTTCAGATGATTTTTTTGCATGGACTTCCATAATAACCTTCCCTCTTAACATATATAAATGATCTCATAAGTCTCGTATCATTTCAAATAGTCCACAATTAAATTTGATTTTTTTGACCGAAACTAGTTTATAATATACTATGATTTTTGACCGAAACTTTTATTTCAAAAAGTTTCATAGAATCTAGTTTTCAGATGATTTTTTTTGCATGGACTTCCATCATAACCTTCCCTCTTAACATATATAAATGATCTGAAAAGTCACGAATCATTTCAAATAGTCACCAATTAAATTCGATATTTTTGACCGAAACTAGTGTATAATATACTATGATTTTTGACCGAAACTTGCATTTCGAAAAGTTTCATAGAATATAGTTTTCAGATGATTTTTTTTGCATGGACTTCCATCATAACCTTCCCTCTTAACATATATAAATGATCTGAAAAGTATCGTATCATTTCAAATAGTCACCAATTAAATTCGATATATTTGACCAAAACTAGTGTATAATATACTATGATTTTTGACCGAAACTTGCATTTCGAAATGTTTTATAGAATCTAGTTTTCATATGATTTTTTTGCATGGGCTTCCATAATAACCTTCCATCTTAACATATATAAATGATCTGTCAAGTCTCGTATCATTTCAAATAGTCCACAATTAAATTCGATATATTTGACCAAAACTAGTGTATAATATACTATGATTTTTGACCGTAACTTGCATTTTGAAAAGTTTCATAGAATCTAGTTTTCAGATGATTTTTTTGCATGGACTTCCATCATAACCTTCCCTCTTAACATATATAAATGATCTGAAAAGTATCGTATCATTTTAAATAGTCCACAATTAAATTTGATTTTTTGACCGAAACTAGTGTATAATATACTATGATTTTGACCGAAACTTGCATTTCGAAAAGTTTCATAGAATATAGTTTTCAGATGATTTTTTTTGCATGGACTTCCATCATAACCTTCCCTCTTAACATATTAAAATGATTTGAAAAGTCTCGTATCATTTCAAATATCACCAATTAAATTCGATATTTTTGACCGAAACTAGTGTATAATATACTATGATTTTTGACCGAAACTTGCATTTCGAAAAGTTTCATAGAATCTAGTTTTCAGATGATTTTTTTGCATGGGCTTCCATAATAACCTTCCCACTTAACATATATAAATGATCTGTCAAGTCTAGTATCATTTCAAATAGTCCACAATTAAATTTTATTTTTTTGACTGAAACTAGTGTATAATATACTATGATTTTTGACCGAAACTTGCATTTCGAAAAGTTTCATAGAATATAGTTTTCAGATGATTTTTATTCATAGACTTCAATCATAACCTGTTCTCTTAACATATATAAATGATCTGAAAAGTCTCGTATCATTTCAAATAGTCCCCAATTAAATTCGATATTTATGACCGAAACTAGTGTATAATTTACTATGATTTTTGACTGATACTTGCATTTCGAAAAGTTTCATAGAATCTAGATTCCAGTTAATTTTTTTGCATGGACTTCTATCATAACCTTCCCTCTTAACAAATATAAATGATCTGAAAAGTATCGTATCATTTCAAATAGTCCACAATTAAATTTGATTTTTTTGACCGAAACTAGTGTATAATATATTATGATTTTTGACCGAAACTTGCATTTCGAAAAGTTTCATAGAATATAGTTTTCAGATGATTTTTTAGCATGGACTTCCATCATAACCTTCACTGTTAACATATAAAAATGATCTGAAAAGTCTCGTATCATTTTAAATAGTCACCAATTAAATTCGATATTTTTGACCGAAACTAGTGTATAATATACTATGATTTTTGACCGAAACTTGCATTTCGAAATGTTTTATAGAATCTAGTTTTCATATGATTTTTTTGCATGGGCTTCCATAATAACCTTCCATCTTAACATATATAAATGATCTGTCAAGTCTCGTATCATTTCAAATAGTCCACAATTAAATTTGATTTTTTTGACTGAAACTAGTGTATAATATACTATGATTTTTGACCGAAACTTGCATTTCGAAAAGTTTCATAGAATATAGTTTTCAGATGATTTTTTTGCATGGACTTCCATAATAACCTTCCCTCTTAACATATATAAATGATCTCATAAGTCTCGTATCATTTCAAATAGTCCACAATTAAATTTGATTTTTTTGACCGAAACTAGTTTATAATATACTATGATTTTTGACCGAAACTTTTATTTCAAAAAGTTTCATAGAATCTAGTTTTCAGATGATTTTTTTTGCATGGACTTCCATCATAACCTTCCCTCTTAACATATATAAATGATCTGAAAAGTCACGAATCATTTCAAATAGTCACCAATTAAATTCGATATTTTTGACCGAAACTAGTGTATAATATACTATGATTTTTGACCGAAACTTGCATTTCGAAAAGTTTCATAGAATATAGTTTTCAGATGATTTTTTTTGCATGGACTTCCATCATAACCTTCCCTCTTAACATATATAAATGATCTGAAAAGTATCGTATCATTTCAAATAGTCACCAATTAAATTCGATATATTTGACCAAAACTAGTGTATAATATACTATGATTTTTGACCGAAACTTGCATTTCGAAATGTTTTATAGAATCTAGTTTTCATATGATTTTTTTGCATGGGCTTCCATAATAACCTTCCATCTTAACATATATAAATGATCTGTCAAGTCTCGTATCATTTCAAATAGTCCACAATTAAATTCGATATATTTGACCAAAACTAGTGTATAATATACTATGATTTTTGACCGTAACTTGCATTTTGAAAAGTTTCATAGAATCTAGTTTTCAGATGATTTTTTTGCATGGACTTCCATCATAACCTTCCCTCTTAACATATATAAATGATCTGAAAAGTATCGTATCATTTTAAATAGTCCACAATTAAATTTGATTTTTTGACCGAAACTAGTGTATAATATACTATGATTTTGACCGAAACTTGCATTTCGAAAAGTTTCATAGAATATAGTTTTCAGATGATTTTTTTTGCATGGACTTCCATCATAACCTTCCCTCTTAACATATTAAAATGATTTGAAAAGTCTCGTATCATTTCAAATATCACCAATTAAATTCGATATTTTTGACCGAAACTAGTGTATAATATACTATGATTTTTGACCGAAACTTGCATTTCGAAAAGTTTCATAGAATCTAGTTTTCAGATGATTTTTTTGCATGGGCTTCCATAATAACCTTCCCACTTAACATATATAAATGATCTGTCAAGTCTAGTATCATTTCAAATAGTCCACAATTAAATTTTATTTTTTTGACTGAAACTAGTGTATAATATACTATGATTTTTGACCGAAACTTGCATTTCGAAAAGTTTCATAGAATATAGTTTTCAGATGATTTTTATTCATAGACTTCAATCATAACCTGTTCTCTTAACATATATAAATGATCTGAAAAGTCTCGTATCATTTCAAATAGTCCCCAATTAAATTCGATATTTATGACCGAAACTAGTGTATAATTTACTATGATTTTTGACTGATACTTGCATTTCAAAAAGTTTCATAGAATCTAGATTTCAGTTAATTTTTTTGCATGGACTTCTATCATAACCTTCCCTCTTAACAAATATAAATGATCTGAAAAGTATCGTATCATTTCAAATAGTCCACAATTAAATTTGATTTTTTTGACCGAAACTAGTGTATAATATATTATGATTTTTGACCGAAACTTGCATTTCGAAAAGTTTCATAGAATATAGTTTTCAGATGATTTTTTAGCATGGACTTCCATCATAACCTTCCCTGTTAACATATAAAAATGATCTGAAAAGTCTCGTATCATTTTAAATAGTCACCAATTAAATTCGATATTTTTGACCGAAAGTAGTGTATAATATACTATGATTTTTGACCGAAACTTGCATTTCGAAAAGTTTCATAGAATCTAGTTTTCAGTTAATTTTTTTGCATGGACTTCCATCATTACCTTCCATCTTAACATATATAAATGATCTGAAAAGTCTCGTATCATTTCAAATAGTCCACAATTAAATTTGATTTTTTTGACCGAAACTAGTGTATAATATACTATGATTTTTGAACGAAACTTGCATTTCGAAAAGTTTCATAGAATATTGTTTTCAAATGTTTTTTTTGCATGGACTTCCATCATAACCTTCACTCTTAACATATATAAATGATCTGAAAAGTCTCGTATCATTTCAAATAGTCACCAATTAAATTCGATATTTTTGACTGAAACTAGTGTATAATATACTATGATTTTTGACCGAAACTTGCATTTTGAAAAGTTTCATAGAATATAGTTTTCAGATGATTTTTTTGCATGGACTTCCATCATAACCTTCCCTCTTAACAGATATAAATGATCTGAAAAGTATCGTATCATTTTAAATAGTCCACAATTAAATTTGATTTTTTTGACCGAAACTAGTGTATAATATACTATGATTTTGACCGAAACTTGCATTTCGAAAAGTTTCATAGAATATAGTTTTCAGATGATTTTGTTTGCATGGACTTCCATCATAACCTTCCCTCTTAACATATAAAAATGATCTGAAAAGTCTCGTATCATTTCAAATAGTCACTAATTAAATTCGATATTTTTGACCGAAACTAGTGTATAATATACTATGATTTTTGACTGAAACTTGCATTTTGAAAAGTTTTATAGAATCTAGTTTTCATATGATTTTTTTGCATGGGCTTCCATAATAACCTTCCCCCTTAACATATATAAATGATCTGTCAAGTCTCGTATCATTTGAAATAGTCCACAATTAAATTTGATTTTTTTGACTGAAACTAGTGTATAATATACTATGATTTTTGACCGAAACTTGCATTTCAAAAAGTTTCATAGAATATAGTTTTCAGATGATTTTTTTGCATGGACTTCCATCATAACCTTCCCTCTTAACATATATAAATGATTTCAAAAGTCTCGTATCATTTCAAATAATCCACAATTAAATTTGATTTTTTTGACTGAAACTAGTGTATAATATACTATGATTTTTGACCGATACTTGCATTTAAAAACATTTCATAGAATCTAGTTTTCAGTTAATTTTTTTGCATGGACTTCTATCATAACCTTCCCTCTTAACATATATAAATGATCTGAAAAGTCTCGTATCATTTAAAATAGTCCACAATTAAATTTGATTTTTTTGACCGAAACTAGTGTATAATATACTATGATTTTGACCGAAACTTGCATTTCGAAAAGTTTCATAGAATATAGTTTTCAGATGATTTTTTTTGCATGGACTTCCATCATAACCTTCCCTCTTAACATATAAAAATGATTTGAAAAGTCTTGTATCATTTCAAATAGTCACCAATTAAATTCGATATTTTTGACCGAAACTAGTGTATAATAATATACTATGATTTTTGACCGAAACTTGCATTTCGAAAAGTTTTATAGAATCTAGTTTTCATATGATTTTTTTGCATGGGCTTCCATAATAACCTTCCATCTTAACATATATAAATGATCTGTCAAGTCTCGTATCATTTCAAATAGTCCACAATTAAATTTGATTTTTTTGACTGAAACTAGTGTATAATATACTATGATTTTTGACCGAAACTTGCATTTCAAAAAGTTTCATAGAATATAGTTTTCAGATGATTTTTTTGCATGGACTTCCATAATAACCTTCCCTCTTAACATATATAAATGATCTCAAAAGTCTCGTATCATTTCAAATAGTCCACAATTAAATTTGATTTTTTTGACCGAAACTAGTGTATAATATACTATGATTTTTGACCGAAACTTGCATTTCAAAAAGTTTCATAGAATCTAGTTTTCAGATGATTTTTTTTGCAAGGACTTCCATCATAACCTTCCCTCTTAACATATATAAATGATCTGAAAAGTCTCGAATCATTTCAAATAGTCACCAATTAAATTCGATATTTTTGACCGAAACTAGTGTATAATATACTATGATTTTTGACCGAAACTTGCATTTCAAAAAGTTTCATAGAATCTAGTTTTCAGTTAATTTTTTTGCATGGACTTCCATCATTACTGTCCCTCTTAACATATATAAATGATCTGAAAAGTCTCGTATCATTTCAAATAGTCCACAATTAAATTTGATTTTTTGACCGAAACTAGTGTATAATATACTATGATTTTTGACCGAAACTTGCATTTCGAAAAGTTTCATAGAATATAGTTTTCAGATGATTTTTTTTGCATGGACTTCCATCATAACCTTCCCTCTTAACATATTAAAATGATCTGAAAAGTCTCGTATCATTTCAAATAGTCACCAATTAAATTCGATATTTTTGACCGAAACTAGTGTATAATATACTATGATATTTGACTGAAACTTGCATTTTGAAAAGTTTTATAGAATCTAGTTTTCATATGATTTTTTTGCATGGGCTTCCATAATAACCTTCCCCCTTAACATATATAAATGATCTGTCAAGTCTCGTATCATTTCAAATAGTCCACAATTAAATTTGATTTTTTTGACTGAAACTAGTGTATATTATACTATGATTTTTGACCGAAACTTGCATTTCGAAAAGTTTCATAGAATATAGTTTTCAGATGATTTTTTTACATGGACTTCCATCATAACCTTCCCTCTTAACATATATAAATGATTTCAAAAGTCTCGTATCATTTCAAATATTCCACAATTAAATTTGATTTTTTTGACTGAAACTAGTGTATAATATACTATGATTTTTGACCGATACTTGCATTTAAAAACATTTCATAGAATCTAGTTTTCAGTTAATTTTTTTGCATGGACTTCTATCATAACCTTCCCTCTTAACATATATAAATGATCTGAAAAGTCTCGTATCATTTAAAATAGTCCACAATTAAATTTGATTTTTTTGACCGAAACTAGTGTATAATATACTATGATTTTGACCGAAACTTGCATTTCGAAAAGTTTCATAGAATATAGTTTTCAGATGATTTTTTTTGCATGGACTTCCATCATAACCTTCCCTCTTAACATATTAAAATGATCTGAAAAGTCTCGTATCATTTCAAATAGTCACCAATTAAATTCGATATTTTTGACCGAAACTAGTGTATAATATACTATGATTTTTGATTGAAACTTGCATTTCGAAAAGTTTCATAGAATCTAGTTTTCAGATGATTTTTTTGCATGGGCTTCCATAATAACCTTTCCTCTTAACATATATAAATGATCTGTCAAGTCTCTTATCATTTCAAATAGTCCACAATTAAATTTGATTTTTTTGACTGAAACTAGTGTATAATATACTATGATTTTTGACCGAAACTTGCATTTCGAAAAGTTTCATAGAATATAGTTTTCAAATGATTTTTTTGCATGGACTTCCATCATAACCTTCCCTCTTAAAATATATAAATGATCTCAAAAGTCTTGTATCATTTCAAATAGTCCACAATTAAATTTGATTTTTTTGACTGAAACTAGTGTATAATATACTATGATTTTTGACCGATACTTGCATTTCAAAACATTTCATAGAATCTAGTTTTCAGTTAATTTTTTTGCATGGACTTCTATCATAACCTTCCCTCTTAACATATATAAATGATCTGAAAAGTCTCGTATCATTTAAAATAGTCCACAATTAAATTTGATTTTTTTGACCGAAACTAGTGTATAATATACTATGATTTTGACCGAAACTTGCATTTCGAAAAGTTTCATAGAATATAGTTTTCAGATGATTTTTTTTGCATGGACTTCCATCATAACCTTCCCTCTTAACATATAAAAATGATTTGAAAAGTCTCGTATCATTTCAAATAGTCACCAATTAAATTCGATATTTTTGACCGAAACTAGTGTATAATATACTATGATTTTTGACCGAAACTTGCATTTCGAAAAGTTTTATAGAATCTAGTTTTCATATGATTTTTTTGCATGGGCTTCCATAATAACCTTCCATCTTAACATATATAAATGATCTGTCAAGTCTCGTATCATTTCAAATAGTCCACAATTAAATTTGATTTTTTTGACTGAAACTAGTGTATAATATACTATGATTTTTGACCGAAACTTGCATTTCGAAAAGTTTCAAAGAATATAGTTTTCAGATGATTTTTTTGCATGGACTTCCATAATAACCTTCCCTCTTAACATATATAAATGATCTCAAAAGTCTCGTATCATTTCAAATAGTCCACAATTAAATTTGATTTTTTTGACCGAAACTAGTGTATAATATACTATGATTTTTGACCGAAACTTGCATTTCGAAAAGTTTCATAGAATATAGTTTTCAGATGATTTTTTTTGCATGGACTTCCATCATAACCTTCCCTCTTAACATATTAAAATGATCTGAAAAGTCTCTTATCATTTCAAATAGTCACCAATTAAATTCGATATTTTTGACCGAAACTAGTGTATAATATACTATGATATTTGACTGAAACTTGCATTTTGAAATGTTTTATAGAATCTAGTTTTCATATGATTTTTTTGCATGGGCTTCCATAATAACCTTCCCCCTTAACATATATAAATGATCTCAAAAGTCTTGTATCATTTCAAATAGTCCACAATTAAATTTGATTTTTTTGACTGAAACTAGTGTATAATATACTATGATTTTTGACCGATACTTGCATTTCAAAACATTTCATAGAATCTAGTTTTCAGTTAATTTTTTTGCATGGACTTCTATCATAACCTTCCCTCTTAACATATATAAATGATCTGAAAAGTCTCGTATCATTTAAAATAGTCCACAATTAAATTTGATTTTTTTGACCGAAACTAGTGTATAATATACTATGATTTTGACCGAAACTTGCATTTCGAAAAGTTTCATAGAATATAGTTTTCAGATGATTTTTTTTGCATGGACTTCCATCATAACCTTCCCTCTTAACATATAAAAATGATTTGAAAAGTCTCGTATCATTTCAAATAGTCACCAATTAAATTCGATATTTTTGACCGAAACTAGTGTATAATATACTATGATTTTTGACCGAAACTTGCATTTCGAAAAGTTTTATAGAATCTAGTTTTCATATGATTTTTTTGCATGGGCTTCCATAATAACCTTCCATCTTAACATATATAAATGATCTGTCAAGTCTCGTATCATTTCAAATAGTCCACAATTAAATTTGATTTTTTTGACTGAAACTAGTGTATAATATACTATGATTTTTGACCGAAACTTGCATTTCGAAAAGTTTCATAGAATATAGTTTTCAGATGATTTTTTTGCATGGACTTCCATAATAACCTTCCCTCTTAACATATATAAATGATCTCAAAAGTCTCGTATCATTTCAAATAGTCCACAATTAAATTTGATTTTTTTGACCGAAACTAGTGTATAATATACTATGATTTTTGACCGAAACTTGCATTTCGAAAAGTTTCATAGAATATAGTTTTCAGATGATTTTTTTTGCATGGACTTCCATCATAACCTTCCCTCTTAACATATTAAAATGATCTGAAAAGTCTCGTATCATTTCAAATAGTCACCAATTAAATTCGATATTTTTGACCGAAACTAGTGTATAATATACTATGATATTTGACTGAAACTTGCATTTTGAAAAGTTTTATAGAATCTAGTTTTCATATGATTTTTTTGCATGGGCTTCCATAATAACCTTCCCCCTTAACATATATAAATGATCTGTCAAGTCTCGTATCATTTCAAATAGTCCACAATTAAATTTGATTTTTTTGACTGAAACTAGTGTATAATATACTATGATTTTTGACCGAAACTTGCATTTCGAAAAGTTTCATAGAATATAGTTTTCAGATGATTTTTTTGCATGGACTTCCATCATAACCTTCCCTCTTAACATATATAAATGATTTCAAAAGTCTCGTATCATTTCAAATATTCCACAATTAAATTTGATTTTTTTGACTGAAACTAGTGTATAATATACTATGATTTTTGACCGATACTTGCATTTAAAAACATTTCATAGAATCTAGTTTTCAGTTAATTTTTTTGCATGGACTTCTATCATAACCTTCCCTCTTAACATATATAAATGATCTGAAAAGTCTCGTATCATTTAAAATAGTCCACAATTAAATTTGATTTTTTTGACCGAAACTAGTGTATAATATACTATGATTTTGACCGAAACTTGCATTTCGAAAAGTTTCATAGAATATAGTTTTCAGATGATTTTTTTTGCATGGACTTCCATCATAACCTTCCCTCTTAACATATTAAAATGATCTGAAAAGTCTCGAATCATTTCAAATAGTCACCAATTAAATTCGATATTTTTGACCGAAACTAGTGTATAATATACTATGATTTTTGATTGAAACTTGCATTTCGAAAAGTTTCATAGAATCTAGTTTTCAGATGATTTTTTTGCATGGGCTTCCATTATAACCTTTCCTCTTAACATATATAAATGATCTGTCAAGTCTCTTATCATTTCAAATAGTCCACAATTAAATTTGATTTTTTTGACTGAAACTAGTGTATAATATACTATGATTTTTGACCGAAACTTGCATTTCGAAAAGTTTCATAGAATATAGTTTTCAAATGATTTTTTTGCATGGACTTCCATCATAACCTTCCCTCTTAACATATATAAATGATCTCAAAAGTCTTGTATCATTTCAAATAGTCCACAATTAAATTTGATTTTTTTGACTGAAACTAGTGTATAATATACTATGATTTTTGACCGATACTTGCATTTCAAAACATTTCATAGAATCTAGTTTTCAGTTAATTTTTTTGCATGGACTTCTATCATAACCTTCCCTCTTAACATATATAAATGATCTGAAAAGTCTCGTATCATTTAAAATAGTCCACAATTAAATTTGATTTTTTTGACCGAAACTAGTGTATAATATACTTTGATTTTGACCGAAACTTGCATTTCGAAAAGTTTCATAGAATATAGTTTTCAGATGATTTTTTTTGCATGGACATCCATCATAACCTACCCTCTTAACATATAAAAATGATTTTAAAAGTCTCGTATCATTTCAAATAGTCACCAATTAAATTCGATATTTTTGACCGAAACTAGTGTATAATATACTATGATTTTTAACCGAAACTTGCATTTCGTAAAGTTTTATAGAATCTAGTTTTCATATGATTTTTTTGCATGGGCTTCCATAATAACCTTCCATCTTAACATATATAAATGATCTGTCAAGTCTTGTATCATTTCAAATAGTCCACAATTAAATTTGATTTTTTTGACTGAAACTAGTGTATAATATACTATGATTTTTGACCGAAACGTGCATTTCGAAAAGTTTCATAGAATATAGTTTTCAGATGATTTTTTTGCATGGACTTCCATAATAACCTTCCCTCTTAACATATATAAATGATCTCAAAAATCTCGTATCATTTCAAATAGTCCACAATTAAATATGATTTTTTTGACTGAAACTAGTGTATAATATACTTTGATTTTTGACCGATACTTGCATTTCAAAACGTTTCATAGAATCTAGTTTTCATTTAATTTTTTTGCATGGACTTCTATCATAACCTTCCCTCTTAACATATATAAATGATTTGAAAAGTCTCGAATCATTTCAAATAGCTGCCAATTAAATTCGATATTTTTGACAAAAACTAGTGTATAATATACTATGATTTTTGACCGAAACTTGCATTTCAAAAAGTTTCATAGAATCTAGTTTTCAGATTATTTTTTTGCATGGGCTTCCATAATAACCTTTCCTCTTAACATATATAAATGATCTGTCAAGTCTCGTATCATTTCAAATAGTCCACAATTAAATTTGATTTTTTTGACTGAAACTAGTGTATAATATACTATGATTTTTGACCGAAACTTGCATTTTGAAAAGTTTCATAGAATATAGTTTTCAGATGATTTTTTTGCATGGACTTCCATCATAACCTACCCTCGTAACATATATAAATGATCTGAAAAGTCTCGTATCATTACAAATAGTTCCCAATTAAATTCGATATTTTTGACCGAAACTAGTGTAAAATATACTATGATTTTTGACTGAAACTTGCATTTCAAAAAGTTTCATAGAATCTAGTTTTCAGTTAATTTTCTTGCATGGACTTCCATCATTACCTTCCCTCTTAACATATATAAATGATCTGAAAAGTCTCGTATCATTTCAAATAGTCCACAATTAAATTTGATTTTTTTGACCGAAACTAGTTTATAATATACTATGATTTTTGACCGAAACTTGCATTTCGAAAAGTTTCATAGAATATAGTTTTCAGATGATATTTTTTGCATGGACTTCCATCATAACTTTCCCTCTTAACATATAACAATGATTTGAAAAGTCTCGTATCATTTCAAATAGTCACCAATTAAATTCGATATTTTTGACCGAAACTAGTGTATAATATACTATGATTTTTGACAGAAACTTGCATTTCGTAAAGTTTTATAGAATCTAGTTTTCATATGATCTTTTTGCATGGGCTTCCATAATAACCTTCAATCTTAACATATATAAATGATCTGTCAAGTCTCGTATCATTTCAAATAGTCCACAATTAAATTTGATTTTTTTGACTGAAACTAGTGTATAATATACTATGATTTTTGACCGAAACTTGCATTTCGAAAAGTTTCATAGAATATAGTTTTCAGATGATTTTTTTGCATGGACTTCCATAATAACCTTCCCTCTTAACATATATAAATGATCTCAAAAGTCTCGTATCATTTCAAATAGTCCACAATTAAATTTGATTTTTTTGACTGAAACTAGTGTATAATATACTATGATTTTTGACCGATACTTGCATTTCAAAACGTTTCATAGAATCTAGTTTTCAGATAATTTGTTTGCATGGACTTCTATCATAACCTTCCCTCTTAACATATATAAATGATCTGAAAAGTCTCGAATCATTTCAAATAGCTCCCAATTAAATTCGATATTTTTGACCGAAACTAGTGTATAATATACTATGATTTTTGACCGAAACTTGCATTTCAAAAAGTTTCATAGAATCTAGTTTTTCAGATGATTTTTTTGCATGGGCTTCCATAATAACCTTCCCTCTTAACATATATAAATGATATGTCAAGTCTCGTATCATTTCAAATAGTCCACAATTAAATTTGATTTTTTTGACTGAAACTAGTGTATAATATACTATGATTTTTGACCGAAACTTGCATTTCGAAAAGTTTCATAGAATATAGTTTTCAGATGATTTTTTTTGCATGGACATCCATCATAACCTACCCTCTTAACATATAAAAATGATTTTAAAAGTCTCGTATCATTTCAAATAGTCACCAATTAAATTCGATATTTTTGACCGAAACTAGTGTATAATATACTATGATTTTTAACCGAAACTTGCATTTCGTAAAGTTTTATAGAATCTAGTTTTCATATGATTTTTTTGCATGGGCTTCCATAATAACCTTACATCTTAACATATATAAATGATCTGTCAAGTCTTGTATCATTTCAAATAGTCCACAATTAAATTTGATTTTTTTGACTGAAACTAGTGTATAATATACTATGATTTTTGACCGAAACTTGCATTTCGAAAAGTTTCATAGAATATAGTTTTCAGATGATTTTTTTGCATGGACTTCCATAATAACCTTCCCTCTTAACATATATAAATGATCTCAAAAATCTCGTATCATTTCAAATAGTCCACAATTAAATATGATTTTTTTGACTGAAACTAGTGTATAATATACTTTGATTTTTGACCGATACTTGCATTTCAAAACGTTTCATAGAATCTAGTTTTCAGTTAATTTTTTTGCATGGACTTCTATCATAACCTTCCCTCTTAACATATATAAATGATTTGAAAAGTCTCGAATCATTTCAAATAGCTGCCAATTAAATTCGATATTTTTGACAAAAACTAGTGTATAATATACTATGATTTTTGACCGAAACATGCATTTCAAAAAGTTTCATAGAATCTAGTTTTCAGATGATTTTTTTGCATGGGCTTCCATAATAACCTTTCCTCTTAACATATATAAATGATCTGTCAAGTCTCGTATCATTTCAAATAGTCCACAATTAAATTTGATTTTTTTGACTGAAACTAGTGTATAATATACTATGATTTTTGACCGAAACTTGCATTTTGAAAAGTTTCATAGAATATAGTTTTCAGATGATTTTTTTGCATGGACTTCCATCATAACCTGCCCTCGTAACATATATAAATGATCTGAAAAGTCTCGTATCATTACAAATAGTTCCCAATTAAATTCGATATTTTTGACCGAAACTAGTGTAAAATATACTATGATTTTTGACTGAAACGTGCATTTCAAAAAGTTTCATAGAATCTAGTTTTCAGTTAATTTTCTTGCATGGACTTCCATCATTACCTTCCCTCTTAACATATATAAATGATCTGAAAAGTCTCGTATCATTTCAAATAGTCCACAATTAAATTTGATTTTTTTGACCGAAACTAGTTTATAATATACTATGATTTTTGACCGAAACTTGCATTTCGAAAAGTTTCATAGAATATAGTTTTCAGATGATATTTTTTGCATGGACTTCCATCATAACCTTCCCTCTTAACATATAAAAATGATTTGAAAAGTCTCGTATCATTTCAAATAGTCACCAATTAAATTCGATATTTTTGACCGAAACTAGTGTATAATATACTATGATTTTTGACAGAAACTTGCATTTCGTAAAGTTTTATAGAATCTAGTATTCATATGATCTTTTTGCATGGGCTTCCATAATAACCTTCAATCTTAACATATATAAATGATCTGTCAAGTCTCGTATCATTTCAAATAGTCCACAATTAAATTTGATTTTTTTGACTGAAACTAGTGTATAATATACTATGATTTTTGACCGAAACTTGCATTTCGAAAAGTTTCATAGAATATAGTTTTCAGATGATTTTTTTGCATGGACTTCAATAATAACCTTCCCTCTTAACATATATAAATGATCTCAAAAGTCTCGTATCATTTCAAATAGTCCACAATTAAATTTGATTTTTTTGACTGAAACTAGTGTATAATATACTATGATTTTTAAACGATACTTGCATTTCAAAACGTTTCATAGAATCTAGTTTTCAGATAATTTGTTTGCATGGACTTCTATCATAACCTTCCCTCTTAACATATATAAATGATCTGAAAAGTCTCGAATCATTTCAAATAGCTCCCAATTAAATTCGATATTTTTGACCGAAACTAGTGTATAATATACTATGATTTTTGACCGAAACTTGCATTTCAAAAAGTTTCATAGAATCTAGTTTTTCAGATGATTTTTTTGCATGGGCTTCCATAATAACCTTCCCTCTTAACATATATAAATGATATGTCAAGTCTCGTATCATTTCAAATAGTCCACAATTAAATTTGATTTTTTTGACTGAAACTAGTGTATAATATACTATGATTTTTGACCGAAACTTGCATTTCGAAAAGTTTCATAGAATATAGTTTTCAGATGATTTTTTTTGCATGGACATCCATCATAACCTACCCTCTTAACATATAAAAATGATTTTAAAAGTCTCGTATCATTTCAAATAGTCACCAATTAAATTCGATATTTTTGACCGAAACTAGTGTATAATATACTATGATTTTTAACCGAAACTTGCATTTCGTAAAGTTTTATAGAATCTAGTTTTCATATGATTTTTTTGCATGGGCTTCCATAATAACCTTCCATCTTAACATATATAAATGATCTGTCAAGTCTTGTATCATTTCAAATAGTCCACAATTAAATTTGATTTTTTTGACTGAAACTAGTGTATAATATACTATGATTTTTGACCGAAACTTGCATTTCGAAAAGTTTCATAGAATATAGTTTTCAGATGATTTTTTTGCATGGACTTCCATAATAACCTTCCCTCTTAACATATATAAATGATCTCAAAAATCTCGTATCATTTCAAATAGTCCACAATTAAATATGATTTTTTTGACTGAAACTAGTGTATAATATACTTTGATTTTTGACCGATACTTGCATTTCAAAACGTTTCATAGAATCTAGTTTTCAGTTAATTTTTTTGCATGGACTTCTATCATAACCTTCCCTCTTAACATATATAAATGATTTGAAAAGTCTCGAATCATTTCAAATAGCTGCCAATTAAATTCGATATTTTTGACAAAAACTAGTGTATAATATACTATGATTTTTGACCGAAACATGCATTTCAAAAAGTTTCATAGAATCTAGTTTTCAGATGATTTTTTTGCATGGGCTTCCATAATAACCTTTCCTCTTAACATATATAAATGATCTGTCAAGTCTCGTATCATTTCAAATAGTCCACAATTAAATTTGATTTTTTTGACTGAAACTAGTGTATAATATACTATGATTTTTGACCGAAACTTGCATTTTGAAAAGTTTCATAGAATATAGTTTTCAGATGATTTTTTTGCATGGACTTCCATCATAACCTGCCCTCGTAACATATATAAATGATCTGAAAAGTCTCGTATCATTACAAATAGTTCCCAATTAAATTCGATATTTTTGACCGAAACTAGTGTAAAATATACTATGATTTTTGACTGAAACGTGCATTTCAAAAAGTTTCATAGAATCTAGTTTTCAGTTAATTTTCTTGCATGGACTTCCATCATTACCTTCCCTCTTAACATATATAAATGATCTGAAAAGTCTCGTATCATTTCAAATAGTCCACAATTAAATTTGATTTTTTTGACCGAAACTAGTTTATAATATACTATGATTTTTGACCGAAACTTGCATTTCGAAAAGTTTCATAGAATATAGTTTTCAGATGATATTTTTTGCATGGACTTCCATCATAACCTTCCCTCTTAACATATAAAAATGATTTGAAAAGTCTCGTATCATTTCAAATAGTCACCAATTAAATTCGATATTTTTGACCGAAACTAGTGTATAATATACTATGATTTTTGACCGAAACTTGCATTTCGTAAAGTTTTATAGAATCTAGTATTCATATGATCTTTTTGCATGGGCTTCCATAATAACCTTCAACCTTAACATATATAAATGATCTGTCAAGTCTCGTATCATTTCAAATAGTCCACAATTAAATTTGATTTTTTTGACTGAAACTAGTGTATAATATACTATGATTTTTGACCGAAACTTGCATTTCGAAAAGTTTCATAGAATATAGTTTTCAGATGATTTTTTTGCATGGACTTCAATAATAACCTTCCCTCTTAACATATATAAATGATCTCAAAAGTCTCGTATCATTTCAAATAGTCCACAATTAAATTTGATTTTTTTGACTGAAACTAGTGTATAATATACTATGATTTTTGACCGATACTTGCATTTCAAAACGTTTCATAGAATCTAGTTTTCAGATAATTTGTTTGCATGGACTTCTATCATAACCTTCCCTCTTAACATATATAAATGATCTGAAAAGTCTCGAATCATTTCAAATAGCTCCCAATTAAATTCGATATTTTTGACCGAAACTAGTGTATAATATACTATGATTTTTGACCGAAACTTGCATTTCAAAAAGTTTCATAGAATCTAGTTTTTCAGATGATTTTTTTGCATGGGCTTCCATAATAACCTTCCCTCTTAACATATATAAATGATATGTCAAGTCTCGTATCATTTCAAATAGTCCACAATTAAATTTGATTTTTTTGACTGAAACTAGTGTATAATATACTATGATTTTTGACCGAAACTTGCATTTCGAAAAGTTTCATAGAATATAGTTTTCAGATGATTTTTTTTGCATGGACATCCATCATAACCTACCCTCTTAACATATAAAAATGATTTTAAAAGTCTCGTATCATTTCAAATAGTCACCAATTAAATTCGATATTTTTGACCGAAACTAGTGTATAATATACTATGATTTTTAACCGAAACTTGCATTTCGTAAAGTTTTATAGAATCTAGTTTTCATATGATTTTTTTGCATGGGCTTCCATAATAACCTTCCATCTTAACATATATAAATGATCTGTCAAGTCTTGTATCATTTCAAATAGTCCACAATTAAATTTGATTTTTTTGACTGAAACTAGTGTATAATATACTATGATTTTTGACCGAAACTTGCATTTCGAAAAGTTTCATAGAATATAGTTTTCAGATGATTTTTTTGCATGGACTTCCATAATAACCTTCCCTCTTAACATATATAAATGATCTCAAAAATCTCGTATCATTTCAAATAGTCCACAATTAAATATGATTTTTTTGACTGAAACTAGTGTATAATATACTTTGATTTTTGACCGATACTTGCATTTCAAAACGTTTCATAGAATCTAGTTTTCAGTTAATTTTTTTGCATGGACTTCTATCATAACCTTCCCTCTTAACATATATAAATGATTTGAAAAGTCTCGAATCATTTCAAATAGCTGCCAATTAAATTCGATATTTTTGACAAAAACTAGTGTATAATATACTATGATTTTTGACCGAAACTTGCATTTCAAAAAGTTTCATAGAATCTAGTTTTCAGATGATTTTTTTGCATGGGCTTCCATAATAACCTTTCCTCTTAACATATATAAATGATCTGTCAAGTCTCGTATCATTTCAAATAGTCCACAATTAAATTTGATTTTTTTGACTGAAACTAGTGTATAATATACTATGATTTTTGACCGAAACTTGCATTTTGAAAAGTTTCATAGAATATAGTTTTCAGATGATTTTTTTGCATGGACTTCCATCATAACCTGCCCTCGTAACATATATAAATGATCTGAAAAGTCTCGTATCATTACAAATAGTTCCCAATTAAATTCGATATTTTTGACCGAAACTAGTGTAAAATATACTATGATTTTTGACTGAAACTTGCATTTCAAAAAGTTTCATAGAATCTAGTTTTCAGTTAATTTTCTTGCATGGACTTCCATCATTACCTTCCCTCTTAACATATATAAATGATCTGAAAAGTCTCGTATCATTTCAAATAGTCCACA
Organism: Lathyrus aphaca; assembly: GCA_963966055.1. Taxonomy (NCBI): domain Eukaryota; kingdom Viridiplantae; phylum Streptophyta; class Magnoliopsida; order Fabales; family Fabaceae; genus Lathyrus; species Lathyrus aphaca. Next base: position 639,420,800 of record OZ014520.1, on the reverse strand, counting down.
ATTAAATTTGATTTTTTTGACCGAAACTAGTTTATAATATACTATGATTTTTGACCGAAACTTGCATTTCGAAAAGTTTCATAGAATATAGTTTTCAGATGATATTTTTTGCATGGACTTCCATCATAACCTTCCCTCTTAACATATAAAAATGATTTGAAAAGTCTCGTATCATTTCAAATAGTCACCAATTAAATTCGATATTTTTGACCGAAACTAGTGTATAATATACTATGATTTTTGACCGAAACTTGCATTTCGTAAAGTTTTATAGAATCTAGTTTTCATATGATCTTTTTGCATGGGCTTCCATAATAACCTTCAATCTTAACATATATAAATGATCTGTCAAGTCTCGTATCATTTCAAATAGTCCACAATTAAATTTGATTTTTTTGACTGAAACTAGTGTATAATATACTATGATTTTTGACCGAAACTTGCATTTCGAAAAGTTTCATAGAATATAGTTTTCAGATGATTTTTTTGCATGGACTTCCATAATAACCTTCCCTCTTAACATATATAAATGATCTCAAAAGTCTCGTATCATTTCAAATAGTCCACAATTAAATTTGATTTTTTTGACTGAAACTAGTGTATAATATACTATGATTTTTGACCGATACTTGCATTTCAAAACGTTTCATAGAATCTAGTTTTCAGATAATTTGTTTGCATGGACTTCTATCATAACCTTCCCTCTTAACATATATAAATGATCTGAAAAGTCTCGAATCATTTCAAATAGCTCCCAATTAAATTCGATATTTTTGACCAAAACTAGTGTATAATATACTATGATTTTTGACCGAAACTTGCATTTCAAAAAGTTTCATAGAATCTAGTTTTCAGATGATTTTTTTGCATGGGCTTCCATAATAACCTTCCCTCTTAACATATATAAATGATCTGTCAAGTCTCGTATCATTTCAAATAGTCCACAATTAAATTTGATTTTTTTGACTGAAACTAGTGTATAATATACTATGATTTTTGACCGAAACTTGCATTTCAAAAAGTTTCATAGAATATAGTTTTCAAATGATTTTTTTGCATGGACTTCCATCATAACCTTCCCTCTTAACATATATAAATGATCTCAAAAGTCTCGTATCATTTCAAATATTCCACAATTAAATTTGATTTTTTTGACTGAAACTAGTGTATAATATACTATGATTTTTGACCGATACTTGCATTTCAAAACGTTTCATAGAATCTAGTTTTCAGTTAATTTTTTTGCATGGACTTCAATCATAACCTTCCCTCTTAACATATATAAATGATCTGAAAAGTCTCGTATCATTTAAAATAGTTCACAATTAAATTTGATTTTTTTGACCGAAACTAGTGTATAATATACTATGATTTTTGACCGAAACTTGCATTTCGAAAAGTTTCATAGAATATAGTTTTCAGATGATTTTTTTCCATGGACTTCCATCATTACCTTCCCTCTTAACATATATAAATGATCTGAAAAGTCTCGTATCATTTCAAATAGTCCACAATTAAATTTGATTTTTTTGACTGAAACTAGTGTATAATATACTATGATTTTTGACCGAAACTTGCATTTTGAAAAGTTTCATAGAATATAGTTTTCAGATGATTTTTTTGCATGGACTTCCATCATAACCTGCCCTCGTAACATATATAAATGATCTGAAAAGTCTCGTATCATTACAAATAGTTCCCAATTAAATTCGATATTTTTGACCGAATCTAGTGTAAAATATACTAAGATTTTTGACTGAAACTTGCATTTCAAAAAGTTTCATAGAATCTAGTTTTCAGTTAATTTTCTTGCATGGACTTCCATCATTACCTTCCCTCTTAATATATATAAATGATCTGAAAAGTCTCGTATCATTTCAAATAGTCCACAATTAAATTTGATTTTTTTGACCGAAACTAGTTTATAATATACTATGATTTTTGACCGAAACTTGCATTTCGAAAAGTTTCATAGAATATAGTTTTCAGATGATATTTTTTGCATGGACTTCCATCATAACCTTCCCTCTTAACATATAAAAATGATTTGAAAAGTCTCGTATCATTTCAAATAGTCACCAATTAAATTCGATATTTTTGACCGAAACTAGTGTATAATATACTATGATTTTTAACCGAAACTTGCATTTCGTAAAGTTTTATAGAATCTAGTTTTCATATGATTTTTTTGCATGGGCTTCCATAATAACCTTCCATCTTAACATATATAAATGATCTGTCAAGTCTTGTATCATTTCAAATAGTCCACAATTAAATTTGATTTTTTTGACTGAAACTAGTGTATAATATACTATGATTTTTGACCGAAACTTGCATTTCGAAAAGTTTCATAGAATATAGTTTTCAGATGATTTTTTTGCATGGACTTCCATAATAACCTTCCCTCTTAACATATATAAATGATCTCAAAAATCTCGTATCATTTCAAATAGTCCACAATTAAATATGATTTTTTTGACTGAAACTAGTGTATAATATACTTTGATTTTTGACCGATACTTGCATTTCAAAACGTTTCATAGAATCTAGTTTTCAGTTAATTTTTTTGCATGGACTTCTATCATAACCTTCCCTCTTAACATATATAAATGATTTGAAAAGTCTCGAATCATTTCAAATAGCTGCCAATTAAATTCGATATTTTTGACAAAAACTAGTGTATAATATACTATGATTTTTGACCGAAACTTGCATTTCAAAAAGTTTCATAGAATCTAGTTTTCAGATGATTTTTTTGCATGGGCTTCCATAATAACCTTTCCTCTTAACATATATAAATGATCTGTCAAGTCTCGTATCATTTCAAATAGTCCACAATTAAATTTGATTTTTTTGACTGAAACTAGTGTATAATATACTATGATTTTTGACCGAAACTTGCATTTTGAAAAGTTTCATAGAATATAGTTTTCAGATGATTTTTTTGCATGGACTTCCATCATAACCTGCCCTCGTAACATATATAAATGATCTGAAAAGTCTCGTATCATTACAAATAGTTCCCAATTAAATTCGATATTTTTGACCGAAACTAGTGTAAAATATACTATGATTTTTGACTGAAACTTGCATTTCAAAAAGTTTCATAGAATCTAGTTTTCAGTTAATTTTCTTGCATGGACTTCCATCATTACCTTCCCTCTTAACATATATAAATGATTTGAAAAGTCTCGTATCATTTCAAATAGTCCACAATTAAATTTGATTTTTTTGACCGAAACTAGTTTATAATATACTATGATTTTTGACCGAAACTTGCATTTCGAAAAGTTTCATAGAATATAGTTTTCAGATGATATTTTTTGCATGGACTTCCATCATAACCTTCCCTCTTAACATATAAAAATGATTTGAAAAGTCTCGTATCATTTCAAATAGTCACCAATTAAATTCGATATTTTTGACCGAAACTAGTGTATAATATACTATGATTTTTGACCGAAACTTGCATTTCGTAAAGTTTTATAGAATCTAGTTTTCATATGATCTTTTTGCATGGGCTTCCATAATAACCTTCAATCTTAACATATATAAATGATCTGTCAAGTCTCGTATCATTTCAAATAGTCCACAATTAAATTTGATTTTTTGGACTGAAACTAGTGTATAATATACTATGATTTTTGACCGAAACTTGCATTTCGAAAAGTTTCATAGAATATAGTTTTCAGATGATTTTTTTGCATGGACTTCCATAATAACCTTCCCTCTTAACATATATAAATGATCTCAAAAGTCTCGTATCATTTCAAATAGTCCACAATTAAATTTGATTTTTTTGACTGAAACTAGTGTATAATATACTATGATTTTTGACCGATACTTGCATTTCAAAACGTTTCATAGAATCTAGTTTTTAGATAATTTGTTTGCATGGACTTCTATCATAACCTTCCCTCTTAACATATATAAATGATCTGAAAAGTCTCGAATCATTTCAAATAGCTCCCAATTAAATTCGATATTTTTGACCAAAACTAGTGTATAATATACTATGATTTTTGACCGAAACTTGCATTTCAAAAAGTTTCATAGAATCTAGTTTTCAGATGATTTTTTTGCATGGGCTTCCATAATAACCTTCCCTCTTAACATATATAAATGATCTGTCAAGTCTCGTATCATTTCAAATAGTCCACAATTAAATTTGATTTTTTTGACTGAAACTAGTGTATAATATACTATGATTTTTGACCGAAACTTGCATTTCAAAAAGTTTCATAGAATATAGTTTTCAAATGATTTTTTTGCATGGACTTCCATCATAACCTTCCCTCTTAACATATATAAATGATCTCAAAAGTCTCGTATCATTTCAAATATTCCACAATTAAATTTGATTTTTTTGACTGAAACTAGTGTATAATATACTATGATTTTTGACCGATACTTGCATTTCAAAACGTTTCATAGAATCTAGTTTTCAGTTAATTTTTTTGCATGGACTTCAATCATAACCTTCCCTCTTAACATATATAAATGATCTGAAAAGTCTCGTATCATTTAAAATAGTTCACAATTAAATTTGATTTTTTTGACCGAAACTAGTGTATAATATACTATGATTTTTGACCGAAACTTGCATTTCGAAAAGTTTCATAGAATATAGTTTTCAGATGATTTTTTTCCATGGACTTCCATCATTACCTTCCCTCTTAACATATATAAATGATCTGAAAAGTCTCGTATCATTTCAAATAGTCCACAATTAAATTTGATTTTTTTGACTGAAACTAGTGTATAATATACTATGATTTTTGACCGAAACTTGCATTTTGAAAAGTTTCATAGAATATAGTTTTCAGATGATTTTTTTGCATGGACTTCCATCATAACCTGCCCTCGTAACATATATAAATGATCTGAAAAGTCTCGTATCATTACAAATAGTTCCCAATTAAATTCGATATTTTTGACCGAATCTAGTGTAAAATATACTAAGATTTTTGACTGAAACTTGCATTTCAAAAAGTTTCATAGAATCTAGTTTTCAGTTAATTTTCTTGCATGGACTTCCATCATTACCTTCCCTCTTAACATATATAAATGATCTGAAAAGTCTCGTATCATTTCAAATAGTCCACAATTAAATTTGATTTTTTTGACCGAAACTAGTTTATAATATACTATGATTTTTGACCGAAACTTGCATTTCGAAAAGTTTCATAGAATATAGTTTTCAGATGATATTTTTTGCATGGACTTCCATCATAACCTTCCCTCTTAACATATAAAAATGATTTGAAAAGTCTCGTATCATTTCAAATAGTCACCAATTAAATTCGATATTTTTGACCGAAACTAGTGTATAATATACTATGATTTTTAACCGAAACTTGCATTTCGTAAAGTTTTATAGAATCTAGTTTTCATATGATTTTTTTGCATGGGCTTCCATAATAACCTTCCATCTTAACATATATAAATGATCTGTCAAGTCTTGTATCATTTCAAATAGTCCACAATTAAATTTGATTTTTTTGACTGAAACTAGTGTATAATATACTATGATTTTTGACCGAAACTTGCATTTCGAAAAGTTTCATAGAATATAGTTTTCAGATGATTTTTTTGCATGGACTTCCATAATAACCTTCCCTCTTAACATATATAAATGATCTCAAAAGTCTCGTATCATTTCAAATAGTCCACAATTAAATTTGATTTTTTTGACTGAAACTAGTGTATAATATACTATGATTTTTGACCGATACTTGCATTTCAAAACGTTTCATAGAATCTAGTTTTCAGATAATTTGTTTGCATGGACTTCTATCATAACCTTCCCTCTTAACATATATAAATGATCTGAAAAGTCTCGAATCATTTCAAATAGCTCCCAATTAAATTCGATATTTTTGACCAAAACTAGTGTATAATATACTATGATTTTTGACCGAAACTTGCATTTCAAAAAGTTTCATAGAATCTAGTTTTCAGATGATTTTTTTGCATGGGCTTCCATAATAACCTTCCCTCTTAACATATATAAATGATCTGTCAAGTCTCGTATCATTTCAAATAGTCCACAATTAAATTTGATTTTTTTGACTGAAACTAGTGTATAATATACTATGATTTTTGACCGAAACTTGCATTTCAAAAAGTTTCATAGAATATAGTTTTCAAATGATTTTTTTGCATGGACTTCCATCATAACCTTCCCTCTTAACATATATAAATGATATCAAAAGTCTCGTATCATTTCAAATATTCCACAATTAAATTTGATTTTTTTGACTGAAACTAGTGTATAATATACTATGATTTTTGACCGATACTTGCATTTCAAAACGTTTCATAGAATCTAGTTTTCAGTTAATTTTTTTGCATGGACTTCAATCATAACCTTCCCTCTTAACATATATAAATGATCTGAAAAGTCTCGTATCATTTAAAATAGTTCACAATTAAATTTGATTTTTTTGACCGAAACTAGTGTATAATATACTATGATTTTTGACCGAAACTTGCATTTCGAAAAGTTTCATAGAATATAGTTTTCAGATGATTTTTTTCCATGGACTTCCATCATTACCTTCCCTCTTAACATATATAAATGATCTGAAAAGTCTCGTATCATTTCAAATAGTCCACAATTAAATTTGATTTTTTTGACTGAAACTAGTGTATAATATACTATGATTTTTGACCGAAACTTGCATTTTGAAAAGTTTCATAGAATATAGTTTTCAGATGATTTTTTTGCATGGACTTCCATCATAACCTGCCCTCGTAACATATATAAATGATCTGAAAAGTCTCGTATCATTACAAATAGTTCCCAATTAAATTCGATATTTTTGACCGAATCTAGTGTAAAATATACTAAGATTTTTGACTGAAACTTGCATTTCAAAAAGTTTCATAGAATCTAGTTTTCAGTTAATTTTCTTGCATGGACTTCCATCATTACCTTCCCTCTTAACATATATAAATGATCTGAAAAGTCTCGTATCATTTCAAATAGTCCACAATTAAATTTGATTTTTTTGACCGAAACTAGTTTATAATATACTATGATTTTTGACCGAAACTTGCATTTCGAAAGGTTTCATAGAATATAGTTTTCAGATGATATTTTTTGCATGGACTTCCATCATAACCTTCCCTCTTAACATATAAAAATGATTTGAAAAGTCTCGTATCATTTCAAATAGTCACCAATTAAATTCGATATTTTTGACCGAAACTAGTGTATAATATACTATGATTTTTGACCGAAACTTGCATTTCGTAAAGTTTTATAGAATCTAGTTTTCATATGATCTTTTTGCATGGGCTTCCATAATAACCTTCAATCTTAACATATATAAATGATCTGTCAAGTCTCGTATCATTTCAAATAGTCCACAATTAAATTTGATTTTTTTGACTGAAACTAGTGTATAATATACTATGATTTTTGACCGAAACTTGCATTTCGAAAAGTTTCATAGAATATAGTTTTCAGATGATTTTTTTGCATGGACTTCCATAATAACCTTCCCTCTTAACATATATAAATGATCTCAAAAGTCTCGTATCATTTCAAATAGTCCACAATTAAATTTGATTTTTTTGACTGAAACTAGTGTATAATATACTATGATTTTTGACCGATACTTGCATTTCAAAACGTTTCATAGAATCTAGTTTTCAGATAATTTGTTTGCATGGACTTCTATCATAACCTTCCCTCTTAACATATATAAATGATCTGAAAAGTCTCGAATCATTTCAAATAGCTCCCAATTAAATTCGATATTTTTGACCAAAACTAGTGTATAATATATTATGATTTTTGACCGAAACTTGCATTTCAAAAAGTTTCATAGAAACTAGTTTTCAGATGATTTTTTTGCATGGGCTTCCATAATAACCTTCCCTCTTAACATATATAAATGATCTGTCAAGTCTCGTATCATTTCAAATAGTCCACAATTAAATTTGATTTTTTTGACTGAAACTAGTGTATAATATACTATGATTTTTGACCGAAACTTGCATTTCAAAAAGTTTCATAGAATATAGTTTTCAAATGATTTTTTTGCATGGACTTCCATCATAACCTTCCCTCTTAACATATATAAATGATCTCAAAAGTCTCGTATCATTTCAAATATTCCACAATTAAATTTGATTTTTTTGACTGAAACTAGTGTATAATATACTATGATTTTTGACCGATACTTGCATTTCAAAACGTTTCATAGAATCTAGTTTTCAGTTAATTTTTTTGCATGGACTTCAATCATAACCTTCCCTCTTAACATATATAAATGATCTGAAAAGTCTCGTATCATTTAAAATAGTTCACAATTAAATTTGATTTTTTTGACCGAAACTAGTGTATAATATACTATGATTTTTGACCGAAACTTGCATTTCGAAAAGTTTCATAGAATATAGTTTTCAGATGATTTTTTTCCATGGACTTCCATCATTACCTTCCCTCTTAACATATATAAATGATCTGAAAAGTCTCGTATCATTTCAAATAGTCCACAATTAAATTTGATTTTTTTGACTGAAACTAGTGTATAATATACTATGATTTTTGACCGAAACTTGCATTTTGAAAAGTTTCATAGAATATAGTTTTCAGATGATTTTTTTGCATGGACTTCCATCATAACCTGCCCTCGTAACATATATAAATGATCTGAAAATTCTCGTATCATTACAAATAGTTCCCAATTAAATTCGATATTTTTGACCGAATCTAGTGTAAAATATACTAAGATTTTTGACTGAAACTTGCATTTCAAAAAGTTTCATAGAATCTAGTTTTCAGTTAATTTTCTTGCATGGACTTCCATCATTACCTTCCCTCTTAACATATATAAATGATCTGAAAAGTCTCGTATCATTTCAAATAGTCCACAATTAAATTTGTTTTTTTTGACCGAAACTAGTTTATAATATACTATGATTTTTGACCGAAACTTGCATTTCGAAAAGTTTCATAGAATATAGTTTTCAGATGATATTTTTTGCATGGACTTCCATCATAACCTTCCCTCTTAACATATAAAAATGATTTGAAAAGTCTCGTATCATTTCAAATAGTCACCAATTAAATTCGATATTTTTGACCGAAACTAGTGTATAATATACTATGATTTTTGACCGAAACTTGCATTTCGTAAAGTTTTATAGAATCTAGTTTTCATATGATCTTTTTGCATGGGCTTCCATAATAACCTTCAATCTTAACATATATAAATGATCTGTCAAGTCTCGTATCATTTTAAATAGTCCACAATTAAATTTGATTTTTTTGACTGAAACTAGTGTATAATATACTATGATTTTTGACCGAAACTTGCATTTCGAAAAGTTTCATAGAATATAGTTTTCAGATGATTTTTTTGCATGGACTTCCATAATAACCTTCCCTCTTAACATATATAAATGATCTCAAAAGTCTCGTATCATTTCAAATAGTCCACAATTAAATTTGATTTTTTTGACTGAAACTAGTGTATAATATACTATGATTTTTGACCGATACTTGCATTTCAAAACGTTTCATAGAATCTAGTTTTCAGATAATTTTTTTGCATGGACTTCTATCATAACCTTCCCTCTTAACATATATAAATGATCTGAAAAGTCTCGAATCATTTCAAATAGCTCCCAATTAAATTCGATATTTTTGACCAAAACTAGTGTATAATATACTATGATTTTTGACCGAAACTTGCATTTCAAAAAGTTTCAAAGAATCTAGTTTTTCAGATGATTTTTTTGCATGGGCTTCCATAATAACCTTCCCTCTTAACATATATAGATGATATGTCAAGTCTCGTATCATTTCAAATAGTCCACAATTAAATTTGATTTTTTTGACTGAAACTAGTGTATAATATACTATGATTTTTGACCGAAACTTGCATTTCGAAAAGTTTCATAGAATATAGTTTTCAGATGATTTTTTTTGCATGGACATCCATCATAACCTACCCTCTTAACATATAAAAATGATTTTAAAAGTCTCGTATCATTTCAAATAGTCACCAATTAAATTCGATATTTTTGACCGAAACTAGTGTATAATATACTATGATTTTTGACCGAAACTTGCATTTCGTAAAGTTTTATAGAATCTAGTTTTCATATGATCTTTTTGCATGGGCTTCCATAATAACCTTCAATCTTAACATATATAAATGATCTGTCAAGTCTCGTATCATTTCAAATAGTCCACAATTAAATTTGATTTTTTTGACTGAAACTAGTGTATAATATACTATGATTTTTGACCGAAACTTGCATTTCGAAAAGTTTCATAGAATATAGTTTTCAGATAATTTTTTTGCATGGACTTCCATAATAACCTTCCCTCTTAACATATATAAATGATCTCAAAAGTCTCGTATCATTTCAAATAGTCCACAATTAAATTTGATTTTTTTGACTGAAACTAGTGTATAATATACTATGATTTTTGACCGATACTTGCATTTCAAAACGTTTCATAGAATCTAGTTTTCAGATAATTTGTTTGCATGGACTTCTATCATAACCTTCCCTCTTAACATATATAAATGATCTGAAAAGTCTCGAATCATTTCAAATAGCTCCCAATTAAATTCGATATTTTTGACCAAAACTAGTGTATAATATACTATGATTTTTGACCGAAACTTGCATTTCAAAAAGTTTCATAGAATCTAGTTTTCAGATGATTTATTTGCATGGGCTTCCATAATAACCTTCCCTCTTAACATATATAAATGATCTGTCAAGTCTCGTATCATTTCAAATAGTCCACAATTAAATTTGATTTTTTTGACTGAAACTAGTGTATAATATACTATGATTTTTGACCGAAACATGCATTTCAAAAAGTTTCATAGAATATAGTTTTCAAATGATTTTTTTGCATGGACTTCCATCATAACCTTCCCTCTTAACATATATAAATGATCTCAAAAGTCTCGTATCATTTCAAATATTCCACAATTAAATTTGATTTTTTTGACTGAAACTAGTGTATAATATACTATGATTTTTGACCGATACTTGCATTTCAAAACGTTTCATAGAATCTAGTTTTCAGTTAATTTTTTTGCATGGACTTCAATCATAACCTTCCCTCTTAACATATATAAATGATCTGAAAAGTCTCGTATCATTTAAAATAGTTCACAATTAAATTTGATTTTTTTGACCGAAACTAGTGTATAATATACTATGATTTTTGACCGAAACTTGCATTTCGAAAAGTTTCATAGAATATAGTTTTCAGATGATTTTTTTCCATGGACTTCCATCATTACCTTTCCTCTTAACATATATAAATGATCTGAAAAGTCTCGTATCATTTCAAATAGTCCACAATTAAATTTGATTTTTTTGACTGAAACTAGTGTATAATATACTATGATTTTTGACCGAAACTTGCATTTTGAAAAGTTTCATAGAATATAGTTTTCAGATGATTTTTTTGCATGGACTTCCATCATAACCTGCCCTCGTAACATATATAAATGATCTGAAAAGTCTCGTATCATTACAAATAGTTCCCAATTAAATTCGATATTTTTGACCGAATCTAGTGTAAAATATACTAAGATTTTTGACTGAAACTTGCATTTCAAAAAGTTTCATAGAATCTAGTTTTCAGTTAATTTTCTTGCATGGACTTCCATCATTACCTTCCCTCTTAACATATATAAATGATCTGAAAAGTCTCGTATCATTTCAAATAGTCCACAATTAAATTTGATTTTTTTGACCGAAACTAGTTTATAATATACTATGATTTTTGACCGAAACTTGCATTTCGAAAAGTTTCATAGAATATAGTTTTCAGATGATATTTTTTGCATGGACTTCCATCATAACCTTCCCTCTTAACATATAAAAATGATTTGAAAAGTCTCGTATCATTTCAAATAGTCACCAATTAAATTCGATATTTTTGACCGAAACTAGTGTATAATATACTATGATTTTTGACCGAAACTTGCATTTCGTAAAGTTTTATAGAATCTAGTTTTCATATGATCTTTTTGCATGGGCTTCCATAATAACCTTCAATCTTAACATATATAAATGATCTGTCAAGTCTTGTATCATTTCAAATAGTCCACAATTAAATTTGATTTTTTTGACTGAAACTAGTGTATAATATACTATGATTTTTGACCGAAACTTGCATTTCGAAAAGTTTCATAGAATATAGTTTTCAGATGATTTTTTTGCATGGACTTCCATAATAACCTTCCCTCTTAACATATATAAATGATCTCAAAAGTCTCGTATCATTTCAAATAGTCCACAATTAAATTTGATTTTTTTGACTGAAACTAGTGTATAATATACTATGATTTTTGACCGATACTTGCATTTCAAAACGTTTCATAGAATCTAGTTTTCAGATAATTTTTTTGCATGGACTTCTATCATAACCTTCCCTCTTAACATATATAAATGATCTGAAAAGTCTCGAATCATTTCAAATAGCTCCCAATTAAATTCGATATTTTTGACCAAAACTAGTGTATAATATACTATGATTTTTGACCGAAACTTGCATTTCAAAAAGTTTCAAAGAATCTAGTTTTTCAGATGATTTTTTTGCATGGGCTTCCATAATAACCTTCCCTCTTAACATATATAGATGATATGTCAAGTCTCGTATCATTTCAAATAGTCCACAATTAAATTTGATTTTTTTGACTGAAACTAGTGTATAATATACTATGATTTTTGACCGAAACTTGCATTTCGAAAAGTTTCATAGAATATAGTTTTCAGATGATTTTTTTTGCATGGACATCCATCATAACCTACCCTCTTAACATATAAAAATGATTTTAAAAGTCTCGTATCATTTCAAATAGTCACCAATTAAATTCGATATTTTTGACCGAAACTAGTGTATAATATACTATGATTTTTGACCGAAACTTGCATTTCGTAAAGTTTTATAGAATCTAGTTTTCATATGATCTTTTTGCATGGGCTTCCATAATAACCTTCAATCTTAACATATATAAATGATCTGTCAAGTCTCGTATCATTTCAAATAGTCCACAATTAAATTTGATTTTTTTGACTGAAACTAGTGTATAATATACTATGATTTTTGACCGAAACTTGCATTTCGAAAAGTTTCATAGAATATAGTTTTCAGATAATTTTTTTGCATGGACTTCCATAATAACCTTCCCTCTTAACATATATAAATGATCTCAAAAGTCTCGTATCATTTCAAATAGTCCACAATTAAATTTGATTTTTTTGACTGAAACTAGTGTATAATATACTATGATTTTTGACCGATACTTGCATTTCAAAACGTTTCATAGAATCTAGTTTTCAGATAATTTGTTTGCATGGACTTCTATCATAACCTTCCCTCTTAACATATATAAATGATCTGAAAAGTCTCGAATCATTTCAAATAGCTCCCAATTAAATTCGATATTTTTGACCAAAACTAGTGTATAATATACTATGATTTTTGACCGAAACTTGCATTTCAAAAAGTTTCATAGAATCTAGTTTTCAGATGATTTATTTGCATGGGCTTCCATAATAACCTTCCCTCTTAACATATATAAATGATCTGTCAAGTCTCGTATCATTTCAAATAGTCCACAATTAAATTTGATTTTTTTGACTGAAACTAGTGTATAATATACTATGATTTTTGACCGAAACATGCATTTCAAAAAGTTTCATAGAATATAGTTTTCAAATGATTTTTTTGCATGGACTTCCATCATAACCTTCCCTCTTAACATATATAAATGATCTCAAAAGTCTCGTATCATTTCAAATATTCCACAATTAAATTTGATTTTTTTGACTGAAACTAGTGTATAATATACTATGATTTTTGACCGATACTTGCATTTCAAAACGTTTCATAGAATCTAGTTTTCAGTTAATTTTTTTGCATGGACTTCAATCATAACCTTCCCTCTTAACATATATAAATGATCTGAAAAGTCTCGTATCATTTAAAATAGTTCACAATTAAATTTGATTTTTTTGACCGAAACTAGTGTATAATATACTATGATTTTTGACCGAAACTTGCATTTCGAAAAGTTTCATAGAATATAGTTTTCAGATGATTTTTTTCCATGGACTTCCATCATTACCTTTCCTCTTAACATATATAAATGATCTGAAAAGTCTCGTATCATTTCAAATAGTCCACAATTAAATTTGATTTTTTTGACTGAAACTAGTGTATAATATACTATGATTTTTGACCGAAACTTGCATTTTGAAAAGTTTCATAGAATATAGTTTTCAGATGATTTTTTTGCATGGACTTCCATCATAACCTGCCCTCGTAACATATATAAATGATCTGAAAAGTCTCGTATCATTACAAATAGTTCCCAATTAAATTCGATATTTTTGACCGAATCTAGTGTAAAATATACTAAGATTTTTGACTGAAACTTGCATTTCAAAAAGTTTCATAGAATCTAGTTTTCAGTTAATTTTCTTGCATGGACTTCCATCATTACCTTCCCTCTTAACATATATAAATGATCTGAAAAGTCTCGTATCATTTCAAATAGTCCACAATTAAATTTGATTTTTTTGACCGAAACTAGTTTATAATATACTATGATTTTTGACCGAAACTTGCATTTCGAAAAGTTTCATAGAATATAGTTTTCAGATGATATTTTTTGCATGGACTTCCATCATAACCTTCCCTCTTAACATATAAAAATGATTTGAAAAGTCTCGTATCATTTCAAATAGTCACCAATTAAATTCGATATTTTTGACCGAAACTAGTGTATAATATACTATGATTTTTGACCGAAACTTGCATTTCGTAAAGTTTTATAGAATCTAGTTTTCATATGATCTTTTTGCATGGGCTTCCATAATAACCTTCAATCTTAACATATATAAATGATCTGTCAAGTCTTGTATCATTTCAAATAGTCCACAATTAAATTTGATTTTTTTGACTGAAACTAGTGTATAATATACTATGATTTTTGACCGAAACTTGCATTTCGAAAAGTTTCATAGAATATAGTTTTCAGATGATTTTTTTGCATGGACTTCCATAATAACCTTCCCTCTTAACATATATAAATGATCTCAAAAGTCTCGTATCATTTCAAATAGTCCACAATTAAATTTGATTTTTTTGACTGAAACTAGTGTATAATATACTATGATTTTTGACCGATACTTGCATTTCAAAACGTTTCATAGAATCTAGTTTTCAGATAATTTGTTTGCATGGACTTCTATCATAACCTTCCCTCTTAACATATATAAATGATCTGAAAAGTCTCGAATCATTTCAAATAGCTCCCAATTAAATTCGATATTTTTGACCAAAACTAGTGTATAATATACTATGATTTTTGACCGAAACTTGCATTTCAAAAAGTTTCATAGAATCTAGTTTTTCAGATGATTTTTTTGCATGGGCTTCCATAATAACCTTCCCTCTTAACATATATAAATGATATGTCAAGTCTCGTATCATTTCAAATAGTCCACAATTAAATTTGATTTTTTTGACTGAAACTAGTGTATAATATACTATGATTTTTGACCGAAACTTGCATTTCGAAAAGTTTCATAGAATATAGTTTTCAGATGATTTTTTTTGCATGGACATCCATCATAACCTACCCTCTTAACATATAAAAATGATTTTAAAAGTCTCGTATCATTTCAAATAGTCACCAATTAAATTCGATATTTTTGACCGAAACTAGTGTATAATATACTATGATTTTTAACCGAAACTTACATTTCGTAAAGTTTTATGGAATCTAGTTTTCATATGATCTTTTTGTATGGGCTTCCATAATAACCTTCCATCTTAACATATATAAATGATCTGTCAAGTCTTGTATCATTTCAAATAGTCCACAATTAAATTTGATTTTTTTGACTGAAACTAGTGTATAATATACTATGATTTTTGACCGAAACTTGCATTTCGAAAAGTTTCATAGAATATAGTTTTCAGATGATTTTTTTGCATGTACTTCCATAATAACCTTCCCTCTTAACATATATAAATGATCTCAAAAATCTCGTATCATTTCAAATAGTCCACAATTAAATATGATTTTTTTGACTGAAACTAGTGTATAATATACTTTGATTTTTGACCGATACTTGCATTTCAAAACGTTTCATAGAATCTAGTTTTCAGTTAATTTTTTTGCATGGACTTCTATCATAACCTTCCCTCTTAACATATATAAATGATTTGAAAAGTCTCGAATCATTTCAAATAGCTGCCAATTAAATTCGATATTTTTGACAAAAACTAGTGTATAATATACTATGATTTTTGACCGATACTTGCATTTCAAAACGTTTCATAGAATCTAGTTTTCAGATAATTTGTTTGCATGGACTTCTATCATAACCTTCCCTCTTAACATATATAAATGATCTGAAAAGTCTCGAATCATTTCAAATAGCTCCCAATTAAATTCGATATTTTTGACCAAAACTAGTGTATAATATACTATGATTTTTGACCGAAACTTGCATTTCAAAAAGTTTCATAGAATCTAGTTTTTCAGATGATTTTTTTGCATGGGCTTCCATAATAACCTTCCCTCTTAACATATATAAATGATATGTCAAGTCTCGTATCATTTCAAATAGTCCACAATTAAATTTGATTTTTTTGACTGAAACTAGTGTATAATATACTATGATTTTTGACCGAAACTTGCATTTCGAAAAGTTTCATAGAATATAGTTTTCAGATGATTTTTTTTGCATGGACATCCATCATAACCTACCCTCTTAACATATAAAAATGATTTTAAAAGTCTCGTATCATTTCAAATAGTCACCAATTAAATTCGATATTTTTGACCGAAACTAGTGTATAATATACTATGATTTTTAACCGAAACTTGCATTTCGTAAAGTTTTATAGAATCTAGTTTTCATATGATCTTTTTGCATGGGCTTCCATAATAACCTTCCATCTTAACATATATAAATGATCTGTCAAGTCTTGTATCATTTCAAATAGTCCACAATTAAATTTGATTTTTTTGACTGAAACTAGTGTATAATATACTATGATTTTTGACCGAAACTTGCATTTCGAAAAGTTTCATAGAATATAGTTTTCAGATGATTTTTTTGCATGGACTTCCATAATAACCTTCCCTCTTAACATATATAAATGATCTCAAAAATCTCGTATCATTTCAAATAGTCCACAATTAAATATGATTTTTTTGACTGAAACTAGTGTATAATATACTTTGATTTTTGACCGATACTTGCATTTCAAAACGTTTCATAGAATCTAGTTTTCAGTTAATTTTTTTGCATGGACTTCTATCATAACCTTCCCTCTTAACATATATAAATGATTTGAAAAGTCTCGAATCATTTCAAATAGCTGCCAATTAAATTCGATATTTTTGACAAAAACTAGTGTATAATATACTATGATTTTTGACCGATACTTGCATTTCAAAACGTTTCATAGAATCTAGTTTTCAGATAATTTGTTTGCATGGACTTCTATCATAACCTTCCCTCTTAACATATATAAATGATCTGAAAAGTCTCGAATCATTTCAAATAGCTCCCAATTAAATTCGATATTTTTGACCAAAACTAGTGTATAATATACTATGATTTTTGACCGAAACTTGCATTTCAAAAAGTTTCATAGAATCTAGTTTTTCAGATGATTTTTTTGCATGGGCTTCCATAATAACCTTCCCTCTTAACATATATAAATGATATGTCAAGTCTCGTATCATTTCAAATAGTCCACAATTAAATTTGATTTTTTTGACTGAAACTAGTGTATAATATACTATGATTTTTGACCGAAACTTGCATTTCGAAAAGTTTCATAGAATATAGTTTTCAGATGATTTTTTTTGCATGGACATCCATCATAACCTACCCTCTTAACATATAAAAATGATTTTAAAAGTCTCGTATCATTTCAAATAGTCACCAATTAAATTCGATATTTTTGACCGAAACTAGTGTATAATATACTATGATTTTTAACCGAAACTTGCATTTCGTAAAGTTTTATAGAATCTAGTTTTCATATGATCTTTTTGCATGGGCTTCCATAATAACCTTCCATCTTAACATATATAAATGATCTGTCAAGTCTTGTATCATTTCAAATAGTCCACAATTAAATTTGATTTTTTTGACTGAAACTAGTGTATAATATACTATGATTTTTGACCGAAACTTGCATTTCGAAAAGTTTCATAGAATATAGTTTTCAGATGATTTTTTTGCATGGACTTCCATAATAACCTTCCCTCTTAACATATATAAATGATCTCAAAAATCTCGTATCATTTCAAATAGTCCACAATTAAATATGATTTTTTTGACTGAAACTAGTGTATAATATACTTTGATTTTTGACCGATACTTGCATTTCAAAACGTTTCATAGAATCTAGTTTTCAGTTAATTTTTTTGCATGGACTTCTATCATAACCTTCCCTCTTAACATATATAAATGATTTGAAAAGTCTCGAATCATTTCAAATAGCTGCCAATTAAATTCGATATTTTTGACAAAAACTAGTGTATAATATACTATGATTTTTGACCGATACTTGCATTTCAAAACGTTTCATAGAATCTAGTTTTCAGATAATTTGTTTGCATGGACTTCTATCATAACCTTCCCTCTTAACATATATAAATGATCTGAAAAGTCTCGAATCATTTCAAATAGCTCCCAATTAAATTCGATATTTTTGACCAAAACTAGTGTATAATATACTATGATTTTTGACCGAAACTTGCATTTCAAAAAGTTTCATAGAATCTAGTTTTTCAGATGATTTTTTTGCATGGGCTTCCATAATAACCTTCCCTCTTAACATATATAAATGATATGTCAAGTCTCGTATCATTTCAAATAGTCCACAATTAAATTTGATTTTTTTGACTGAAACTAGTGTATAATATACTATGATTTTTGACCGAAACTTGCATTTCGAAAAGTTTCATAGAATATAGTTTTCAGATGATTTTTTTTGCATGGACATCCATCATAACCTACCCTCTTAACATATAAAAATGATTTTAAAAGTCTCGTATCATTTCAAATAGTCACCAATTAAATTCGATATTTTTGACCGAAACTAGTGTATAATATACTATGATTTTTAACCGAAACTTGCATTTCGTAAAGTTTTATAGAATCTAGTTTTCATATGATCTTTTTGCATGGGCTTCCATAATAACCTTCCATCTTAACATATATAAATGATCTGTCAAGTCTTGTATCATTTCAAATAGTCCACAATTAAATTTGATTTTTTTGACTGAAACTAGTATATAATATACTATGATTTTTGACCGAAACTTGCATTTCGAAAAGTTTCATAGAATATAGTTTTCAGATGATTTTTTTGCATGGACTTCCATAATAACCTTCCCTCTTAACATATATAAATGATCTCAAAAATCTCGTATCATTTCAAATAGTCCACAATTAAATATGATTTTTTTGACTGAAACTAGTGTATAATATACTTTGATTTTTGACCGATACTTGCATTTCAAAACGTTTCATAGAATCTAGTTTTCAGTTAATTTTTTT
This sequence comes from Lathyrus aphaca, assembly GCA_963966055.1. Lineage (NCBI taxonomy): Eukaryota > Viridiplantae > Streptophyta > Magnoliopsida > Fabales > Fabaceae > Lathyrus > Lathyrus aphaca. The sequence continues at coordinate 639,401,204 of OZ014520.1, read as the reverse complement.
GCATGGACTTCTATCATAACCTTCCCTCTTAACATATATAAATGATTTGAAAAGTCTCGAATCATTTCAAATAGCTGCCAATTAAATTCGATATTTTTGACAAAAACTAGTGTATAATATACTATGATTTTTGACCGAAACTTGCATTTCAAAAAGTTTCATAGAATCTAGTTTTCAGATGATTTTTTTGCATGGGCTTCCATAATAACCTTTCCTCTTAACATATATAAATGATCTGTCAAGTCTCGTATCATTTCAAATAGTCCACAATTAAATTTGATTTTTTTGACTGAAACTAGTGTATAATATACTATGATTTTTGACCGAAACTTGCATTTTGAAAAGTTTCATAGAATATAGTTTTCAGATGATTTTTTTGCATGGACTTCCATCATAACCTGCCCTCGTAACATATATAAATGATCTGAAAAGTCTCGTATCATTACAAATAGTTCCCAATTAAATTCGATATTTTTGACCGAAACTAGTGTAAAATATACTATGATTTTTGACTGAAACTTGCATTTCAAAAAGTTTCATAGAATCTAGTTTTCAGTTAATTTTCTTGCATGGACATCCATCATTACCTTCCCTCTTAACATATATAAATGATCTGAAAAGTCTCGTATCATTTCAAATAGTCCACAATTAAATTTGATTTTTTTGACCGAAACTAGTTTATAATATACTATGATTTTTGACCGAAACTTGCATTTCGAAAAGTTTCAAAGAATATAGTTTTCAGATGATATTTTTTGCATGGACTTCCATCATAACCTTCCCTCTTAACATATCAAAATGATTTGAAAAGTCTCGTATCATTTCAAATAGTCACCAATTAAATTCGATATTTTTGACCGAAACTAGTGTATAATATACTATGATTTTTGACCGAAACTTGAATTTCGTAAAGTTTTATAGAATCTAGTTTTCATATGATCTTTTTGCATGGGCTTCCATAATAACCTTCAATCTTAACATATATAAATGATCTGTCAAGTCTCGTATCATTTCAAATAGTCCACAATTAAATTTGATTTTTTTGACTGAAACTAGTGTATAATATACTATGATTTTTGACCGAAACTTGCATTTCGAAAATTTTCATAGAATATAGTTTTCAGATGATTTTTTTGAATGGACTTCCATAATAACCTTCCCTCTTAACATATATAAATGATCTCAAAAGTCTCGTATCATTTCAAATAGTCCACAATTAAATTTGATTTTTTTGACTGAAACTAGTGTATAATATACTATGATTTTTGACCGATACTTGCATTTCAAAACGTTTCATAGAATCTAGTTTTCAGATAATTTGTTTGCATGGACTTCTATCATAACCTTCCCTCTTAACATATATAAATGATCTGAAAAGTCTCGAATCATTTCAAATAGCTCCCAATTAAATTCGATATTTTTGACCAAAACTAGTGTATAATATACTATGATTTTTGACCGAAACTTGCATTTCAAAAAGTTTCATAGAATCTAGTTTTCAGATGATTTTTTTGCATGGGCTTCCATAATAACCTTCCCTCTTAACATATATAAATGATCTGTCAAGTCTCGTATCATTTCAAATAGTCCACAATTAAATTTGATTTTTTTGACTGAAACTAGTGTATAATATACTATGATTTTTGACCGAAACTTGCATTTCGAAAAGTTTCATAGAATATAGTTTTCAGATGATTTTTTTGCATGGACTTCCATAATAACCTTCCCTCTTAACATATATAAATGATCTCAAAAATCTCGTATCATTTCAAATAGTCCACAATTAAATATGATTTTTTTGACTGAAACTAGTGTATAATATACTTTGATTTTTGACCGATACTTGCATTTCAAAACGTTTCATAGAATCTAGTTTTCAGTTAATTTTTTTGCATGGACTTCTATCATAACCTTCCCTCTTAACATATATAAATGATTTGAAAAGTCTCGAATCATTTCAAATAGCTGCCAATTAAATTCGATATTTTTGACAAAAACTAGTGTATAATATACTATGATTTTTGACCGAAACTTGCATTTCAAAAAGTTTCATAGAATCTAGTTTTCAGATGATTTTTTTGCACGGGCTTCCATAATAACCTTTCCTCTTAACATATATAAATGATCTGTCAAGTCTCGTATCATTTCAAATAGTCCACAATTAAATTTGATTTTTTTGACTGAAACTAGTGTATAATATACTATGATTTTTGACCGAAACTTGCATTTTGAAAAGTTTCATAGAATATAGTTTTCAGATGATTTTTTTGCATGGACTTCCATCATAACCTGCCCTCGTAACATATATAAATGATCTGAAAAGTCTCGTATCATTACAAATAGTTCCCAATTAAATTCGATATTTTTGACCGAAACTAGTGTAAAATATACTATGATTTTTGACTGAAACTTGCATTTCAAAAAGTTTCATAGAATCTAGTTTTCAGTTAATTTTCTTGCATGGACATCCATCATTACCTTCCCTCTTAACATATATAAATGATCTGAAAAGTCTCGTATCATTTCAAATAGTCCACAATTAAATTTGATTTTTTTGACCGAAACTAGTTTATAATATACTATGATTTTTGACCGAAACTTGCATTTCGAAAAGTTTCATAGAATATAGTTTTCAGATGATATTTTTTGCATGGACTTCCATCATAACCTTCCCTCTTAACATATCAAAATGATTTGAAAAGTCTCGTATCATTTCAAATAGTCACCAATTAAATTCGATATTTTTGACCGAAACTAGTGTATAATATACTATGATTTTTGACCGAAACTTGAATTTCGTAAAGTTTTATAGAATCTAGTTTTCATATGATCTTTTTGCATGGGCTTCCATAATAACCTTCAATCTTAACATATATAAATGATCTGTCAAGTCTCGTATCATTTCAAATAGTCCACAATTAAATTTGATTTTTTTGACTGAAACTAGTGTATAATATACTATGATTTTTGACCGAAACTTGCATTTCGAAAATTTTCATAGAATATAGTTTTCAGATGATTTTTTTGAATGGACTTCCATAATAACCTTCCCTCTTAACATATATAAATGATCTCAAAAGTCTCGTATCATTTCAAATAGTCCACAATTAAATTTGATTTTTTTGACTGAAACTAGTGTATAATATACTATGATTTTTGACCGATACTTGCATTTCAAAACGTTTCATAGAATCTAGTTTTCAGATAATTTGTTTGCATGGACTTCTATCATAACCTTCCCTCTTAACATATATAAATGATCTGAAAAGTCTCGAATCATTTCAAATAGCTCCCAATTAAATTCGATATTTTTGACCAAAACTAGTGTATAATATACTATGATTTTTGACCGAAACTTGCATTTCAAAAAGTTTCATAGAATCTAGTTTTCAGATGATTTTTTTGCATGGGCTTCCATAATAACCTTCCCTCTTAACATATATAAATGATCTGTCAAGTCTCGTATCATTTCAAATAGTCCACAATTAAATTTGATTTTTTTGACTGAAACTAGTGTATAATATACTATGATTTTTGACCGAAACTTGCATTTCAAAAAGTTTCATAGAATATAGTTTTCAAATGATTTTTTTGCATGGACTTCCATCATAACCTTCCCTCTTAACATATATAAATGATTTCAAAAGTCTCGTATCATTTCAAATATTCCACAATTAAATTTGATTTTTTTGACTGAAACTAGTGTATAATATACTATGATTTTTGACCGATACTTGCATTTCAAAACGTTTCATAGAATCTAGTTTTCAGTTAATTTTTTTGCATGGACTTCAATCATAACCTTCCCTCTTAACTTATATAAATGATCTGAAAAGTCTCGTATCATTTAAAATAGTCCACAATTAAATTTGATTTTTTTGACCGAAACTAGTGTATAATATACTATGATTTTTGACCGAAACTTGCATTTCGAAAAGTTTCATAGAATATAGTTTTCAGATGATTTTTTTCCATGGACTTCCATCATTACCTTCCCTCTTAACATATATAAATGATCTGAAAAGTCTCGTATCATTTCAAATAGTCCACAATTAAATTTGATTTTCTTGACTGAAACTAGTGTATAATATACTATGATTTTTGACCGAAACTTGCATTTTGAAAAGTTTCATAGAATATAGTTTTCAGATGATTTTTTTGCATGGACTTCCATCATAACCTGCCCTCGTAACATATATAAATGATCTGAAAAGTCTCGTATCATTACAAATAGTTCCCAATTAAATTCGATATTTTTGACCGAATCTAGTGTAAAATATACTAAGATTTTTGACTGAAACTTGCATTTCAAAAAGTTTCATAGAATCTAGTTTTCAGTTAATTTTCTTGCATGGACTTCCATCATTACCTTCCCTCTTAACATATATAAATGATCTGAAAAGTCTCGTATCATTTCAAATAGTCCACAATTAAATTTGATTTTTTTGACCGAAACTAGTTTATAATATACTATGATTTTTGACCGAAACTTGCATTTCGAAAAGTTTCATAGAATATAGTTTTCAGATGATATTTTTTGTATGGACTTCCATCATAACCTTCCCTCTTAACATATAAAAATGATTTGAAAAGTCTCGTATCATTTCAAATAGTCACCAATTAAATTCGATATTTTTGATCGAAACTAGTGTATAATATACTATGATTTTTGACCGAAACTTGCATTTCGTAAAGTTTTATAGAATCTAGTTTTCATATGATCTTTTTGCATGGGCTTCCATAATAACCTTCAATCTTAACATATATAAATGATCTGTCAAGTCTCGTATCATTTCAAATAGTCCACAATTAAATTTGATTTTTTTGACTGAAACTAGTGTATAATATACTATGATTTTTGACAAAAACTTGCATTTCGAAAAGTTTCATAGAATATAGTTTTCAGATGATTTTTTTTCCATGGACTTCCATCATTACCTTCCCTCTTAACATATATAAATGATCCGATAAGTCTCGTATCATTTTAAATAGTCCACAATTAAATTTGATTTTTTTGACCGAAACTAGTGTATTAAATACTATATTTTTGACCGAAACTTGCATTTCGAAATGTTTGATAGAATATAGTTTTCAGATGATTTTTTTGCATGGACTTCCATCATAACCTTCCCTCTTAACATATATAAATGATCTGAAAAGTCTCGTATCATTTCAAATAGTTCCTAATTAAATTCGATATTTTTGACCGAAACTAGTGTATAATATACTATGATTTTTGACCGAAACTTGCATTTCGAAAAGTTTCATAGAATATAGTTTTCAGTTAATTTTTTTGCATGGACTTTCATCATTACCTTCCCTCTTAACATATATAAATGATCTGAAAAATCTCGTATCATTTCAAATATTCCACAATTAAATTTGATTTTTTTGACCGAAACTAGTGTGTAATATACTATGATTTTTGACTGAAACTTGCATTTCGAAAAGTTTCATAGAATCTAGTTTTCAGATGATTTTTTTGCATGGACTTCCATCATTACCTTCCCTCTTAACATATAAAAATGATCTGAAAAGTCTGGTATCATTTCAAATAGTCACCAATTAAATTCGATATTTTTGACCGAAACTAGTGTATAATATACTATGATTTTTGACCGAAACTTGCATTTTGAAAAGTTTCATAGAATATAGTTTTCAGATGATTTTTTTGCATGGACTTCCATCATAACCTTGCCTCTTAACATATATAAATGATCAGAAAAGTCTCGTATCATTTAAAATAGTCCACAATTAAATTCGATATTTTTGACCGAAACTAGTGTATAATATACTATGATTTTTGACCGAAACTTGCATTTCGAAAAGTTTCATAGAATACAGTTTTCAGATGATTTTTTTGCATGGACTTCCATCATAACCTTCCCTCTTAACATACATAAATAATCTGAAAAGTCTCGTATCATTTAAAATAGTCCACAATTAAATTTGATTTTTTTGACCGAAACTAGTGTATAATATACTATGATTTTTGACTGAAACTTGCATTTCGAAAAGTTTCATAGAATCTAGTTTTCAGTTAAGTTTTTTTGCATGGACTTCCATCATTACTGTCCCTCTAAACATATATAAATAATCTGAAAAGTCTCGTATCATTTCAAATAGTCCACAATTAAATTTGATTTTTTTGACCGAAACTAGTGTATAATATACTATGATTTTTGACCGAAACTTGCATTTCGAAAAGTTTCAAAGAATATAGTTTTCAGATGATTTTTTTTGCATGGACTTCCATCATAACCTTCCCTCTTAACATATATAAATGATTTGAAAAGTCTCGTATCATTTCAAATAGTCACCAATTAAATTCGATATTTTTGACCGAAACTAGTGTATAATATACTATGATTTTTGACCGAAACTTGCCTTTCGTAAAGTTTTATAGAATCTAGTTTTCATATGATCTTTTTGCATGGGCTTCCATAATAACCTTCAATCTTAACATATATAAATGATCTGTCAAGTCTCTTATCATTTCAAATAGTCCACAATTAAATTTGATTTTTTTGACTGAAACTAGTGTATAATATACTATGATTTTTGACCGAAACTTGCATTTCGAAAAGTTTCATAGAATATAGTTTTCAGATGATTTTTTTGCATGGACTTCCATAATAACCTTCCATCTTAACATATATAAATGATCTCAAAAGTCTCGTATCATTTCAAATAGTCCACAATTAAATTTGATTTTTTTGACTGAAACTAGTGTATAATATACTATGATTTTTGACCGATACTTGCATTTCAAAACGTTTCATAGAATCTAGTTTTCAGATAATTTGTTTGCATGGACTTCTATCATAACCTTCCCTCTTAACATATATAAATGATCTGAAAAGTCTCGAATCATTTCAAATAGCTCCCAATTAAATTCGATATTTTTGACCAAAACTAGTGTATAATATACTATGAATTTTGACCGAAACTTGCATTTCAAAAAGTTTCATAGAATCTAGTTTTCAGATGATTTTTTTGCATGGGCTTCCATAATAACCTTCCCTCTTAACATATATAAATGATCTGTCAAGTCTCGTATCATTTCAAATAGTCCACAATTAAATTTGATTTTTTTGACTGAAACTAGTGTATAATATACTATGATTTTTGACCGAAACTTGCATTTCGAAAAGTTTCATAGAATATAGTTTTCAAATGATTTTTTTGCATGGACTTCCATCATAACGTTCCCTCTTAACATATATAAATGATCTCAAAAGTCTCGTATCATTTCAAATAGTCCACAATTAAATTTGATTTTTTTGACTAAAACTAGTGTATAATATACTATGATTTTTGACCGATACTTGCATTTCAAAACGTTTCATAGAATCTAGTTTTCAGTTAATTTTTTTGCATGGACTTCAATCATAACCTTCTCTCTTAACATATATAAATGATCTGAAAAGTCTCGTATCATTTAAAATAGTCCACAATTAAATTTGATTTTTTTGACCGAAACTAGTGTATAATATACTATGATTTTTGACCGAAACTTGCATTTCGAAAAGTTTCAAAGAATATAGTTTTCAGATGATTTTTTTTGCACGGACTTCCATAATAACCTTCCCTCTTAACATATATAAATGATTTGAAAAGTCTCGTATCATTTCAAATAGTCACCAATTAAATTCGATATTCTTGACCGAAACTGGTGTATAATATACTATGATTTTTGACCGAAACTTGCATTTCGAAAAGTTTCATAGAATATAGTTTTCAGATGATTTTTTTTGCATGGACTTCCATCATAACCTTCCCTCTTAACATATATAAATGATCTGAAAAGTCTCGTATCATTTCAAATATTCCACAATTAAATTTGATTTTTTTGACCGAAACTAGTGTGTAATATACTATGATTTTTGACCGAAACGTGAATTTCGAAAAGTTTCATAGAATATTGTTTTCAGATGATATTTTTTGCATGGACTTCCATCATAACCTTCCCTCTTAACATATATAAATGATCTGAAAGTCTCGTATCATTTCAAATAGTCCCCAATTAAATTCGATATTTTTGACCGAAACTAGTGTATAATTTACTATGATTTTTGACCGATACTTGCATTTCAAAAAGTTTCATAGAATCTAGTTTTCAGTTAATTTGTTTGCATGGACTTCTATCATAACCTTCCCTCTTAACATATATAAATGATCTGAAAAGTCTCGTATCATTTCAAATAGTCCACAATTAAATTTGATTTTTTTGACCGAAACTAGTGTATAATATACTATGATTTTTGACAAAAACTTGCATTTCGAAAAGTTTCATAGAATATAGTTTTCAGATGATTTTTTTCCATGGACTTCCATCATTACCTTCCCTCTTAACATATATAAATGATCTGAAAAGTCTCGTATCATTTCAAATAGTCCACAATTAAATTTGATTTTTTTGACCGAAACTAGTGTATAATATAATATGATTTTTGACCGAAACTTGCATTTCGAAAAGTTTCAAAGAATATAGTTTTCAGATGATTTTTTTTGCATGGACTTCCATCATAACCTTCCCTCTTAACATATATAAATGATTTGAAAAGTCTCGTATCATTTCAAATAGTCACCAATTAAATTCGATATTCTTGACTGAAACTAGTGTATAATATACTATGATTTTTGACCGAAACATGTATTTCGAAAAGTTTCATAGAATATAGTTTTCAGATGATTTTTTTTGCATGGACTTCCATCATAACCTTCCCTCTTAACATATATAAATGATCTGAAAAGTCTCGTATCATTTCAAATAGTCCACAATTAAATTCGATATTTTTGACCGAAACTTGTGTATAATATACTATGATTTTTGACCGAAACTTGCATTTCGAAAAGTTTCATAGAATACAGTTTTCAGATGATTTTTTTGCATGGACTTCCATCATAACCTTCCCTCTTAACATACATAAATGATCTGAAAAGTCTCGTATCATTTAAAATAGTCCACAATTAAATTTGATTTTTTTGACCGAAACTAGTGTGTAATATACTATGATTTTTGACTGAAACTTGCATTTCGAAAAGTTTCATAGAATCTAGTTTTCAGTTAATTTTTTTGCATGGACTTCCATCATTACTGTCCCTCTTAACATATATAAATAATCTGAAAAGTCTCGTATCATTTCAAATAGTCCACAATTAAATTTGATTTTTTTGACCGAAACTAGTGTATAATATACTATGATTTTTGACCGAAACTTGCATTTCGAAAAGTTTCAAAGAATATAGTTTTCAGATGATTTTTTTTGCATGGACTTCCATCATAACCTTCCCTCTTAACATATATAAATGATTTGAAAAGTCTCGTATCATTTCAAATAGTCACCAATTAAATTCGATATTCTTGACCGAAACTAGTGTATAATATACTATGATTTTTGACCGAAACTTGCATTTCGAAAAGTTTCATAGAATATAGTTTTCAGTTAATTTTTTTGCATGGACTTCCATCATTACCTTCCCTCTTAACATATATAAATGATCTGAAAAGTCTCGTATCATTTCATATATTCCACAATTAAATTTGATTTTTTTGACCGAAACTAGTGTGTAATATACTATGATTTTTGACTGAAACCTGCATTTCGAAAAGTTTCATAGAATCTAGTTTTCAGATGATTTTTTTGCATGGACTTCCATCATTACCTTCCCTCTTAACATATAAAAATGATCTGAAAAGTCTGGTATCATTTCAAATAGTCACCAATTAAATTCGATATTTTTGACCGAAACTAGTGTATAATATACTATGATTTTTGACCGAAACTTGCATTTCGAAAAGTTTCATAGAATATAGTTTTCAGATGATTTTTTTGCATGGACTTCCATCATAACCTCTCCTCTTAACATATATAAATGATCTGAAAAGTCTCGTATCATTTCAAATAGTTCCTAATTAAATTCGATATTTTTGACCGAAACTAGTGTATAATATACTATGATTTTTGACTGAAACTTGCATTTCGAAAAGTTTCCTAGAATATAGTTTTCAGTTAATTTTTTTGCATGAACTTCCATCATTACCTTCCCTCTTAACATATATAAATGATCTGAAAAGTCTCGTATCATTTCAAATATTCCACAATTAAATTTGATTTTTTTGACCGAAACTAGTGTGTAATATACTATGATTTTTGACTGAAACTTGCATTTCGAAAAGTTTCATAGAATCTAGTTTTCAGATGATTTTTTTGCTTGGACTTCCATCATTACCTTCCCTCTTAACATATAAAAATGATCTGAAAAGTCTGGTATCATTTCAAATAGTCACCAATTAAATTCGATATTTTTGACCGAAACTAGTGTATAATATACTATGATTTTTGACCGAAACTTGCATTTCGAAAAGTTTCATAGAATACAGTTTTCAGATGATTTTTTTGCATGGACTTCCATCATAACCTTCCCTCTTAACATACATAAATGATCTGAAAAGTCTCGTATCATTTAAAATAGTCCACAATTAAATTTGATTTTTTTGACCGAAACTAGTGTGTAATATACTATGATTTTTGACTGAAACTTGCATTTCGAAAAGTTTCATAGAATCTAGTTTTCAGTTAATTTTTTTGCATGGACTTCCATCATTACTGTCCCTCTTAACATATATAAATAATCTGAAAAGTCTCGTATCATTTCAAATAGTCCACAATTAAATTTGATTTTTTTGACCGAAACTAGTGTATAATATACTATGATTTTTGACCGAAACTTGCATTTCGAAAAGTTTCAAAGAATATAGTTTTCAGATGATTTTTTTTGCACGGACTTCCATAATAACCTTCTCTCTTAACATATATAAATGATTTGAAAAGTCTCGTATCATTTCAAATAGTCACCAATTAAATTCGATATTCTTGACCGAAACTAGTGTATAATATACTATGATTTTTGACCGAAACTTGCATTTCGAAAAGTTTCATAGAATATTGTTTTCAGATGATATTTTTTGCATGGACTTCCATCATAACCTTCCCTCTTAACATATATAAATGATCTGAAAAGTCTCGTATCATTTCAAATAGTCCCCAATTAAATTCGATATTTTTGATCGAAACTAGTGTATAATATACTATGATTTTTGACCGAAACTTGCATTTCGAAAAGTTTCATAGAATATTGTTTTCAGATGATATTTTTTGCATGGACTTCCATCATAACCTTCCCTCTTAACATATATAAATGATCTGAAAGTCTCGTATCATTTCAAATAGTCCCCAATTAAATTCGATATTTTTGACCGAAACTAGTGTATAATTTACTATGATTTTTGACCGATACTTGCATTTCAAAAAGTTTCATAGAATCTAGTTTTCAGTTAATTTGTTTGCATGGACTTCTATCATAACCTTCCCTCTTAACATATATAAATGATCTGAAAAGTCTCGTATCATTTCAAATAGTCCACAATTAAATTTGATTTTTTTGACCGAAACTAGTGTATAATATACTATGATTTTTGACAAAAACTTGCATTTCGAAAAGTTTCATAGAATATAGTTTTTAGATGATTTTTTTCCATGGACTTCCATCATTACCTTCCCTCTTAACATATATAAATGATCCGATAAGTCTCGTATCATTTCAAATAGTCCACAATTAAATTTGATTTTTTTGACCGAAACTAGTGTATTAAATACTATATTTTTGACCGAAACTTGCATTTCGAAAAGTTTCATAGAATATAGTTTTCAGATAATTTTTTTGCATGGACTTCCATCATAACCTTCCCTCTTAACATATATAAATGATCTGAAAAGTCTCGTATCATTTCAAATAGTTCCTAATTAAATTCGATATTTTTGACCGAAACTAGTGTATAATATACTATGATTTTTGACTGAAACTTGCATTTCGAAAAGTTTCATAGAATATAGTTTTCAGTTAATTTTTTTGCATGAACTTCCATCATTACCTTCCCTCTTAACATATATAAATGATCTGAAAAGTCTCGTATCATTTCAAATATTCCACAATTAAATTTGATTTTTTTGACCGAAACTAGTGTGTAATATACTATGATTTTTGACTGAAACTTGCATTTCGAAAAGTTTCATAGAATCTAGTTTTCAGATGATTTTTTTGCTTGGACTTCCATCATTACCTTCCCTCTTAACATATAAAAATGATCTGAAAAGTCTGGTATCATTTCAAATAGTCACCAATTAAATTCGATATTTTTGACCGAAACTAGTGTATAATATACTATGATTTTTGACCGAAACTTGCATTTCGAAAAGTTTCATAGAATACAGTTTTCAGATGATTTTTTTGCATGGACTTCCATCATAACCTTCCCTCTTAACATACATAAATGATCTGAAAAGTCTCGTATCATTTAAAATAGTCCACAATTAAATTTGATTTTTTTGACCGAAACTAGTGTGTAATATACTATGATTTTTGACTGAAACTTGCATTTCGAAAAGTTTCATAGAATCTAGTTTTCAGTTAATTTTTTTGCATGGACTTCCATCATTACTGTCCCTCTTAACATATATAAATAATCTGAAAAGTCTCGTATCATTTCAAATAGTCCACAATTAAATTTGATTTTTTTGACCGAAACATGTGTATAATATACTATGATTTTTGACCGAAACTTGCATTTCGAAAAGTTTCAAAGAATATAGTTTTCAGATGATTTGTTTTGCACGGACTTCCATAATAACCTTCCCTCTTAACATATATAAATGATTTGAAAAGTCTCGTATCATTTCAAATAGTCACCAATTAAATTCGATATTCTTGACCGAAACTAGTGTATAATATACTATGATTTTTGACCGAAACTTGCATTTCGAAAAGTTTCATAGAATATTGTTTTCAGATGATATTTTTTGCATGGACTTCCATCATAACCTTCCCTCTTAACATATATAAATGATCTGAAAAGTCTCGTATCATTTCAAATAGTCCCCAATTAAATTCGATATTTTTGATCGAAACTAGTGTATAATATACTATGATTTTTGACCGAAACTTGCATTTCGAAAAGTTTCATAGAATATTGTTTTCAGATGATATTTTTTGCATGGACTTCCATCATAACCTTCCCTCTTAACATATATAAATGATCTGAAAGTCTCGTATCATTTCAAATAGTCCCCAATTAAATTCGATATTTTTGACCGAAACTAGTGTATAATTTACTATGATTTTTGACCGATACTTGCATTTCAAAAAGTTTCATAGAATCTAGTTTTCAGTTAATTTGTTTGCATGGACTTCTATCATAACCTTCCCTCTTAACATATATAAATGATCTGAAAAGTCTCGTATCATTTCAAATAGTCCACAATTAAATTTGATTTTTTTGACCGAAACTAGTGTATAATATACTATGATTTTTGACAAAAACTTGCATTTCGAAAAGTTTCATAGAATATAGTTTTTAGATGATTTTTTTCCATGGACTTCCATCATTACCTTCCCTCTTAACATATATAAATGATCCGATAAGTCTCGTATCATTTCAAATAGTCCACAATTAAATTTGATTTTTTTGACCGAAACTAGTGTATTAAATACTATATTTTTGACCGAAACTTGCATTTCGAAAAGTTTCATAGAATATAGTTTTCAGATAATTTTTTTGCATGGACTTCCATCATAACCTTCCCTCTTAACATATATAAATGATCTGAAAAGTCTCGTATCATTTCAAATAGTTCCTAATTAAATTCGATATTTTTGACCGAAACTAGTGTATAATATACTATGATTTTTGACTGAAACTTGCATTTCGAAAAGTTTCATAGAATATAGTTTTCAGTTAATTTTTTTGCATGAACTTCCATCATTACCTTCCCTCTTAACATATATAAATGATCTGAAAAGTCTCGTATCATTTCAAATATTCCACAATTAAATTTGATTTTTTTGACCGAAACTAGTGTGTAATATACTATGATTTTTGACTGAAACTTGCATTTCGAAAAGTTTCATAGAATCTAGTTTTCAGATGATTTTTTTGCTTGGACTTCCATCATTACCTTCCCTCTTAACATATAAAAATGATCTGAAAAGTCTGGTATCATTTCAAATAGTCACCAATTAAATTCGATATTTTTGACCGAAACTAGTGTATAATATACTATGATTTTTGACCGAAACTTGCATTTCGAAAAGTTTCATAGAATACAGTTTTCAGATGATTTTTTTGCATGGACTTCCATCATAACCTTCCCTCTTAACATACATAAATGATCTGAAAAGTCTCGTATCATTTAAAATAGTCCACAATTAAATTTGATTTTTTTGACCGAAACTAGTGTGTAATATACTATGATTTTTGACTGAAACTTGCATTTCGAAAAGTTTCATAGAATCTAGTTTTCAGTTAATTTTTTTGCATGGACTTCCATCATTACTGTCCCTCTTAACATATATAAATAATCTGAAAAGTCTCGTATCATTTCAAATAGTCCACAATTAAATTTGATTTTTTTGACCGAAACTAGTGTATAATATACTATGATTTTTGACCGAAACTTGCATTTCGAAAAGTTTCAAAGAATATAGTTTTCAGATGATTTGTTTTGCACGGACTTCCATAATAACCTTCCCTCTTAACATATATAAATGATTTGAAAAGTCTCGTATCATTTCAAATAGTCACCAATTAAATTCGATATTCTTGACCGAAACTAGTGTATAATATACTATGATTTTTGACCGAAACTTGCATTTCGAAAAGTTTCATAGAATATAGTTTTCAGATGATTTTTTTTGCATGGACTTCCATCATAACCTTCCCTCTTAACATATATAAATGATCTGAAAAGTCTCGTATCATTTCAAATAGTCCCCAATTAAATTCGATATTTTTGATCGAAACTAGTGTATAATATACTATGATTTTTGACCGAAACTTGCATTTCGAAAAGTTTCATAGAATATTGTTTTCAGATGATATTTTTTGCATGGACTTCCATCATAACCTTCCCTCTTAACATATATAAATGATCTGAAAGTCTCGTATCATTTCAAATAGTCCCCAATTAAATTCGATATTTTTGACCCAAACTAGTGTATAATTTACTATGATTTTTGACCGATACTTGCATTTCAAAAAGTTTCATAGAATCTAGTTTTCAGTTAATTTGTTTGCATGGACTTCTATCATAACCTTCCCTCTTAACATATATAAATGATCTGAAAAGTCTCGTATCATTTCAAATAGTCCACAATTAAATTTGATTTTTTTGACCGAAACTAGTGTATAATATACTATGATTTTTGACAAAAACTTGCATTTCGAAAAGTTTCATAGAATATAGTTTTCAGATGATTTTTTTCCATGGACTTCCATCATTACCTTCCCTCTTAACATATATAAATGATCCGATAAGTCTCGTATCATTTCAAATAGTCCACAATTAAATTTGATTTTTTTGACCGAAACTAGTGTATTAAATACTATATTTTTGACCGAAACTTGCATTTCGAAAAGTTTCATAGAATATAGTTTTCAGATGATTTTTTTGCATGGACTTCCATCATAACCTTCCCTCTTAACATATATAAATGATCTGAAAAGTCTCGTATCATTTCAAATAGTTCCTAATTAAATTCGATATTTTTGACCGAAACTAGTGTATAATATACTATGATTTTTGACTGAAACTTGCATTTCGAAAAGTTTCATAGAATATAGTTTTCAGTTAATTTTTTTGCATGAACTTCCATCATTACCTTCCCTCTTAACATATATAAATGATCTGAAAAGTCTCGTATCATTTCAAATATTCCACAATTAAATTTGATTTTTTTGACCGAAACTAGTGTGTAATATACTATGATTTTTGACTGAAACTTGCATTTCGAAAAGTTTCATAGAATCTAGTTTTCAGATGATTTTTTTGCTTGGACTTCCATCATTACCTTCCCTCTTAACATATAAAAATGATCTGAAAAGTCTGGTATCATTTCAAATAGTCACCAATTAAATTCGATATTTTTGACCGAAACTAGTGTATAATATACTATGATTTTTGACCGAAACTTGCATTTCGAAAAGTTTCATAGAATACAGTTTTCAGATGATTTTTTTGCATGGACTTCCATCATAACCTTCCCTCTTAACATACATAAATGATCTGAAAAGTCTCGTATCATTTAAAATAGTCCACAATTAAATTTGATTTTTTTGACCGAAACTAGTGTGTAATATACTATGATTTTTGACTGAAACTTGCATTTCGAAAAGTTTCATAGAATCTAGTTTTCAGTTAATTTTTTTGCATGGACTTCCATCATTACTGTCCCTCTTAACATATATAAATAATCTGAAAAGTCTCGTATCATTTCAAATAGTCCACAATTAAATTTGATTTTTTTGACCGAAACTAGTGTATAATATACTATGATTTTTGACCGAAACTAGTGTATAATATACTATGATTTTTGACCGAAACTTGCATTTCGAAAAGTTTCAAAGAATATAGTTTTCAGATGATTTTTTTTGCACGGACTTCCATCATAACCTTCCCTCTTAACATATATAAATGATTTGAAAAGTCTCGTATCATTTCAAATAGTCACCAATTAAATTCGATATTCTTGACCGAAACTAGTGTATAATATACTATGATTTTTGACAAAAACTTGCATTTCGAAAAGTTTCATAGAATATAGTTTTCAGATGATTTTTTTTGCATGGACTTCCATCATAACCTTCCCTCTTAACATATATAAATGATCTGAAAAGTCTCGTATCATTTCAAATAGTCCCCAATTAAATTCGATATTTTTGATCGAAACTAGTGTATAATATACTATGATTTTTGACCGAAACTTGCATTTCGAAAAGTTTCATAGAATATAGTTTTCAGATGATATTTTTTGCATGGACTTCCATCATAACCTTCCCTCTTAACATATATAAATGATCTGAAAGTCTCGTATCATTTCAAATAGTCCCCAATTAAATTCGATATTTTTGACCGAAACTAGTGTATAATTTACTATGATTTTTGACCGATACTTGCATTTCAAAAAGTTTCATAGAATCTAGTTTTCAGTTAATTTGTTTGCATGGACTTCTATCATAACCTTCCCTCTTAACATATATAAATGATCTGAAAAGTCTCGTATCATTTCAAATAGTCCACAATTAAATTTGATTTTTTTGACCGAAACTAGTGTATAATATACTATCATTTTTGACAAAAACTTGCATTTCGAAAAGTTTCATAGAATATAGTTTTCAGATGATTTTTTTCCATGGACTTCCATCATTACCTTCCCTCTTAACATATATAAATGATCCGATAAGTCTCGTATCATTTCAAATAGTCCACAATTAAATTTGATTTTTTTGACCGAAACTAGTGTATTAAATACTATATTTTTGACCGAAACTTGCATTTCGAAAATTTCATAGAATATAGTTTTCAGATGATTTTTTTGCATGGACTTCCATCATAACCTTCCCTCTTAACATATATAAATGATCTGAAAAGTTTCGTATCATTTCAAATAGTTCCTAATTAAATTCGATATTTTTGACCGAAACTAGTGTATAATATACTATGATTTTTTAATGAAACTTGCATTTCGAAAAGTTTCATAGAATATAGTTTTCAGTTAATTTTTTTGCATGGACTTCCATCATTACCTTCCCTCTTAACATATATAAATGATCTGAAAAGTCCTGTATTATTTCAAATATTCCACAATTAAATTTGATTTTTTTGACCGAAACTAGTGTGTAATATACTATGATTTTTGACTGAAACTTGCATTTCGAAAAGTTTCATAGAATCTAGTTTTCAGATGATTTTTTTGCATGGACTTCCATCATTACCTTCCCTCTTAACATATAAAAATGATCTGAAAAGTCTGGTATCATTTCAAATAGTCACCAATTAAATTCGATATTTTTGACCGAAACTAGTGTATAATATACTATGATTTTTGACCGAAACTTGCATTTCGAAAAGTTTCATAGAATATAGTTTTCAGATGATTTTTTTGCATGGACTTCCATCATAACCTTCCCTCTTAACATATATAAATGATCTGAAAAGTCTCGTATCATTTCAAATAGTTCCTAATTAAATTCGATATTTTTGACCGAAACTAGTGTATAATATACTATGATTTTTGACTGAAACTTGCATTTCGAAAAGTTTCATAGAATATTGTTTTCAGTTAATTTTTTTGCATGAACTTCCATCATTACCTTCCCTCTTAACATATATAAATGATCTAAAAAGTCTCGTATCATTTCAAATATTCCACAATTAAATATGATTTTTTTGACCGAAACTAGTGTGTAATATACTATGATTTTTGACTGAAACTTGCATTTCGAAAAGTTTCATAGAATCTAGTTTTCAGATGATTTTTTTGCATGAACTTCCATCATTTCCTTCCCTCTTAACATATAAAAATGATCTGAAAAGTCTGGTATCATTTCAAATAGTCACCAATTAAATTCGATATTTTTGACAGAAACTAGTGTATAATATACTATGATTTTTGACCGAAACTTGCATTTCGAAAAGTTTCATAGAATATAGTTTTCAGATGATTTTTTTGCATGGACTTCCATAATAACTTCCCTCTTAACATATATAAATGATCTGAAAAGTCTCGTATCATTTCAAATAGTTCCTAATTAAATTCGATATTTTTGACCGAAACTAGTGTATAATATACTATGATTTTTGACTGAAACTTGCATTTCGAAAAGTTTCATAGAATATAGTTTTCAGTTAATTTTTTTGCATGAACTTCCATCATTACCTTCCCTCTTAACATATATAAATGATCTGAAAAGTCTCGTATCATTTCAAATATTCCACAATTAAATTTGATTTTTTTGACCGAAACTAGTGTGTAATATACTATGATTTTTGACTGAAACTTGCATTTCGAAAAGTTTCATAGAATCTAGTTTTCAGATGATTTTTTTGCATGGACTTCCATCATTACCTTCACTCTTAACATATAAAAATGATCTGAAAAGTCTGGTATCATTTCAAATAGTCACCAATTAAATTCGATATTTTTGACCGAAACTAGTGTATAATATACTATGATTTTTGACCGAAACTTGCATTTCGAAAAGTTTAATAGAATACAGTTTTCAGATGATTTTTTTGCATGGACTTCCATCATAACCTTCCCTCTTAACATACATAAATGATCTGAAAAGTCTCGTATCATTTAATATAGTCCACAATTAAATTTGATTTTTTTGACCGAAACTAGTGTGTAATATACTATGATTTTTGACTGAAACTGGCATTTCGAAAAGTTTCATAGAATCTAGTTTTCAGTTAATTTTTTTGCATGGACTTCATCCATTACTGTCCCTCTTAACATATATAAATAATCTGAAAAGACTCGTATCATTTCAAATAGTCACCAATTAAATTCGATATTTTTGACCGAAACTAGTGTATAATATACTATGATTTTTGACCGAAACTTGCATTTCGAAAAGTTTAATAGAATACAGTTTTCAGATGATTTTTTTTGCATGGACTTCCATCATAACCTTACCTCTTAACATATATAAATGATTTGAAAAGTCTCGTATCATTTCAAATAGTCACCAATTAAATTCGATATTCTTGGCCGAAACTAGTGTATAATATACTATGATTTTTGACCGAAACTTGCATTTCGAAAAGTTTCATAGAATCTAGTTTTCAGATGATTTTTTTGCATGGGCTTCCATCATAACCTTCCCTCTTAACATATATAAATTATCTGTCAAGTCTCGTATCATTTCAAATATTCCACAATTAAATTTGATTTTTTTGACCGAAACTAGTGTGTAATATACTATGATTTTTGACTGAAACTTGCATTTCGAAAAGTTTCATAGAATCTAGTTTTCAGATGATTTTTTTGCATGGACTTCCATCATTACCTTCCCTCTTAACATATAAAAATGATCTGAAAAGTCTGGTATCATTTCAAATAGTCACCAATTAAATTCGATATTTTTGACCGAAACTAGTGTATAATATACTATGATTTTTGACCGAAACTTGCATTTCGAAAAGTTTAATAGAATACAGTTTTCAGATGATTTTTTTGCATGGACTTCCATCATAACCTTCCCTCTTAACATACATAAATGATCTGAAAAGTCTCGTATCATTTAATATAGTCCACAATTAAATTTGATTTTTTTGACCGAAACTAGTGTGTAATATACTATGATTTTTGACTGAAACTGGCATTTCGAAAAGTTTCATAGAATCTAGTTTTCAGTTAATTTTTTTGCATGGACTTCATCCATTACTGTCCCTCTTAACATATATAAATAATCTGAAAAGACTCGTATCATTTCAAATAGTCACCAATTAAATTCGATATTTTTGACCGAAACTAGTGTATAATATACTATGATTTTTGACCGAAACTTGCATTTCGAAAAGTTTAATAGAATACAGTTTTCAGATGATTTTTTTTGCATGGACTTCCATCATAACCTTACCTCTTAACATATATAAATGATTTGAAAAGTCTCGTATCATTTCAAATAGTCACCAATTAAATTCGATATTCTTGGCCGAAACTAGTGTATAATATACTATGATTTTTGACCGAAACTTGCATTTCGAAAAGTTTCATAGAATCTAGTTTTCAGATGATTTTTTTGCATGGGCTTCCATCATAACCTTCCCTCTTAACATATATAAATTATCTGTCAAGTCTCGTATCATTTCAAATAGTCCACAATTAAATTTGATTTTTTTGACCGAAACTAGTGTATAATATACTATGATTTTTGACCGAAACTTGCATTTCGAAAAGTTTCATAGAATATAGTTTTCAGATGATTTTTTTTGCATGGACTTCCATCATAACCTTCCCTCTTAACATATATAAATGATCTGAAAAGTCTCGTATCATTTCAAATAGTCCACAATTAAATTCGATATTTTTGACCGACACTAGTGTATAATATACTATGATTTTTGACCGAAACTTGCATTTCGAAAAGTTTCATAGAATACAGTTTTCAGATGATTTTTTTGCATGGACTTCTATCATAACCTTCCCTCTTAACATATATAAATGATCTGAAAAGTCTCGTATCATTTAAAATAGTCCACAATTAAATTTGATTTTTTTGACCGAAACTAGTGTGTATAATATACTATGATTTTTGACCGAAACTTGCATTTCGAAAAGTTTCATAGAATCTAGTTTTCAGTTAATTTTTTTCCATGGGCTTCCATCATTACCTTCCCTCTTAACGTATATAAATGATCTGAAAAGTCTCGTATCATTTCAAATAGTCCACAATTAAATTTGATTTTTTTGACCGAAACTAGTGTATAATATACTATGATTTTTGACCGAAACTTGCATTTTGAAAAGTTTCATAGAATATAGTTTTCAGATGATTTTTTTTGCATGGACTTCCATCATAACCTGCCCTCGTAACATATATAAATGATCTGAAAAGTCTCGTATCATTTCAAATAGTCCCCAATTAAATTCGATATTTTTGACCGAAACTAGTGTATAATATACTATGATTTTTGACCGATACTTCCATTTCAAAACGTTTCATAGAATCTATTTTTCAGTTAATTTTTTTGCATGAACTTCCATCATTACCTTCCCTCTTAACATATATAAATGATCTGAAAATTCTCGTATCATTTCAAATATTCCACAATTAAATTTGATTTTTTTGACCGAAACTAGTGTGTATAATATACTATGATTTTTGACCGAAACTTGCATTTCGAAAAGTTTCATAGAATATAGTTTTCAGATGATTTTTTTCCATGGACTTCCATCATTACCTTCCCTCTTAACGTATATAAATGATCTGAAAAGTCTTGTATCATTTCAAATAGTCCACAATTAAATTTGATTTTTTGACTGAAACTAGTGTATAATATACTATGATTTTTGACCGAAACTTGCATTTCGAAAAGTTTCATAGAATATAGTTTTCAGATGATTTTTTTGCATGGACTTCCATCATAACCTGCCCTCGTAACATATATAAATGATCTGAAAAGTCTCGTATCATTTCAAATAGTCCCCAATTAAATTCGATATTTTTCACCGAAACTAGTGTATAAGATACTATGATTTTTGACCGATACTTGCATTTCAAAACGTTTCATAGAATCTATTTTTCAGTTAACTTTTTTGCATGGACTTCCATCATTACCTTCCCTCTTAACATATATAAATGATCTGAAAAGTCTCGTATCATTTCAAATATTCCACAATTAAATTTGATTTTTTTGACCGAAACTAGTGTATAATATACTATGATTTTTGACCGAAACTTGCATTTCGAAAAGTTTCATAGAATATAGTTTTCAGATGATTTTTTTGCATAGACATCCATCATAACCTTCCCTCTTAACATATATAAATGATCTGAAAAGTTTCGTATCATTTAAAATAGTCCACAATTAAATTTGATTTTTTTGACCGAAACTAGTGTATAATATACTATGATTTTTGACCGAAACTTGCATTTCGAAAAGTTTCATAGAATCTAGTTTTCAGTTAATTTTTTTGCATGGACTTAAATCATTACTGTCCCTCTTAACATATATAAATGATCTGAAAAGTCTCCTATCATTTCAAATAGTCCACAATTAAATTTGATTTTTTTGACCGAAACTAGTGTATAATATACTATGATTTTTGACCGAAACTTGCATTTCGAAAAGTTTCATAGAATATAGTTTTCAGATGATTTTTTTTGCATGGACTTCCATCATAACCTTACCTCTTAACATATATAAATGATTTGAAAAGTCTCGTATCATTTCAAATAGTCACCAATTAAATTTGATATTCTTGGCCGAAACTAGTGTATAATATACTATGATTTTTGACCGAAACTTGCATTTCGAAAAGTTTCATAGAATCTAGTTTTCAGATGATTTTTTTTGCATGGACTTCCATCATAACCTTCCCTCTTAACATATATAAATGATCTGAAAAGTCTCGTATCATTTCAAATAGTCCACAATTAAATTCGATATTTTTGACCGACACTAGTGTATAATATACTATGATTTTTGACCGAAACTTGCATTTCGAAAAGTTTCATAGAATACAGTTTTCAGATGATTTTTTTGCATGGACTTCTATCATAACCTTCCCTCTTAACATATATAAATGATCTGAAAAGTCTCGTATCATTTAAAATAGTCCACAATTAAATTTGATTTTTTTGACCGAAACTAGTGTGTATAATATACTATGATTTTTGACCGAAACTTGCATTTCGAAAAGTTTCATAGAATCTAGTTTTCAGTTAATTTTTTTCCATGGGCTTCCATCATTACCTTCCCTCTTAACGTATATAAATGATCTGAAAAGTCTCGTATCATTTCAAATAGTCCA
The DNA here is from genome assembly GCA_963966055.1 of Lathyrus aphaca. Lineage (NCBI taxonomy): Eukaryota > Viridiplantae > Streptophyta > Magnoliopsida > Fabales > Fabaceae > Lathyrus > Lathyrus aphaca. Next base: position 639,377,822 of record OZ014520.1, on the reverse strand, counting down.
CAATTAAATTTGATTTTTTTGACCGAAACTAGTGTATAATATACTATGATTTTTGACCGAAACTTGCATTTTGAAAAGTTTCATAGAATATAGTTTTCAGATGATTTTTTTTGCATGGACTTCCATCATAACCTGCCCTCGTAACATATATAAATGATCTGAAAAGTCTCGTATCATTTCAAATAGTCCCCAATTAAATTCGATATTTTTGACCGAAACTAGTGTATAATATACTATGATTTTTGACCGATACTTCCATTTCAAAACGTTTCATAGAATCTATTTTTCAGTTAATTTTTTTGCATGGACTTCCATCATTACCTTCCCTCTTAACATATATAAATGATCTGAAAATTCTCGTATCATTTCAAATATTCCACAATTAAATTTGATTTTTTTGACCGAAACTAGTGTGTATAATATACTATGATTTTTGACCGAAACTTGCATTTCGAAAAGTTTCATAGAATATAGTTTTCAGATGATTTTTTTCCATGGACTTCCATCATTACCTTCCCTCTTAACGTATATAAATGATCTGAAAAGTCTTGTATCATTTCAAATAGTCCACAATTAAATTTGATTTTTTGACTGAAACTAGTGTATAATATACTATGATTTTTGACCGAAACTTGCATTTCGAAAAGTTTCATAGAATATAGTTTTCAGATGATTTTTTTGCATGGACTTCCATCATAACCTGCCCTCGTAACATATATAAATGATCTGAAAAGTCTCGTATCATTTCAAATAGTCCCCAATTAAATTCGATATTTTTCACCGAAACTAGTGTATAAGATACTATGATTTTTGACCGATACTTGCATTTCAAAACGTTTCATAGAATCTATTTTTCAGTTAACTTTTTTGCATGGACTTCCATCATTACCTTCCCTCTTAACATATATAAATGATCTGAAAAGTCTCGTATCATTTCAAATATTCCACAATTAAATTTGATTTTTTTGACCGAAACTAGTGTATAATATACTATGATTTTTGACCGAAACTTGCATTTCGAAAAGTTTCATAGAATATAGTTTTCAGATGATTTTTTTGCATAGACATCCATCATAACCTTCCCTCTTAACATATATAAATGATCTGAAAAGTTTCGTATCATTTAAAATAGTCCACAATTAAATTTGATTTTTTTGACCGAAACTAGTGTATAATATACTATGATTTTTGACCGAAACTTGCATTTCGAAAAGTTTCATAGAATCTAGTTTTCAGTTAATTTTTTTGCATGGACTTAAATCATTACTGTCCCTCTTAACATATATAAATGATCTGAAAAGTCTCCTATCATTTCAAATAGTCCACAATTAAATTTGATTTTTTTGACCGAAACTAGTGTATAATATACTATGATTTTTGACCGAAACTTGCATTTCGAAAAGTTTCATAGAATATAGTTTTCAGATGATTTTTTTTGCATGGACTTCCATCATAACCTTACCTCTTAACATATATAAATGATTTGAAAAGTCTCGTATCATTTCAAATAGTCACCAATTAAATTTGATATTCTTGGCCGAAACTAGTGTATAATATACTATGATTTTTGACCGAAACTTGCATTTCGAAAAGTTTCATAGAATCTAGTTTTCAGATGATTTTTTTTGCATGGACTTCCATCATAACCTTCCCTCTTAACATATATAAATGATCTGAAAAGTCTCGTATCATTTCAAATAGTCCACAATTAAATTCGATATTTTTGACCGACACTAGTGTATAATATACTATGATTTTTGACCGAAACTTGCATTTCGAAAAGTTTCATAGAATATAGTTTTCAGATGATTTTTTTTTGCATGGACTTCTATCATAACCTTCCCTCTTAACATATATAAATGATCTGAAAAGTCTCGTATCATTTCAAATAGTCCACAATTAAATTCGATATTTTTGACCGACACTAGTGTATAATATACTATGATTTTTGACCGAAACTTGCATTTCGAAAAGTTTCATAGAATACAGTTTTCAGATGATTTTTTTGCATGGACTTCTATCATAACCTTCCCTCTTAACATATATAAATGATCTGAAAAGTCTCGTATCATTTAAAATAGTCCACAATTAAATTTGATTTTTTTGACCGAAACTAGTGTGTATAATATACTATGATTTTTGACCGAAACTTGCATTTCGAAAAGTTTCATAGAATCTAGTTTTCAGTTAATTTTTTTCCATGGACTTCCATCATTACCTTCCCTCTTAACGTATATAAATGATCTGAAAAGTCTCGTATCATTTCAAATAGTCCACAATTAAATTTGATTTTTTGACTGAAACTAGTGTATAATATACTATGATTTTTGACCGAAACTTGCATTTCGAAAAGTTTCATAGAATATAGTTTTCAGATGATTTTTTTGCATGGACTTCCATCATAACCCGCCCTCGTAACATATATAAATGATCTGAAAAGTCTCGTATCATTTCAAATAGTCCCCAATTAAATTCGATATTTTTGACCGAAACTAGTGTATAATATACTATGATTTTTGACCGATACTTGCATTTCAAAACGTTTCATAGAATCTATTTTTCAGTTAATTTTTTTGCATGGACTTCCATCATTACCTTCCCTCTTAACATATATAAATGATCTGAAAAGTCTCGTATCATTTCAAATATTCCACAATTAAATTTGATTTTTTTGACCGAAACTAGTGTATAATATACTATGATTTTTGACCGAAACTTGCATTTCGAAAAGTTTCATAGAATATAGTTTTCAGATGATTTTTTTGCATAGACATCCATCATAACCTTGCCTCTTAACATATATAAATGATCTGAAAAGTCTCGTATCATTTCAAATAGTCACAAATTAAATTCGATATTATTGACCGAAACTAGTTTATAATATACTATGATTTTTGACCGAAACTTGCATTTCGAAAAGTTTCATAGAATATAGTTTTCAGATGATTTTTTTGCAGGGACATCCATCATAACCTTCCCTCTTAACGTATATAAATGATCTGAAAAGTCTCGTATCATTTCAAATAGTCCACAATTAAATTTGATTTTTTGACTGAAACTAGTGTATAATATACTATGATTTTTGAACGAAACTTGCATTTCGAAAAGTTTCATAGAATATAGTTTTCAGATGATTTTTTTGCATGGACATCCATCATAACCTGCCCTCGTAACATATATAAATGATCTGAAAAGTCTCGTATCATTTCAAATAGTCCCCAATTAAATTCGATATTTTTCACCGAAACTAGTGTATAAAATACTATGATTTTTGACCGATACTTGCATTTCAAAACGTTTCATAGAATCTATTTTTCAGTTAACTTTTTTGCATAGACATCCATCATAACCTTCCCTCTTAACATATATAAATGATCTGAAAAGTCTCGTATCATTTAAAATAGTCCACAAGTAAATTTGATTTTTTTGACCGAAACTAGTGTGTAATATACTATGATTTTTGACTGAAACTTGCATTTCGAAAAGTTTCATAGAATCTAGTTTTCAGTTAATTTTTTTCCATGGGCTTCCATCATTACCTTCCCTCTTAACGTATATAAATGATCTGAAAAGTCTCGTATCATTTCAAATAGTCCACAATTAAATTTGATTTTTTTGACCGAAACTAGTGTATAATATACTATGATTTTTGACCGAAACTTGCATTTTGAAAAGTTTCATAGAATATAGTCTTCAGATGATTTTTTTTGCATGGACTTCCATCATAACCTGCCCTCGTAACATATATAAATGATCTGAAAAGTCTCGTATCATTTCAAATAGTCCCCAATTAAATTCGATATTTTTGACCGAAACTAGTGTATAATATACTATGATTTTTGACCGATACTTCCATTTCAAAACGTTTCATAGAATCTATTTTTCAGTTAATTTTTTTGCATGGACTTCCATCATTACCTTCCCTCTTAACATATATAAATGATCTGAAAATTCTCGTATCATTTCAAATATTCCACAATTAAATTTGATTTTTTTGACCGAAACTAGTGTGTATAATATACTATGATTTTTGACCGAAACTTGCATTTCGAAAAGTTTCATAGAATATAGTTTTCAGATGATTTTTTTCCATGGACTTCCATCATTACCTTCCCTCTTAACGTATATAAATGATCTGAAAAGTCTCGTATCATTTCAAATAGTCCACAATTAAATTTGATTTTTTGACTGAAACTAGTGTATAATATACTATGATTTTTGACCGAAACTTGCATTTCGAAAAGTTTCATAGAATATAGTTTTCAGATGATTTTTTTGCATGGACTTCCATCATAACCTGCCCTCGTAACATATATAAATGATCTGAAAAGTCTCGTATCATTTCAAATAGTCCCCAATTAAATTCGATATTTTTCACCGAAACTAGTGTATAAGATACTATGATTTTTGACCGATACTTGCATTTCAAAACGTTTCATAGAATCTATTTTTCAGTTAACTTTTTTGCATGGACTTCCATCATTACCTTCCCTCTTAACATATATAAATGATCTGAAAAGTCTCGTATCATTTCAAATATTCCACAATTAAATTTGATTTTTTTGACCGAAACTAGTGTATAATATACTATGATTTTTGACCGAAACTTGCATTTCGAAAAGTTTCATAGAATATAGTTTTCAGATGATTTTTTTGCATAGACATCCATCATAACCTTCCCTCTTAACATATATAAATGATCTGAAAAGTTTCGTATCATTTAAAATAGTCCACAATTAAATTTGATTTTTTTGACCGAAACTAGTGTATAATATACTATGATTTTTGACCGAAACTTGCATTTCGAAAAGTTTCATAGAATCTAGTTTTCAGTTAATTTTTTTGCATGGACTTAAATCATTACTGTCCCTCTTAACATATATAAATGATCTGAAAAGTCTCCTATCATTTCAAATAGTCCACAATTAAATTTGATTTTTTTGACCGAAACTAGTGTATAATATACTATGATTTTTGACCGAAACTTGCATTTCGAAAAGTTTCATAGAATATAGTTTTCAGATGATTTTTTTTGCATGGACTTCCATCATAACCTTACCTCTTAACATATATAAATGATTTGAAAAGTCTCGTATCATTTCAAATAGTCACCAATTAAATTCGATATTCTTGGCCGAAACTAGTGTATAATATACTATGATTTTTGACCGAAACTTGCATTTCGAAAAGTTTCATAGAATCTAGTTTTCAGATGATTTTTTTTGCATGGACTTCCATCATAACCTTCCCTCTTAACATATATAAATGATCTGAAAAGTCTCGTATCATTTCAAATAGTCCACAATTAAATTCGATATTTTTGACCGACACTAGTGTATAATATACTATGATTTTTGACCGAAACTTGCATTTCGAAAAGTTTCATAGAATATAGTTTTCAGATGATTTTTTTTGCATGGACTTCTATCATAACCTTCCCTCTTAACATATATAAATGATCTGAAAAGTCTCGTATCATTTCAAATAGTCCACAATTAAATTCGATATTTTTGACCGACACTAGTGTATAATATACTATGATTTTTGACCGAAACTTGCATTTCGAAAAGTTTCATAGAATACAGTTTTCAGATGATTTTTTTGCATGGACTTCTATCATAACCTTCCCTCTTAACATATATAAATGATCTGAAAAGTCTCGTATCATTTAAAATAGTCCACAATTAAATTTGATTTTTTTGACCGAAACTAGTGTGTATAATATACTATGATTTTTGACCGAAACATGCATTTCGTAAAGTTTCATAGAATCTAGTTTTCAGTTAATTTTTTTCCATGGACTTCCATCATTACCTTCCCTCTTAACGTATATAAATGATCTGAAAAGTCTCGTATCATTTCAAATAGTCCACAATTAAATTTGATTTTTTGACTGAAACTAGTGTATAATATACTATGATTTTTGACCGAAACTTGCATTTCGAAAAGTTTCATAGAATATAGTTTTCAGATGATTTTTTTGCATGGACTTCCATCATAACCTGCCCTCGTAACATATATAAATGATCTGAAAAGTCTCGTATCATTTCAAATAGTCCCCAATTAAATTCGATATTTTTGACCGAAACTAGTGTATAATATACTATGATTTTTGACCGATACTTGCATTTCAAAACGTTTCATAGAATCTATTTTTCAGTTAATTTTTTTGCATGGACTTCCATCATTACCTTCCCTCTTAACATATATAAATGATCTGAAAAGTCTCGTATCATTTCAAATATTCCACAATTAAATTTGATTTTTTTGACCGAAACTAGTGTATAATATACTATGATTTTTGACCGAAACTTGCATTTCGAAAAGTTTCATAGAATATAGTTTTCAGATGATTTTTTTGCATAGACATCCATCATAACCTTGCCTCTTAACATATATAAATGATCTGAAAAGTCTCGTATCATTTCAAATAGTCACAAATTAAATTCGATATTATTGACCGAAACTAGTGTATAATATACTATGATTTTTGACCGAAACTTGCATTTCGAAAAGTTTCATAGAATATAGTTTTCAGATGATTTTTTTGCAGGGACATCCATCATAACCTTCCCTCTTAACGTATATAAATGATCTGAAAAGTCTCGTATCATTTCAAATAGTCCACAATTAAATTTGATTTTTTGACTGAAACTAGTGTATAATATACTATGATTTTTGAACAAAACTTGCATTTCGAAAAGTTTCATAGAATATAGTTTTCAGATGATTTTTTTGCATGGACATTCATCATAACCTGCCCTCGTAACATATATAAATGATCTGAAAAGTCTCGTATCATTTCAAATAGTCCCCAATTAAATTCGATATTTTTCACCGAAACTAGTGTATAAGATACTATGATTTTTGACCGATACTTGCATTTCAAAACGTTTCATAGAATCTATTTTTCAGTTAACTTTTTTGCATAGACATCCATCATAACCTTCCCTCTTAACATATATAAATGATCTGAAAAGTCTCGTATCATTTAAAATAGTCCACAAGTAAATTTGATTTTTTTGACCGAAACTAGTGTGTAATATACTATGATTTTTGACTGAAACTTGCATTTCGAAAAGTTTCATAGAATCTAGTTTTCAGTTAATTTTTTTGCATGGACTTAAATCATTACTGTCCCTCTTAACATATATAAATAATCTGAAAAGTCTCGTATCATTTCAAATAGTTCCCAATTAAATTCGATATTTTTGACCGAAACTAGTGTATAGTATACTATGATTTTTGACCGATATTTGCATTTCAAAACGTTTCATAGAATCTAGTTTTCAGTTAATTTTATTGCATGGACTTCTATCATAACCTTCCCTCTTAACATATATAAATGATCTGAAAAGTCTCGTATCATTTAAAATATCCACAATTAAATTTGATTTTTTTGACCGAAACTAGTGTGTATAATATACTATGATTTTTGACCGAAACTTGCATTTCGAAAAGTTTCATAGAATATAGTTTTCAGATGATTTTTTTACATGGACTTCCATCATAACCTGCCCTCGTAACATATATAAATGATCTAAAAAGTCTCATATCATTTCAAATAGTCCCCAATTAAATTCGATATTTTTGACTGAAACTAGTGTATAATATACTATGATTTTTGACCGATACTTGCATTTCAAAACGTTTCATAGAATCTAGTTTTCAGTTAATTTTTTTGAATGGACTTCCATCATTACCTTCCCTCTTAACATATATAAATGATCTGTCAAGTCTCGTATCATTTCAAATAGTCCACAATTAAATTTGATTTTTTTGACCGAAACTAGTGTATAATATACTATGATTTTTGACCGAAACTTGCATTTCGAAAAGTTTCATAGAATCTAGTTTTCAGATGATTTTTTTTCATTGGACTTCCATCATAACCTTCCCTCTTAACATATATAAATGATCTGAAAAGTCTCGTATCATTTCAAATAGTCCCCAATTAAATTCGATATTTTTGACCGACACTAGTGTATAATATACTATGATTTTTGACCGATACTTGCATTTCAAAACGTTTCATAGAATCTAGTTTTCAGTTAATTTTTTTGCATGGACTTCTATCATAACCTTCCCTCTTAACATATATAAATGATCTGAAAAGTCTCGTATCATTTAAAATAGTCCACAATTAAATTTGATTTTTTTGACCGAAACTAGTGTGATAATATACTATGATTTCTGACCGAAACTTGCATTTCGAAAAGTTTCATAGAATATAGTTTTCAGATGATTTTTTTCCATGGACTTCCATCATTACCTTCCCTCTTAACGTATATAAATGATCTGAAAAGTATCGTATCATTTCAAATAGTCCACAATTAAATTTGATTTTTTTGACTGAAACTAGTGTATAATATACTATGATTTTTTACCGAAACTTGCATTTCGAAAAGTTTCATAGAATATAGTTTTCAGATGATTTTTTTGCATGGACTTCCATCATAACCTGCCCTCGTAACATATATAAATGATCTGAAAAGTCTCGTAACATTTCAAATAGTCCCCAATTAAATTCGATATTTTTGACCGAAACTAGTGTATAATATACTATGATTTTTGACCGAAACTTGCATTTCGAAAAGTTTCATAGAATATAGTTTTCAGATGATTTTTTTTGCATGGACTTCCATCATAACCTTCCCTCTTAACATATATAAATGATCTGAAAAGTCTCGTATCATTTCAAATAGTCCCCAATTAAATTCGATATTTTTGACCGAAACTAGTGTATAGTATACTATGATTTTTGACCGATACTTGCATTTCAAAACGTTTCATAGAATCTAGTTTTCAGTTAATTTTTTTGCATGGACTTCTATCATAACCTTCCCTCTTAACATATATAAATGATCTGAAAAGTCTCGTATCATTTAAAATAGTCCACAATGAAATTTGAATTTTTTGACCGAAACTAGTGTGTATAATAATATACTATGATTTCTGACCGAAACTTGCATTTCGAAAAGTTTCATAGAATATAGTTTTCAGATGATTTTTTTCCATGGACTTCCATCATTACCTTCCCTCTTAACGTATATAAATGATCTGAAAAGTCTCGTATCATTTCAAATAGTCCACAATTAAATTTGATTTTTTTGACTGAAACTAGTGTATAATATACTATGATTTTTGACCGAAACTTGCATTTCGAAAAGTTTCATAGAATATAGTTTTCAGATGATTTTTTTGCATGGACTTCCATCATAACCTGCCCTCGTAACATATATAAATGATCTGAAAAGTCTCGTATCATTTCAAATAGTCCCCAATTAAATTCGATATTTTTGACCGAAACTAGTGTATAATATACTATGATTTTTGACCGATACTTGCATTTCAAAACGTTTCATAGAATCTATTTTTCAGTTAATTTTTTTGCATAGACTTCCATCATAACCTTGCCACTTAACATATATAAATGATCTGAAAAGTCTCGTATCATTTCAAATAGTCACCAATTAAATTCGATATTTTTGACCAAAACTAGTGTATAATATACTATGATTTTTGACCGAAACTTGCATTTCGAAAAGTTTCATAGAATATAGTTTTCAAATGATTTTTTTGCAGGGACTTCCATCATAACCTTCCCTCCTAACATATATAAATAATCTGAAAAGTCTCTTATCATTTCAAATAGTCCACAATGAAATTCGATTTTTTTGACCGTAACTATTGTATAATATACTATGATTTTTGACCGAAACTTGTATTTCGAAAAGTTTCATAGAATATAGTTTTCAGATGATTTTTTTTGCATGGACTTCCATCATAACCTTCCCTCTTAACATATATAAATAATCTGAAAAGTCTCGTATCATTTCAAATAGTCCCCAATTAAATTCGATATTTTTGACCGAAACTAGTGTATAGTATACTATGATTTTTGACCGATACTTGCATTTCAAAACGTTTCATAGAATCAAGTTTTCAGCTAATTTTATTGCATGGACTTCTATCATAACCTTCCCTCTTAACATATATAAATGATCTGAAAAGTCTCGTATCATTTAAAATAGTCCACAATTAAATTTGATTTTTTTGACCGAAACTAGTGTGTATAATATACTATGATTTTTGACCGAAACTTGCATTTCGAAAAGTTTCATAGAATATAGTTTTCAGATGATTTTTTTCCATGGACTTCCATCATTACCTTCCCTCTTAACATATATAAATGATCGGAAAAGTCTCGTATCATTTCAAATAGTCCACAATTAAATTTGATTTTTTTGTCTGAAACTAGTGTATAATATACTATGATTTTTGACCGAAACTTGCATTTCGAAAAGTTTCATAGAATATAGTTTTCAGATGATTTTTTTACATGGACTTCCATCATAACCTGCCCTCGAAACATATATAAATGATCTGAAAAGTCTCATATCATTTCAAATAGAACCCAATTAAATTCGATATCTTTGACTGAAACTAGTGTATAATATACTATGATTTTTGACCGATACTTGCATTTCAAAATGTATCATAGAATCTAGTTTTCAGTTAATTTTTTTGCATGGACTTCCATCATTACCTTCCCTCTTAACATATATAAATGATCTGAAAAGTCTCGTATCATTTCAAATATTCCACAAATAAATTTGATTTTTTGACCGAAACTAGTGTATAATATTCTATGATTTTTGACCGAAACTTGCATTTCGAAAAGTTTCATAGAATATAGTTTTCAGATGATTTTTTTGCATGGACTTCCATCTTAACCTTGCCTCTTAACATATATAAATGATCTGAAAAGTCTCGTATCATTTCAAATAGTCACCAATTAAATTCGATATTTTTGACCGAAACTAGTGTATAATATACTATGATTTTTGACCGAAACTTGCATTTCGAAAAGTTTCATAGAATATAGTTTTCAGATGATTTTTTTACAGGGACTTCCATCATAACCTTCCCTCTTAACATATATAAATTATCTGAAAAGTATCGTATCATTTAAAATAGTCCACAATTAAATTTTATTTTTTTAACTGAAACTAGTGTGTATAATATACTATGATTTTTGACCGAAACTTGCATTTCGAAAAGTTTCATAGAATATAGTTTTCAGATGATTTTTTTGCATGGACTTCAATCATAACCTACCCTCTTAACATATATAAATGATCTGAAAAGTCTCGTATCATTTCAAATAGCTCCCAATTAAATTCGATATTTTTGACCGAAACTAGTGTATAATATACTATGATTTTTGACCGAAACTTGCATTTCAAAAAGTTTCATAGAATCTAGTTTTCAGCTATCTCTTCTGCATGGACTTCCATCATTACTGTCCCTCTTAACATATATAAATAATCTGAAAAGTCTCGTATGATTTCAAATAGTCCACAATTAAATTTGATTTTTTTGACCGAAACTAGTGTATAATATACTATGATTTTTGACCGAAACTTGCATTTCGAAAAGATTCATAGAATATAGTTTTCAGATGATTTTTTTTGCATGGACTTCCATCATAAACTTCCCTCTTAACATAAATAAATGATCTGAAAAGTATCGTATCATTTCAAATAGTCACCAATTAAATTCGATATTTTTCACCGAAACTAGTGTATAATATACTATTAATTTTGACCGAAACATGCATTTCGAAAAATTTCATAGAATCTAGTTTTCAGATGATTTTTTTTTGCATGGGCTTCCATAATAACCTTCCCTCTTAACATATATAAATGATCTGTCAAGTCTCGTATCATTTCAAATAGTCCACAATTAACTTTGATTTTTTTGACTGAAACTAGTGTATAATATACTATGATTTTTTACCGAAACTTGCATTTCGAAAAGTTTCATAGAATATAGTTTTCAGATGATTTTTTCTGCATGGACTTCCATCATAACCTTCCCTCTTAACATATATAAATGATCTGAAAAGTCTCGTATCATTTCAAATAGTCCCCAATTAAATTCGATATTTTTGACCGAAACTAGTGTATAATATACTATGATTTTTGACCGATACTTGCATTTCAAATCGTTTCATAGAATCTAGTTTTCAGTTAATTTTTTTGCATGGACTTCTATCATAACCTTCCCTCTTAACATATATAAATGATCTGAAAAGTATCGTATCATTTAAAATAGTCCATAGTTAAATTTGATTTTTTTGACCGAAACTAGTGTGTATAATATACTATGATTTTTGACCGAAACTTGCATTTCGAAAAGTTGCATAGAAAATAGTTTTCAGATGGTTTTTTTTGCATGGACTTCCATCATAACCTTCCCTCTTAACATATATAAATGATCTGAAAGTCTCGTATCATTTCAAATAGTCACCAATTAAATTCGATATTTTTGACCGAAACTAGTGTATAATATACTATGATTTTTGACCGAAACTTGCATTTCGAAAAGTTTCATAGAATCTAGTTTTCAGATGATTTTTTTGCATGGGCTTCCTACATAACTTTCCCTCTTAACATATATAAATGATCTGAAAAGTCTCGTATCATTTCAAATAGTCCCCAATTAAATTCGATATTTTTGACCGAAACTAGTGTATAATATACTATGATTTTTGACTGATACTTGCATTTCAAAAAGTTTCATAGAATCTATTTTTCAGTTAATTTTTTTGCATGGACTTCTATCATAACCTTCCCTCTTAACATATATAAATGATCTGAAAAGTATCGTATCATTTCAAATAGTCCACAATTAAATTTGATTTTTTTGACCGAAACTAGTGTATAATATACTATGATTTTTTACCGAAACTTGCATTTCGAAACGTTTCATAGAATATAGTTTTCAGATGATTTTTTTGCATGGACTTCCATCATAACCTTCCCTCTTAACATATAAAAATGATCTGAAAAGTCTCGTATCATTTCAAATAGTCAGCAATTAAATTCGATATTTTTGACCGAAACTAGCGTATAATATACTATGATTTTTGACCGAAACTTGCATTTCGAAAAGTTTCATAGAATCTAGTTTTCAGTTAATTTTTTTGAAGGGACTTCCATCATTACCTTCCATCTTAACATATATAAATGATCTGAAAAGTCTCGTATCATTTCAGATAGTCCACAATTAAATTTGATTTTTTTGACCGAAACTAGTGTATAATATACTATGATTTTTGACCGAAACTTGCATTTCGAAAAGTTTCATAGAATATAGTTTTCAGATGATTTTTTTGCATGGACTTCCATTATAACCTTCACTCTTAACATATATAAATGATCTGAAAAGTCTCGTATCATTTCAAATAGTCAACAATTAAATTCGATATTTTTGACCGAAACTAGTGTATAATATACTATGATTTTTGACCGAAATTTGCATTTTGAAAAGTTTCATAGAATATAGTTTTCAGATGATTTTTTTGCATGGACTTCCATCATAACCTTCCCTCTTAACATATATAAATGATCTGAAAAGTATCGTATCATTTCAAATAGTCCACAATTAAATTTGATTTTTTTGACCGAAACTAGTGTATAATATACTATGATTTTGACCGAAACTTGCATTTCGAAAAGTTTCATAGAATATAGTTTTCAGATGATTTTTTTTGCATGGACTTCCATCATAACATTCCCTCTTAACATATAAAAATGATTTGTAAAGTCTCGTATCATTTCAAATAGTCACCAATTAAATTCGATATTTTTGACCGAAACTAGTGTATAATATTCTATGATTTTTGACCGAAACTTGCATTTCGAAAAGTTTTATAGAATCTAGTTTTCATATGATTTTTTTGCATGGTCTACCATAATATCCTTCCCTCTTAACATATATAAATGATTTGTCAAGTCTCGTATCATTTCAAAAAGTCCACAATTAAATTTGATTTTTTTGAATGAAACTAGTGTATAATATACTATGATTTTTGACCGAAACTTGCATTTCGAAAAGTTTCATAGAATATAGTTTTCAGATGATTTTTTTTTGCATGGACTTCCATCATAACCTGCCCTCTTAACATATATAAATGATCTGAAAAGTCTCGTATCATTTCAAATAGCTCCCAATTAAATTCGATATTTTTGACCGAAACTAGTGTATAATATACTATGATTTTTGACCGAAACTTGCATTTCGAAAAGTTTCATAGAATCTATTTTTCAGTTAATTTTTTTGCATGGACTTCTATCATAACCTTCCCTCTTAACATATATAAATGATCTGAAAAGTATCGTATCATTTCAAATAGTCCACAATTAAATTTGATTTTTTTGACCGAAACTAGTGTATAATATACTATGATTTTTGACCGAAACTTGCATTTCGAAACGTTTCATAGAATATAGTTTTCAGATGATTTTTTTGCATGGACTTCCATCATAACCTTCCCTCTTAACATATAAAAATGATCTGAAAAGTCTCGTATCATTTCAAATAGTCCACAATTAAATTTGATTTTTTTGACCGAAACTAGTGTATAATATACTATGATTTTTGACCGAAATTTGCATTTTGAAAAGTTTCATAGAATATAGTTTTTAGATGATTTTTTTGCATGGACTTCCATTATAACCTTCACTCTTAACATATATAAATGATCTGAAAAGTCTCGTATCATTTCAAATAGTCAACAATTAAATTCGATATTTTTGACCGAAACTAGTGTATAATATACTATGATTTTTGACCGAAATTTGCATTTTGAAAAGTTTCATAGAATATAGTTTTCAGATGATTTTTTTGCATGGACATCCATCATAACCATCCCTCTTAACATATATAAATGATCTGAAAAGTATCGTATCATTTCAAATAGTCCACAATTAAATTTGATTTTTTTGACCGAAACTAGTGTATAATATACTATGATTTTGACCGAAACTTGCATTTCGAAAAGTTTCATAGAATATAGTTTTCAGATGATTTTTTTTGCATGGACTTCCATCATAACATTCCCTCTTAACATATAAAAATGATTTGTAAAGTCTCGTATCATTTCAAATAGTCACCAATTAAATTCGATATTTTTGACCGAAACTAGTGTATAATATTCTATGATTTTTGACCGAAACTTGCATTTCGAAAAGTTTTATAGAATCTAGTTTTCATATGATTTTTTTGCATGGGCTACCATAATATCCTTCCCTCTTAACATATATAAATGATCTGTCAAGTCTCGTATCATTTCAAAAAGTCCACAATTAAATTTGATTTTTTTGAATGAAACTAGTGTATAATATACTATGATTTTTGACCGAAACTTGCATTTCGAAAAGTTTCATAGAATCTAGTTTTCAGTTAATTTTTTTGAAGGGACTTCCATCATTACCTTCCATCTTAACATATATAAATGATCTGAAAAGTCTCGTATCATTTCAGATAGTCCACAATTAAATTTGATTTTTTTGACCGAAACTAGTGTATAATATACTATGATTTTTGACCGAAACTTGCATTTCGAAAAGTTTCATAGAATATAGTTTTCAGATGATTTTTTTGCATGGACTTCCATTATAACCTTCACTCTTAACATATATAAATGATCTGAAAAGTCTCGTATCATTTCAAATAGTCAACAATTAAATTCGATATTTTTGACCGAAACTAGTGTATAATATACTATGATTTTTGACCGAAATTTGCATTTTGAAAAGTTTCATAGAATATAGTTTTCAGATGATTTTTTTGCATGGACTTCCATCATAACCTTCCCTCTTAACATATATAAATGATCTGAAAAGTATCGTATCATTTCAAATAGTCCACAATTAAATTTGATTTTTTTGACCGAAACTAGTGTATAATATACTATGATTTTGACCGAAACTTGCATTTCGAAAAGTTTCATAGAATATAGTTTTCAGATGATTTTTTTTGCATGGACTTCCATCATAACATTCCCTCTTAACATATAAAAATGATTTGTAAAGTCTCGTATCATTTCAAATAGTCACCAATTAAATTCGATATTTTTGACCGAAACTAGTGTATAATATTCTATGATTTTTGACCGAAACTTGCATTTCGAAAAGTTTTATAGAATCTAGTTTTCATATGATTTTTTTGCATGGGCTACCATAATATCCTTCCCTCTTAACATATATAAATGATTTGTCAAGTCTCGTATCATTTCAAAAAGTCCACAATTAAATTTGATTTTTTTGAATGAAACTAGTGTATAATATACTATGATTTTTGACCGAAACTTGCATTTCGAAAAGTTTCATAGAATATAGTTTTCAGATGATTTTTTTTTGCATGGACTTCCATCATAACCTGCCCTCTTAACATATATAAATGATCTGAAAAGTCTCGTATCATTTCAAATAGCTCCCAATTAAATTCGATATTTTTGACCGAAACTAGTGTATAATATACTATGATTTTTGACCGAAACTTGCATTTCGAAAAGTTTCATAGAATCTATTTTTCAGTTAATTTTTTTGCATGGACTTCTATCATAACCTTCCCTCTTAACATATATAAATGATCTGAAAAGTATCGTATCATTTCAAATAGTCCACAATTAAATTTGATTTTTTTGACCGAAACTAGTGTATAATATACTATGATTTTTGACCGAAACTTGCATTTCGAAACGTTTCATAGAATATAGTTTTCAGATGATTTTTTTGCATGGACTTCCATCATAACCTTCCCTCTTAACATATAAAAATGATCTGAAAAGTCTCGTATCATTTCAAATAGTCCACAATTAAATTTGATTTTTTTGACCGAAACTAGTGTATAATATACTATGATTTTTGACCGAAATTTGCATTTTGAAAAGTTTCATAGAATATAGTTTTTAGATGATTTTTTTGCATGGACTTCCATTATAACCTTCACTCTTAACATATATAAATGATCTGAAAAGTCTCGTATCATTTCAAATAGTCAACAATTAAATTCGATATTTTTGACCGAAACTAGTGTATAATATACTATGATTTTTGACCGAAATTTGCATTTTGAAAAGTTTCATAGAATATAGTTTTCAGATGATTTTTTTGCATGGACATCCATCATAACCATCCCTCTTAACATATATAAATGATCTGAAAAGTATCGTATCATTTCAAATAGTCCACAATTAAATTTGATTTTTTTGACCGAAACTAGTGTATAATATACTATGATTTTGACCGAAACTTGCATTTCGAAAAGTTTCATAGAATATAGTTTTCAGATGATTTTTTTTGCATGGACTTCCATCATAACATTCCCTCTTAACATATAAAAATGATTTGTAAAGTCTCGTATCATTTCAAATAGTCACCAATTAAATTCGATATTTTTGACCGAAACTAGTGTATAATATTCTATGATTTTTGACCGAAACTTGCATTTCGAAAAGTTTTATAGAATCTAGTTTTCATATGATTTTTTTGCATGGGCTACCATAATATCCTTCCCTCTTAACATATATAAATGATCTGTCAAGTCTCGTATCATTTCAAAAAGTCCACAATTAAATTTGATTTTTTTGAATGAAACTAGTGTATAATATACTATGATTTTTGACCGAAACTTGCATTTCGAAAAGTTTCATAGAATATAGTTTTCAGATGATTTTTTTTTGCATGGACTTCCATCATAACCTGCCCTCTTAACATATATAAATGATCTGAAAAGTCTCGTATCATTTCAAATAGCTCCCAATTAAATTCGATATTTTTGACCGAAACTAGTGTATAATATACTATGATTTTTGACCGAAACTTGCATTTCGAAAAGTTTCATAGAATCTATTTTTCAGTTAATTTTTTTGCATGGACTTCTATCATAACCTTCCCTCTTAACATATATAAATGATCTGAAAAGTATCGTATCATTTCAAATAGTCCACAATTAAATTTGATTTTTTTGACCGAAACTAGTGTATAATATACTATGATTTTTGACCGAAACTTGCATTTCGAAACGTTTCATAGAATATAGTTTTCAGATGATTTTTTTGCATGGACTTCCATCATAACCTCCCCTCTTAACATATAAAAATGATCTGAAAAGTCTCGTATCATTTCAAATAGTCCACAATTAAATTTGATTTTTTTGACCGAAACTAGTGTATAATATACTATGATTTTTGACCGAAACTTGCATTTCGAAAAGTTTCATAGAATATAGTTTTCAGATGATTTTTTTGCATGGAATTCCATTATAACCTTCACTCTTAACATATATAAATGATCTGAAAAGTCTCGTATCATTTCAAATAGTCAACAATTAAATTCGATATTTTTGACCGAAACTAGTGTATAATATACTATGATTTTTGACCGAAACTTGCATTTCGAAACGTTTTATAGAATCTAGTTTTCATATGATTTTTTTGCATGGGCTACCATAATAACCTTCCCTCTTAACATATATAAATGATCTGTCAAGTCTCGTATCATTTCAAATAGTCCACAATTAAATTTGATTTTTTTGAATGAAACTAGTGTATAATATACTATGATTTTTGACCGAAACTTGCATTTCGAAAAGTTTCATAGAATATAGTTTTCAGATGATTTTTTTTTGCATGGACTTCCATCATAACCTGCCCTCTTAACATATATAAATGATCTGAAAAGTCTCGTATCATTTCAAATAGCTACCAATTAAATTCGATATTTTTGACCGAAACTAGTGTATAATATACTATGATTTTTGACCGAAACTTGCATTTCAAAAAGTTTCATAGAATCTAGTTTTCAGTTAATTTTTTTGCATGGACTTCCATCATTACTGTCCCTCTTAACATATATAAATGATCTGAAAAGTCTCGTATCATGTCAAATAGTCCACAATTAAATTTGATTTTTTTGACCGAAACTAGTGTATAATATACTATGGTTTTTGACCGAAACTTGCATTTCGAAAAGTTTCATAGAATATAGTTTTCAGATGATTTTTTTGCATGGACTTCCATCATAACCTTCCCTCTTAACATATATAAATGATCTGAAAGTCTCGTATCATTTCAAATAGTCACCAATTAAATTCAATATTTTTGACCGAAACTAGTGTATAATATACTATGATTTTTGACCGAAACTTGCATTTCGAAAAGTTTCATAGAATCTAGTTTTCAGATGATTTTTTTGCATGGGCTTCCTACATAACCTTCCCTCTTAACATATATAAATGATCTGAAAAGTCTCGTATCATTTCAAATAGTCCCCAATTAAATTCGATATTTTTGACCGAAACTAGTGTATAATATACTATAATTTTTGACTGATACTTGCATTTCAAAAAGTTTCATAGAATCTATTTTTCAGTTAATTTTTTTGCATGGACTTCTATCATAACCTTCCCTCTTAACATATATAAATGATCTGAAAAGTATCGTATCATTTCAAATAGTCCACAATTAAATTTGATTTTTTTGACCGAAACTAGTGTATAATATACTATGATTTTTTACCGAAACTTGCATTTCGAAACGTTTCATAGAATATAGTTTTCAAATGATTTTTTTGCATGGACTTACATCATAACCTTCCCTCTTAACATATAAAAATGATCTGAAAAGTCTCGTATCATTTCAAATAGTCAACAATTAAATTCGATATTTTTGACCGAAACTAGCGTATAATATACTATGATTTTTGACCGAAACTTGCATTTCGAAAAGTTTCATAGAATCTAGTTTTCAGTTAATTTTTTTGCATGGACTTCCATCATTACCTTCCATCTTAACATATATAAATGATCTGAAAAGTCTCGTATCATTTCAAATAGTCCACAATTAAATTTGATTTTTTTGACCGAAACCAGTGTATAATATACTATGATTTTTGACCGAAACTTGCATTTCGAAAAGTTTCATAGAATATAGTTTTCAGATGATTTTTTTGCATGGACTTCCATTATAACCTTCACTCTTAACATATATAAATGATCTGAAAAGTCTCGTATCATTTCAAATAGTCAACAATTAAATTCGATATTTTTGACCGAAACTAGTGTATAATATACTATGATTTTTGACCGAAATTTGCATTTTGAAAAGTTTCATAGAATATAGTTTTCAGATGATTTTTTTGCATGGACTTCCATCATAACCTTCCCTCTTAACATATATAAATGATCTGAAAAGTATCGTATCATTTCAAATAGTCCACAATTAAATTTGATTTTTTTGACCGAAACTAGTGTATAATATACTATGATTTTGACCGAAACTTGCATTTCGAAAAGTTTCATAGAATATAGTTTTCAGATGATTTTTTTTGCATGGACTTCCATCATAACATTCCCTCTTAACATATAAAAATGATTTGTAAAGTCTCGTATCATTTCAAATAGTCACCAATTAAATTCAATATTTTTGACCGAAACTAGTGTATAATATTCTATGATTTTTGACCGAAACTTGCATTTCGAAAAGTTTTATAGAATCTAGTTTTCATATGATTTTTTTGCATGGGCTACCATAATATCCTTCCCTCTTAACATATATAAATGATCTGTCAAGTCTCGTATCATTTCAAAAAGTCCACAATTAAATTTGATTTTTTTGAATGAAACTAGTGTATAATATACTATGATTTTTGACCGAAACTTGCATTTCGAAAAGTTTCATAGAATATAGTTTTCAGATGATTTTTTTTTTTGCATGGACTTCCATCATAACCTGCCCTCTTAACATATATAAATGATCTGAAAAGTCTCGTATCATTTCAAATAGCTCCCAATTAAATTCGATATTTTTGACCGAAACTAGTGTATAATATACTATGATTTTTGACCGAAACTTGCATTTCGAAAAGTTTCATAGAATCTATTTTTCAGTTAATTTTTTTGCATGGACTTCTATCATAACCTTCCCTCTTAACATATATAAATGATCTGAAAAGTATCGTATCATTTCAAATAGTCCACAATTAAATTTGATTTTTTTGACCGAAACTAGTGTATAATATACTATGATTTTTGACCGAAACTTGCATTTCGAAACGTTTCATAGAATATAGTTTTCAGATGATTTTTTTGCATGGACTTCCATCATAACCTTCCCTCTTAACATATAAAAATGATCTAAAAAGTCTCGTATCATTTCAAATAGTCCACAATTAAATTTGATTTTTTTGACCGAAACTAGTGTATAATATACTATGATTTTTGACCGAAATTTGCATTTTGAAAAGTTTCATAGAATATAGTTTTCAGATGATTTTTTTGCATGGACTTCCATTATAACCTTCACTCTTAACATATATAAATGATCTGAAAAGTCTCGTATCATTTCAAATAGTCAACAATTAAATTCGATATTTTTGACTGAAACTAGTGTATAATATACTATGATTTTTGACCGAAATTTGCATTTTGAAAAGTTTCATAGAATATAGTTTTCAGATGATTTTTTTGCATCGACTTCCATCATAACCTTCCCTCTTAACATATATAAATGATCTGAAAAGTATCGTATCATTTCAAATAGTCCACAATTAAATTTGATTTTTTTGACCGAAACTAGTGTATAATATACTATGATTTTGACCGAAACTTGCATTTCGAAAAGTTTCATAGAATATAGTTTTCAGATGATTTTTTTGCATGGACTTCCATCATAACCTTCCCTCTTAACATATAAAAATGATCTGAAAAGTCTCGTATCATTTCAAATAGTCAACAATTAAATTCGATATTTTTGACCGAAACTAGCGTATAATATACTATGATTTTTGACCGAAACTTGCATTTCGAAAAGTTTCATAGAATCTAGTTTTCAGTTAATTTTTTTGCATGGACTTCCATCATTACCTTCCATCTTAACATATATAAATGATCTGAAAAGTCTCGTATCATTTCAAATAGTCCACAATTAAATTTGATTTTTTTGACCGAAACTAGTGTATAATATACTATGATTTTTGACCGAAACTTGCATTTCGAAAAGTTTCATAGAATATAGTTTTCAGATGATTTTTTTGCATGGACTTCCATTATAACCTTCACTCTTAACATATATAAATGATCTGAAAAGTCTCGTATCATTTCAAATAGCTCCCAATTAAATTCGATATTTTTGACCGAAACTAGTGTATAATATACTATGATTTTTGACCGAAACTTGCATTTCGAAAAGTTTCATAGAATCTATTTTTCAGTTAATTTTTTTGCATGGACTTCTATCATAACCTTCCCTCTTAACATATATAAATGATCTGAAAAGTATCGTATCATTTCAAATAGTCCACAATTAAATTTGATTTTTTTGACCGAAACTAGTGTATAATATACTATGATTTTGACCGAAACTTGCATTTCGAAAAGTTTCATAGAATATAGTTTTCAGATGATTTTTTTTGCATGGACTTCCATCATAACATTCCCTCTTAACATATAAAAATGATTTGTAAAGTCTCGTATCATTTCAAATAGTCACCAATTAAATTCGATATTTTTGACCGAAACTAGTGTATAATATTCTATGATTTTTGACCGAAACTTGCATTTCGAAAAGTTTTATAGAATCTAGTTTTCATATGATTTTTTTGCATGGGCTACCATAATATCCTTCCCTCTTAACATATATAAATGATCTGTCAAGTCTCGTATCATTTCAAAAAGTCCACAATTAAATTTGATTTTTTTGAATGAAACTAGTGTATAATATACTATGATTTTTGACCGAAACTTGCATTTCGAAAAGTTTCATAGAATATAGTTTTCAGATGATTTTTTTTTGCATGGACTTCCATCATAACCTGCCCTCTTAACATATATAAATGATCTGAAAAGTCTCGTATCATTTCAAATAGCTCCCAATTAAATTCGATATTTTTGACCGAAACTAGTGTATAATATACTATGATTTTTGACCGAAACTTGCATTTCGAAAAGTTTCATAGAATCTATTTTTCAGTTAATTTTTTTGCATGGACTTCTATCATAACCTTCCCTCTTAACATATATAAATGATCTGAAAAGTATCGTATCATTTCAAATAGTCCACAATTAAATTTGATTTTTTTGACCGAAACTAGTGTATAATATACTATGATTTTTGACCGAAACTTGCATTTCGAAAAGTTTCATAGAATATAGTTTTCAGATGATTTTTTTTTGCATGGACTTCCATCATAACCTGCCCTCTTAACATATATAAATGATCTGAAAAGTCTCGTATCATTTCAAATAGCTCCCAATTAAATTCGATATTTTTGACCGAAACTAGTGTATAATATACTATGATTTTTGACCGAAACTTGCATTTCGAAAAGTTTCATAGAATCTATTTTTCAGTTAATTTTTTTGCATGGACTTCTATCATAACCTTCCCTCTTAACATATATAAATGATCTGAAAAGTATCGTATCATTTCAAATAGTCCACAATTAAATTTGATTTTTTTGACCGAAACTAGTGTATAATATACTATGATTTTTGACCGAAACTTGCATTTCGAAAAGTTTCATAGAATATAGTTTTCAGATGATTTTTTTTTGCATGGACTTCCATCATAACCTGCCCTCTTAACATATATAAATGATCTGAAAAGTCTCGTATCATTTCAAATAGCTCCCAATTAAATTCGATATTTTTGACCGAAACTAGTGTATAATATACTATGATTTTTGACCGAAACTTGCATTTCGAAAAGTTTCATAGAATCTATTTTTCAGTTAATTTTTTTGCATGGACTTCTATCATAACCTTCCCTCTTAACATATATAAATGATCTGAAAAGTATCGTATCATTTCAAATAGTCCACAATTAAATTTGATTTTTTTGACCGAAACTAGTGTATAATATACTATGATTTTTGACCGAAACTTGCATTTCGAAACGTTTCATAGAATATAGTTTTCAGATGATTTTTTTGCATGGACTTCCATCATAACCTTCCCTCTTAACATATAAAAATGATCTGAAAAGTCTCGTATCATTTCAAATAGTCCACAATTAAATTTGATTTTTTTGACCGAAACTAGTGTATAATATACTATGATTTTTGACCGAAATTTGCATTTTGAAAAGTTTCATAGAATATAGTTTTCAGATGATTTTTTTGCATGGACTTCCATTATAACCTTCACTCTTAACATATATAAATGATCTGAAAAGTCTCGTATCATTTCAAATAGTCAACAATTAAATTCGATATTTTTGACTGAAACTAGTGTATAATATACTATGATTTTTGACCGAAATTTGCATTTTGAAAAGTTTCATAGAATATAGTTTTCAGATGATTTTTTTGCATCGACTTCCATCATAACCTTCCCTCTTAACATATATAAATGATCTGAAAAGTATCGTATCATTTCAAATAGTCCACAATTAAATTTGATTTTTTTGACCGAAACTAGTGTATAATATACTATGATTTTGACCGAAACTTGCATTTCGAAAAGTTTCATAGAATATAGTTTTCAGATGATTTTTTTTTGCATGGACTTCCATCATAACCTTCCCTCTTAACATATAAAAATGATCTGAAAAGTCTCGTATCATTTCAAATAGTCAACAATTAAATTCGATATTTTTGACCGAAACTAGCGTATAATATACTATGATTTTTGACCGAAACTTGCATTTCGAAAAGTTTCATAGAATCTAGTTTTCAGTTAATTTTTTTGCATGGACTTCCATCATTACCTTCCATCTTAACATATATAAATGATCTGAAAAGTCTCGTATCATTTCAAATAGTCCACAATTAAATTTGATTTTTTTGACCGAAACTAGTGTATAATATACTATGATTTTTGACCGAAACTTGCATTTCGAAAAGTTTCATAGAATATAGTTTTCAGATGATTTTTTTGCATGGACTTCCATTATAACCTTCACTCTTAACATATATAAATGATCTGAAAAGTCTCGTATCATTTCAAATAGTCAACAATTAAATTCGTTATTTTTGTCCGAAACTAGTGTATAATATACTATGATTTTTGACCGAAATTTGCATTTTGAAAAGTTTCATAGAATATAGTTTTCAGATGATTTTTTTGCATGGACTTCCATCATAACCTTCCCACTTAACATATATAAATGATCTGAAAAGTATCGTATCATTTCAAATAGTCCACAATTAAATTTGATTTTTTTGACCGAAACTAGTGTATAATATACTATGATTTTGACCGAAACTTGCATTTCGAAAAGTTTCATAGAATATAGTTTTCAGATGATTTTTTTTGCATGGACTTACATCATAACATTCCCTCTTAACATATAAAAATGATTTGTAAAGTCTCGTATCATTTCAAATAGTCACCAATTAAATTCGATATTTTTCACCGAAACTAGTGTATAATATTCTATGATTTTTGACCGAAACTTGCATTTCGAAAAGTTTTATAGAATCTAGTTTTCATATGATTTTTTTGCATGGGCTACCATAATATCCTTCCCTCTTAACATATATAAATGATCTGTCAAGTCTCGTATCATTTCAAAAAGTCCACAATTAAATTTGATTTTTTTGAATGAAACTAGTGTATAATATACTATGATTTTTGACCGAAACTTGCATTTCGAAAAGTTTCATAGAATATAGTTTTCAGATGATTTTTTTTTGCATGGACTTCCATCATAACCTGCCCTCTTAACATATATAAATGATCTGAAAAGTCTCGTATCATTTCAAATAGCTCCCAATTAAATTCGATATTTTTGACCGAAACTAGTGTATAATATACTATGATTTTTGACCGAAACTTGCATTTCGAAAAGTTTCATAGAATCTATTTTTCAGTTAATTTTTTTGCATGGACTTCTATCATAACCTTCCCTCTTAACATATATAAATGATCTGAAAAGTATCGTATCATTTCAAATAGTCCACAATTAAATTTGATTTTTTTGACCGAAACTAGTGTATAATATACTATGATTTTTGACCGAAACTTGCATTTCGAAACGTTTCATAGAATATAGTTTTCAGATGATTTTTTTGCATGGACTTCCATCATAACCTCCCCTCTTAACATATAAAAATGATCTGAAAAGTCTCGTATCATTTCAAATAGTCCACAATTAAATTTGATTTTTTTGACCGAAACTAGTGTATAATATACTATGATTTTTGACCGAAACTTGCATTTCGAAAAGTTTCATAGAATATAGTTTTCAGATGATTTTTTTGCATGGAATTCCATTATAACCTTCACTCTTAACATATATAAATGATCTGAAAAGTCTCGTATCATTTCAAATAGTCAACAATTAAATTCGATATTTTTGACCGAAACTAGTGTATAATATACTATGATTTTTGACCGAAACTTGCATTTCGAAACGTTTTATAGAATCTAGTTTTCATATGATTTTTTTGCATGGGCTACCATAATAACCTTCCCTCTTAACATATATAAATGATCTGTCAAGTCTCGTATCATTTCAAAAAGTCCACAATTAAATTTGATTTTTTTGAATGAAACTAGTGTATAATATACTATGATTTTTGACCGAAACTTGCATTTCGAAAAGTTTCATAGAATATAGTTTTCAGATGATTTTTTTTTGCATGGACTTCCATCATAACCTGCCCTCTTAACATATATAAATGATCTGAAAAGTCTCGTATCATTTCAAATAGCTACCAATTAAATTCGATATTTTTGACCGAAACTAGTGTATAATATACTATGATTTTTGACCGAAACTTGCATTTCAAAAAGTTTCATAGAATCTAGTTTTCAGTTAATTTTTTTGCATGGACTTCCATCATTACTGTCCCTCTTAACATATATAAATGATCTGAAAAGTCTCGTATCATTTCAAATAGTCCACAATTAAATTTGATTTTTTTGACCGAAACTAGTGTATAATATACTATGATTTTTGACCGAAATTTGCATTTTGAAAAGTTTCATAGAATATAGTTTTCAGATGATTTTTTTGCATGGACTTCCATTATAACCTTCACTCTTAACATATATAAATGATCTGAAAAGTCTCGTATCATTTCAAATAGTCAACAATTAAATTCGATATTTTTGACTGAAACTAGTGTATAATATACTATGATTTTTGACCGAAATTTGCATTTTGAAAAGTTTCATAGAATATAGTTTTCAGATGATTTTTTTGCATCGACTTCCATCATAACCTTCCCTCTTAACATATATAAATGATCTGAAAAGTATCGTATCATTTCAAATAGTCCACAATTAAATTTGATTTTTTTGACCGAAACTAGTGTATAATATACTATGATTTTGACCGAAACTTGCATTTCGAAAAGTTTCATAGAATATAGTTTTCAGATGATTTTTTTGCATGGACTTCCATCATAACCTTCCCTCTTAACATATAAAAATGATCTGAAAAGTCTCGTATCATTTCAAATAGTCAACAATTAAATTCGATATTTTTGACCGAAACTAGCGTATAATATACTATGATTTTTGACCGAAACTTGCATTTCGAAAAGTTTCATAGAATCTAGTTTTCAGTTAATTTTTTTGCATGGACTTCCATCATTACCTTCCATCTTAACATATATAAATGATCTGAAAAGTCTCGTATCATTTCAAATAGTCCACAATTAAATTTGATTTTTTTGACCGAAACTAGTGTATAATATACTATGATTTTTGACCGAAACTTGCATTTCGAAAAGTTTCATAGAATATAGTTTTCAGATGATTTTTTTGCATGGACTTCCATTATAACCTTCACTCTTAACATATATAAATGATCTGAAAAGTCTCGTATCATTTCAAATAGTCAACAATTAAATTCGTTATTTTTGTCCGAAACTAGTGTATAATATACTATGATTTTTGACCGAAATTTGCATTTTGAAAAGTTTCATAGAATATAGTTTTCAGATGATTTTTTTGCATGGACTTCCATCATAACCTTCCCACTTAACATATATAAATGATCTGAAAAGTATCGTATCATTTCAAATAGTCCACAATTAAATTTGATTTTTTTGACCGAAACTAGTGTATAATATACTATGATTTTGACCGAAACTTGCATTTCGAAAAGTTTCATAGAATATAGTTTTCAGATGATTTTTTTTGCATGGACTTCCATCATAACATTCCCTCTTAACATATAAAAATGATTTGTAAAGTCTCGTATCATTTCAAATAGTCACCAATTAAATTCGATATTTTTGACCGAAACTAGTGTATAATATTCTATGATTTTTGACCGAAACTTGCATTTCGAAAAGTTTTATAGAATCTAGTTTTCATATGATTTTTTTGCATGGGCTACCATAATATCCTTCCCTCTTAACATATATAAATGATCTGTCAAGTCTCGTATCATTTCAAAAAGTCCACAATTAAATTTGATTTTTTTGAATGAAACTAGTGTATAATATACTATGATTTTTGACCGAAACTTGCATTTCAAAAAGTTTCATAGAATATAGTTTTCAGATGATTTTTTTTTGCATGGACTTCCATCATAACCTGCCCTCTTAACATATATAAATGATCTGAAAAGTCTCGTATCATTTCAAATAGCTCCCAATTAAATTCGATATTTTTGACCGAAACTAGTGTATAATATACTATGATTTTTGACCGAAACTTGCATTTCGAAAAGTTTCATAGAATCTATTTTTCAGTTAATTTTTTTGCATGGACTTCTATCATAACCTTCCCTCTTAACATATATAAATGATCTGAAAAGTATCGTATCATTTCAAATAGTCCACAATTAAATTTGATTTTTTTGACCGAAACTAGTGTATAATATACTATGATTTTTGACCGAAACTTGCATTTCGAAACGTTTCATAGAATATAGTTTTCAGATGATTTTTTTGCATGGACTTCCATCATAACCTCCCCTCTTAACATATAAAAATGATCTGAAAAGTCTCGTATCATTTCAAATAGTCCACAATTAAATTTGATTTTTTTGACCGAAACTAGTGTATAATATACTATGATTTTTGACCGAAACTTGCATTTCGAAAAGTTTCATAGAATATAGTTTTCAGATGATTTTTTTGCATGGAATTCCATTATAACCTTCACTCTTAACATATATAAATGATCTGAAAAGTCTCGTATCATTTCAAATAGTCAACAATTAAATTCGATATTTTTGACCGAAACTAGTGTATAATATACTATGATTTTTGACCGAAACTTGCATTTCGAAACGTTTTATAGAATCTAGTTTTCATATGATTTTTTTGCATGGGCTACCATAATAACCTTCCCTCTTAACATATATAAATGATCTGTCAAGTCTCGTATCATTTCAAAAAGTCCACAATTAAATTTGATTTTTTTGAATGAAACTAGTGTATAATATACTATGATTTTTGACCGAAACTTGCATTTCGAAAAGTTTCATAGAATATAGTTTTCAGATGATTTTTTTTTGCATGGACTTCCATCATAACCTGCCCTCTTAACATATATAAATGATCTGAAAAGTCTCGTATCATTTCAAATAGCTACCAATTAAATTCGATATTTTTGACCGAAACTAGTGTATAATATACTATGATTTTTGACCGAAACTTGCATTTCAAAAAGTTTCATAGAATCTAGTTTTCAGTTAATTTTTTTGCATGGACTTCCATCATTACTGTCCCTCTTAACATATATAAATGATCTGAAAAGTCTCGTATCATTTCAAATAGTCCACAATTAAATTTGATTTTTTTGACCGAAACTAGTGTATAATATACTATGATTTTTGACCGAAACTTGCATTTCGAAAAGTTTCATAGAATATAGTTTTCAGATGATTTTTTTGCATGGACTTCCATCATAACCTTCCCTCTTAACATATATAAATGATCTGAAAGTCTCGTATCATTTCAAATAGTCACCAATTAAATTCGATATTTTTGACCGAAACTAGTGTATAATATACTATGATTTTTGACCGAAACTTGCATTTCGAAAAGTTTCATAGAATCTAGTTATCAGATGATTTTTTTGCATGGGCTTCCTACATAACCTTCCCTCTTAACATATATAAATGATCTGAAAAGTCTCGTATCATTTCAAATAGTCCCCAATTAAATTCGATATTTTTGACCGAAACTAGTGTATAATATACTATAATTTTTGACTGATACTTGCATTTCAAAAAGTTTCATAGAATCTATTTTTCAGTTAATTTTTTTGCATGGACTTCTATCATAACCTTCCCTCTTAACATATATAAATGATCTGAAAAGTATCGTATCATTTCAAATAGTCCACAATTAAATTTGATTTTTTTGACCGAAACTAGTGTATAATATACTATGATTTTTTACCGAAACTTGCATTTCGAAACGTTTCATAGAATATAGTTTTCAGATGATTTTTTTGCATGGACTTCCATCATAACCTTCCCTCTTAACATATAAAAATGATCTGAAAAGTCTCGTATCATTTCAAATAGTCAACAATTAAATTCGATATTTTTGACCGAAACTAGCGTATAATATACTATGATTTTTGACCGAAACTTGCATTTCGAAAAGTTTCATAGAATCTAGTTTTCAGTTAATTTTTTTGCATGGACTTCCATCATTACCTTCCATCTTAACATATATAAATGATCTGAATAGTCTCGTATCATTTCAAATAGTCCACAATTATATTTGATTTTTTTGACCGAAACTAGTGTATAATATACTATGATTTTTGACCGAAACTTGCATTTCGAAAAGTTTCATAGAATATAGTTTTCAGATGATTTTTTTGCATGGACTTCCATTATAACCTTCACTCTTAACATATATAAATGATCTGAAAAGTCTCGTATCATTTCAAATAGTCAACAATTAAATTCGATATTTTTGACCGAAACTAGTGTATAATATACTATGATTTTTGACCGAAATTTGCATTTTGAAAAGTTTCATAGAATATAGTTTTCAGATGATTTTTTTGCATGGACTTCCATCATAACCTTCCCTCTTAACATATATAAATGATCTGAAAAGTATCGTATCATTTCAAATAGTCCACAATTAAATTTGATTTTTTTGACCGAAACTAGTGTATAATATACTATGATTTTGACCGAAACTTGCATTTCGAAAAGTTTCATAGAATATAGTTTTCAGATGATTTTTTTTGCATGGACTTCCATCATAACATTCCCTCTTAACATATAAAAATGATTTGTAAAGTCTCGTATCATTTCAAATAGTCACCAATTAAATTCGATATTTTTGACCGAAACTAGTGTATAATATTCTATGATTTTTGACCGAAACTTGCATTTCGAAAAGTTTTATAGAATCTAGTTTTCATATGATTTTTTTGCATGGGCTACCATAATATCCTTCCCTCTTAACATATATAAATGATCTGTCAAGTCTCGTATCATTTCAAAAAGTCCACAATTAAATTTGATTTTTTTGAATGAAACTAGTGTATAATATACTATGATTTTTGACCGAAACTTGCATTTCGAAAAGTTTCATAGAATATAGTTTTCAGATGATTTTTTTTTGCTTGGACTTCCATCATAACCTGCCCTCTTAACATATATAAATGATCTGAAAAGTCTCGTATCATTTCAAATAGCTCCTAATTAAATTCGATATTTTTGACCGAAACTAGTGCATAATATAATATGATTTTTGACCGAAACTTGCATTTCGAAAAGTTTCATAGAATCTATTTTTCAGTTAATTTTTTTGCATGGACTTCTATCATAACCTTCCCTCTTAACATATATAAATGATCTGAAAAGTATCGTATCATTTCAAATAGTCCACAATTAAATTTGATTTTTTTGACCGAAACTAGTGTATAATATACTATGATTTTTGACCGAAACTTGCATTTCGAAACGTTTCATAGAATATAGTTTTCAGATGATTTTTTTGCATGGACTTCCATCATAACCTTCCCTCTTAACATATAAAAATGATCTGAAAAGTCTCGTATCATTTCAAATAGTCACCAATTAAATTCGATATTTTTGACCGAAACTAGTGTATAATATACTATGATTTTTGACCGAAACTTGCATTTCGAAAAGTTTCATAGAATCTAGTTTTCAGTTAATATTTTTGCATAGACTTCCATCTTAACATATATACATGATCTGAAAAGTCTCGTATCATTACAAATAGTCCACAATTAAATTTGATTTTTTTGACCGAAACTAGTGTATAATATACTATGATTTTTGACCGAAACTTGCATTTCGAAAAGTTTCATAGAATATAGTTTTCAGATGATTTTTTTGCATGGACTTCCATTATAACCTTCACTCTTAACATATATAAATGATCTGAAAAGTCTCGTATCATTTCAAATAGTCACCAATTAAATTCGATATTTTTGACCGAAACTAGTGTATAATATACTATGATTTTTGACCGAAACTTCCATTTTGAAAAGTTTCATAGAATATAGTTTTCAGATGATTTTTTTGCATGTACTTCCATCATAACCTTCCCTCTTAACATATATAAATGATCTGAAAAGTATCGTATCATTTCAAATAGTCCATAATTAAATTTGATTTTTTTGACCGAAACTAGTGTATAATATACTATGATTTTGACCGAAACTTGCATTTCGAAAAGTTTCATAGAATATAGTTTTCAGATGATTTTTTTTGCATGGACTTCCATCATAACATTCCCTCTTAACATATAAAAATGATTTGAAAAGTATCGTATCATTTCAAATAGTCACCAATTAAATTCGATATTTTTGACCGAAACTAGTGTATAATATACTATGATTTTTGACCGAAACTTTCATTTCGAAAAGTTTTATAGAATCAAGTTTTCATATGATTTTTTTGCATGGGCTTCCATAATAACCTTCCCTTTTAACATATATAAATGATCTGTCAAGTCTCGTATCATTTCAAATAGTCCACAATTAAATTTGATTTTTTTGAATGAAACTAGTGTATAATATACTATGATTTTTGACCGAAACTTGCATTTCGAAAAGTTTTATAGAATATAGTTTTCAGATGATTTTTTTTTGCATGGACTTTCATCATAACCTGCCCTCTTAACATATTTAAATGATCTGAAAAGTCTCGTATCATTTCAAATAGCTCCCAATTAAATTCGATATTTTTGACCGAAACTAGTGTATAATATACTATGATTTTTGACCGAAACTTGCATTTAAAAAAGTTTCATAGAATCTAGTTTTCAGTTAATTTTTTTGCATGGACTTCCATCATTACTGTCCCTCTTAACATATATATATGATCTGAAAAGTCTCGTATCATTTCAAATAGTCCACAATTAAATTTGATTTTTTTGACCAAAACTAGTGTATAATATACTATGATTTTTGACCGAAACTTGCATTTCGAAAAGTTTCATAGAATATAGTTTTCAGATGATTTTTTGCATGGACTTCCATCATAACCTTCCCTCTTAACATATATAAATTATCTGAAAAGGCTCATATCATTTCAAATAGTCCCCAATTAAATTTTATTTTTTTGACCGAAACTAGTGTATAATATACTATAATTTTTGACCGAAACATGCATTTCGAAAAGTTTCAATGAATCTAATTTTCAGATGATTTTTTTTAATTGAGTTCCATCATAACCTTCTCTTTTAACATATATAAATGATCTGAAAAGTCTCGTATCATTTTAAATAGTCCACAATTAAATTTGATTTTTTTGACCAAAACTAGTGTATAATATACTATGATTTTTGACCAAAACATGCATTTCAAAAAGTTTCATAGAACCTAGTTTTAATATGATTTTTTTTCTTGGTTTTCTATCATAACCTTCCCACTTAACATATATAAATGATCTGAAAAGTCTAGTATCATTTCAAATAGTCCACAATTAAATTTGATTTTTTTGACTGTAACTAGTGTATAATATACTCTGATTTTTGACCGAAACTTGCATTTCGAAAAGTTTCATAGAATCTAATTTTCAGATGATTTTTTTGAATGGGCTTCCATCATAACCTTCCCTCTTAACATATATAAATGATATGTGAAGTCTCGTATCATTTCAAATAGTCCCCAATTAAATTTGATTTTTTTGACCGAAACTAGTGTATAATATACTATGATTTTTAACCGAAACTTGCATTTCGAAAAGTTTCATAGAATCTAGTTTTCAGAGGATTTTTTTTGCATGGACTTCCATCATAAACTTCTCTCTTAACATATATAAATTATCTGAAAAGTCTCGTATCATTTCAAATATTCCCCAATTAAATTTTATTTTTTTGACCGAAACTAGTGTTTAATATACTTTGATTTTTTACCGAAACTTGCATTTCAAAAAGTTTCATAGAATCTAGTTTTCAGATGATTTTTTTGCATGGACTTCCATCATAACCTTCCCTCTTAACATATATAAATGATCTGAAAAGGCTCATATCATTTCAAATAGTCGACAATTAAATTTGATTTTTTTGACCAAAACTAGTGTATAATATACTTTGATTTTTAACCGAAACTTGCATTTCGAAAAGTTTCATAGAATCTAATTTTCACATGATTTTTTTGCATGGGCTTCCATCATAACCTTCCCTCTTAACATATATAAATGATATGTGAAGTCTCGTATCATTTCAAATAGTCCCCAATAAAATTTGATTTTTTTGACCGAAACTAGTGTATAATATTCTATGATTTTTAACCGAAACTTGCATTTCGAAAAGTTTCATAGAATCTAGTTTTCAGATGATTTTTTTGCATGGACTTCCATCATAACCTTCCCTCTTAACATATATAAATGATATGTGAAGTCTCGTATCATTTCAAATAGTCCCAAATTTTTTTTTCCGAAACTAGAGTATAATATTATATGATTTTTGACCGAAATTTGCATTTCTAAAATTTCATAGAATCTAGTTTTCAGATGATTTTTTTTGCATGGACTTCCATCATAAACTTCCCTCTTAACATATATAAAAGATCTGAAAAGGCTCGTATCATATCAAATAGTCTACAATTAAATTTGATTTTTTGACCAAAACTAGTGTATAATATACTATGATTTTTGACCGAAATTTGCATTTCGAAAAGTTTCATAGAATCTAGTTTTCAGATGATTTTTTTTGCATGGGCTTCCATCATAACCTTCCCTCTTAACATATATAAATAATATGTGAAGTCACGTATCATTTCGTATAGTCCCCAATTAAATTTGATTTTTTTTTCCGAAACTAGTGTATAATATACTATGATTTTTTAGCGAAACTTGCATTTCGAAAAGTTTCATAGAATCCAAT
Source organism: Lathyrus aphaca (assembly GCA_963966055.1). NCBI lineage: Eukaryota > Viridiplantae > Streptophyta > Magnoliopsida > Fabales > Fabaceae > Lathyrus > Lathyrus aphaca. Next base: position 639,342,729 of record OZ014520.1, on the reverse strand, counting down.
TTTCAGATGTTTTTTTTGCATGGACATCCATCATAACCTTCCCTCTTAACATATATAAATGATCTGAAAAGTCTCGTATCATTTAAAATAATCCCCAATTAAATTTTATTTTTTTGACCAAAACTAGTGTATAATATACTATGATTTTTGACCGAAACATGCATTTTTAAAAGTTTCATAGAATCTAATTTTCAGATGATTTTTTTGCATGGGCTTCCATCATAACCTTCCCTCTTAACATATATAAATGATCTGAAAAGTCTCTTATCATTTCATATAGTCCCCAATTAAATTTTATTTTTTTGACCGAAACTAGTGTATAATATACTATGATTTTTGACCGAAACATGCATTTCGAAAAGTTTCAAAGAATCTAATTTTCTAATGATTTTTTTTAATGGAGTTCCATCATAACCTTCCCTTTTAACATATATAAATGATCTGAAAAGTCTCGTATCATTTTAAATAGTCCAAAATTAAATTTGATTTTTTTGACCAATATTAGTGTATAATATACTATGATTTTTGACCAAAACTTGCATTTCGAAAAGTTTCATAGAATCTAATTTTTAGATGATTTTTTTGAATGGGCTTCCATCATAACCTTCCCTCTTAACATATATAAATGATATGTGAAGTCTCGTATCATTTCAAATAGTCCCCAATTAAATTTGATTTTTTTGACCGAAACTAGTGTATAATATACTATGATTTTTAACCGAAACTTGCATTTCGAAAAGTTTCATAGAATCTAGTTTTCAGATGATTTTTTTTGCATGGACTTCCATCATAAACTTCTCTCTTAACATATATAAATTATCTGAAAAGTCTCGTATCATTTAAAATATTCCTCAATTAAATTTTATTTTTTTGACCGAAACTAGTGTTTAATATACTTTGATTTTTTACCGAAACTTGCATTTCAAAAAGTTTCATAGAATCTAGTTTTCAGATGATTTTTTTTCATGGACTTCCATCATAACCTTCCCTCTTAACATATATAAATGATCTGAAAAGGCTCATATCATTTCAAATAGTCGACAATTAAATTTGATTTTTTTGACCAAAACTAGTGTATAATATACTTTGATTTTTAACCGAAACTTGCATTTCGAAAAGTTTCATAGAATCTAATTTTCACATGATTTTTTTGCATGGGCTTCCATCATAACCTTCCCTCTTAACATATATAAATGATATGTGAAGTCTCGTATCATTTCAAATAGTCCCCAATAAAATTTGATTTTTTTGACCGAAACTAGTGTATAATATTCTATGATTTTTAACCGAAACTTGCATTTCGAAAAGTTTCATAGAATCTAGTTTTCAGATGATTTTTTTGCATGGACTTCCATCATAACCTTCCCTCTTAACATATATAAATGATATGTGAAGTCTCGTATCATTTCAAATAGTCCCAAATTTTTTTTTCCGAAACTAGAGTATAATATTATATGATTTTTGACCGAAATTTGCATTTCTAAAATTTCATAGAATCTAGTTTTCAGATGATTTTTTTTGCATGGACTTCCATCATAAACTTCCCTCTTAACATATATAAAAGATCTGAAAAGGCTCGTATCATATCAAATAGTCTACAATTAAATTTGATTTTTTGACCAAAACTAGTGTATAATATACTATGATTTTTGACCGAAATTTGCATTTCGAAAAGTTTCATAGAATCTAGTTTTCAGATGATTTTTTTTGCATGGGCTTCCATCATAACCTTCCCTCTTAACATATATAAATAATATGTGAAGTCACGTATCATTTCGTATAGTCCCCAATTAAATTTGATTTTTTTTTCCGAAACTAGTGTATAATATACTATGATTTTTTAGCGAAACTTGCATTTCGAAAAGTTTCATAGAATCCAATTTTCAGATGATTTTTTTTGCATGGACATCCATCATAACCTTCCCTCTTAACATATATAAATGATCTGAAAAGTCTCGTATCATTTAAAATAATCCCCAATTAAATTTTATTTTTTTGACCAAAACTAGTGTATAATATACTATGATTTTTGACCGAAACATGCATTTTTAAAAGTTTCATAGAATCTAATTTTCAGATGATTTTTTTGCATGGGCTTCCATCATAACCTTCCCTCTTAACATATATAAATGATCTGAAAAGTCTCTTATCATTTCCTATAGTCCCCAATTAAATTTAATATTTTTGACCGAAACTAGTGTATAATATACTATGATTTTTGACCGAAACATGCATTTCGAAAAGTTTCAAAGAATCTAATTTTCTAATGATTTTTTTTAATGGAGTTCCATCATAACCTTCCCTTTTAACATATATAAATGATCTGAAAAGTCTCGTATCATTTTAAATAGTCCAAAATTAAATTTGATTTTTTTGACCAATACTAGTGTATAATATACTATGATTTTTGACCAAAACTTGCATTTCAAAAAGTTTCAGAGAATCTAGTTTTCAGATGATTTTTTTTCATGGACTTCTATCATAACCTTCCCTCTTAACATATATAAATGATCTGAAAAGTCTAGTATCATTTCAAATAGTCCACAATTAAATTTTATTTTTTTGACCGTAACTAGTGTATAATATACTATGATTTTTGACCGAAACTTGCATTTCGAAAAGTTTTAATAGAATCTAATTTTCAGATGATTTTTTTGAATGGGCTTCCATCATAACCTTCCCTCTTAACATATATAAATGATATGTGAAGTCTCGTATCATTTCAAATAGTCCCCAATAAAATTTGATTTTTTTGACCGAAACTAGTGTATAATATTCTATGATTTTTAACCGAAACTTGCATTTCGAAAAGTTTCATAGAATCTAGTTTTCAGATGATTTTTTTGCATGGACTTCCATCATAACCTTCCCTCTTAACATATATAAATGATATGTGAAGTTTCGTATCATTTCAAATAGTCCCAAATTTTTTTTTCCGAAACTAGAGTATAATATTATATGATTTTTGACCGAAATTTGCATTTCTAAAATCTCATAGAATCTAGTTTTCAGATGATTTTTTTTGCATGGACTTCCATCATAAACTTCCCTCTTAACATATATAAAAGATCTGAAAAGGCTCGTATCATTTCAAATAGTCTACAATTAAATTTGATTTTTTGACCAAAACTAGTGTATAATATACTATGATTTTTGACCGAAATTTGCATTTCGAAAAGTTTCATAGAATCTAGTTTTCAGATGATTTTTTTTGCATGGGCTTCCATCATAACCTTCCCTCTTAACATATATAAATAATATGTGAAGTCACGTATCATTTCGTATAGTCCCCAATTAAATTTGATTTTTTTTTCCAAAACTAGTGTATAATATACTATGATTTTTTAGCGAAACTTGCATTTCGAAAAGTTTCATAGAATCCAATTTTCAGATGATTTTTTTTGCATGGACATCCATCATAACCTTCCCTCTTAACATATATAAATGATCTGAAAAGTCTCGTATCATTTAAAATAATCCCCAATTAAATTTTATTTTTTTGACCAAAACTAGTGTATAATATACTATGATTTTTGACCGAAACATGCATTTTTAAAAGTTTCATAGAATCTAATTTTCAGATGATTTTTTTGCATGGGCTTCCATCATAACCTTCCCTCTTAACATATATAAATGATCTGAAAAGTCTCTTATCATTTCATATAGTCCCCAATTAAATTTTATTTTTTTGACCGAAACTAGTGTATAATATACTATGATTTTTGACCGAAACATGCATTTCGAAAAGTTTCAAAGAATCTAATTTTCTAATGATTTTTTTAATGGAGTTCCATCATAACCTTCCCTTTTAACATATATAAATGATCTGAAAAGTCTCGTATCATTTTAAATAGTCCAAAATTAAATTTGATTTTTTTGACCAATACTAGTGTATAATATACTATGATTTTTGACCAAAACTTGCATTTCAAAAAGTTTCATAGAATCAAGTTTTCAGATAATTTTTTTTCATGGACTTCTATCATAACCTTCCCTCTTAACATATATAAATGATCTGAAAAGTCTAGTATCATTTCAAATAGTCCACAATTAAATTTTATTTTTTTGACCGTAACTAGTGTATAATATACTATGATTTTTGACCGAAACTTTCATTTCGAAAAGTTTTAATAGAATCTAATTTTCAGATGATTTTTTTGAATGGGCTTCCATCATAACCTTCCCTCTTAACATATATAAATGATATGTGAAGTCTCGTATCATTTCAAATAGTCGCCAATTAAATTTGATTTTTTTGACCGAAACTAGTGTATAATATACTATGATCTTTAAACGAAACTTGCATTTCGAAAAGTTTCATAGAATCTAGTTTTCAGATGATTTTTTTTGCATGGTCTTCCATCATAAACTTCTCTCTTAACATATATAAATGATCTGAAAAGTCTCGTATCATTTCAAATATTCCCCAATTAAATTTTAATTTTTTGACCGAAACTAGTGTTTAATATACTTTGATTTTTTTACCGAAACTTGCATTTCAAAAAGTTTCATAGAATCTAGTTTTCAGATGATTTTTTTGCATGGACTTCCATCATAACCTTCCCTCTTAACATATATAAATGATCTGAAAAGTCTCTTATCATTTCATATAGTCCCCAATTAAATTTTATTTTTTTGACCGAAACTAGTGTATAATATACTATGATTTTTGACCGAAACATGCATTTCGAAAAGTTTCAAAGAATCTAATTTTCAGATGATTTTTTTTAATGGAGTTCCATCATATCCTTCCTTTTTAACATATATAAATGATCGGAAAAGTCTCGTATCATTTTAAATAGTCCAAAATTAAATTTGATTTTTTTGACCAAAACTAGTGTATAATATACTATGATTTTTGACCAAAACTTGCATTTCAAAAAGTTTCATAGAATCTAGTTTTCAGATGATTTTATTTCATGGACTTCTATCATAACCTTCCCTCTTAACATATATAAATGATCTGAAAAGTCTTGTATCATTTCAAATAGTCCACAATTAAATTTGATTTTTTTGACCGTAACTAGTGTATAATATACAATGATTTTTGACCGAAACTTGCATTTCGAAAAGTTTTAATAGAATCTAATTTTCAGATGATTTTTTTGAATGGGCTTCCATCATAACCTTCCCTCTTAACATATATAAATGATATGTGAAGTCTCGTATCATTTCAAATAGTCCCCAATTAAATTTGATTTTTTTGACCGAAACTAGTGTATAATATACTATGATTTTTAACCGAAACATGCATTTCGAAAAGTTTCATAGAATCTAGTTTTCAGATGATATTTTTTGCATGGACTTCCATCATAAACTTCTCTCTTAACATATATAAATTATCTGAAAAGTCTCGTATCATTTCAAATATTCCCCAATTAAATTTTATTTTTTTGACCGAAACTAGTGTTTAATATACTTTGATTTTTTACCGAAACTTGCATTTCAAAAAGTTTCATAGAATCTAGTTTTCAGATGATTTTTTTGCATGGACTTCCATCATAACCTTTCCTCTTAACATATATAAATGATCTGAAAAGGCTCATATCATTTCAAATAGTCGACAATTAAATTTGATTTTTTTGACCAAAACTAGTGTATAATATACTTTGATTTTTAACCGAAACTTGCATTTCTAAAAGTTTCATAGAATCTAATTTTCACATGATTTTTTTGCATGGGCTTCCATCATAACCTTCCCTCTTAACATATATAAATGATATGTGAAGTCTCGTATCATTTCAAATAGTCCCCAATAAAATTTGATTTTTTTGACCGAAACTAGTGTATAATATTCTATGATTTTTAACCGAAACTTGCATTTCGAAAAGTTTCATAGAATCTAGTTTTCAGATGATTTTTTTGCATGGACTTCCATCATAACCTTCCCTCTTAACATATATAAATGATATGTGAAGTCTCGTATCATTTCAAATAGTCCCAAATTTTTTTTTCCGAAACTAGTGTATAATATTATATGATTTTTGACCGAAATTTGCATTTCTAAAAGTTTCATAGAATCTAGTTTTCAGATGATTTTTTTTGCATGGAATTCCATCATAAACTTCCCTATTAACATATATAAAAGATCTGAAAAGGCTCATATCATTTCAAATAGTCTACAATTAAATTTGATTTTTTGACCAAAACTAGTGTATAATATACTATGATTTTTGACCGAAATTTGCATTTCGAAAAGTTTCATAGAATCTAGTTTTCAGATGATTTTTTTTGCATGGGCTTCCATCATAACCATCCCTCTTAACATATATAAATGATATGTGAAGTCACGTATCATTTCAAATAGTCCCCAATTAAATTTGATTTTTTTTTCCGAAACTAGTGTATAATATACTATGATTTTTTAGCGAAACTTGCATTTCGAAAAGTTTCATAGAATCCAATTTTCAGATGATTTTTTTTGCATGGACATCCATCATAACCTTCCCTCTTAACATATATAAATGATCTGAAAAGTCTCGTATCATTTAAAATAATCCCCAATTAAATTTTATTTTTTTGACCAAAACTAGTGTATAATATACTATGATTTTTGACCGAAACATGCATTTTTAAAAGTTTCATAGAATCTAATTTTCAGATGATTTTTTTGCATGGGCTTCCATCATAACCTTCCCTCTTAACATATATAAATGATCTGAAAAGTCTCTTATCATTTCCTATAGTCCCCAATTAAATTTAATATTTTTGACCGAAACTAGTGTATAATATACTATGATTTTTGACCGAAACATGCATTTCGAAAAGTTTCAAAGAATCTAATTTTCTAATGATTTTTTTTAATGGAGTTCCATCATAACCTTCCCTTTTAACATATATAAATGATCTGAAAAGTCTCGTATCATTTTAAATAGTCCAAAATTAAATTTGATTTTTTTGACCAATACTAGTGTATAATATACTATGATTTTTGACCAAAACTTGCATTTCAAAAAGTTTCATAGAATCTAGTTTTCAGATGATTTTTTTTCATGGACTTCTATCATAACCTTCCCTCTTAACATATATAAATGATCTGAAAAGTCTAGTATCATTTCAAATAGTCCACAATTAAATTTTATTTTTTTGACCGTAACTAGTGTATAATATACTATGATTTTTGACCGAAACATTCATTTCGAAAAGTTTTAATAGAATCTAATTTTCAGATGATTTTTTTGAATGGGCTTCCATCATAACCTTCCCTCTTAACATATATAAATGATATGTGAAGTCTCGTATCATTTCAAATAGTCGCCAATTAAATTTGATTTTTTTGACCGAAACTAGTGTATAATATACTATGATTTTTAAACGAAACTTGCATTTCGAAAAGTTTCATAGAATCTAGTTTTCAGATGATTTTTTTTGCATGGTCTTCCATCATAAACTTCTCTCTTAACATATATAAATGATCTGAAAAGTCTCGTATCATTTCAAATATTCCCCAATTAAATTTTAATTTTTTGACCGAAACTAGTGTTTAATATACTTTGATTTTTTTACCGAAACTTGCATTTCAAAAAGTTTCATAGAATCTAGTTTTCAGATGATTTTTTTGCATGGACTTCCATCATAACCTTCCCTCTTAACATATATAAATGATCTGAAAAGTCTCTTATCATTTCATATAGTCCCCAATTAAATTTTATTTTTTTGACCGAAACTAGTGTATAATATACTATGATTTTTGACCGAAACATGCATTTCGAAAAGTTTCAAAGAATCTAATTTTCAGATGATTTTTTTTAATGGAGTTCCATCATATCCTTCCTTTTTAACATATATAAATGATCGGAAAAGTCTCGTATCATTTTAAATAGTCCAAAATTAAATTTGATTTTTTTGACCAAAACTAGTGTATAATATACTATGATTTTTGACCAAAACTTGCATTTCAAAAAGTTTCATAGAATCTAGTTTTCAGATGATTTTATTTCATGGACTTCTATCATAACCTTCCCTCTTAACATATATAAATGATCTGAAAAGTCTTGTATCATTTCAAATAGTCCACAATTAAATTTGATTTTTTTGACCGTAACTAGTGTATAATATACAATGATTTTTGACCGAAACTTGCATTTCGAAAAGTTTTAATAGAATCTAATTTTCAGATGATTTTTTTGAATGGGCTTCCATCATAACCTTCCCTCTTAACATATATAAATGATATGTGAAGTCTCGTATCATTTCAAATAGTCCCCAATTAAATTTGATTTTTTTGACCGAAACTAGTGTATAATATACTATGATTTTTAACCGAAACATGCATTTCGAAAAGTTTCATAGAATCTAGTTTTCAGATGATTTTTTTTGCATGGACTTCCATCATAAACTTCTCTCTTAACATATATAAATTATCTGAAAAGTCTCGTATCATTTCAAATATTCCCCAATTAAATTTTATTTTTTTGACCGAAACTAGTGTTTAATATACTTTGATTTTTAACCGAAACTTGCATTTTAAAAAGTTTCATAGAATCTAGTTTTCAAATGATTTTTTTGCATGGACTTCCATCATAACCTTTCCTCTTAACATATATAAATGATCTGAAAAGGCTCATATCATTTCAAATAGTCGACAATTAAATTTGATTTTTTTGACCAAAACTAGTGTATAATATACTTTGATTTTTAACCGAAACTTGCATTTCGAAATGTTTCATAGAATCTAATTTTCACATGATTTTTTTGCATGGGCTTCCATCATAACCTTCCCTCTTAACTTATATAAATGATATGTGAAGTCTCGTATCATTTCAAATAGTCCCCAATAAAATTTGATTTTTTTGACCGAAACTAGTGTATAATATTCTATGATTTTTAACCGAAACTTGCATTTCGAAAAGTTTAATAGAATCTAGTTTTCAGATGATTTTTTTGCATGGACTTCCATCATAACCTTCCCTCTTAACATATATAAATGATATGTGAAGTCTCGTATCATTTCAAATAGTCCCAAAAATTTTTTTCCGAAACTAGAGTATAATATTATATGATTTTTGACCGAAATTTGCATTTCTAAAAGTTTCATAGAATCTAGTTTTCAGATGATTTTTTTTGCATGGAATTCCATCATAAACTTCCCTCTTAACATATATAAAAGATCTGAAAAGGCTCATATCATTTCAAATAGTCTACAATTAAATTTGATTTTTTGACCAAAACTAGTGTATAATATACTATGATTTTTGACCGAAATTTGCATTTCGAAAAGTTTCATAGAATCTAGTTTACAGATGATTTTTTTTGCATGGGCTTCCATCATAACCATCCCTCTTAACATATATAAATGATATGTGAAGTCACGTATCATTTCAAATAGTCCCCAATTAAATTTGATTTTTTTTCCCGAAACTAGTGTATAATATACTATGATTTTTTAGCGAAACTTGCATTTCGAAAAGTTTCATAGAATCCAATTTTCAGATATTTTTTTTGTATGGACTTCCATCATAATCATCCCTCTTAACATATATAAATGATCTGAAAAGTCTCGTATCATTTAAAATAATCCCCAATTAAATTTTATTTTTTTGACCAAAACTAGTGTATAATATACTATGATTTTTGACCGAAACATGCATTTTTAAAAGTTTCATAGAATCTAATTTTCAGATGATTTTTTTGCATGGGCTTCCATCATAACCTTCCCTCTTAACATATATAAATGATCTGAAAAGTCTCGTATCATTTTAAATAGTCCAAAATTAAATTTGATTTTTTTGACCAAAACTAGTGTATAATATACTATGATTTTTGACCAAAACTTGCATTTCAAAAAGTTTCATAGAATCTAGTTTTCAGATGATTTTTTTTCATGGACTTCTATCATAACCTTCCCTTTTAACATATATAAATGATCTGAAAAGTCTAGTATCATTTCAAATAGTCCACAATTAAATTTTATTTTTTTGACCGTAACTAGTGTATAATATACTATGATTTTTGACCGAAACTTGCATTTCGAAAAGTTTTAATAGAATCTAATTTTCAGATGATTTTTTTGAATGGGCTTCCATCATAACCTTCCCTCTTAACATATATAAATGATATGTGAAGTCTCGTATCATTTCAAATAGTCGCCAATTAAATTTGATTTTTTTGACCGAAACTAGTGTATAATATACTATGATTTTTAACCGAAACTTGCATTTCGAAAAGTTTCATAGAATCTAGTTTTCAGATGATTTTTTTTGCATGGACTTCCATCATAAACTTCTCTCTTAACATATATAAATGATCTGAAAAGTCTTGTATCATTTCAAATATTCCCCAATTAAATTTTAATTTTTTGACCGAAACTAGTGTTTAATATACTTTGATTTTTTTACCGAAACTTGCATTTCAAAAAGTTTCATAGAATCTAGTTTTCAGATGATTTTTTGCATGGACTTCCATCATAACCTTCCCTCTTAACATATATAAATGATCTGAAAAGGCTCATATCATTTCAAATAGTCGACTATTAAATTTGAATTTTTTGACCAAAACTAGTGTATAATATACTATGATTTTTGACCGAAACTTGCATTTCGAAAAGTTTCATAGAATCTAATTTTCAGATGATTTTTTTGCATGGGCTTCTATCATAACCTTCCCTCTTAACATATATAAATGATATGTGAAGTCTCGTAACATTTCAAATAGTCGATAATTAAATTTTATTTTTTTGACCGAAACTAGTGTATAATATACTATGATTTTTGACCGAAACATGCATTTCGAAAAGTTTCAAAGAATCTAATTTTCTGATGATTTTTTTTAATGGAGTTCCATCATAACCTTCCCTTTTAACATATATAAATGATCTGAGAAGTCTCGTATCATTTTAAATAGTCCAAAATTAAATTTGATTTTTTTGACCAAAACTAGTGTATAATATACTATGATTTTTGACCAAAACTTGCATTTCAAAAAGTTTCATAGAATCTAGTTTTCAGATGATTTTATTTCATGGACTTCTATCATAACCTTCCCTCTTAACATATATAAATGATCTGAAAAGTCTTGTATCATTTCAAATAGTCCACAATTAAATTTGATTTTTTTGACCGTAACTAGTGTATAATATACTATGATTTTTGACCGAAACATGCATTTCGAAAAGTTTTAATAGAATCTAATTTTCAGATGATTTTTTTGAATGGGCTTCATCATAACCTTCCCTCTTAACATATATAAATGATATGTGAAGTCTCGTATCATTTCAAATAGTCCCCAATTAAATTTGATTTTTTTGACCGAAACTAGTGTATAATATACTATGATTTTTAACCGAAACTTGCATTTCGAAAAGTTTCATAGAATCTAGTTTTCAGATGATTTTTTTGCATGGACTTCCATCATAACCTTCCCTCTTAACATATATAAATGATGTGAAAAGTCTCTTATCATTTCATATAGTCCCCAATTAAATTTTATTTTTTTGACCGAAACTAGTGTATAATATACTATGATTTTCTACCGAAACATGCATTTCGAAAAGTTTCAAAGAATCTAATTTTCAGATGATTTTTTTTAATGGAGTTCCATCATAACCTTCCTTTTTAACATATATAAATGATCTGAAAAGTCTCGTATCATTTTAAATAGTCCAAAATTAAATTTGATTTTTTTGACAAAAACTAGTGTATAATATACTATGATTTTTGACCAAAACTTGCATTTCAAAAAGTTTCATAGAATCTAGTGTTCAGATGATTTTATTTCATGGACTTCTATCATAACCTTCCCTCTTAACATATATAAATGATCTGAAAAGTCTTGTATCATTTCAAATAGTCCACAATTAAATTTGATTTTTTTGACCGTAACTAGTGTATAATATACTATGATTTTTGACCGAAACTTGCATTTCGAAAAGTTTTAATAGAATCTAATTTTCAGATGATTTTTTTGAATGGGCTTCATCATAACCTTCCCTCTTAACATATATAAATGATATGTGAAGTCTCGTATCATTTCAAATAGTCCCCAATTAAATTTGATTTTTTTGACCGAAACTAGTGTATAATATACTATGATTTTTAACCGAAACTTGCATTTCGAAAAGTTTCATAGAATCTAGTTTTCAGATGATTTTTTTTGCATGGACTTCCATCATAAACTTCTCTCTTAACATATATAAATGATCTGAAAAGTCTTGTATCATTTCAAATATTCCCCAATTAAATTTTAATTTTTTGACCGAAACTAGTGTTTAATATACTTTGATTTTTTTACCGAAACTTGCATTTCAAAAAGTTTCATAGAATCTAGTTTTCAGATGATTTTTTGCATGGACTTCCATCATAACCTTCCCTCTTAACATATATAAATGATCTGAAAAGGCTCATATCATTTCAAATAGTCGACTATTAAATTTGATTTTTTTGACCAAAACTAGTGTATAATATACTATGATTTTTGACCGAAACTTGCATTTCGAAAAGTTTCATAGAATCTAATTTTCAGATGATTTTTTTGCATGGGCTTCTATCATAACCTTCCCTCTTAACATATATAAATGATATGTGAAGTCTCGTAACATTTCAAATAGTCGCCAATTAAATTTTATTTTTTTGACCGAAACTAGTGTATAATATACTACGATTTTTAACCGAAACTTACATTTCGAAAAGTTTCATAGAATCTAGTTTTCAGATGATTTTTTTTGCATAGACTTCCATTATAAACTTCTCTCTTAACATATATAAATGATCTGAAAAGTCTCGTATCATTTCAAATATTCCCCTATTAAATTTTATTTTTTTGACCAAAACTAGTGTATAATATACTATGATTTTTGACCGAAACATGCATTTTTAAAAGTTTCATAGAATCTTGTTTTCAGATGATTTTTTTGCATGGACTTCCATCATAACTTTCCCTCTTAACATATATAAATGATATATGAAGTCTCTTATCATTTCAAATAGTCCCCAATTAAATTTTATTTTTTTGACCGAAACTAGTGTATAATATACTATGATTTTCTACCGATACATGCATTTCGAAAAGTTTCAAAGAATCTAATTTTCAGATGATTTTTTTTAATGGAGTTCCATCATAACCTTCCTTTTTAACATATATAAATGATCTGAAAAGTCTCGTATCATTTTAAATAGTCCAAAATTAAATTTGATTTTTTTGACAAAAACTAGTGTATAATATACTATGATTTTTGACCAAAACTTGCATTTCAAAAAGTTTCATAGAATCTAGTTTTCAGATGATTTTATTTCATGGACTTCTATCATAACCTTCCCTCTTAACATATATAAATGATCTGAAAAGTCTTGTATCATTTCAAATAGTCCACAATTAAATTTGATTTTTTTGACCGTAACTAGTGTATAATATACTATGATTTTTGACCGAAACTTGCATTTCGAAAAGTTTTAATAGAATCTAATTTTCAGATGATTTTTTTGAATGGGCTTCATCATAACCTTCCCTCTTAACATATATAAATGATATGTGAAGTCTCGTATCATTTCAAATAGTCCCCAATTAAATTTGATTTTTTTGACCGAAACTAGTGTATAATATACTATGATTTTTAACCGAAACTTGCATTTCGAAAAGTTTCATAGGATCTAGTTTTCAGATGATTTTTTTTGCATGGACTTCCATCATAAACTTCTCTCTTAACATATATAAATGATATGTGAAGTCTCGTATCATTTCAAATAGTCCCCAATTAAATTTGATTTTTTTGACCGAAACTAGTGTTTAATATACTTTGATTTTTAACCGAAACTTGCATTTCGAAAAGTTTCATAGAATCTAGTTTTCAGATGATTTTTTTGCATGGACTTCCATCATAACCTTCCCTCTTAACATATATAAATGATCTGAAAAGGCTCATATCATTTCAAATAGTCGACTATTAAATTTGATTTTTTTGACCAAAACTAGTGTATAATATACTATGATTTTTGACCGAAACTTGCATTTCGAAAAGTTTCATAGAATCTAATTTTCAGATGATTTTTTTGCATGGGCTTCTATCATAACCTTCCCTCTTAACATATATAAATGATATGTGAAGTCTCGTAACATTTCAAATAGTCGCCAATTAAATTTTATTTTTTTGACCGAAACTAGTGTATAATATACTATGATTTTTAACCGAAACTTACATTTCGAAAAGTTTCATAGAAACTAGTTTTCAGATGATTATTTTTGCATAGACTTCCATTATAAACTTCTCTCTTAACATATATAAATGATCTGAAAAGTCTCGTATCATTTCAAATATTCCCCTATTAAATTTTATTTTTTTGACCAAAACTAGTGTATAATATACTATGATTTTTGACCGAAACATGCATTTTTAAAAGTTTCATAGAATCTCGTTTTCAGATGATTTTTTTGCATGGACTTCCATCATAACTTTCCATCTTAACATATATAAATGATATATGAAGTCTCTTATCATTTCAAATAGTCCCCAATTAAATTTTATTTTTTTGACCGAAACTAGTGTATAATATACTATGATTTTCTTCCGAAACATGCATTTCGAAAAGTTTCAAAGAATCTAATTTTCAGATGATTTTTTTTAATGGAGTTCCATCATAACCTTCCTTTTTAACATATATAAATGATCTGAAAAGTCTCGTATCATTTTAAATAGTCCAAAATTAAATTTGATTTTTTTGACAAAAACTAGTGTATAATATACTATGATTTTTGACCAAAACTTGCATTTCAAAAAGTTTCATAGAATCTAGTTTTCAGATGATTTTATTTCAAGGACTTCTATCATAACCTTCCCTCTTAACATATATAAATGATCTGAAAAGTCTTGTATCATTTCAAATAGTCCACAATTAAATTTGATTTTTTTGACCGTAACTAGTGTATAATATACTATGATTTTTGACCGAAACTTGCATTTCGAAAAGTTTTAATAGAATCTAATTTTCAGATGATTTTTTTGAATGGGCTTCATCATAACCTTCCCTCTTAACATATATAAATGATATGTGAAGTCTCGTATCATTTCAAATAGTCCCCAATTAAATTTGATTTTTTTGACCGAAACTAGTGTATAATATACTATGATTTTTAACCGAAACTTGCATTTCGAAAAGTTTCATAGAATCTAGTTTTCAGATGATTTTTTTTGCATGGACTTCCATCATAAACTTCTCTCTTAACATATATAAATGATCTGAAAAGTCTTGTATCATTTCAAATATTCCCCAATTAAATTTTAATTTTTTGACCGAAACTAGTGTTTAATATACTTTGATTTATTTACCGAAACTTGCATTTCAAAAAGTTTCATAGAATCTAGTTTTCAGATGATTTTTTGCATGGACTTCCATCATAACCTTCCCTCTTAACATATATAAATGATATGTGAAGTCTCGTATCATTTCAAATAGTCGCCAATTAAATTTTATTTTTTTGACCGAAACTAGTGTATAATATACTATGATTTTTGACCGAAACTTGCATTTCGAAAAGTTTCATAGAATCTAATTTTCAGATGATTTTTTTGCATGGGCTTCTATCATAACCTTCCCTCTTAACATATATAAATGATATGTGAAGTCTCGTATCATTTCAAATAGTCGCCAATTAAATTTTATTTTTTTGACCGAAACTAGTGTATAATATACTATGATTTTTAACCGAAACTTACATTTCGAAAAGTTTCATAGAATCTAGTTTTCAGATGATTTTTTTTGCATGGACTTCCATTATAAACTTCGCTCTTAACATATATAAATGATCTGAAAAGTCTCGTATCATTTCAAATATTCCCCTATTAAATTTTATTTTTTTGACCAAAACTAGTGTATAATATACTATGATTTTTGACCGAAACATGCATTTTTAAAAGTTTCATAGAATCTCGTTTTCAGATGATTTTTTTGCATGGACTTCCATCATAACTTTCCCTCTTAACATATATAAATGATATATGAAGTATCGTATCATTTCAAATAGTCCCCAAATAAATTTGATTTTTTTTGACCGAAACAAGTGTATAATATACTATGATTTTTGACCGAAACTTGCATTTCGAAAAGTTTCATAGAATCTCGTTTTCAGATGATTTTTTTTTAATGGAGTTCCATCATAACCTTCCCTTTTAACATATATAAATGATCTGAAAAGTCTCGTATAATTTAAAATAGTCCACAATTAAATTTGATTTTTTTGACAAAAACTAGTGTATAATATACTAAGATTTTTGACCAAAACATGTTTTTCAAAAAGTTTCATAGAATCTAGTTTTCAGATGATTTTTTTCATGGACTTCTATCATAACCTTCCCTCTTAACATATATAAATGATCTGAAAAGTCTAGTATCATTTCAAATAGTCCATAATTAAATTTGATTTTTTTGACCGTAACTAGTGTATAATATACTATGATATTTTACCGAAACTTGCATTTCAAAAAGTTTCATAGAATCTAGTTTTCAGATGATTTTATTTCATGGACTTCTATCATAACCTTCCCTCTTAACATATATAAATGATCTGAAAAGTCTTGTATCATTTCAAATAGTCCACAATTAAATTTGATTTTTTTGACCGTAACTAGTGTATAATATACTATGATTTTTGACCGAAACTTGCATTTCGAAAAGTTTTAATAGAATCTAATTTTCAGATGATTTTTTTGAATGGGCTTCATCATAACCTTCCCTCTTAACATATATAAATGATATGTGAAGTCTCGTATCATTTCAAATAGTCCCCAATTAAATTTGATATTTTTGACCGAAACTAGTGTATAATATACTATGATTTTTAACCGAAACTTGCATTTCGAAAAGTTTCATAGAATCTAGTTTTCAGATGATTTTTTTTGCATGGACTTCCATCATAAACTTCTCTCTTAACATATATAAATGATCTGAAAAGTCTTGTATCATTTCAAATATTCCCCAATTAAATTTTAATTTTTTGACCGAAACTAGTGTTTAATATACTTTGATTTTTTTACCGAAACTTGCATTTCAAAAAGTTTCATAGAATCTAGTTTTCAGATGATTTTTTGCATGGACTTCCATCATAACCTTCCCTCTTAACATATATAAATGATATGTGAAGACTCGTATCATTTCAAATAGTCCCCAATTAAATTTGATTTTTTTGACCGAAACTAGTGTATAATATACTATGATTTTTAACCGAAACATGCATTTCGAAAGGTTTCATAGAATCTAGTTTTCAGATGATTTTTTTTGCATGGACTTCCATCATAAACTTCTCTCTTAACATATATAAATGATCTGAAAAGTCTTGTATCATTTCAAATATTCCCCAATTAAATTTTAATTTTTTGACCGAAACTAGTGTTTAATATACTTTGATTTTTTTACCGAAACTTGCATTTCAAAAAGTTTCATAGAATCTAGTTTTCAGATGATTTTTTGCATGGACTTCCATCATAACCTTCCCTCTTAACATATATAAATGATATGTGAAGTCTCGTATCATTTCAAATAGTCGCCAATTAAATTTTATTTTTTTGACCGAAACTAGTGTATAATATACTATGATTTTTGACCGAAACTTGCATTTCGAAAAGTTTCATAGAATCTAATTTTCAGATGATTTTTTTGCATGGGCTTCTATCATAACCTTCCCTCTTAACATATATAAATGATATGTGAAGTCTCGTATCATTTCAAATAGTCGCCAATTAAATTTTATTTTTTTGACCGAAACTAGTGTATAATATACTATGATTTTTAACCGAAACTTACATTTCGAAAAGTTTCATAGAATCTAGTTTTCAGATGATTTTTTTTGCATGGACTTCCATTATAAACTTCGCTCTTAACATATATAAATGATCTGAAAAGTCTCGTATCATTTCAAATATTCCCCTATTAAATTTTATTTTTTTGACCAAAACTAGTGTATAATATACTATGATTTTTGACCGAAACATGCATTTTTAAAAGTTTCATAGAATCTCGTTTTCAGATGATTTTTTTGCATGGACTTCCATCATAACTTTCCCTCTTAACATATATAAATGATATATGAAGTATCGTATCATTTCAAATAGTCCCCAAATAAATTTGATTTTTTTTTACCGAAACTAGTGTATAATATACTATGATTTTTGACCGAAACTTGCATTTCGAAAAGTTTCATAGAATCTCGTTTTCAGATGATTTTTTTTAATGGAGTTCCATCATAACCTTCCCTTTTAACATATATAAATGATCTGAAAAGTCTCGTATCATTTAAAATAGTCCACAATTAAATTTGATTTTTTTGACAAAAACTAGTGTATAATATACTAAGATTTTTGACCAAAACATGTTTTTCAAAAAGTTTCATAGAATCTAGTTTTCAGATGATTTTTTTCATGGACTTCTATCATAACCTTCCCTCTTAACATATATAAATGATCTGAAAAGTCTAGTATCATTTCAAATAGTCCATAATTAAATTTGATTTTTTTGACCCTAACTAGTGTATAATATACTATGATATTTTACCGAAACATGCATTTCAAAAAGTTTCATAGAATCTAGTTTTCAGATGATTTTATTTCATGGACTTCTATCATAACCTTCCCTCTTAACATATATAACTGATCTGAAAAGTCTCGTATCATTTCAAATAGTCCCCAATTAAATTTGATATTTTTGACCGAAACTAGTGTATAATATACTATGATTTTTAACCGAAACATGCATTTCGAAAAGTTTCATAGAATCTAGTTTTCAGATGATTTTTTTTGCATGGACTTCCATCATAAACTTCTCTCTTAACATATATAAATGATCTGAAAAGTCTTGTATCATTTCAAATATTCCCCAATTAAATTTTAATTTTTTGACCGAAACTAGTGTTTAATATACTTTGATTTTTTTACCGAAACTTGCATTTCAAAAAGTTTCATAGAATCTAGTTTTCAGATGATTTTTTGCATGGACTTCCATCATAACCTTCCCTCTTAACATATATAAATGATATGTGAAGTCTCGAATCATTTCAAATAGTCGACAATTAAATTTGATTTTTTTGACCAAAACTAGTGTATAATATACTATGATTTTTGACCGAAACATGCATTTCGAAAAGTTTCATAGAATCTAATTTTCAGATGATTTTTTTGCATGGGCTTCTATCATAACCTTCCCTCTTAACATATATAAATGATATGTGAAGTCTCGTATCATTTCAAATATTCGCCAATTAAATTTTATTTTTTTGACCGAAACTAGTGTATAATATACTATGATTTTTAACCGAAACTTACATTTCGAAAAGTTTCATAGAATCTAGTTTTCAGATGATTTTTTTTGCATGGACTTCCATTATAAACTTCGCTTTTAACATATATAAATGATCTGAAAAGTCACGTATCATTTCAAATATTCCCCTATTAAATTTTATTTTTTTGACCAAAACTAGTGTATAATATACTATGATTTTTGACCGAAACATGCATTTTTAAAAGTTTCATAGAATCTCGTTTTCTGATGATTTTTTGGCATGGACTTCCATCATAACTTTCCCTCTTAACATATATAAATGATATATGAAGTATCGTATCATTTCAAATAGTCCCCAAATAAATTTGATTTTTTTTGACCGAAACTAGTGTATAATATACTATGATTTTTGACCGAAACTTGCATTTCGAAAAGTTTCATAGAATCTCGTTTCAGATGATTTTTTTTAATGGAGTTCCATCATAACCTTCCCTTTTAACATATATAAAAGATCTGAAAAGTCTCGTATCATTTTAAATAGTCCACAATTAAATTTGATTTTTTTGACAAAAACTAGTGTATAATATACTATGATTTTTGACCAAAACATGTTTTTCAAAAAGTTTCATAGAATCTAGTTTTCAGATGTTTTTTTCATGGACTTCTATCATAACCTTCCCTCTTAACATATATAAATGATCTGAAAAGTCTAGTATCATTTCAAATAGTCCACAATTAAATTTGATTTTTTTGACCGTAACTAGTGTATAATATACTATGATATTTGACCGAAACTAGCATTTCGAAAAGTTTCATAGAATCTAATTTTCAGATGATTTTATTGCATGGGCTTCCATCATAACCTTCCCTCTTAACATATATAAATGATATGTGAAGTCTCGTATCATTTCAAATAGTCCCCAATTAAATTTGATTTTTTTGACCGAAACTAGTGTATAATATTCTATGATTTTTAATCGAAATTTGCATTTCGAAAAGTTTCATAGAATCTAGTTTTCAGATGATTTTTTTTTGCATGGACTTCCATCATAAACTTCTCTCTTAACATATATAAATGAAATGAAAAGTCTCGTATCATTTCAAATATTCCCTAATTAAATTTTATTTTTTTGACCGAAACTAGTGTTTAATATACTTTGATTTTTTTACCGAAACATGCATTTATAAAAGTTTCATAGAATCTAGTTTTCAGATGATTTTTTTGCATGGACTTCCATCAGAACCTTCCCTCTTAACATATATAAATGATCTGAAAAGGCTCATATCATTTCAAATAGTCGACTATTAAATTTGATTTTTTTGACCAAAACTAGTGTATAATATACTATGATTTTTGACCGAAACTTGCATTTCGAAAAGTTTCATAGAATCTAATTTTCAGATGATTTTTTTGCATGGGCTTCTATCATAACCTTCCCTCTTAACATATATAAATGATATGTGAAGTCTCGTATCATTTCAAATATTCGCCAATTAAATTTTATTTTTTTGACCGAAACTAGTGTATAATATACTATGATTTTTAACCGAAACTTACATTTCGAAAAGTTTCATAGAATCTAGTTTTCAGATGATTTTTTTTTGCATGGACTTCCATTATAAACTTCTCTCTTAACATATATAAATGATCTGAAAAGTCTCGTATCATTTCAAATATTCCCCTATTAAATTTTATTTTTTTGACCAAAACTAGTGTATAATATACTATGATTTTTGACCGAAACATGCATTTTAAAAATTTCATAGAATCTCGTTTTCAGATGATTTTTTTGCATGGACTTCCATCAAAACTTTCCCTCTTAACATATATAAATGATAAATGAAGTATCATATCATTTCAAATAGTCCCCAAATAAATTTGATTTTTTTTTACCGAAACTAGTGTATAATATACTATGATTTTTGACCGAAACTTGCATTTCGAAAAGTTTTATAGAATCTCGTTTTCAGATGATTTTTTTTAATGGAGTTCCATCATAACCTTCCCTTTGAACATATATAAATGATTTGAAAAGTCTCGTATCATTTTAAATAGTCCACAATTAAATTATATTTTTTTGACAAAAACTAGTGTATAATATACTATGATTTTTGACCAAAACATGTTTTTCAAAAAGTTTCATAGAATCTAGTTTTCAGATGATTTTTTTCATGGACTTCTATCATAACCTTCCCTCTTAACATATATAAATGATCTGAAAAGTCTAGTATCATTTCAAATAGTCCACAATTAAATTTGATTTTTTTGACCGTAACTAGTGTATAATATACTATGATATTTGACCGAAACTAGCATTTCGAAAAGTTTCATAGAATCTAATTTTCAGATGATTTTTTTGCATGGGCTTCCATCATAACCTTCCCTCTTAACATATATAAATGATATGTGAAGTCTCGTATCATTTCAAATAGTCCCCAATTAAATTTGATTTTTTTGACCGAAAATAGTGTATAATATTCTATGATTTTTAATCGAAACTTGCATTTCGAAAAGTATCATAGAATCTAGTTTTCAGATGATTTTTTTTTGCATGGACTTCCATCATAAACTTCTCTCTTAACATATATAAATGAAATGAAAACTCTCGTATCATTTCAAATATTCCCTAATTAAATTTTATTTTTTTGACCGAAACTAGTGTTTAATATACTTTGATTTTTTTACCGAAACATGCATTTTTAAAAGTTTCATAGAATCTAGTTTTCAGATGATTTTTTTGCATGGACTTCCATCATAACCTTCCCTCTTAACATATATAAATGATCTGAAAAGTCTTGTATCATTTCAAATATTCCCCAATTAAATTTTAATTTTTTGACCGAAACTAGTGTTTAATATACTTTGATTTTTTTACCGAAACTTGCATTTCAAAAAGTTTCATAGAATCTAGTTTTCAGATGATTTTTTGCATGGACTTCCATCATAACCTTCCCTCTTAACATATATAAATGATCTGAAAAGGCTCATATCATTTCAAATAGTCGACTATTAAATTTGATTTTTTTGACCAAAACTAGTGTATAATATACTATGATTTTTGACCGAAACTTGCATTTCGAAAAGTTTCATAGAATCTAATTTTCAGATGATTTTTTTGCATGGGCTTCTATCATAACCTTCCCTCTTAACATATATAAATGATATGTGAAGTCTCGTAACATTTCAAATAGTCGCCAATTAAATTTTATTTTTTTGACCGAAACTAGTGTATAATATACTATGATTTTTAACCGAAACTTACATTTCGAAAAGTTTCATAGAATCTAGTTTTCAGATGATTTTTTTTGCATGGACTTCCATTATAAACTTCTCTCTTAACATATATAAATGATCTGAAAAGTCTCGTATCATTTCAAATATTCCCCTATTAAATTTTATTTTTTTGACCAAAACTAGTGTATAATATACTATGATTTTTGACCGAAACATGCATTTTAAAAATTTCATAGAATCTCGTTTTCAGATGATTTTTTTGCATGGACTTCCATCAAAACTTTCCCTCTTAACATATATAAATGATAAATGAAGTATCATATCATTTCAAATAGTCCCCAAATAAATTTGATTTTTTTTTACCGAAACTAGTGTATAATATACTATGATTTTTGACCGAAACTTGCATTTCGAAAAGTTTTATAGAATCTCGTTTTCAGATGATTTTTTTTAATGGAGTTCCATCATAACCTTCCCTTTTAACATATATAAATGATTTGAAAAGTCTCGTATCATTTTAAATAGTCCACAATTAAATTATATTTTTTTGACAAAAACTAGTGTATAATATACTATGATTTTTGACCAAAACATGTTTTTCAAAAAGTTTCATAGAATCTAGTTTTCAGATGATTTTTTTCATGGACTTCTATCATAACCTTCCCTCTTAACATATATAAATGATCTGAAAAGTCTAGTATCATTTCAAATAGTCCACAATTAAATTTGATTTTTTTGACCGTAACTAGTGTATAATATACTATGATATTTGACCGAAACTAGCATTTCGAAAAGTTTCACAGAATCTAATTTTCAGATGATTTTTTTGCATGGGCTTCCATCATAACCTTCCCTCTTAACATATATAAATGATATGTGAAGTCTCGTATCATTTCAAATAGTCCCCAATTAAATTTGATTTTTTTGACCGAAAATAGTGTATAATATTCTATGATTTTTAATCGAAACTTGCATTTCGAAAAGTATCATAGAATCTAGTTTTCAGATGATTTTTTTTTGCATGGACTTCCATCATAAACTTCTCTCTTAACATATATAAATGAAATGAAAACTCTCGTATCATTTCAAATATTCCCTAATTAAATTTTATTTTTTTGACCGAAACTAGTGTTTAATATACTTTGATTTTTTTACCGAAACATGCATTTTTAAAAGTTTCATAGAATCTAGTTTTCAGATGATTTTTTTGCATGGACTTCCATCATAACCTTCCCTCTTAACATATATAAATGATCTGAAAAGTCTTGTATCATTTCAAATATTCCCCAATTAAATTTTAATTTTTTGACCGAAACTAGTGTTTAATATACTTTGATTTTTTTACCGAAACTTGCATTTCAAAAAGTTTCATAGAATCTAGTTTTCAGATGATTTTTTGCATGGACTTCCATCATAACCTTCCCTCTTAACATATATAAATGATCTGAAAAGGCTCATATCATTTCAAATAGTCGACTATTAAATTTGATTTTTTTGACCAAAACTAGTGTATAATATACTATGATTTTTGACCGAAACTTGCATTTCGAAAAGTTTCATAGAATCTAATTTTCAGATGATTTTTTTGCATGGGCTTCTATCATAACCTTCCCTCTTAACATATATAAATGATATGTGAAGTCTCGTAACATTTCAAATAGTCGCCAATTAAATTTTATTTTTTTGACCGAAACTAGTGTATAATATACTATGATTTTTAACCGAAACTTACATTTCGAAAAGTTTCATAGAATCTAGTTTTCAGATGATTTTTTTTGCATGGACTTCCATTATAAACTTCTCTCTTAACATATATAAATGATCTGAAAAGTCTCGTATCATTTCAAATATTCCCCTATTAAATTTTATTTTTTTGACCAAAACTAGTGTATAATATACTATGATTTTTGACCGAAACATGCATTTTAAAAATTTCATAGAATCTCGTTTTCAGATGATTTTTTTGCATGGACTTCCATCAAAACTTTCCCTCTTAACATATATAAATGATAAATGAAGTATCATATCATTTCAAATAGTCCCCAAATAAATTTGATTTTTTTTTACCGAAACTAGTGTATAATATACTATGATTTTTGACCGAAACTTGCATTTCGAAAAGTTTTATAGAATCTCGTTTTCAGATGATTTTTTTTAATGGAGTTCCATCATAACCTTCCCTTTTAACATATATAAATGATTTGAAAAGTCTCGTATCATTTTAAATAGTCCACAATTAAATTATATTTTTTTGACAAAAACTAGTGTATAATATACTATGATTTTTGACCAAAACATGTTTTTCAAAAAGTTTCATAGAATCTAGTTTTCAGATGATTTTTTTCATGGACTTCTATCATAACCTTCCCTCTTAACATATATAAATGATCTGAAAAGTCTAGTATCATTTCAAATAGTCCACAATTAAATTTTATTTTTTTGACCGTAACTAGTGTATAATATACTATGATTTTTGACCGAAACTAGCATTTCGAAAAGTTTCATAGAATCTAATTTTCAGATGATTTTATTGCATGGGCTTCCATCATAACCTTCCCTCTTAACATATATAAATGATATGTGAAGTCTCGTATCATTTCAAATAGTCCCCAATTAAATTTGATTTTTTTGACCGAAACTAGTGTATAATATTCTATGATTTTAAATCGAAACTTGCATTTCGAAAAGTTTCATAGAATCTAGTTTTCAGATGATTTTTTTTTGCATGGACTTCCATCATAAACTTCTCTCTTAACATATATAAATGAAATGAAAAGTCTCGTATCATTTCAAATATTCCCTAATTAAATTTTATTTTTTTGACCGAAACTAGTGTTTAATATACTTTGATTCTTTTACCGAAACATGCATTTATAAAAGTTTCATAGAATCTAGTTTTCAGATGATTTTTTTGCATGGACTTCCATCAGAACCTTCCCTCTTAACATATATAAATGATCTGAAAAGGCTCATATCATTTCAAATAGTCGACTATTAAATTTGATTTTTTTGACCAAAACTAGTGTATAATATACTATGATTTTTGACCGAAACTTGCATTTCGAAAAGTTTCATAGAATCTAATTTTCAGATGATTTTTTTGCATGGGCTTCTATCATAACCTTCCCTCTTAACATATATAAATGATATGTGAAGTCTCGTATCATTTCAAATATTCGCCAATTAAATTTTATTTTTTTGACCGAAACTAGTGTATAATATACTATGATTTTTAACCGAAACTTACATTTCGAAAAGTTTCATAGAATCTAGTTTTCAGATGATTTTTTTTTGCATGGACTTCCATTATAAACTTCTCTCTTAACATATATAAATGATCTGAAAAGTCTCGTATCATTTCAAATATTCCCCTATTAAATTTTATTTTTTTGACCAAAACTAGTGTATAATATACTATGATTTTTGACCGAAACATGCATTTTAAAAATTTCATAGAATCTCGTTTTCAGATGATTTTTTTGCATGGACTTCCATCAAAACTTTCCCTCTTAACATATATAAATGATATATGAAGTATCATATCATTTCAAATAGTCCCCAAATAAATTTGATTTTTTTTTACCGAAACTAGTGTATAATATACTATGATTTTTGACCGAAACTTGCATTTCGAAAAGTTTTATAGAATCTCGTTTTCAGATGATTTTTTTTAATGGAGTTCCATCATAACCTTCCCTTTTAACATATATAAGTGATTTGAAAAGTCTCGTATCATTTTAAATAGTCCACAATTAAATTATATTTTTTTGACAAAAACTAGTGTATAATATACTATGATTTTTGACCAAAACATGTTTTTCAAAAAGTTTCATAGAATCTAGTTTTCAGATGATTTTTTTCATGGACTTCTATCATAACCTTCCCTCTTAACATATATAAATGATCTGAAAAGTCTAGTATCATTTCAAATAGTCCACAATTAAATTTGATTTTTTTGACCGTAACTAGTGTATAATATACTATGATATTTGACCGAAACTAGCATTTCGAAAAGTTTCATAGAATCTAATTTTCAGATGATTTTTTTGCATGGGCTTCCATCATAACCTTCCCTCTTAACATATATAAATGATATGTGAAGTCTCGTATCATTTCAAATAGTCCCCAATTAAATTTGATTTTTTTGACCGAAAATAGTGTATAATATTCTATGATTTTTAATCGAAACTTGCATTTCGAAAAGTATCATAGAATCTAGTTTTCAGATGATTTTTTTTTGCATGGACTTCCATCATAAACTTCTCTCTTAACATATATAAATGAAATGAAAACTCTCGTATCATTTCAAATATTCCCTAATTAAATTTTATTTTTTTGACCGAAACTAGTGTTTAATATACTTTGATTTTTTTACCGAAACATGCATTTTTAAAAGTTTCATAGAATCTAGTTTTCAGATGATTTTTTTGCATGGACTTCCATCATAACCTTCCCTCTTAACATATATAAATGATCTGAAAAGTCTTGTATCATTTCAAATATTCCCCAATTAAATTTTAATTTTTTGACCGAAACTAGTGTTTAATATACTTTGATTTTTTTACCGAAACTTGCATTTCAAAAAGTTTCATAGAATCTAGTTTTCAGATGATTTTTTGCATGGACTTCCATCATAACCTTCCCTCTTAACATATATAAATGATCTGAAAAGGCTCATATCATTTCAAATAGTCGACTATTAAATTTGATTTTTTTGACCAAAACTAGTGTATAATATACTATGATTTTTGACCGAAACTTGCATTTCGAAAAGTTTCATAGAATCTAATTTTCAGATGATTTTTTTGCATGGGCTTCTATCATAACCTTCCCTCTTAACATATATAAATGATATGTGAAGTCTCGTAACATTTCAAATAGTCGCCAATTAAATTTTATTTTTTTGACCGAAACTAGTGTATAATATACTATGATTTTTAACCGAAACTTACATTTCGAAAAGTTTCATAGAATCTAGTTTTCAGATGATTTTTTTTGCATGGACTTCCATTATAAACTTCTCTCTTAACATATATAAATGATCTGAAAAGTCTCGTATCATTTCAAATATTCCCCTATTAAATTTTATTTTTTTGACCAAAACTAGTGTATAATATACTATGATTTTTGACCGAAACATGCATTTTAAAAATTTCATAGAATCTCGTTTTCAGATGATTTTTTTGCATGGACTTCCATCAAAACTTTCCCTCTTAACATATATAAATGATAAATGAAGTATCATATCATTTCAAATAGTCCCCAAATAAATTTGATTTTTTTTTACCGAAACTAGTGTATAATATACTATGATTTTTGACCGAAACTTGCATTTCGAAAAGTTTTATAGAATCTCGTTTTCAGATGATTTTTTTTAATGGAGTTCCATCATAACCTTCCCTTTTAACATATATAAATGATTTGAAAAGTCTCGTATCATTTTAAATAGTCCACAATTAAATTATATTTTTTTGACAAAAACTAGTGTATAATATACTATGATTTTTGACCAAAACATGTTTTTCAAAAAGTTTCATAGAATCTAGTTTTCAGATGATTTTTTTCATGGACTTCTATCATAACCTTCCCTCTTAACATATATAAATGATCTGAAAAGTCTAGTATCATTTCAAATAGTCCACAATTAAATTTGATTTTTTTGACCGTAACTAGTGTATAATATACTATGATATTTGACCGAAACTAGCATTTCGAAAAGTTTCATAGAATCTAATTTTCAGATGATTTTTTTGCATGGGCTTCCATCATAACCTTCCCTCTTAACATATATAAATGATATGTGAAGTCTCGTATCATTTCAAATAGTCCCCAATTAAATTTGATTTTTTTGACCGAAAATAGTGTATAATATTCTATGATTTTTAATCGAAACTTGCTTTTCGAAAAGTATCATAGAATCTAGTTTTCAGATGATTTTTTTTTGCATGGACTTCCATCATAAACTTCTCTCTTAACATATATAAATGAAATGAAAACTCTCGTATCATTTCAAATATTCCCTAATTAAATTTTATTTTTTTGACCGAAACTAGTGTTTAATATACTTTGATTTTTTTACCGAAACATGCATTTTTAAAAGTTTCATAGAATCTAGTTTTCAGATGATTTTTTTGCATGGACTTCCATCATAACCTTCCCTCTTAACATATATAAATGATCTGAAAAGTCTTGTATCATTTCAAATATTCCCCAATTAAATTTTAATTTTTTGACCGAAACTAGTGTTTAATATACTTTGATTTTTTTACCGAAACTTGCATTTCAAAAAGTTTCATAGAATCTAGTTTTCAGATGATTTTTTGCATGGACTTCCATCATAACCTTCCCTCTTAACATATATAAATGATCTGAAAAGGCTCATATCATTTCAAATAGTCGACTATTAAATTTGATTTTTTTGACCAAAACTAGTGTATAATATACTATGATTTTTGACCGAAACTTGCATTTCGAAAAGTTTCATAGAATCTAATTTTCAGATGATTTTTTTGCATGGGCTTCTATCATAACCTTCCCTCTTAACATATATAAATGATATGTGAAGTCTCGTAACATTTCAAATAGTCGCCAATTAAATTTTATTTTTTTGACCGAAACTAGTGTATAATATACTATGATTTTTAACCGAAACTTACATTTCGAAAAGTTTCATAGAATCTAGTTTTCAGATGATTTTTTTTGCATGGACTTCCATTATAAACTTCTCTCTTAACATATATAAATGATCTGAAAAGTCTCGTATCATTTCAAATATTCCCCTATTAAATTTTATTTTTTTGACCAAAACTAGTGTATAATATACTATGATTTTTGACCGAAACATGCATTTTAAAAATTTCATAGAATCTCGTTTTCAGATGATTTTTTTGCATGGACTTCCATCAAAACTTTCCCTCTTAACATATATAAATGATAAATGAAGTATCATATCATTTCAAATAGTCCCCAAATAAATTTGATTTTTTTTTACCGAAACTAGTGTATAATATACTATGATTTTTGACCGAAACTTGCATTTCGAAAAGTTTTATAGAATCTCGTTTTCAGATGATTTTTTTTAATGGAGTTCCATCATAACCTTCCCTTTTAACATATATAAATGATTTGAAAAGTCTCGTATCATTTTAAATAGTCCACAATTAAATTATATTTTTTTGACAAAAACTAGTGTATAATATACTATGATTTTTGACCAAAACATGTTTTTCAAAAAGTTTCATAGAATCTAGTTTTCAGATGATTTTTTTCATGGACTTCTATCATAACCTTCCCTCTTAACATATATAAATGATCTGAAAAGTCTAGTATCATTTCAAATAGTCCACAATTAAATTTGATTTTTTTGACCGTAACTAGTGTATAATATACTATGATTTTTGACCGAAACTTGCATTTCGAAAAGTTTTAATAGAATCAAATTTTCAGATGATTTTTTTGAATGGGCTTCATCATAACCTTCCCTCTTAACATATATAAATGATATGTGAAGTCTCGTATCATTTCAAATAGTCCCCAATTAAATTTGAATTTTTTGACCGAAACTAGTGTATAATATACTATGATTTTTAACCGAAACTTGCATTTCGAAAAGTTTCATAGAATCTAGTTTTCAGATGATTTTTTTTGCATGGACTTCCATCATAAACTTCTCTCTTAACATATATAAATGATCTGAAAATTATTGTATCATTTCAAATATTCCCCAATTAAATTTTAATTTTTTGACCGAAACTAGTGTTTAATATACTTTGATTTTTTTAACGAAACTTGCATTTCAAAAAGTTTCATAGAATCTAGTTTTCAGATGATTTTTTGCATGGACTTCCATCATAACCTTCCCTCTTAACATATATAAATGATGTGAAAAGGCTCATATCATTTCAAATATTCGACAATTAAATTTGATTTTTTTGACCAAAACTAGTGTATAATATACTATGATTTTTGACCGAAACTTGCATTTCGAAAAGTTTCATAGAATCTAATTTTCAGATGATTTTTTTGCATGGGCTTCTATCATAACCTTCCCTCTTAACATATATAAATGATATGTGAAGTCTCGTATCATTTCAAATAGTCGCCAATTAAATTTTATTTTTTTGACCGAAACTAGTGTATAATATACTATGATTTTTAACCGAAACTTACATTTCGAAAAGTTTCATAGAATCTAGTTTTCAGATGATTTTTTTTGCATGGACTTCCATTATAAACTTCGCTCTTAACATATATAAATGATCTGAAAAGTCTCGTATCATTTCAAATATTCCCCTATTAAATTTTATTTTTTTGACCAAAACTAGTGTATAATATACTATGATTTTTGACCGAAACATGCATTTTTAAAAGTTTCATAGAATCTCGTTTTCAGATGATTTTTTTGCATGGACTTCCATCATAACTTTCCCTCTTAACATATATAAATGATATATGAAGTATCGTATCATTTCAAATAGTCCCCAAATAAATTTGATTTTTTTTGACCGAAACTAGTGTATAATATACTATGATTTTTGACCGAAACTTGCATTTCGAAAAGTTTCATAGAATCTCGTTTTCAGATGATTTTTTTAATGGATTTCCATCATAACCTTCCCTTTTAACATATATAAATGATCTGAAAAGTCTCGTATCATTTTAAATAGTCCACAATTAAATTTGATTTTTTTGACAAAAACTAGTGTATAATATACTATGATTTTTGACCAAAACATGTTTTTCAAAAAGTTTCATAGAATCTAGTTTTCAGATGATTTTTTTCATGGACTTCTATCATAACCTTCCCTCTTAACATATATAAATGATCTGAAAAGTCTAGTATCATTTCAAATAGTCCACAATTAAATTTGATTTTTTTGACCGTAACTAGTGTATAATATACTATGATTTTTGACCGAAACTTGCATTTCGAAAAGTTTTAATAGAATCAAATTTTCAGATGATTTTTTTGAATGGGCTTCATCATAACCTTCCCTCTTAACATATATAAATGATATGTGAAGTCTCGTATCATTTCAAATAGTCCCCAATTAAATTTGAATTTTTTGACCGAAACTAGTGTATAATATACTATGATTTTTAACCGAAACTTGCATTTCGAAAAGTTTCATAGAATCTAGTTTTCAGATGATTTTTTTTGCATGGACTTCCATCATAAACTTCTCTCTTAACATATATAAATGATCTGAAAATTATTGTATCATTTCAAATATTCCCCAATTAAATTTTAATTTTTTGACCGAAACTAGTGTTTAATATACTTTGATTTTTTTAACGAAACTTGCATTTCAAAAAGTTTCATAGAATCTAGTTTTCAGATGATTTTTTGCATGGACTTCCATCATAACCTTCCCTCTTAACATATATAAATGATGTGAAAAGGCTCATATCATTTCAAATATTCGACAATTAAATTTGATTTTTTTGACCAAAACTAGTGTATAATATACTATGATTTTTGACCGAAACTTGCATTTCGAAAAGTTTCATAGAATCTAATTTTCAGATGATTTTTTTGCATGGGCTTCTATCATAACCTTCCCTCTTAACATATATAAATGATATGTGAAGTCTCGTATCATTTCAAATAGTCGCCAATTAAATTTTATTTTTTTGACCGAAACTAGTGTATAATATACTATGATTTTTAACCGAAACTTACATTTCGAAAAGTTTCATAGAATCTAGTTTTCAGATGATTTTTTTTGCATGGACTTCCATTATAAACTTCGCTCTTAACATATATAAATGATCTGAAAAGTCTCGTATCATTTCAAATATTCCCCTATTAAATTTTATTTTTTTGACCAAAACTAGTGTATAATATACTATGATTTTTGACCGAAACATGCATTTTTAAAAGTTTCATAGAATCTCGTTTTCAGATGATTTTTTTGCATGGACTTCCATCATAACTTTCCCTCTTAACATATATAAATGATATATGAAGTATCGTATCATTTCAAATAGTCCCCAAATAAATTTGATTTTTTTTGACCGAAACTAGTGTATAATATACTATGATTTTTGACCGAAACTTGCATTTCGAAAAGTTTCATAGAATCTCGTTTTCAGATGATTTTTTTAATGGATTTCCATCATAACCTTCCCTTTTAACATATATAAATGATCTGAAAAGTCTCGTATCATTTTAAATAGTCCACAATTAAATTTGATTTTTTTGACAAAAACTAGTGTATAATATACTATGATTTTTGACCAAAACATGTTTTTCAAAAAGTTTCATAGAATCTAGTTTTCAGATGATTTTTTTCATGGACTTCTATCATAACCTTCCCTCTTAACATATATAAATGATCTGAAAAGTCTAGTATCATTTCAAATAGTCCACAATTAAATTTGATTTTTTTGACCGTAACTAGTGTATAATATACTATGATATTTGACTGAAACTTGCATTTCGAAAAGTTTCATAGAATCTAATTTTCAGATGATTTTTTTGCATGGGCTTCCATCATAACCTTCCCTCTTAACATATATAAATGATATGCGAAGTCTCGTATCATTTCAAATAGTCCCCAATTAAATTTGATTTTTTTGACCGAAACTAGTGTATAATATTCTATGATTTTTAATCGAAACTTGCATTTCGAAAAGTTTCATAGAATCTAGTTTTCAGATGATTTTTTTTGCATGGACTTCCATCATAAACTTCTCTCTTAACATATATAAATGAAATGAAAAGTCTCGTATCATTTCAAATATTCCCTAATTAAATTTTATTTTTTTGACCGAAACTAGTGTTTAATATACTTTGATTTTTTTACCGAAACATGCATTTCTAAAAGTTTCATAGTATCTAGTTTTCAGATGATTTTTTTGCATGGACTTCCATCATAACCTTCCCTCTTAACATATATAAATGATCTGAAAAGTCTTGTATCATTTCAAATATTCCCCAATTAAATTTTAATTTTTTGACCGAAATTAGTGTTTAATATACTTTGATTTTTTTACCGAAACTTGCATTTCAAAAAGTTTCTTAGAATCTAGTTTTCAGATGATTTTTTGCATGGACTTCCATCATAACCTTCCCTCTTAACATATATAAATGATGTGAAAAGGCTCATATCATTTCAAATAGTCGACTATTAAATTTGATTTTTTTGACCAAAACTAGTGTATAATATACTATGATTTTTGACCGAAACTTGCATTTCGAAAAGTTTCATAGAATCTAATTTTCAGATGATTTTTTTGCATGGGCTTCTATCATAACCTTCCCTCTTAACATATATAAATGATATGTGAAGTCTCGTATCATTTCAAATAGTCACCAATTAAATTTTATTTTTTTGACCGAAACTAGTGTATAATATACTATGATTTTTAACCGAAACTTACATTTCGAAAAGTTTCATAGAATCTAGTTTTCAGATGATTTTTTTTGCATGGACTTCCATTATAAACTTCCCTCTTAACATATATAAATGATCTGAAAAGTCTCGTATCATTTCAAATATTCCCCTATTAAATTTTATTTTTTTGACCAAAACTAGTGTATAATATACTATGATTTTTGACCGAAACATGCATTTTTAAAAGTTTCATAGAATCTCGTTTTCAGATGATTTTTTTGCATGGACTTCCATCATAACTTTCCCTCTTAACATATATAAATGATATATGAAGTATCGTATGATTTCAAATAGTCCCCAAATAAATTTGATTTTTTTTGACCGAAACTAGTGTATAATATACTATGATTTTTGACCGAAACTTGCATTTCGAAAAGTTTCATAGAATCTCGTTTTCAGATGATTTTTTTTAATGGAGTTCCATCATAACCTTCCCTTTTAACATATATAAATGATTTGAAAAGTCTCGTATCATTTTAAATAGTCCACAATTAAATTTGATTTTTTTGACAAAAACTAGTGTATAATATACTATGATTTTTGACCAAAACATGTTTTTCAAAAAGTTTCATAGAATCTAGTTTTCAGATGATTTTTTGCATGGACTTCCATCATAACCTTCCCTCTTAACATATATAAATGATCTGAAAAGGCTCATATCATTTCAAATAGTCGACTATTAAATTTGATTTTTTTGACCAAAACTAGTGTATAATATACTATGATTTTTGACCGAAACTTGCATTTCGAAAAGTTTCATAGAATCTAATTTTCAGATGATTTTTTTGCATGGGCTTCTATCATAACCTTCCCTCTTAACATATATAAATGATATGTGAAGTCTCGTAACATTTCAAATAGTCGCCAATTAAATTTTATTTTTTTGACCGAAACTAGTGTATAATATACTATGATTTTTAACCGAAACTTACATTTCGAAAAGTTTCATAGAATCTAGTTTTCAGATGATTTTTTTTGCATGGACTTCCATTATAAACTTCTCTCTTAACATATATAAATGATCTGAAAAGTCTCGTATCATTTCAAATATTCCCCTATTAAATTTTATTTTTTTGACCAAAACTAGTGTATAATATACTATGATTTTTGACTGAAACATGCATTTTTAAAAGTTTCATAGAATCTCGTTTTCAGATGATTTTTTTGCATGGACTTCCTTCATAACCTTCCCTCTTAACATATATAAATGATATATGAAGTATCGTATCATTTCAAATAGTCCCCAAATAAATTTGATTTTTTTTGACCGAAACTAGTGTATAATATACTATGATTTTTGACCGAAACTTGCATTTCGAAAAGTTTCATAGAATCTCGTTTTCAGATGATTTTTTTTAATGGAGTTCCATCATAACCTTCCCTTTTAACATATATAAATGATTTGAAAAGTCTCGTATCATTTTAAATAGTCCACAATTAAATTTGATTTTTTTGACAAAAACTAGTGTATAATATACTATGATTTTTGACCAAATCATGTTTTTCAAAAAGTTTCATAGAATCTAGTTTTCAGATGATTTTTTGCATGGACTTCCATCATAACCTTCCCTCTTAACATATATAAATGATCTGAAAAGGCTCATATCATTTCAAATAGTCGACTATTAAATTTGATTTTTTTGACCAAAACTAGTGTATAATATACTATGATTTTTGACCGAAACTTGCATTTTGAAAAGTTTCATAGAATCTAATTTTCAGATGATTTTTTTGCATGGGCTTCTATCATAACCTTCCCTCTTAACATATATAAATGATATGTGAAATCTCGTAACATTTCAAATAGTCGCCAATTAAATTTTATTTTTTTGACCGAAACTAGTGTATAATATACTATGATTTTTAACCGAAACTTACATTTCGAAAAGTTTCATAGAATCTAGTTTTCAGATGATTTTTTATGCATGGACTTCCATTATAAACTTCTCTCTTAACATATATAAATGATCTGAAAAGTCTCGTATCATTTCAAATATTCCCCTATTAAATTTTATTTTTTTGACCAAAACTAGTGTATAATATACTATGATTTTTGACCGAAACTTGCATTTTAAAAATTTCATAGAATCTCGTTTTCAGATGATTTTTTTTAATGGAGTTCCATCATAACCTTCCCTTTTAACATATATAAATGATTTGAAAAGTCTCGTATCATTTTAAATAGTCCACAATTAAATTATATTTTTTTGACAAAAACTAGTGTATAATATACTATGATTTTTGACCAAAACATGTTTTTCAAAAAGTTTCATAGAATCTAGTTTTCAGATGATTTTTTTCATGGACTTCTATCATAACCTTCCCTCTTAACATATATAAATGATCTGAAAAGTCTAGTATCATTTCAAATAGTCCACAATTAAATTTGATTTTTTTGACCGTAACTAGTGTATAATATACTATGATTTTTGACCGAAACTTGCATTTCGAAAAGTTTTAATAGAATCTAATTTTCAGATGATTTTTTTGAATGGGCTTCATCATAACCTTCCCTCTTAACATATATAAATGATATGTGAAGTCTCGTATCATTTCAAATAGTCCCCAATTAAATTTGAATTTTTTGACCGAAACTAGTGTATAATATACTATGATTTTTAACCGAAACTTGCATTTCGAAAAGTTTCATAGAATCTAGTTTTCAGATGATTTTTTTTGCATGGACTTCCATCATAAACTTCTCTCTTAACATATATAAATGATCTGAAAATTATTGTATCATTTCAAATATTCCCCAATTAAATTTTAATTTTTTGACCGAAACTAGTGTTTAATATACTTTGATTTTTTTACCGAAACTTGCATTTCAAAAAGTTTCATAGAATCTAGTTTTCAGATGATTTTTTGCATGGACTTCCATCATAACCTTCCCTCTTAACATATATGAATGATGTGAAAAGGCTCATATCATTTCAAATAGTCGACAATTAAATTTGATTTTTTTGACCAAAACTAGTGTATAATATACTATGATTTTTGACCGAAACTTGCATTTCGAAAAGTTTCATAGAATCTAATTTTCAGATGATTTTTTTGCATGGGCTTCTATCATAACCTTCCCTCTTAACATATATAAATGATATGTGAAGTCTCGTATCATTTCAAATAGTCGCCAATTAAATTAAATTTTTTTGACCGAAACTAGTGTATAATATACTATGATTTTTAACCGAAACTTACATTTCGAAAAGTTTCATAGAATCTAGTTTTCAGATGATTTTTTTTGCATGGACTTCCATTATATACTTCGCTCTTAACATATATAAATGATCTGAAAAGTCTCGTATCATTTCAAATATTCCCCTATTAAATTTTATTTTTTTGACCAAAACTAGTGTATAATATACTATGATTTTTGACCGAAACTAGCATTTCGAAAAGTTTCATAGAATCTCGTTTTCAGATGATTTTTTTAATGGAGTTCCATCATAACCTTCCCTTTTAACATATATAAATGATCTGAAAAGTCTCGTATCATTTTAAATAGTCCACAATTAAATTTGATTTTTTTGACAAAAACTAGTGTATAATATACTATGATTTTTGACCAAAACATGTTTTTCAAAAAGTTTCATAGAATCTAGTTTTCAGATGATTTTTTTCATGGACTTCTATCATAACCTTCCCTCTTAACATATATAAATGATCTGAAAAGTCTAGTATCATTTCAAATTGTCCACAATTAAATTTGATTTTTTTGACCGTAACTAGTGTATAATATACTATGATATTTTACCGAAACTTGCATTTCGAAAAGTTTCATAGAATCTAATTTTCAGATGATTTTTTTGCATGGGCTTCCATCATAACCTTCCCTCTTAACATATATAAATGATATGTGAAGTCTCGTATCATTTCAAATAGTCCCCAATTAAATTTGATTTTTTTGACCGAAACTAGTGTATAATATTCTATGATTTTTAATCGAAACTTGCATTTCGAAAAGTTTCATAGAATCTAGTTTTCAGATGATTTTTTTTTGCATGGACTTCCATCATAAACTTCTATCTTAACATATATAAATGAAATGAAAAGTCTCGTATCATTTCAAATATTCCCTAATTAAATTTTATTTTTTTGACCGAAACTAGTGTTTAATATACTTTGATTTTTTTACCGAAACATGCATTTCTAAAAGTTTCATAGAATCTAGTTTTCAGATGATTTTTTGGCATGGACTTCCATCATAACCTTCCCTCTTAACATATATAAATGATCTGAAAAGTCTTGTATCATTTCAAATATTCCCCAATTAAATTTTAATTTTTTGACCGAAACTAGTGTTTAATATACTTTGATTTTTTTACCGAAACTTGCATTTCAAAAAGTTTCATAGAATCTAGTTTTCAGATGATTTTTTGCATGGACTTCCATCATAACCTTCCCTCTTAACATATATAAATGATCTGAAAAGGCTCATATCATTTCAAATAGTCGACTATTAAATTTGATTTTTTTGACCAAAACTAGTGTATAATATACTATGATTTTTGACCGAAACTTGCATTTCGAAAAGTTTCATAGAATCTAATTTTCAAATGATTTTTTTGCATGGGCTTCTATC
Source organism: Lathyrus aphaca (assembly GCA_963966055.1). NCBI lineage: Eukaryota > Viridiplantae > Streptophyta > Magnoliopsida > Fabales > Fabaceae > Lathyrus > Lathyrus aphaca. The sequence continues at coordinate 639,304,314 of OZ014520.1, read as the reverse complement.
ATAACCTTCCCTCTTAACATATATAAATGATATGTGAAGTCTCGTAACATTTCAAATAGTCGCCAATTAAATTTTATTTTTTTGACCGAAACTAGTGTATAATATACTATGATTTTTAACCGAAACTTACATTTCGAAAAGTTTCATAGAATCTAGTTTTCAGATGATTTTTTTTGCATGGACTTCCATTATAAACTTCTCTCTTAACATATATAAATGATCTGAAAAGTCTCGTATCATTTCAAATATTCCCCTATTAAATTTTATTTTTTTGACCAAAACTAGTGTATAATACTATGATTTTTGACCGAAACATGCATTTTTAAAAGTTTCATAGAATCTAGTTTTCAGATGATTTTTTTTTGCATGGACTTCCATCATAAACTTCTATCTTAACATATATAAATGAAATGAAAAGTCTCGTATCATTTCAAATATTCCCTAATTAAATTTTATTTTTTTGACCGAAACTAGTGTTTAATATACTTTGATTTTTTTACCGAAACATGCATTTCTAAAAGTTTCATAGAATCTAGTTTTCAGATGATTTTTTGGCATGGACTTCCATCATAACCTTCCCTCTTAACATATATAAATGATCTGAAAAGTCTTGTATCATTTCAAATATTCCCCAATTAAATTTTAATTTTTTGACCGAAACTAGTGTTTAATATACTTTGATTTTTTTACCGAAACTTGCATTTCAAAAAGTTTCATAGAATCTCGTTTTCAGATGATTTTTTGCATGGACTTCCATCATAACCTTCCCTCTTAACATATATAAATGATCTGAAAAGGCTCATATCATTTCAAATAGTCGACTATTAAATTTGATTTTTTTGACCAAAACTAGTGTATAATATACTTTGATTTTTGACCGAAACTTGCATTTCGAAAAGTTTCATAGAATCTAATTTTCAGATGATTTTTTTGCATGGGCTTCTATCATAACCTTCGCTCTTAACATATATAAATGATATGTGAAGTCTCGTAACATTTCAAATAGTCGCCAATTAAATTTTATTTTTTTGACCGAAACTAGTGTATAATATACTATGATTTTTAACCGAAACTTACATTTCGAAAAGTTTCATAGAATCTAGTTTTCAGATGATTTTTTTTGCATGGACTTCCATTATAAACTTCTCTCTTAACATATATAAATGATCTGAAAAGTCTCGTATCATTTCAAATATTCCCCTATTAAATTTTATTTTTTTGACCAAAACTAGTGTATAATACTATGATTTTTGACCGAAACATGCATTTTTAAAAGTTTCATAGAATCTCGTTTTCAGATGATTTTTTTGCATGGACTTCCTTCATAACTTTCCCTCTTAACATATATAAATGATATATGAAGTATCGTATCATTTCAAATAGTCCCCAAATAAATTTGATTTTTTTTGACCGAAACTAGTGTATAATATACTATGATTTTTGACCGAAACTTGCATTTCGAAAAGTTTCATAGAATCTCGTTTTCAGATGATTTTTTTTAATGGAGTTCCATCATAACCTTCCCTTTTAACATATATAAATGATTTGAAAAGTCTCGTATCATTTTAAATAGTCCACAATTAAATTTGATTTTTTTGACAAAAACTAGTGTATAATATACTATGATTTTTGACCAAAACATGTTTTTCAAAAAGTTTCATAGAATCTAGTTTTCAGATGATTTTTTGCATGGACTTCCATCATAACCTTCCCTCTTAACATATATAAATGATCTGAAAAGGCTCATATCATTTCAAATAGTCGACTATTAAATTTGATTTTTTTGACCAAAACTAGTGTATAATATACTATGATTTTTGACCGAAACTTGCATTTCGAAAAGTTTCATAGAATCTAATTTTCAGATGATTTTTTTGCATGGGCTTCTATCATAACCTTCCCTCTTAACATATATAAATGATATGTGAAGTCTCGTAACATTTCAAATAGTCGCCAATTAAATTTTATTTTTTTGACCGAAACTAGTGTATAATATACTATGATTTTTAACCGAAACTTACATTTCGAAAAGTTTCATAGAATCTAGTTTTCAGATGATTTTTTTTGCATGGACTTCCATTATAAACTTCTCTCTTAACATATATAAATGATCTGAAAAGTCTCGTATCATTTCAAATATTCCCCTATTAAATTTTATTTTTTTGACCAAAACTAGTGTATAATATACTATGATTTTTGACCGAAACATGCATTTTTAAAAGTTTCATAGAATCTCGTTTTCAGATGATTTTTTTGCATGGACTTCCTTCATAACTTTCCCTCTTAACATATATAAATGATATATGAAGTATCGTATCATTTCAAATAGTCCCCAAATAAATTTGATTTTTTTTTACTGAAACTAGTGTATAATATACTATGATTTTTGACCGAAACTTGCATTTCGAAAAGTTTCATAGAATCTCGTTTTCAGATGATTTTTTTTAATGGAGTTCCATCATAACCTTCCCTTTTAACATATATAAATGATTTGAAAAGTCTCGTATCATTTTAAATAGTCCACAATTAAATTTGATTTTTTTGACAAAAACTAGTGTATAATATACTATGATTTTTGACCAAATCATGTTTTTCAAAAAGTTTCATAGAATCTAGTTTTCAGATGATTTTTTGCATGGACTTCCATCATAACCTTCCCTCTTAACATATATAAATGATCTGAAAAGGCTCATATCATTTCAAATAGTCGACTATTAAATTTGATTTTTTTGACCAAAACTAGTGTATAATATACTATGATTTTTGACCGAAACTTGCATTTCGAAACGTTTCATAGAATCTAATTTTCAGATGATTTTTTTGCATGGGCTTCTATCATAACCTTCCCTCTTAACATATATAAATGATATGTGAAGTCTCGTAACATTTCAAATAGTCGCCAATTAAATTTTATTTTTTTGACCGAAACTAGTGTATAATATACTATGATTTTTAACCGAAACTTACATTTCGAAAAGTTTCATAGAATCTAGTTTTCAGATGATTTTTTTTGCATGGACTTCCATTATAAACTTCTCTCTTAACATATATAAATGATCTGAAAAGTCTCGTATCATTTCAAATATTCCCCTATTAAATTTTATTTTTTTGACTAAAACTAGTGTATAATATACTATGATTTTTGACCGAAACATGCATTTTTAAAAGTTTCATAGAATCTCGTTTTCAGATGATTTTTTTGCATGGATTTCCTTCATAACTTTCCCTCTTAACATATATAAATGATATATGAAGTATCGTATCATTTCAAATAGTCCCCAAATAAATTTGATTTTTTTTGACCGAAACTAGTGTATAATATACTTTGATTTTTGACCGAAACTTGCATTTCGAAAAGTTTCATAGAATCTCGTTTTCAGATGATTTTTTTTAATGGAGTTCCATCATAACCTTCCCTTTTAACATATATAAATGATTTGAAAAGTCTCGTATCATTTTAAATAGTCCACAATTAAATTTGATTTTTTTGACAAAAACTAGTGCATAATATACTATGATTTTTGACCAAAACATGTTTTTCAAAACGTTTCATAGAATCTAGTTTTCAGATGATTTTTTTCATTGACTTCTATCATAACCTTCCCTCTTAACATATATAAATGATCTGAAAAGTCTAGTATCATTTCAAATAGTCCACAATTAAATTTGATTTTTTTGACCGTAACTAGTGTATAATATACTATGATTTTTGACCGAAACTTGCATTTCGAAAAGTTTTAATAGAATTTAATTTTCAGATGATTTTTTTGAATGGGCTTCATCATAACCTTCCCTCTTAACATATATAAATGATATGTGAAGTCTCGTATCATTTCAAATAGTCCCCAATTAAATTTGAATTTTTTGACCGAAACTAGTGTATAATATACTATGATTTTTAACCGAAACTTGCATTTCGAAAAGTTTCATAGAATCTAGTTTTCAGATGATTTTTTTTGCATGGACTTCCATCATAAACTTCTCTCTTAACATATATAAATGATCTTAAAAGTCTTGTATCATTTCAAATATTCCCCAATTAAATTTTAATTTTTTGACCGAAACTAGTGTTTAATATACTTTGATTTTTTTACCGAAACTTGCATTTTAAAAAGTTTCATAGAATCTAGTTTTCAGATGATTTTTTGCATGGACTTCCATCATAACCTTCCCTCTTAACATATATAAATGATGTGAAAAGGCTCATATCATTTCAAATAGTCGACAATTAAATTTGATTTTTTTGACCAAAACTAGTGTATAATATACTATGATTTTAGACCGAAACTTGCATTTCGAAAAGTTTCATAGAATCTAATTTTCAGATGATTTTTTTGCATGGGCTTCTATCATAACCTTCCCTCTTAACATATATAAATGATATGTGAAGTCTAGTATCATTTCAAATAGTCGCCAATTAAATTTTATTTTTTTGACCGAAACTAGTGTATAATATACTATGATTTTTAACCGAAACTTACATTTCGAAAAGTTTCATAGAATCTAGTTTTAAGATGATTTTTTTTGCATGGACTTCCATTATAAACTTCACTCTTAACATATATAAATGATCTGAAAAGTCTCGTATCATTTCAAATATTCCCCTATTAATTTTTATTTTTTTGACCAAAACTAGTGTATAATATACTATGATTTTTGACCGAAACATGCATTTTTAAAAGTTTCATAGAATCTCGTTTTCAGATGATTTTTTTGCATGGACTTCCATCATAACTTTCCCTCTTAACATATATAAATGATATATGAAGTATCGTATCATTTCAAATAGTCCCCAAATAAATTTGATTTTTTTTGACCGAAACTAGTGTATAATATACTATGATTTTTGACCGAAACTTGCATTTCGAAAAGTTTCATAGAATCTCGTTTTCAGATGATTTTTTTTAATGGAGTTCCATCATAACCTTCCCTTTTAACATATATAAATGATCTGAAAAGTCTCGTATCATTTTAAATAGTCCACAATTAAATTTGGTTTTTTTGACAAAAACTAGTGTATAATATACTATGATTTTTGACCAAAACATGTTTTTCAAAAAGTTTCATAGAATCTAGTTTTCAGATGATTTTTTTCATGGACTTCTATCATAACCTTCCCTCTTAACATATATAAATGATCTGAAAAGTCTAGTATCATTTCAAATAGTCCACAATTAAATTTGATTTTTTTGACCGTAACTAGTGTATAATATACTATGATATTTGACCGAAACTTGCATTTCGAAAAGTTTCATAGAATCTAATTTTCAGATGATTTTTTTGCATGGGCTTCCATCATAACCTTCCCTCTTAACATATATAAATGATATGTGAAGTCTCGTATCATTTCAAATAGTCCCCAATTAAATTTGATTTTTTTGACCGAAACTAGTGTATAATATTCTATGATTTTTAACCGAAACTTGCATTTCGAAAAGTTTCATAGAATCTAGTTTTCAGATGATTTTTTTTTGCATGGACTTCCATCATAAACTTCTCTCTTAACATATATAAATGAAATGAAAAGTCTCGTATCATTTCAAATATTCCCTAATTAAATTTTATTTTTTTGACCGAAACTAGTGTTTAATATACTTTGATTTTTTTACCGAAACATGCATTTCAAAAAGTTTCATAGAATCTAGTTTTCAGATGATTTTTTTGCATGGACTTCCATCATAACCTTCCCTCTTAACATATATAAATGATCTGAAAAGGCTCATATCATTTCAAATAGTCGACAATTAAATTTGATTTTTTTGACCAAAACTAGTGTATAATATACTATGATTTTTGACCGAAACTTGCATTTCGAAAAGTTTCATAGAATCTAATTTTCAGATGATTTTTTTGCATGGGCTTCTATATTAACCTTCCCTCTTAACATATATAAATGAAATGTGAAGTCTCGTATCATTTCAAATAGTCACCAATTAAATTTGAATTTTTGACCGAAACTAGTGTATAATATACTATGATTTTTAACCGAAACTTGCATTTCGAAAAGTTTCATAGAATCTAGTTTTCAGATGATTTTTTTGCATGGACTTCCATTATAAACTTCTCTCTTAACATATATAAATGATCTGAAAAGTCTCGTATCATTTCAAATATTCCCCAATTAAATTTAATTTTTTTTAACAAAACTAGTGTATAATATACTATGATTTTTGACCGAAACATGCATTTTTAAAAGTTTCATAGAATCTCGTTTTCAGATGATTTTTTTGCATGGACTTCCATCATAACTTTCCCTCTTAACATATATAAATGATATATGAAGTATCGTATCATTTCAAATAGTCCCCAAATAAATTTGATTCTTTTTGACCGAAACTAGTGTATAATATACTATGATTTTTGACCGAAACTTGCATTTCGAAAAGTTTCATAGAATCTCGTTTTCAGATGATTTTTTTTAATGGAGTTCCATCATAACCTTCCCTTTTAACATATATAAATGATCTGAAAAGTCTCGTATCATTTTAAATAGTCCACAATTAAATTTGGTTTTTTTGACAAAAACTAGTGTATAATATACTATGATTTTTGACAAAAACATGTTTTTCAAAAAGTTTCATAGAATCTAGTTTTCAGATGATTTTTTTCATGGACTTCTATCATAACCTTCCCTCTTAACATATATAAATGATCTGAAAAGTCTAGTATCATTTCAAATAGTCCACAATTAAATTTGATTTTTTTGACCGTAACTAGTGTATAATATACTATGATATTTGACCGAAACTTGCATTTCGAAAAGTTTCATAGAATCTAATTTTCAGATGATTTTTTTGCATGGGCTTCTATCATAACCTTCCCTCTTAACATATAAAATGATATGTGAAGTCTAGTATCATTTCAAATAGTCGCCAATTAAATTTTATTTTTTTGACCGAAACTAGTGTATAATATACTATGATTTTTAACCGAAACTTACATTTCGAAAAGTTTCATAGAATCTAGTTTTAAGATGATTTTTTTTGCATGGACTTCCATTATAAACTCCACTCTTAACATATATAAATGATCTGAAAAGTCTCGTATCATTTCAAATATTCCCCTATTAAATTTTATTTTTTTGACCAAAACTAGTGTATAATATACTATGATTTTTGACCGAAACATGCATTTTTAAAAGTTTCATAGAATCTCGTTTTCAGATGATTTTTTTGCATGGACTTCCATCATAACTTTCCCTCTTAACATATATAAATGATATATGAAGTATCGTATCATTTCAAATAGTCCCCAAATAAATTTGATTTTTTTTGACCGAAACTAGTGTATAATATACTATGATTTTTGACCGAAACTTGCATTTCGAAAAGTTTCATAGAATCTCGTTTTCAGATGATTTTTTTTAATGGAGTTCCATCATAACCTTCCCTTTTAACATATATAAATGATCTGAAAAGTCTCGTATCATTTTAAATAGTCCACAATTAAATTTGGTTTTTTTGACAAAAACTAGTGTATAATATACTATGATTTTTGACCAAAACATGTTTTTCAAAAAGTTTCATAGAATCTAGTTTTCAGATGATTTTTTTCATGGACTTCTATCATAACCTTCCCTCTTAACATATATAAATGATCTGAAAAGTCTAGTATCATTTCAAATAGTCCACAATTAAATTTGATTTTTTTGACCGTAACTAGTGTATAATATACTATGATATTTGACCGAAACTTGCATTTCGAAAAGTTTCATAGAATCTAATTTTCAGATGATTTTTTTGCATGGGCTTCCATCATAACCTTCCCTCTTAACATATATAAATGATATGTGAAGTCTCGTATCATTTCAAATAGTCCCCAATTAAATTTGATTTTTTTGACCGAAACTAGTGTATAATATTCTATGATTTTTAACCGAAACTTGCATTTCGAAAAGTTTCATAGAATCTAGTTTTCAGATGATTTTTTTTTGCATGGACTTCCATCATAAACTTCTCTCTTAACATATATAAATGAAATGAAAAGTCTCGTATCATTTCAAATATTCCCTAATTAAATTTTATTTTTTTGACCGAAACTAGTGTTTAATATACTTTGATTTTTTTACCGAAACATGCATTTCAAAAAGTTTCATAGAATCTAGTTTTCAGATGATTTTTTTGCATGGACTTCCATCATAACCTTCCCTCTTAACATATATAAATGATCTGAAAAGGCTCATATCATTTCAAATAGTCGACAATTAAATTTGATTTTTTTGACCAAAACTAGTGTATAATATACTATGATTTTTGACCGAAACTTGCATTTCGAAAAGTTTCATAGAATCTAATTTTCAGATGATTTTTTTGCATGGGCTTCTATATTAACCTTCCCTCTTAACATATATAAATGAAATGTGAAGTCTCGTATCATTTCAAATAGTCTCCAATTAAATTTGAATTTTTGACCGAAACTAGTGTATAATATACTATGATTTTTAACCGAAACTTGCATTTCGAAAAGTTTCATAGAATCTAGTTTTCAGATGATTTTTTTGCATGGACTTCCATTATAAACTTCTCTCTTAACATATATAAATGATCTGAAAAGTCTCGTATCATTTCAAATATTCCCCAATTAAATTAAATTTTTTTTAACAAAACTAGTGTATAATATACAATGATTTTTGACCGAAACATGCATTTTTAAAAGTTTCATAGAATCTCGTTTTCAGATGATTTTTTTGCATGGACTTCCATCATAACTTTCCCTCTTAACATATATAAATGATATATGAAGTATCGTATCATTTCAAATAGTCCCCAAATAAATTTGATTCTTTTTGACCGAAACTAGTGTATAATATACTATGATTTTTGACCGAAACTTGCATTTCGAAAAGTTTCATAGAATCTCGTTTTCAGATGATTTTTTTTAATGGAGTTCCATCATAACCTTCCCTTTTAACATATATAAATGATCTGAAAAGTCTCGTATCATTTTAAATAGTCCACAATTAAATTTGGTTTTTTTGACAAAAACTAGTGTATAATATACTATGATTTTTGACCAAAACATGTTTTTCAAAAAGTTTCATAGAATCTAGTTTTCAGATGATTTTTTTCATGGACTTCTATCATAACCTTCCCTCTTAACATATATAAATGATCTGAAAAGTCTAGTATCATTTCAAATAGTCCACAATTAAATTTGATTTTTTTGACCGTAACTAGTGTATAATATACTATGATATTTGACCGAAACTTGCATTTCGAAAAGTTTCATAGAATCTAATTTTCAGATGATTTTTTTGCATGGGCTTCCATCATAACCTTCCCTCTTAACATATATAAATGATATGTGAAGTCTCGTATCATTTCAAATAGTCCCCAATTAAATTTGATTTTTTTGACCGAAACTAGTGTATAATATTCTATGATTTTTAACCGAAACTTGCATTTCGAAAAGTTTCATAGAATCTAGTTTTCAGATGATTTTTTTTTGCATGGACTTCCATCATAAACTTCTCTCTTAACATATATAAATGAAATGAAAAGTCTCGTATCATTTCAAATATTCCCTAATTAAATTTTATTTTTTTGACCGAAACTAGTGTTTAATATACTTTGATTTTTTTACCGAAACATGCATTTCAAAAAGTTTCATAGAATCTAGTTTTCAGATGATTTTTTTGCATGGACTTCCATCATAACCTTCCCTCTTAACATATATAAATGATCTGAAAAGGCTCATATCATTTCAAATAGTCGACAATTAAATTTGATTTTTTTGACCAAAACTAGTGTATAATATACTATGATTTTTGACCGAAACTTGCATTTCGAAAAGTTTCATAGAATCTAATTTTCAGATGATTTTTTTGCATGGGCTTCTATATTAACCTTCCCTCTTAACATATATAAATGAAATGTGAAGTCTCGTATCATTTCAAATAGTCTCCAATTAAATTTGAATTTTTGACCGAAACTAGTGTATAATATACTATGATTTCTAACCGAAACTTGCATTTCGAAAAGTTTCATAGAATCTAGTTTTCAGATGATTTTTTTTGCATGGACTTCCATTATAAACTTCTCTCTTAACATATATAAATGATCTGAAAAGTCTCGTATCATTTCAAATATTCCCCAATTAAATTTAATTTTTTTTAACAAAACTAGTGTATAATATACAATGATTTTTGACCGAAACATGCATTTTTAAAAGTTTCATAGAATCTCGTTTTCAGATGATTTTTTTGCATGGACTTCCATCATAACTTTCCCTCTTAACATATATAAATGATATATGAAGTATCGTATCATTTCAAATAGTCCCCAAATAAATTTGATTCTTTTTGACCGAAACTAGTGTATAATATACTATGATTTTTGACCGAAACTTGCATTTCGAAAAGTTTCATAGAATCTCGTTTTCAGATGATTTTTTTTAATGGAGTTCCATCATAACCTTCCCTTTTAACATATATAAATGATCTGAAAAGTATCGTATCATTTTAAATAGTCCACAATTAAATTTGGTTTTTTTGACAAAAACTAGTGTATAATATACTATGATTTTTGACCAAAACATGTTTTTCAAAAAGTTTCATAGAATCTAGTTTTCAGATGATTTTTTTCATGGACTTCTATCATAACCTTCCCTCTTAACATATATAAATGATCTGAAAAGTCTAGTATCATTTCAAATAGTCCACAATTAAATTTGATTTTTTTGACCGTAACTAGTGTATAATATACTATGATATTTGACCGAAACTTGCATTTCGAAAAGTTTCATAGAATCTAATTTTCAGATGATTTTTTTGCATGGGCTTCCATCATAACCTTCCCTCTTAACATATATAAATGATATGTGAAGTCTCGTATCATTTCAAATAGTCCCCAATTAAATTTGATTTTTTTGACCGAAACTAGTGTATAATATTCTATGATTTTTAACCGAAACTTGCATTTCGAAAAGTTTCATAGAATCTAGTTTTCAGATGATTTTTTTTTGCATGGACTTCCATCATAAACTTCTCTATTAACATATATAAATGAAATGAAAAGTCTCGTATCATTTCAAATATTCCCTAATTAAATTTTATTTTTTTGACCGAAACTAATGTTTAATATACTTTGATTATTTTACCGAAACATGCATTTCAAAAAGTTTCATAGAATCTAGTTTTCAGATGATTTTTTTGCATGGACTTCCATCATAACCTTCCCTCTTAACATATATAAATGATCTGAAAAGGCTCATATCATTTCAAATAGTCGACAATTAAATTTGATTTTTTTGACCAAAACTAGTGTATAATATACTATGATTTTTGACCGAAACTTGCATTTCGAAAAGTTTCATAGAATCTAATTTTCAGATGATTTTTTTGCATGGGCTTCTATATTAACCTTCCCTCTTAACATATATAAATGAAATGTGAAGTCTCGTATCATTTCAAATAGTCTCCAATTAAATTTGAATTTTTGACCGAAACTAGTGTATAATATACTATGATTTCTAACCGAAACTTGCATTTCGAAAAGTTTCATAGAATCTAGTTTTCAGATGATTTTTTTTGCATGGACTTCCATTATAAACTTCTCTCTTAACATATATAAATGATCTGAAAAGTCTCGTATCATTTCAAATATTCCCCAATTAAATTTAATTTTTTTTAACAAAACTAGTGTATAATATACAATGATTTTTGACCGAAACATGCATTTTTAAAAGTTTCATAGAATCTCGTTTTCAGATGATTTTTTTGCATGGACTTCCATCATAACTTTCCCTCTTAACATATATAAATGATATATGAAGTATCGTATCATTTCAAATAGTCCCCAAATAAATTTGATTCTTTTTGACCGAAACTAGTGTATAATATACTATGATTTTTGACCGAAACTTGCATTTCGAAAAGTTTCATAGAATCTCGTTTTCAGATGATTTTTTTTAATGGAGTTCCATCATAACCTTCCCTTTTAACATATATAAATGATCTGAAAAGTATCGTATCATTTTAAATAGTCCACAATTAAATTTGGTTTTTTTGACAAAAACTAGTGTATAATATACTATGATTTTTGACCAAAACATGTTTTTCAAAAAGTTTCATAGAATCTAGTTTTCAGATGATTTTTTTCATGGACTTCTATCATAACCTTCCCTCTTAACATATATAAATGATCTGAAAAGTCTAGTATCATTTCAAATAGTCCACAATTAAATTTGATTTTTTTGACCGTAACTAGTGTATAATATACTATGATATTTGACCGAAACTTGCATTTCGAAAAGTTTCATAGAATCTAATTTTCAGATGATTTTTTTGCATGGGCTTCCATCATAACCTTCCCTCTTAACATATATAAATGATATGTGAAGTCTCGTATCATTTCAAATAGTCCCCAATTAAATTTGATTTTTTTGACCGAAACTAGTGTATAATATTCTATGATTTTTAACCGAAACTTGCATTTCGAAAAGTTTCATAGAATCTAGTTTTCAGATGATTTTTTTTTGCATGGACTTCCATCATAAACTTCTCTATTAACATATATAAATGAAATGAAAAGTCTCGTATCATTTCAAATATTCCCTAATTAAATTTTATTTTTTTGACCGAAACTAATGTTTAATATACTTTGATTTTTTTACCGAAACATGCATTTCAAAAAGTTTCATAGAATCTAGTTTTCAGATGATTTTTTTGCATGGACTTCCATCATAACCTTCCCTCTTAACATATATAAATGATCTGAAAAGGCTCATATCATTTCAAATAGTTGACAATTAAATTTGATTTTTTTGACCAAAACTAGTGTATAATATACTATGATTTTTGACCGAAACTTGCATTTCGAAAAGTTTCATAGAATCTAATTTTCAGATGATTTTTTTGCATGGGCTTCTATATTAACCTTCCCTCTTAACATATGTAAATTATATGTGAAGTCTCGTATCATTTCAAATATTCCCCAATTAAATTTGATTTTTTTGACCGAAACTTGTGTATAATATATTATGATTTTTAACCGAAACTTGCATTTCGAAAAGTCTCATAGAATCTAGTTTTCAGATGATTTTTTTGCATGGACTTCCATCATAACCTTCCCTCTTTACATATATAAATGATATGTGAAGTCTCGTATCATTTCAAATAGTCCCCAATTAAATTTAATTTTTTTTAACAAAACTAGTGTATAATATACAATGATTTTTGACCGAAACATGCATTTTTAAAAGTTTCATAGAATCTCGTTTTCAGATGATTTTTTTGCATGGACTTCCATCATAACTTTCCCTCTTAACATATATAAATGATATATGAAGTATCGTATCATTTCAAATAGTCCCCAAATAAATTTGATTCTTTTTGACCGAAACTAGTGTATAATATACTATGATTTTTGACCGAAACTTGCATTTCGAAAAGTTTCATAGAATCTCGTTTTCAGATGATTTTTTTTAATGGAGTTCCATCATAACCTTCCCTTTTAACATATATAAATGATCTGAAAAGTATCGTATCATTTTAAATAGTCCACAATTAAATTTGGTTTTTTTGACAAAAACTAGTGTATAATATACTATGATTTTTGACCAAAACATGTTTTTCAAAAAGTTTCATAGAATCTAGTTTTCAGATGATTTTTTTCATGGACTTCTATCATAACCTTCCCTCTTAACATATATAAATGATCTGAAAAGTCTAGTATCATTTCAAATAGTCCACAATTAAATTTGATTTTTTTGACCGTAACTAGTGTATAATATACTATGATATTTGACCGAAACTTGCATTTCGAAAAGTTTCATAGAATCTAATTTTCAGATGATTTTTTTGCATGGGCTTCCATCATAACCTTCCCTCTTAACATATATAAATGATATGTGAAGTCTCGTATCATTTCAAATAGTCCCCAATTAAATTTGATTTTTTTGACCGAAACTAGTGTATAATATTCTTTGATTTTTAACCGAAACTTGCATTTCGAAAAGTTTCATAGAATCTAGTTTTCAGATGATTTTTTTTTGCATGGACTTCCATCATAAACTTCTCTATTAACATATATAAATGAAATGAAAAGTCTCGTATCATTTCAAATATTCCCTAATTAAATTTTATTTTTTTGACCGAAACTAATGTTTAATATACTTTGATTTTTTTACCGAAACATGCATTTCAAAAAGTTTCATAGAATCTAGTTTTCAGATGATTTTTTTGCATGGACTTCCATCATAACCTTCCCTCTTAACATATATAAATGATCTGAAAAGGCTCATATCATTTCAAATAGTTGACAATTAAATTTGATTTTTTTGACCAAAACTAGTGTATAATATACTATGATTTTTGACCGAAACTTGCATTTCGAAAAGTTTCATAGAATCTAATTTTCAGATGATTTTTTTGCATGGGCTTCTATATTAACCTTCCCTCTTAACATATGTAAATTATATGTGAAGTCTCGTATCATTTCAAATATTCCCCAATTAAATTTGATTTTTTTGACCGAAACTTGTGTATAATATACTATGATTTTTAACCGAAACTTGCATTTCGAAAAGTCTCATAGAATCTAGTTTTCAGATGATTTTTTTGCATGGACTTCCATCATAACCTTCCCTCTTTACATATATAAATGATATGTGAAGTCTCGTATCATTTCAAATAGTCCCAAATTAAATTTTGTATTCCGAAACTAGAGTATAATATTATATGATTTTTGACCGAAACTTGCATTTCGAAAAGTTTCATAGAATCTAGTTTTCAGATAATGTTTTTTTACATGGACTTCCATCATAAACTTCCCTCTTAACATATATAAATAATCTGAAAAGTCTTGTATCATTTCAAATAGTCCCCAATTAAATTTTATTTTTTTGACCGAAACTAGTGTATAATATACTATGATTTTTGAGCGAAACTTGCATTTCAAAAAGTTTCATAGAATCTAGTTTTCAGATGATTTTTTAGCATGGACTTCCATCATAACCTTCCCTTTTAACATATATAAAAGATTTGAAAAGGCTCGTTTCATTTCAAATAGTCTACAATTAAATTTGATTTTTTGACCAAAACTAGTGTATAATATACTATGATTTTTGACCGAAACTTGCATTTCGAAAAGTTTCATAGAATCTAATTTTCAGATGATTTTTTTGCATGGGCTTCCATCATAACCTTCCCTCTTAACATATATAAATGATATGTGAAGTCTCGTATCATTTCAAATAGTCCCCAATTAAATTTGATTTTTTTGACCGAAACTAGTGTATAATATACTATGATTTTTAACCGAAACTTGCATTTCGAAAAGTTTCATAGAATCTAGTTTTCAGATGATTTCTTTGCATGGGCTTCTATCATAACCTTCCCTCTTAACATATATAAATGATTTGTGAAGTCTCGTATCATTTCAAATAGTCTCCAATTAAATTTGATTTTTTTGACCGAAACTAGTGTATAATATACTATGATTTTTAACCGAAACTTGCATTTCGAAAAGTTTCATAGAATCGAGTTTTCAGATGATTTTTTTTGCATGGACTTCCATTATAAACTTCTCTCTTAACATATATAAATGATCTGAAAAGTCTCTTATCATTTCAAATATTCCCCAATTAAATTTAATTTTTTTGACCAAAACTAGTGTATAATATACAATGATTTTTGACCGAAACATGCATTTTTAAAAGTTTCATAGAATCTCGTTTTCAGATGATTTTTTTGCATGGACTTCCATCATAACTTTCCCTCTTAACATATATAAATGATATATGAAGTATCGTATCATTTCAAATAGTCCCCAAATAAATTTGATTCTTTTTGACCGAAACTAGTGTATAATATACTATGATTTTTGACCGAAACTTGCATTTCGAAAAGTTTCATAGAATCTCGTTTTCAGATGATTTTTTTTGCATGGGCTTCCATTATAACCTTCCCTCTTAACATATATAAATGATATGTGAAGTCTCGTATCATTTCAAATGGTCCCCAATTAAATTTGATTTTTTTTTCCGAAACTAGTGTATAATATACTATGATTTTTGAGCGAAACTTGTATTTTTAAAAGTTTCATATAATCTAATTTTCAGATGATTTTTTGCATGGGCTTCCATCATAACCTTCCCTCTTAACATACATAAATGATTTTAAAAGTCTCTTATTATTTCATATAGTCCCCAATTAAATTTTATTTTTCTGACCGAAACTAGTGTATAATATACTATGATTTTTGACCGAACATGCATTTTCAAAAGTTTCAAAGAATCTAATTTTCAGATGATTATTTTTAATGGAGTTCCATCATAACCTTCCTTTTTAACATATATAAATGATCTGAAAAGTCTCGTATCATTTTAAATAGTCCACAATTAAATTTGATTTTATTGACAAAAACTAGTGTATAATATACTATGGTTTTTGACCAAAACATGTTTTTCAAAAAGTTTCATAGAATCTAGTTTTCAGATGATTTTTTTGCATGGAATTCCATCATAACCTTCCCTCTTAACATATATAAATGATCTGAAAAGGCTAATATCATTTCAAATAGTCGACAATTAAATTTGATTTTTTTGACCAAAACTAGTGTATAATATACTATGATTTTTGACCGAAACTTGCATTTCGAAAAGTTTCATAGAATCTAATTTTCAGATGATTTTTTTGCATGGACTTCTATCATAACCTTCCCTCTTAACATATATAAATGATATGTGAAGTCTCGTATCATTTCAAATAGTCCCAAATTAAATTTTATTTTTTTGACCGAAACTAGTGTATAATATACTATGATTTTTAACCGAAACTTGCATTTCGAAAAGTTTCATGGAATCTAGTTTTCAGATGATTTTTTTGCATGGACTTCCATCATAACCTTCCCTCTTAACATATATAAATGATATGTGAAGTCTCGTATCATTTCAAATAGTCCCAAATTAAATTTGATTTTTTTGACCGAAACTAATGTATAATATACTATGATTTTTAACCGAAACCTACATTGCGAAAAGTTTCATAATCTCTAGTTTTCAGATGATTTTTTTGCATGGGCTTCCATCATAACCTTCCCTCTTAACATATATAAATGATATGTGAAGTCTCGTATCATTTTAAATATTCCCCAATTAAATTTGATTTTTTTGACCGAAACTAGTGTATAATATACTATGATTTTTAACCGAAACTTGCATTTCGAAAAGTTTCATAGAATCTAGTTTTCAGATGATTTTTTTGCATGGACTTCCATCATAACCTTCCCTCTTAACATATATAAATGATATGTGAAGTCTCGTATCATTTCAAATAGTCCCAAATTAAATTTTTTTTCCCGAAACTAGAGTATAATATTATATGATTTTTGACCAAAACTTGCATTTCGAAAAGTTTCATAGAATCTAGTTTTCATATGATTTTTTTTACATGGACTTCCATCATAAACTTCCCTCTTAACATATATAAATGATCTGAAAATTCTCGTATCATTTCAAATAGTCCCCAATTAAATTTTATTTTTTTGACCGAAACTAGTGTTTAATATACTTTGATTTTTTACCGAAACTTGCATTTCAAAAAGTTTCATAGAATCTAGTTTTCAGATGATTTTTTTGCATGTACTTCCATCATAACCTTCCCTCTTAACATATATAAATGATCTGAAAAGGCTCGTATCATTTTAAATAGTAGACAATTAAATTTGATTTTTTTGACGAAAACTAGTGTATAATATACTATGATTTTTGACGGAAACTTGCATTTCGAAAAGTTTCATAGAATCTAATTTTCAGATGATTTTTTTGCATGGGCTTCCCTCATAACCTTCCCTCTTAACATATATAAATGATATGTGAAGTCTCGTATCATTTCAAATAGTCCCCAATTAAATTTGATTTTTTTGACCGAAACCAGTGTATAATATACTATGATTTTTAACCGAAACTTGCATTTCGAAAAGTTTCATAGAATCTAGTTTTCAGATGATTTTTTTGCATGGACTTCCATCATAACCTTCCCTCTTAACATATATAAATGATATGTGAAGTCTCGTATCATTTCAAATAGTCCCAAATTAAATTTATTTTTCCGAAACTAGAGTATAATATTATATGATTTTTAACCGAAACTTGCATTTCGAAAATTTTCATAGAATCTAGTTTTCATATGATTTTTTTTACATGGACTTCCATCATAAACTTCCCTCTTAACATATATAAATGATCTGAAAAGTCTCGTATCATTTATAATAGTCCCCAATTAAATTTTATTTTTTTGACCGAAACTAGTGTTTAATATACTTTGATTTTTTACCGAAACTTGCATTTCAAAAAGTTTCATAGAATCTAGTTTTCAGATGATTTTTTTTCATGGACTTCCATCATAACCTTCCCTCTTAACATATATAAATGATCTGAAAAGGCTCATATCATTTCAAATAGTAGACAATTAAATTTGATTTTTTTGACGAAAAATAGTGTATAATATACTATGATTTTTGACGGAAACTTGCATTTTGAAAAGTTTCATAGAATCTAATTTTCAGATGATTTTTTTGCATGGGCTTCCATCATAACCTTCCCTCTTAACATATATAAATGATATGTGAAGTCTCGTATCATTTCAAATAGTCCCCAATTAAATTTGATTTTTTTGACCGAAACTAGTGTATAATATACTATGATTTTTAACCGAAACTTGCATTTCGAAAAGTTTCATAGAATCTAGTTTTCAGATGATTTTTTTGCATGGACTTCCATCATAACCTTCCCTCTTAACATATATAAATAATATGTGAAGTCTCGTATCATTTCAAATAGTCCCAAATTAAATTTTTTTTTCCGAAACTAGAGTATAATATTATATGATTTTTGACCGAAACTTGCATTTCGAAAAGTTTCATAGAATCTCGTTTTCATATGATTTTTTTTACATGGACTTCCATCATAAACTTCCCTCTTAACATATATAAATGATCTGAAAAGTCTTGTATCATTTCAAATAGTCCCCAATTAAATTTTATTTTTTTGACCGAAACTAGTGTTTAATATACTTTGATTTTTTACCGAAACTTGCATTTCAAAAAGTTTCATAGAATCTAGTTTTTAGATGATTTTTTTGCATGGACTTCCATCATAACCTTCCCTCTTAACATATATAAAAGATTTGAAAAGGCTCGTTTCATTTCAAATAGTCTACAATTAAATTTGATTTTTTGACCAAAACTAGTGTATAATATACTATGATTTTTGATCGAAACTTGCATTTCGTAAAGTTTCATAGAATCTAATTTTCAGATGATTTTTTTGCATGCGCTTCCATCATAACCTTCCCTCTTAACATATATAAATGATATGTGAAGTCTCGTATCATTTCAAATAGTCCCCAATTAAATTTGATGTTTTTGACCGAAACTAGTGTATAATATACTATGATTTTTAACCGAAACTTGGATTTCGAAAAGTTTCATAGAATCTAGTTTTCAGATGATTTTTTTTGCATGGACTTCCATCATAAACTTCTCTCTTAACATATATAAATGATCTGAAAAGTCTCGTATCATTTCAAATATTCCCCAATTAAATTTTATTTTTTTGACCGAAACTAGTGTTTAATATACTTTGATTTTTTACCGAAACTTGCATTTCAAAAAGTTTCATAGAATCTAGTTTTCAGATGATTTTTTTGCATGGACTTCCATCATAACCTTCCCTCTTAACATATATAAATGATCTGAAAAGGCTCATATCATTTCAAATAATCGACAATTAAATTTGATTTTTTTGACCAAAACTAGTGTATAATATACTATGATTTTTGACGGAAACTTGCATTTCGAAAAGTTTCATAAAATCTAATTTTCAGATGATTTTTTTGCATGGGCTTCCATCATAACCTTCCCTCTTAACATATATAAAAGATATGTGAAGTCTCGTATCATTTCAAATAGTCCCCAATTAAATTTGATTTTTTGATCGAAACTAGTGTTTAATATACTATGATTTTTAACCGAAACTTGCATTTCGAAAAGTTTCATAGAATCTATTTTTCAGATGATTTTTTTGCATGGACTTCCATCATAACCTTCCCTCTTAACATATATAAATGATATGTGAAGTCTCGTATCATTTCAAATAGTCCCAAATTAAATTTGATTTTTTTGACCGAAACTAGTGTATAATATACTATGATTTTTAACCGAAACTTGCATTTCGAAAAGTTTCATGGGATCTAGTTTTCAGATGATTTTTTTGCATGGACTTCCATCATAACCTTCCCTCTTAACATATATAAATGATATGTGAAGTCTCGTATCATTTCAAATAGTCCCAAATTAAATTTGATTTTTTTGACCGAAACTAGTGTATAATATACTATGATTTTTAACCGAAACTTGCATTTCGAAAAGTTTCATAATCTCTAGTTTTCAGATGATTTTTTTGCATGGGCTTCCATCATAACCTTCCCTCTTTACATATATAAATGATATGTGAAGTCTCGTATCATTTCAAATAGTCCCCAATTAAATTTGATTTTTTTGACTGAAACTAGTGTATAATATACTATGATTTTTAACCGAAACTTGCATTTCGAAAAGTTTCATAGAATCCAGTTTTCAGATGATTTTTTTTGCATGGACTTCCATCTTAACCTTCCCTCTTAACATATATAAATGATCTGAAAAGTCTCATATCATTTCAAATAGTCCCCAATTAAAATTTTTTTTGAACAAAACTAGTGTATAATATACTATGATTTTTGACCGAAACATGCATTTTTAAAAGTTTCATAGAATCTAGTTTTCAGATAATTTTTTTGCTTGGGCTTCCATCATAACCTTCCCTCTTAACATATATAAATGATTTTAAAAGTCTCTTATCATTTCATATAGTCCCCAATTAAATTTTATTTTTTTGACCGAAACTAGTGTATAATATACTATGATTTTTGACCGAACATGCATTTAGAAAAGTTTTAAAGAATCTAATTTTCAGATGATTTTTTTAATGGAGTTCCATCATAACCTTCCCTTTTAACATATATAAATGATCTGAAAAGTCTCATATCATTTTAAATAGTCCAGAATTAAATTTTATTTTTTTGACAAAAACTAGTGTATAATATACTATGATATTTTACCAAAACATTGCATTTCGAAAAGTTTCATAGAATCAGTTTTCAAATGATTTTTTTGCATGGACTTCCATCATAACCTTCCCTCTTAACATATATAAATGATATGTGAAGTCTCGTATCATTATAAATAGTCCCAAATTAAAATTTTTTTTCCGAAACTAGAGTATAATATTATATGATTTTTGACTGAAACTTGCATTTCAAAAAGTTTCATAGAATCTAGTTTTCAGATGATTTTTTTTGCATGGACTTCCATCATAAACTTCCCTCTTAACATATATAAATGATCTTAAAAGTCTCGTATCATTTCAAAAAGTCCCCAATTAAATTTTATTTTTTTGACCGAAACTAGTGTTTAATATACTTTGATTTTTTACCGAAACTTGCATTTCAAAAAGTTTCATAGAATCTAGTTTTCAGATGATTTTTTTGCATGGACTTCCATCATAACCTTCCCTCTTAACATATATAAAAGATCTGAAAAGGCTCGTATCATTTCAAATAGTCGACAATTACATTTGATTTTTTTGACCAAAACTAGTGTATAATATACTATGATTTTTGACGGAAACTTGCATTTCGAAAAGTTTCATAGAATCTAATTTTCAGATGATTTTTTTGCATGGGCTTCCATCATAACCTTCCCTCTTAACATATATAAATGATATGTGATGTCTCGTATCATTTCAAATAGTCCCCAATTAAATTTGATTTTTTTGACCGAAACCAGTGTATAATATACTATGATTTTTAACCGAAACTTGCATTTCGAAAAGTTTCATAGAATATAGTTTTCAGATGATTTTTTTGCATGGACTTCCATCATAACCTTCCCTCTTAACATATATAAATGATATGTGAAGTCTCTAATCATTTCAAATAATCCCAAATTAAAATTTGTTTTCCGAAACTAGAGTATAATATTATATGATTTTTGACCGAAACTTGCATTTCGAAAAGTTTCATAGAATCTAGTTTTCAGATGATTTTTTTTGCATGGACTTCCATCATAAACTTCCCTCTTAACATATATAAATGATATGAAAAGTCTCGTATCATTTCAAATAGTCCCCAATTAAATTTTATTTTTTTGACCGAAATTAGTGTTTAATATACTTTGATTTTTAACCGAAACTTGCATTTCAAAAAGTTTCATAGAATCTAGTTTTCAGATGATTTTTTTGCATGGACTTCCATCATAACCTTCCTTCTTAACATATATAAAAGATCTGAAAAGGCTCGTATCATTTCAAATAGTCTACAATTAAATTTGATTTTTTGACCAAAACTAGTGTATAATATACTATGATTTTTGACCGAAACTTGCATTTCAAAAAGTTTCATAGAATCTAGTTTTCAGATGATTTATTTTGCATGGACTTCCATCATAACCTTCCCTCTTAATATATATAAATGATATGTGAAGTCTCGTATCATTTCAAATAGTCCCCAATTAAATTTGATTTTTTTTTCCGAAACTAGTGTATAATATACTATGATTTTTAACCGAAACTTGCATTTCGAAAAGTTTCATAGAATCCAATTTTCAGATGATTTTTTTTGCATGGACTTCCATCATAACCTTCCCTCTTAACAAATATATTTGATCTGAAAAGTCTCGTATCATTTCAAATAGTCCCCAATTAAATTTTATTTTTTGACCAAAACTAGTGTATAATATACTATGATTTTTGACCGAAACATGCATTTTTAAAAGTATCATAGAATCTAATTTTCAGATGATTTTTTTACATGGGCTTCCATCATAACCTTCCCTCTTAACATATATAAATGATCTGAAAAGTCTCTTATCATTTCATATAGTCCCCAATTAAATTTTATTTTTTTGATCGAAACTAGTGTATAATATACTATGATTTTTGACCGAAACATGCATTTCGAAAAGTTTCAAAGAATCTAATTTTCAGATGATTTTTTTTAATGGAGTTCCATCATAACCTTCCCGTTTAACATATATAAATGATCTGAAAAGTCTCGTATCATTTTAAATAGTCCACAATTAAATTTGATTTTTTTGACCAAAACTAGTGTATAATATACTATGATTTTTGACCAAAACTTGCATTTCAAAAAGTTTCATAGAATCTAGTTTTCAGATGATTTTTTTTCATGGACTTCTATCATAACCTTCCCTCTTAACATATATAAATGATCTGAAAAGTCTAGTATCATTTCAAATAGTCCACAATTAAATTTGATTTTTTTGACCGAAACTAGTGTATAATATACTATGATTTTTAACCGAAACTTGCATTTCGAAAAGTTTCATAGAATCTAGTTTTCAGATGATTTTTTTGCATGGACTTCCATCATAACCTTCCCTCTTAACATATATAAATGATATGTGAAGTCTCGTATCATTTCAAATAGTCCCAAATTAATTTATTTATTTCGAAACTAGAGTATAATATTATATGATTTTTGACCGAAACTTGCATTTCGAAAATTTTCATAGAATCTAGTTTTCAGATGATTTGTTTGCATGGGCTTCCATCATAACCTTCCCTTTTAACATATATAAATGATATGTGAAGTCTCGTATCATTTCAAATAGTCCCCAATTAAATTTGATTTTTTTGACCAAATCTAGTGTATAATATACTATGATTTTTGACCAAAACTTGCATTTCAAAAAGTGTCATAGAATCTAGTTTTCAGATAATTTTTTTTCATGGACTTCTATCATAACCTTCCCTCTTAACATATATAAATGATCTGAAAAGTCTAGTATCATTTCAAATAGTCCACAATTAAATTTGATTTTTTTTTACCGTAACTAGTGTATAATATACTATGATTTTTGACCGAAACTTACATTTCGAAAAGTTTCATAGAATCTAATTTTCAGATGATTTTTTTGCATGGGCTTCCATCATAACCTTCCCTCTTAACATATATAAATGATTTGTCATGTCTCGTATCATTTCAAATAGTCCCCAATTAAATTTGATTTTTTTGACCGAAACTAGTGTATAATATACTATGATTTTTAACCGAAACTTGCATTTCGAAAAGTTTCATAGAATCTATTTTTCAGATGATTTTTTTGCATGGACTTCCATCATAACCTTCCCTCTTAACATATATAAATGATATGTGAAGTCTCGTATCATTTCAAATAGTCCCAAATTAATTTATTTTTTTTGAAACTAGAGTATAATATTATATGATTTTTGACCGAAACTTGCATTTCGAAAAGTTTCATAGAATCTAGTTTTCAGATGATTTTTTTTGCATGGACTTCCATCATAAACTTCCCTCTTAACATATATAAATGAACTGAAAAGTCTCGTATCATTTCAAATAGTCCCCAATTAAATTTTATTTTTTTGACCGAAACTAGTGTTTAATATACTTTGATTTTTTACCGAAACATGCATTTCAAAAAGTTTCTTAGAATCTAGTTTTCAGATGATTTTTTTGCATGGACTTCCATCATAACCTTCCCTCTTAACATATATAAAAGATTTGAAAAGGCTCGTATCATTTCAAATAGTCTACAATTAAATTTGATTTTTTGACCAAAACTAGTGTATAATATACTATGATTTTTTACCGAAACTTGCATTTCGAAAAGTTTCATAGAATCTAGTTTTCAGATGATTTTTTTGCATGGGCTTCCATCATAACCTTCCCTCTTAACATATATAAATGATATGTGAAGTCTCCTATCATTTCAAAGAGTCCCCAATTAAATTTGATTTTTTTGACCAAATCTAGTGTATAATATACTATGATTTTTGACCAAAACTTGCATTTCAAAAAGTGTCATAGAATCTAGTTTTCAGATGATTTTTTTTCATGGACTTCTATCATAACCTTCCCTCTTAACATATATAAATGATCTGAAAAGTCTAGTATCATTTCAAATAGTCCACAATTAAATTTGATTTTTTTTACCGTAACTAGTGTATAATATACTATGATTTTTGACCGAAACTTGCATTTCGAAAAGTTTCATAGAATCTAATTTTCAGATGATTTTTTTGCATGGGCTTCCATCATAACCTTCCCTCTTAACATATATAAATGATTTATGAAGTCTCGTATCATTTCAAATAGTCCCCAATTAAATTTGATTTTTTTGACCGAAACTAGTGTATAATATACTATGATTTTTAACCGAAACTTGCATTTCGAAAAGTTTCATAGAATCTAGTTTTCAGATGATTTTTTTGCATGGACTTCCATCATAACCTTCCCTCTTAACATATATAAATGATATGTGAAGTCTCGTATCATTTCAAATAGTCCCAAATTAATTTATTTTTTTCGAAACTAGAGTATAATATTATATGATTTTTGACCGAAACTTGCATTTCGAAAAGTTTCATAGAATCTAGTTTTCAGATGATTTTTTTTGCATGGACTTCCATCATAAACTTCCCTCTTAACATATATAAATGAACTGAAAAGTCTCGTATCATTTCAAATAGTCCCCAATTAAATTTTATTTTTTTGACCGAAACTAGTGTTTAATATACTTTGATTTTTTACCGAAACTTGCATTTCAAAAAGTTTCTTAGAATCTAGTTTTCAGATGATTTTTTTGCATGGACTTCCATCATAACCTTCCCTCTTAACATATATAAAAGATCTGAAAAGGCTCGTATCATTTCAAATAGTCTACAATTAAATTTGATTTTTTGACCAAAACTAGTGTATAATATACTATGATTTTTTACCGAAACTTGCATTTCGAAAAGTTTCATAGAATCTAGTTTTCAGATGATTTTTTTGCATGGGCTTCCATCATAACCTTCCCTCTTAACATATATAAATGATATGTGAAGTCTCCTATCATTTCAAATAGTCCCCAATTAAATTTGATTTTTTTGACCAAATCTAGTGTATAATATACTATGATTTTTGACCAAAACTTGCATTTCAAAAAGTGTCATAGAATCTAGTTTTCAGATGATTTTTTTTCATGGACTTCTATCATAACCTTCCCTCTTAACATATATAAATGATCTGAAAAGTCTAGTATTATTTCAAATAGTCCACAATTAAATTTGATTTTTTTTACCGTAACTAGTGTATAATATACTATGATTTTTGACCGAAACTTGCATTTCGAAAAGTTTCATAGAATCTAATTTTCAGATGATTTTTTTGCATGGGCTTCCATCATAACCTTCCCTCTTAACATATATAAATGATTTGTGAAGTCTCGTATCATTTCAAATAGTCCCCAATTAAATTTGATTTTTTTGACCGAAACTAGTGTATAATATACTATGATTTTTAACCGAAACTTGCATTTCGAAAAGTTTCATAGAATCTAGTTTTCAGATGATTTTTTTGCATGGACTTCCATCATAACCTTCCCTCTTAACATATATAAATGATATGTAAAGTCTCGTATCATTTCAAATAGTCCCAAATTAATTTATTTTTTTCGAAACTAGAGTATAATATTATATGATTTTTGACCGAAACTTGCATTTCGAAAAGTTTCATAGAATCTAGTTTTCAGATGATTTTTTTGCATGGGCTTCCATCATAACCTTCCCTCTTAACATATATAAATGATTTGTGAAGTCTCGTATCATTTCAAATAGTCCCCAATTAAATTTGATGTTTTTGACCGAAACTAGTGTATAATATACTATGATTTTTAACCGAAACTTGGATTTCGAAAAGTTTCATAGAATCTAGTTTTCAGATGATTTTTTTTGCATGGACTTCCATCATAAACTTCTCTCTTAACATATATAAATGATCTGAAAAGTCTCGTATCATTTCAAATATTCCCCAATTAAATTTTATTTTTTTGACCGAAACTAGTGTTTAATATACTTTGATTTTTTACCGAAACTTGCATTTCAAAAAGTTTCATAGAATCTAGTTTTCAGATGATTTTTTTGCATGGACTTCCATCATAACCTTCCCTCTTAACATATATAAATGATCTGAAAAGGCTCATATCATTTCAAATAATCGACAATTAAATTTGATTTTTTTGACCAAAACTAGTGTATAATATACTATGATTTTTGACGGAAACTTGCATTTCGAAAAGTTTCATAGAATCTAATTTTCAGATGATTTTTTTGCATGGGCTTCCATCATAACCTTCCCTCTTAACATATATAAAAGATATGTGAAGTCTCGTATCATTTCAAATAGTCCCCAATTAAATTTGATTTTTTGATCGAAACTAGTGTTTAATATACTATGATTTTTAACCGAAACTTGCATTTCGAAAAGTTTCATAGAATCTATTTTTCAGATGATTTTTTTGCATGGACTTCCATCATAACCTTCCCTCTTAACATATATAAATGATATGTGAAGTCTCGTATCATTTCAAATAGTCCCAAATTAAATTTGATTTTTTTGACCGAAACTAGTGTATAATATACTATGATTTTTAACCGAAACTTGCATTTCGAAAAGTTTCATGGGATCTAGTTTTCAGATGATTTTTTTGCATGGACTTCCATCATAACCTTCCCTCTTAACATATATAAATGATATGTGAAGTCTCGTATCATTTCAAATAGTCCCAAATTAAATTTGATTTTTTTGACCGAAACTAGTGTATAATATACTATGATTTTTAACCGAAACTTGCATTTCGAAAAGTTTCATAATCTCTAGTTTTCAGATGATTTTTTTGCATGGGCTTCCATCATAACCTTCCCTCTTTACATATATAAATGATATGTGAAGTCTCGTATCATTTCAAATAGTCCCCAATTAAATTTGATTTTTTTGACTGAAACTAGTGTATAATATACTATGATTTTTAACCGAAACTTGCATTTCGAAAAGTTTCATAGAATCCAGTTTTCAGATGATTTTTTTTGCATGGACTTCCATCTTAACCTTCCCTCTTAACATATATAAATGATCTGAAAAGTCTCATATCATTTCAAATAGTCCCCAATTAAAATTTTTTTTGAACAAAACTAGTGTATAATATACTATGATTTTTGACCGAAACATGCATTTTTAAAAGTTTCATAGAATCTAATTTTCAGATGATTTTTTTGCTTGGGCTTCCATCATAACCTTCCCTCTTAACATATATAAATGATTTTAAAAGTCTCTTATCATTTCATATAGTCCCCAATTAAATTTTATTTTTTTGACCGAAACTAGTGTATAATATACTATGATTTTTGACCGAACATGCATTTAGAAAAGTTTTAAAGAATCTAATTTTTAGATGATTTTTTTAATGGAGTTCCATCATAACCTTCCCTTTTAACATATATAAATGATCTGAAAAGTCTCATATCATTTTAAATAGTCCATAATTAAATTTTATTTTTTTGACAAAAACTAGTGTATAATATACTATGATATTTTACCAAAACATTGCATTTCGAAAAGTTTCATAGAATCAGTTTTCAGATGATTTTTTTGCATGGACTTCCATCATAACCTTCCCTCTTAACATATATAAATGATATGTGAAGTCTCGTATCATTATAAATAGTCCCAAATTAAAATTTTTTTTCCGAAACTAGAGTATAATATTATATGATTTTTGACTGAAACTTGCATTTCAAAAAGTTTCATAGAATCTAGTTTTCAGATGATTTTTTTTGCATGGACTTCCATCATAAACTTCCCTCTTAACATATATAAATGATCTTAAAAGTCTCGTATCATTTCAAAAAGTCCCCAATTAAATTTTATTTTCTTGACCGAAACTAGTGTTTAATATACTTTGATTTTTTACCGAAACTTGCATTTCAAAAAGTTTCATAGAATCTAGTTTTCAGATGATTTTTTTGCATGGACTTCCATCATAACCTTCCCTCTTAACATATATAAAAGATCTGAAAAGGCTCGTATCATTTCAAATAGTCGACAATTACATTTGATTTTTTTGACCAAAACTAGTGTATAATATACTATGATTTTTGACGGAAACTTGCATTTCGAAAAGTTTCATAGAATCTAATTTTCAGATGATTTTTTTGCATGGGCTTCCATCATAACCTTCCCTCTTAACATATATAAATGATATGTGATGTCTCGTATCATTTCAAATAGTCCCCAATTAAATTTGATTTTTTTGACCGAAACCAGTGTATAATATACTATGATTTTTAACCGAAACTTGCATTTCGAAAAGTTTCATAGAATATAGTTTTCAGATGATTTTTTTGCATGGACTTCCATCATAACCTTCCCTCTTAACATATATAAATGATATGTGAAGTCTCTAATCATTTCAAATAATCCCAAATTAAAATTTGTTTTCCGAAACTAGAGTATAATATTATATGATTTTTGACCGAAACTTGCATTTCGAAAAGTTTCATAGAATCTAGTTTTCAGATGATTTTTTTTGCATGGACTTCCATCATAAACTTCCCTCTTAACATATATAAATGATCTGAAAAGTCTCGTATCATTTCAAATAGTCCCCAATTAAATTTTATTTTTTTGACCGAAACTAGTGTTTAATATACTTTGATTTTTAACCGAAACTTGCATTTCAAAAAGTTTCATAGAATCTAGTTTTCAGATGATTTTTTTGCATGGACTTCCATCATAACCTTCCTTCTTAACATATATAAAAGATCTGAAAAGGCTCGTATCATTTCAAATAGTCTACAATTAAATTTGATTTTTTGA
The DNA here is from genome assembly GCA_963966055.1 of Lathyrus aphaca. Taxonomy (NCBI): domain Eukaryota; kingdom Viridiplantae; phylum Streptophyta; class Magnoliopsida; order Fabales; family Fabaceae; genus Lathyrus; species Lathyrus aphaca. The sequence goes on along the minus strand of OZ014520.1, from coordinate 639,274,595 downwards.
CCAAAACTAGTGTATAATATACTATGATTTTTGACCGAAACTTGCATTTCAAAAAGTTTCATAGAATCTAGTTTTCAGATGATTTATTTTGCATGGACTTCCATCATAACCTTCCCTCTTAATATATATAAATGATATGTGAAGTCTCGTATCATTTCAAATAGTCCCCAATTAAATTTGATTTTTTTTTCCGAAACTAGTGTATAATATACTATGATTTTTAACCGAAACTTGCATTTCGAAAAGTTTCATAGAATCCAATTTTCAGATGATTTTTTTTGCATGGACTTCCATCATAACCTTCCCTCTTAACAAATATATTTGATCTGAAAAGTCTCGTATCATTTCAAATAGTCCCCAATTAAATTTTATTTTTTGACCAAAACTAGTGTATAATATACTATGATTTTTGACCGAAACATGCATTTTTAAAAGTATCATAGAATCTAATTTTCAGATGATTTTTTTACATGGGCTTCCATCATAACCTTCCCTCTTAACATATATAAATGATCTGAAAAGTCTCTTATCATTTCATATAGTCCCCAATTAAATTTTATTTTTTTGATCGAAACTAGTGTATAATATACGATGATTTTTGACCGAAACATGCATTTCGAAAAGTTTCAAAGAATCTAATTTTCAGATGATTTTTTTTAATGGATTTCCATCATAACCTTCCCGTTTAACATATATAAATGATCTGAAAAGTCTCGTATCATTTTAAATAGTCCACAATTAAATTTGATTTTTTTTACCAAAACTAGTGTATAATATACTATGATTTTTGACCAAAACTTGCATTTCAAAAAGTTTCATAGAATCTAGTTTTCAGATGATTTTTTTTCATGGACTTCTATCATAACCTTCCCTCTTAACATATATAAATGATCTGAAAAGTCTAGTATCATTTCAAATAGTCCACAATTAAATTTGATTTTTTTGACCGAAACTAGTGTATAATATACTATGATTTTTAACCGAAACTTGCATTTCGAAAAGTTTCATAGAATCTAGTTTTCAGATGATTTTTTTGCATGGACTTCCATCATAACCTTCCCTCTTAACATATATAAATGATATGTGAAGTCTCGTATCATTTCAAATAGTCCCAAATTAATTTATTTATTTCGAAACTAGAGTATAATATTATATGATTTTTGACCGAAACTTGCATTTCGAAAATTTTCATAGAATCTAGTTTTCAGATGATTTGTTTGCATGGGCTTCCATCATAACCTTCCCTCTTAACATATATAAATGATATGTGAAGTCTCGTATCATTTCAAATAGTCCCCAATTAAATTTGATTTTTTTGACCAAATCTAGTGTATAATATACTATGATTTTTGACCAAAACTTGCATTTCAAAAAGTGTCATAGAATCTAGTTTTCAGATAATTTTTTTTCATGGACTTCTATCATAACCTTCCCTCTTAACATATATAAATGATCTGAAAAGTCTAGTATCATTTCAAATAGTCCACAATTAAATTTGATTTTTTTTTACCGTAACTAGTGTATAATATACTATGATTTTTGACCGAAACTTATATTTCGAAAAGTTTCATAGAATCTAATTTTCAGATGATTTTTTTGCATGGGCTTCCATCATAACCTTCCCTCTTATCATATATAAATGATTTGTCATGTCTCGTATCATTTCAAATAGTCCCCAATTAAATTTGATTTTTTTGACCGAAACTAGTGTATAATATACTATGATTTTTAACCGAAACTTGCATTTCGAAAAGTTTCATAGAATCTATTTTTCAGATGATTTTTTTGCATGGACTTCCATCATAACCTTCCCTCTTAACATATATAAATGATATGTGAAGTCTCGTATCATTTCAAATAGTCCCAAATTAATTTATTTTTTTTGAAACTAGAGTATAATATTATATGATTTTTGACCGAAACTTGCATTTCGAAAAGTTTCATAGAATCTAGTTTTCAGATGATTTTTTTTGCATGGACTTCCATCATAAACTTCCCTCTTAACATATATAAATGAACTGAAAAGTCTCGTATCATTTCAAATAGTCCCCAATTAAATTTTATTTTTTTGACCGAAACTAGTGTTTAATATACTTTGATTTTTTACCGAAACATGCATTTCAAAAAGTTTCTTAGAATCTAGTTTTCAGATGATTTTTTTGCATGGACTTCCATCATAACCTTCCCTCTTAACATATATAAAAGATTTGAAAAGGCTCGTATCATTTCAAATAGTCTACAATTAAATTTGATTTTTTGACCAAAACTAGTGTATAATATACTATGATTTTTGACCGAAACTTGCATTTCGAAAAGTTTCATAGAATCTAGTTTTCAGATGATTTTTTTGCATGGGCTTCCATCATAACCTTCCCTCTTAACATATATAAATGATATGTGAAGTCTCGTATCATTTCAAAGAGTCCCCAATTAAATTTGATTTTTTTGACCAAATCTAGTGTATAATATACTATGATTTTTGACCAAAACTTGCATTTCAAAAAGTGTCATAGAATCTAGTTTTCAGATGATTTTTTTTCATGGACTTCTATCATAACCTTCCCTCTTAACATATATAAATGATCTGAAAAGTCTAGTATCATTTCAAATAGTCCACAATTAAATTTGATTTTTTTTACCGTAACTAGTGTATAATATACTATGATTTTTGACCGAAACTTGCATTTCGAAAAGTTTCATAGAATCTAATTTTCAGATGATTTTTTTGCATGGGCTTCCATCATAACCTTCCCTCTTAACATATATAAATGATTTATGAAGTCTCGTATCATTTCAAATAGTCCCCAATTAAATTTGATTTTTTTGACCGAAACTAGTGTATAATATACTATGATTTTTAACCGAAACTTGCATTTCGAAAAGTTTCATAGAATCTAGTTTTCAGATGATTTTTTTGCATGGACTTCCATCATAACCTTCCCTCTTAACATATATAAATGATATGTGAAGTCTCGTATCATTTCAAATAGTCCCAAATTAATTTATTTTTTTCGAAACTAGAGTATAATATTATATGATTTTTGACCGAAACTTGCATTTCGAAAAGTTTCATAGAATCTAGTTTTCAGATGATTTTTTTTGCATGGACTTCCATCATAAACTTCCCTCTTAACATATATAAATGAACTGAAAAGTCTCGTATCATTTCAAATAGTCCCCAATTAAATTTTATTTTTTTGACCGAAACTAGTGTTTAATATACTTTGATTTTTTACCGAAACTTGCATTTCAAAAAGTTTCTTAGAATCTAGTTTTCAGATGATTTTTTTGCATGGACTTCCATCATAACCTTCCCTCTTAACATATATAAAAGATCTGAAAAGGCTCGTATCATTTCAAATAGTCTACAATTAAATTTGATTTTTTGACCAAAACTAGTGTATAATATACTATGATTTTTTACCGAAACTTGCATTTCGAAAAGTTTCATAGAATCTAGTTTTCAGATGATTTTTTTGCATGGGCTTCCATCATAACCTTCCCTCTTAACATATATAAATGATATGTGAAGTCTCCTATCATTTAAAATAGTCCCCAATTAAATTTGATTTTTTTGACCAAATCTAGTGTATAATATACTATGATTTTTGACCAAAACTTGCATTTCAAAAAGTGTCATAGAATCTAGTTTTCAGATGATTTTTTTTCATGGACTTCTATCATAACCTTCCCTCTTAACATATATAAATGATCTGAAAAGTCTAGTATTATTTCAAATAGTCCACAATTAAATTTGATTTTTTTTACCGTAATAGTGTATAATATACTATGATTTTTGACCGAAACTTGCATTTCGAAAAGTTTCATAGAATCTAATTTTCAGATGATTTTTTTGCATGGGCTTCCATCATAACCTTCCCTCTTAACATATATAAATGATTTGTGAAGTCTCGTATCATTTCAAATAGTCCCCAATTAAATTTGATTTTTTTGACCGAAACTAGTGTATAATATACTATGATTTTTAACCGAAACTTGCATTTCGAAAAGTTTCATAGAATCTAGTTTTCAGATGATTTTTTTGCATGGACTTCCATCATAACCTTCCCTCTTAACATATATAAATGATATGTGAAGTCTCGTATCATTTCAAATAGTCCCAAATTAATTTATTTTTTTCGAAACTAGAGTATAATATTATATGATTTTTGACCGAAACTTGCATTTCGAAAAGTTTCATAGAATCTAATTTTCAGATGATTTTTTTTGCATGGACTTCCATCATAAACTTCCCTCTTAACATATATAAATGAACTGAAAAGTCTCGTATCATTTCAAATAGTCCCCAATTAAATTTTATTTTTTTGACCGAAACTAGTGTTTAATATACTTTGATTTTTTACCGAAACTTGCATTTCAAAAAGTTTCTTAGAATCTAGTTTTCAGATGATTTTTTTGCATGGACTTCCATCATAACCTTCCCTCTTAACATATATAAAAGATCTGAAAAGGCTCGTATCATTTCAAATAGTCTACAATTAAATTTGATTTTTTGACCAAAACTAGTGTATAATATACTATGATTTTTGACCGAAACTTGCATTTCGAAAAGTTTCATAGAATCTAGTTTTCAGATGATTTTTTTGCATGGGCTTCCATCATAACCTTCCCTCTTAACATATATAAATGATATGTGAAGTCTCCTATCATTTCAAATAGTCCCCAATTAAATTTGATTTTTTTGACCAAATCTAGTGTATAATATACTATGATTTTTGACCAAAACTTGCATTTCAAAAAGTGTCATAGAATCTAGTTTTCAGATGATTTTTTTTCATGGACTTCTATCATAACCTTCCCTCTTAACATATATAAATGATCTGAAAAGTCTAGTATTATTTCAAATAGTCCACAATTAAATTTGATTTTTTTTACCGTAACTAGTGTATAATATACTATGATTTTTGACCGAAACTTGCATTTCGAAAAGTTTCATAGAATCTAATTTTCAGATGATTTTTTTGCATGGGCTTCCATCATAACCTTCCCTCTTAACATATATAAATGATTTGTGAAGTCTCGTATCATTTCAAATAGTCCCCAATTAAATTTGATTTTTTTGACCGAAACTAGTGTATAATATACTATGATTTTTAACCGAAACTTGCATTTCGAAAAGTTTCATAGAATCTAGTTTTCAGATGATTTTTTTGCATGGACTTCCATCATAACCTTCCCTCTTAACATATATAAATGATATGTAAAGTCTCGTATCATTTCAAATAGTCCCAAATTAATTTATTTTTTTCGAAACTAGAGTATAATATTATATGATTTTTGACCGAAACTTGCATTTCGAAAAGTTTCATAGAATCTAGTTTTCAGATGATTTTTTTTGCATGGACTTCCATCATAAACTTCGCTCTTAACATATATAAATGAACTGAAAAGTCTCGTATCATTTCAAATAGTCCCCAATTAAATTTGTTTTTTTTGGACCAAAACTAGTGTTTAATATACTTTGATTTTTTAACGAAACTTGCATTTCAAAAAGTTTCTTAGAATCTAGTTTTCAGATGATTTTTTAGCATGGACTTCCATCATAACCTTCCCTCTTAACATATATAAAAGATCTGAAAAGGCTCGTATCATTTCAAATAGTCTACAATTAAATTTGATTTTTTGACCAAAACTAGTGTATAATATACTATGATTTTTGACCGAAACTTGCATTTCGAAAAGTTTCATAGAATCTAGTTTTCAGATGATTTTTTTGCATGGGCTTCCATCATAACCTTCCCTCTTAACATATATAAATGATATGTGAAGTCTCCTATCATTTCAAATAGTTCTAATTAAATTTGATTTTTTTAACCAAAACTAGTGTATAATATACTATGATTTTTGACCAAAACTTGCATTTCAAAAAGTGTCATAGAATCTAGTTTTCAGATGATTTTTATTCATGGACTTCTATCATAACCTTCCCTCTTAACATATATAAATGATCTGAAAAGTCTAGTATCATTTCAAATAGTCCACAATTAAATTTGATTTTTTTGACCGTAACTAGTGTATAATATACTATGATTTTTGACCGAAACTTGCATTTCGAAAAGTTTCATAGAATCTAATTTTCAGATGATTTTTTTGCATGGGCTTCCATCATAACCTTCCCTCTTAACATATATAAATGATATGTGAAGTCTCGTATCATTTCAAATAATCCCCAATTAAATTTGATTTTTTGACCGAAACTAGTGTATAATATACTATGATTTTTAACCGAAACTTGCATTTCGAAAAGTTTCATAGAATCTAGTTTTCAGATGATTTTTTTGCATTGACTTCCATCATAACCTTCCCTCTTAACATATATAAATGATATGTGAAGTCTCTTATCATTTCAAATAGTCCCAAATTAATTTATTTTTTTTCGAAACTAGAGTATAATATTATATGATTTTTGACCGAAACTTGCATTTCGAAAAGTTTCATAGAATCTAGTTTTCAGATGATTTTTTTGCATGGACTTCCATCATAAACTTCCCTCTTAACATATATAAATGATCTGAAAAGTCTCGTATCATTTCAAATAGTCCCCAATTAAATTTTATTTTTTTGACTGAAACTAGTGTTTAATATACTTTGATTTTTTACCGAAACTTGCATTTCAAAAAGTTTCTTAGAATCTATTTTTCAGATGATTTTTTTGCATGGACTTCAATCATAACCTTCCCTCTTAACATATATAAAAGATCTGAAAAGGCTCGTATCATTTCAAATAGTCTACAATTAAATTTGATTTTTTGACCAAAACTAGTGTATAATATACTATGATTTTTGACCGAAACTTGCATTTCGAAAAGTTTCATTGAATCTAGTTTTCAGATAATTTTTTTGCATGGGCTTCCATCATAACTGCCCCTCTTAACATATATAAATGATATGTGAAGTCTCGTATTATTTCAAATAGTCCCCAATTAAATTTGATTTTTTTGACCGAAACTAGTGTATAATATACTATGATTTTTAACCGACATTGCATTTCGAAAAGTTTCATAGAATCTAATTTTCAGATAATTTTTTTGCGTGGACTTCCATCATAACCTTCCCTCTTAACATATATAAATGAGATGAAAATATCGTATCATTTCAAATAGTCTACAATTAAATTTTATTTTTTTTTACCAAAACTAATGTATAATACACAATGATATTTGACCTAAATTTGCATTTCGAAAAGTTTCAAAGATTCTAGTTTTCAGATGATTTTTGTTGCATGGACTTCCATCATAACCTTCCCTCTTAACATATATAAATGATATGTGAGGTCTCGTATCATTTCAAATAGTCCACAATTAAAGTTGATTTTTTATATCAAAACTAGTGTATAATATACTATGATTTTTGACCAAAACTTGCATTTCAAAAAGTTTCATAGAATCTAGTTTTCAGATGATTTTTTTTCATGGACTTCTATCATAACCTTCCCTCTTAACATATATAAATGATCTAAAAAGTCTAGGATCATTTCAAATAGTCCACAATTAAATTTGATTTTTTTGACCGTAACTAGTGTATAATATACTATGATTTTTGACCGAAACTTGCATTTCGAAAAGTTTCATAGAATCTAATTTTCAGATGATTTTTTTGCATGGGCTTCCATCATAACCTTCCCTCTTAACATATATAAATGATATGTGAAGTCTCGTATCATATCAAATAGTCCCCAATTAAATTTGATTTTTTTGACTGAAACATGTGTATAATATACTATGATTTTTGACCGAAACTTGCATTTCAAAAAGTTTAATAGAATCTAGTTTTCAGATGATTTTTTTTGCATGGACTTCCATCATAAACTTCTCTCTTAACATATATAAATGATCTGAAAAGTCTCGTATCATTTCAAATATTCCCCAATTAAATTTTATTTTTTTGACCGAAACTAGTGTTTAATATACTTTGATTTTTTACCGAAACTTGCATTTCAAAAAGTTTCATAGAATCTAGTTTTCGGATAATTTTTTTGCATGGACTTCCATCATAACCTTCCCTCTTAACATTTATAAATGATCTGAAAAGGCTCATATCATTTAAAATAGTCGACAATTAAATTTGATTTTTTTGACCAAAACTAGTGTATAATATACTATGATTTTTGACCGAAACTTGCATTTCGAAAAGTTTCATAGAATCTAGTTTTCAGATGATTTTTTTGCATGGGCTTCCATCATTACCTTCCCTCTTAACATATGTAAATTATATGTGAAGTCTCGTATCATTTCAAATAGTCCCCAATTAAATTTGATTTTTTTGACCGAAACTTGTGTATAATATACTATGATTTTTAACCGAAACTTGCATTTCGAAAAGTTTCATAGAATCTAGTTTTCAGATGATTTTTTTGCATGCACTTCCATCATAAACTTCCCTCTTTACATATATAAATGATATGTGAAGTCTCGTATCATTTCAAATAGTCCCAAATTAAATTTTTTTTTTTCCGAAACTAGAGTGTAATATTATATGATTTTTGACCGAAACTTGCATTTCGAAAAGTTTCATAGAATCTAGTTTTCAGATGATTTTTTTACATGGACTTCCATCATAAACTTCCCTCTTAACATATATAAATGATCTGAAAAGTCTTATTTCATTTCAAATAGTCCCCAATTAAATTTTATTTTTTTGACCGAAACTAGTGTTTAATATACTTTGATTTTTTTACCGAAACTTGCATTTCAAAAAGTTTCATAGAATCTAATTTTCAGATGATTTTTTTGCATGGACTTCCATCATAACCTTCCCTCTTAACATATATAAAAGATTTGAAAAGGCTCGTATCATTTCAAATAGTCTACAATTAAATTTGATTTTTTGACCAAAACTAGTGTATAATATACTATGATTTTTGACCGAAACTTGCATTTCGAAAAGTTTCATAGAATCTAATTTTCAGATGAATTTTTTACATGGGCTTCCATCATAACCTTCCCTCTTAACATATATAAATGATATGTGAAGTCTCATATCATTTCAAATAGTCCCCAATTAAATTTGATTTTTTTGACCGAAACTAGTGTATAATATACTATGATTTTTAACTGAAACTTGCATTTCGAAAAGTTTCATAGAATCTAGTTTTCAGATGATTTTTTTTGCATGGACTTCCATCATAAACTTCTCTCTTAACATATATAAATGATCCGAAAAGTCTCGTATTATTTCAAATATTCCCCAATTAAATTTTATTTTTTTGACCGAAACTAGTGTTTAATAAACTTTGATTTTTTACCGAAACTTGCATTTCAAAAAGTTTCATAGAATCTAGTTTTCTGATAATTTTTTTGCATGGACTTCCATCATAACTTTCCCTCTTAACATATATAAATGATCTTTAAAGGCTCTTATCATTTCAAATAGTCGACAATTAAATTTGATTTTTTTGACCAAAACTAGTGTATAATATACTATGATTTTTGACGGAAACTTGCATTTAGAAAAGTTTCATGGAATCGAATTTTCAGATGATTTTTTTCATGGGCTTCCATCATAACCTTCCCTCTTAACATATCTAAATGATATGTGAAGTCTCGTATCATTTCAAATAGTCCCCAATTAAATTTGATTTTTTTGACCAAAACTAGTGTATAATATACTATGATTTTTAACTGAAACTTGCATTTCGAAAAGTTTCATAGAATCTAGTTTTCAGATTATTTTTTTGCATGCACTTCCATCATAAACTTCCCTCTTTGCAAATATAAATGATATGTGAAGTCTCGTATCATTTCAAATAGTCCCAAATTAAATTTTTTTTTCCGAAACTAGAGTATAATATTATATGATTTTTGACCGAAAATTGCATTTCGAAAAGTTTCATAGAATCTAGTTTTCAGATGATTTTTTTTGCATGGACTTCCATCATAAACTTCCCTCTTAACATATATAAATGATCTGAAAAGTCTCGTATCATTTCAAATAGTCCCCAATTAAATTTTATTTTTTTGACCGAAACTAGTGTTTAATATACTTTGATTTTTTACCGAAACTTGCATTTCAAAAAGTTTCATAGAATCTAGTTTTCAGATGATTTTTTTGCATGGACTTCCATCATAACCTTCCCTCTTAACATATATAAAAGATCTGAAAAGGCTCGTATCATTTCAAATAGTCTACAATTAAATTTGATTTTTTGACCAAAACTAGTGTATAATATACTATGATTTTTGACCGAAACTTGCAATTCGAAAAGTTTCATAGAATCTAGTTTTCAGATGATTTATTTTGCATGGGCTTCCATCATAATCTTCCCTATTAACATATATAAATGATATGTGAAGTCTCGTATCATTTTAAATAGTCCCCAATTAAATTTGATTTTTTTTTCCGAAACTAGTGTATAATATACTATGATTTTTTAGCGAAACTTGCATTTCGAAAAGTTTCATAGAATCCAATTTTCAGATGATTTTCTTTGCATGGACTTCCATCATAACCTTCCCTCTTAACATATATAAATGATCTAAAAAGTCTCGTATCATTTCAAATAGTCCCCAATTAAATTTTATTTTTTTGACCAAAACTAGTGTATAATATACTATGATTTTTGACCGAAACATGCATTTTTAAAAGTTTCATAGAATCTAATTTTCAGATGATTTTTTTGCATGGGCTTTCATCATAACCTTCCCTCTTAACATATATAAATTATTTTAAAAGTCTCTTATCATTTCATAAAGTCCCCAATTAAATTTTATTTTTTTGACCGAAACTATGGTATTATACTATGATTTTTGACCGGACATGCATTTTGAAAAATTTATAAGAATCTAATTTTCAGATGATTTTTTTTAATGGAGTTCCATCATAACCTTCCCTTTTAACATATACAAATGATCTGAAAATTCTCGTATCATTTTAAATAGTCCACAATTAAATTTGATTTTTTTGACAAAAACTAGTGTATAATATACTATGATTTTTGACCAAAACTTGTATTTCAAAAAGTTTCATAGAATCTAGTTTTCAGATGATTTTTTTCATGGACTTCTATCATAACCTTCCCTCTGAACATATATAAATGATCTGAAAAGTCTAGTATCATTTCAAATAGTCCTCAATTAAATTTGATTTTTTTGACCGTAACTAGTGTATAATATACTATAATTTTTGACCGAAACTTGTATTTCGAAAAGTTTAATAGAATCTAATTTTCAGATGATTTTTTTGCATGGGCTTCCATCATAACCTTCCCTCTTAACATATATAAATTATATGTGAAGTCTCGTATCATATCAAATAGTCCCCAATTAAATTTGATTTTTTTGACTGAAACTTGTGTATAATATACTATGATTTTTGACCGAAACTTGCATTTCGAAAAGTTTAATAGAATCTAGTTTTCAGATGATTTTTTTTGCATGGACTTCCATCATAAACTTCTCTCTTAACATATATAAATGATCTGAAAAGTCTCGTATCATTTCAAATATTCCCCAATTAAATTTTATTTTTTTGACCGAAACTAGTGTTTAATATACTTTGATTTTTTACCAAAACTTGCATTTCAAAAAGTTTCATAGAATCTAGTTTTCGGATGATTTTTTTGCATGGACTTCCATCATAACCTTCCCTCTTAACATATATAATTGATGTAAAAAGGCTCATATCATTTGAAATAGTCGACAATTAAATTTGATTTTTTGGACCAAAACTAGTGTATAATATACTATAATTTTTGACCGAAACTTGCATTTCGAAAAGTTTCATAGAATCTAGTTTTCAGATGATTTTTTTGCATGGGCTTCCATCATAACCTTCCCTCTTAACATATGTAAATTATATGTGAAGTCTCGTATCATTTCAAATAGTCCACAATTAAATTTGATTTTTTTGACCGAAACTTGTGTATAATATACTATGATTTTTAACTGAAACTTGCATTTCGAAAAGTTTCATAGAATCTAGTTTTCAGATTATTTTTTTGCATGCACTTCCATCATAAACTTCCCTCTTTGCAAATATAAATGATATGTGAAGTCTCGTATCATTTCAAATAGTCCCAAATTAAATTTTTTTTTCCGAAACTTGCATTTCGAAAAGTTTCATAAAATCTAGTTTTCAGATGATTTTTTTTGCATGGACTTCCATCATAAACTTCCCTCTTAACATATATAAATGATCTGAAAAGTCTCGTATCATTTCAAATAGTCCCCAATTAAATTTTATTTTTTTGACCGAAACTAGTGTTTAATATACTTTGATTTTTTACCGAAACTTGCATTTCAAAAAGTTTCATAGAATCTAGTTTTCAGATGATTTTTTTGCATGGACTTCCATCTTAACCTTCCCTCTTAACATATATAAAAGATCTGAAAAGGCTCGTATCATTTCAAATATTCTACAATTAAATTTGATTTTTTGACCAAAACTAGTGTATAATATACTATGATTTTTGACCGAAACTTGCATTTCGAAAAGTTTCATAGAATCTAGTTTTCAGATGATTTATTTTGCATGGGCTTCCATCATAACCTTCCCTATTAACATATATAAATTATATGTGAAGTCTCGTATCATTTTAAATAGTCCCCAATTAAATTTGATTTTTTTTTTCCGAAACTAGTGTATAATATACTATGATTTTTTTGCGAAACTTGCATTTCGAAAAGTTTCATAGAATCCAATTTTCAGATGATTTTCTTTGCATGGACTTCCATCATAACCTTCCCTCTTAACATATATAAATGATCTAAAAAGTCTCGTATCATTTCAAATAGTCCCCAATTAAATTTTATTTTTTTGACCAAAACTAGTGTATAATATACTATGATTTTTGACCGAAACATGCATTTTTAAAAGTTTCATAGAATCTAATTTTCAGATGATTTTTTTGCATGGGCTTTCATCATAACCTTCCCTCTTAACATATATAAATAATTTTAAAAGTCTCTTATCATTTCATAAAGTCCCCAATTAAATTTTATTTTTTTGACCGAAACTATGGTATTATACTATGATTTTTGACCAGACATGCATTTTGAAAAGTTTCAAAGAATCTAATTTTCAGATGATTTTTTTTAATGGAGTTCCATCATAACCTTCCCTTTTAACATATACAAATGATCTGAAAATTCTCGTATCATTTTAAATAGTCCACAATTAAATTTGATTTTTTTGACAAAAACTAGTGTATAATATACAATGATTTTTGACCAAAACTTGTATTTCAAAAAGTTTCATAGAATCTAGTTTTCAGATGATTTTTTTCATGGACTTCTATCATAACCTTCCCTCTGAACATATATAAATGATCTGAAAAGTCTAGTATCATTTCAAATAGTCCACAATTAAATTTGATTTTTTTGACCGTAACTAGTGTATAATATACTATAATTTTTGACCGAAACTTGTATTTCGAAAAGTTTAATAGAATCTAATTTTCAGATGATTTTTTTGCATGGGCTTCCATCATAACCTTCCCTCTTATCATATATAAATTATATGTGAAGTCTCGTATCATATCAAATAGTCCCCAATTAAATTTGATTTTTTTGACTGAAACTTGTGTATAATATACTATGATTTTTGACCGAAACTTGCATTTCGAAAAGTTTAATAGAATCTAGTTTTCAGATGATTTTTTTTGCATGGACTTCCATCATAAACTTCTCTCTTAACATATATAAATGATCTGAAAAGTCTCGTATCATTTCAAATATTCCCCAATTAAATTTTATTTTTTTGACCGAAACTAGTGTTTAATATACTTTGATTTTTTACCGAAACTTGCATTTCAAAAAGTTTCATAGAATCTAGTTTTCGGATGATTTTTTTTGCATGGACTTCCATCATAACCTTCCCTCTTAACATATATAAATGATCTAAAAAGGCTCATATCATTTGAAATAGTCGACAATTAAATTTGATTTTTTGGACCAAAACTAGTGTATAATATACTATGATTTTTGACCGAAACATGCATTTTTAAAAGTTTCATAGAATCTAATTTTCAGATGATTTTTTTGCATGGGCTTTCATCATAACCTTCCCTCTTAACATATATAAATGATTTTAAAAGTCTCTTATCATTTCATAAAGTCCCCAATTAAATTTTATTTTTTTGACCGAAACTATGGTATTATACTATGATTTTTGACCGGACATGCATTTTGAAAAGTTTCAAAGAATCTAATTTTCAGATGATTTTTTTTAATGGAGTTCCGTCATAACCTTCCCTTTTAACATATACAAATGATCTGAAAATTCTCGTATCATTTTAAATAGTCCACAATTAAATTTGATTTTTTTGACAAAAACTAGTGTATAATATACTATGATTTTTGACCAAAACTTGTATTTCAAAAAGTTTCATAGAATCTAGTTTTCAGATGATTTTTTTCATGGACTTCTATCATAACCTTCCCTCTGAACATATATAAATGATCTGAAAAGTCTAGTATCATTTCAAATAGTCCACAATTAAATTTGATTTTTTTGACCGTAACTAGTGTATAATATACTATAATTTTGGACCGAAACTTGTATTTCGAAAAGTTTAATAGAATCTAATTTTCATATGATTTTTTTGCATGGGCTTCCATCATAACCTTCCCTCTTAACATATATAAATTATATGTGAAGTCTCGTATCATATCAAATAGTCCCCAATTAAATTTGATTTTTTTTACTGAAACTTGTGTATAATATACTATGATTTTTGACCGAAACTTGCATTTCGAAAAGTTTAATAGAATCTAGTTTTCAGATGATTTTTTTTGCATGGACTTCCATCATAAACTTCTCTCTTAACATATATAAATGATCTGAAAAGTCTCGTATCATTTCAAATATTCCCCAATTAAATTTTATTTTTTTGACCGAAACTAGTGTTTAATATACTTTGATTTTTTACCGAAACTTGCATTTCAAAAAGTTTCATAGAATCTAGTTTTCGGATGATTTTTTTGCATGGACTTCCATCATAACCTTCCCTCTTAACATATATAAATGATCTAAAAAGGCTCATATCATTTGAAATAGTCGACAATTAAATTTTATTTTTTTGACCAAAACTAGTGTATAATATACTATGATTTTTGACCGAAACATGCATTTTTAAAAGTTTCATAGAATCTAATTTTCAAATGATTTTTTTGCATGGGCTTTCATCATAACCTTCCCTTTTAACATATATAAATGATTTTAAAAGTCTCTTACCATTTCATAAAGTCCCCAATTAAATTTTATTTTTTTGACCGAAACTATGGTATTATACTATGATTTTTGACCGGACATGCATTTTGAAAAGTTTCAAAGAATCTAATTTTCAGATGATTTTTTTTAATGGAGTTCCATCATAACCTTCCCTTTTAACATATACAAATGATCTGAAAATTCTCGTATCATTTTAAATAGTCCACAATTAAATTTGATTTTTTTGACAAAAACTAGTGTATAATATACTATGATTTTTGACCAAAACTTGTATTTCAAAAAGTTTCATAGAATCTAGTTTTCAGATGATTTTTTTCATGGACTTCTATCATAACCTTCCCTCTGAACATATATAAATGATCTGAAAAGTCTAGTATCATTTCAAATAGTCCACAATTAAATTTGATTTTTTTGACCGTAACTAGTGTATAATATACTATAATTTTTGACCGAAACTTGTATTTCGAAAAGTTTAATAGAATCTAATTTTCAGATGATTTTTTTGCATGGGCTTCCATCATAACCTTCCCTCTTATCATATATAAATTATATGTGAAGTCTCGTATCATATCAAATAGTCCCCAATTAAATTTGATTTTTTTGACTGAAACTTGTGTATAATATACTATGATTTTTGACCGAAACTTGCATTTCGAAAAGTTTAATAGAATCTAGTTTTCAGATGATTTTTTTTGCATGGACTTCCATCATAAACTTCTCTCTTAACATATATAAATGATCTGAAAAGTCTCGTATCATTTCAAATATTCCACAATTAAATTTTATTTTTTTGACCGAAACTAGTGTTTAATATACTTTGATTTTTTACCGAAACTTGCATTTCAAAAAGTTTCATAGAATCTAGTTTTCGGATGATTTTTTTGCATGGACTTCCATCATAACCTTCCCTCTTAACATATATAAATGATCTAAAAAGGCTCATATCATTTGAAATAGTCGACAATTAAATTTGATTTTTTGGACCAAAACTAGTGTATAATATACTATGATTTTTGACCGAAACATGCATTTTTAAAAGTTTCATAGAATCTAATTTTCAGATGATTTTTTTGCATGGGCTTTCATCATAACCTTCCCTCTTAAACATATATAAATGATTTTAAAAGTCTCTTATCATTTCATAAAGTCCCCAATTAAATTTTATTTTTTTGACCGAAACTATGGTATTATACTATGATTTTTGACCGGACATGCATTTTGAAAAGTTTCAAAGAATCTAATTTTCAGATGATTTTTTTTAATGGAGTTCCATCATAACCTTCCCTTTTAACATATACAAATGATCTGAAAATTCTCGTATCATTTTAAATAGTCCACAATTAAATTTGATTTTTTTGACAAAAACTAGTGTATAATATACTATGATTTTTGACCAAAACTTGTATTTCAAAAAGTTTCATAGAATCTAGTTTTCAGATGATTTTTTTCATGGACTTCTATCATAACCTTCCCTCTGAACATATATAAATGATCTGAAAAGTCTAGTATCATTTCAAATAGTCCACAATTAAATTTGATTTTTTTGACCGTAACTAGTGTATAATATACTATAATTTTGGACCGAAACTTGTATTTCGAAAAGTTTAATAGAATCTAATTTTCAGATGATTTTTTTGCATGGGCTTCCATCATAACCTTCCCTCTTATCATATATAAATTATATGTGAAGTCTCGTATCATATCAAATAGTCCCCAATTAAATTTGATTTTTTTGACTGAAACTTGTGTATAATATACTATGATTTTTGACCGAAACTTGCATTTCGAAAAGTTTAATAGAATCTAGTTTTCAGATGATTTTTTTTGCATGGACTTCCATCATAAACTTCTCTCTTAACATATATAAATGATCTGAAAAGTCTCGTATCATTTCAAATATTCCCCAATTAAATTTTATTTTTTTGACCGAAACTAGTGTTTAATATACTTTGATTTTTTACCGAAACTTGCATTTCAAAAAGTTTCATAGAATCTAGTTTTCGGATGATTTTTTTGCATGGACTTCCATCATAACCTTCCCTCTTAACATATATAAATGATCTAAAAAGGCTCATATCATTTGAAATAGTCGACAATTAAATTTGATTTTTTGGACCAAAACTAGTGTATAATATACTATGATTTTTGACCGAAACATGCATTTTTAAAAGTTTCATAGAATCTAATTTTCAGATGATTTTTTTGCATGGGCTTTCATCATAACCTTCCCTCTTAACATATATAAATGATTTTAAAAGTCTCTTATCATTTCATAAAGTCCCCAATTAAATTTTATTTTTTTGACCGAAACTATGGTATTATACTATGATTTTTGACCGGACATGCATTTTGAAAAGTTTCAAAGAATCTAATTTTCAGATGATTTTTTTTAATGGAGTTCCATCATAACCTTCCCTTTTAACATATACAAATGATCTGAAAATTCTCGTATCATTTTAAATAGTCCACAATTAAATTGTATTTTTTTGACAAAAACTAGTGTATAATATACTATGATTTTTGACCAAAACTTGTATTTCAAAAAGTTTCATAGAATCTAGTTTTCAGATGATTTTTTTCATGGACTTCTATCATAACCTTCCCTCTGAACATATATAAATGATCTGAAAAGTCTAGTATCATTTCAAATAGTCCACAATTAAATTTGATTTTTTTGACCGTAACTAGTGTATAATATACTATAATTTTTGACCGAAACTTATATTTCGAAAAGTTTAATAGAATCTAATTTTCAGATGATTTTTTTGCATGGGCTTCCATCATAACCTTCCCTCTTATCATATATAAATTATATGTGAAGTCTCGTATCATTTCAAATAGTCCCCAATTAAATTTGATTTTTTTGACTGAAACTTGTGTATAATATACTATGATTTTTGACTGAAACTTGCATTTCGAAAAGTTTAATAGAATCTAGTTTTCAGATGATTTTTTTTGCATGGACTTCCATCATAAACTTCTCTCTTAACATATAAAAATGATCTGAAAAGTCTCGTATCATTTCAAATATTCCCCAATTAAATTTTATTTTTTTGACCGAAACTAGTGTTTAATATACTTTGATTTTTTTACCGAAACTTGCATTTCAAAAAGTTTCATAGAATCTAGTTTTTGGATGATTTTTTTGCATGGACTTCCATCATAACCTTCCCTCTTAACATATATAAATGATCTAAAAAGACTCATATCATTTGAAATAGTCGACAAATAAATTTGATTTTTTGGACCAAAACTAGTGTATAATATACTCTGATTTTTGACCGAAACATGCATTTTTAAAAGTTTCATAGAATCTAATTTTCAGATGATTTTTTTGCATGGGCTTTCATCATAACCTTCCCTCTTAAACATATATAAATGATTTTAAAAGTCTCTTATCATTTCATAAAGTCCCCAATTAAATTTTATTTTTTTGACCGAAACTATGGTATTATACTATGATTTTTGACCGGACATGCATTTTGAAAAGTTTCAAAGAATCTAATTTTCAGATGATTTTTTTTAATGGAGTTCCATCATAACCTTCCCTTTTAACATATACAAATGATCTGAAAATTCTCGTATCATTTTAAATAGTCCACAATTAAATTTGATTTTTTTGACAAAAACTAGTGTATAATATACTATGATTTTTGACCAAAACTTGTATTTCAAAAAGTTTCATAGAATCTAGTTTTCAGATGATTTTTTTCATGGACTTCTATCATAACCTTCCCTCTGAACATATATAAATTATCTGAAAAGTCTAGTATCATTTCAAATAGTCCACAATTAAATTTGATTTTTTTGACCGTAACTAGTGTATAATATACTATAATTTTGGACCGAAACTTGTATTTCGAAAAGTTTAATAGAATCTAATTTTCAGATGATTTTTTTGCATGGGCTTCCATCATAACCTTCCCTCTTATCATATATAAATTATATGTGAAGTCTCGTATCATATCAAATAGTCCCCAATTAAATTTGATTTTTTTGACTGAAACTTGTGTATAATATACTATGATTTTTGACCGAAACTTGCATTTCGAAAAGTTTAATAGAATCTAGTTTTCAGATGATTTTTTTTGCATGGACTTCCATCATAAACTTCTCTCTTAACATATATAAATGATCTGAAAAGTCTCGTATCATTTCAAATATTCCCCAATTAAATTTTATTTTTTTGACCGAAACTAGTGTTTAATATACTTTGATTTTTTACCGAAACTTGCATTTCAAAAAGTTTCATAGAATCTAGTTTTCGGATGATTTTTTTGCATGGACTTCCATCATAACCTTCCCTCTTAACATATATAAATGATCTAAAAAGGCTCATATCATTTGAAATAGTCGACAATTAAATTTGATTTTTTGGACCAAAACTAGTGTATAATATACTATGATTTTTGACCGAAACATGCATTTTTAAAAGTTTCATAGAATCTAATTTTCAGATGATTTTTTTGCATGGGCTTTCATCATAACCTTCCCTCTTAACATATATAAATGATTTTAAAAGTCTCTTATCATTTCATAAAGTCCCCAATTAAATTTTAATTTTTTGACCGAAACTATGGTATTATACTATGATTTTTGACCGGACATGCATTTTGAAAAGTTTCAAAGAATCTAATTTTCAGATGATTTTTTTTAATGGAGTTCCATCATAACCTTCCCTTTTAACATATACAAATGATCTGAAAATTCTCGTATCATTTTAAATAGTCCACAATTAAATTGTATTTTTTTGACAAAAACTAGTGTATAATATACTATGATTTTTGACCAAAACTTGTATTTCAAAAAGTTTCATAGAATCTAGTTTTCAGATGATTTTTTTCATGGACTTCTATCATAACCTTCCCTCTGAACATATATAAATGATCTGAAAAGTCTAGTATCATTTCAAATAGTCCACAATTAAATTTGATTTTTTTGACCGTAACTAGTGTATAATATACTATAATTTTTGACCGAAACTTATATTTCGAAAAGTTTAATAGAATCTAATTTTCAGATGATTTTTTTGCATGGGCTTCCATCATAACCTTCCCTCTTATCATATATAAATTATATGTGAAGTCTCGTATCATTTCAAATAGTCCCCAATTAAATTTGATTTTTTTGACTGAAACTTGTGTATAATATACTATGATTTTTGACTGAAACTTGCATTTCGAAAAGTTTAATAGAATCTAGTTTTCAGATGATTTTTTTTGCATGGACTTCCATCATAAACTTCTCTCTTAACATATATAAATGATCTGAAAAGTCTCGTATCATTTCAAATATTCCCCAATTAAATTTTATTTTTTTGACCGAAACTAGTGTTTAATATACTTTGATTTTTTTACCGAAACTTGCATTTCAAAAAGTTTCATAGAATCTAGTTTTTGGATGATTTTTTTGCATGGACTTCCATCATAACCTTCCCTCTTAACATATATAAATGATCTAAAAAGGCTCATATCATTTGAAATAGTCGACAAATAAATTTGATTTTTTGGACCAAAACTAGTGTATAATATACTATGATTTTTGACCGAAACATGCATTTTTAAAAGTTTCATAGAATCTAATTTTCAGATGATTTTTTTGCATGGGCTTTCATCATAACCTTCCCTCTTAAACATATATAAATGATTTTAAAAGTCTCTTATCATTTCATAAAGTCCCCAATTAAATTTTATTTTTTTGACCGAAACTATGGTATTATACTATGATTTTTGACCGGACATGCATTTTGAAAAGTTTCAAAGAATCTAATTTTCAGATGATTTTTTTTAATGGAGTTCCATCATAACCTTCCCTTTTAACATATACAAATGATCTGAAAATTCTCGTATCATTTTAAATAGTCCACAATTAAATTTGATTTTTTTGACAAAAACTAGTGTATAATATACTATGATTTTTGACCAAAACTTGTATTTCAAAAAGTTTCATAGAATCTAGTTTTCAGATGATTTTTTTCATGGACTTCTATCATAACCTTCCCTCTGAACATATATAAATTATCTGAAAAGTCTAGTATCATTTCAAATAGTCCACAATTAAATTTGATTTTTTTGACCGTAACTAGTGTATAATATACTATAATTTTGGACCGAAACTTGTATTTCGAAAAGTTTAATAGAATCTAATTTTCAGATGATTTTTTTGCATGGGCTTCCATCATAACCTTCCCTCTTATCATATATAAATTATATGTGAAGTCTCGTATCATATCAAATAGTCCCCAATTAAATTTGATTTTTTTGACTGAAACTTGTGTATAATATACTATGATTTTTGACCGAAACTTGCATTTCGAAAAGTTTAATAGAATCTAGTTTTCAGATGATTTTTTTTGCATGGACTTCCATCATAAACTTCTCTCTTAACATATATAAATGATCTGAAAAGTCTCGTATCATTTCAAATATTCCCCAATTAAATTTTATTTTTTTGACCGAAACTAGTGTTTAATATACTTTGATTTTTTACCGAAACTTGCATTTCAAAAAGTTTCATAGAATCTAGTTTTCGGATGATTTTTTTGCATGGACTTCCATCATAACCTTCCCTCTTAACATATATAAATGATCTAAAAAGGCTCATATCATTTGAAATAGTCGACAATTAAATTTGATTTTTTGGACCAAAACTAGTGTATAATATACTATGATTTTTGACCGAAACATGCATTTTTAAAAGTTTCATAGAATCTAATTTTCAGATGATTTTTTTGCATGGGCTTTCATCATAACCTTCCCTCTTAACATATATAAATGATTTTAAAAGTCTCTTATCATTTCATAAAGTCCCCAATTAAATTTTATTTTTTTGACCGAAACTATGGTATTATACTATGATTTTTGACCGGACATGCATTTTGAAAAGTTGCAAAGAATCTAATTTTCAGATGATTTTTTTTAATGGAGTTCCATCATAACCTTCCCTTTTAACATATACAAATGATCTGAAAATTCTCGTATCATTTTAAATAGTCCACAATTAAATTGTATTTTTTTGACAAAAACTAGTGTATAATATACTATGATTTTTGACCAAAACTTGTATTTCAAAAAGTTTCATAGAATCTAGTTTTCAGATGATTTTTTTCATGGACTTCTATCATAACCTTCCCTCTGAACATATATAAATGATCTGAAAAGTCTAGTATCATTTCAAATAGTCCACAATTAAATTTGATTTTTTTGACCGTAACTAGTGTATAATATACTATAATTTTTGACCGAAACTTATATTTCGAAAAGTTTAATAGAATCTAATTTTCAGATGATTTTTTTGCATGGGCTTCCATCATAACCTTCCCTCTTATCATATATAAATTATATGTGAAGTCTCGTATCATTTCAAATAGTCCCCAATTAAATTTGATTTTTTTGACTGAAACTTGTGTATAATATACTATGATTTTTGACTGAAACATGCATTTCGAAAAGTTTAATAGAATCTAGTTTTCAGATGATTTTTTTTGCATGGACTTCCATCATAAACTTCTCTCTTAACATATATAAATGATCTGAAAAGTCTCGTATCATTTCAAATATTCCCCAATTAAATTTTATTTTTTTGACCGAAACTAGTGTTTAATATACTTTGATTTTTTTACCGAAACTTGCATTTCAAAAAGTTTCATAGAATCTAGTTTTTGGATGATTTTTTTGCATGGACTTCCATCATAACCTTCCCTCTTAACATATATAAATGATCTAAAAAGGCTCATATCATTTGAAATAGTCGACAATTAAATTTGATTTTTTGGACCAAAACTAGTGTATAATATACTATGATTTTTGACCGAAACATGCATTTTTAAAAGTTTCATAGAATCTAATTTTCAGATGATTTTTTTGCATGGGCTTTCATCATAACCTTCCCTCTTAAACATATATAAATGATTTTAAAAGTCTCTTATCATTTCATAAAGTCCCCAATTAAATTTTACTTTTTTTGACCGAAACTATGGTATTATACTATGATTTTTGACCGGACATGCATTTTGAAAAGTTTCAAAGAATCTAATTTTCAGATGATTTTTTTTAATGGAGTTCCATCATAACCTTCCCTTTTAACATATACAAATGATCTGAAAATTCTCGTATCATTTTAAATAGTCCACAATTAAATTTGATTTTTTTGACAAAAACTAGTGTATAATATACTATGATTTTTGACCAAAACTTGTATTTCAAAAAGTTTCATAGAATCTAGTTTTCAGATGATTTTTTTCATGGACTTCTATCATAACCTTCCCTCTGAACATATATAAATTATCTGAAAAGTCTAGTATCATTTCAAATAGTCCACAATTAAATTTGATTTTTTTGACCGTAACTAGTGTATAATATACTATAATTTTGGACCGAAACTTGTATTTCGAAAAGTTTAATAGAATCTAATTTTCAGATGATTTTTTTGCATGGGCTTCCATCATAACCTTCCCTCTTATCATATATAAATTATATGTGAAGTCTCGTATCATATCAAATAGTCCCCAATTAAATTTGATTTTTTTGACTGAAACTTGTGTATAATATACTATGATTTTTGACCGAAACTTGCATTTCGAAAAGTTTAATAGAATCTAGTTTTCAGATGATTTTTTTTGCATGGACTTCCATCATAAACTTCTCTCTTAACATATATAAATGATCTGAAAAGTCTCGTATCATTTCAAATATTCCCCAATTAAATTTTATTTTTTTGACCGAAACTAGTGTTTAATATACTTTGATTTTTTACCGAAACTTGCATTTCAAAAAGTTTCATAGAATCTAGTTTTCGGATGATTTTTTTGCATGGACTTCCATCATAACCTTCCCTCTTAACATATATAAATGATCTAAAAAGGCTCATATCATTTGAAATAGTCGACAATTAAATTTGATTTTTTGGACCAAAACTAGTGTATAATATACTATGATTTTTGACCGAAACATGCATTTTTAAAAGTTTCATAGAATCTAATTTTCAGATGATTTTTTTGCATGGGCTTTCATCATAACCTTCCCTCTTAACATATATAAATGATTTTAAAAGTCTCTTATCATTTCATAAAGTCTCCAATTAAATTTTATTTTTTTGACCGAAACTATGGTATTATACTATGATTTTTGACCGGACATGCATTTTGAAAAGTTTCAAAGAATCTAATTTTCAGATGATTTTTTTTAATGGAGTTCCATCATAACCTTCCCTTTTAACATATACAAATGATCTGAAAATTCTCGTATCATTTTAAATAGTCCACAATTAAATTGTATTTTTTTGACAAAAACTAGTGTATAATATACTATGATTTTTGACCAAAACTTGTATTTCAAAAAGTTTCATAGAATCTAGTTTTCAGATGATTTTTTTCATGGACTTCTATCATAACCTTCCCTCTGAACATATATAAATGATCTGAAAAGTCTAGTATCATTTCAAATAGTCCACAATTAAATTTGATTTTTTTGACCGTAACTAGTGTATAATATACTATAATTTTTGACCGAAACTTATATTTCGAAAAGTTTAATAGAATCTAATTTTCAGATGATTTTTTTGCATGGGCTTCCATCATAACCTTCCCTCTTATCATATATAAATTATATGTGAAGTCTCGTATCATATCAAATAGTCCCCAATTAAATTTGATTTTTTTGACTGAAACTTGTGTATAATATACTATGATTTTTGACCGAAACTTGCATTTCGAAAAGTTTAATAGAATCTAGTTTTCAGATGATTTTTTTTGCATGGACTTCCATCATAAACTTCTCTCTTAACATATATAAATGATCTGAAAAGTCTCGTATCATTTCAAATATTCCCCAATTAAATTTTATTTTTCTGACCGAAACTAGTGTTTAATATACTTTGATTTTTTACCGAAACTTGCATTTCAAAAAGTTTCATAGAATCTAGTTTTCGGATGATTTTTTTGCATGGACTTCCATCATAACCTTCCCTCTTAACATATATAAATGATCTAAAAAGGCTCATATCATTTGAAATAGTCGACAATTAAATTTGATTTTTTGGACCAAAACTAGTGTATAATATACTATGATTTTTGACCGAAACATGCATTTTTAAAAGTTTCATAGAATCTAATTTTCAGATGATTTTTTTGCATGGGCTTTCATCATAACCTTCCCTCTTAACATATATAAATGATTTTAAAAGTCTCTTATCATTTCATAAAGTCTCCAATTAAATTTTATTTTTTTGACCGAAACTATGGTATTATACTATGATTTTTGACCGGACATGCATTTTGAAAAGTTTCAAAGAATCTAATTTTCAGATGATTTTTTTTAATGGAGTTCCATCATAACCTTCCCTTTTAACATATACAAATGATCTGAAAATTCTCGTATCATTTTAAATAGTCCACAATTAAATTGTATTTTTTTGACAAAAACTAGTGTATAATATACTATGATTTTTGACCAAAACTTGTATTTCAAAAAGTTTCATAGAATCTAGTTTTCAGATGATTTTTTTCATGGACTTCTATCATAACCTTCCCTCTGAACATATATAAATGATCTGAAAAGTCTAGTATCATTTCAAATAGTCCACAATTAAATTTGATTTTTTTGACCGTAACTAGTGTATAATATACTATAATTTTTGACTGAAACTTATATTTCGAAAAGTTTAATAGAATCTAATTTTCAGATGATTTTTTTGCATGGGCTTCCATCATAACCTTCCCTCTTATCATATATAAATTATATGTGAAGTCTCGTATCATATCAAATAGTCCCCAATTAAATTTGATTTTTTTGACTGAAACTTGTGTATAATATACTATGATTTTTGACCGAAACTTGCATTTCGAAAAGTTTAATAGAATCTAGTTTTCAGATGATTTTTTTTGCATGGACTTCCATCATAAACTTCTCTCTTAACATATATAAATGATCTGAAAAGTCTCGTATCATTTCAAATATTCCCCAATTAAATTTTATTTTTTTGACCGAAACTAGTGTTTAATATACTTTGATTTTTTACCAAAACTTGCATTTCAAAAAGTTTCATAGAATCCAGTTTTCGGATGATTTTTTTGCATGGACTTCCATCATAACCTTCCCTCTTAACATATATAAATGATCTAAAAAGGCTCATATCATTTGAAATAGTCGACAATTAAATTTGATTTTTTGGACCAAAACTAGTGTATAATATACTATGATTTTTGACCGAAACATGCATTTTTAAAAGTTTCATAGAATCTAATTTTCAGATGATTTTTTTGCATGGGCTTTCATCATAACCTTCCCTCTTAACATATATAAATGATTTTAAAAGTCTCTTATCATTTCATAAAGTCTCCAATTAAATTTTATTTTTTTGACCGAAACTATGGTATTATACTATGATTTTTGACCGGACATGCATTTTGAAAAGTTTCAAAGAATCTAATTTTCAGATGATTTTTTTTAATGGAGTTCCATCATAACCTTCCCTTTTAACATATACAAATGATCTGAAAATTCTCGTATCATTTTAAATAGTCCACAATTAAATTGTATTTTTTTGACAAAAACTAGTGTATAATATACTATGATTTTTGACCAAAACTTGTATTTCAAAAAGTTTCATAGAATCTAGTTTTCAGATGATTTTTTTCATGGACTTCTATCATAACCTTCCCTCTGAACATATATAAATGATCTGAAAAGTCTAGTATCATTTCAAATAGTCCACAATTAAATTTGATTTTTTTGACCGTAACTAGTGTATAATATACTATAATTTTTGACTGAAACTTATATTTCGAAAAGTTTAATAGAATCTAATTTTCAGATGATTTTTTTGCATGGGCTTCCATCATAACCTTCCCTCTTATCATATATAAATTATATGTGAAGTCTCGTATCATTTCAAATAGTCCCCAATTAAATTTGATTTTTTTGACTGAAACTTGTGTATAATATACTATGATTTTTGACCGAAACTTGCATTTCGAAAAGTTTAATAGAATCTAGTTTTCAGATGATTTTTTTTGCATGGACTTCCATCATAAACTTCTCTCTTAACATATATAAATGATCTGAAAAGTCTCGTATCATTTCAAATATTCCCCAATTAAATTTTATTTTTTTGACCGAAACTAGTGTTTAATATACTTTGATTTTTTTACCGAAACTTGCATTTCAAAAAGTTTCATAGAATCTAGTTTTCGGATGATTTTTTTGCATGGACTTCCATCATAACCTTCCCTCTTAACATATATAAATGATCTAAAAAGGCTCATATCATTTGAAATAGTCGACAATTAAATTTGATTTTTTGGACCAAAACTAGTGTATAATATACTATGATTTTTGACCGAAACATGCATTTTTAAAAGTTTCATAGAATCTAATTTTCAGATGATTTTTTTGCATGGGCTTTCATCATAACCTTCCCTCTTAACATATATAAATGATTTTAAAAGTCTCTTATCATTTCATAAAGTCTCCAATTAAATTTTATTTTTTTGACCGAAACTATGGTATTATACTATGATTTTTGACCGGACATGCATTTTGAAAAGTTTCAAAGAATCTAATTTTCAGATGATTTTTTTTAATGGAGTTCCATCATAACCTTCCCTTTTAACATATACAAATGATCTGAAAATTCTCGTATCATTTTAAATAGTCCACAATTAAATTGTATTTTTTTGACAAAAACTAGTGTATAATATACTATGATTTTTGACCAAAACTTGTATTTCAAAAAGTTTCATAGAATCTAGTTTTCAGATGATTTTTTTCATGGACTTCTATCATAACCTTCCCTCTGAACATATATAAATGATCTGAAAAGTCTAGTATCATTTCAAATAGTCCACAATTAAATTTGATTTTTTTGACCGTAACTAGTGTATAATATACTATAATTTTTGACTGAAACTTATATTTCGAAAAGTTTAATAGAATCTAATTTTCAGATGATTTTTTTGCATGGGCTTCCATCATAACCTTCCCTCTTATCATATATAAATTATATGTGAAGTCTCGTATCATTTCAAATAGTCCCCAATTAAATTTGATTTTTTTGACTGAAACTTGTGTATAATATACTATGATTTTTGACTGAAACTTGCATTTCGAAAAGTTTAATAGAATCTAGTTTTCAGATGATTTTTTTTGCATGGACTTCCATCATAAACTTCTCTCTTAACATATATAAATGATCTGAAAAGTCTCGTATCATTTCAAATATTCCCCAATTAAATTTTATTTTTTTGACCGAAACTAGTGTTTAATATACTTTGATTTTTTTACCGAAACTTGCATTTCAAAAAGTTTCATAGAATCTAGTTTTCGGATGATTTTTTTGCATGGACTTCCATCATAACCTTCCCTCTTAACATATATAAATGATCTAAAAAGGCTCATATCATTTGAAATAGTCGACAATTAAATTTGATTTTTTGGACCAAAACTAGTGTATAATATACTATGATTTTTGACCGAAACATGCATTTCGAAAAGTTTCATAGAATCTAGTTTTCAGATGATTTTTTTGCATGGGCTTCCATCATAACCTTCCCTCTTAACATATGTAAATTATATGTGAAGTCTCGTATCATTTCAAATAGTTCACAATTAAATTTGATTTTTTTGACCGAAACTTGTGTATAATATACTATGATTTTTAACTGAAACTTGCATTTCGAAAAGTTTCATAGAGTCTAGTTTTCAGATTATTTTTTTGCATGCACTTCCAACATAAACTTCCCTCTTTGCAAATATAAATGATATGTGATGTCTCGTATCATTTCAAATAGTCCCAAATTAAATTTTTTTTTTACGAAACTAGAGTATAATATTATATGATTTTTGACCGAAACTTGCATTTCGAAAAGTTTCATAAAATCTTGTTTTCAGATGATTTTTTTTACATGGACTTCCATCATAAACTTCCCTCTTAACATATATAAATGATCTGAAAAGTCTTATTTCATTTCAAATAGTCCCCAATTAAAGTTTATTTTTTTGACCGAAACTAGTGTTTAATATACTTTGATTTTTTACCGAAACTTGCATTTCAAAAAGTTTCATAGAATCTAATTTTCAGATGATTTTTTTGCATGGACTTCCATCATAACCTTCCCTCTTAACATATATAAAATATTTGAAAAGGCTCGTATCATTTCAAATAGTCTACAATTAAATTTGATTTTTTGACCAAAACTAGTGTATAATATACTATGATTTTTGACCGAAACTTGCATTTCAAAAAGTTTCATAGAATCTAATTTTCAGATGAATTTTTTGCATGGGCTTCCATCATAACCTTCCCTCTTAACATATATAAATGATATGTGAAGTCTCGTATCATTTCAAATAGTCCCCAATTAAATTTGATTTTTTTGACCGAAACTAGTGTATAATATACTATGATTTTTAACCGAAACTTGCATTTCGAAAAGTTTCATAGAATCTAGT
The DNA here is from genome assembly GCA_963966055.1 of Lathyrus aphaca. NCBI lineage: Eukaryota > Viridiplantae > Streptophyta > Magnoliopsida > Fabales > Fabaceae > Lathyrus > Lathyrus aphaca. The sequence goes on along the minus strand of OZ014520.1, from coordinate 639,244,959 downwards.
TTTCAGATGAATTTTTTTGCATGGACTTCCATCATAAACTTCTCTCTTAACATATATAAATGATCTGAAAAGTCTCGTATCATTTCAAATATTCCCCAATTAAATTTTATTTTTTTGACCGAAACTAGTGTTTAATATACTTTGATTTTTTACCGAAACTTGCATTTCAAAAAGTTTCATAGAATCTAGTTTTCTGATGATTTTTTTGCATGGACATCCATCATAACCTTCCCTCTTAACATATATAAATGATCTTAAAAGGATCATATCATTTCAAATAGTCGACAATTAAATTTGATTTTTTTGTCTAAAACTAGTGTATAATATACTATGATTTTTGACGGAAACTTGCATTTCGAAAAGTTTCATAGAATCTAATTTTCAGATGATTTTTTTGCATGGGCTTCCATCATAACCTTCCCTCTTAACATATATAAATGATATGTGAAGTCTCGTATCATTTCAAATAGTCCCCAATTAAATTTGATTTTTTTGACCGAAACTAGTGTATAATATACTATGATTTTTAACCGAAACTTGCATTTCGAAAAGTTTCATAGAATCTAGTTTTCAGATGATTTTTTTGCAAGGACTTCCATCATAACCTTCCCTCTTAACATATATAAATGATATGTGAAGTCTCGTATCATTTCAAATCGTCCCAAATTAAATTTTTTTTTCCGAAACTAGAGTATAATATTATATGATTTTTGACCGAAACTTGCATTTCGAAAAGTTTCATAGAATCTAGTTTTCAGATGATTTTTTTTGCATGGAATTCCATCATAAACTTCCCTCTTAACATATATAAATGATCTGAAAAGTCTCGTATCATTTCAAATAGTCCCCAATTAAATTTTATTTTTTTCACCGAAACTAGTGTTTAATATACTTAGATTTTTTACCGAAACTTGCATTTCAAAAAGTTTCATAGAATCTAGTTTTCAAATGATATTTTTGCATGGACTTCCATCATAACCTTCCCTCTTAACATATATAAAAGATCTGAAAAGGCTCGTATCATTTCAAATAGTCTACAATTAAATTTGATTTTTTGACCAAAACTAGTGTATAATATACTATGATTTTTGACCGAAACTTGCATTTCGAAAAGTTTCATAGAATCTAGTTTTCAGATGATTTATTTTGCATGGGCTTCCATCATAACCTTCCCTATTAAAATATATAAATGATATGTGAAGTCTCGTATAATTTCAAATAGTCCCCAATTAAATTTGATTTTTTTTTCCGAAACTAGTGTATAATATACTATGATTTTTTAGCGAAACATGCATTTTTAAAAGTTTCATAGAATCCAATTTTCAGATGATTTTCTTTGCATGGACTTCCATCATAACCTTCCCTCTTAACATATATAAATGATCTGAAAAGTCTCGTATCATTTCAAATAGTCCCCAATTAAATTTTATTTTTTTGACCAAAACTAGTGTATAATATACTATGATTTTTGACCGAAACATGCATTTTTAAAAGTTTCATAGAATCTAATTTTCAGATGATATTTTTGCATTGGCTTCCATCATAACCTTCCCTCTTAACATATATAAAAGATTTTAAAAGTCTCTTATCATATCATAAAGTCCCCAATTAAATTTTATTTTTTTGACCGAAACTAGTGTATTATACTATGATTTTTGACCGAACATGCATTTTGAAAAGTTTCAAAGAATCTAATTTTCAGATGATTTTTTTTATTGGAGTTCCATCATAACCTTCCCTTTTAACATATACAAATGATTTGAATATTCTCGTATCATTTTAAATAGTCCACAATTAAATTTGATTTTTTTGACAAAAACTAGTGTATAATATACTATGATTTTTGACCAAAACTTGTATTTCAAAAAGATTCATAGAATCTAGTTTTCAGATGATTTTTTTCATGGACTTCTATCATAACCTTCCCTCTGAACATATATAAATGATCTGAAAAGTCTAGTATCATTTCAAATAGTCCACAATTAAATTTGATTTTTTTGACCGTAACTAGTGTATAATATACTATGATTTTTGACCGAAACTTGTATTTCGAAAAGTTTCATAGAATCTAATTTTCAGATGATTTTTTTGCATGGGCTTCCATCATAACCTTCCCTCTTAACATATATAAATGATATGTGAAGTCTCGTATCATTTCAAATAGTCCCCAATTAAATTTGATTTTTTTGACCGAAACTAGTGTATAATATACTATAATTTTTAACCGAAACTTGCATTTCGAAAAGTTTAATAGAATCTAGTTTTCAGATGATTTTTTTTTGCATGGACTTCCATCATAAACTTCTCTCTTAACATATATAAATGATCTGAAAAGTCTCGTATCATTTCAAATATTCCCCAATTAAATTTTATTTTTTTGACCGAAACTAGTGTTTAATATACTTTGATTTTTTACCGAAACTTGCATTTCAAAAAGTTTCATAGAATATAGTTTTCTGATGATTTTTTTGCATGGACTTCCATCATAACCTTCCCTCTTAACATATATAAATGATCTTAAAAGGATCATATCATTTCAAATAGTCGACAATTAAATTTGATTTTTTTGTCTAAAACTAGTGTATAATATACTATGATATTTGACGGAAACTTGCATTTCGAAAAGTTTCATAGAATCTAATTTTCAGATGATTTTTTTGCATGGGCTTCCATCATAACCTTCCCTCTTAACATATATAAATGATATGTGAAGTCTCGTATCATTTCAAATAGTCCCCAATTAAATTTGATTTTTTTGACCGAAACTAGTGTATAATATACTATGATTTTTAACCGAAACTTGCATTTCGAAAAGTTTCATAGAATCTAGTTTTCAGATGATTTTTTTGCAAGGACTTCCATCATAACCTTCCCTCTTAACATATATAAATGATATGTGAAGTCTCGTATCATTTCAAATCGTCCCAAATTAAATTTTTTTTTCCGAAACTAGAGTATAATATTATATGATTTTTGACCGAAACTTGCATTTCGAAAAGTTTCATAGAATCTAGTTTTCAGATGATTTTTTTTGCATGGAATTCCATCATAAACTTCCCTCTTAACATATATAAATGATCTGAAAAGTCTCGTATCATTTCAAATAGTCCCCAATTAAATTTTATTTTTTTCACCGAAACTAGTGTTTAATATACTTAGATTTTTTACCGAAACTTGCATTTCAAAAAGTTTCATAGAATCTAGTTTTCAAATGATATTTTTGCATGGACTTCCATCATAACCTTCCCTCTTAACATATATAAAAGATCTGAAAAGGCTCGTATCATTTCAAATAGTCTACAATTAAATTTGATTTTTTGACCAAAACTAGTGTATAATATACTATGATTTTTGACCGAAACTTGCATTTCGAAAAGTTTCATAGAATCTAGTTTTCAGATGATTTATTTTGCATGGGCTTCCATCATAACCTTCCCTATTAAAATATATAAATGATATGTGAAGTCTCGTATAATTTCAAATAGTCCCCAATTAAATTTGATTTTTTTTTCCGAAACTAGTGTATAATATACTATGATTTTTTAGCGAAACATGCATTTTTAAAAGTTTCATAGAATCCAATTTTCAGATGATTTTCTTTGCATGGACTTCCATCATAACCTTCCCTCTTAACATATATAAATGATCTGAAAAGTCTCGTATCATTTCAAATAGTCCCCAATTAAATTTTATTTTTTTGACCAAAACTAGTGTATAATATACTATGATTTTTGACCGAAACATGCATTTTTAAAAGTTTCATAGAATCTAATTTTCAGATGATATTTTTGCATTGGCTTCCATCATAACCTTCCCTCTTAACATATATAAAAGATTTTAAAAGTCTCTTATCATATCATAAAGTCCCCAATTAAATTTTATTTTTTTGACCGAAACTAGTGTATTATACTATGATTTTTGACCGAACATGCATTTTGAAAAGTTTCAAAGAATCTAATTTTCAGATGATTTTTTTTATTGGAGTTCCATCATAACCTTCCCTTTTAACATATACAAATGATTTGAATATTCTCGTATCATTTTAAATAGTCCACAATTAAATTTGATTTTTTTGACAAAAACTAGTGTATAATATACTATGATTTTTGACCAAAACTTGTATTTCAAAAAGATTCATAGAATCTAGTTTTCAGATGATTTTTTTCATGGACTTCTATCATAACCTTCCCTCTGAACATATATAAATGATCTGAAAAGTCTAGTATCATTTCAAATAGTCCACAATTAAATTTGATTTTTTTGACCGTAACTAGTGTATAATATACTATAATTTTTGACTGAAACTTATATTTCGAAAAGTTTAATAGAATCTAATTTTCAGATGATTTTTTTGCATGGGCTTCCATCATAACCTTACCTCTTATCATATATAAATTATATGTGAAGTCTCGTATCATATCAAATAGTCCCCAATTAAATTTGATTTTTTTGACTGAAACTTGTGTATAATATACTATGATTTTTGACCGAAACTTGCATTTCGAAAAGTTTAATAGAATCTAGTTTTCAGATGATTTTTTTTGCATGGACTTCCATCATAAACTTCTCTCTTAACATATATAAATGATCTGAAAAGTCTCGTATCATTTCAAATATTCCCCAATTAAATTTTATTTTTTTGACCGAAACTAGTGTTTAATATACTTTGATTTTTTACCGAAACTTGCATTTCAAAAAGTTTCATAGAATCTAGTTTTCGGATGATTTTTTTGCATGGACTTCCATCATAACCTTCCCTCTTAACATATATAAATGATCTAAAAAGGCTCATATCATTTGAAATAGTCGACAATTAAATTTGATTTTTTGGACCAAAACTAGTGTATAATATACTATGATTTTTGACCGAAACATGCATTTTTAAAAGTTTCATAGAATCTAATTTTCAGATGATTTTTTTGCATGGGCTTTCATCATAACCTTCCCTCTTAACATATATAAATGATTTTAAAAGTCTCTTATCATTTCATAAAGTCCCCAATTAAATTTTATTTTTTTGACCGAAACTATGGTATTATACTATGATTTTTGACCGGACATGCATTTTGAAAAGTTTCAAAGAATCTAATTTTCAGATGATTTTTTTTAATGGAGTTCTATCATAACCTTCCCTTTTAACATATACAAATGATCTGAAAATTCTCGTATCATTTTAAATAGTCCACAATTAAATTGTATTTTTTTGACAAAAACTAGTGTATAATATACTATGATTTTTGACCAAAACTTGTATTTCAAAAAGTTTCATAGAATCTAGTTTTCAGATGATTTTTTTCATGGACTTCTATCATAACCTTCCCTCTGAACATATATAAATGATCTGAAAAGTCTAGTATCATTTCAAATAGTCCACAATTAAATTTGATTTTTTTGACCGTAACTAGTGTATAATATACTATAATTTTTGACTGAAACTTATATTTCGAAAAGTTTAATAGAATCTAATTTTCAGATGATTTTTTTGCATGGGCTTCCATCATAACCTTCCCTCTTATCATATATAAATTATATGTGAAGTCTCGTATCATTTCAAATAGACCCCAATTAAATTTGATTTTTTTGACTGAAACTTGTGTATAATATACTATGATTTTTGACTGAAACTTGCATTTCGAAAAGTTTAATAGAATCTAGTTTTCAGATGATTTTTTTTGCATGGACTTCCATCATAAACTTCTCTCTTAACATATATAAATGATCTGAAAAGTCTCGTATCATTTCAAATATTCCCCAATTAAATTTTATTTTTTTGACCGAAACTAGTGTTTAATATACTTTGATTTTTTTACCGAAACTTGCATTTCAAAAAGTTTCATAGAATCTAGTTTTCGGATGATTTTTTTGCATGGACTTCCATCATAACCTTCCCTCTTAACATATATAAATGATCTAAAAAGGCTCATATCATTTAAAATAGTCGACAATTAAATTTGATTTTTTGGACCAAAACTAGTGTATAATATACTATGATTTTTGACCGAAACATGCATTTTTAAAAGTTTCATAGAATCTAATTTTCAGATGATTTTTTTGCATGGGCTTTCATCATAACCTTCCCTCTTAACATATATAAATGATTTTAAAAGTATCTTATCATTTCATAAAGTCCCCAATTAAATTTTATTTTTTTGACCGAAACTATGGTATTATACTATGATTTTTGACCGGACATGCATTTTGAAAAGTTTCAAAGAATCAAATTTTCAGATGATTTTTTTTAATGGAGTTCCATCATAACCTTCCCTTTTAACATATACAAATGATCTGAAAATTCTCGTATCATTTTAAATAGTCCACAATTAAATTTGATTTTTTTGACAAAAACTAGTGTATAATATACTATGATTTTTGACCAAAACTTGTATTTCAAAAAGTTTCATAGAATCTAGTTTTCAGATGATTTTTTTCATGGACTTCTATCATAACCTTCCCTCTGAACATATATAAATGATCTGAAAAGTCTAGTATCATTTCAAATAGTCCACAATTAAATTTGATTTTTTTGACCGTAACTAGTGTATAATATACTATAATTTTTGACCGAATCTTGTATTTCGAAAAGTTTAATAGAATCTAATTTTCAGATGATTTTTTTGCATGGGCTTCCATCATAACCTTCACTCTTAACATATATAAATTATATGTGAAGTCTCGTATCATATCAAATAGTCCCCAATTAAATTTGATTTTTTTGACTGAAACTTGTGTATAATATACTATGATTTTTGACCGAAACTTGCATTTCGAAAAGTTTAATAGAATCTAGTTTTCAGATGATTTTTTTTGCATGGACTTCCATCATAAACTTCTCTCTTAACATATATAAATGATCTGAAAAGTCTCGTATCATTTCAAATATTCCCCAATTAAATTTTATTTTTTTGACCGAAACTAGTGTTTAATATACTTTGATTTTTTTACCGAAACTTGCATTTCAAAAAGTTTCATAGAATCTAGTTTTCGGATGATTTTTTTGCATGGACTTCCATCATAACCTTCCCTCTTAACATATATAAATGATCTAAAAAGGCTCATATCATTTGAAATAGTCGACAATTAAATTTGATTTTTTGGACCAAAACTAGTGTATAATATACTATGATTTTTGACCGAAACTTGCATTTCGAAAAGTTTCATAGAATCTAGTTTTCAGATGATTTTTTTGCATGGGCTTCCATCATAACCTTCCCTCTTAACATATGTAAATTATATGTGAAGTCTCGTATCATTTCAAATAGTTCACAATTAAATTTGATTTTTTTGACCGAAACTTGTGTATAATATACTATGATTTTTAACTGAAACTTGCATTTCGAAAAGTTTCATAGAGTCTAGTTTTCAGATTATTTTTTTGCATGCACTTCCAACATAAACTTCCCTCTTTGCAAATATAAATGATATGTGATGTCTCGTATCATTTCAAATAGTCCCAAATTAAATTTTTTTTTTACGAAACTAGAGTATAATATTATATGATTTTTGACCGAAACTTGCATTTCGAAAAGTTTCATAAAATCTTGTTTTCAGATGATTTTTTTTACATGGACTTCCATCATAAACTTCCCTCTTAACATATATAAATGATCTGAAAAGTCTTATTTCATTTCAAATAGTCCCCAATTAAAGTTTATTTTTTTGACCGAAACTAGTGTTTAATATACTTTGATTTTTTACCGAAACTTGCATTTCAAAAAGTTTCATAGAATCTAATTTTCAGATGATTTTTTTGCATGGACTTCCATCATAACCTTCCCTCTTAACATATATAAAATATTTGAAAAGGCTCGTATCATTTCAAATAGTCTACAATTAAATTTGATTTTTTGACCAAAACTAGTGTATAATATACTATGATTTTTGACCGAAACTTGCATTTCAAAAAGTTTCATAGAATCTAATTTTCAGATGAATTTTTTGCATGGGCTTCCATCATAACCTTCCCTCTTAACATATATAAATGATATGTGAAGTCTCGTATCATTTCAAATAGTCCCCAATTAAATTTGATTTTTTTGACCGAAACTAGTGTATAATATACTATGATTTTTAACCGAAACTTGCATTTCGAAAAGTTTCATAGAATCTAGTTTTCAGATGAATTTTTTTGCATGGACTTCCATCATAAACTTCTCTCTTAACATATATAAATGATCTGAAAAGTCTCGTATCATTTCAAATATTCCCCAATTAAATTTTATTTTTTTGACCGAAACTAGTGTTTAATATACTTTGATTTTTTACCGAAACTTGCATTTCAAAAAGTTTCATAGAATCTAGTTTTCTGATGATTTTTTTGCAAGGACTTCCATCATAACCTTCCCTCTTAACATATATAAATGATCTTAAAAGGATCATATCATTTCAAATAGTCGACAATTAAATTTGATTTTTTTGTCTAAAACTAGTGTATAATATACTATGATTTTTGACGGAAACTTGCATTTCGAAAAGTTTCATAGAATCTAATTTTCAGATGATTTTTTTGCATGGGCTTCCATCATAACCTTCCCTCTTAACATATATAAATGATATGTGAAGTCTCGTATCATTTCAAATAGTCCCCAATTAAATTTGATTTTTTTGACCGAAACTAGTGTATAATATACTATGATTTTTAACCGAAACTTGCATTTTGAAAAGTTTCATAGAATCTAGTTTTCAGATGATTTTTTTGCAAGGACTTCCATCATAACCTTCCCTCTTAACATATATAAATGATATGTGAAGTCTCGTATCATTTCAAATCGTCCCAAATTAAATTTTTTTTTCCGAAACTAGAGTATAATATTATATGATTTTTGACCGAAACTTGCATTTCGAAAAGTTTCATAGAATCTAGTTTTCAGATGATTTTTTTGGCATGGAATTCCATCATAAACTTCCCTCTTAACATATATAAATGATCTGAAAAGTCTCGTATCATTTCAAATAGTCCCCAATTAAATTTTATTTTTTTCACCGAAACTAGTGTTTAATATACTTAGATTTTTTACCGAAACTTGCATTTCAAAAAGTTTCATAGAATCTAGTTTTCAAATGATATTTTTGCATGGACTTCCATCATAACCTTCCCTCTTAACATATATAAAAGATCTGAAAAGGCTCGTATCATTTCAAATAGTCTACAATTAAATTTGATTTTTTGACCAAAACTAGTGTATAATATACTATGATTTTTGACCGAAACTTGCATTTCGAAAAGTTTCATAGAATCTAGTTTTCAGATGATTTATTTTGCATGGGCTTCCATCATAACCTTCCCTATTAAAATATATAAATGATATGTGAAGTCTCGTATAATTTCAAATAGTCCCCAATTAAATTTGATTTTTTTTTCCGAAACTAGTGTATAATATACTATGATTTTTTAGCGAAACATGCATTTTTAAAAGTTTCATAGAATCCAATTTTCAGATGATTTTCTTTGCATGGACTTCCATCATAACCTTCCCTCTTAACATATATAAATGATCTGAAAAGTCTCGTATCATTTCAAATAGTCCCCAATTAAATTTTATTTTTTTGACCAAAACTAGTGTATAATATACTATGATTTTTGACCGAAACATGCATTTTTAAAAGTTTCATAGAATCTAATTTTCAGATGATATTTTTGCATTGGCTTCCATCATAACCTTCCCTCTTAACATATATAAAAGATTTTAAAAGTCTCTTATCATATCATAAAGTCCCCAATTAAATTTTATTTTTTTGACCGAAACTAGTGTATTATACTATGATTTTTGACCGAACATGCATTTTGAAAAGTTTCAAAGAATCTAATTTTCAGATGATTTTTTTTATTGGAGTTCCATCATAACCTTCCCTTTTAACATATACAAATGATTTGAATATTCTCGTATCATTTTAAATAGTCCACAATTAAATTTGATTTTTTTGACAAAAACTAGTGTATAATATACTATGATTTTTGACCAAAACTTGTATTTCAAAAAGATTCATAGAATCTAGTTTTCATATGATTTTTTTCATGGACTTCTATCATAACCTTCCCTCTGAACATATATAAATGATCTGAAAAGTCTAGTATCATTTCAAATAGTCCACAATTAAATTTGATTTTTTTGACCGTAACTAGTGTATAATATACTATGATTTTTGACCGAAACTTGTATTTCGAAAAGTTTCATAGAATCTAATTTTCAGATGATTTTTTTGCATGGGCTTCCATCATAACCTTCCCTCTTAACATATATAAATGATATGTGAAGTCTCGTATCATTTCAAATAGTCCCCAATTAAATTTGATTTTTTTGACCGAAACTAGTGTATAATATACTATAATTTTTAACCGAAACTTGCATTTCGAAAAGTTTAATAGAATCTAGTTTTCAGATGATTTTTTTTTGCATGGACTTCCATCATAAACTTCTCTCTTAACATATATAAATGATCTGAAAAGTCTCGTATCATTTCAAATATTCCCCAATTAAATTTTATTTTTTGGACCGAAACTAGTGTTTAATATACTTTGATTTTTTACCGAAACTTGCATTTCAAAAAGTTTCATAGAATTTAGTTTTCTGATGATTTTTTTGCATGGACTTCCATCATAACCTTCCCTCTTAACATATATAAATGATCTTAAAAGGATCATATCATTTCAACTAGTCGACAATTAAATTTGATTTTTTTGTCTAAAACTAGTGTATAATATACTATGATATTTGACGGAAACTTGCATTTCGAAAAGTTTCATAGAATCTAATTTTCAGATGATTTTTTTGCATGGGCTTCCATCATAACCTTCCCTCTTAACATATATAAATGATATGTGAAGTCTCGTATCATTTCAAATAGTCCCCAATTAAATTTGATTTTTTTGACCGAAACTAGTGTATAATATACTATGATTTTTAACCGAAACTTGCATTTCGAAAAGTTTCATAGAATCTAGTTTTCAAATGATTTTTTTGCAAGGACTTCCATCATAACCTTCCCTCTTAACATATATAAATGATATGTGAAGTCTCGTATCATTTCAAATCGTCCCAAATTAAATTTTTTTTTCCGAAACTAGAGTATAATATTATATGATTTTTGACCGAAACTTGCATTTCGAAAAGTTTCATAGAATCTAGTTTTCAGATGATTTTTTTTGCATGGAATTCCATCATAAACTTCCCTCTTAACATATATAAATGATCTGAAAAGTCTCGTATCATTTCAAATAGTCCCCAATTAAATTTTATTTTTTTCACCGAAACTAGTGTTTAATATACTTAGATTTTTTACCGAAACTTGCATTTCAAAAAGTTTCATAGAATCTAGTTTTCAAATGATATTTTTGCATGGACTTCCATCATAACCTTCCCTCTTAACATATATAAAAGATCTGAAAAGGCTCGTATCATTTCAAATAGTCTACAATTAAATTTGATTTTTTGACCAAAACTAGTGTATAATATACTATGATTTTTGACCGAAACTTGCATTTCGAAAAGTTTCATAGAATCTAGTTTTCAGATGATTTATTTTGCATGGGCTTCCATCATAACCTTCCCTATTAAAATATATAAATGATATGTGAAGTCTCGTATAATTTCAAATAGTCCCCAATTAAATTTGATTTTTTTTTCCGAAACTAGTGTATAATATACTATGATTTTTTAGCGAAACATGCATTTTTAAAAGTTTCATAGAATCCAATTTTCAGATGATTTTCTTTGCATGGACTTCCATCATAACCTTCCCTCTTAACATATATAAATGATCTGAAAAGTCTCGTATCATTTCAAATAGTCCCCAATTAAATTTTATTTTTTTGACCAAAACTAGTGTATAATATACTATGATTTTTGACCGAAACATGCATTTTTAAAAGTTTCATAGAATCTAATTTTCAGATGATATTTTTGCATTGGCTTCCATCATAACCTTCCCTCTTAACATATATAAAAGATTTTAAAAGTCTCTTATCATATCATAAAGTCCCCAATTAAATTTTATTTTTTTGACCGAAACTAGTGTATTATACTATGATTTTTGACCGAACATGCATTTTGAAAAGTTTCAAAGAATCTAATTTTCAGATGATTTTTTTTATTGGAGTTCCATCATAACCTTCCCTTTTAACATATACAAATGATTTGAATATTCTCGTATCATTTTAAATAGTCCACAATTAAATTTGATTTTTTTGACAAAAACTAGTGTATAATATACTATGATTTTTGACCAAAACTTGTATTTCAAAAAGATTCATAGAATCTAGTTTTCAGATGATTTTTTTCATGGACTTCTATCATAACCTTCCCTCTGAACATATATAAATGATCTGAAAAGTCTAGTATCATTTCAAATAGTCCACAATTAAATTTGATTTTTTTGACCGTAACTAGTGTATAATATACTATGATTTTTGACCGAAACTTGTATTTCGAAAAGTTTCATAGAATCTAATTTTCAGATGATTTTTTTGCATGGGCTTCCATCATAACCTTCCCTCTTAACATATATAAATGATATGTGAAGTCTCGTATCATTTCAAATAGTCCCCAATTAAATTTGATTTTTTTGACTGAAACTAGTGTATAATATACTATAATTTTTAACCGAAATTTGCATTTCGAAAAGTTTAATAGAATCTAGTTTTCAGATGATTTTTTTTTGCATGGACTTCCATCATACGCTTCTCTCTTAACATATATAAATGATCTGAAAAGTCTCGTATCATTCCAAATATTCCCCAATTAAATTTTATTTTTTTGACCGAAACTAGTGTTTAATATACTTTGATTTTTTACCGAAACTTGCATTTCAAAAAGTTTCATAGAATCTAGTTTTCGGATGATTTTTTTGCATGGACTTCCATCATAACCTTCCCTCTTAACATATATAAATGATCTAAAAAGGATCATATCATTTGAAATATTCGACAATTAAATTTGATTTTTTGGACCAAAACTAGTGTATAATATACTATGATTTTTGACCGAAACTTGCATTTCGAAAAGTTTCATAGAATCTAGTTTTCAGATGATTTTTTTGCATGGGCTTCCATCATAACCTTCCCTCTTAACATATGTAAATTATATGTGAAGTCTCGTATCATTTCAAATAGTCCACAATTAAATTTGATTTTTTTGACCGAAACTTGTGTATAATATACTATGATTTTTAACTGAAACTTGCATTTCGAAAAATTTCATAGAATCTAGTTTTCAGATTATTTTTTTGCATGCACTTCCATCATAAACTTCCCTCTTTGCAAATATAAATGATATGTGAAGTCTCGTATCATTTCAAATAGTCCCAAATTAAATTTTTTTTCCCGAAACTAGAGTATAATATTATATGATTTTTGACTGAAACTTGCATTTCGAAAAGTTTCATAGAATCTAGTTTTCAGATGATTTTTTTTACATGGACTTCAATCATAAACTTCCCTCTTAACATATATAAATGATCTGAAAAGTCTTATTTCATTTCAAATAGTCCCCAATTAAAGTTTATTTTTTTGACCGAAACTAGTGTTTAATATACTTTGATTTTTTACCGAAACTTGCATTTCAAAAAGTTTCATAGAATCTAATTTTCAGATGATTTTTTTGCATGGACTTCCATCATAACCTTCCCTCTTAACATATATAAAAGATTTGAAAAGGCTCGTATCATTTCAAATAGTCTACAATTAAATTTGATTTTTTGACCAAAACTAGTGTATCATATACTATGATTTTTGACCGAAACTTGCATTTCAAAAAGTTTCATAGAATCTAATTTTCAGATGAATTTTTTGCATGGGCTTCCATCATAACCTTCCCTCTTAACATATATAAATGATATGTGAAGTCTCGTATCATTTCAAATAGTCCACAATTAAATTTGATTTTTTTGACCGAAACTAGTGTATAATATACTATGATTTTTAACCGAAACTTGCATTTCGAAAAGTTTCATAGAATCTAGTTTTCAGATGATTTTTTTTGAATGGACTTCCATCATAAACTTCTCTCTTAACATATATAAATGCTCTGAAAAGTCTCGAATCATTTCAAATATTCCCCAATTAAATTTTATTTTTTTGACCGAAACTAGTGTTTAATATACTTTGATTTTTTACCGAAACTTGCATTTCAAAAAGTTTCATAGAATCTAGTTTTCTGATGATTTTTTTGCATGGACTTCCATCATAACCTTCCCTCTTAACATATATAAATGATCTTAAAAGGATCATATCATTTCAAATAGTCGACAATTAAATTTGATTTTTTTGACCAAAACTAGTGTATAATATACTATGATTTTTGACGGAAACTTGCAATTCGAAAAGTTTCATATAATCTAATTTTCAGATGATTTTTTTGCATGGGCTTCCATCATAACCTTCCCTCTTAACATATATAAATGATGTGTGAAGTCTCGTATCATTTCAAATAGTCCCCAATTAAATTTGATTTTTTTGACCGAAACTAGTGTATAATATACTATGATTTTTAACCGAAACTTGCATTTCGAAAAGTTTCATAGAATCTAGTTTTCAGATGATTTTTTTGCAAGGACTTCCATCATAACCTTCCCTCTTAACATATATAAATGATATGTGAAGTCTCGTATCATTTCAAATAGTCCCAAATTAAATTTTTTTTTCCGAAACTAGAGTATAATATTATATGATTTTTGACCGAAACTTGCATTTCGAAAAGTTTCATAGAATTTAGTTTTCAGATGATTTTTTTTGCATGGAATTCCATCATAAACTTCCCTCTTAACATATATAAATTATCTGAAAAGTATCGTATCATTTCAAATAGTCCCCAATTAAATTTTATTTTTTTCACCGAAACTAGTGTTTAATATACTTAGATTTTTTACCGAAACTTGCATTTCAAAAAGTTTCATAGAATCTAGTTTTCAGATGATATTTTTGCATGGACTTCCATCATAACCTTCCCTCTTAACATATAAAAAAGATCTGAAAAGGCTCGTATCATTTCAAATAGTCTACAATTAAATTTGATTTTTTGACCAAAACTAGTGTATAATATACTATGATTTTTGACCGAAACTTGCATTTCGAAAAGTTTCATAGAATTTAGTTTTCAGATGATTTATTTTGCATGGGATTCCATCATAACCTTCCCTATTAAAATATATAAATGATATGTGAAGTCTCGTATAATTTCAAATAGTCCCCAATTAAATTTGATTTTTTTTTCCGAAACTAGTGTATAATATACTATGATTTTTTAGCGAAACATGCATTTTTAAAAGTTTCATAGAATCCAATTTTCAGATGATTTTCTTTGCATGGACTTCCATCATAACCTTCCCTCTTAACATATATAAATGATCTGAAAAGTCTCGTATCATTTCAAATAGTCCCCAATTAAATTTTATTTTTTTGACCAAAACTAGTGTATAATATACTATGATTTTTGACCGAAACATGCATTTTTAAAAGTTTCATAGAATCAAATTTTCAGATGATATTTTTGCATGGGCTTCCATCATAACCTTCCCTCTTAACATATATAAATGATTTTAAAAGTCTCTTATCATTTCATAAAGTCCCCAATTAAATTTTATTTTTTTGACCGAAACTTGTGTATTATACTATGATTTTTGACCGAACATGCATTTTGAAAAGTTTCAAAGAATCTAATTTTCAGATGATTTTTTTTAATGGAGTTCCATCATAACCTTCCCTTTTAACATATACAAATGATTTGAAAATTCTCGTATCATTTTAAATAGTCCACAATTAAATTTGATTTTTTGGACAAAAACTAGTGTATAATATACTATGATTTTTGACCAAAACTTGTATTTCAAAAAGTTTCATAGAATCTAGTTTTCAGATGATTTTTTTCATGGACTTCTATCATAACCTTCCCTCTGAACATATATAAATGATCTGAAAAGTCTAGTATCATTTCAAATAGTCCACGATTAAATTTGATTTTTTTGACCGTAACTAGTGTATAATATACTATGATTTTTGACCGAAACTTGTATTTCGAAAAGTTTCATAGAATCTAATTTTCAGATGATTTTTTTGCATGGGATTCCATCATAACCTTCCCTCTTAACATATATAAATGATATGTGAAGTCTCGTATCATTTCAAATAGTCCCCAATTAAATTTGATTTTTTTGACTGAAACTAGTGTATAATATACTATAATTTTTAACCGAAATTTGCATTTCGAAAAGTTTAATAGAATCTAGTTTTCAGATGATTTTTTTTGCATGGACTTCCATCATACGCTTCTCTCTTAACATATATAAATGATCTGAAAAGTCTTGTATCATTCCAAATATTCCCCAATTAAATTTTATTTTTTTGACCGAAACTAGTGTTTAATATACTTTGATTTTTTACCGAAACTTGCATTTCAAAAAGTTTCATAGAATCTAGTTTTCAGATGATTTTTTTGCATGGACTTCCATCATAACCTTCCCTCTTAACATATATAAATGATCTGAAAAGGCTCATATCATTTGAAATAGTTGACAATTAAATTTGATTTTTTTGACCAAAACTAGTGTATAATATATATGATTTTTGACCGAAAATTGCATTTCGAAAAGTTTCATAGAATCTAGTTTTCAGATGATTTTTTTGCATGGGCTTCCATCATAACCTTCCCTCTTAACATATGTAAATTATATGTGAAGTCTCGTATCATTTCAAATAGTCTCCAATTAAATTTGATTTTTTTGACCGAAACTTGTGTATAATATACTATGATTTTTAATTGAAACTTGCATTTCGAAAAGTTTCATAGAATCTAGTTTTCAGATGATTTTTTTGCATGGACTTCCATCATAAACTTCCCTCTTTACATATATAAATGATATGTGAAGTCTCGTAACATTTCAAATAGTCCCAAATTAAATTTTTTTTTCCGAAACTAGAGTATAATATTATATGATTTTTGACCGAAACTTGCATTTCGAAAAGTTTCATAGAATCTAGTTTTCAGATGATTTTTTTTGCATGGACTTCCATCATAAACTTCCCTCTTAACATATATAAATGATCTGAAAAGTCTTATATCATTTCAAATAGTCCCCAATTAAAAATATATTTTTTTGACCGAAACTAGTGTTTAATATACTTTGATTTTTTACCGAAACTTGCATTTCAAAAAGTTTCATAGAATCTAATTTTCAGATGATTTTTTTGCATGGACTTCCATCATAACCTTCCCTCTTAACATATATAAAAGATTTGAAAAGGCTCGTATCATTTCAAATAGTCTACAATTAAATTTGATTTTTTGACCAAAACTAGTGTATAATATACTATGATTTTTGACCGAAACTTGCATTTCGAAAAGTTTCATAGAATCTAATTTTCAGATGAATTTTTTGCATAGGCTTCCATAATAACCTTCCCTCTTAACATATATAAATGATATGTGAAGTCTCGTATCATTTCAAATATTCCCCAATTAAATTTTATTTTTTTGACCGAAACTAGTGTTTAATATACTTTGATTTTTTACTGAAACTTGCATTTCAAAAAGTTTCATAGAATCTAGTTTTCAGATGATTTTTTCCATGGACTTCCATCATAACCTTCCCTCTTAACATATATAAATGATCTGAAAAGGCTCATATCATTTCAAATAGTCGACAATTAAATTTGATTTTTTTGACCAAAACTAGTGTATAATATACTATGATTTTTGACGGAAACATGCATTTCGAAACGTTTCAAAGAATCTAATTTTCAGATGATTTTTTTGCATGGGCTTCCATCATAACCTTCCCTCTTAACATATATAAATGATATGTGAAGTCTCGTATCATTTCAAATAGTCCCTAATTAAATTTGATTTTTTTGACCGAAACAAGTGTATAATATACTATGATTTTTAACCGAAACTTGCATTTCGAAAAGTTTCATAGAATCTAGTTTTCAGATGATTTTTTTGCATGGACTTCCTTCATAACCTTCCCTCTTAACATATATAAATGATATGTGAAGTCTCGTATCATTTCAAATAGTCCCAAATTAAATTTTTTTTCCGAAACTAGAGTATAATATTATATGATTTTTGACTGAAACTTGCATTTCGAAAAGTTTCATAGAATCTAGTTTTCAGATGATTTTTTTTGCATGGACTTCCATCATAAACTTCCCTCTTAACATATATAAATGATCTGAAAAGTCTCGTATCTTTTCAAATAGTCCCCTATTAAATTTTATTTTTTTGACCGAAACTAGTTTTTAATATACTTTGATTTTTTACCGAAACTTGCATTTCAAAAAGTTTCATAGAATCTAATTTTCAAATGATTTTCTTTGCATGGACTTCCATCATAACCTTCCCTATTAACATATATAAATGATCTGAAAAGTCTCGTATCATTTCAAATAGTCCCCAATTAAATTTTATTTTTTTGACCAAAACTAGTGTATAATATACTATGATTTTTGACCGAAACATGCATTTCTAAAAGTTTCATAGAATCTAATTTTCAAATGATTTTTTTGCATGGGCTTCCATCATAACCTTCCCTCTTAACATATATAAATGATTTGAAAAGTCTCTTATCATTTCATATAGTCCCCAATTAAATTTTATTTTTTTGACTGAAACTAGAGTATAATATTATATGATTTTTGACCAAAACTTGCATTACGAAAAGTTTCATAGAATCTAGTTTTCAGATGATTTTTTTTACATGGACTTCCATCATAAACTTCCCTCTTAACATATATAAATGATCTGAAAAGTCTTATATCATTTCAAATAGTCCCCAATTAAATTTTATTTTTTTGACCGAAACTAGTGTTTAATATACTTTGATTTTTTACCGAAACTTGCATTTCAAAAAGTTTCATAGAATCTAATTTTCAGATGATTTTTTTTGCATGGACTTCCATCATAACCTTCCCTCTTAACATATATAAAAGATTTGAAAAGGCTCGTATCATTTCAAATAGTCTACAATTAAATTTGATATTTTGACCAAAACTAGTGTATAATATACTATGATTTTTGACCGAAACTTGCATTTCGAAAAGTTTCATAGAATCTAATTTTCAGATGAATTTTTTGCATAGGCTTCCATCATAACCTTCCCTCTTAACATATATAAATGATATGTGAAGTCTCGTATCATTTCAAATAGTCCCGAATTAAATTTGATTTTTTTGACCGAAACTAGTGTATAATATACTATGATTTTTAACCGAAACTTGCATTTCGAAAAGTTTCATAGAATCTAGTTTTCAGATGATTTTTTTTGCATGGACTTCCATCATAAATTTCTCTCTTAACATATATAAATGATCTGAAAAGTCTCGTATCATTTCAAATATTCCCCAATTAAATTTTATTTTTTTGACCGAAACTAGTGTTTAATATACTTTGATTTTTTACCGAAACTTGCATTTCAAAAAGTTTCATAGAATCTAGTTTTCAGATGATTTTTTCCATGGACTTCCATCATAACCTTCCCTCTTAACATATCTAAATGATCTGAAAAGGCTCATATCATTTCAAATAGTCGACAATTAAATTTGATTTTTTTGACCAAAACTAGTGTATAATATATATGATTTTTGACCGAAAATTGCATTTCGAAAAGTTTCATAGAATCCAATTTTCAGATAATTTTCTTTGCATGGACTTCCATCATAACCTTCCCTATTAACATATATAAATGATCTGAAAAGTCTCGTATCATTTCAAATAGTCCCCAATTAAATTTTATTTTTTTGACCAAAACTAGTGTATAATATACTATGATTTTTGACCGAAACATGCATTTCTAAAAGTTTCATAGAATCTAATTTTCAAATGATTTTTTTGCATGGGCTTCCATCATAACCTTCCCTCTTAACATATATAAATGATCTGAAAAGTCTCTTATCATTTCATATAGTCCCCAATTAAATTTTATTTTTTTGACCGAAACTAGAGTATAATATTATATGATTTTTGACCGAAACTTGCATTACAAAAAGTTTCATAGAATCTAGTTTTCAGATGATTTTTTTTACATGGACTTCCATCATAAACTTCCCTCTTAACATATATAAATGATCTGAAAAGTCTTATATCATTTCAAATAGTCCCCAATAAAATTTTATTTTTTTGACCGAAACTAGTGTTTAATATACTTTGATTTTTTACCGAAACTTGCATTTCAAAAAGTTTCATAGAATCTAATTTTCAGATGATTTTTTTTGCATGGACTTCCATCATAACCTTCCCTCTTAACATATATAAAAGATTTGAAAAGGCTCGTATCATTTCAAATAGTCTACAATTAAATTTGATATTTTGACCAAAACTAGTGTATAATATACTATGATTTTTGACCGAAACTTGCATTTCGAAAAGTTTCATAGAATCTAATTTTCAGATGAATTTTTTGCATAGGCTTCCATCATAACCTTCCCTCTTAACATATATAAAGGATATGTGAAGTCTCATATCATTTCAAATAGTCCCGAATTAAATTTGATTTTTTTGACCGAAACTAGTGTATAATATACTATGATTTTTAACCGAAACTTGCATTTCGAAAAGTTTCAAAGAATCTAGTTTTCAGATGATTTTTTTTGCATGGACTTCCATCATAAATTTCTCTCTTAACATATATAAATGATCTGAAAAGTCTCGTATCATTTCAAATATTCCCCAATTAAATTTTATTTTTTTGACCGAAACTAGTGTTTAATATACTTTGATTTTTTACCGAAACTTGCATTTCAAAAATTTTCATAGAATCTAGTTTTCAGATGATTTTTTCCATGGACTTCCATCATAACCTTCCCTCTTAACATATATAAATGATCTGAAAAGGCTCATATCATTTCAAATAGTCGACAATTAAATTTGATTTTTTTGACCAAAACTAGTGTATAATATACTATGATTTTTGACGGAAACATGCATTTCGAAACGTTTCATAGAATCTAATTTTCAGATGATTCTTTTGCATGGGCTTCCATCATAACCTTCCCTCTTAACATATATAAATGATATGTGAAGTCTCGTATCATTTCAAATAGTCCCTAATTAAATTTGATTTTTTTGACCGAAACAAGTGTATAATATACTATGATTTTTAACCGAAACTTGCATTTCGAAAAGTTTCATAGAATCTAGTTTTCAGATGATTTTTTTGCATGGACTTCCATCATAACCTTCCCTCTTAACATATATAAATGATCTGAAAAGTCTTATATCATTTCAAATAGTCCCCAATAAAATTTTATTTTTTTGACCGAAACTAGTGTTTAATATACTTTGATTTTTTACCGAAACTTGCATTTCAAAAAGTTTCATAGAATCTAATTTTCAGATGATTTTTTTTGCATGGACTTCCATCATAACCTTCCCTCTTAACATATATAAAAGATTTGAAAAGGCTCGTATCATTTCAAATAGTCTACAATTAAATTTGATATTTTGACCAAAACTAGTGTATAATATACTATGATTTTTGACCGAAACTTGCATTTCGAAAAGTTTCATAGAATCTAATTTTCAGATGAATTTTTTGCATAGGCTTCCATCATAACCTTCCCTCTTAACATATATAAATGATATGTGAAGTCTCGTATCATTTCAAATAGTCCCGAATTAAATTTGATTTTTTTGACCGAAACTAGTGTATAATATACTATGATTTTTAACCGAAACTTGCATTTCGAAAAGTTTCATAGAATCTAGTTTTCAGATGATTTTTTTTGCATGGACTTCCATCATAAATTTCTCTCTTAACATATATAAATGATCTGAAAAGTCTCGTATCATTTCAAATATTCCCCAATTAAATTTTATTTTTTTGACCGAAACTAGTGTTTAATATACTTTGATTTTTTACCGAAACTTGCATTTCAAAAAGTTTCATAGAATCTAGTTTTCAGATGATTTTTTCCATGGACTTCCATCATAACCTTCCCTCTTAACATATCTAAATGATCTGAAAAGGCTCATATCATTTCAAATAGTCGACAATTAAATTTGATTTTTTTGACCAAAACTAGTGTATAATATATATGATTTTTGACCGAAAATTGCATTTCGAAAAGTTTCATAGAATCCAATTTTCAGATAATTTTCTTTGCATGGACTTCCATCATAACCTTCCCTATTAACATATATAAATGATCTGAAAAGTCTCGTATCATTTCAAATAGTCCCCAATTAAATTTTATTTTTTTGACCAAAACTAGTGTATAATATACTATGATTTTTGACCGAAACATGCATTTCTAAAAGTTTCATAGAATCTAATTTTCAAATGATTTTTTTGCATGGGCTTCCATCATAACCTTCCCTCTTAACATATATAAATGATCTGAAAAGTCTCTTATCATTTCATATAGTCCCCAATTAAATTTTATTTTTTTGACCGAAACTAGAGTATAATATTATATGATTTTTGACCGAAACTTGCATTACAAAAAGTTTCATAGAATCTAGTTTTCAGATGATTTTTTTTACATGGACTTCCATCATAAACTTCCCTCTTAACATATATAAATGATCTGAAAAGTCTTATATCATTTCAAATAGTCCCCAATAAAATTTTATTTTTTTGACCGAAACTAGTGTTTAATATACTTTGATTTTTTACCGAAACTTGCATTTCAAAAAGTTTCATAGAATCTAATTTTCAGATGATTTTTTTTGCATGGACTTCCATCATAACCTTCCCTCTTAACATATATAAAAGATTTGAAAAGGCTCGTATCATTTCAAATAGTCTACAATTAAATTTGATATTTTGACCAAAACTAGTGTATAATATACTATGATTTTTGACCGAAACTTGCATTTCGAAAAGTTTCATAGAATCTAATTTTCAGATGAATTTTTTGCATAGGCTTCCATCATAACCTTCCCTCTTAACATATATAAAGGATATGTGAAGTCTCATATCATTTCAAATAGTCCCGAATTAAATTTGATTTTTTTGACCGAAACTAGTGTATAATATACTATGATTTTTAACCGAAACTTGCATTTCGAAAAGTTTCAAAGAATCTAGTTTTCAGATGATTTTTTTTGCATGGACTTCCATCATAAATTTCTCTCTTAACATATATAAATGATCTGAAAAGTCTCGTATCATTTCAAATATTCCCCAATTAAATTTTATTTTTTTGACCGAAACTAGTGTTTAATATACTTTGATTTTTTACCGAAACTTGCATTTCAAAAATTTTCATAGAATCTAGTTTTCAGATGATTTTTTCCATGGACTTCCATCATAACCTTCCCTCTTAACATATATAAATGATCTGAAAAGGCTCATATCATTTCAAATAGTCGACAATTAAATTTGATTTTTTTGACCAAAACTAGTGTATAATATACTATGATTTTTGACGGAAACATGCATTTCGAAACGTTTCATAGAATCTAATTTTCAGATGATTCTTTTGCATGGGCTTCCATCATAACCTTCCCTCTTAACATATATAAATGATATGTGAAGTCTCGTATCATTTCAAATAGTCCCTAATTAAATTTGATTTTTTTGACCGAAACAAGTGTATAATATACTATGATTTTTAACCGAAACTTGCATTTCGAAAAGTTTCATAGAATCTAGTTTTCAGATGATTTTTTTGCATGGACTTCCATCATAACCTTCCCTCTTAACATATATAAATGATCTGAAAAGTCTTATATCATTTCAAATAGTCCCCAATAAAATTTTATTTTTTTGACCGAAACTAGTGTTTAATATACTTTGATTTTTTACCGAAACTTGCATTTCAAAAAGTTTCATAGAATCTAATTTTCAGATGATTTTTTTTGCATGGACTTCCATCATAACCTTCCCTCTTAACATATATAAAAGATTTGAAAAGGCTCGTATCATTTCAAATAGTCTACAATTAAATTTGATATTTTGACCAAAACTAGTGTATAATATACTATGATTTTTGACCGAAACTTGCATTTCGAAAAGTTTCATAGAATCTAATTTCCAGATGAATTTTTTGCATAGGCTTCCATCATAACCTTCCCTCTTAACATATATAAATGATATGTGAAGTCTCGTATCATTTCAAATAGTCCCGAATTAAATTTGATTTTTTTGACCGAAACTAGTGTATAATATACTATGATTTTTAACCGAAACTTGCATTTCGAAAAGTTTCATAGAATCTAGTTTTCAGATGATTTTTTTTGCATGGACTTCCATCATAAATTTCTCTCTTAACATATATAAATGATCTGAAAAGTCTCGTATCATTTCAAATATTCCCCAATTAAATTTTATTTTTTTGACCGAAACTAGTGTTTAATATACTTTGATTTTTTACCGAAACTTGCATTTCAAAAAGTTTCATAGAATCTAGTTTTCAGATGATTTTTTCCATGGACTTCCATCATAACCTTCCCTCTTAACATATCTAAATGATCTGAAAAGGCTCATATCATTTCAAATAGTCGACAATTAAATTTGATTTTTTTGACCAAAACTAGTGTATAATATATATGATTTTTGACCGAAAATTGCATTTCGAAAAGTTTCATAGAATCCAATTTTCAGATAATTTTCTTTGCATGGACTTCCATCATAACCTTCCCTATTAACATATATAAATGATCTGAAAAGTCTCGTATCATTTCAAATAGTCCCCAATTAAATTTTATTTTTTTGACCAAAACTAGTGTATAATATACTATGATTTTTGACCGAAACATGCATTTCTAAAAGTTTCATAGAATCTAATTTTCAAATGATTTTTTTGCATGGGCTTCCATCATAACCTTCCCTCTTAACATATATAAATGATCTGAAAAGTCTCTTATCATTTCATATAGTCCCCAATTAAATTTTATTTTTTTGACCGAAACTAGAGTATAATATTATATGATTTTTGACCGAAACTTGCATTACAAAAAGTTTCATAGAATCTAGTTTTCAGATGATTTTTTTTACATGGACTTCCATCATAAACTTCCCTCTTAACATATATAAATGATCTGAAAAGTCTTATATCATTTCAAATAGTCCCCAATAAAATTTTATTTTTTTGACCGAAACTAGTGTTTAATATACTTTGATTTTTTACCGAAACTTGCATTTCAAAAAGTTTCATAGAATCTAATTTTCAGATGATTTTTTTTGCATGGACTTCCATCATAACCTTCCCTCTTAACATATATAAAAGATTTGAAAAGGCTCGTATCATTTCAAATAGTCTACAATTAAATTTGATATTTTGACCAAAACTAGTGTATAATATACTATGATTTTTGACCGAAACTTGCATTTCGAAAAGTTTCATAGAATCTAATTTTCAGATGAATTTTTTGCATAGGCTTCCATCATAACCTTCCCTCTTAACATATATAAAGGATATGTGAAGTCTCATATCATTTCAAATAGTCCCGAATTAAATTTGATTTTTTTGACCGAAACTAGTGTATAATATACTATGATTTTTAACCGAAACTTGCATTTCGAAAAGTTTCAAAGAATCTAGTTTTCAGATGATTTTTTTTGCATGGACTTCCATCATAAATTTCTCTCTTAACATATATAAATGATCTGAAAAGTCTCGTATCATTTCAAATATTCCCCAATTAAATTTTATTTTTTTGACCGAAACTAGTGTTTAATATACTTTGATTTTTTACCGAAACTTGCATTTCAAAAATTTTCATAGAATCTAGTTTTCAGATGATTTTTTCCATGGACTTCCATCATAACCTTCCCTCTTAACATATATAAATGATCTGAAAAGGCTCATATCATTTCAAATAGTCGACAATTAAATTTGATTTTTTTGACCAAAACTAGTGTATAATATACTATGATTTTTGACGGAAACATGCATTTCGAAACGTTTCATAGAATCTAATTTTCAGATGATTCTTTTGCATGGGCTTCCATCATAACCTTCCCTCTTAACATATATAAATGATATGTGAAGTCTCGTATCATTTCAAATAGTCCCTAATTAAATTTGATTTTTTTGACCGAAACAAGTGTATAATATACTATGATTTTTAACCGAAACTTGCATTTCGAAAAGTTTCATAGAATCTAGTTTTCAGATGATTTTTTTGCATGGACTTCCATCATAACCTTCCCTCTTAACATATATAAATGATCTGAAAAGTCTTATATCATTTCAAATAGTCCCCAATAAAATTTTATTTTTTTGACCGAAACTAGTGTTTAATATACTTTGATTTTTTACCGAAACTTGCATTTCAAAAAGTTTCATAGAATCTAATTTTCAGATGATTTTTTTTGCATGGACTTCCATCATAACCTTCCCTCTTAACATATATAAAAGATTTGAAAAGGCTCGTATCATTTCAAATAGTCTACAATTAAATTTGATATTTTGACCAAAACTAGTGTATAATATACTATGATTTTTGACCGAAACTTGCATTTCGAAAAGTTTCATAGAATCTAATTTTCAGATGAATTTTTTGCATAGGCTTCCATCATAACCTTCCCTCTTAACATATATAAATGATATGTGAAGTCTCGTATCATTTCAAATAGTCCCGAATTAAATTTGATTTTTTTGACCGAAACTAGTGTATAATATACTATGATTTTTAACCGAAACTTGCATTTCGAAAAGTTTCATAGAATCTAGTTTTCAGATGATTTTTTTTGCATGGACTTCCATCATAAATTTCTCTCTTAACATATATAAATGATCTGAAAAGTCTCGTATCATTTCAAATATTCCCCAATTAAATTTTATTTTTTTGACCGAAACTAGTGTTTAATATACTTTGATTTTTTACCGAAACTTGCATTTCAAAAAGTTTCATAGAATCTAGTTTTCAGATGATTTTTTCCATGGACTTCCATCATAACCTTCCCTCTTAACATATCTAAATGATCTGAAAAGGCTCATATCATTTCAAATAGTCGACAATTAAATTTGATTTTTTTGACCAAAACTAGTGTATAATATATATGATTTTTGACCGAAAATTGCATTTCGAAAAGTTTCATAGAATCCAATTTTCAGATAATTTTCTTTGCATGGACTTCCATCATAACCTTCCCTATTAACATATATAAATGATCTGAAAAGTCTCGTATCATTTCAAATAGTCCCCAATTAAATTTTATTTTTTTGACCAAAACTAGTGTATAATATACTATGATTTTTGACCGAAACATGCATTTCTAAAAGTTTCATAGAATCTAATTTTCAAATGATTTTTTTGCATGGGCTTCCATCATAACCTTCCCTCTTAACATATATAAATGATCTGAAAAGTCTCTTATCATTTCATATAGTCCCCAATTAAATTTTATTTTTTTGACCGAAACTAGAGTATAATATTATATGATTTTTGACCGAAACTTGCATTACAAAAAGTTTCATAGAATCTAGTTTTCAGATGATTTTTTTTACATGGACTTCCATCATAAACTTCCCTCTTAACATATATAAATGATCTGAAAAGTCTTATATCATTTCAAATAGTCCCCAATAAAATTTTATTTTTTTGACCGAAACTAGTGTTTAATATACTTTGATTTTTTACCGAAACTTGCATTTCAAAAAGTTTCATAGAATCTAATTTTCAGATGATTTTTTTTGCATGGACTTCCATCATAACCTTCCCTCTTAACATATATAAAAGATTTGAAAAGGCTCGTATCATTTCAAATAGTCTACAATTAAATTTGATATTTTGACCAAAACTAGTGTATAATATACTATGATTTTTGACCGAAACTTGCATTTCGAAAAGTTTCATAGAATCTAATTTTCAGATGAATTTTTTGCATAGGCTTCCATCATAACCTTCCCTCTTAACATATATAAAGGATATGTGAAGTCTCATATCATTTCAAATAGTCCCGAATTAAATTTGATTTTTTTGACCGAAACTAGTGTATAATATACTATGATTTTTAACCGAAACTTGCATTTCGAAAAGTTTCAAAGAATCTAGTTTTCAGATGATTTTTTTTGCATGGACTTCCATCATAAATTTCTCTCTTAACATATATAAATGATCTGAAAAGTCTCGTATCATTTCAAATATTCCCCAATTAAATTTTATTTTTTTGACCGAAACTAGTGTTTAATATACTTTGATTTTTTACCGAAACTTGCATTTCAAAAATTTTCATAGAATCTAGTTTTCAGATGATTTTTTCCATGGACTTCCATCATAACCTTCCCTCTTAACATATATAAATGATCTGAAAAGGCTCATATCATTTCAAATAGTCGACAATTAAATTTGATTTTTTTGACCAAAACTAGTGTATAATATACTATGATTTTTGACGGAAACATGCATTTCGAAACGTTTCATAGAATCTAATTTTCAGATGATTCTTTTGCATGGGCTTCCATCATAACCTTCCCTCTTAACATATATAAATGATATGTGAAGTCTCGTATCATTTCAAATAGTCCCTAATTAAATTTGATTTTTTTGACCGAAACAAGTGTATAATATACTATGATTTTTAACCGAAACTTGCATTTCGAAAAGTTTCATAGAATCTAGTTTTCAGATGATTTTTTTGCATGGACTTCCATCATAACCTTCCCTCTTAACATATATAAATGATCTGAAAAGTCTTATATCATTTCAAATAGTCCCCAATAAAATTTTATTTTTTTGACCGAAACTAGTGTTTAATATACTTTGATTTTTTACCGAAACTTGCATTTCAAAAAGTTTCATAGAATCTAATTTTCAGATGATTTTTTTTGCATGGACTTCCATCATAACCTTCCCTCTTAACATATATAAAAGATTTGAAAAGGCTCGTATCATTTCAAATAGTCTACAATTAAATTTGATATTTTGACCAAAACTAGTGTATAATATACTATGATTTTTGACCGAAACTTGCATTTCGAAAAGTTTCATAGAATCTAATTTTCAGATGAATTTTTTGCATAGGCTTCCATCATAACCTTCCCTCTTAACATATATAAATGATATGTGAAGTCTCGTATCATTTCAAATAGTCCCGAATTAAATTTGATTTTTTTGACCGAAACTAGTGTATAATATACTATGATTTTTAACCGAAACTTGCATTTCGAAAAGTTTCATAGAATCTAGTTTTCAGATGATTTTTTTTGCATGGACTTCCATCATAAATTTCTCTCTTAACATATATAAATGATCTGAAAAGTCTCGTATCATTTCAAATATTCCCCAATTAAATTTTATTTTTTTGACCGAAACTAGTGTTTAATATACTTTGATTTTTTACCGAAACTTGCATTTCAAAAAGTTTCATAGAATCTAGTTTTCAGATGATTTTTTCCATGGACTTCCATCATAACCTTCCCTCTTAACATATCTAAATGATCTGAAAAGGCTCATATCATTTCAAATAGTCGACAATTAAATTTGATTTTTTTGACCAAAACTAGTGTATAATATATATGATTTTTGACCGAAAATTGCATTTCGAAAAGTTTCATAGAATCCAATTTTCAGATAATTTTCTTTGCATGGACTTCCATCATAACCTTCCCTATTAACATATATAAATGATCTGAAAAGTCTCGTATCATTTCAAATAGTCCCCAATTAAATTTTATTTTTTTGACCAAAACTAGTGTATAATATACTATGATTTTTGACCGAAACATGCATTTCTAAAAGTTTCATAGAATCTAATTTTCAAATGATTTTTTTGCATGGGCTTCCATCATAACCTTCCCTCTTAACATATATAAATGATCTGAAAAGTCTCTTATCATTTCATATAGTCCCCAATTAAATTTTATTTTTTTGACCGAAACTAGAGTATAATATTATATGATTTTTGACCGAAACTTGCATTACAAAAAGTTTCATAGAATCTAGTTTTCAGATGATTTTTTTTACATGGACTTCCATCATAAACTTCCCTCTTAACATATATAAATGATCTGAAAAGTCTTATATCATTTCAAATAGTCCCCAATAAAATTTTATTTTTTTGACCGAAACTAGTGTTTAATATACTTTGATTTTTTACCGAAACTTGCATTTCAAAAAGTTTCATAGAATCTAATTTTCAGATGATTTTTTTTGCATGGACTTCCATCATAACCTTCCCTCTTAACATATATAAAAGATTTGAAAAGGCTCGTATCATTTCAAATAGTCTACAATTAAATTTGATATTTTGACCAAAACTAGTGTATAATATACTATGATTTTTGACCGAAACTTGCATTTCGAAAAGTTTCATAGAATCTAATTTTCAGATGAATTTTTTGCATAGGCTTCCATCATAACCTTCCCTCTTAACATATATAAAGGATATGTGAAGTCTCATATCATTTCAAATAGTCCCGAATTAAATTTGATTTTTTTGACCGAAACTAGTGTATAATATACTATGATTTTTAACCGAAACTTGCATTTCGAAAAGTTTCAAAGAATCTAGTTTTCAGATGATTTTTTTTGCATGGACTTCCATCATAAATTTCTCTCTTAACATATATAAATGATCTGAAAAGTCTCGTATCATTTCAAATATTCCCCAATTAAATTTTATTTTTTTGACCGAAACTAGTGTTTAATATACTTTGATTTTTTACCGAAACTTGCATTTCAAAAATTTTCATAGAATCTAGTTTTCAGATGATTTTTTCCATGGACTTCCATCATAACCTTCCCTCTTAACATATATAAATGATCTGAAAAGGCTCATATCATTTCAAATAGTCGACAATTAAATTTGATTTTTTTGACCAAAACTAGTGTATAATATACTATGATTTTTGACGGAAACATGCATTTCGAAACGTTTCATAGAATCTAATTTTCAGATGATTCTTTTGCATGGGCTTCCATCATAACCTTCCCTCTTAACATATATAAATGATATGTGAAGTCTCGTATCATTTCAAATAGTCCCTAATTAAATTTGATTTTTTTGACCGAAACAAGTGTATAATATACTATGATTTTTAACCGAAACTTGCATTTCGAAAAGTTTCATAGAATCTAGTTTTCAGATGATTTTTTTGCATGGACTTCCATCATAACCTTCCCTCTTAACATATATAAATGATCTGAAAAGTCTTATATCATTTCAAATAGTCCCCAATAAAATTTTATTTTTTTGACCGAAACTAGTGTTTAATATACTTTGATTTTTTACCGAAACTTGCATTTCAAAAAGTTTCATAGAATCTAATTTTCAGATGATTTTTTTTGCATGGACTTCCATCATAACCTTCCCTCTTAACATATATAAAAGATTTGAAAAGGCTCGTATCATTTCAAATAGTCTACAATTAAATTTGATATTTTGACCAAAACTAGTGTATAATATACTATGATTTTTGACCGAAACTTGCATTTCGAAAAGTTTCATAGAATCTAATTTTCAGATGAATTTTTTGCATAGGCTTCCATCATAACCTTCCCTCTTAACATATATAAATGATATGTGAAGTCTCGTATCATTTCAAATAGTCCCGAATTAAATTTGATTTTTTTGACCGAAACTAGTGTATAATATACTATGATTTTTAACCGAAACTTGCATTTCGAAAAGTTTCATAGAATCTAGTTTTCAGATGATTTTTTTTGCATGGACTTCCATCATAAATTTCTCTCTTAACATATATAAATGATCTGAAAAGTCTCGTATCATTTCAAATATTCCCCAATTAAATTTTATTTTTTTGACCGAAACTAGTGTTTAATATACTTTGATTTTTTACCGAAACTTGCATTTCAAAAAGTTTCATAGAATCTAGTTTTCAGATGATTTTTTCCATGGACTTCCATCATAACCTTCCCTCTTAACATATCTAAATGATCTGAAAAGGCTCATATCATTTCAAATAGTCGACAATTAAATTTGATTTTTTTGACCAAAACTAGTGTATAATATATATGATTTTTGACCGAAAATTGCATTTCGAAAAGTTTCATAGAATCCAATTTTCAGATAATTTTCTTTGCATGGACTTCCATCATAACCTTCCCTATTAACATATATAAATGATCTGAAAAGTCTCGTATCATTTCAAATAGTCCCCAATTAAATTTTATTTTTTTGACCAAAACTAGTGTATAATATACTATGATTTTTGACCGAAACATGCATTTCTAAAAGTTTCATAGAATCTAATTTTCAAATGATTTTTTTGCATGGGCTTCCATCATAACCTTCCCTCTTAACATATATAAATGATCTGAAAAGTCTCTTATCATTTCATATAGTCCCCAATTAAATTTTATTTTTTTGACCGAAACTAGAGTATAATATTATATGATTTTTGACCGAAACTTGCATTACAAAAAGTTTCATAGAATCTAGTTTTCAGATGATTTTTTTTACATGGACTTCCATCATAAACTTCCCTCTTAACATATATAAATGATCTGAAAAGTCTTATATCATTTCAAATAGTCCCCAATAAAATTTTATTTTTTTGACCGAAACTAGTGTTTAATATACTTTGATTTTTTACCGAAACTTGCATTTCAAAAAGTTTCATAGAATCTAATTTTCAGATGATTTTTTTTGCATGGACTTCCATCATAACCTTCCCTCTTAACATATATAAAAGATTTGAAAAGGCTCGTATCATTTCAAATAGTCTACAATTAAATTTGATATTTTGACCAAAACTAGTGTATAATATACTATGATTTTTGACCGAAACTTGCATTTCGAAAAGTTTCATAGAATCTAATTTTCAGATGAATTTTTTGCATAGGCTTCCATCATAACCTTCCCTCTTAACATATATAAAGGATATGTGAAGTCTCATATCATTTCAAATAGTCCCGAATTAAATTTGATTTTTTTGACCGAAACTAGTGTATAATATACTATGATTTTTAACCGAAACTTGCATTTCGAAAAGTTTCAAAGAATCTAGTTTTCAGATGATTTTTTTTGCATGGACTTCCATCATAAATTTCTCTCTTAACATATATAAATGATCTGAAAAGTCTCGTATCATTTCAAATATTCCCCAATTAAATTTTATTTTTTTGACCGAAACTAGTGTTTAATATACTTTGATTTTTTACCGAAACTTGCATTTCAAAAATTTTCATAGAATCTAGTTTTCAGATGATTTTTTCCATGGACTTCCATCATAACCTTCCCTCTTAACATATATAAATGATCTGAAAAGGCTCATATCATTTCAAATAGTCGACAATTAAATTTGATTTTTTTGACCAAAACTAGTGTATAATATACTATGATTTTTGACGGAAACATGCATTTCGAAACGTTTCATAGAATCTAATTTTCAGATGATTCTTTTGCATGGGCTTCCATCATAACCTTCCCTCTTAACATATATAAATGATATGTGAAGTCTCGTATCATTTCAAATAGTCCCTAATTAAATTTGATTTTTTTGACCGAAACAAGTGTATAATATACTATGATTTTTAACCGAAACTTGCATTTCGAAAAGTTTCATAGAATCTAGTTTTCAGATGATTTTTTTGCATGGACTTCCATCATAACCTTCCCTCTTAACATATATAAATGATATGTAAAGTCTCGTATCATTTCAAATAGTCCCAAATTAAATTTTTTTTCCGAAACTAGAGTATAATATTATATGATTTTTGACCGAAACTTGCATTTCGAAAAGTTTCATAGAATCTAGTTTTCAGATGATTTTTTTTGCATGGACTTCCATCATAAACTTCCCTCTTAACATATATAAATGATCTGAAAAGTCTCGTATCATTTCAAATAGTCCCCTATTAAATTTTATTTTTTTGACCGAAACTAGTTTTTAATATACTTTGATTTTTTACCGAAACTTGCATTTCAAAAAGTTTCATAGAATCTAGTTTTCAGATGATTTTTTTGCATGGACTTCCATCATAACCTTCCCTCTTAACATATATAAAAGATCTGAAAAGGCTCGTATCATTTCAAATAGTCCCCAATTAAATTTGATTTTTTGACCAAAACTAGTGTATAATATACTATGATTTTTGACCGAAACTTGCATTTCGAAAAGTTTCATAGAATCCAATTTTCAGATAATTTTCTTTGCATGGACTTCCATCATAACCTTCCCTATTAACATATATAAATGATCTGAAAAGTCTCGTATCATTTCAAATAGTCCCCAATTAAATTTTATTTTTTTGATCAAAACTAGTGTATAATATACTATGATTTTTGACCGAAACATGCATTTCTAAAAGTTTCATAGAATCTAATTTTCAAATGATTTTTTTGCATGGCCTTCCATCATAACCTTCCCTCTTAACATATATAAATGATCTGAAAAGTATCTTATCATTTCATATAGTCCCCAATTAAATTTTATTTTTTTGACCGAAACTAGAGTATAATATTATATGATTTTTGACCGAAACTTGCATTACGAAAAGTTTCATAGAATCTAGTTTTCAGATGATTTTTTTTTACATGGACTTCCATCATAAACTTCCCTCTTAACATATATAAATGATCTGAAAAGTCTTATATCATTTCAAATAGTCCCCAATTAAATTTTATTTTTTTGACCGAAACTAGTGTTTAATATACTTTGATTTTTTACCGAAACTTGCATTTCAAAAAGTTTCATAGAATCTAATTTTCAGATGATTTTTTTGCATGGACTTCCATCATAACCTTCCCTCTTAACATATATAAAAGATTTGAAAAGGCTCGTATCATTTCAAATAGTCTACAATTAAATTTGATATTTTGACCAAAACTAGTGTATAATATACTATGATTTTTGACCGAAACTTGCATTTCGAAAAGTTTCAAAGAATTTAATTTTCAGATGAATTTTTTGCATAGGCTTCCATCATAACCTTCCCTCTTAACATATATAAATGATATGTGAAGTCTCGTATCATTTCAAATAGTCCCGAATTAAATTTGATTTTTTTGACCGAAACTAGTGTATAATATACTATGATTTTTAACCGAAACTTGCATTTCGAAAAGTTTCATAGAATCTAGTTTTCAGATGATTTTTTTGCATGGACTTCCATCATAACCTTCCCTCTTAACATATATAAATGATATGTGAAGTCTCGTATCATTTCAAATAGTCCCAAATTAAATTTTTTTTTCCGAAACTAGAGTATAATATTATATGATTTTTGACCGAAACTTGCATTTCGAAAAGTTTCATAGAATCTAGTTTTCAGATGATTTTTTTTGCATGGACTTCCATCATAAACTTCCCTCTTAACATATATAAATAATCTGAAAAGTCTCGTATCATTTCAAATAGTCCCCTATTAAATTTTATTTTTTTGACCGAAACTAGTGTTTAATATACTTTGATTTTTTACCGAAACTTGCATTTCAAAAAGTTTCATAGAATCTAGTTTTCAGATGATTTTTTTGCATTGACTTCCATCATAACCTTCCCTCTTAACATATATAAAAGATCTGAAAAGGCTCGTATCATTTCAAATAGTCTACAATTAAATTTGATTTTTTGACCAAAACTAGTGTATAATATACTATGATTTTTGACCGAAACTTGCATTTCGAAAAGTTTCATAGAATCTAGTTTTCAGATGATTTATTTTGCATGGGCTTCCATCATAACCTTCCCTATTAACATATATAAATGATATGTGAAGTCTCGTATCATTTCAAATAGTCCCCAATTAAATTTGATTTTTTTTTCCGAAACTAGTGTATAATATACTATGATTTTTTAGCGAAACTTGCATTTCAAAAAGTTTCATAGAATCCAATTTTCAGATTATTTTCTTTGCATGGACTTCCATCATAACCTTCCCTCTTAACATATATAAATGATCTGAAAAGTCTCGTATCATTTCAAATAGTCCCCAATTAAATTTTATTTTTTTGACCAAAACTAGTGTATAATATACTATGATTTTTGACCGAAACATGTATTTTTAAAAGTTTCATAGAATCTAATTTTCAGATGATTTTTTTGCATGGGCTTCCATCATAACCTTCCCTCTTAACATATATAAATGATCTGAAAAGTCTCTAATCATTTCATATAGTCCCCAATTAAATTTTCTTTTTTTGACCGAAACTAGAGTATAATATTATATGATTTTTGACCGAAACTTGCATTACGAAAAGTTTCATAGAATCTAGTTTTCAGATGATTTTTTTTTACATGGACTTCCATCATAAACTTCCCTCTTAACATATATAAATGATCTGAAAAGTCTTATATCATTTCAAATAGTC
The DNA here is from genome assembly GCA_963966055.1 of Lathyrus aphaca. NCBI lineage: Eukaryota > Viridiplantae > Streptophyta > Magnoliopsida > Fabales > Fabaceae > Lathyrus > Lathyrus aphaca. The sequence goes on along the minus strand of OZ014520.1, from coordinate 639,208,812 downwards.
CCCAATTAAATTTTATTTTTTTGACCGAAACTAGTGTTTAATATACTTTGATTTTTTACCGAAACTTGCATTTCAAAAAGTTTCATAGAATCTAATTTTCAGATGATTTTTTTTCATGGACTTCTATCATAACCTTCCCTCTTAACATATATAATTGATCTGAAAAGTCTAGTATCATTTCAAATAGTCCACAATTAAATTTGATTTTTTTGACCGTAACTGGTGTATAATATACTATGATATTTGACCGAAACTTACATTTCGAAAAGTTTCATAGAATCTAGTTTTCAGATGAATTTTTTTACATGGACTTCCATCATAAACTTCCCTCTTAACATATATAAATGATCTGAAAAGTCTTATATCATTTCAAATAGTCCCCAATTAAATTTTATTTTTTTGACCGAAACTAGTGTTTAATATACTTTGATTTTTTACCGAAACTTGCATTTCAAAAACTTTCATAGAATCTAATTTTCAGATGATTTTTTTGCATGGACTTCCATCATAACCTTCCCTCTTAACATATATAAAAGATTTGAACAGGCTCATATCATTTCAAATAGTCTACAATTAAATTTGATTTTTTGACCAAAACTAGTGTATAATATACTATGATTTTTGACCGAAACTTGCATTTCGAAAAGTTTCATAGAATCTAATTTTCAGATGAATTTTTTGCATGGGCGTCCATCATAACCTTCCCTCTTAACATATATAAATGATATGTGAAGTCTCGTATCATTTCAAATAGTCCCCAATTAAATTTGATTTTTTTGACCGAAACTAGTGTATAATATAATATGATTTTTAACCGAAACTTGCATTTCGAAAAGTTTCATAGAATCTAGTTTTTCAGATGATTTATTTTGCATGGACTTCCATGATAAACTTCTCTATTAACATATATAAATGATCTGAAAAGTCTCGTATCATTTCAAATATTCCCCAATTAAATTTTATTTTTTTGACCGAAACTAGTGTTTAATATACTTTGATTTTTTACCGAAACTTGCATTTCAAAAAGTTTCATAGAATCTAGTTTTCAGATGATTTTTTTTCATGGACTTCTATCATTACCTTCCCTTTTAACATATATAAATGATCTGAAAAGTCTAGTATCATTTCAAATAGTCCACAATTAAATTTGATTTTTTTGACCGTAACTGGTGTATAATATACTATGATATTTGACCGAAACTTACATTTCGAAAAGTTTCATAGAATCTAATTTTCAGATGATTTTTTTGCATGGGCCTCCATCATAACCTTCCCTCTTAACATATATAAATGATATGTGAAGTCTCGTATCATTTCAAATAGTCCCCAATTAAATTTGATTTTTTTGACCAAAACTAGTGTATAATATACTATGATTTTTGACCAAAACTTGCATTTCAAAAAGTTTCATAGAATCTAGTTTTCAGATGATTTTTTTTCATGGACTTCTATCATAACCTTCCCTCTTAACATATATAAATGATCTGAAAAGTCTAGTATCATTTCAAATAGTCCAAAATTAAATTTGATTTTTTTGACCATAACTATTGTATAATATACTATGATTTTTGACCGAAACTTGTATTTCGAAAAGTTTCATAGAATCTAATTTTCAGATGATTTTTTTGCATGGGCTTCCATCATAACCTTCCCTCTTAACATATATAAATGATAGGTGAAGTCTCGTATCATTTCAAATAGTCCCCAATTAAATTTGATTTTTTTGACCGAAACTAGTGTATAATATACTATGATTTTTAACCGAAACTTGCATTTCGAAAAGTTTCATAGAATCTAGTTTTCAGATGATTTTTTTGCTTGGACTTCCATCATAACCTTCCCTCTTAACATATATAAATGATATGTGAAGTGTCTTATCATTTCAAATAGTCCCAAATTAATTTTTTTGTTTCGAAACTAGAGTATAATATTATATGATTTTTGACCGAAACTTGCATTTCGAAAAGTTTCATAGAATCTAGTTTTCAGATGAATTTTTTTACATGGACTTCCATCATAAACTTCCCTCTTAACATATATAAATGATCTGAAAAGTCTTATATCATTTCAAAAAGTCCCCAATTAAATTTTATTTTTTTGACCGAAACTAGTGTTTAATATACTTTGATTTTTTACCGAAACTTGCATTTCAAAAAGTTTCATAGAATATAATTTTCAGATGATTTTTTTGCATGGACTTCCATCATAACCTTCCCTCTTAACATATATAAAAGATTTGAAAAGGCTCATATCATTTCAAATAGTCTACAATTAAATTTGATTTTTTGACCAAAACTAGTGTATAATATACAATGATTTTTGACCGAAACTTGCATTTCGAAAAGTTTCATAGAATCTAATTTTCAGATGAATTTTTTGCATGGGCGTCCATCATAACCTTCCCTCTTAACATATATAAATGATATGTGAAGTCTCGTATCATTTCAAATAGTCCCCAATTAAATTTGATTTTTTTGACCGAAACTAGTGTATAATATAATATGATTTTTAACCGAAACTTGCATTTCGAAAAGTTTCATAGAATCTAGTTTTTCAGATGATTTATTTTGCATGGACTTCCATCATAAACTTCTCTCTTAACATATATAAATGATCTGAAAAGTCTCGTATCATTTCAAATATTCCCCAATTAAATTTTATTTTTTTGACCGAAACTAGTGTTTAATATACTTTGATTTTTTACCGAAACTTGCATTTCAAAAAGTTTCATAGAATCTAGTTTTCAGATGATTTTTTTTCATGGACTTCTATCATTACCTTCCCTTTTAACATATATAAATGATCTGAAAAGTCTAGTATCATTTCAAATAGTCCACAATTAAATTTGATTTTTTTGACCGTAACTGGTGTATAATATACTATGATATTTGACCGAAACTTGCATTTCGAAAAGTTTCATAGAATCTAATTTTCAGATGATTTTTTTGCATGGGCCTCCATCATAACCTTCCCTCTTAACATATATAAATGATATGTGAAGTCTCGTATCATTTCAAATAGTCCCCAATTAAATTTGATTTTTTTGACCAAAACTAGTGTATAATATACTATGATTTTTGACCAAAACTTGCATTTCAAAAAGTTTCATAGAATCTAGTTTTCAGATGATTTTTTTTCATGGACTTCTATCATAACCTTCCCTCTTAACATATATAAATGATCTGAAAAGTCTAGTATCATTTCAAATAGTCCAAAATTAAATTTAATTTTTTTGACCATAACTATTGTATAATATACTATGATTTTTGACCGAAACTTGTATTTCGAAAAGTTTCATAGAATCTAATTTTCAGATGATTTTTTTGCATGGGCTTCCATCATAACCTTCCCTCTTAACATATATAAATGATAGGTGAAGTCTCGTATCATTTCAAATAGTCCCCAATTAAATTTGATTTTTTTGACCGAAACTAGTGTATAATATACTATGATTTTTAACCGAAACTTGCATTTCGAAAAGTTTCATAGAATCTAGTTTTCAGATGATTTTTTTGCTTTGACTTCCATCATAACCTTCCCTCTTAACATATATAAATGATATGTGAAGTCTCTTATCATTTCAAATAGTCCCAAATTAATTTTTTTGTTTCGAAACTAGAGTATAATATTATATGATTTTTGACCGAAACTTGCATTTCGAAAAGTTTCATAGAATCTAGTTTTCAGATGATTTTTTTTGCATGGACTTCCATCATAAACTTCCCTCTTAACATATATAAATGATCAGAAAAGTCTCGTATCATTTCAAATAGTCCCCAATTAAATTTTATTTTTTTGACCGAAACTAGTGTTTAATATACTTTGATTTTTTACCGAAACTTGCATTTCAAAAAGTTTCTTAGAATCTAGTTTTCAGATGATTTTTTGCATGGACTTCCATCATAACCTTCCCTCTTAACATATATAAAAGATCTGAAAAGACTCGTATCATTTCAAATAGTCTACAATTAAATTTGATTTTTTGACCAAAACTAGTGTATAATATACAATGATTTTTTACCGAAACTTGCATTTCGAAAAGTATCATAAAATCTAGTTTTCAGATGATTTTTTTGCATAGGCTTCCATCATAACCTTACCTCTTAACATATATAAATGATATGTGAAGTCTCGTATCATTTCAAATAGTCCCCAATTAAATTTGATTTTTTTGACCGAAACTAGTGTATAATATACTATGATTTTTAACCGACATTGCATTTCGAAAAGTTTCATAGAATCTAATTTTCAGATGATTTTTTTGCATGGACTTCCATCATAACCTTCCCTCTTAACATATATAAATGAGATGAAAATATCGTATCATTTCAAATAGTCCACAATTAAATTTTATTTTTTTTGACCAAAACTAGTGTATAATACACTATGATATTTGACCGAAACTTGCATTTCGAAAAGTTTCAAAGAATCTAGTTTTCAGATGATTTTTTTTGCATGGACTTCCATCATAAACTTCCCTCTTAACATATATAAATGATCTGAAAAGTCTCGTATCATTTGAAATAGTCCCCAATTAAATTTTATTTTTTTGACCGAAACTAGTGTTTAATATACTTTGATTTTTTACCGAAACTTGCATTTCAAAAAGTTTCTTAGAATCTAGTTTTCAGATGATTTTTTTGCATGGACTTCCTTCATAACTTTCTCTCTTAACATATATAAAAGATCTGAAAAGGCTCGTATCATTTCAAATAGTTTACAATTAAATTTGATTTTTTGACCAAAACTAGTGTATAATATACTATGATTTTTGACCGAAACTTGCATTTCGAAAAGTTTCATAGAATCTAGTTTTCAGTTAAATTTTTTGCATGGGCTTCCATCATAACTTCCCTCTTAACATATATAAATGATATGTGAAGTCTCGTATCATTTCAAATAGTCCCCAATTAAATTTGATTTTTTTGAACGAAACTAGTGTATAATATACTATGATTTTTAACCGACATTGCATTTCGAAAAGTTTCATAGAATCTAGTTTTCAGATGATTTTTTTGCGTGGACTTCCATCATAACCTTCCCTCTTAACATATATAAATGAGATGAAAATATCGTATCATTTCAAATAGTCCACAATTAAATTTTATTTTTTTTGACCAAAACTAGTGTATAATACACTATGATATTTGACCGAAACTTGCATTTCGAAAAGTTTCAAAGAATCTAGTTTTCAGATGATTTTTTTTGCATGGACTTCCATCATAACCTTCCCTCTTAACATATTTAAATGATCTGAAAAGTCTCGTATCATTTCAAATAGTCCCCAATTAAATTTTATTTTATTGACCGAAACTAGTGAATAATATACTTTGATTTTTGACCGAAACATGCATTTCGAAAAGTTTCATAGAATATAGTTTTCAAATGATTTTTTTGCATGGGCTTCCATCATTACCTTCCCTCTTAACATATATAAATGATATTTGAAGTCTCGTATCATTTCAAATAGTCCCCAATTAAATTTTATTTTTTTGACCGAAACTAGTGTATAATATACTATGATTATTGACCGAAACATTCATTTCGAAAAGTTTCATAGAATCTAGTTTTCAGATGATTTTTTTTGCATGGACTTCCATCATAACCTTCCCTCTTAACATATATAAATGATCTGTCAAGTCTACTATCATTTCAAATAGTCCACAATTAAATTTGATTTTTTTGACCGAAACTAGTGTATAATATACTATGATTTTTGACCGGAGCTTGCATTTCAAAAAGTTTCATAGAATCTAGTTTTCAGATGATTTTTTTCATGGACTTCTATCATAACCTTCCCTCTTAAAATATATAAATGATCTGAAAAGTCAAGTATCATTTCAAATAGTCCACAATTAAATTTGATTTTTTTGACCGTAACTAGTGTATAATATACTATGATTTTTGACCGAAACTTGCATTTCGAAAAGTTTCATAGAATCTAAGTTTCAGATGATTTTTTTGCATGGGCTTCCATCATAACCTTCCCTCTTAACATATATAAATAATATTTGAAGTCTCGTATCATTTCAAATAGTCCCCAATTAAATTTGATTTTTTTGACCGAAACTAGTGTATAATATACTATGATTTTTAACCGAAACTTGCATTTCGAAAAGTTTCATAGAATCTAGTTTTCAGATGATTTTTTTGAATGGACTTCCATCATAACCTTCCCTTTTAACATATATATATGATATGTGAAGTCTCGTATCATTTCAAATAGTCCCAAATTAAATTTTATTTTTTTTTCCGAAACTAGTGTATAATATACTATGATTTTTGACCGAAACTTGCATTTCGAAAAGTTTCATCGAATCTAGTTTTCAGATGATTTTTTTATGGATGGACTTCTATCATAAACTTCCCTCTTAACATATATAAATGATCTGAAAAGTCTCGTATAAATTCAAATAGTCCCCAATTAAATTTTATTTTTTTGACCGAAACTAGTGTTTAATATAATTTGATTTTTTACCGAAACTTGCATTTCAAAGAGTTTCATAGAATCTATTTTTCAGATGATTTTTTTGCATGGACTTCCGTCATAACCTTCCCTCTTAACATATATAAATGATCTGAAAAATCTCGTATCATTTCAAATAGTCTACAATTAAATTTGATTTTTTTGACCAAAACTAGTGTATAATATACTATGATTTTTGACCGAAACATGCATTTCGAAAAGTTTCATAGAATCTAGTTTTTAGATGATTTTTTTGCATGGGCTTCCATCATAACCTTCCCTCTTAATATATATAAATGATATGTGAAGTCTCGTATCATTTCAAATAGTCCCCAATTAAATTTGATTTTTTTGACCGAAACTTGTGTATAATATACTAAGATTTTTGACCGAAACTTGCATTTCGAAAAGTTTTATAGAATCTAGTTTTCAGATGATTTTTTTGCATGGACTTCCATCATAACCTTCCCTCTTAACATATATAAATGAGCTGAAAATATCGTATCATTTCAAATAGTCCACAATTAAATTTTTTTTTATACCAAAACTAGTGTATAATACACTATGATTTTTGACTGAAACTTGCATTTCAAAAAGTTTCATAGAATCTAGTTTTCAGATGATTTTTTTTGCATGGATTTCCATCATAACCTTCCCTCTTAACATATTTAAATGATCTGAAAAGTCTCGTATCATTTCAAATAGTCTCTAATTAAATTTTATTTTATTGACTGAAACTAGTGTATAATATACTATGATTTTTAACCGAAACTTGCATTTCGAAAAGTTTCATAGAACCTAGTTTTCAGATGATTTTTTTGCAAGGGCTTCCATCATAACCTTCCCTCTTAACATATATAAATGATATGTGAAGTCTCGTATCATTTCAAATAGTCCCCAAATAAATTTGATTTTTTTCCGAAACTAGTATATAATCTACTATGATTTTTGACCGAAACTTGCATTTCGAAAAGTTTCATTGAATCTTCTTTTCAAATGATTTTTTTTGCATGAACTTCCATCATAACCTTCCCTCTTAACATATATAAATGATATGTGAAGTTTCGTATCATTTCAAATAGTCCTCAATTAAATTTGATTTTTTTGACTGAAACTAGTGTATAATATACTATGATTTTTAACCGAAACTTGCATTTCGAAAAGTTTCATAGAATCTAGTTTTCAGATGATTTTTTTGCATTGACTTCCATCATAACCTTCCCTCTTAACATATATAAAAGATTTGAAAAGGCTCGTATCATTTCAAATAGTCTACAATTAAATTTGATTTTTTGACCAAAACTAGTGTATAATATACTATGATTTTTGACCGAAACTTGCATTTCGAAAAGTTTCATAGAATCTAGTTTTCAGATGATTTATTTTGCATGGGCTTCCATCATAACCTTCCCTATTAACATATATAAATGATATGTGAAGTCTCGTATCATTTCAAATAGTCCCCAATTAAATTTGATTTTTTTTTCCGAAACTAGTGTATAATATACTATGATTTTTTAGCGAAACTTGCATTTCAAAAAGTTTCATAGAATCCAATTTTCATATTATTTTCTTTGCATGGACTTCCATCATAACCTTCCCTCTTAACATATATAAATGATCTGAAAAGTCTCGTATCATTTCAAATAGTCCCCAATTAAATTTTATTTTTTTGACCAAAACTAGTGTATAATATACTATGATTTTTTACCGAAACATGCATTTCTAAAAGTTTCATAGAATCTAATTTTCAAATGATTTTTTTGCATGGGCTTCCATCATAACCTTCCCTCTTAACATATATAAATGATCTAAAAAGTATCTTATCATTTCATATAGTCCCCAATTAAATTTTATTTTTTTGACCGAAACTAGAGTATAATATTATATGATTTTTGACCGAAACTTGCATTACGAAAGGTTTCATAGAATCTAGTTTTCAGATGATTTTTTTTTACATGGACTTCCATCATAAACTTCCCTCTTAACATATATAAATGATCTGAAAAGTCTTATATCATTTCAAATAGTCCCCAATTAAATTTTATTTTTTTGACCGAAACTAGTGTTTAATATACTTTGATTTTTTACCGAAACTTGCATTTCAAAAAGTTTCATAGAATCTAATTTTCAGATGATTTTTTTTGCATGGACTTCCATCATAACCTTCCCTCTTAACATATATAAATGATATGTGAAGGCTCGTATCATTTCAAATAGTCTACAATTAAATTTGATATTTTGACCAAAACTAGTGTATAATATACTATGATTTTTGACCGAAACTTGCATTTCGAAAAGTTTCAAAGAATCTAATTTTCAGATGAATTTTTTGCATAGGCTTCCATCATAACCTTCCCTCTTAACATATATAAATGATATGTGAAGTCTCGTATCATTTCAAATAGTCCCGAATTAAATTTGATTTTTTTGACCGAAACTAGTGTATAATATACTATGATTTTTAACCGAAACTTGCATTTCGAAAAGTTTCATAGAATCTAGTTTTCAGATGATTTTTTTGCATGGACTTCCATCATAACCTTCCCTCTTAACATATATAAATGATATGTGAAGTCTCGTATCATTTCAAATAGTCCCAAATTAAATTTTTTTTTCCGAAACTAGAGTATAATATTATATGATTTTTGACCGAAACTTGCATTTCGAAAAGTTTCATAGAATCTAGTTTTCAGATGATTTTTTTTGCATGGACTTCCATCATAAACTTCCCTCTTAACATATATAAATAATCTGAAAAGTCTCGTATCATTTCAAATAGTCCCCTATTAAATTTTATTTTTTTGACCGAAACTAGTGTTTAATATACTTTGATTTTTTACCGAAACTTGCATTTCAAAAAGTTTCATAGAATCTAGTTTTCAGATGATTTTTTTGCATTGACTTCCATCATAACCTTCCCTCTTAACATATATAAAAGATCTGAAAAGGCTCGTATCATTTCAAATAGTCTACAATTAAATTTGATTTTTTGACCAAAACTAGTGTATAATATACTATGATTTTTGACCGAAACTTGCATTTCGAAAAGTTTCATAGAATCTAGTTTTCAGATGATTTATTTTGCATGGGCTTCCATCATAACCTTCCCTATTAACATATATAAATGATATGTGAAGTCTCGTATCATTTCAAATAGTCCCCAATTAAATTTGATTTTTTTTTTCCGAAACTAGTGTATAATATACTATGATTTTTTAGCGAAACTTGCATTTCAAAAAGTTTCATAGAATCCAATTTTCAGATTATTTTCTTTGCATGGACTTCCATCATAACCTTCCCTCTTAACATATATAAATGATCTGAAAAGTCTCGTATCATTTCAAATAGTCCCCAATTAAATTTTATTTTTTTGACCAAAACTAGTGTATAATATACTATGATTTTTGACCGAAACATGTATTTTTAAAAGTTTCATAGAATCTAATTTTCAGATGATTTTTTTGCATGGGCTTCCATCATAACCTTCCCTCTTAACAAATATAAATGATCTGAAAAGTCTCTAATCATTTCATATAGTCCCCAATTAAATTTTCTTTTTTTGACCGAAACTAGTGTATAATATGCTATGATTTTTTACCGAAACATGCATTTCGAAAAGTTTCAAAGAATCTAATTTTCAGATGATTTTTTTTAATGTAGTTCCATCATAACCTTCCTTTTTAACATATATAAATGATCTGAAAAGTCTCGTATCATTTTAAATAGTTCACAATTAAATTTTATTTTTTTTACCAAAACTAGTGTATAATATACTATGATTTTTTACCAAAACTTGCATTTCAAAAAGTTTCATAGAATCTAGTTTTCATATGATTTTTTTTCATGGACTTCTATCATAACCTTCCCTCTTAACATATATAATTGATCTGAAAAGTCTAGTATCATTTCAAATAGTCCACAATTAAATTTGATTTTTTTGACCGTAACTAGTGTATAATATACTATGATTTTTGACCGAAACTTGCATTTCGAAAAGTTTCATAGAATCTAATTTTCAGATGATTTTTTGCATGGGCTTCCATCATAACCTTCCCTCTTAACATATATAAATGATATGTGAAGTCTCGTATCATTTCAAATAATCCCCAATTAAATTTGATTTTTTTGACCGAAACTAGTGTATAACATACTATGATTTTTAACCGAAACTTGCATTTCGAAAAGTTTCATAGAATCTAGTTTTCAGATGAATTTTTTTACATGGACTTCCATCATAAACTTCCCTCTTAACATATATAAATGATCTGAAAAGTCTTATATCATTTCAAATAGTCCCCAATTAAATTTTATTTTTTTGACCGAAACTAGTGTTTAATATACTTTGATTTTTTACCGAAACTTGCATTTCAAAAACTTTCATAGAATCTAATTTTCAGATGATTTTTTTGCATGGACTTCCATCATAACCTTCCCTCTTAACATATATAAAAGATTTGAAAAGGCTCATATCATTTCAAATAGTCTACAATTAAATTTGATTTTTTGACCAAAACTAGTGTATAATATACTATGATTTTTGACCGAAACTTGCATTTCGAAAAGTTTCATAGAATCTAATTTTCAGATGAATTTTTTGCATGGGCGTCCATCATAACCTTCCCTCTTAACATATATAAATGATATGTGAAGTCTCGTATCATTTCAAATAGTCCCCAATTAAATTTGATTTTTTTGACCGAAACTAGTGTATAATATAATATGATTTTTAACCGAAACTTGCATTTCGAAAAGTTTCATAGAATCTAGTTTTTCAGATGATTTATTTTGCATGGACTTCCATCATAAACTTCTCTCTTAACATATATAAATGATCTGAAAAGTCTCGTATCATTTCAAATATTCCCCAATTAAATTTTATTTTTTTGACCGAAACTAGTGTTTAATATACTTTGATTTTTTACCGAAACTTGCATTTCAAAAAGTTTCATAGAATCTAGTTTTCAGATGATTTTTTTTCATGGACTTCTATCATTACCTTCCCTTTTAACATATATAAATGATCTGAAAAGTCTAGTATCATTTCAAATAGTCCACAATTAAATTTGATTTTTTTGACCGTAACTGGTGTATAATATACTATGATATTTGACCGAAACTTGCATTTCGAAAAGTTTCATAGAATCTAATTTTCAGATGATTTTTTTGCATGGGCCTCCATCATAACCTTCCCTATTAACATATATAAATGATATGTGAAGTCTCGTATCATTTCAAATAGTCCCCAATTAAATTTGATTTTTTTGACCAAAACTAGTGTATAATATACTATGATTTTTGACCAAAACTTGCATTTCAAAAAGTTTCAAAGAATCTAGTTTTCAGATGATTTTTTTTCATGGACTTCTATCATAACCTTCCCTCTTAACATATATAAATGATCTGAAAAGTCTAGTATCATTTCAAATAGTCCAAAATTAAATTTGATTTTTTTGACCATAACTATTGTATAATATACTATGATTTTTGACCGAAACTTGTATTTCGAAAAGTTTCATAGAATCTAATTTTCAGATGATTTTTTTGCATGGGCTTCCATCATAACCTTCCCTCTTAACATATATAAATGATAGGTGAAGTCTCGTATCATTTCAAATAGTCCCCAATTAAATTTGATTTTTTTGACCGAAACTAGTGTATAATATACTATGATTTTTAACCGAAACTTGCATTTCGAAAAGTTTCATAGAATCTAGTTTTCAGATGATTTTTTTGCTTGGACTTCCATCATAACCTTCCCTCTTAACATATATAAATGATATGTGAAGTCTCTTATCATTTCAAATAGTCCCAAATTAATTTTTTTGTTTCGAAACTAGAGTATAATATTATATGATTTTTGACCGAAACTTGCATTTCGAAAAGTTTCATAGAATCTAGTTTTCAGATGAATTTTTTTACATGGACTTCCATCATAAACTTCCCTCTTAACATATATAAATGATCTGAAAAGTCTTATATCATTTCAAATAGTCCCCAATTAAATTTTATTTTTTTGACCGAAACTAGTGTTTAATATACTTTGATTTTTTACCGAAACTTGCATTTCAAAAAGTTTCATAGAATATAATTTTCAGATGATTTTTTTGCATGGACTTCCATCATAACCTTCCCTCTTAACATATATAAAAGATTTGAAAAGGCTCATATCATTTCAAATAGTCTACAATTAAATTTGATTTTTTGACCAAAACTAGTGTATAATATACAATGATTTTTGACCGAAACTTGCATTTCGAAAAGTTTCATAGAATCTAATTTTCAGATGAATTTTTTGCATGGGCGTCCATCATAACCTTCCCTCTTAACATATATAAATGATATGTGAAGTCTCGTATCATTTCAAATAGTCCCCAATTAAATTTGATTTTTTTGACCGAAACTAGTGTATAATATAATATGATTTTTAACCGAAACTTGCATTTCGAAAAGTTTCATAGAATCTAGTTTTTCAGATGATTTATTTTGCATGGACTTCCATCATAAACTTCTCTCTTAACATATATAAATGATCTGAAAAGTCTCGTATCATTTCAAATATTCCCCAATTAAATTTTATTTTTTTGACCGAAACTAGTGTTTAATATACTTTGATTTTTTACCGAAACTTGCATTTCAAAAAGTTTCATAGAATCTAGTTTTCAGATGATTTTTTTTCATGGACTTCTATCATTACCTTCCCTTTTAACATATATAAATGATCTGAAAAGTCTAGTATCATTTCAAATAGTCCACAATTAAATTTGATTTTTTTGACCGTAACTGGTGTATAATATACTATGATATTTGACCGAAACTTGCATTTCGAAAAGTTTCATAGAATCTAATTTTCAGATGATTTTTTTGCATGGGCCTCCATCATAACCTTCCCTCTTAACATATATAAATGATATGTGAAGTCTCGTATCATTTCAAATAGTCCCCAATTAAATTTGATTTTTTTGACCAAAACTAGTGTATAATATACTATGATTTTTGACCAAAACTTGCATTTCAAAAAGTTTCAAAGAATCTAGTTTTCAGATGATTTTTTTTCATGGACTTCTATCATAACCTTCCCTCTTAACATATATAAATGATCTGAAAAGTCTAGTATCATTTCAAATAGTCCAAAATTAAATTTGATTTTTTTGACCATAACTATTGTATAATATACTATGATTTTTGACCGAAACTTGTATTTCGAAAAGTTTCATAGAATCTAATTTTCAGATGATTTTTTTGCATGGGCTTCCATCATAACCTTCCCTCTTAACATATATAAATGATAGGTGAAGTCTCGTATCATTTCAAATAGTCCCCAATTAAATTTGATTTTTTTGACCGAAACTAGTGTATAATATACTATGATTTTTAACCGAAACTTGCATTTCGAAAAGTTTCATAGAATCTAGTTTTCAGATGATTTTTTTGCTTGGACTTCCATCATAACCTTCCCTCTTAACATATATAAATGATATGTGAAGTCTCTTATCATTTCAAATAGTCCCAAATTAATTTTTTTGTTTCGAAACTAGAGTATAATATTATATGATTTTTGACCGAAACTTGCATTTCGAAAAGTTTCATAGAATCTAGTTTTCAGATGAATTTTTTTACATGGACTTCCATCATAAACTTCCCTCTTAACATATATAAATGATCTGAAAAGTCTTATATCATTTCAAATAGTCCCCAATTAAATTTTATTTTTTTGACCGAAACTAGTGTTTAATATACTTTGATTTTTTACCGAAACTTGCATTTCAAAAAGTTTCATAGAATATAATTTTCAGATGATTTTTTTGCATGGACTTCCATCATAACCTTCCCTCTTAACATATATAAAAGATTTGAAAAGGCTCATATCATTTCAAATAGTCTACAATTAAATTTGATTTTTTGACCAAAACTAGTGTATAATATACAATGATTTTTGACCGAAACTTGCATTTCGAAAAGTTTCATAGAATCTAATTTTCAGATGAATTTTTTGCATGGGCGTCCATCATAACCTTCCCTCTTAACATATATAAATGATATGTGAAGTCTCGTATCATTTCAAATAGTCCCCAATTAAATTTGTTTTTTTTGACCGAAACTAGTGTATAATATAATATGATTTTTAACCGAAACTTGCATTTCGAAAAGTTTCATAGAATCTAGTTTTTCAGATGATTTATTTTGCATGGACTTCCATCATAAACTTCTCTCTTAACATATTTAAATGATCTGAAAAGTCTCGTATCATTTCAAATATTCCCCAATTAAATTTTATTTTTTTGACCGAAACTAGTGTTTAATATACTTTGATTTTTTACCGAAACTTGCATTTCAAAAAGTTTCATAGAATCTAGTTTTCAGATGATTTTTTTTCATGGACTTCTATCATTACCTTCCCTTTTAACATATATAAATGATCTGAAAAGTCTAGTATCATTTCAAATAGTCCACAATTAAATTTGATTTTTTTGACCGTAACTGGTGTATAATATACTATGATATTTGACCGTAACTTGCATTTCGAAAAGTTTCATAGAATCTAATTTTCAGATGATTTTTTTGCATGGGCCTCCATCATAACCTTCCATCTTAACATATATAAATGATATGTGAAGTCTCGTATCATTTCAAATAGTCCCCAATTAAATTTGATTTTTTTGACCAAAACTAGTGTATAATATACTATGATTTTTGACCAAAACTTGCATTTCAAAAAGTTTCATAGAATCTAGTTTTCAGATGATTTTTTTTCATGGACTTCTATCATAACCTTCCCTCTTAACATATATAAATGATCTGAAAAGTCTAGTATCATTTCAAATAGTCCAAAATTAAATTTGATTTTTTTGACCATAACTATTGTATAATATACTATGATTTTTGACCGAAACTTGTATTTCGAAAAGTTTCATAGAATCTAATTTTCAGATGATGTTTTTGCATGGGCTTCCATCATAACCTTCCCTCTTAACATATATAAATGATAGGTGAAGTCTCGTATCATTTCAAATAGTCCCCAATTAAATTTGATTTTTTTGACCGAAACTAGTGTATAATATACTATGATTTTTAACCGAAACTTGCATTTCGAAAAGTTTCAAAGAATCTAGTTTTCAGATGATTTTTTTGCTTGGACTTCCATCATAACCTTCCCTCTTAACATATATAAATGATATGTGAAGTCTCTTATCATTTCAAATAGTCCCAAATTAATTTTTTTGTTTCGAAACTAGAGTATAATATTATATGATTTTTGACCGAAACTTGCATTTCGAAAAGTTTCATAGAATCTAGTTTTCAGATGAATTTTTTTACATGGACTTCCATCATAAACTTCCCTCTTAACATATATAAATGATCTGAAAAGTCTTATATCATTTCAAATAGTCCCCAATTAAATTTTATTTTTTTGACCGAAACTAGTGTTTAATATACTTTGATTTTTTACCGAAACTTGCATTTCAAAAAGTTTCATAGAATATAATTTTCAGATGATTTTTTTGCATGGACTTCCATCATAACCTTCCCTCTTAACATATATAAAAGATTTGAAAAGGCTCATATCATTTCAAATAGTCTACAATTAAATTTGATTTTTTGACCAAAACTAGTGTATAATATACAATGATTTTTGACCGAAACTTGCATTTCGAAAAGTTTCATAGAATCTAATTTTCAGATGAATTTTTTGCATGGGCGTCCATCATAACCTTCCCTCTTAACATATATAAATGATATGTGAAGTCTCGTATCTTTCAAATAGTCCCCAATTAAATTTGATTTTTTTGACCGAAACTAGTGTATAATATAATATGATTTTTAACCGAAACTTGCATTTCGAAAAGTTTCATAGAATCTAGTTTTTCAGATGATTTATTTTGCATGGACTTCCATCATAAACTTCTCTCTTAACATATATAAATGATCTGAAAAGTCTCGTATCATTTCAAATATTCCCCAATTAAATTTTATTTTTTTGTCCGAAACTAGTGTTTAATATACTTTGATTTTTTACCGAAACTTACATTTCAAAAAGTTTCATAGAATCTAGTTTTCAGATGATTTTTTTTCATGGACTTCTATCATAACCTTCCCTTTTAACATATATAAATGATCTTAAAAGTCTAGTATCATTTCAAATAGTCCACAATTAAATTTGATTTTTTTGACCGTATCTGGTGTATAATATACTATGATATTTGACCGAAACTTGCATTTCGAAAAGTTTCATAGAATCTAATTTTCAGATGATTTTTTTGCATGGGCCTCCATCATAACCTTCCCTCTTAACATATATAAATGATATGTGAAGTCTCGTATCATTTCAAATAGTCCCCAATTAAATTTGATTTTTTTGACCAAAACTAGTGTATAATATACTATGATTTTTGACCAAAACTTGCATTTCAAAAAGTTTCATAGAATCTAGTTTTCAGATGATTTTTTTTCATGGACTTCTATCATAACCTTCCCTCTTAACATATATAAATGATCTGAAAAGTCTAGTATCATTTCAAATAGTCCAAAATTAAATTTGATTTTTTTGACCATAACTATTGTATAATATACTATGATTTTTGACCGAAACTTGTATTTCGAAAAGTTTCATAGAATCTAATTTTCAGATGATTTTTTTGCATGGGCTTCCATCATAACCTTCCCTCTTAACATATATAAATGATAGGTGAAGTCTCGTATCATTTCAAATAGTCCCCAATTAAATTTGATTTTTTTGACCGAAACTAGTGTATAATATACTATGATTTTTAACCGAAACTTGCATTTCGAAAAGTTTCATAGAATCTAGTTTTCAGATGATTTTTTTGCTTTGACTTCCATCATAACCTTCCCTCTTAACATATATAAATGATATGTGAAGTCTCTTATCATTTCAAATAGTCCCAAATTAATTTTTTTGTTTCGAAACTAGAGTATAATATTATATGATTTTTGACCGAAACTTGCATTTCGAAAAGTTTCATAGAATCTAGTTTTCAGATGATTTTTTTTGCATGGACTTCCATTATAAACTTCCCTCTTAACATATATAAATGATCAGAAAAGTCTCGTATCATTTCAAATAGTCCCCAATTAAATTTTATTTTTTTGACCGAAACTAGTGTTTAATATACTTTGATTTTTTACCGAAACTTGCATTTCAAAAAGTTTCTTAGAATCTAGTTTTCAGATGATTTTTTGCATGGACTTCCATCATAACCTTCCCTCTTAACATATATAAAAGATCTGAAAAGACTCGTATCATTTCAAATAGTCTACAATTAAATTTGATTTTTTGACCAAAACTAGTGTATAATATACAATGATTTTTTACCGAAACTTGCATTTCGAAAAGTATCATAAAATCTAGTTTTCAGATGATTTTTTTGCATAGGCTTCCATCATAACCTTACCTCTTAACATATATAAATGATATGTGAAGTCTCGTATCATTTCAAATAGTCCCCAATTAAATTTGATTTTTTTGACCGAAACTAGTGTATAATATACTATGATTTTTAACCGACATTGCATTTCGAAAAGTTTCATAGAATCTAATTTTCAGATGATTTTTTTGCATGGACTTCCATCATAACCTTCCCTCTTAACATATATAAATGAGATGAAAATATTGTATCATTTCAAATAGTCCACAATTAAATTTTATTTTTTTTGACCAAAACTAGTGTATAATACACTATGATATTTGACCGAAACTTGCATTTCGAAAAGTTTCAAAGAATCTAGTTTTCAGATGATTTTTTTTGCATGGACTTCCATCATAAACTTCCCTCTTAACATATATAAATGATCTGAAAAGTCTCGTATCATTTGAAATAGTCCCCAATTAAATTTTATTTTTTTGACCGAAACTAGTGTTTAATATACTTTGATTTTTTACCGAAACTTGCATTTCAAAAAGTTTCTTAGAATCTAGTTTTCAGATGATTTTTTTGCATGGACTTCCTTCATAACTTTCTCTCTTAACATATATAAAAGATCTGAAAAGGCTCGTATCATTTCAAATAGTTTACAATTAAATTTGATTTTTTGACCAAAACTAGTGTATAATATACTATGATTTTTGACCGAAACTTGCATTTCGAAAAGTTTCATAGAATCTAGTTTTCAGTTAAATTTTTTGCATGGGCTTCCATCATAACTTCCCTCTTAACATATATAAATGATATGTGAAGTCTCGTATCATTTCAAATAGTCCCCAATTAAATTTGATTTTTTTGAACGAAACTAGTGTATAATATACTATGATTTTTAACCGACATTGCATTTCGAAAAGTTTCATAGAATCTAGTTTTCAGATGATTTTTTTGCGTGGACTTCCATCATAACCTTCCCTCTTAACATATATAAATGAGATGAAAATATCGTATCATTTCAAATAGTCCACAATTAAATTTTATTTTTTTTGACCAAAACTAGTGTATAATACACTATGATATTTGACCGAAACTTGCATTTCGAAAAGTTTCAAAGAATCTAGTTTTCAGATGATTTTTTTTGCATGGACTTCCATCATAACCTTCCCTCTTAACATATTTAAATGATCTGAAAAGTCTCGTATCATTTCAAATAGTCCCCAATTAAATTTTATTTTATTGACCGAAACTAGTGAATAATATACTTTGATTTTTGACCGAAACATGCATTTCGAAAAGTTTCATAGAATATAGTTTTCAAATGATTTTTTTGCATGGGCTTCCATCATTACCTTCCCTCTTAACATATATAAATGATATTTGAAGTCTCGTATCATTTCAAATAGTCCCCAATTAAATTTTATTTTTTTGACCAAAACTAGTGTATAATATACTATGATTATTGACCGAAACATTCATTTCGAAAAGTTTCATAGAATCTAGTTTTCAGATGATTTTTTTTGCATGGACTTCCATCATAACCTTCCCTCTTAACATATATAAATGATTTGTCAAGTCTACTATCATTTCAAATAGTCCACAATTAAATTTGATTTTTTTGACCGAAACTAGTGTATAATATACTATGATTTTTGACCGGAGCTTGCATTTCAAAAAGTTTCATAGAATCTAGTTTTCAGATGATTTTTTTCATGGACTTCTATCATAACCTTCCCTCTTAAAATATATAAATGAACTGAAAAGTCAAGTATCATTTCAAATAGTCCACAATTAAATTTGATTTTTTTGACCGTAACTAGTGTATAATATACTATGATTTTTGACCGAAACTTGCATTTCGAAAAGTTTCATAGAATCTAAGTTTCAGATGATTTTTTTGCATGGGCTTCCATCATAACCTTCCCTCTTAACATATATAAATAATATTTGAAGTCTCGTATCATTTCAAATAATCCCCAATTAAATTTGATTTTTTTGACCGAAACTAGTGTATAATATACTATGATTTTTAACCGAAACTTGCATTTCGAAAAGTTTCATAGAATCTAGTTTTCAGATGATTTTTTTGAATGGACTTCCATCATAACCTTCCCTTTTAACATATATAAATGATATGTGAAGTCTCGTATCATTTCAAATAGTCCCAAATTAAATTTTATTTTTTTTTCCGAAACTAGTGTATAATATACTATGATTTTTGACCGAAACTTGCATTTCGAAAAGTTTCATCGAATCTAGTTTTCAGATGATTTTTTTATGGATGGACTTCTATCATAAACTTCCCTCTTAACATATATAAATGATCTGAAAAGTCTCGTATAAATTCAAATAGTCCCCAATTAAATTTTATTTTTTTGACCGAAACTAGTGTTTAATATAATTTGATTTTTTACCGAAACTTGCATTTCAAAGAGTTTCATAGAATCTATTTTTCAGATGATTTTTTTGCATGGACTTCCGTCATAACCTTCCCTCTTAACATATATAAATGATCTGAAAAATCTCGTATCATTTCAAATAGTCTACAATTAAATTTGATTTTTTTGACCAAAACTAGTGTATAATATACTATGATTTTTGACCGAAACATGCATTTCGAAAAGTTTCATAGAATCTAGTTTTTAGATGATTTTTTTGCATGGGCTTCCATCATAACCTTCCCTCTTAATATATATAAATGATATGTGAAGTCTCGTATCATTTCAAATAGTCCCCAATTAAATTTGATTTTTTTGACCGAAACTTGTGTATAATATACTAAGATTTTTGACCGAAACTTGCATTTCGAAAAGTTTTATAGAATCTAGTTTTCAGATGATTTTTTTGCATGGACTTCCATCATAACCTTCCCTCTTAACATATATAAATGAGCTGAAAATATCGTATCATTTCAAATAGTCCACAATTAAATTTTTTTTTTTTACCAAAACTAGTGTATAATACACTATGATTTTTGACTGAAACTTGCATTTCAAAAAGTTTCATAGAATCTAGTTTTCAGATGATTTTTTTTGCATGGATTTCCATCATAACCTTCCCTCTTAACATATTTAAATGATCTGAAAAGTCTCGTATCATTTCAAATAGTCTCTAATTAAATTTTATTTTATTGACTGAAACTAGTGTATAATATACTATGATTTTTAACCGAAACTTGCATTTCGAAAAGTTTCATAGAACCTAGTTTTCAGATGATTTTTTTGCAAGGGCTTCCATCATAACCTTCCCTCTTAACATATATAAATGATATGTGAAGTCTCGTATCATTTCAAATAGTCCCCAAATAAATTTGATTTTTTTCCGAAACTAGTATATAATCTACTATGATTTTTGACCGAAACTTGCATTTCGAAAAGTTTCATTGAATCTTCTTTTCAAATGATTTTTTTTGCATGAACTTCCATCATAACCTTCCCTCTTAACATATATAAATGATATGTGAAGTTTCGTATCATTTCAAATAGTCCTCAATTAAATTTGATTTTTTTGACTGAAACTAGTGTATAATATACTATGATTTTTAACCGAAACTTGCATTTCGAAAAGTTTCATAGAATCTAGTTTTAAGATGATTTTTTTGCATGGACTTCCATCATAACTTTCCCTCTTAACATATATAAATAATCTGAAAATCTCGTATCATTTCAAATAGTCCACAATTAAATTTTATTTTTTTGACCAAAACTAGTGTATAATAATACACTATGATTTTTGACCGAAACTTGCATTTCGAAAAGTTTCATAGAATCTAGTTTCCAGATGATTTTTTTTGCATGGACTTCCATCATAACCTTCCCTCTTAACATATTTAAATGATTTGAAAAGTCTCGTATCATTTCAAATAGTCCTTAATTAAATTTTATTTTATTGACCGAAACTAGTGTATAATATACTATGATATTTGACCGAAACTTGCATTTCGAAAAGTTTCATAGAATCTAGTTTTCAGATGATATTTTTGCATGGGTTTCCATCATAACCTTCTCTCTTAACATATATAAATGATATGTGAAGTCTCGTATCATTTCAAATAGTCCCCAATTAAATTTGATATTTTTTTCCGAAACTAGTGTATAATATACTTTGATTTTTGACCGAAACTTGCATTTCGAAAAGTTTCATAGAATCTAGTTTCAGATGATTTTTTTTGCATGGACTTCCATCATAACCTTCCCTCTTAACATTTATAAATGTTCTAAAAAGTCTCGTATCATTTCAAATAGTCCCCAATTAAATTTTATTTTTTTGACCGAAACTAGTGTATAATATACTATGATTATTGACCGAAACATGCATTTCGAAAAGTTTCATAGAATCTAGTTTTTAGGTTTTTTTTTTGCTTGGGCTTCCATCATAACCTTCCCTCTAAACATATATAAATGATATGTGTAGTCTCGTATCATTTCAAATAGTCCCCAATTAAATTTGAATTTTTTGACTGAAACTAGTGTATAATATACTATGATTTTTAACCGAAACTTGCATTTCGAAAAGTTTCATAGAATCTAGTTTTCAGATGATTTTTGTGCACGGATTTCAATCATAACCTTCCCTCTTAACATATATAAATGATATATGAAGTCTCGTATCATTTCAAATAGTCCCCAATTAAATTTGATTTTGTTTGACCGAAACTAGTGTATAATATACTATGATTTTTGATCGAAACTTGCATTTCGAAAAGTTTCATAGAATCTAGTTTTCAGATGATTTTTTTGCATGGGCATCCATCATAACCTTCCCTCTTAACATATGTAACTGATATGTGAAATCTCGTATCATTTCAAATAGTCCCCAATTAAATTTGATTTTTTTTCCGAAACTAGTGTAGAATATACTATGATTTTTGACTGAAACTTGCATTTCGAAAAGTTTCATAGAATCTAGTTTACAGATGATTTGTTTTTTGCATGGACTTTCATCATAACCTTCCCTCTTAAACTATATAAATGATCTGAAAAGTCTCGTATCATTTCAAATAGTCCCCAATTAAATTTTATTTTTTTGACCGAAACAAGGGTATAATGTACTATGATTTTTGACTGAAACATGCATTTTTAAAAGTTTCATAGAATCTAATTTTCAGATGATTTTTATGCGTAGGCTTCCATCATAACCTTCCCTCTTAACATATATAAATGATATGTGAAGTTTCGTATCATTTCAAATAGTCCCCAATTAAATTTGATTTTTTTGACTGAAACTAGTGTTTAATATACTATGATTTTTAACCGAAACTTGCATTTCGAAAAGTTTCATAGATTCTAGTTTTCAGATGATTTTTTTGCATGGACTTCCATCATAACCTTCCCTCTTAACATATATAAATGATCTGAAAATCTCGTATCATTTCAAATAGTCCACAATTAAATTTGATTTTTTTGACCAAAACTAGTGTATAATACACTATGATTTTTGACCGAAACTTGCATTTCGAAAAGTTTCATAGAATCTAGTTTCCAAATGATTTTTTTTGCATGGACTTCCATCATAACCTTCCCTCTTAACATATTTAAATGATTTGAAAAGTCTTGTATCATTTCAAATAGTCCCTAATTAAAGTTTATTTTATTGACCGAAACTAGTGTATAATATACTATGATTTTTGACCGAAACTTGAATTTCGAAAAGTTTCATAGAATCTAGTTTTCAGATGATTTTTTTGCATGGGCTTCCAACATAACCTTCTCTCTTAACATATATAAATGATATGTGAAGTCTCGTATCATTTCAAATATCGTCCCCAATTAAATTTGATATTTTTTCCGAAACTAGTGTATAATATACTATGATTTTTGACCGAAACTTGCATTTCGAAAAGTTTCATAGAATCTAGTTTTCAGATGATTTTTTTTGCATGGACTTCCATCATAACCTTCCCTCTTAACATATATAAATGTTTTGAAAAGTCTCGTATCATTTCAAATAGTCCCCAATTAAATTTTATTTTTTTGACTAAAACTAGTGTATAATATACTATGATTATTGACCGAAACATGCATTTCGAAAAGTTTCATAGAATCTAGTTTTCAGATGTTTTTTTTTGCTTGGGCTTCCATCATAACCTTCCCTCTTAACATATATAAATGACATGTGAAGTCTCGTATCATTTCAAATAGTCCCCAATTAAATTTGATTTTTTTGACTGAAACTATTATAAACTAGTGTATAATATACTATGATTTTTTGACCGAAATTTGCATTTCGAAAAGTATCATAGAATCTAGTTTTCAGATGATATTTTTGCATGGACTTCCATCATAACCTTCCCTCTTAACATATATAAATAATCTGAAAATCTCGTATCATTTCAAATAGTCCACAATTAAATTTTATTTTTTTGACCAAAACTAGTGTATAATACACTATGATTTTTGACCGAAACTTGCATTTCGAAAAGTTTCATAGAATTTAATTTTAGATGATATTTTGCATGGACTTCCGTCATAACCTTCCCTCTTAACATATTTAAATGATATTTGAAGTCTCCTATCATTTCAAATAGTTCCCAATAAAATTTGATTTTTTTGACCGAATCTAGTGTATAATATACTATGATTTTTTTTACAAAAACTTGCATTTCGAAAAGTTTCATAGAATCTAATTTTCGGATGATTTTTTGCATGAACTTATATCATAACCTTCCCTTGTAAAATATATAAATGGTATGTGAAGTTTCGTATCATTTCGCACAGTCTCTGATTTAATTTGATTTTTGACAGAAACTAGTATAAACTAGTGTATAATATATTATGATATTTTGACCGAAACTTGCATTTCACAAAGTTTCATAGAATCTAGTTTTCAGATGATTTTTTTGCATGAACTTCCATCATAACCTTCCCTCTTAACATATATAAATGATTTGAAAAGTCTCGTATCATTTCAAAGAGTCCCCAATTAAAAAAAAATTGTTACAGAAACTAATGTATAATATACTATGATTTTTTATCGAAACTTGCATTTCAAAAAGTTTCATAGAATCTAATTTTCAGATGATTTTTTCCCATGGCATTCCATCATAAAATTCCCTCTTAACATATATAAATGATCTGAAAAGTCTCGTATCATATCAAATAGTCCCCAATTAAATTTCATTTTTTTGACCGAAACTAATGTATAATATACTATGCTTTATCCTCCATTATCATGTTTATATTTCTTGCTCTTATTTTTGTTGTGTCGATTCTTCCCTTGGTCCATTTGGATACAAAATATTAATAAAGGATTAAACCTCTAAAAAACTTGTGATCTTGATTTTGGACTATTGTTTACTATCCTAAGCTTTGGAATTGGAGTTTGGACTTAGAATTTAGGACATCCTCTCCTTTGCCTTGATCTTCATGAAGTTGGTAAAATTGCCTTTATTTGGCCATTTGCTAGCTTATAAGGATGGAACTCTTGTACTCATAATGGGAAACATCATCAAGTTTGGTTAGATTTTTCCATCTTTATCTCTTTATTTTCTTTTTAGGATAGTCTCTTCATCTCCTCCCCTTCTTTAATTTCAAAACTTCTCCCTTTTTCCAAAATCTTCTTTGTTTCCAAACCTTAAATCACTTTCATAATCAAACCTTGACTAAAGTCAAGTTGTTTTACTCTTTTATTTCTTTTATTAATAAATGCTAAAAATACATAAGCATATTAAACTTTTTTTAATACTTTAAAAAATACAAAAAAAAACTCATTTAATTCTTTTTGTGCCTTTGTGCACTTTTTTATTAAAAAAACTTTTTCACATGTTTAGATATGATTCATTCTTTTTAGCGGAAGTATTCGCTGGAGAATGGCGACTAATTTTTACATTTTCAAACCAATCCAACACATTAATTTTTCATTATTTGTACCACGAACTAATGGGTTTTGATCTCGTATTGCACTTTGTGGGTACGTAGGCATAAGGTGGTAAACCTCTCCAAACACAAAAATATTAAAAATTAATTCTTCTCTCATCCCTCCACTCTCTTTTAACGAACCTTTTTCAAATCAAAAGCAATAAATTTTTCAAAGGGCTCCCGTGGAGTACCACAGACATTTTGGGTGCGTAAAACCTTCCTATTGTGTAACTTATCCCCTTACCTGGTTCTTTGCTTGTTTCCTTTAGCTTTTTTATTTTAGATTCATTAGGATTTATTCGCTCTTTTTTCCTTTTCCTCTTGGAATAAAATAAAAGTGTGGTGGCGACTCTGTTTACTTTGAGCTAAGTTAACTAATAGTTTACACTCATGTTTTTACTGCTATAGCAGGTATTCCAAATTAGAGTTGCTTACCTTCGTTAGTTCAAGTCAGTGTCGTTGCTCTGATACGTAACATTCGGGGGTGACGCTTGTTATATCATTGTTGTTGTTGTATTTAAAAGTCGAAGTTGAATAAAAGAATAAATTGATATAAGTTGTTTTATAAGTTGAGTAAAGTTTTCATGTCATGACAATAGAGTTGAAATGATGAATATGTTATCTAGTAATAAAAGTTGTTATTTCGTCGCCCAATGATTAAGTGTTATGTATCCATGATTATATGTGATATATGTTGTAGTTTTTAAAAGTCGAAAGTGTGGCATCCTATTTTAAAGTTGTATTTTGAAAACTATGATTTATGAATTCTGCCGGGTAGAAATGGGGTGTTACACCCATCAGTTTGTGGGCCTTGGTGGATTCTTGCCCACTGGATTGGGTCGTGCTCGACATAACTGACGTGAGGCCCAATCCAGAACAGTAACCTTATAATGTAAACAGTGCTCCAATCTTAGCTCAAGTGTATCCTATATTATGATTTCCAACTTTAAACAACTCAAAATTAAATATGACAATTATATAATAACTAACAAAATAAAATAGGACCCTAAAACTCATTAAAAAAAGGTAATGAAAAGTCACAACACCCAAAATTGCTCAAAACTCTGGATCTAACTCTAAAATTGTCTCACCTCAAAATAATACCAAATATTATAGACTTATGATAAAATTATGAAATTATCCCCTTTTAAATTTCTTTAAACACTTTTTCAAATGCATTTAAACTCACCTCAAGCGGAGTTACAAAACTCCAATTCTATTCATTTCAGTCCAGCCTTATCGCGACAATTTCTGTATAAACTCTAAACAGAATGTATGACTTTAAAATTGCACGAAAAATTATATACTCGTGATAAAATTATGAAACTCTCCTATTTGAAAAATCATTATGTCCTATTTCTTACACAACTAACGACATCCCAAAAGGACTTATGAATCTCAAGTTACTCGTGAAACATGATGACCAACGCAAAACTTAAATTGATTATGCCTCTGGTATAAAAACAAGAGAATTGTTATTGTTGTAGCGCCCCTAAACCCAACTTCTCTACTTCAAAAGAAAGATTGTAGCATTAGCTTTCCAACCAATTGACGACATCTCAAACTGACTTAGAAAGCTTAAGTTTTGCCTGAAATAAAGTGGTCAACCCCCTTTTATGGCTACTTGCAATTTTTTGCGTTTTTCACTTTATTGAACATATCCAAAACTCGATTAATTCGCTCAATTGAGTCCCAACCACCCCAAAACCAAGAAGGTTAGCCATGAATAATATAAATTCAAATGCTACATGTTTATATTTCCACCTTATCAAATGACTTAATAGCTAAAACCTTATGCTATGTATGAGATATCCTTTAACTATGGTCATAGACCTAAACATAATCGTTCAATTCCTAGGGCAAAATCTCAACTAAAAAAAGCGAACAAAGAACGTGGCATTGGAATTATATAGATCAACATAATCAACAATAACAATCAACCACAACAGAGTAAACCTATAAATAATAACACGATAGAGACCATATATAATTTATCTCAAATCCCTTTTTGGGTCTCAAAACAATCATACGATAAAACAAATTCATTGATTATGTCCATAGGATTTTGCCTAAACCCTATTTGGCAGAATTCCACAGATCATACAAATTATAGTAATTAGGGAAAAACAACATAAATCTCAAGACGCTGATAGAAGGGTAAGAAACTCTCACAATCCTGCATGCTTAAATCACACATAAGAAGACAATTCCCCATTTAACTTAAAATTGAAGAGTCTTTTGGTAAATTTTAACTTTTCCTTCCTAACATTCTCCTTAGAGTTCCTGTAGACGCTTCTCAGACTTCTCACAATTTCACGTGAAAGATTACTAAATCTCAACCTTTTATATTTATATAACATTAATTCACCATTTTAACCCAAAACACTCGAATATTACAACTTAGCCCACAACTTCTCTAAAAACTCAACTTCTTCTCCCTCTATTAATTTTTCATAAATTATTATTTAAATTAAATAATATTTAATTTCTATAAATATTTAATACAAATAATTATTTAAATTAAATAAATATTTAATTTATATAAATATTTAATTCAAATAATTATTTAATCAAAGTCTTTATATTTTCTCTTTCTTTCAATCTAAAGATGATGTGACTTAATAGGTCACACAAAGAATTCAAAAATAAGTAGCACCAATGAACAGAGAAAAAACAATTGACAGTGTGGCGAACTTAGGTGAAGAACCACCACTAGAGTTACTCTAAGCACACTTTCAACAAAAAATTTCTCTTAACGATTTAGGTTCCTTCATCAATCTAAGTAATTTCTACATCAATAATCCTCACTTTAAAGTTGTTTTAGGTTGGACAATGGCCCGTAATGACAGGTCCAATCCATAAGATCAATCTAATCATGGTGCATTAATCACTAATGTACAAGCAACATGAAAACTCGTATTTTATTTATAGTGATTATCAACTATTTATCATCAATTCTCTCTTCTGGTTTAGACTAATATATAAAATAAAAATTAACTCTCTTATAAACATTTGTTTAGACTATCCTACATCTTATCTTTCATCTAAAGTATGGACTATGACACTCTTCAAAATATACAAAGGGATGAATAAGTTGAGTTTTAATTGAATTGAGGGGTCATTCAAAACATATTGGTGGTAAAAGTCATGAACTTTTTATTTGATTTGTGTCAAATTAAACCAAAGATGGGTGCTTTCACGAGTTGGAAATTGAGTTGTTATGAATGCAAATTCAACAATTAAAGATATTAATTAATTAAATATTAAGTTAATGGAAAAAGGGACATTGAAACAAAATATCTTGGAAGGAATATACTCCCTAGTCTTCATTCATGGTGAATATAGGGTTTAGGTTTGCTATAGTTGAAGAATATGACACCAAAAAGTAATAAAAACTAACTTCTAAGTGTAACCAAATAACTTCTAAGTTCACTTTGCTAACACTAGGTTATACATAATATATGTGTAGGTGGTGTTTATGATGCAACTACACATATATTAAACTCCACTGGCTGCAAAGAAGAAGAAAAAAAGTAAAATGTTAATGGACCAAAGTTTTATATGGATTGTTATTTATAAAGCCCAACATTAAAGTGGCCAATCCAACACTTATTAAAATTATATTGGAGTATTTAATCTGCCATCTTCCCAATTAAACCTCCCACTTAGTTACTGCTATTACCTTTATATCTTCATCTTTTCTTTGTTGAAATTCTTTATTGTGTTTATCAGAATTTCCAAAAAGTTACCAATAAAAATTAATGATTTAAAAAAAAACATAATGCCAGAATTTTTGAAAAACAATTCTTAAAATTTTAAAACAAATGTTTACACGATTGAAAATTTCAAAATTTTTTATATGTAATTTTTTTTTCAAAACAGTAATAAAAAATTCATACCGACAATTTAAAAATGAACTCATAAAATTGATTTGATACCGGAAATTTTGAATGAAGTATCATAAACTCCATTCGCACTTTTGATTCAAATTAGTCTATAAATAGTTTGAAAATGATAAAAATACATGGAGGTGTTAGGTTTATTTCGGTGGTGGTAAGTTAAATCCTCTTATATTTGATACCATTATTTGTATTCTTGGCATTCTTATATTTTGGACGATCTAATCAAAATATCATTTTAACAAAAATAAAATGTAATTGTAAATTAAAAATAGATATTTCGAAATTTTAGTGGAATTATATGAATATTTATAAGTATTTATTTTTTGTTTTGTTTCTTTTTAATGTTTTAAACAAATTTTTTTCATAGTTCTAAAATATCCTATATAATACCTATATTATAACCGGATTTTTAAAAGACTGATATCAAATATTTTGTGTTTTACTGCATTTAAAAAAAAAAATCTAATATAAATTTATATGGTTATACCGACTTTTTAAACTTTTCGGTATAAATGTAATGGTTTATACCAAAATTTTTAAAAATTCTGATGATAATGCAGGGGTGCCCATGGAGTTTATAAAAATATGATAGTTTTGTTGGGCAATACACATGTTAGGGATGTTATAGAGAGCTATGGCGCAAAAATTACAGATAATGGTGATGGTCATTTGTGCACTAGAGCGAGCAAAGTATCTTCCATTGGTTCAAACCACAAGAGGATCGAAAAGGCTTACATAACATACATTATCCTCCATATAGGAGGTCAAAGTGGTTGTTCTAAAGCATACAATGAGGAGGCAAAACGACCTACCTGGTGGTTTTTCCTAGTCCCTTAACCTAATTATCAATAGCGTTATTCAATTCACATCGACTTTTTAATTATTCTCTTTCATAGCCATTTTTATACGATTTTTCTTTTAGCCATTGGTTGATGGCATTTGTTATCATTGCTCCCCTTACAATGATTTAATATTTTTTAAGGATTGCAAGGGACCTAGTGTTTTTTCTATCTCAGAGGGTGGAAATGATTTTGTCACACCCTAATTTTGCTCATAGATCGATAAATCGATACATTCACAAGACATTCACTACTACAAAAAAAACCCTTTCACAACGGTTGGAAAAGGGGTACCATCACACTGGTCATACTATTGTTAAGTAGAGTTTCGTTGTAAGTTCGATGTTTCTACAACGGTCTGGAAACCGTTATTGAAAGTCAGGTCGCGCGCCACATATCACAATGGTTATGCTTATAAACTGTTGTGATATATACACTTAGCTACTGGGTTCGAAACCCATCATCAACAATTTATCCAAAAAAAGAAATTACCTTTAACCTCGGTTAATATAGATAAATGTCGTTGAAAGTACCCTAAGTTTGTTATGTTATATATTGATTGTTTGTTTTGCATACATCTCACTAAAGCAATACAGGAATTCAAATTGATGAAGAAGTATATGATCTGAAAATTAACTTATTCTTGAAAACCAATTTAATCAAACCATTGTTATTTTTGGATTTCATTTGTCTCATCATTCATCTTGTGATGTTTACATATATTTTGGTATAATGATATGGCTCCTTAGATGCATTGTTGTTTTCGATTATAGTTAAATTTCCATAACAACAATTTATTGGATAGTCTATCTTCTGCTCGTCACTTATCATCGTAACTTTTATATTCATAATTTGTACGTTATCAGTGAGGAGGAGGGGTGGACTATCAAATAAATTATTGTTGTGGAAATTTAACTATAATCGAATTCAACGATGCATCTAAGGAGCCAAATCATTATACCATAATATATGTAAACATAACAAGATGAATGACAAGACACATGCAATTCAAAATTAACAATGGTTTTTTTTAACTTGGTTTTAAAATACAACTTAATTTACATATTATAAGTATCTATATCAATTTAAATTAATGTATTTTAAGTGAGAATTAGTGAAACAAACAATCTATATATGATATAATAAACTCAAACAACATCATACACCAGAACCATATATTATAAATTTATCAACAAAACCTTAACCACATATAATGTCAAGAACTATGTTAAAATATTTCAAGAATGCACCTTTTATTGAAAGTTATTGTGAAACTATGAATTTCTCCTACCACTGCATGTTATGACCATGTATCATCCCCTTAATCTGCAAACTTCAACAGTGAGCATCTTCAGTTAAAACCAAACCCTAAAACCATAATCTAGTGATGAGTAAACAAAGATCAAAAGAGAGAGTAGGAGAACATACCATATTCCCCTCCGTTGTAGTGTGGGTTGTACCATGAATTTCCAAACTATGAATTCATCTTGTTTGTGAAACAATGAAAAAGAAATACAAAGTGGAAGAAGTTTGTTGCCACGGTTGTTTCATCATTTACTAACATCTTGTTTATGAAGTTATGAAGAAAAAATATAAGGTGGATGAAGTTTCCATCATAGGTTCATGCTTCTTGTACTTTTCTCCATAGCTACACAAACATTATGCACCATAACCAAAGTATAGTCTTTGTTAAGGTAGTGAAGACAAATATGAAAAAATGAGAAGAATCAACAAAAATAATCGCGGAACAGGAATCAAATATAATATTCATCTAGTTTGTGAAGCAATGAAAAAGAAATTTAATGAGTAAGAAACTTACACAAAAGGTTCATACTTCTTATATTTCTTTTCATGGGTTCTAAGACTTGATAAGTTTGTTGGCACTGTTGTTTCTTCATTTACTAACATTTTGTTTGTAAACCTATGAAAAAAAGAAGTACAAGGTGGATGAATTTTTCATCATAACTTCATGCTTCTTGTAATTTTTTTCATAGCTACACAAACATTATTATGTATGATAGTCAAATTATGGGTAATATCTAACAATAGATGGAAAAAGAAGAATACCTTAATGTATGAAGCAAAGGATTCATGGATAATGGTGAAGAAGAAGAGGAAAAATGGGTTCTAAGATTTCGCAATGAAGGAAACGACGCTACTGACAATATGTGAAAGTTAATTTGCTTATAAATGGGTAAAAAATTTCACAACACTTAACTAGAAGGATCGTAATGATAAGTATTATTTTATAAAATATATATCATAACGGTTAACTAGAAGAACCGTAGTGATATCCCTCTTATTTGTGAATTTTAAAATAAATAAAAAAGAAAATGTGCGCCTTAACGTTAAAAGAATAAAATATTTTATGGTGTTGAGGTTCGAACCAATGAAATTTTTATTGTATAACAATGGTTGGTTATGTAACCGCTGATATATACTAATAATTTTTAATCAAAAAACAAAATAAATATGGTAGCGTCTTAGTAAAGATATGTCACAACGGTGTATATGAATCCTTTGTAAACATGGTGTTTTTGTTTGCGCGTTTTGTAGTACTGATTTTCATCATCTTCATATCAAGACATGCATTTATTTAGGCCTATTTTGTAAATAAAAAAGTCGACCAGAATAAAATTTCAGTTTTTTACACAGATCGTTTGAAGCAATTTGTAAAATGCGCAAAAAATTAGCGTGCAGAAAATTTCAAGTTCAACCCTGCAACTGTCTATTTTATTTATCTATGTTTCATGTAGGTTAACTCAGTATGCTCATTTAATTTTTTTGAATTGGTGCTCATTCACATTTTGATCACTCTGAGCATTTTCATCTAGGTATTTTCAGTTGCAATAATTGGATTAAATTGGCACTAGGTGACAAAAAATGAAAATATCTCATCCCTTTCTCTCTCACTCACTCTACATTTTATTTGTAACTTTTGATTCCTTTCATCTTCACATTTTCCATCCCACTACCACTCAAACTCACCAAATAACAAACTTCACAATTCTCATTCCTAATCCAACAATTAATGGATCTAAAAATCACTCGATAAAGCACACAAAAAATTCAACATATGCAATTAAAAAGGAAAGGCATATGAAAATCACCACAAATCATTTCCTTTTCTCTTCTTCTTCTTCACCATCACTATCCTTCTTTATTTTCCATCACTTTCATTATTAACCAAACCACACAAAGAAAAGAAAAAGTTCACATCAGAACTTCATATGAATTTTTTCCTCTTCAACTAACCTCTTATACACCATTCTTCATTCCCATCTTCCACATCAAACAACAAACCATACTCCGTTTTATCCTTCATCTACTTGAACCAAATCAAATAAAATTGTTTCATAAGCCATTTATTTTCAACTAACGCGAATAAAACACTCAATCAACATCGAGTTTTCTTTTTCGTTTATCTGAAGCACCTTGAAAACCTTTTCTTAATAAATTTTTTTGAAAAGGATTAGGGCGGACATAATATATTCTCTTTTCCCCGAGTATTCGAGTGTTAGCCGTAATTAGCTTTTGTACGAATATTTGTCATCCTTTTTAAACACAATAAATTAAACGAGTTTAGTTTGGTCGTTATTAGAAGAAAAAGGATTAGGGAGGACATAATATCTTCTCTTCTCCCAGAGTATTCAAGTGCTAGTCATAATTAGCTTTTGTTTGAATACTCATCTTCTGGTAAAAGATCTATGACTTAACTCGTATCATAAATTTTGTTCACCTAAAATAAACTCAACCAATCAGTTGTACCCCAAAATTTTCCCTCCCACAATCAAATCAATGTGTCCCAAGAGTTCTCTCAAGGTTCACAAGGTTTACAATTGGTCAAATGGATTGAATGTTTCATCAGACAAAACCTCCTCCTAAACAATGGATCCAGAACTAGGGTTTTGAATTTTTCCAAGCTAAATGGACTTCCAAGGCCTCAAATTAGCTTCATAACATCCCACATGTATTCAAGAATCCCCATGTCAAGTTTCACAGATTTCCCAATAAGTTTGACCAGTCAAATGTTCAGATATCCAGAAATCAGTCAACTTGGTAAACAAAAGTCAAACTGAGGTCAACTATGGTCAAATTAAAGTCAAACTTCAAGATTTTTTGCTAACATCAAGATTATAAGGTAAAATTCATCACTTTATCAATGTTTGATCATGATTCATCAAGGAAATTTCAGATCATCAAGAATCAGGAATTTCTAAATAAGGGTTTTCTTAGGAAAAGTCAACTGAACTTTGACCAGCCATATCTTTCAAATACTTCATCAAACATTTCCCATCCAAATCTCATTTTGAAGGAAATTGAATTCTCTACAACTTTGTGTCTCACAAGCCAAGCCCAAAAATGCTTCATTTAGTAGGTATGAGCTAAAACATTATAGGTCCTTTTAAAAGTCAACAAAATGTCAACTTTTTCCAAAGCTCATAATTTGAAAATGGTAAAAGATATGGACATGGGACCAAAGAGGTTTGTTAGAGGACTCCTTAAGCTTTATAAAAAGTCCAAGATCACTCTCATAGCCGTAAAATTAAGGGAGTTGTGCCTTGTCAAAGTTGGAAAATTTTCAAGGGGTGTATGAAGCAAATAAGGCCTAAACTTCAAATTTTTCAAATGGGCCCATCAAATTGCAACCCAATCTCAAAGATAAAGTCATGCACGACCCAATAACCAATTATTCTTATTTTTATAATTTATTTTTTATTATTTTGGATTTTATTTGTTAAAAATTCAATTTAAATAAAAATAAAATATAAAAAGTCAATATTTGGATCAAATATTTGTTCTAGAACCAAATATATTACATTTAAATTGATTGAAAAATATCCAAATTCGTGCAAGACTTTTGAGGCATGAAGAGATTTGATTTTTTTCACATTTATGGCCATGGATTTCTTCACACTCAAGCAACATCAAAACACATCAAAAAGCCCAATCTTTTTTTACTTAATGATTCCATACATATACTAAAACATAAACAAAGCATATAGGACGAAAATCAGAGGCCAAAAGAGAGGATTCAAACTTCAAAATTTCAACAAAAAACTCCCATTCGGATTCTTACTTGTAGGTAGTATCAAGGCTTTTTAAAGAATAATTTATGGACAGCTGTATAAAGGAATCAACGCAAGATGCCAAAACCACCATAGCTAGGGTTTCGGCCATGGTTTTAGGGCTTCTTGATTTAGGACGTTTGAGAGCTTGTTAAGAGCATTATTGAATTGTATGAAGCATAAGTGTTTGGTTTGTGTAATTTTTGCGAGTTAATTTGATCTATGCAGCTATAACCATGAGTATAGGTTTTGCTGTGAAAATAAACGCAATAAAAATCGCAGGAAAGCACATAGGAAAATTCGCAGGAAAACCTGCGAATTCAGATGAAGAAGATGAAGTCTGGTGCGAAACCTGATTTTTCAAATTGATTATTATGTATTGTGTTTTGCTCATATGGATGACAAGCCAGCACGCGCAGCCCAGTGGTCCTTGCTTCAGCTTGGTAATGGGGAGGTCCTGGGTTCAAATCCAGGCCTCCCCCATTTTATTTTTATGCTTTTTTCTTTCTTTTTTTTTTTAAATTTATTATATTATATAGTATATTATTATTAATTCCTTTTAATTATTTTCTTAAAAATCAACCAATAATCACTTTTAATCCTTTTTTCTCAAAATAAACTAATAACTTTCATAAATGATAATAATAATATTAGTTTTATGTAAATAAAATAATAACTTTCTAATAAATCTTAATAACTTCATTTTCTTGTAGATAAATTCTTTTTATAATAATCATAATTTTATACATATTTAACCTTGTATATTTTTCTAAATTGTTTTATAATAATTCATAATTAGTTTAATTCTAAATTTCCTTTGAAAAATCAAACTTTTTCTCTAACCCTAATTTTCTTAATTAAAATTTTAATCTTAATTTCATTTTAACCTAATTTTCGAATCTTATTTTCGTTTTGTATTATCATTATATAATTGCTTCTGAGTTGTAATAATTTTAGATTTATTTTTCGTTCTTATTATTGTTTGTAATTGCCCTGAATCCGTGTAATAGTTAGGTTTTAATTCCTTTATTTATTTCATTATTATTATAATTTATGGTTAGTAAATAGGGAGTGAAAACCTAATTGTAATTAATCGAACTTAGATAATTAATAACAAGATAAATACTTGAAAATAATCACTCACATACGTAAGTCGATCTATGATCGCCGTCTGCACCTCCTAGGGTATTCCTCTTGGTTGCCTTTAACATGGTCAAGTCCCTCGAATATGGGGGTGTCTTAAGCAGAACTCTACCAAATAAAACCATCTTGTCCCTCCCCCAGTTAAAAGATCAAGTCCCTACGATGTTGCCTAGAATGATCTCGTCCCTTCGTTTTAAAAAGATGATAGTCCCTCCCAATTGCTAAAGACACCCTCCAGTTGCCTTCATTGACCATGCAATGACCCTACGCCCGTCCCTTAAACAAATCCAAGGTAATGACTACCTATTCCTTAATAATAGGGATAGTCTTACCCTTAAAAGAACATACAAGAACATGAATGACTTAGTCTAAGGTAGGTACCTCATAGTTACTTGCTCACACTTTAATAATATTTTTCACACCTCACTATTTTCAAATATCTTCAAAACAAAGGCTTTGTATACATCCATACGAGGATCATTACAAAGTACTTAGAAAATTTTCTAAATACACATTACACTTTCCTTTTTCAAAACAATTAAGTGAGCTAAGTAACTAAGAGTCTATGGATAATCATGGATATAAAGGGTGCTAACATCTTCCATTTATATAACCTACCCCCCGAACTCAAGTCTT
Source organism: Lathyrus aphaca (assembly GCA_963966055.1). Taxonomy (NCBI): domain Eukaryota; kingdom Viridiplantae; phylum Streptophyta; class Magnoliopsida; order Fabales; family Fabaceae; genus Lathyrus; species Lathyrus aphaca. The sequence goes on along the minus strand of OZ014520.1, from coordinate 639,171,523 downwards.
TTAAAAATAGGTCTTTCCTGTTCTTTTATGTCCTTTCCACATGGATAAAATAAAAGTCGGTGACGACTCTTACTATCCGCAACATTTATAGAAAGTTAGTTCTCCCACCGTGTTACACAATCCAACATCTTTTTCGCCCTAGCGCGATGTCAAAACCTCTTTAAACGAAAAATGTTTCGTCTCGAGACGATGCAAAACAACACTTCGTTCTTATATGTGTGAATAAGCTAGTGATGTTTTCCTGCGAACATGATATGTCTATCTATTTTGTTCTGATGCAAACGTCCCCTTCCTCCACTATTTTGAGTAGTAAGCAATATTTTTTGTTTGATTGCAACTAAATAGTTTTCTCTAAAATCGACCAACAAATAAATGTTTTCTACCCATAACTATGTAGCCTTGAGTTCCCCATTGCACTTGGGGATACGTAAGGGCGAGATTCAATGTCTCTTCATGCGCCCTAATAAAATCCACCAATTAAACACAATTACAAGATCCAAAAGATCAAGTAACACAAATCACCAAAGATTTACATTATGGAAGATGAAGATGAAGCTTCAACAATGGTGAAAGATGAATTACCACTCCAAATATGAAAATAGCTCCAAATTGCTTCAAGATTCAAACAACAAAGCTTTGATATACTATAATTGATGAATAAAAACAAGTTGGATGAAGGTTTAGCTCGAATATTAACAAGATTCAATGTGAAAATTTGTTATCTTCCAAAAGAAGAAATGTGGGCTCTAGTGAATTTTGGTGGTTGGGATATAATTTGCAAGAGGTTCTTTGGCTCTCAAAAGCTTCATGAATGAATGAAATGAGGTTTCTATTTATAGAGTTTAGGTTTGGGAATTAAGTTAATTGGAATATGGTTTGGAGCCAAAGTTAGGCTTGGAAATTCAAATTTGGAGGGAAATTAACAATCAAGTGGTGATTAGTAAAGGTACATGGTGGGAATTAATTATGATGATGTATGAGAATTAAATGGAAGTGATCTAGAATATTCCACATATGATCATTTTGAATTTGATGCCAAAATTGCATAATTTAAAGTTGCTGTATTTTTTCAAAATTTCATGTGGATAACCGGTTACTCTGATTGCGGTAATCGATTACTCAATGCAAAATTTATGAAAATTTATAAGAAAGAGATATTATAAAAACAATTCTAAAACAATTTACTAATTGCGTTGGTTTTGCATGATTTTAAATTTATTTAAAAGTTGATTGGTTTTGTATTAAAGACGATTTTAAAAATAGAATCAAATTATTAATATGATCAAATTTAATCCATTTTATTAACCTTCACATGTTAGTGTTGAAAAGTTCATAAAAAAGACATAAAAGGAAAATATATTATATTTTCATAAAAAACTTAATAATATATGAAATATTATTATTATATAAAATTTCATATTTATACGTGAGATTTAACCTACTTAAAAGTTTAAAATAAAATAAAGAAAAAGTAATTACAAAATGGTCTTGAGTATGTAGGATTCTACCATCATTTAATTTCCTTTAAGAGGAAAAGGACACCATAGCGGTAGTATTTACTCCAACGGCGACTAGGCACATGCACAAAGCAACTACGTTAATTAATATAAAATGTGTGGTTAACTTGTGCTATAAGTTACAAATTGAAGAATTTACAACGATCATTATTTGATGAAAAATGGAATCTACATTGAGAGTAATTATTAAGTGAATCGTTGATGACTATAATTTGTCATATAGTTTGAATTTCAGAAAGTGAAAAAGAAAGGGAAAAGGAAAGAAAAGACGTTGGGTAAAGTATGTGTTACCTTCTTTGAGACATGATGACAAGTTATCGGCTGAGAGGCCAACCATCATCCACTCCACTTAAAGAGAAACCTATAATCTAATGCATACTCTTATTGCTCTACAAATCTAAATTCTCATCTACCATCATTTCATTCACATGCATACCACCATTTCAACTCTATTCTTCCAACATTATATCATAATATATATCACAACCAACTTAAACTTTACTCTCTAGTGATATATGAAATATTTGAAATCATAATATTTGTCATCATTTGATATTATATGGTTTAGACTATCTAAAATATTTGAAATGATAATATTTTTTCCTTCTTAATAAATATGAAATATGTGTAGCAAATATGTATTTTAATAATGGTATCTTGATAGATTAATGACAAAATGATATTGTTTCTCTGAATAACATAACATCACTGCAAACATATCTCATCTATCTTAATCAATAGTAATTCAAGTGTTTATAATCTAGTTTCGGGACTGATTGTTTCTCCGATTAACTAAACCTTTTAAGGGTGTGATTATCAGGTTTTCTTTTTTAGATTATTTTTGTTTGCTTTTTTCTGTTATTGTTGTTATGTTTTTCAGAGGGGTATAAAACGGATGGAGTATATGTTAATTTAAATCACTTTTATGAGACGGAGGAAGTATGTGTTAATTGAAATCACTTTTATTGTATTTTGTGAATGTCTTATCTCTTCCAATTTTATATATACTTGTTGTGAATCTTGTTGTGAATTACAACAACATTCAATATCAATTTATGGGGCAAAGAACAATAGCAACCAAAATAAATAATCTACAACAATAATAATTCGTACATAGATAATATAATAGAATAAGGCAAGAACAAAACAAATGTTTGTTTACCCAGTTCGATCAAACGATCTACTCTGGGGGAGAGAGCAACTCTCAAATTCACTATACTCAGAAAGTTGTTACGAGATATTACAAATGAGTTACAAGAAAATAGACTTCGCCTTTAGGTTCCCAATAACAACCCTGAAGGCACCAGAGAAGAACTCTATTTTCTACCCAAGTGTTTTCCAACCTCTCAAACTCTCAGTATATGAATCACTCAAACCCAAGATGTAATCCAAGGTTTTCTCTGTAATACCTTTAAACCCTTGCTCTCCCTGGTTGGTGTAAACTCTAAGATTGTCACACAACAAACATATAAAAGATACATATTGATAATAACAAATACCCAACAAATAAATCCCAAAACCACAATAGTCCAAAACATGTCAAACGTGAAACTATCGAAAAACCCAAAAACTTGAAATCAATATTCATCGTACGGACATCACTATTCATCGGTACTGGGATGTCACTATTCATCTGTACAGGCTCCACTATTCATCCTTACAAACACTATTCATCCGACCTATTTTTTTTCTTTCTTTTCGGCTTTTCGTCTGATTTTCGCGGTAAATGCAATCTCCAAAATATGTTTTTCTTCTCTTCATCAACAAAGGTTTTAAGGCACATTTACAACAATCTCCACCTTTACTTTAAACTGTGTTTATACCAATTTAACAATCAACAACATGTTTGCTCTCTATCAAGTTGAAACTTTAATCAATAACTTTGATCAAATTCAAGCAATCTTTGAATCTTGATCTCGCCACTTGCATCCACTTGTTTCCGATTACTCTTTTCTATCTAGGTAATTTAATAAGCCTACAAGTATGATTTTTCAACCACCCTTGACTCCACTTGTTTTCAAATGTCTCACTGAATTTTTTTCTTTTTTTGTTCTTCATTCCTTTAGCCACATTAAAAACATAATATCTAAGGCTGGCATAATCATCCCTTTGACAAGTTATAATAACTCGTGTTACCTTATCATGAGTCAAATGATAATTAGAGATCTCTATAATCTTTCTCTCACTATTTCTAGCATCCATAGTAGGAAACTCCGCCTCAACTGAGTTTTCCCGTTATAGTTTTTACCAGATTTCTCCCTTGGTTTTCACTATTCTTCTTCTGAAGAAATTCTCTACCAACCAAGTAAGTTGTTTTAACCTTAGCTCTTCCCAAAAAACTCAATAACAACTCAGCGTTAACATGCATTTTTATCCCTTGATTTCTGCAAAATTCATTATACTCCTCTGAAACTTTCTCAAGGCATTCATAACGCCTTAAACTCAAATCTCATGGCTCTTCTTTATCATGAAAGCCTCCAATAGTTAACGATGAATGAATAACAACATTTGAACCTTATAAAATATATAGACCACATATTTTATACCCTTTAACAATAATTAATTCATCACGCAAAATTATCATCACGCTATGTTCAACTCTAGTACAGTAGCCTAGATCATCAAACATACTTATAGATAACAAATTTTTCTTGAGTTATGGAACATACCTCATATTGTGAATAAGGATTTCACGATCATCAAACATTTTAAGTTTGACCGTACCAATACCATGAACCTTGGAAGCCTTATTATCACCAAGGAGAAAAACTTCACCTTGCACCATCTTCAAAGTTTCAAAGTATTCTATTCTTGGACACATGTGATAAGAGCAACCTGAGTCAATGACCTAACTATCTTCAGTTTCCAAACTAGATACTACTAGTATATCAACATCCTCATAACTTTCCTCACCCAAGGCAACTACAGCTTGAAGAAAATCTTCATTGACCTTTCTTTCAGGACAATCCCTTTTAAAGTGACTGATTTTATGACAATTAAAATATTTTACCTTTGACTTGTAAGACCTCTTTGATTTGGACATCCCTTTAGGCTCACCTACTCCTCTTGACACATTTAAGCCTTCACCACTATCTTCAATCTTCAAATCTTTTGAATTTGAAAATTCTTTGGATTTCACCGTCATATGGACTTCATCCAAAGTAATAGTACCTTCCTTACCATAAAAAGGGCATCTTTAAAGTGCTCAAAGGATTTGGATAATGAACTCAACAAGGGTAAAGCCTCATCCTCATCATCAATCTTCACTTCAAGATCATCGATAATCTTGTAAAATTTTGTAAGTTGCTCAACTATGGATTTGTTATCCATCATTCGGAATGAAAAAGTTGTTGTTTCAGATACAACCAGTGAGCCAAAGACTTTGTCATATAAAATGATTCAAGTTTTACCCACATAGCAACCACAATTTTCTCCCTGACGACTTCTCTTATAACTTTATCTCCGAGGAACAAGATAATGGTACTCCTGGCCCTATCCACCATCTCGATCTTTTGTACCCGTGTAAGCCATGTAGGCATCAATACTTCAATCTTCAAAGCATCAATGCATTTATCTTGAATTAAAATTGCTTGCATCTTAATTTTCCACAACCCGAAGTCGTTGTTACTGGAAAATTTCTTGATCTTCCATCTACCAACCATGATGTTCACTTTGCTCCACGCTCACTGCACCACTTGTTGTGAATCTTGTTGTGAATTACAACAAAATTCAATATCAATTTGTGGGGCAAATAACAATAGAAAACAAAATAAATGGTCTACAACAATAATAATTCGTAGACAAATAATACAACAGAATAAGACAAGAACAAAACGAATGTTTGTTTACGCAGTTCGATCAAACGACCTACTCTATGGGAGAGAGCAACTTTCCAATTCACTATACCCAGAAAGTTGTTACAAGAGATTACAAATGAGTTACAAAAAAATAGACTTCGCCTTCCGGTTCCCAATAAAAACCCTGAAGACATCCAAGAACAACCCTATTTTCTATCCAAGTGTTTCTCAATCTCTCCAACTCTCAATATATGAATCACTCAAACCCAAGGTGTAACCCAAGATTTTCTTTATGCTGACACCTAATACCCTTAAATCATTGCTATCCCTTGTTGGTGTAAACCCTAAGATTGTCACACACCAAACATATAAGAGATACATATTTATAATAGCAAATACCCAACAAACAAAGCCCAAAACCACAATAGCCCGAAACATGCCAAACGAAAAACTGTCGAAAAGCCCGAAAACCTAAAATCATTATTCACCGTACGGACATCACTATTCATCCATACATACGTCATTATTCATCCGTACAGACGTCACTATTCATATGTACAAATACTATTCATCTGATCGTTTTTTCTTTTCTTCTTTTCTTCATACGTCCAAAATAATATTCATCCGATTTCCGCGGTAAATGTAATCTCCAAAATATTTTTTTTCATTCTCTTCATCATCAAAGGTTTTAAGGCACATTTACAAAAATATTATTTTATCATTAAAATACTATTTAGAAAGAAAAGTCAAGAGTATTAAAATTTAATAATAAATTATATGATATATGTTAAGAGTCTCACATTATATAATATATGACATGAAAATGTGTTTATAAGTGGTACCTTAATTTTCCATAGCCACCCAAAAGCACAAACATAATCCACATTTAAAAAATTGTCTCCAGTCATTTCTAACAAACTATCATAAACAATTTTGGAAGAAAAAGTGTTAGTTCTGTTGTTGTGGCTGTTGATATTAATTTTGGTAAAACTAACATGACAGTAACATGTTGGAAAAGATGTTCTAACATGTTGAAGAACAAGTTCTATAGCAGGTTTAGCAAGTTGTCAGATAAAAAGTCCTGACAAGGCTGCTCAAACATCAGTACAAATGTGGTTATAATACTTGGCAGATGTTGAGCCAAATGATGAAACATCTTCAACTGTCATGACATTATTGTTGTTTTGTGATGTCATAGCAGATGTCTTAACATCTGTTTGTCAGTTCTGGGCAACTTTATAGAAATTTGTGTTTTGATTTTGGAATTTTTTTTAGCAGGTGTTTGTTTTTGTGATTAGTCTGATTGGTGGCGAAAATCAAGGAGGGATTTTATGATTAACATAAGTTGTTATGTTTCATATATTTGAAGATATTTTCATATCTTTTAGGATGTTATTTTTGGAAAGATATGATGTTTAAATTCTTGTGATTTTTGGTTTTAGAAGATTTGAAGATCAATCAGTTTTTAATGAAGATCAATTCTGACTGCTTTCATTACTTATATTCATGAAGATCAGTCTCTACTTAAAGTGGTGCAACCTTAATTGAAAGGGACATAAATTAGAGATTGAGAAAGGTGAAAATTTTGAGTTAGGGTTTGGTTTTTGTGTTGTTAATTGTGATCCATTCATACATCACCTAGATGTTTGAATTAGACTAATTTGTGAGTTGTAATTATGTCCACTCTAATCTTTTAAGCATGAGCGTTTGTTCTTGATTGAAGCTTTTAAGCAAGGTCAAGTTGTTTATCTTGGAAGAATGTTCTTCTATTTTCTTATAAGGATTTGTTTGATTATCACAATGTGTGATTGAGGGGGAGTAAGTGGGGGTTCTCTTATCTAAGGGTTCTTAGATAGAAATTGCATTGGGTAGTGATTAAGTGAGAAGTGTAAATTGGGATTGTTTAACTTCAAGTTGCTACTACTGATAGTGGATTTCCTTTCTGGCTTGGTAGCCCCCATAGTAGGTGAGTTTGCACCGAACTAGGTTAACAATTCCCTGTGTTATTGTTTTTGTACTTTATATTGTATTTACCTTGTTAATGTTCAGATATTAATGTCGTAACATCTTATTTGACATCACATATCTAATACCAGAATTTCAATAGATATCAGAGCACACATCCTGCTCGGTTTCTGGGTGAAATCTAGGGACGATACTTTCTGGTACAATGGACATGAAACTAGGGTTTATCAACAGACCGCCTATTTTGGATGGAACTAATTATGATACCCGGAAAGTGCATATGGTGACTTATCTAAAAACTATTGATAGAAAAGGCTGGAAAACAATTATCAAAGGTTGGAAACACCCTGTTGTGAAGGACAAAGATGGAAAGGATACAACAGAGTTGAAGCCAGAAGAGGACTGGTCTAAGGAAGAAGATGATCTTGCTCTTGGAAACTCTAGGGCCTTGAATGTCTTATTCAATGGAGTGAACAAGAACACCTTCAGATTGATAAATAATTGTACTACTGCTAAAGATGCATGGGAGATATTGAAGAATGCTCATGAAGGAGATTTTGAGAACTTGAAGATGAAGGAGGATGAGAGTATTCACGATTTTCACATGAATATTTTTTATATTTCCAATACATCTAGTGCCTTGGGAGAGAAGATGTCAGAGGAGAAGCTGGTTAGAAAGATTCCTAGATTATTGCCTAAGAAATTTGACATGAAAGTCACATCTATTGAAGAAGCTCAAGACATCAGTAACATGAAGGTGGGTGAGCTTGTTGGGTCACTTCAAACTTTTAAATTGGCTATCAGTGAAAGATCTGAAAAGAAGATCAGAAGATTAACTTTTATCTCCAATACTAATAATGAAGACATTCAATGTGACATGGAGACTGATGAAGGAATTTATAATGAAACTATGTTTCTTGGGAGGCAAGTCAATAAGGTGCTAAAGTATATGGATAGGAAGTCAAGAACAGATGTTGCAAACATGTCATTCAACATTAGGAAGAAAAATGATTTTTAGAGAGAAGCAAAAGTAGAGGAGAAAGACAATAAATAAAAAGCTCTCACTTGCAAATATGATTATGATGAAGGATCTGATGATGTATAACTTACTTTTGATGAACTAGTTTCTTCTTATAGAGAATTATGCCTCAGAAGTGCAGAAGTTTGTCAACAATGGGAGAAACAAAAGAAACATATAATCAAACTGAAGGCAAAAAAGGAAGAACACATGAAAACTATCTTTAAGCTGGAAAATGAAGTGATTGTGCTGAACTCTAAACTTGACAGAATGTCCAAGTTTGTCAGAATGCTGAACCGTGGCTCTGGCATATTAGATGAAATTCTTCAGGTTGGAAAAGTGGCAGGAGATATGTGTGGAATAGGATTTAATAAAGGAAAGGAACCTCTTTCAGACTTCATTCATCCTAAACATAAACCAAAGATGTTGAATCAAATATATCAACATCGTGATATAAGTAAATTCAATCAAGTTGAAGATGTTACAGGTCTTGGTTATGATAATCAAGTTGTGATGAAGAAAGGAAAAGTGTTTACAATGAATTTTGTTCAACCTAAAAGAAAACATGAACAAAAGATGTTAGGTCAAAAGTCCCAACATCAGAAAAGACATCATTGTGGAAGCAAGACCCAACAATGGAAATGTCATTATTGTGGAAGGTTTGGTCACATAAAACCCTACTATTACAAATTGTATGGTTATCCAAAACAGTCAACACAACCTAGGGATAATCATGATATGATTAAAACTAGAAAGGTGTGGAGACCTAAGGTTGTTCAAAGTAAGAAAGATTTGTTTGAAGACAAAGAGCAAAGTGTTGATGAAAAGAACCATCAATCTACAGAGATGGTCAATGTTGATGATCTGAACACTGATGATGTGGTTTCTGTTACTAAGAAAAGTAAGGAAGCATTCTCAAGTGAGTCAGAGTATGATATTAAACATAATGTCCAGAATTTCATGCCTCTATTAAAGAAGTAAGATGTAGCTAGGAAACAATTTTTTGCTTCTTTTAGTGCATTTTCTGCTCTTGGTGATTGGATGTGTTTTGTTGCAGATTTACTTAATTTTGGTTGATTACCTTTAATGCATAGTTTCTTGGTTTGTTATATTATGGCTAAAAATGGTGAGAAGTAAGTAGTAGTGGTGTTCTTTTGTCGTTTCCTTGAGGGGGATTTTTCTACTAAGGGGAAGTTATTTATTTTTAATTATTTGATGTAGAAGAAGATCTTTATGAAAAGGTTGTCATTTTTTCTGCTGTTGACCTAATGTTAGCCTCTAACTTGGAAGAAGGGTTATTTGGTTAGTTTTAGCCAAAATATGCCAAAGGGGGAGATTGTTAGTTCTGTTGTTGTGGGTGTTGATGTTAATTTTGGTAAAACTAACCTGATAGCAACACGTTGGACAAGATATTCTAACATGCTAAAGAATAAGTTCTATAGCGGGTTTTGCAAGTTGTCATATAAGAAGTCCTTACATGGCTACTCAGACATTAGTACGAATGTGGTTATAATACTTGGCAGATGTTGAGCCAAATGCTGAAACATCTTCAACTGTCATGACAGTATTGCTGTTTTGCGATGTCAGAGCAGATGTCTTAACATCTGCCTGTCAGTTCTGGGCAACTTCGCAGAAAGTTATGTTTTTGTTCTGGAAGTTTTTTAGCAGGTGTTTGTTCCTGTGATTAGTCTGATTTGTGGCCAAAATCAAGGAGGAATTTTATGATTAATAGAAGCTATTTTGTTTCATATATTTGAAGATATTTTCATATCTTTTAGGATGTTATTTTTGGAAAGATCTTATGTTTCCATTCTTGTGCTTTTTGGTTTTAGAAGATTTGAATATCAATCAGTTTTTAATGAAGATCAATTCCGACTACTTTCATTGCTCATATTCATGAAGATCCTTCTCTAATTAAAGTGGTGCAACCCTAATTGAAAGGGACATAAATCAGAGATTGAGAAAGGTGAGTATTATGAGTTTGGGTTTTGTTTTTGTGTTGTTAATTGTGAGTCATTCATACATCACCTAGATGTTTGAATTAGACTAATTTTTGAGTTGTAATTTTGTACATTCTAAGTTTGTAAGCATGCGTGTTTGTTCTTGATTGAAGCTTTTAAGCAAGATCAAGTTGTTTATCTTGGAAGAATGTTCTTCTATTTTCTTGTAAGGATTTGTTTGATTATCACAGTGTGTAATTGAGGGGAGTGAGGGGAGGTTCTCTTATCTAAGGGTTCTTAGATATAAATTGCATTGGGTAGTGATTAAGTGAAAAGTGTAAACTGAGATTGTTTAACTTCAAATTGATACTACTGATAGTGGATTTCCTTCCTGGCTTGGTAGCCCCTAGAGTAGGTGAATTTGCACCGATCTGGGTTAACAATTCCTTGTGTTATTAATGTAATACTTTATACTATATTTACCTTGTTAATGTTCAGATATTAATGTCGTAGCATCTTATTCAACATCACATATCTGATACCAGATTTTCAAAAAGCATAATGTTTTCCATGATCCAATTTTACCTTATCAAGAAATTCAAAAGAGACATTATGATCTCCCAAAAAATTCAATAACGCGACCAAGTTGTTTCTGTTATCTTCCTGATCCAAATCCAAAATGCAAAGGTTCCCCCACACCCAATTTCCCTCGATCCACGAACCCATGTTCATTAATAGAGAACGTTTCTTATTGCTAGCTTGACAGAGATTCTAAAAAACTGTTGCAAGAGGCCCGAGGCGATTCCAATTTACGGTCCAAAATGCAGTCTTCTTACCATCTCCTATGATAAATTGCACAGATTTAGAAAAATTAAAATTACCAACATCAGATTGAACTCCAGTTTCCAAAAGGTCTTTCTACCAAATAGACGATGACTTCCGCCCACAGAAATTTGACATCAACACCCAATGTTCCACGTTCCCGTATCGAGCTCTAAGGACTCTTTTCCAAAGAGCCACCAGATCACTCAACAATTTTCACTTCAACTTGGTTAATAAAGTAAAATTGAACTTTTTAATACTTCTAATGTCAAGACCCCCCGAAGCTTTGTTACGACAAACTGCCTCTCACCTCAACCAATAAATCTTTGCCTTACCATCTCTACTACCCCAAAGAAAAATCTTCCTAATTCTATCAATCACGTTCCACACCGTCACTGGAGCTTTATAAAAAAGAAAACATAAAAGCAGGAAAACTAGAAAGCACCGAATTAATTGGCGTGATTCTTACTACCAAGCTCAAGTTACGACCCTTCCAACTATCCATTTTGTCTTTAAACTTCTTAACTATCAGTTTCCAAGTAGAAATTCTTCTTGGATTGCTACCTATAGGTATACCCAAGAATGAGAAAGCTGCAAATTCGATTTTACAAGAGAGGAAATTTGCCAATGCCAATAAAAAAATAAGGACTAACATTCACATCGATGAGCCTACACTTGTGATAATTCGCCCCAAGGCTCGAAAATAATTCGAAACCCCTCAAAATCGCCTTGAGACACCAAAACATTTTCCAACCTCCTCCCCCACCATCAAGGTATTATCCACGAATTGAATAACCTCCATTGACACATCGTTGCCCACCTTAAAACCATTATACTCTCCATGCATTAAGCCTCTTTTGATCTCAAAGTCCTTGGTAGGGGTTCCATTCACAAGAGTCGATAAGTGGCCCTTAAAACACAAATCTCCATCCACCTCATTCAAACTTTTCTGAAACCCATCTTCTTAATCACGAACCAAAGAAAATCTCAATTCACGCAATCATAGTGTTGCGGTGAGAATCGGATACCAAGCTATTAAGTGAGCTTGAATCGCAAAACATTTAATGTTCACCACCGACTTTAATTTAATCCAAAAGGAAAAGGGAAAAAGATCGTAAAAACCCTAAATGAGGAGAAACTAGGTTCGGGGGTTGATTATACCTAGGGAAGGTGTTAGCATCCTAAGCATCCGCAGTATCCTACGGGAACCTCTTGTTAATATTTGCATTATTGTTGTTTATTGCTTGCTAAAATTATGGGGACCTAAGGCTTTATTTCTAATGGTGCTCGCACAACATCGCATCGATGCCTACGTATCGGGTATAGAATCAGAGCACTCGTAGTTCTCCTAAGGATTAACGAACACTTGGTTACGCTCAAGGTTCGCGGGGAAAGTAAGTGTTATGGAAAACACTCACGTGACTTAACAAAGTCACAAAAAGTTATAAAATAAAACACTAAGGACCTAATGGCTAAGGACCTAAGGATGAGGGACCTAATTGCTAAGGTCAAAGAAAAAAGAAGGACCTAATTGCTAAGGTCAAAATGGTAACTAGGGATGGCTAAACTTCCTATGACATTGAGTCAACTGCAGGAGTTCTTTCCCTTTTGGATTGCAAAGCATAAACAAAAATAAATAAATGAGGGTGCAAGCTCCTAAGACTAGGCAAAGGTTGCAACTCGCAAAAATAAATCAAATAAAGTAAATGGAAATAAAAGACAGAGGCTTAGTAACTGGGCTATGGCTCGATATATGGATCGAGAATGCTGGGGTGGCAAACAGACGCAGTGCGACAATTCGTTTAAGTTAGAAAGCTGTGCAGTGTAAGGAACTGTGCAGATGGCGATCGTAAACGACCGACTTACGTGTGTGAGTGTATGTGAAGTGAAGTTCACTTGGCGTTGGACCAAGGAATTATTACTTTGAAAATTAAATTAAATGGTGTAAACTTGCGCTTTCAATTTTATCTTAACGAGTATATGGTCTTGATGCAAAATAAAATAAAAAAATGCATGGCATATATACAACCAAAATAATAAAAAAAAAAAAATTATAAAAAAAAAACTCTCACTAAGAGATAAACCTAAAATTAAACCTCTCAAGCTAATGGGACACCTCTAAATAGATCAAACATAAACTACCCAACAACTAAATAAAAATTAATAAAAAAACATTATTTTTATTTTTTTAATTTTTTTAGATTTTTCAAAGAAAAAGATAAATTGAAAATAACTTCTAAAACCTTAAGTTTGAAATAAGATAAATTTGATTTTGAAAATAATTAGACAAAATAGAAGAAAATATTTTTTATTTTTATTTTTTTAGATATACTTAAAGAAAGTAATAAATTAAAATTAAAATGATAATAATAACAATTTTTAATAACAAAAGTTTAATAAAGATAAAGAAATGTTTTTTTTTTAGAATAAAAAAAATTAAGAAATAAATAAGAAGAGTTTTTTTTAGATTTTTAGATATGTTAAGTGAAAGTTAAATAAAATAAAAGAAGGTTAATTATAAATAATTTTTTTTGGGTTTTCTATAACAATACATGAAAATAAAGTAAGGTGAAAGCTAAAACTTGTTTTTTTGATTTTTCTAACAAATATAATAAAATGAGATAAATGACAACTTTTTTGATTTGATTTTTTTTAATAATAATATCTAATAATAATAAAAGGAGAAAGATGTTATTTGATTTGTTTTCTTTAAATGAGACCTAAAGATGAGGAAAGAGACTAAGTATAATTATTTTTGAATTTTTTTTCTAATAATACCTATAAATAAGGAAATAGACTAAGTATATTTATTTTTTTGAATTTTTTTCTAATAATACCTATAAATAGGGAAATAGACTAAGTATATTTATTTTTTTGAATTTTTTTCTAATAATACCTATAAATAGGGAAATAGACTAAGTATATTTATTTTTTTTGAATTTTTTTCTAACAATACCTATAAATAAGGAAAGTGAATAAATGCTAATATATTTTGATATTTTTATAATAACACCTAAAAAGGAACTAGGGAGACAAAATTTGATTTTTTTTCTAAATAATAAAGGCAATCTTTTTTATAATTATAATAATTATTATTATATCTACAAAATTTAAATGAAAGTAAATACAATATTTTTTTATACATTTTTTATGTGTATATATAGATCTAACTATAAAAATAAAATTAGAAAAGAAAGTTTTTAAAAGTTTTTTTTTTTATAATATTTAATTTATATATATTTGGATTCTTAACTAGAAAAGAGAATTTTGAAATTAAAAATTTTATTATTTTATATATATCTAAATTTCTAACTAAATGTACTAATAATAAAAAAAAGAAAATTTGAAATTAAAAGTTTATTTATCTATTGTGTATATACATTTTAACTAACTATAATAACAATAATAGAAAAGAAAAAATGTTAAAATGAAAATGTTTTTTATTTATTTTATATGTATATAGGAAATATAATAGTGGAAAAGAGAATTGAAATTTTAAAGATTTTTTTTTTGTATAAGTATATAGATTTTTTAATAATAATGAAAAAAAAAAAAGTATTAAATTTAAAACGTTTTCATTTATTTTGTATATATATATTTTAACTAGATATAATAATAATGGAAAAGAAAAGAATGGGCTGATATAATTAACTTAACAATGATAAAAAAAATGAAATTATAAACACATTAAAAAGAAATTAAAAGGAAAGGGGATTTCCCCTCTGTCTCTCACGCTCTTCTCTGTCTCTCTCACAAGCGCTGCTGTTTCTCTCAATCTCAGAAAAAGGAAAAGAAAGAAAGGTCCTCACCCTCAATCTCTCAGATCGCCTCCGTCTCACTCTTGTAATCGCGGATTCGCTCTCAGGTATCTCGCCGTCTCTCACTCGCGATTGTTCTTGGTCACGGCGGCGGTCAATCGCGTCTCTCCCTCTCGGCTTCTGCTCTCTCAATCTCGCGACTCACTCTCAGTCACGGTGAAGGTTTTGGTTTGGAAGAGGTAAGTTCTTCTTCATCAATCATCTCTTTTTGTTGCTGGTTTCTAAAAAAAGGTTCAAGGTTTTCAAATGGGTTCAAATGGGTTTGTTATTTCAGTTTCAATTTGAGGGAATGTGTGTTTGGATTTTAGGGATTTTGTTGCATAAATTGATTTTGTGGTGTTTTGGCTTGTGTTTATGGTTCAGCTTCGAGGTGTGGAGGAGATTGTCACAGTGAGGGTGAGCAAGGCGATGGCGGTGATGCTGTTGAAGGAGGGTCGATGTTCGTTTGGCTTTTGAAGGTGGTTGGAGTTTCAGGTTGCTGTGTTACGGTGATGGTGGGCTGAAGTAAGGGTTTCGGTGCGGTGATGACTCAAAGTGTTTGGTTCGGTTTGATGGCTTTTGCAGGTCTTATGAGGTGTGTGGTGGTAAGTGGTTCACGGCGACGGTGAGATGGAAAGGGTGATTCAATGGATTTGATGGTGTTGTTGTTTATGCGATGAAGGGGTGAATAAAGGTGGAAATGGATTCAGCCTCACAGTGTTCTGTTTGGCGGCGGTTTGAGTTTGATTGGAGGCGGTGAAGAATGGTTTTGACTTTGATGGTGAAACGGTTCTGGGTGATGAATGGTTTGTGGTATTCATCCTTTTCATCTTAGCTTTGTTTCTTTTTTGTTTTTGTGTATGATTGCTGCTTGATTGTTGATGATTTTCTTACAGGTTTTGAGAGAGGTCCTGAAATGGTTCTGTGAGTTCACGATGGTAAGGGACGAAGAGTGGCGTTTTACTGAAGGTAATTTCAACAGAACTATTTTTTGCCTTCAAAAAACTTCCTTATGTATTTTTCTGTGTGCTTTTGATATGGTCTCTGGGTGAGTTTTGTGGCTATTGGTTTCACGTTTTCCTTTTTTTGAAATTTTAAATGTTAATTTTGCTTTGTGAATGCAGGTTAGAAATAAAGCTAAGAAGGAAATTAAATATGGACACATGCTAAAAAAAGGTGAAGGAAAGGAAAAGAGAAAGATTACCGCCCGAACGTTATCGGGGTGAAGAATCCCAAGTGGTAGGCCTCTACTCCTTGATTGTTGTTTTGCTGAAACTCTTGTTCTCTTTGCTCTCCTCTTTTTTTTTTGGAATTTAAGTTTGGCTGGACTTTTGTGTTGTTTTGGACTGTTTTTGAGTGTAGTTTATGGGGCTGGTTTGATGATGTTTTGGGACTGTTATGAGGGACTGTTTTGTAGTTGTTTTCTGGGTGTTATGGGACTGTTTTGTTGGGGTTTTTGATGCTGAAATTTGTAAGTTTAGTGGCTGGTTTGATGATGTTTGAGGCTGAATGTTTGTGTATTTTTTTTTGTGTTGAGGACCTCCTTTGGTAGTTTATAGAAGGCTGAATTTGTAGTGTCTTTTTTTTTGATAGCTGTTCTGATTTTTGTACCATAAAACTTGTAGGTGAAGGGTGCTTGGAAGGAGGGAACAAATGCTGAATTTTTGTGGAGGAAGTGGAGCAGAGTGCAGGCTGTTGGTGGCTGCAGGCCTGCTGTGGGTGGCTGTGGAGCAGGCTGAGTTTTGTGGTCCTGCTGGAAATTGTATTTTTGTGCTGAATTTTGAATTTGGGACAGGCTGAATTTGTATTCTAGTGCTGAATTTTTTGTACAAATTTCTTTCTTTTTTCTATGTAATTGTAACAAAACAACATTATAGAATAAACTGATTATTTACATTTGATTATGATTTGAAATTGAACACTAATGTTGAGAATGAGAACTTTAAATTAAAATCTAAACATAAACTTAAATTAGAAATGAATTAAAGAGATATTAAACTTAAAATTAAAAATAACTTATAAACTTAAATAAATAAACTTGTAACTAAAATGAATAATAAAAAAGAAATTGGAAATAAATTGAAAATGAAATCTTAAACTAAAAAATAAAAATCAGAAACTGAAATTAAATTAGAAATATAAACTTGAAAAAAATGGGCTAAAAGAAATAAACAATTAGAGATTATAATTAAATTAGAAATGGAACTAAACTAACTAAAAAATGATGAATTAAAAATAAAAGTTAAAAAAATAAAAATCACATTAAGAAATAAAAACCTTGAAAATAGAAATGAAATTACATTTTTTTTTAAAATCTTGAAATTGGAAATAAAATTACATTTTTACTTAACGAAACTTTGAGAATAAATAGATAGAAATTAAAATTAACATTAAAATTAAAACACGAAAATAAATTAAAAGGTTAGAAATGAGAAATAGAAATTAAATTAAAATGGAAGCTTATAAGTGAAAAGAAATTAAGAATTATAAACAGCTAGAAAAATGAGAAGAAAGCAACAGAAAATAAATCGGGAAAAATCCCTGCTAAATGCGATGAATGTATGATTATGATGCGAGCGATTAGGGGTAAAATTTGGGGTGTGACACATAGGCTTTTTCGAAATCTACCTTAAACATGACACTCTCATTTTTATCCCTATTGGCAAGATCAATCACATCGTCGGCTATAACAACCCCATCCAAAAGGAATCTCCTCGGAACGAAAGTTGATTGATTAGGAGACACAAGCCCACTAATTACCCTCTTAAGCCTGGCTATCAGAAGTTTAGCAATGATTTTGTACATGCTACTCACAAGGCAAACGGGCCTAAAGTCATTAAGCTCTAAAGGTTGGTTAACTTTAGGAATTAAAGCCAAGAAATAAGACTTTACCGCCTTAGGAAGATACACATGACGATGAAAATATTTCACAAAGTTACAAATATCACTCTTCATAACGAACCAACACATCTTTAGGAAGACAAATTTGAAATCGTATGGGCTGAGACTTTTAGATCCGTCGCAATTCCAAACTGCTTCTTTAATTTCCTCGTCCGAGAATAGGGCTTCCAAAAGCAATGAGTCTGCAACATCCAGGATGTTAAAAACCATATCTTCTAGGACAGGTCTAGCAAAACCACTTTATGAGTATTTCTTCGCAAAAAAGTCTCTCACAACATTTTTCACTTCCACAACAGATTCGACCAAACCAGAAGAAGTATTTACCGACCCTATAAACCTGCTTCTAACATTTCCTTTCACCATATTATGGAAAAAAATTAGAATTAATGTCTCCCTCCCTGTTCCACTTAACTCGAGCCTTCTGAAGAAACATATTATCTTTGATTTGTAAATTCTCCCACACGTCTCTATAAGCCACATACCTCTTCAATACCGTACTCTCCACCTATTCATTAGCTGCTATTATCAAAGCTAAGTTAACGACATTAATGACATTCACCCCCTCTTCCACTTTAAGATAGAACCACCCAAAAACTTCTTTACTCCATATTCCTAAATCATCTCTTAAGAGCATAACATTTTCTATAAGAACAAAATCACTCCTCCCTGAAATTTTATACTTCAACCACTTATCTTCCACAAATTTGTGAAACAAAGCATTATCAAACCATTTGTCATTGAATTTGACGGGTTTAGGCCCCCAATTCCTAACTCTAATTTTCAACATATCGAACAATGGTCCGAAATATCTCTTTTTTTTCGATCTCTTGGCCAATCAAATCCTATTTGTTTAAGAAAGAGGCATCCACCCAAAATGTAACTTTTAAGAAAGAGGCTCTAATTTTTAAATTTGAATACTTTTATTGGGTGTTGCTACATCATCTTCTAACTTTTTGCAAAAGAAATACACATTTGGAATTTCATGTTCAAAGCATCGCCGAAGCAAGTAAATGGGATGACATCACATCAAAATGTAGACGTACGTATATTTTTTAACAACTTTAAAACTTTTTGTTAAATTTATTCAGAAATGAGCCATTGAAATTATATTTGCTCTTCCAAAGGTGGCTTCATCGCCAACTAATTTTCATCTCTTTATTAATATTCCAATATATATATTCATGAACGTTGGAGCTTTAATTATCATGACATATGAATGTACTAATACATTTCATTTAGTGCATGGACAACATCAAGTGAATAATTTCATTTATGTGAACAATAATTTTTTTAGTAGTAAAATAAAATTATTAATAAAATCTAAAAAATTGGTTAATAAATTATAAAATTGGTTAATAAACATTTAGATATTAATAAAATAATAATAGTAAAATAAAGATGTAGTATATATATACAGTAAAATACGGTGTAATATATATATATATATATATATATATATATATATATATATATATATATATATATATATATATATATATATATATATATATATATATATATATATATATATATATATATATCAACCGTGATATAACAGTACCTCACACGAGTTTCTGATTAAGAAATAGCTATCAGCCTATGATTCTCATGAGCTTCACCACTGGTGCTGATTAATTTATATATAAACTAATCATTATTTGCGTCTAGGTCTTCAGCTAAACTAGTTTTGTCTATTTAAAAAAGAATACAGTTGAAAATATTTTGTTACAGTATTATAGTAAAAAAGGTAATGTTGACCTTGTTGACACTTGATCATGCTACGAAAACGCACACAATCATAGATTCAGGGTATCACTTTCATTTGAGCCACTTGGTCTTATCATATTTTTATTGATTTGAGTCTTGGACAGCATCTGAAGTCACATAGAGAACAGACAATAACGTGCGGCCAAAAGTTAGTAGAAGAAAATTATTGGAACCTGTTAATGACTCTCTCTATTTACTTTTCAAAAGTGTTGATTTAAAAGTTCAAATAATAATTAATCTAGTGGCATGGTTTTGGATACAGAGAATGAATTAGGGTTTGACGGTGATGATTATATGAGATAGTAGTGGAGAATAAGGGGCGGTAAAATAATAATAATGCATGAATATAGTTGTTGAAAGAGAGATGATTTGGTTTCTCGGGCCCCTAATAACAAAATACTTTAGGAATGATAGTATATAAATTAATACTAGTAATACGTACTATTGTTATGGTTGAGTGAAAAAGCTTAAGCATTCCGAGACAGATTATGAGAACGTGCACTTTTGACTCCTGTTACATGGTCTTACTTATAGTATTATTGAAATCAATTATTGACTTGTCTTAAATTTATTACTTCATTTTGAGGCGGATCACGTGCTACTCCATAATTAATTTCATTTTGAGTCTTGTGGAAAGTGATCACTCACTCTTTTCTTCTAGCACTACTGAATGGCTTTTATTTGAAGATTGATTTATTTGAAGATGCTCCATTTCCTATGCTTGTTTCGGAGTGGTTAAATGGTTTTTTTTCTTAGGGATGAATTGAAAGCGCTTAAAATTTCTCTTGGAACAAATAAGTGTTTTAAGAAGAGAATTTCAAGATTAATAGTTGTTTAGGGTCTCTTAGAGATTTAGAATGTGAGAGTTGACTTGAATTCCCTATCTTCTAAAGACTTGGTTGAAAGACTATCATTTTGTAAGAGTTGTGGGAGTTTCTTAGGCTTATGGAGTCTCAATTGTTATCACGATTTCACTGTGGGTGGCTAAAAGGGGGATAAGTGAATATGATGTATATTCATGTTTATGTAAAGGAAAAGATAGATGAATTCAATTTAATTTAGTTATGTGGGTGAAACTTGGGTGGTAAAAGTTATGGAGGTATGCGGGAAGGCCTTAATTCTTTTTCGAGTATTTTGAGTATCACTCTACATATAGATCCACTTTGGATGAGATTAACTTTCTCATTCTCTTGCACGGGGAAGTGGCGATACAGTTGTGGCCTCGATGAATGGTTATAAAAGTAATGGAAAAATTGTTTTCCATTTTTCTGTTTTCAATAGATTTTAGGAGCTACTCGAGAAAGATGGTGTTCTTGATAAACAATATTTGGATAATCTTCTTGAATCGAGTCAGGTGAGATCACAATCATCTTATATGTAGAGGGTGTAAGTTGTTTGTCTCTCTTCCTTGATGTAAAGCTCATTTTATACTTATAATGCTACTGAGAGTCATTAAGGAATACCCCTTCAGATTCAGTGTTTAAGTGATCTCTAATAACTATTCTTCTAAGAAGCTACGAGTTGACTTATAGGATAAGGTCAATTTTTTCAAAAATTGTCATTATGGTATCAATGTGGATATGTAATTTCTTGATTTGGAAAAGAACCTTCTTGATTGTAGAGTGAGCTCTCTATCCCTTATAACTATTTCGGTATGTCTATGGGATCTAATCCAAGAAAGGTAACTACTTGGATCCTTTTATCAACCTCTTCACTAAGAGGCTCTCTTTATCGAAGAATATGTTTGTGAGCCTTGGAATGAGAGTTGTTCTCTTAAATTTTGTATTGAGTGTACCTTATCTTATATTATTTTTCCCTTAGGGGGTTGTTAGTATTTATTTGAAAAAAAGATTGTTGGCTTGCACAAGAGGTTTCTTTGGGTTGAGGATAAAGGTGTGGCAAAGATTACTTTGGTGTAGTGGGAGGATATGTGCAAACTCAAGGTGTTTTAACAGCTTTGGATCCAGAATCAGAGACACGTTAATCTTAACATCATAGATAATTTTCGTTGGAAATCACTTGATTTAAGTCATCTCTTTGGCGTGAGATTTTAGATGATAGGTACGACACCTTAGTTATGTCAGTTAGGTGGTGGTATGAAAGGTGTTTCTCTTAGTGGAATGTTGTTTCCATTATCTCTTCTAATGTGGATTGTGCTTCTGGATGGTTTTTTGAAGGGAGTTCTCAGGGTCATTGGGAAAACTTTGAGTGCCAATTTTAGGAGGATGTGTGAGTGGATATTTGTCTCTTAAGTTTTTTGCTTAAGAAGTTTTTCCTTATCTCTAATAAAAAACAGAAGCTCGTGGGGCTTATGGGATCTTGGGGTTAAGGGTTAATGGGTTTGTGATTTAAAATAGAGGTAAAATTTATTTGTTTGGAAGGTGGAGTTACTAGGTAGTATGATGCTTTCCTTCAAAGATAAATGTGACATTCACACTAATAGGTTGCGTTAGCACTCTTACAAGAAATGCTAATAAAAAACCATGTCTTTAATAGAACTTAAATGCACTATCATAGATAGCCAAATTTTAAATAGTGGTATCATTAATAGAGCTTTTAAATTCTATTAAATGTTAAAAAGCGTTATTAATCATCTTTTTTTGGCATAGTGTGGATGTGCAAGGTGGTTTCTTTGTGAGGTCTACCTTTGACCTTCTCACATCGTCACTGGTTAGGGAGGACATTAGGCATGCGAGGGTGATTCAGGTTTTTGTTAAGGGGTGGAAGATCTATGTTCCATCTAAAGTGATTATTTTTTCCTAGCAGATACTCTAGTATAATATTCCTTCTAGGATGAAAGTGCAATGTGTTTCTAGCCTTTTTATGCCCAAGGGTGGTCTCCTTCATCCTTCCTTTAACATGATCTTTTATAGGTTTTTCATTTTATTGTTTGTTACTTTTAGTTTTCCTTTTTGTGCTTTATTATAGGTTTGTGGTGTTTTTGTTTTTCTCGTGTTTTGGGGTGGTGGTGATTGTAGTTATTGTTTTTGGATAAATATCTTTTTTGTCTCTTATATATATCTCGAGGTCCATTTTGATCTCTTAATTTAAATAAAAAAAATCTAATTGATTCCTTTTTTGTCCTTTCCGTCTATTTTCCACTAACAATGTCTATTTTTGTATATGTGACATCCTAGTTGGCATCTAGTAATCACCTTCTTTCCCAAAATCATACTTCTTTGTGGCATTTCATCAAACACATTTGTTACAAACATAACCATATTATATGAAACTTCCCAATCTCCTTATGAAAACCACTTTGGTGAAAAACCTTTCCTCTCTATATTCATTCCTTCCAAGATTACAATGGTTTCATTCATTGGAAACTACAACAACCATGTGATAACCAAAAATAAAATTAAACATTATTTTCATTTGCAACTTCAATATGTTTTTTGTTGTTGCAAGTTTTGCATCTAACAAAATCATCTTTATTGTGTGATATGAAATTTAACTTGTTGTTCTTAAATTCTTAAGTTGGAATAGTTAATAGAAAAACTACATAATATTTTGAACTTAGATAGCAATATTACAAACTTCTTGGAAAATATTTTATAATTATGTTTGTAATTGGACATTCTAAAACAGTGAGACATGATGCTGCAAGCAAATTACATCATCATATCTATTAATAAAGCATCAATAACATACAATTGAGAAACCACGACAAATACAAGATAACTAAAGTAACTTCTCACTTGTTAATTATCAAAAATATTTTTAGCAAGGATAGTTTTCCAAAGTCTCACTATTTCAATTTTAGAATATTGAGGTTTCAATTTATGGTTTTCAATTTCATCGATCCAACAATAATTTGCAATTCAAAAACATATCGACCATGATGATGATAATGTATTCCATTAACCTCCATGATTTGTTGGTGTTGGTATTGTTACAAAATTTGTATTGTGGTTCTATTTCTCTAAAAAAATATAGTAAATTAATTCTCCCAAATAAAACAAATAGATAGTGAGTATCATGAGAGCAATGTAAAACACCTAGTGACTAACGATGACGAAGATTATGCATTTAAAGTTACAAAGGCGATGAAGATGATATATGAAGATTATCCATTTAAATTAACAAAGAAGGTGAAGATTGGTCCATAAAACCCAGAAAATCAAAATATATGTTTTAGGTAAAATACTTTTTGATCCCTTAACTATACTTCTGGATTTAGATTAATCATTTAATTATTTTGTGTCAGATTGATCTATTAACTCTTAAAACGTGTTATTTTAGTCATTTTCGTCTAATTAGAGACGAAAAAATTCAAAAATCGGTCGCTGAATTCGTCATTTATTAGACAAAACAGACTAGCATGACACGTTTTAAGAATTAAGGACTAATTTGACGCAAAATATAATTAAGGGATCAAACTGAACCCAAGAGTATACTTAAGGGACCAAAAAATGATATTTTGCCTATATTTTATCTTAGGTATATCCCCACACATCAACGACTTAATATCCAAATAAGCACCATGTGTACCTAAGATAATCGTTTCATTTAACTATGACTAACAAAGTTAACATAAAGGAAAAACGTGACATAAATTGAAGAGATAAGGGATCAAATCAGTATTTTTAAAAGTTAAAAGATCAAAATAGATCCTGAATTAAAGATAAGGAACAAAAATAATATTTACTCTTATTTTCTTAGTTCTTTCTTTGAATTATAATCGATGATCTTTGTATTGTTTGTTTCATTTTTCTCATTTTTTTTATATATTCGTATTGTCATTACAAAAATCAAACAAAAATCAATCCTTGCAATAATATTGATATGCAAGGATTTAGATTTTGAAAATGTGAGTTTCTAAAAGTGAGTCAAACAATTAAATTATATGATATAAAAAATTGTCTAAAAATTAAGTAATCATTCTTATAATTTTAATTTCTTTGTATTTTATTTTTCTAAGTTAATGCATGTTTGATTGCATTCTACAAGTGCTAAGTAGTATATTTTTCACTATAGATTATGTAGTGATATAATTTGTAGAGACTGGGGGGCGAAGCAAGGGGCATACTTTGGGCTCTTCGTTCTTCACGAATCACTTTTGCACTAATTTGAGTGTCTCTGTTTCTGTTCAAGCACCTCTTGTCTAAATTAATGTGTTGCTTGACTATCCAAGTTTCCCATTTATAATGCATGATCGTACATATAGTGTCTACTGCGTCAAGGGACATTACATAGGAAGTCATGGGACTTAATCACAAATTTTGGATTTTAGGTAATAGACTACCCACACTTAGAATGGTTGTTAAAGTATAGTGGAATCAATTCAAATTCATTGGCTATAAATACATCGTTATTATAACGGTAAGGTGTGGAACCTTGTTTCGCAGGTCACAAAACATGCTTTTGATTATGATAACTAACATATAATTAATGACGTCTAAGTGTTTAAAGATGTCAACAACTAAAGTTAAGAATAAAGCGGGGAAAAAAGTTAAAGATGTAAACCAGAGTATTAGCATTTCATGGATTTGAATCCACGGAAGATGGAATTCAAATGGATAATAGCTCAAGCCTCATCTCTAAGTAAAACTCGAGCAAATGTCTATATGGATGAAGTTCCTGACATGATTTAAAATATATGAAAGTCTTCATCGACACGTCTGAGTGAATAAATTGTAAAGCATAAGGGATTTCTTGTAAAACATAAGGTTTAAATAAAGCTCTCCCTGGATGGTCGATCAGGGTTACCCACCCTAATGCACAGGGGCCTTGGTGCAGTAAAAAGATAACAAAATTATGATGGTTAGGTTAACCCTTAGACGTCAACATATGAATTCCAAGGCCCTGATCACACTCCATCCATTAGGCGTGATCTGGATGGGAGCCACATTGAGTTAAATGAGAACCTCCGCACCAAAGAAAGAAAAGGGAGGAAAACATCAATCTCATGGATGGTAGACTGATAAAATTAAAAAGAGGGAGAAGAAGTGACATCAGAAGCGACAATATGGGATATCTCTTCTAAAGAACAAACTGCTAGAACATTTTATTCTTTGTCACCAGAAGAGGAAAAAGTAAGTTGCTCAAGGAAGGAGGTTATGCAGTCGTCGATGGTGTAGGCGGACCCAGCTACTCTCACATCTTTCGGATTAGGATAAAATAATAGCCATGATCATCCTATTTCCTAGGAAATAGTAGGAAAAGAGGAGTCATTATCGCTTCCATCATTTTAATCGCTCTTGGGAGAACTCTCACAACTTTCGAACATACTTAGTGCCACTAATTTAAAGTTAATAGTCCTATTGGGACGCCTAACATTCCTATAACAATAGTTCCACTTTGCTATATGATCATCGAGAGTAGAGGGTTCAATCAGCTTTACATCCTCATTTATATCATCAATAATCACCATAAAGGAAAGGGAAAAAAGAGGAGTACCAACGAAGAACTTGAATTTGAGATCATGACGAGGGAGAAGTTACCCAAGATAAGAGAACGAATTCACTAACTATAAACAAGGAGGTTCGTGAAAAAAGGAAAAAGTTGGCTCTTATCTCCTTAAATATGGGAAACTAGGGGTTATCAAAGGTTTATAGGTTTCAAATCAAATGTGAAAGGTTTCACATGTTTCAACATGTGGCAAAGGGAAAAGGGTGATTGAGCGTCCCAATGGTAAATCATCATTGCTGACATTAAATGTATCACACGTTTTTCCTATAAAAGATGCTTCGAGACTTTCCAGCTGACACTCGTCATACAGACATACACTTGTAAATGTGTGTAAGGGACTAAACTAAGTTTCGCCTAAGGGACTTAACTATGTATGACCTAAGGTACTTACACAAGTCTCGTCTGAGGGACTCAACTAAGTCTCACTCGAGGGTAAAAGTAGAAATAGACCAGGCTATACCAAACATTAAAAGGCCTGAGCATGATCCACAATAATTTTCAAGACCTGAGCATGGTCTACGACCTATTATTTTTTGCATGGCCTGACCTTAAAAAACTTGATCTAGCCTTAAAACCTTCTTAAAAGCATGTTTCACGTTAAGGCTTTCAAATAGTCCATTTTACCTAGTTTTTACATAGACAACAAGACATTTTATATACTATTTAGCTTATTTTCTAATAGATATGTATATGTAGGTCGGACTATAAGGCTTCATAGGATTTTTTTAATAGCCTAAGGCTTCATAGGATTTTTTTTAAATAGGCATTTAAAAAAGCCTAGACCGTGCATTTTTGTTAAATAAGTCATACCATATCAAACCTTAAATAGGCAATGTTATAGGCCCTTGTAGGCTTACCTGACTTATTCTCATCCCTACTTGAGGGTCTCAACTAAGTATCTCCTGAGGAATTAAAATAAGTCTCACCTGAGGGACTTAGTTAAGCCTCGTCCAGAGGGGTCATTCAAGACCTAAGACCAAGAACAAAGTCTTGTTAAGGCTCTTTACTAAGTACAAAAATGATTCAGGGGTTAAAAACACTCTGGCCTCTACATTCTCTCATCTTTAAGGGACAATGAAGTAATATAATTTGTAGAGACCTTGGGGGCGAGACGAGAGGCACTCATTGCACCCTTCGTTTTTTTCCAAATCACCCTTGCACTAGTTCATCTGCCCCGGTTTCTGTGTGCCACTTGTCTTGATGTGTCGCCTGAGTTTTTAAGTTTTTTGTCTATAGCGTGTGATTTTGTGTAGAACATCTACTGGATCAACAAACGTTACATAAGAAGTCATAGAAGTTAATCACACCTCCTGAATAATAGAGATTCGACGACACACGCTTAAAGTGGTTGCTAAACTATAGGGGATTCAGTTCAGATCACTAACCTATCCATACATTATTTTTATTACACTAAGGCAAAATGAATAACACTTATACAACAACTTCTTATCTCACTTAGAGATCTCACATATATTATATTTTTATCCAATACAGATTATTATAAAGATGATTTTGTTGTAATTAGGAATTGTTTATGAAACACGGTTGTACCTTCAAAAATTAGTGCGTTTAGATGATTTTTTTTTGCAAGATAGACTTTCAAGAAAAATAAAATTATCATGAAGGAGATGGATTATATGGGATGTGCGTCAAAAAATTTGCATGTAGTATTTCACAAATAGGATTTGTTAGTCAATTGTGCAAGGGGGAAAGAAAGGAAAAACTAGTGCGGTTGACAAGAGCTTCATGTGTTTCATTTATTTTAAGATAATTTTCTTTTAAAAGTTAATTATTTTGAGATGAAGAAATTATATTAAGTTCTTGTAGTTTTCAAGTCAATCTACATGATACTACTAGTTAACATGTGAATTAATATTCTGGCAAGCAGCTAAACTCTTGGACCATTATTTGAATTTTCTAACAAATAATTAAATATGGTTCGGGACCAGTTAATATATAGGAATAGTTTTCTTCAATAAAATGACATCATGATAATGCAAGACTTTTGATTTTAGAGCCCATATAAGTAAGTTACGCTGAACACACTATTTAAAATACAAATACAAGTCTTCTAATAAATTACTTTTAATTGATTTTTAAATAGTGGAATTATTTTGACAAAGTCTATTGATATTGTCGTTAAAATTCAATTTTATATGGTTGATCGTTGGATTTAAATTAATTAAAAAATGGTTAAAAACAACTTATTCAAAAAAAAATTACAAATTTTATGGGCGTGGTTGGACGTGTTTGAGGCACTCCACTTTTGAAACCTAAAATTACAAATTTTATGAAAATATCCACACCCGCGAAAGCTTACAAAAAATGTGGTGTAATGGAGCAAACATATTACAGGATTTAAATCTAAAAACTTTGTTTCTCCCAAAAAAAATATGAATAAAATGAGCATGTCCGACATACCAGATCTGTTTTATCATCTCTGGTAACATGTGAGTGTAAACATTCACTTAAAAAATTGTGTTGGGAACAATTGTTGGTATAAGAACATGCAATCTTAATAAGAGGGATAAACATGAGTAGTTATGAGTTATGTTTTAAAAATCGTAACGGTTATCAAATCGGTGAAGATAATAAGTCACTGGTTTATTGGTCGAAACACTGGATCACCGGTCGCATGACCAAACCGGATTAAACTGAAAAACTCGGTTGAATAGATCGATCTTTATAACAAAACTATATAGGTATAAAACTGGTATAATCTGATGAATTTGTCTCTATAAAATATAATTAATACTTAAATTTTGTGAAAATATCATATATAAATTCACAAGTTTATAATGTAAATTCAAATTTTAAACAAAGGTATCACACATAATAAAAAAGTATAAAATTACAAAGTCTAATTACAAACAAAATCTAATTGCAACATAATCTAATTAAATAGTTTATTACAAAATAACTCTAATATGTATCGAATTTAGTTCAAACGAGGGAAAATTGTTTCAATGATGAGATCTCATTCTTCAATATTAAAATCATCTACAGTAAAATAAACTGTATCCGCAACAATTTCCCCTCAATGATATAATTACTTTGTTTTATATTGATTACTCTGTTTTATTAGGGTTTATTTTGGTCTCTTAACTTTAAAAAGGTTCATATTGATTTCTTAATTCTTCAAAATATTTCATAGGATAAACCATAAGAGACCAATATAAATCTTTTTGAAATTAAGACATCAAAATAAACCATAGGATAAAAATAATATTAAACCTAAATTTAAATACAATATATGGTCTAAACAAATTTTCTATCTATTTCTATTTTTATTTTTATCTCCATCTCTATTTGGGACTCTCTTTCACACATGCACACAAACAAGTATTATACAATATAGATCTTTAAAGGAGATTAGTATAGCTTCCCACTCATTAGGTCTTGATCTATGTATAACTAAGTTATTAAAAAATATTCTAAACCTAGCTAGTTTTTCAAATTACAAATCATCAGGTACTGATCTATGCACTAGTCAACCAAGTTTTAACAATTTAAAAAGGATATAACTAGTTTCAAACATACTAAATATAACAATACTCTTTTTCTTTCTTAAAACGCGTCAAGTATTATTTTAATCTTCAAACGCGTCAAGTATCAACTGTTCTACTCGTGATTAAGATCAACTCGCCAAACCTATCATTTTCATGTTGATATATAGTGATAGTATCTGTGATATATTCTTTTGAGATACAAAAATCTTATTTATTTATTTAGAAAAACCATGAAAGTTAACGGATTTCTGGAAATGATTTAGGCAAGTGTGAGTTGAAATAAAATTTTAGAAAAATACCCCTTGCATTATAAAATATATCACGGGTTCAATTGTCCCAAGTTTGTGGCTTCACTCGATCGTCTGATTGTTGTAACCTTTACACACTTAAACTTGGTGGGCATAATAAGAACTGCCAATAGATTGGAAACAATTGGGAAACTATAGTAGGGCCGACACGATTTGTCCAACTGTAAGAAACTAATAAAGGAAATTGAATGAAATGAATTTCTTATATAGTAGAGTGAACATCTGGTACGATGGAACGGCGGTAGATCTTCACAGTTAACATTATAACGTTTAAGTCAGTGAATGAGTGAAAAAATAGTATGGATGTGTGAATAAGACAATACCTGAAATGGTGCATGGAGAACGTTATATATTACTAGTTGTTAGAACCATTTTCGTGAGATCTGGCACCTCGTGTGGATTGTATTTCGATTAGATCCAACGATGAAAAATGTGCTGAAGGCCAAAATTATGTCCTCGGTTAAGGTGAGGTCTGACCTGTTCCATGCGTCTTTCCATATGATGCTTGTTGTTGGACCTTTCATCGCGGGCCTTGAGAACGCTGCAGAACAGTTGTCCCACAAGCTCTTGTTCTTATTCGTAGAGCAATGTCTTGTTACACGTGCCATCAACCCGACTTCTAGTATAAGGAAGTGAAAGAGTCTTGATTGGACATCAAATACATTGGGCCAACAATGATGTCTTCATGTACAAGGGCATTCAAGTGTTTTAAACGTGTCGTATTATTCGCCCTTCCCAACATATACTAATGTAGGTCGCAAAGTTGTCTTCATTAAAGGATACATATGAGGAGTCTTTAGGTTATTATCTTCCCTTTCGCTACTCCTGGATCTTAAGATCTTCCTTTTTTCTGTGTTTGCAACTTCTTTCATCTTCGTCAATATCCTTTGATTAACCATTATTCAAATACATATGCCCATTCCTCTGGTTGAGCATACAATGTGTGAGTTAGTAAGTTCATCTTTTTCAAGGTAACACCTAAAAACCTTTTTTCCTATATTTGTTTGTGTTACTAAGAATTTTGGAGAAGAGAATCATGGAAGGTTTGGAGGAGAATATTTGCATCGATGGTGGAATTTTATGTGTCGTGATTTACTATAAAATGATGTTAGGTATTTGGCCTTTCCTATCTTGAACTTTCAAAAAATTCCTTGGCATTGATGAATTTTGACAAGATTGTGAATCTTAAATTCATATTGACCACGTGCTTCCCCTTATGATTATTTTTTTATATGTTAACAGTCCTTTTAAAATGGACATCATAACGTCATATCACTCCAATCCACACAATGGGATTGAAGCTACCAATGGACCAAAGTTCCCTCATAATTTCAATGCCATGAATGCAAGATGCAATTATACACACATCATCCTCAAAACATCATAACATTGCATCTGCATTCATTATTAACCAATCATTCCTCATACTCATTCATACCATCATATACATACTCATGGAACATCATAACACTTACTCATTTAACATCATACTCCTACAAATCATGAAATCATACATGATAATTCAAAGAAAATCAAATAATTCATCATACATCATTAATTACTCATTCTACTCATATAGCCTCCAAAACACATCATGTGACAACTCTACGACCTCATAGCAATCTAGGACATACCACCTCGAAATAGTTTTCAGAAGAAAAAAACATTTTTCAAAGTTTCTCATGGCTCGCTAAGCGAGACATCCTGCTCGCTCAGCGTCCAACTCACTGACTGTGCTCGCTAAGCGAGCTTCGCGATTTCTGCAGATTTAATCTGTGATTCCCAGCATCCCTCTTCTGTGATAAACTCAGTAAAAACCCTAAAGTAACATCAGCATAGCAACATAATCACACCCACCATCAACATTACTTATAATATCATCAAATACATCATCTAACATCATTATATTCCTCAAAACATCATGAAATCATCATCAAAATACAAAATCATCACTCAAAACCCTATACCCTAAAACTACACCACAAAAACCCCCAATTCTATTCCCACATTATAATACCGAAAGGAAAATACTCCTCATACCTTAAGTTCCGTAAGCTTTTCGACAATCTCTTCGAAAATCCTTCCAACCTTCAAGTCCTAGTTTCTCCTCTTCTTCAGAACCTTTCTCCTTCTCTCCAAAAATGCGATCGTTTCCAATTGATCGTTCACAAAACCTTGTTTTACTCTTATGTAACTCTTGCTCCTTGGACCTTTTTAGTCTTTCCCCATAAGACCCTCAATAATTCCCATCAAAAGACCATCTTACCCTTATCCTCTAATTTCTTTTATTTTATTTTATTTAATCTCAAATAATAACTAAACCCACTAAACTTAATATTTCTAATATTCATAATATATTAAGTCAACCCCAAAATTCCAAAAAACATCAAATAACATCATAAACATCAAAATCTACAAAAAAATACATCAATTAAATTAAAATCGACTTTGGGTGTTACATCACCAACCCACGAGCCTTTGGAGGCTATGAAGGGTCAAATAGTGGAAAACTTCGTTGTCAGCCACGCGTTGGTCGAACCTTAGGTGTTCATAGTTAACTCACACTCCTAGGAACTACGTTCCGGCGAGTTAAATCATAAACATAAAATAATTCGCAAGCAGTTAGGGCACAAATATGGACTTTCATTAAATCAAATGGCCTAGAAAAGCAAAGGCCAATATTGCATACATTAAAGATTATCGAAATGAAAATACATATTGGAAAAAACCCTAGAAACGAAAAGCCTAAGCTGGAAACCTATTCTTGAAGTCTTCGAAGAGTTACTTCTCATGTAGGAGTTTGCTAGAGAGCCTGGAACTTTTTGAGCGCATAGTCTGGATCTTATCTTTGAGAGTGAGGGCCTTTTCGACGTGGGAGATTCCCTGAGCCAATTATTTGTCGATATCTTATTGGGAAGTCAAGGGCTCAGCAAAATCCAGAGAAGTTTTATGTTTCTCGACCTCAACAATCTTACAGTACAATTCGACTATTTGAGCTTGATAATCCGAAATTTGCTGGTCAAAGCTCTGAATTTTTTTTGAAACGTTCGGCTTTCTTGCATTCAAACTCGCTGATTTTATCCTAACAACGAGAACTGAAGTCCCATTTGAGGTCCATTTCATTGATAGTTATTTTAATCTGGAAATCAGCATTGTGGCAACTCGACAAGTCTTTGACCAGTTGAGTGAAGAACGCTTCAAATTCGACCAGATTTTGGGTTGTGCCTGCAGGGTGCTGGTGCAAAGACAGTTCGTCAATCATCTTGAAAACGTCTCTAGCAAACTCAGAGTTATTGGCAATGTCATCCATAAACCCTTCATGAAATATGTATTCTTTTTTAGCGATCTTCGACTTTTTATCCCGGGTCACTCCATTGACCTCTTATTACCTTGAAACAAACATCGGAGAGAAAATTGCGTAAAAATGAACTAGAATGATTAAAACACACATGGAAACATGATATATTTACCGCCTATTAGATGTTAACAACACCAACATTGAAAAAGATTGAAGCATGATCTTAAAGAGTTATACACTTTCCAAGATACATACATAGGTTTAAAAGTGCATTGAAAAGTTTATTGCCCCCAATTATATAGTTGTAATTCTAGTATCTACTAACACCAGAGAGTAAGTGGTATGCCAAAAAATACTACTATGACACCCAATTGATAATACAACATATTCAATTAATATGTCCCAAACAATGGACTCTCAATTAGTAATATATGATCCCCAACTAAAAGGGGGGCTAAGACACCCCACTATAGGCTTATTAAAAGGAATCTTATGTATTATTTAAGTGTAATCCCATATAAGAATTTCATCAAGTACATATGAAAGCATAAACATCGAATTCAAGCCGTTAGTAATATGTTAACTAAGACTTGGGGAAAAATTATTCCAATCTAAGCTTAAGACAAATCCAAAATCAATATCACATTTTAAGGTTATACTCGTAAGATACTCGTGCTCCCGCACGAGTAAGATTATTTGATAGGTATAAAAAATATATTTAAATATACATATAAATTTGAAACGTTATAAAAGTATTTATATAAGTTTTTAAATTTGAAATTAATTATTAATTTTAAAATCAACAATAATTATATAAATTCAATTGTATTAAAATACAAATAGAAAAAAATGACTCATGAGATGAAAAAAAAATTAATATTTGATAATAATGATTTTATCTTTCAAATTAAGATAATTATTGATTAAAATAAAACATGCATAATATCCAAATGTTAATATAAAATGAAATTGACAAAAATGTATAAATAGAAAGGTATCCAATCAATCTTTAATAGGTTGATAGTAGTTAAGTTCCACACCACTCAATCTCAATGCATATGTCATTCATTACCTATCTATTATCTCAGGTCGTCCCAACGTAAGCGGAGGCCCAAGGCGAATATTAAAACGAAGATTTTTTTCATTTACTATAATTAAAAAGTCTTTAAATTAAATTAAAATAATATAATAAAAAACTTTTGTGTCACAACCAGATTCAAACTCCAAATTCTTTTGAAGGAAGAGTTATTCACTAACCAACTATGTCATGTAAACAATTTGATAAAAATTTCGCTATTCTCGATATATACTATAAAATATATTTTTTGAGGCTTAAATTTCCCTTTAAAAAAATTATGAGGCCCAAGACAAGGGCCTAGCCCGCCTTACCCTAGGGCCGACCCGCATTATCTCAATCGGATTATAACTTGAGCAATAGAATGCTTGCATATACATCTTCACAATTGAAATCGAATAAAAGGGTTTTGACAAAGTACCACATTTAAAAAACCCAAATAATTATCACCAACAAATTCTCTATCGCGAATAATAACCTGAATTCAAGATGAGAACAATTTTTCATAAAAAAAGTAATCATAAAAATTTATGATATTAACACATAAACTTATTTGTAAAATAAAATCTTAAACTTTTTATTGAACCACCTTGCAATCTAGTTTACACACAATGTCTAACTTATTTTTTCTTTGACACAAGACAATGTCTAACTTATTTTCTAGTTTAAATAGACCCAATGGCTAATTTAATATAACTTTCATCCAGCTATATGATTATGAATTACTTAAAAAGAGATGGATTGAATAAGTTAGAGCCGTTGGATATAAAGAAGTGGGAGATTTGACGAATGATAGAGACATAAGATATAGAATGAGGGACGCAGGTGCATGTGGTATGAGTGACGCATTTCCTCACTCGGCTACTACTATTGTCAATTACTCCATCTCATAAAAAACCGGAACAAGAAATCAATCTTAATTATAGAGACTTTGGTCAGAAAAAGTACCACCGAGTTTTCCGGTGTAAAGACGAATAAGCAAAAGCCACTGACATGACACGTGGAACAATCCTATCCATTAACAATCAAATCACCAAAGTGATTTATCATCAAACGGTGGTAATTTACCCTAACTGATAGAGATCACTGTAGCTTACAGGTTTTCATGTTCCCTCACACGAACACATACGAACAATAATATTAAACACTGTGTGAGTTTGAGTTCGAATTCGAATCTCAGCAGCAATAATAGTAGTCACTAGCCAGTGTTTAGAGAGAGAAATGGGTTCAGTTATTGTTATTTCAATTCATAAATGGTTTTCTACAGTAGAGTAGATGGGTGCAGTTATCATGGCGGCGTAGCAGAGAGACTAATTCCGTGCCATAATTGCGCCGAGAGTAGGACTTCAACACACAAACCAGATCATAATTACATAAACACAAACACAACACATGCACTTTTATTTTTCTCATTAACTAATCTTAATTTTTCTTTTCCTATACCTTAAGACAAGATTTAAAAAGAATAAATTAAATTATTACTGTTTTTATGTTATGAATAAATTATTGTTAATTCACAATTGTTAAGATTGTAATTAGTATCGTAATATTTATTTTTATCAAAATCGTAAAATCTTTATTCACTGTGACATGACATTAATGAAAACCTTATATTAAAGTATGCGATTATAAAAGATATCTGATTACAAATAATGTAGGTTTAAATTTGCATTAATGAAAAACCTGGATTAAGTCAATAATTACTTAGTCCAATAGTATATGGTGTTTAACTTATAATGAACTTATAAAGAAGATCACGGTTTATTCCTCCGTAATTATATTCGAAGGAAAAAAATCTACATTAAAATATGTAATTATAAAATATTGATTATAAATTAAATAGATTTAAATTTGCGAATGTTGATTCACGTTAAATAATTCAAATTGGATCAAATTATCTATAAAGTAAATTAGACTACATTGTATTAGAAATTTACAAAAATTAAACTATTAAATAAATAATTTAATAAAATAAAATGATATGACATTATTGGATTGGTTGAAGATACATTTCTTAATTTTCTATGATGAGTAATAAAATTGTCCCCTTAAAATTTTAATACTATATTTTAATAGATTAAATATTTAAAATAATATTAATTCTTGTCTCTCCTTTTCTTTTACTTTTTGTGATTAAGAAATATATTTCTCCCTCAAAAGCTGAAAAATTAAAAGAAAAGGAAAAGAAAAATCCCCTGACCAGAACTTCAGTAACCCCCACACGAACTAGCACAGTAACAAAGTGAGTGAGAGTCAACAACAAAAAAAATCTCAATATTTTAAAAGGGAAACGAGTGGGTGAAAATTAATAACCAAACCTAAACTAAACAACTTACTTAATTTGGACTTGAAACCAAAGAAAATTACGGTTATAGTCTCTGATCACACACAGAAAACTTTAACAAACACATACTCTCTCTCTTCAAAACTAATTTAAGATTCTCGAAGCTTCTTCTTTTCTACTGATATGGATGTTATTGTTGTTGTTATAATTATAACTGAATTGGTGAACAAGATCATTTCACTTTTTTACTACAAATCAACATGGCAGGTTTCTTCTCTCTAAGCAGTGGAAGAGGAAAAGAAGAAGCTAGAGAACAAGAAGAAAATAATAACACTGGAAACAACACTAATAATCAGTTTCTCTTCAGAAACGAAGAGATCTACAACAACAAAGGTTTCGAGATATGGCCGCAACCACAACAATCTTCTTTTCATCATCAACAAAATCTTAACAACTTTTACTCCTTCGGTGTTGGAGGTGGAGGTGGAAGCAGTAGTAGAAGAAACGAAAACAATTTAAACGACGATGTTTCCGTTTCGTTTTCGGATGAATCAACTAGATTTGGATTAACAGTGATGAGGTCTTCCGGTGGTGGTTTAAGCGGCGGTGGAATGAACTGCCAGGATTGCGGTAACCAAGCGAAGAAAGATTGTCCTCATCTTAGATGCAGAACTTGTTGTAAGAGCCGAGGGTTTCAGTGTCAAACTCATGTTAAAAGTACTTGGGTTCCCGCCGCGAAACGCCGTGAACGGCAGCATCAGCTTTCATCTTTGCAGCAACAAAATCAGCAGCAGCAGCAACAGTTTCATTCTTCACGACGACACAGAGAAAATCCAAACGATACTTCTGCAGGAGGAGCTTCTGGTTCTCTTGCTTGTACTCCAATACCTATCACTACCACAGGTATATATATAGAAAATAACTGAAAGAGAGAGCTTAGAAAATGAAAATAAAAAAATAATCACGAGTGTTTGAATTTTAGTGTTTAGTTTTATGATATATAGCTAGGTCAGTGAAATTTTTTCAAACTATATAGCTTGTTGATAGAGATCTCGAAGAGAGGAATTCTAGTCTTCTATGATAAATAGGATACCTAATTGGTCTATATAATCTATATATCCATTCCTTTCTTCAGACTCTAATCTATCACCTTGTTTCTTTTTTTTTCTTCATCTTTTTCTCTCTCTATTTTTTTATTCGAAGATGAAATTGTTAGGTAAATGGTTCTTTCTTTCTCTTATTCCTGAAAATGATAGCAATCTAGAGGGATTGAGCCTCGAGGTTTAATTAATTTATGTGATTTTGATTTATTGATTATGATTGTTTTGAAATTAGGGTTGGAGCTGGGAAATTTTCCTCCGGAACTGAATTCACCGGCGGTGTTCCGGTGTGTTAAAGTGAGTGCAATGGATGCACAAGACGAGCGTTACGCTTATCAAACTGCTGTGAACATAGGAGGACGTGTTTTCAAGGGAATTCTTTATGATCAAGGACTTGAAAGTAGTTACACTAGTCCAAATGCTGTTGGTGGAGGGGGAGGTGGTGGTGGTGGCGGTGGTGAGGGTTCTTCTGGTGGTGGTGGCGGTGAGGGAAATCAACAGAATCTGATAACAACCACCACAACAAATGTTAATAATCCATTTGAATACTCATCACTTTATCCAGCACCTCTTAATGCTTTCATGGCTGGTACGCAATTCTTCCCACCTCCAAGATCCTAAAGACGTAACGTAACTTTTCTTTCTATATATATCTATGATCTATTTCAATAATTATTTGAATTGAAAGCATTAAGTATGTTAATTTTATGTATCAATGTTAATTTCTATATGTCTAATTTTGATTAACATTATTATGAGCTCTGAAGTAGCAGTATACTAAGCTACTAGCTATAGAGTACTATAGTAATGTATTTTTACAAATGATTACAACGATGATGATTATTCAGTGTGCACGAAATTAAAGGGTGCTGGAAGAATGTTTAATCTGTTTTGTCCAATCCAAAATCTCAGTTCAGATTTTCATGTCATATTTTCTTCTTGATTACGCGGCGCAGTCAGCATTTGGATATGTGCAAGTGCAAATTTATATAAAAATTTCTCTGATTTGATTTGTTTTGTTTAAATTAAGTGCTGAACTCGAAACTGCTTTTTCCTTATAATCAGTTCCCTTTGCCGCATCAAAATAGAACGAAATAGGTTTCGTGTTTGGTTGAACAAAGAATTTAAAAAGCACTTTTTTTTCCTCCAACTTATCTTTTGCATGATTTCTGGGGATATGGATTGGAACAGAGGTAGCTGGTTGTTTCGTTTCAAAAAAAAAAAAAATCTGTATTATTGTGTAAAAATGGAGAATTAGAAGAAGCATTTAGAGCAACAACTAGTCTGAAAAACAAGAAAAAAGAGGCATGATAATAGACAACCATAAAGAAAGGATGTCTAAATCTAAATGCTAGAGATGGAAAAGTTATTCTTGTTTGGTTGATAATGTTTAAATGCATCCTCAAAGTATGTGCATGTGAGAGTTGTATTATGTTGCATACAAGTGGGTTACTGGCACATATGATATAGGTCAAGGTACATATGCATATGATATAGGGTTAATGATACTTTCATAGACTTCTGGTTTTAGTTCATGAGCAACAATCACTAACTTTACAAAAATTTCCTTTGTTTTGTAATTAACTGACGCATTACATGTGCTTCGAAATACAACACCCAACTCTTTCTTTTGATTGAGACATATATAGCTACCAGTCTCTTTCTCTCTTCTTCTTCATTAATCTTTTTTTTTATCCTCTTTTCTATGTCACTTTTTCTTGATTCCTTTTTACAAGTCTTTGTTTATCATGTTTATGTATCATTAGCAGAAAGGTTGTTTTGTTTTGTTTTCATCACTTTGTATCTATAGGTGATGAAAAATGAAATCTTGTGATCTTCTGTTAACTAAATGCAGTTGCATGGAATACACATAAATAGTTAGGTTATTGAATAATTAATTGGACTTTACTATGTAAAGTTCTGTAAGCATTCTCATTTGAGAAAGGTTAGATGTAGTAGGAATGTTTGTCATGTTCTAACTTGTGTTATATGAG
Organism: Lathyrus aphaca; assembly: GCA_963966055.1. Classification (NCBI taxonomy): domain Eukaryota; kingdom Viridiplantae; phylum Streptophyta; class Magnoliopsida; order Fabales; family Fabaceae; genus Lathyrus; species Lathyrus aphaca. Next base: position 639,132,020 of record OZ014520.1, on the reverse strand, counting down.
TTAAGAAACTTTAATCTTAGGATTCATATTTTGAAGTTAGGTTGTTTGGTTTCTATAATTTTGTTCATTTTAGAGTTAATTCACTATATTAATTTTAGTCCATAGCCAATGGCGGAACTAGTATAAATTTTAGTAGAGTGGCGGAGCTAGCATTCTAATATAGACCTCTAAAAATGAACTAAATGTAAACACTTTCTTTTTTAGCAAGTTTATAAAATATATTACTCCTTTTTCTGTTTTTTATATATTTAATATTTTGTTATGATGGTAAGTATTTCATTTTGAATTTTTATTGAAGTTTATGCCATATTAAACTTTTGAAAATTCAAATTTAAACAAAAATGAAGTGTTAATTTCAATCGAACTTTAACATAATTTGAAGCATGTTCTTATGTGTTTCTTAATTCAAATCTCCGACTATGTAAAGAGATGACAAATAAAGCATAAAATACTAAATTAACAAGTAACAAAACATAAACTAAAACAAATCTTAGGATGAAGAGCAACTTCATCAAGTTTACTCCATGGTTTAAAAAAAGCTTCTCCTTCATAAAATAATATTGTTACGAGTTTTTTTTTTTTTAAATAATTCAACTAACCGTATTCAAAATCGTAGTTATAACTAACAATATATACTTACCCTCTTCAAAACCCCAATACCCTTAAACAAAGCCAACTATTGATTAAAAAATAACTACAACTCATGTTCTCCTAAAATTATGTACTAAATAGCGGACATAACTCAAAAAAATAAATAAATAATCGACTGATTCAAATTAATCCGTGCACAAGACACATTCCACTTCAATATGCAATTAAAATACTATGCTAAAAAGATTTACTCTATATGCGATATCCTATCCTATATCGTTTACTAAGAAAAAACTACAATTTTTGATGGAACTCAACTCTTTCAATAACTTCTCAATATCTGAATCATCCCGATTAGAACTACAACCATATCCTAAAGAAAGAATAATAGAAGATTTTTACAGACATATCTTAAATAAGGTCAATATGACATGTCAAAATCTGAATCAACTGATTAGAATTACAATAATATTCTAAAGAAAAGTTGATGAGAAGACCTTAGACGAACCTCACTCAAAAATCACCTTATGTCACCTCCACACCAAACATTTTTTGGGTTGAATTAACTAGATAACTAACAAAAGAAAAAAAATCAATAATTTTCATTTCTTTAAAATGGTAATTAAAACATTATAACTGCATACTAACAGCGACTAGTAAAATCTAACTCCATACTTGACTTCAAGCCAATGGCTATTATAATGGGTAGGTTGTTTCTTAAATTATACAAGTTCTAGTGTTTGTTTTTGAATGCTTAATCACAATAACCATGATCATGACATGGCGTGCTAGTTTATTAACAAATAATAATAAGATATCATTGTCAAAATAAATTAGTAAAAGTAACAACATATCAAAAACTTACTTTTATTAGGAATTATTTTGATGATTAATACGAAAGAAGTTATTCTTCTAACACACTAGCTAGGGTTTTTGCATATAAATAGATAGGAGCCTCTTAGGGCTAGATAAGACTTATGTCTAATCAAATGCACAGTCATACAATTGCATATTCTTTTTCTTTTTATGCTAGCGACATTTTATTCCCTAAATTATGGCTGCACACACTTCGAGATTTCATTTGGGTTGTCCAAATTATTAAAATAAATTTGATTTCATAATTTACCATTCCTTCATTTTTATTTTATCATTTTAAAAATATGGTTTTTCATACACAAATAGGTATATGGATACTTGATTAGATGGACACTTTGAAGTCACTCATATCATCACAGGTCACTTTGAAATAAAGAAATATCAATAATTGTTGGTTTAATTTTATAAAAGTAACAAAAGAACAAATTTGTTGCATATATTATTGTTGCAACTTTTATTAATATCTACAAAACTTATAGACTGTTCTAATAATAGATGGAGGGAGGGATACATTTTGTTCAACCTATTAAATAGTTATTATTTGCTCAATTCATTAGTTTGGCTCAATTTAGATGAAATAAAGCTTGTCTAATATAAAATCTTTAAAATAGTTTGAAAGTAAATATTTACTATTTTTTAAGTATAAATGTGAATTTTATACCAAGTAAAAGGATGTAATATTTTTTCATATTAATAGATTATGGAGCAAATCGAAGCTTCATAAACGGTTACTCATTTAATTATCAGATAACTTTGACATAATAAATTATGGAGAAAATCAAAGCTCCGTGAGCGAGTTACTCATTTAATTGTCACATAACTTTGGTATTTTTTGTTTTGATTATTTACTTTGTGTAAAATGTTCTTTTTATATAATATATATCATTTTCTAAATAAATAAAAAAAAGATCTAATATTTTATTAAAAATAGTAACAACTCATCTTTGCATGACAATTATTGTATTAATCGAATTAGAGTTAAATATAAAATTTAATTAAATTTAATATATACTATAAACTCACAAATTAGAGTTAAATATAGAATTTAATTTAATCCATAAATAAAATTTTAAGAACACCAAAAACTCAGGAATAGAGTTAAAATTAAAATTTATTTTAATTTAATTTATAGACAAAATATTAATAAATATAAAAAATTCTGACTATGTTATAACTTTCGAGTTTGAATCAGAACATTCTATCAAACTTATTAATATTGACATTTTTTCGGTTGAGTAAACTAAACAAGTGTACCCTTCCAACCAAGATTCAAACATTTAGTTTGTCTAGTTGTCTTACAATTGAATTGTTTGTTGGTATATGTCCTATAGCATCTGTGAATATGAAATTGACTTCAGTCACGCCAAATTAATATGGTACAGAGGCAAATATTGATATCAGCCAGACACTTAATTATGCAGCAATGACAGGAATTTTTTTATTCATAGGTCCAAAGATTGCGCAACCTACTTCATATTCAAATCAAAATCAACATGTACTATACAAATAGTATTTTTACTCACTGTACACTTCAAATTCAATACTACCATTCACAACAACAATGAATCTAACAAATTCGAAAGATTAGTTTTTAAAGTCACGCGTAACTGTAACTAGTCAAACTAAGTTGAGAAGTATGTTGAATGGATCATTGGTTTTCCAGATTGTTTGAAGAAAAGAAAAGTGAAGGAAACTAGGGTTTGATATGATGGTCACAGAGAGAGAAAGAGGCTAGGTAGGGTTTGTGCAAAGAATAGATGAGAATATAGGTGTTGGCCCTTAGTATGCCAGCAAGCTGTTTTTTTCCATTGCTTGTTACCTGCTCAGCTACACAGTGGTCCTAAAATAAACAAGCCAGTCACAGGACTTGTTACTGCAGCTATAGCTATAGAAACTGCATGTGAGTTGTGCAAATAAGAGAGACATAATTACTAATGTATTTTTGCATAAACAATTATACACTACCTATGTATACAGCTTTTAATAACTAAATATTCATATATAGTTTTATTACATTAATTAAAATGTGAATAGATAAGGAGAGAGATATACAGTACAGATAAAGAGTTAAGTGGGATCACTTTTAAGGTAGCATGTGTGGCAGGATTTCAGTGTAGAATTATGCAAACTAGGAGACATTTTGTTTTGTGGAAATCTTGGTTCTTTTTTTAGAAAAAGACTTTATCTCACTTTATCCTTGATTTGAGTAATGTATAACAATATCTTCACAAGATAAACAGTTTTTAAGGAGGATATAATATGCAACCAATCGAAAGTGGATTTTATTATTTTTAATAAATTTTAACTAATATTATGTGTTTTTAACTTTTAAGGAGAATTTAATTATTTTTTTTTATTTTGGTATCATTACGGCAAGTCAATTGGGATAAAGAAAGGTAGAGAAGGTATCGTTTGGTTGGCCACGTGTTGGAGTCTATGGTCTTATAGGAACGACATCATCTTTAAAAATGCGGGGTGGAATATAGTTGATATAGTTTGGAAATCGAAGTTTTTCATATGGAGATGGTTGCTTATTGGTGAAATTACTCACTCCAATTGTAATTTATACAACTTTAACAAAGATCAATTGTTATATTTGTCTTAGATTGTATTTGGTAGGTAATTTTGGTTGTTTTGGAAGCCACTAGTCTCCTTTTTGTAAAAGGTTAGAGTACCCTTTGTACTCTTTTTAATATACTTCTTGCTTTTAAAATAAAAAAATAAAAAATATTTTTTTTGTTGAGATAATGATGGGCTTACAAAGTCCACCAAACAAACCCAACCCAACCCAATAGCAACCCAGGTTAACAACACTAAGTCCCTAAAACAATACTATGACTCTTCAGGTTTTTAACACTCTCCCTCGTAGCCTCATGTGCTCCACCATTCACCTCTCTGTTACAATGTCGGAACTCCACCTTCTTAAACTTTTTCATATTCAACCTCATCACACGACACAACATCCCTGTCTCCGACCTTGGTATGTCATCTTCAACTCTATTCATGATGGTTATCAAACTCAGGTTATCAGTTTCAAAACGCACCTCATCTTGGTTATCGGCTATGGCTTTCCGCATAGCATAGTGCATCGCAGCTGTTTCAGCCGCCTTTACATTATCATTGCCCACCATCTTCGCCCCATCCCAGTACTCAACCTCCCCTTTTTTATTTCCGGACTTCCACCCCAAGCCCCCACTATCCCTATTTTTTTATTCCTTTTACTAAAGATTATCAATGTTGTTATTGATTATCCTAATTGGTTTAAATGTTTGTTCAAATTATAGGTGTTTAACAAAAAGGGACAAATCTTATCATAGAACTTTTAGACAACCTACAAGACTTTAAATTTTAGTAATTATTTTTATTAATTAATCATTTGATTTAATTTTGTTGTAAAATTTTAATGTTTGTTCAATTTGACTTTGTTTTTAGTGTAAACTATTGTTCTTCTATGATATGGTTATGTAATGCAGGTACAATATTTCTGTTTCAAAATTCTAAAATATAAAAAATAAATAAAATTTCACCCTCAGTTTTTAAATAGTAAAGAGTATATAACAACATAAAATAAAAAGATTATCAATTAAAAATATAAAAAATAATAAAATCCATATTTAAACCAATTAGGATAATCAGCAACAACATTAAATCTTTAGTAAAAGGAATAAAAAAATAGTAAAATGAATAATAATAAATTACTAAGTGGTATAAAAATTTACTTACTAGTTTTCCCATATTCCCTCTTTATGATTATGACGAAGAGCATGCACATCATCTGAATCGTTTTCTTCAGATGATTGACGTACATGTGTGGCAAAACAAGGGGTCTCATAGTTAAAATCTTGATTATCATCAATACTATCAGGAAGATATTTATCTTGAAATACAATTGATCATATAATATCAGAAGGATCGGTGACATAAAAAACTTAGTTTGAGTAGTTACAGTTATGCGACTGTAAAAACTAATCTCTCGAATTTGTTAGACTTATGAGTGGTAGTATTGAAATAGAAGTGTAGAGTGAGTAAAATAGTTTACACTAAATGAAAAAATCAATTTTAATGTATTTTTTAGAGACAACCACGTCATGTTTAATGTTGATCGAATTTATTTTAATGTTTATGGGTTAAGTAGTTCTATTAAGACTAATAAGGTAGTGGAGATTATTTATATGAACTCGTTTGAGTTTGGTGCTATGCAAGAGACCAAATTTAGTTCTAATATATTTATAATACCTTTTAAGGTTGGAGTTTTGTCCCGACAATAGAGAATATTAGTGGTCTTTTGTCTATCTAGTGATGTTTTAAGGGGATTGTTCTCTTCTCGTTCTTTGGTCAAGATTTTTTTTTTTTTGGATTATGCCTTTAGTAAGGTTTTTAAAATTGAGCATATTGTGGTAAATTTATATTCCAAATATGGTCTAGATTTTGTCTTAATTAACTTCAGCGGAAGGTGAGGCTTGGAAGGGAGGCCCAGTGTGCAATGGGAGACTAATACAATTTATTCTATAAGGGAAATGATTGTTTCTCATGGTGTTATTTGTGCGGGCGAGTCTAATGAGTGTTTACACTAGTATTACTAATAATAATTTCAACGTCACACGTGAAAGAGATGTAGCATCGGCTACCCAAACCTCGTAACGAATGAAGACGTGAAAAAACGTCACTTAACACCTCAATTAATGAATAATTGAGGTGTGAAGTTATGTGATTATGTGTTTGAACCTCGTCATCTGTATTTTTATTATTTACAAAGTTGGATAGCGCGCCCAACATAAATCTTGGTTTTGTTTAAAAATCGATATAATAGCCCTATATTATTACGTCGGCTTTATTTAAAAACTAAGGATGATATTTTATTTATTTTTTATATTTTCGGTTGTACCTGAATTACAAAACCATATTTTTTAGATTTCTAAACCAAAAATATTGCACCTGTATTACAGAACCATATCACAGAAGAACAATAGTTTACACTAAATGAAAAGTCAAAATTGGACAAACATTATAATTTTACAGCAAAACTATATCAAATGATTAATCAACAAAAGCAATTACCAAAATGAAAAATTGTGTAGACTGTCAAAAAGTTCTACGTTAAGATTTGTCACCGGTTGTTAAACACCTATAATTTGAATAACAATTTAAACCAATTAGAATAATCAACAACAACATTAAACCTTTAGTAAAAGGAATAAAAAATAGTAAAATAAATAATGATAAATTACTAAGTGATATAAAATATTGACTCACTAGTTTTCTCATATTCGCTCTTTATGATTGCGACAAAGAGCATGCACATCATCTGAATTGTTTCCTTCCGATGATTGACGTACATGTGTTACAAAACAATGGGTCTCATAGTTAAAATCTTGATTATCATCAATACTATCAAGAAGATATTTTTCTTGAAGTACAATTGATCATCTAATATTAGAAGGATCGGTGACCTAAAAAACTTAGTTTGAGTAGTTACAGCTACGTGACTGTAAAAACTAATCTCTCGAATTTGTTAGACTTATGAGTGGTAGTATTGAATTTGAAGTGTATAGTGAGTAAAATAGTTTACACTAAATGCAAATACCAATTTTAATGTATTTTTTAGAGACAACCACGTCATGTTTAATGTTGATCGATTTTATTTTAATGTTTATGGGTTAAGTAGTTCTATTAAGACTAATAAGGTAGTGGAGTTTATTTCTTTGAACTTGTTTGAGTTTGACACTATGCAAGAGACCAAACTTAGTTCTAATTTATTTACTTTGGGATAATACCTTTTAAGGTTGGAGTTTTGTCCCGACAATAGAGAATATTGGTGGCCTTTTGTCTATCTACTGAAGTTTTAAGGGGATTGTTCTCTTCTCGTTCTCTGGTCTAGATTTTTTTTTGGATTATATCTTTAGTAGGTTTTTAAAATTGAGCATATTGTGATTAATTTTTATTCCAAATATGGCCTAGATTTTGTGTTAATTAACTTCCGCAGAAGGTGAGGCTTGGAAGGGGGTCCAGTGTGCTATAGAGACTAATACAATTTACTCTATAAGGGAAATGGTTGTTTCTCATGATGTTATTTATGTGGGCGAGTCTAACGAGTGTTTACACTAGTATTACTAATAATACTTTTAACGTCACACGCGAAAGAGATGTAACATCGGCTACCCAAACCACGTAACGAATGAAGACATGAAAAAACGTCACTTAACATCTCAGTTAATAAATAATTGAGGTGTGATGTTATGTGATTATGTGTTTGAACCTCATCATCTGTATTTTTATTATTTGCAAAGTTGGATAGCACGCCCAACATAAATCTTGGTTTTGTTTAAAAATCAAGATAATAGCCATATATTATTACATCGGTTTTATTTAAAATTTAAAGGTTAAATTTTATTTATTTTTTATATTTTCGGTTGTACCCGAATTACATAACCATGTTTTTTAGATTTCTAAACCAAAAATATTGTACCTGCATTACAGAACCGTATCATAGAAGAACAATCGTTTACGCTAAATGAAAAGCCAAAATTGGACAAACATTATAATCTTACAACAAAATTAAATCAAATGATTAACCAACAAAAGCAATTACCAAAATGAAAAATCGTGTAGATTGTCCAAAAGTTCTTTGTTAAGATTTGTCACCGGTTGTTAAACACCTATAATTTGAACAACAATTTAAACCAATTAGAATAATCAACAACAACATTAAACCTTTAGTAAAAGGAATAAAAAAATAGTAAAATGAATAATGATAAATTACTAAGTGATAAAAAACATTTACTCGCTAGTTTTTCCATATTCAGTCTTTATGATTACGACGAAGAGCATGCACATCATATGAATCGTTTTCTTCAGATGATTGACGTACATGTGTTGCGAAACAAGGGGTCTCATAGTTAATATCTTGATTATCATTAATACTATCGGGAATATATTTTCCTTGAAGTACAATTGACCATCTAATATTAGAAGGATCAATGACATAAAAAACTTATTTTGCTTGGGTTGATGAATGATTCGTTCTTATGAGTTGTCTTTCGAAGATCAACTCATGTGAATCTTAATTCATTGGATTTTACACCATTGTTATTGTCAATCCACTTACACCTAAATAAAGGCACTTTAAAATAAACATAATCAATCTCCAAAATCTCTCCAATGAACCTAAAGTACGCTCTAGATGATAGTACATGATTGTTATATTTGACACTTGAGAAGTACACGGATTCAGCTTCAACCATAACCCCACTATTTTGTATGATACTGCGATTATTCTTTGATTTTGTATAGAATGAATATCTAGTAATGTCATATGTATTCCAAGTAATTACATTAAACTTAGGCGTACATAACAATTATTTAATTGTCTTTGATGCACAGGTACTCTCTTAAGAAATACTTTCACTAAACCAAGTTATGAAAGTTTTGTTATGTTCTATCAACAACCATTTTTCATTCATCCGGGAGTATCTTTCCTTTCATAAAATTTTTGTGAGCAGTCAAATAAAGATTGGACTTCAGTCAGGTTATTCAATATATACAATTGTGCTTGAAGAACTACATATCGGTTAAAAGTTTTAACATTTAAACCTTGAGTGCCTCTACTATCATATATTCCTTCATGGCGAGATTCAAAAATTCTTATATAGTTAACTTCTAACAAATACATTATACAAAATTCAATAACTTATTCCAATGAACCGTTAAATGATCAAAGCTTCCAGACGGTTATCCTACTTACTCAGATTGATTACTTATATTTATTTTCATTTTCTTAACTCTTAATGAAGTTAATATATTTTTAATTTTGCTTAATATATTTTTTTATCTTTTATCTAGTACTCAAACTTCATTTTGGTCTCATAACTTTGATAATGAATATTTTGGTCCTTAAAATTTTCAAAATTTATTATATTTATCCTTTCCGTCTACTCTATTATTCAATACCAATAAACTTATACAATTGATGTTGATGTGGAATATAAGATGACTAACTTTACTTTGTAAGTGCATAATGGAAGCCATGTAGATTCCAAAAGATTAACTAATAAAAAAAAAATCCTAAATTGGCTATGGATACAACAATCAATCTCTGAAGAAACTCGTCAATGTTTGGAGAAGTATGAACGATAAGAGGATGACGAAGAAGAATAAGAGGAAGACGAAGAATTACGATAAGATACTAGGAGTTAAAGAACAATTCAAGAAAGATGTACATGAATATTTTACATCCAAATTTAATTATGTGGTATGTTCAGTGGATAATTCAAAACACCTTGACAAGATAATAAAGTGTTAACTTCAAAGTATCTTACATTTTCATGAAAAGAGAATATTCACAATTATGAGATGAACAAACCTTAAAATTATCCCATCAACAAAGCAGCTATAGAGTACTCGAAGGGAGGTGAAAAGTAGGATTTCAAGCATCTTACAACTGTAATTCATAAAATAAAGACACAACTCTTCGTTTAAAGATAATGCTAACTTGTGCATTCAGCATTGATTTATTAAAAATTTATAATTAATTGCTTTTTCAACACAAACTTCCATTATCAAATAGATCAAAAATTTACATCTATATCTTGTAAATTATTGAAAAGTTTGATTGATTTCATGTTTTTCAATTATTTAAATAACTCATCATTTTTATTTTTATTTCCTAAGTATCCGTATAACATATCAAAAACTTTAAAATAGATTCCACTAAATCCTATAATATCTCAAATCTATAATATATATAAATATAATTAGAAAAAAATTAATTCAACTCTATCAAAATACATAAAAAAGACATATCTCTAAAATAAATAAAACTAAATTAAATACATATTAAATAAAACAATACATGACCTAAATAAGTTATTAAAACTACATTAAAAAAACATATATATATATATATATATATATATATATATATATATATATATATATATATATATATATATATATATATATATATATATATATATATATATATATATATATATAATCTTTTAGGTAGGGACTCTTGAAAATCAATATTAAAATCATTAAACAATGTTATGGTATCATTGCCTAAATGATCATAAGAAAAATCAAAATTTAAACTATATGTGGAATGTTCAACTTCAACAATCATGTAGTGTAATATGATGCATGCATTCATTATACGGTGGAGTGCATGTAAGTGCCAAGGTTGGGTTGAGTTACATATGATGGCAAATCGGAATTAGAAAACTTTAATGCAGGTTTAATATCCTTCTCTGCTCCTTCTTGATATTGAGTAAACAATTTTCTCTTATTCCTTTGTGGCGTTGGGATACTTTTCACAAAAGTAGTTCATTCAAGATAAATATCATCTAATAGATAATAGCTTATGTTATATTTAATATGATTGATTTTATAACCAACCTCGAGAGTTCACCCTTGCCAAACATCATTGAAAATATTATATTGGTATAACACATTAATATCATTTTTAAATTCATACTCCAAAGAATGCATGTCAAATCCATAAATCTTGTGAAGCTACTTCTTCAAGCATAACCATGGATTTTTCATGATCACCTTGAATATAATTCCTTTTCATTACAACATTACAATTTTTTCATCCCCTATGTATACAATTAATGTTTTCTAACATAGATGAAAAACATTGTGTCTCCCCATATGCAATAATTGTTTAATCTCTTCAATGCTCAGAAAACACTGATCACATCTCTTGTAAATTTATCAACACATTTTAGGAACATGTGTTTATGCATTTGGTACCTTCGATAAAATTGTTTGTTTGTGTATACTGGAGTTTCTAAAAAATAATCATTAAATAGTCGATCATGTCCCTTTATATGGTTCCCCACTATATTCCTTATTTGGTATCTGGAACTTTTAGGTCTTCAGGCTTCTTCTTACTTTTGACTTTCAGATAAAAGTCTCACGAGTTCTTCATCCATATAATTTAAGATCATTTTTGCAATGTGGGAAAGATTAGAAGGACTCATGTGAAAAGAAGTTTGATATTGAATAAAATGACAATAATGTGTAGAAAGTGAATGAGGTTTCGAAGGATTGTGAGACTTATTTGTTACTAATGATTAATTATATGAATAATTTGAATAACGACTAGTTTGAATAATGGCTAGTTCTCAAATACACAATCATATTAATTATAAGAATATTTATGAGAATGCATAATCATACTAAAAATATCCAAAATACATAATAACATTTAATGAATTGATTCGTATTTTCCTCTAATTTTGTCGCACAAGAATTCATGAGCTTGTAGTTGATTTAGATCCATATTTGATGTATCATTTGTGATGATTTTAGATCATTAATCTTCAATCTTTATTTTTTTTTCTCAGCCTTCTTAATCTTAGCATCGACGTTTTTTCTCTTGATCTCGACTTTTTCACCCTCGATACGTACATATAGTCTTCTGCAAACACTGTCATCAAATCAATTTTTTTAAGTCATCATATTTAATATTGAGGGTAGACATTTCCATTATCTTTTCTTTCTCCTTCTCGTTGGCTTCCTTTTGACCAATTAGACAACGTAACAAAGTAGGGGATGATGGATTGTTTTTGCGGCTCGTTGATGTTTGTGGGTTAGAAAACAAAGAATATGTTCTTGAAGTTGAATTCTTTGTTCTTTTTGTTGAAGCTTATGATGAATTTGCAAACCATTTAGGTTCATCTTTCAATAATTTTTCATGCATACTCAAATGTAAAATTTTCACATTCACCTTGAAAATATATTTTATGTGAAGCTTGCATGATATTTGTTTTCAAAGCTTTTGAACAAATGGATTAATTTTGTGTAATCTATCTTTTAGTGACATCGGTTTCCTCTCTTTGCAAATGATGTCATGATGTTTGTTAAAAGCTTCACCAATTTTCTTCCAAAAACTATTTCTTTATTTATCAACCCCGACAATAGAATCTTTTGAAACATTGAGTCGTGATTGAATGAGAGTTTCATCCTTTTTTGGTTTGAATATTTGTTTAGATGTATTCACAATCGATGCATATGCAACTTTTTCACCAAGGTTAGTATTTTCTAAGCTAATTAAGTGAAAAATTGTGGTGTTTCATGTTCTTGATCATTTGACTGCACACCATAATTACATATTTGAACCACATGAGGCATATTTGGGGCTAATTGATTGGGATGAAAATTGTTGAAATTGATATAAAGTGATGTATGATAAGAGTAATTTTAAAAGTGTGAGATATTTTGTAGATTTGGGACAGAAATAGAGGTTTCAAAATTAAGGTTATTGTTTTGTTAATTTGGGAAGAATGACTTCCATCATTTTTCATAAAATTAGATAAGTGTTAATGTTGATTAGAGTTCATTATCAAATGAGATATATAGGCAAAAAAAATTAAATGAGATAAAATAAATTGTTCAAATTTATATTATATATGAATGAGAAGTGTGATTAAATGAGTTAAATAATTTAAAAAACTATATTGCAACTCTAAAAATGACCGATATTCATGCAGTTTATAAAATATTATATATTTTTAAATGTTGTTTTGGAAGACAAAAAAAATTTAGAAGTGTATTTTCAAACAATACAAATTATTCCATTAGTTTTAAAATGATTATCGCTTAAAGTTTTTGAATACACGGATTAAAGAAAACAATAATATTGATATTGCACTCTTATTAAAGTTTTGGAAATGAGCTTTCCTAAGAGTAAGCTTTTCTGTGGAGGAGTTAATCACAATACCAGAATTCTTCTTAAAGAAGCAATTGGGTTTGATTTTGGAATTCTCCCGTTCAAATACCTAGGGGTCCCACTGAACAGTAAAAAGTTGAGCATTCAAAGGTGACAACCATTGATTGACAAGCTGATTAGTAGGCTCAAGCAATGAGATACTAGATTACTTTCTTATGCTGGAAGATTACAACTTGTCAAGAGTGTGTTATTCTCCATAGCAAACTATTGGCCGCAAGTCTTCCCACTTTCCAAAACTGTTATCAACCATATTGAAAGTTTATGCATGAGATTCTTGTGGACAGGCAAAGAAGAGATTAGCAGGAAAGCTCTCATTTCATAGGACCATGTGTCAGTGGCGGCAGGTGGCTGCAATGTAATTTCTTTGAAAGAGTGGAGCAAAGCTTGCATTGGAAAATTGTTGTGGAACCTCTGTAATAAACAGGATATTCTATGGATCTGATAGGTTCATATCTATTATATGAAAGGAAAAAGCATTCATGAATATCAACCTAGTGTACATTGTTCCTGGATTGTAAAGACTATCTTCAAGTGCAGGAGTCTGATACTTAGCAATGTCTGGGCTAATTTGGTGAATATATACAATTCAGTTGGATGTATAAATACATTAGAGGTCCTAAACCTAGGGTGGATTGGAGGAATCTCATGTATGGGAACCTGACCCGACCAAGAACGGTTTTCTTATTGTGGATGGTGTGCCAATGTCGTATATACACAAAGGACATATTAAGAAACCATGGAGTGATAGTGAATATTGACTATTTTTTGCACTGATGCTGAAACTTGTGAACATTTATTCTTTGAATGTGCAGGTACCAAAATCATTCGGAAACAAATATTAGCAGGGTTTGGTTTCATACATGAACCACAAGGGTGGACTGATGAAATCAAGTGGATAATCACTAACAGCAAAGGCAAAGGAAAAAAGGCTAAGATACTCAAAATTATTGTTGCTGAAACTATATACTACATTTGGATGAAGCGAAACCAATGGATCTTCCAAGATGGACCGCACGCGAATTTGCAGAGTGCAAGTATCAAAGATATGGTTATGAGCTGCATAGAGAAGGATTTGAAACTTAATGAGTATTATAGAAGTATGACTATCCCTTTATAATATTGTAATTGATTTGTCACTTTGAGGCCTGAATCGGTTGATCGGCTTGTACTCTCTTGTTTTGGCAATAAATAAAATCTTTATTCCAAAATAATAATAATAATAATAATAATAATAATAATAATAATAATAATAATAATAATAATAATAATAATAATAATAATAATAATAATAATAATAATAATAATAATAATAATAATAATAATAATAATAATAATAATAATAATAATAATAATAATAATAATAATAATAATAATAATAATAATAATAATAATAATAATAATAATAATAATAATAATAATAATAATAATAATAATAATAATAATAATAATAATAATAATAATAATAATAATAATAATAATAATAATAATAATAATAATAATAATAATAATAATAATAATAATAATAATAATAATAATAATAATAATAATAATAATAATAATAATAATAATAATAATAATAATAATAATAATAATAATAATAATAATAATAATAATAATAATAATAATAATAATAATAATAATAATAATAATAATAATAATAATAATAATAATAATAATAATAATAATAATAATAATAATAATAATAATAATAATAATAATAATAATAATAATAATAATAATAATAATAATAATAATAATAATAATAATAATAATAATAATAATAATAATAATAATAATAATAATAATAATAATAATAATAATAATAATAATAATAATAATAATAATAATAATAATAATAATAATAATAATAATAATAATAATAATAATAATAATAATAATAATAATAATAATAATAATAATAATAATAATAATAATAATAATAATAATAATAATAATAATAATAATAATAATAATAATAATAATAATAATAATAATAATAATAATAATAATAATAATAATAATAATAATAATAATAATAATAATAATAATAATAATAATAATAATAATAATAATAATAATAATAATAATAATAATAATAATAATAATAATAATAATAATAATAATAATAATAATAATAATAATAATAATAATAATAATAATAATAATAATAATAATAATAATAATAATAATAATAATAATAATAATAATAATAATAATAATAATAATAATAATAATAATAATAATAATAATAATAATAATAATAATAATAATAATAATAATAATAATAATAATAATAATAATAATAATAATAATAATAATAATAATTAAATGAGCCAATTAAAAAATATCAATAATTTATACATTATTGAATGAGAATGACATTTATTTATTTTGAAACAAATATTTTTTTTCTAAAGTGACACTTATTGAAAAGATGGAGTACTTTTTTTAGACGTATATTCAAATTTCCAATTCTTGTTAGTTGTTGCGAAAAATTACCCATTGACAAATTTTCATTTCCTCCACAGTTTTTTGCTATATTTTTAGTGTAGCTTGGAGAATCAGATGTTTCACGTGTTTTCAAGTAGAGTTTTTTCATTTGGCCTGATGAGTTCTCTCCATTATGTTATGCTGTGGTGGTGACGGGAGGTTTATTTTGAGATACTAAAACCCCGGTCACTTTGTGAAAACAGTTTATGGTTTTCATATTGTTCAATTCAAGGTGTGAATTCCCCCATTTAGGCTTGTATGAAGTATGAACAGATCTAGATTTTACAACATGAGTATACAAAGGGAACACTCCCAATTTTCTTGTCGATGTTCTTTGATGCTTAAATGGTGAGTGTTCCAGAAAGATTCAACTGGGGTTAAGAAGCAGAATGCAACTTTGGGTAGAAAAATTACTTCCACTTTATACAGGAAAATGTAGATAAAAAGTTTTCAGATACGAATTTTTGGTAGATTGAACAGCGCACTGTTTATTTCTAGCATGATCAATAATATAACCTAATGGTATTATTGGTATATATTACATATGTTGTTCCATAAACTCAGAAAGATAATAAAGTTTATAATTATATTCCACTTCATTTACCTGCTATGCTGCCATGGCTAAGGATAAACATCACCATGGTAACAGGAAGACATAATTAATTACCAACTACTGAAATAACATGATCTTGGCAGTCTCTTGATACTACTTAGAGATAGTTTTGCCATAACCAGAAGATACATTCACAACTTCATGATAATATATTTACACAAATTCAACTAACTTAGTGTCACATGAGATGAAGACAGACCAGAATCAGCATCCCTGTATTTAATGGTTGGATTGAGCTGCAGCTACAGTTGAAACCATTGAGTCGACTCCACATACGTTTCTACCTCTGCAGATCTTGTAATATCCTTGCTCTCCCCAATTCTGCCCCCAAGAGTTCTTAACGATCCAGTAAGGCTTTTCCTTCAATCGAATGGGAGCATAAGCACCTTTTCCAAAACCAACTATAAGAACACCATGATCTAGACGCGATTTGGCACAGACATATGGGCATGAGACGCCACTCATGTATGTCTGCATCCAGGCTGCATTAATACCAACTGCAACAAATAGAGTATAAATCAATAATTATACAATTTGCCTTTCAATCTGCATCTTGAAGAAGAAGAAGAAAAAATTAAACAAGTACATACCTGCAAGAGGGCCATTCTTTACTAGATTTGCAGCAATTTGGTCTTCGTCTAGGGAAACCACACTGAAATTAGATACAGAAGCAACAACTTTGCTTTTGTCAAATTTGCAGGAGCCATCTCTTCCGGTGTAAGCATAGTCCTTTTCTTGCACTACTCCCCCAGACTCGAGTAAATATTCGAATGCATTGTTCATCAATCCACCATTACAGCCCGAGTCACATGAACCAGCTTGCTCTGGATCACACTGCAAGATTTTTACCCATTAATTCATAATTAATATACATCATATAAAGGACAGCACATGGGAATATTTTATAATCATGGAATTTTCAGCACTTAGATAAGAACACGTTACTATCCATATAAATTACTCAATCAAAATGAAATACAAGTAAAAATAGTATAAGAAATGTTAGCTAAGACCCCCTAAATCTACTTCTCACGTAATCTTTTTACCAATATTTCATTCTAAGAGGTGCATATTTTATAATCATGGATTTCTTTCTCAGCACATAGACAACTTTCGTTACAAAAAAAATCACTTTTTACAAAGTTATTGAAAATTATGCTTACCATTTCCATATCAATAAAAATTATTAGGTTTTTGATCTTCTTTGAATTATAAATATTATTTCACCACATCCAAATAATAACCAACTCAATCAAGAGGTTTGTTCAATTCAGTTCACCGGGTTTGTAATCCATAAACATTTAAGCAATAATTAAATACATATATCTTTGTAGAACATATTAAATATTAGAAAATAAATAACCAGCGAGAAAAATCAGAGCAAAACATCTGAAAAAATGAGTCTGAACCAATTAATGGTTTAATTTTAATTTGAGATAGGTTTAATCAAACAAACAATCACCGCAAATCATATACATCAAAAAGAAAAGAGCTAAAACCAATAAAAATTAAATAAAAAACCAAACGAGAAATTATCGAGAGAAAGAAACTAACCACGTGATCGCAATCCACAAGCTGTTGTTCGCTAAGGCTTACTAGCTTCCCAGTAGCCAGATAGTGAGCTCCTTCTAAAGCTCCGGTTGTGCTAAATGCCCAACATGAACCGCATGAACCCTAACACACCAAATCAAATAACATAGTTAAAAACTAAGATAATTATTAATTAATTATAATTAAGATTTAACTATAACAAGTTGAACATGCCTGGTCCTTGACGGGAGTAACGGCGCCTTTCTCACGCCAATCGAAGTCCTCCGGAAGGTTGTTGGTAGGGAGGATCGGAGCCTTCTGAGCGTGAGCTGGCAAACGGAGACGTTTCTTAAGTCCGAGAACCTGACGGCGAAACTCAGACGCCGTTAAATCAGAAAACTTCGTTATTCCGTGCTCCGCGGTAGGATCGAGCTTCTGGTGGAGCTTCGCTTTGATTAGATTCGACTTGAATACACCGAATCGGTAATCATGTTCCTCTTGAGTTGCGTAGCTTTTGCTGAACTTTGACTTGAAGGAAGTGAAGTGATGCTCTGCGTTTAACAAGTGATCTTCTTCGTTGTCGACAACTTGACGGATTATGAAGTCGTCGTTGTTGGTGTCATCGTTTGCGGCGGTTGCTACGGCGGCGAAGAGGAAGATAGCGATAAGGAATCGGCGATCCATGGTGGGGGAGCGAAGGTTCGTTTGGTGAGAAGAGAAAATGGATTGGGTTGAGAAGAGATAATGGAAATGAATATGTTAATTTAATGAAAAAGATATCCGTTACGATTGAGGCACGTGTCGTTAGATAAATGGTGGGTATTTTCTGCAACTTGTGAGTGCACTCCTCAAGATACCTACCATGTGGCTTTGATATTGCCATCCAAATTTCTTTTCTAGTTACCCAAATATATGGGAAATATTTCCACTTTATAATTATTTTATTTATTTGATAAAATATTTATAAGTATTATACTTATATTTTAAAAATATAAACAATTTAAGATATATAAATGTTAATAAATATGAAACTTATAATAAGACAAAAGAAGTGCACATGAAAAGCATAATTTTTATGTATAAGAAAAAAATTTATTTTTTAAATTTATTAAATAAATAATGTATTTAGACAAAATATATACCAGATATATTAATTATTAAATAAATTTAAATTTTTTTTATAAATAGAACCAAGATATATATTACGAAGATAATATATTGTAAGAGAAACTTATCATGATATTAAGGATGTGTTTTTTATTTACAAAATAATAAGTATAGTATTAGACATAATAGTATTAAATAACATAAAACAATACATAAAAATAACTTTTTGTGTTTTTCTGCCTCATAATGAATGATCCATTTGAAATTAAAAATAAATAAAAAAAATACTCATCACTAGACCTTGAGAGGAACAAACTCTCAAGACTTAGCATTTCACCACTAGATCAGATATTTAATATGTTTATGTAATAAACAAAAGATTTAATTGAAACTTTGATCCTCCAATTTTTTTTATAGTTTTAGTCCCTTCATTATAAAAATCCGGATTGTAACCCCTTTTTAAAATTTTCTTTTGGATTTTGCTCCCTTTTCAATTTGGGTATAATTTATTTTATGATATGAAATATGTATGGATGACTTGGCAGATCCACGGTGTCCACGTTTATTTCTATGTCATATTAATTAATGACACGTTACAAAATTGCAATTAACAATTAATAATATTAATTAAAAAAATTTAGAAATTAAAATATAGATTTTGGATTGAACAAAAGCCCACATGTTATATTAATATATTTAAGTTACTATTGTTTGTTTCAATTTTATAAACACTTTTATAACATATACAAAAATCAATGTGGACCTTCTAAATGACATTTTATATTGCAAAAGTATCTTCTTTTTCGTTGTAACAACTTCCCTTTCTTCTCAAATTTGTATTCATTGCAATAGACATAAATCTGAGAAGAGGAAGGAGTTGCTACAATGAAGAAGAAGATATTGTTGTGATATGAAATGTCATTTAGAAGTCCAGTGTTGATTTTTCTGTATAAGTTTTAAAATTGTTCATAAAACTGAAACAAACAATAATAGTAACTTAAATATATTAATATAATATATGGGCTTGTGTACAATCCATAATATATATTTTAATTTCTAAAAATATTTAATTGATATTATTAAGGCTTAATACCCTGGTCCTCTAACTATAGGTCTCAGTCCAATTTGGTCATCTTTCTTTTAAAAGTTTCGAATTAGTCTCTTACGTTATTAAATAGAGTTAAATAAGTCTTTTCTATCATATAATGTTAACAATGTTAGTTCTTAGTGATTTGGCAGCTGACGTGGCAAATTTCCATATTTTGATAACAATCTTCATCTTCTCATACAATTTTCAGATTTTGGTAATAATCTTCATTTTCTTCATAAAATTTTCACATTTTTTCTGCATAACAAAAAGTCTCTCCTCACCTTCACTAAAGCATCCTTACTAATCACACCTTCCATGACTTATTTTTTCTCACCAAATAAAAACTTATTTACAGCTTCAAATGCAAATTCAAATCTATTTACCCCAAATAAAATTCAAATTCAAATCAGATTCAATCCAAAACCACCTGATTGGAGCTTTGTCGGAGCTTCATCGGAAAATTCATAGAGCCATCGGTTTCTAGAAATCTGCAGTGCTCTAATCGGATACCTTTTCATGTTGCTTTTATATTTTCTTGCTTGAATCTTGTTTCTGCACCTAATTCGAATATAAACCTCAAACCAATTTCACAAAATTGTGGTCAATTGAATGAACTTGAATAATTATGGTTCTATGTTCATTAAGGTCCAAGAACATTCATGAACATGGATTATAGATTTCTTGTTTTGGACTTGTTTCAAGCAAACAATCATTTAAAATGCATCTCAACGTGACCTTGAATGCAGCTTTGGTTTATGTTTCTTTTTAACAGTTTTTGTTTTCTGTTTTTGCTGATAGGAAGAGCTAAAGGAAGATAAAGGTTGGAAGTTGAATCGAAGCTAACATCTTCAACGGAAAAAATAATAATTTTTTTGAAACTTTTTTGGATTGCTTTACTGTGAGATTTAGAAATTGTGTGGATACTTAAATTTAATAATTTATTATTTTATATGATATGATAATGAATAACATTTATATTGAATGAATAACATTTTATATGATACTTAAATTGTGTGGATTTACTGTGATAATGGGGATGCTTTAGTGAAGGTGACAAGGGAGTTTTGGTTCTATAAAAAAAGTGAAAATTTTATGGATTCTGGAAATTTTATGAAATATGAAGATTATTATCAAAATCTGGAAATTGTACTAAGAAGATGAAGATTGTTATCAAAATCTGGAAATTTGCCACGTCAGTTGGCACATCATTAAAAACTAATTTGAAAGAACTTATTTAACTCTATTTAATAACGTAAAGGATCAATTTGAAACTTTTAAAAGAAAAATGATCAAATTGGACCGAGACCTATTGTTATAAGGCTAAAAAGGATATTAAGCCTATTATTAATTGTTAATTGCAATTTTGTGATATGTCATTAATTAATATAATGTGGAAATAAATGTGCATCTGCCAAGTCATCAGTACATGTACCATGTCATTAAAAATTATATCAAAATTGAAAGGAGGACTAAAATTTAGAGGAAAAAAAACTTTAAAAAGGATTAAAATCCCGGTTTTCAAAATTATGTGACTAAAACTATAAAAAAGAAAAATAGGAGGAAGAAAATTGCAATTAAGCCTAAACAAAATAATATAATTTTATAAAGTTGCAATTATTCTTATTTTGATATTTTTATAAAGTTGTAATGGTCGATTTCTCAATATTAAACAAATCAAACGCACCCTAATGTATGTGGTCATTTATATATAGTTTTATTATTTATTAATGGCCTATTAACTTGATTAAGGATATAGAAAAGTGCATGCAAATTTTATTTGGATTGGCAATACATGAATAATAAGAAGCTAGTTATACTTGAAATAAACTTTGTACTCCCATTAATAAGGGAGGTAAGACATCATATATCTTTTTAAAATGAACATGATGGGACCTAGTACATTCTAATAAGAAAATGGCTTAATTTCTTGCGAATAATGTCATTATAAATCATGGAATCATAAGGTATCACATTTTCCTTCTATATGGCCTGGTATTAAAACTCAGTTTTAGATCATCTTAGATAATTCTAGTTGGATGCTAGGAGATAGTAATTCAATATTTCTAGACTAAATCCTGATCAGATAATTCAATCGCAAGTATCTTGAACATGCCTAATGAAATTTAGTATTCTCTGCAAGCAAAAATCAAGGAATTTATTATAAAGTCCAATAGGCATGTCCCTCATCAATTGACTCAAATATTTCTGGACTTGATTGAACTCATTCAAGATGTCATCATTCTTTTTGAAGAAAGGAATTACTCTTTTATTTATTAACACATCACTGTTGTACACTGACATACAACAAATAACAAGATGATCAAGAGAAAAGATGTTTTAATAGGAATTTTCTTCACAGGCTTGAGGAAGGGTGATTTGTTTGACATGTTTTCTCCATCTAATTCCATTTCTTTACTTTAAATATTGCTAGATAAACTTTCAAGACTCGACATACTCAAGTTTTAAGACTTCTTGAAGAGTTGTGACTTTTGATCTAAATTTAGTGGATAATCTTCTTAGGATTTGCTTGGCAAGATTAGATGAAGTGTAATTAGATAAGCTTCTTAATTGATTCCCCTTCAAATTAGAACACAATGATTCAAATATAGTCTTAGCAATAGATGTATCAATGATGTTGATATACTCAAAATGAGATAGAACACCTACCATAATGAATCTAACTCTAAAGATGTATTCAATAAAGCTTCTTTTGAGTTGGTGTGAGAGATTTTCAAACTTTGATCATTCCTAAACCATCAACTTCTATAGAAATACCTTTCTCAAGGGAAGCCAGTGATATAAAAATATATTTTTCCTTTTTCCATCATTTAAATTCAGCAGAGTCGCCCTTGAATATGGTAGGATTAACAAAGTAATATTTTTCATGTGGTGTTTGATTCCTTATTGAAAGAAAGTCTTTAGGAGACAAATTTTTCTCATTGGATCATTATCTACACCACTGTTAAGTGTTATGCACAGACTATACTATGATACCAACTGAATGTGAGAAAAATATACAAGAAGGTGGGTTAAATTGTGTTTTTCATTTTTGCTTTGCCTCTGAACATAGTTCATATTTTAAACCAATGATCAGATGTTGATTAATAAGTTATAGCAGAATGATAGCAGAAGTAAATAAATAACAACAGAACACACAGAGATTTATATTGATTCCTCCCAACTGAGAGTAGTCAAGTGCCCTTGCAACACAAGAAATTTTCCACTATAATCAAAACATGATTACAACTGCTTATGCATTTAAGCATAAGACTTTTCATGCTGAGACCGTCAACCCAGGACTTCCTACTTAAACCCTTTAGGTTCAAAACTTCCTGCTTAGACCATCAACCTAAGGATTTCCTACTCAGATTCCACGAATCTAAGACTTCCTGCTTAAACCCCTCAGGTTCAAGACTTACTGCTTAGACCCCTAGCTTAAGATTGTCCAGCTCGGATTCCACGAATCCAAGACTTATGCTCAGACCTCTAGTTTAAGACTTCCTTGCTCAAATCCCACATATTCAAGTCTTCCTTTCTTATACCTATAGTCCAAGAATTTCTTTGCTTAATCAACAACGGATCAAGAATTTCAATGCTTTAGTATTTAGTAGGAGACTTACTTGGCTCAAGCTAACAACAAAAGACTTTGATGCTCAAGCACATAGCTAGAGACTTTATCTAAACTACTAAACATCTTGTTTAGAAGAACATAGAACAAGATGTACTTGATACAAAATCAGAGGTACATGGTAAAAATCAATGCACTTAAGATTTCTAAGATATTCAATGTTTAAGAAATCTTAAGGTTGTGTACAGTTTACAACATATAACATATTTTTTGCATACAAGATTGTGTTTCCATTGTTGATCTTGTTATTCTTCCATTCTGATAGAAGTGTGGAACAATTATATCCTTCTTGGTCCTCCTTCTTAATTTTCCTTGTTTCTTGTTGAAAATCTATATTGAATCTTCAGCTACTTATATGGCAATTGTAGAAGGATAGTCATTGGAAGAGATAACTTGTACAATTGTCTTTGTTACTCCATAGTACTATGAGACGTTGAAGATAGATACACCAAAATATTTTTATCCATTGTGTAACATGTTTAACCATTTTGTCTTCCTTGTGATCTTGTATTATAGATTCGTTGAGAGCAGATATCCACAAAGCATGTCAACTCTTTTTGAGCCTTGTGAACACAGACTCTAGTTGACAAACTGATTGGAGAATGTAGCTTGTTTTCTGCAGTACAAATAACTTTTAGCTTTGTCATTGGTTCTGAATGATCATCAGAACTTGATACATTCACTTAGTGTAAAGACAATATGTTATTCTTCTGATGTTGATGCCTTCAGATTCAAAGTCTAAGCAAACCTATATTATCAGACTTCACTGAGAAAATATTCTTCATTCTGAACCACCAGAAGTCAATAACTTAGCTTCACTCAAATGCGTCCTTATATCAGATTCTGGATATATTTTATTTAAGCTTTAGAACCGGCATACTTGAAACACACACATTACATAACACCATTGTTCTTTCAATACTTTGTTATCATCAAAATTCAAAGGATATATGTCATGAACAAATCTTGTTCTTACAGATGCTGGTTCGAAAAGGAATGACAACACTAGTTGGTTGGATGGGAAAATTGTTGAAGTGAGTTATAGAGTATTGAAGAGTTTAAATATGAAATGGTTAGTAAAATTTAAATGAAATATGAAATGTTATCTCCAAAGAAAATTTCAAAAAAAAAACTAATTTTTTTTAGAACATAAAAAGATAAAGAATAATAAACGAATGATATTTAAACGATTTTTATAATTTATTAATGGATATGGATATTCACAGGTACAAGTATCATTAAAATTGTATCAATATCCATTAACAAACAGATATTTAAATATCCATTTATTTTATTTGTTGATATCTATTAAACTATCTTCCTCATATCCGTGACGAATTTTAGCTAGAATATCCTCGAATACGATTTTTTCCATCTCTGCGTTGGACTATTACCCGTATGTTTTTTTTTTTGCATACTTTTAATAAGTTAATATATTATTTTATTTGTCTTAAGAAAAAGTATTATTTGTTATTTTATAAAAATTTATATGCCAAACACACACATGCTAAATAATAATAATAAATGTGGATTTCAATCATCGATTAATATATTATTAAAATGTTAGTAAATGTTTTAAAGTACAAGTTAAATAATAAATGATTGAAACTTCATTTTTGTAATTTATACCATTATTCAATATTTCAATCATTTATTAAAATAAACTTCTAATTATCCATGAATTTTAATTGAATAAGAATTAGTATTCAATAAATTCAAAGATACCAAATGTTCACCTATATTTAATATCAATGTCATCAATATTATTTTTATTTAAAATTTTATCTACTATATATTAATTGTTATCCTTAAAAATATTTTATTAATTCACCTAAGTTGGGTATCTATATTAAACTATAGTGTTCACATTTGATTATTATATTAAAAATATAAAGCACATTTTGAATGGGCAAAGTGTAACTCGTTGATTGGCTATAGTGGTTGCTTTCTTCCAACTTACCAATTCCTTTATTTGTTTTGTTTTGCGTCTGACAATAAAGTTATCAAGATGACAAAAAATATCTTCTTTATTTTAATTTGTTTGTATACGTTTCTCTCCTTCGATATTTTTCTCACGTTGTCGCTATCACTCATTTATTTAATATCATAGTCAATTTTAAGAAAGAAGCATTAACAAGTAACTTATAAATTATATCTAGTTTTCTCACCAGTAGTTGATTATTTAAAATTATTTATTTATTTTGAAACTTTAAAGCAAAATTACTTTTTTTTCTACAATATAAGTAATATATAATTTTTGAATGAAAATTTGAAATTTAAAAATTATTATAAAACAATATTTTTATTTTGAAGTTTTGAAAATTTTGTAAACTCTTCATAACTCTTATCATAATTAATCTAATTATATGTTATTGTATTCCTACAACAAGTTAATAAAAACTTATAAATATTAGATGCTTTATTACGAGCAGGCCAGAAGAGAATAGTAACCCAAAATCATGAAAAGCCATTAGTGGGCCTAGTAGCAGCATGAGGCCCAAAAGCAATGTCCATTGCATCACTTTGAGATTGTTGAGAGTGATTCATCTTAAATTCTTGATCCTGACACCTTTAATTGAGAAACATAGAAAACTTAATTCCTGTATAAAAAAGGTTTAGAAACAACTTGAGTGTTATCCACATAATTTCAAACCATGTGTTCCATAAAGTACGAAATATTTAGATATTGATAGTTTTTTTTTTTAATTAAAATAAATTTTCTAACAAATTCATTATTTTCAAGGCACCTCCCCCATTATAGAATACTACTACTCATTTCTACTCGTACTAAAGTTTTTCAAAACACGTGAATGAACTTTTGAATTTAACCTAGAAAGCGATAGCTTTCGTGAAGCACAAAATGCACACACTATCATGGCCTTTCTACTTATGTAATTGATGATCCAAAATAATCCACAACATGGAATCTTCTTTTTCAGCTTTGTAAGATTTTTGCCTCAACTTTTCCCCTCACTCCAAAGATTCCAAAACACCTGATCGAAAAATTGATGATTTTTTTTTTTTTTGGTTAAGAAAAATACATGATGTTGCTGCATAGTAGTATTAGTACAACGTTTTCGAACAATAATTATAATAGCATTCTGGAATTAATTATGAAAGGTGTTAAAGTGAATTTTGTAAAGAATGATGACTTAAGTTCCTACAGCAGTAATCATAACCGAATATATAGTAGGGTAAAAAAATACTAAATGATAAGAAACAATTACTCTGAATAGACAACTAACATACTTTGGACAGTAAAAAAATATGATATGAAACAGTTACTCTCAAACACTAATAGACAATGTCGGACAGAGTATTGGAGTAGTTGTCTTCATATATTTGGTTTAGAAATTTTTATGTACCCGAGATCACATCCACGTTGATATGAATATTTATACTTGTACTTTACGGATATCTAAATACTATATTCATATTTGTTTATAAAAGAAAATATATTTTGTAGATCATTGAATATTCGATCTATCTGAATTATATTATAGACCAAATACATTGATTATTTAATGAATCTAAAAAGTTAATTTTCTCTTATAAATAGAACCGGAGAGAGTATATCATTTATAATTTATCATGTCATTTTAAATTTTTAAACACATTAAAAAAAATTCAAAAAAGATAATATTTAGTTTAAAATTAAACAAATATTTATATTAAAATACATACAAGTTTAATAGTGATGGATTTAATAATATATATATATATATATATATATATAGTACTAGTATGAGACAAGTGGATACTAAAGTACTCGTATTCATGCTCATATCTCGCTTATTTTTTAAAGATAGTTTTTATCACATATATTATAGATGATATTTGTGAATGTCCACTGAAGATGAGTCCAATTATCTTTCCTAACCACTAGTTACTTGTTTTGATCTAACATTTTCATGTATAAATTTATATAACCCATTTATTTAAAAAAAAAATAATCTTAAGTTACTCTATAAATAATGATAATTAAAACTAGGGAATATCAAATGGTTTCAACGATAAATAACCCGTTAATATTTATAAATAGAAAATTTTGAAAAAATAAATAAAACCAACTACAAAATTTAGCCCGACATAATTTTTATTATAAATTTTGTCTATAACAATTGTACTGGTAAAAAAGTACAAGTGTATGGTATCCTTACAAGATAGCGATACTCAAATGTGTGAAATAAAAACCCTCAACCTATAAATAATGGGGAGGTTGATGTAAAAGTAGGGAGAAGACGACTTACTAGATGTATTCATATTGACCCGTTCATCCTTAGAACAAGGTTCCATAACCACGTCTCACTCTCGACCCATAGTGAAAAATCTAATGTCATGACAAAAATTATTGATCATGTCTACAATAGAGTATATTGATGCAATGTCTTGAACGTGAATAACTTTATTTTTATTCCCCATGATTGGTGGGAGCAAAAGAGCGAAGTATGAGAGTTTTCACCAAGTCTGTTTTTGGAAAAAGAAAGAAAAAGAAATAGGGGTTTTCGAAATAATATAGAAGAAAACCAAGGGTATAAGCCATGCAATCACCCAAAGGTTTAATTTCCACAGAAAGTGGGAAAGCCCTTACACCTGGATGATGCGTGTAAGAAATAGATAACATTGATTTTCCCAAGAAACGTCATCATGAGGTGCATTAAATGCCTTTCATGTTCTTTTTCCCACAAAACAATCAAGCTTTCAGTAATAATTAACATTTTGATGTTTTAGGGGTCTGACCTAAAATAAGGCGAATCCCTTCAATGCATTCACTAAAGGGAGAGTCGCCTTCAGCTGAGGGACTCACCTTAGGCTGAGGGACTAGCCTGTAAACGTACTTGCCTTCAATTGAGGGACAATCTCATTTTTTAATCGTGTCGTCAACCCAGGGACTCACTACTGGGGCGAGAGACGCATCCTAAACATAAATAATGTCTTAAAATCACATTGTACTTACCCAAGTCCTCGTGCATGATGGACTATGTAGTGTTATATTTTTAAAAGTCCTAAACTAGGGCACTTTCGCCCAAAAAGTTGTACCGCTCAAGCGATATCTTAAGGACTCTCCCAGGGATGCCAATGATGTGTTAGGATACTAGTAAAAAAGAGAGGCGATCCTACTCCTAAAATACAGTTGGTCAATAACTTCTCCTGATTAGGGGGACAAGTTGCCACCATTCAAAGTTGCCCAAACCCTAGGCAGGGCCTCTATAAATCTTCCTCCCTTTAGGGTGAAGGAGACAATTCTTAAGTTATACATATTGTTAAACTCCTAAAATCCATAATGCTTAACTATCATCTATCATCCCATCAAAAGCCTATACTTAAACACTTTATTCATCTATATAGCCTCTCACTTCACGTGAGTAGGACTCCTAAAATTACCATAAAACATCATCGTACAAGGAATCTCGCCGTTGTGGGCAAACCTTAACCACCTACAATTATTATAGACCTACTAAGGTATCTGAGTCTCACTATCCTTATAGGAGAAACACATATACCTGTAATTTTGTATCCGTACAATTATATATTTTTGATAATTGTAAAAGAGACCTTTAACAACTACTTTATTTTTCCTAAGACACAATTAAATATCTTTGAGAATAATTATTGTAAGGAGTTTTTTTTTGTTATAATACTGACATGAATTTATGAAGAAGATTCTTTTATATATTTAAAAAGACAAAAGTTTATGTGAAAAAATATCTATTTGTGAACTTATTGGCCTATAATATAAGATTGACATTGATATTAATTGATTTTCTAGTATACACAAGAGTAGGAGAAAAAATGTGTATGTAGAATTAAAGACTAAAAGTTTTATATTGGGACATACAACCCTCATAGTCACTTCAAGCAAAATAGTCTATATGGAAAAACATGTTCGATAACCAAGATGCTTTTATTTAATTTACATTTGATACTTTTGACTAACCATCAAATTCAATGAATCTCTTACAAAAGTTAAACATGAATTTTAAAAAGATTAGTTTTGTCATTTAGAAGATATTAATGCTGCAGTTGTAGTTTATCATCGTTTAAATAATATTCAATATAAAGAGTATTATAATCTTAAAAGAAAAAAAGAGACAATTTTTATTTTAATTTCTACAAGGTAGAACAAATAAATGAAATTCATTTTAACTTGTGCAGTTGAGCAATTCAACGTTCTCTCATTTGTCCAAGATTGCAACAAGAGAACTGAGAATCTATACCACATTCTTAAAGCCACTTGGGATCAAGAGTGAAGAGATTAATTGTTGGATATAGAGTGCAAAATTAGCAACATGTTCTACATTAACGAGTCACAAATTAAGGAAAGTAACTGAGATGAGTTGTGAATTAGATTCATTGTCCTTGAGATTTTTATTCAAGTATTATCTTAAACACTTCCCAGGATTAAACATCACCTTCTGGTTTGAGTAACCAGAAACTCAAGAATTAGCGAAAATCTTAAATATATATTGTTCAGGATAAAAGAAAAGAGAAGAAGAAGATGATTTTATGGTGTGTTTATTCATGAGAATATGCTAACTATTTATAGAACAAAATTAGTGAATAACAAGGTATATCAAAATAAATGATGGGCGAAAAGGTTTAATAATATGGGCAACAACATTACAAACCATATTGATTTAGTCAAAATGGACGGTGCAAGGTTAATGACTTGGGCGACAACAAAACAAACAATACTGATTTCGTACTAAACTTCCACTGGTGGAGGTTGTTCTTAAAAAGACTGCAGTATTGTTTTGGTTTGTTTTTGCACTTACTTCCACTGGTGGAGGTTATTCTTAAAAAGGATGCAATATTTTTTTGGTCTGTTTTTGCACTAACTTCCACTAATGGAGGTTGGACTTTGAAATACACCAATTTTCCAACCCCCCCCCCCCCCACACACACACACACACATATTTCAAAGGTCCAAAGAAAAGGTTTAAGAGGGAGGAAATTTCCTGGGCAATTTATGAGGATGTAATTTTTCGAGTTTGGTGCCTTTTGGGCTATGAAATAGAGCCTAGATCAATAAGACTTAACACACAAGTGAATTGGTGGAGCAAGCTCTATGAACCAATACACTTTGGTGTGTACAAGAGGCCTTACTAATCCTTACACCCACCATAATTTCTCACTGCCATCGTCTTTGTGCACCAATTCGGCCATGTACGTGCCTGGTGTTCATGAATGCTTTAGAGATTTGTCAAATCTCATGCAAGCGACTCCACTTGACACTCATATAGGTGATTCCATCAAGTATATGTTGCACTTCATATACCACCTATAAGAGCTATGTAAATCATTAAAAGCTTTTAAGTTTATCCACTATTAATGCAATTGAACACTCCACAATAGGAAGGGACAACAGTGTTGTCAGTTCAGTAAATAACTTGTTATTACCCATATGAACCTTCTTCATGGGATCTCCAATCACAAAGGTTGGGTTACCATTATTTACTGTGTTCAAATTGGCTCAAGTCACATTCCTTTCAATGATTCATAAATCATTTTTCTACCCAAGGGTTTAGTCAGAGGGTCGGCCAAATTAACCTCTAATTTCACATAATCTATGGAAATAATTCCATCTTTCAACAATTGTTTTATCATATTGTGTCATAATCGAACATGTCGATTCTTTCCACTGAAATTCTTGTTTTTAGTAATTGCAATTGCGGATTGGTTATCACAATGTATTGACACTGATGGGATGGGTTTTATTCCTAATGGAATGTCTGCTAAGAAGTTTCTCAACCAATCAACTTTACTACCAGCCAACTCCAGAGCTACAAACTCTGATTCCATTATGGATTTTGCAATAATAGATTGCTTGTCTGATTTCCAAGTAACTGCACCACCACCAAGTGTGAATATATAACCACTAGTGGACTTTGTCTCGTCTGAATATGAGATCAAATTAGCATTGATGTACCATTCAAGGATAGCAGGAAATCCACTATACTTAATACCATAATTCATGGTATCTCTCAAATATTTTATAACTCTTGCAAGCGCTTCCCAATGACGCTCATTGGGGCTATGAGTATACCTGCTCAATCTGCTCATAGCATAAGTTATATCTGGTCTAGAAAAGTTCATAAAATGTAGCAAACTTCCAATAATTTGAGCATACTCAGATTGAGAAACAAGATCTCCTTCATTCTTCTTCAATTGAGAGTTAGGATCATTAGGGGTACTCAAAAGTTTAACATCATAGTGACCAAACTTCTTGAGAAATTTTTCAACATAATGTTCTTGGGATTATGTGATACTATCTTCCTTCCTTATGATTTTAACACCTAATATAACACTTGTTTCTCCCATATCTTTCATGTCAAATTTTGATGAAAGAAAATTCTTAGTTTCAATAACTATATCAATGCATGTACCAAAAATAATCATTTTATCCACATACAAGGATATAATAACACATTCTCCATTCAAAGTTTTTGCATATACACATTTATCAACATCAATAAATGAAAATCCATCAGAAATTAAAGTTTTATCAAATTTCTCATGTCATTGTTTAGGAGCTTGTTTTAAACCATACAAGGATTTGAGAAGTTTACAAACTTTGTTTTCTTGACCTTTAACTTCACAACCTTCAGGTTGAGTCATATAAATTTCTTCTTCTAAGTCACCATTTAAAAACTCAATTTTGACATCCATTTGATGAACCATTAATTTATGAGTGGAAGTTAAAGCAGTCAAAACTCAAATAGAAGAAATTCTAGCAACATAATCAAAAGTATCAAAATAATCAATGTTTTCCTTTTGGGTAAAACCTTTTGCAACAAGTCTTGCTTTGTATTTATCAATAGAACCATCAGGGTGGAATTTTCTTTTGAAAATCCATTTGCATCCAATAAGTTTTGCTCCTGGTGGTGAATCAACTAGAGTGCAAGTATGATTTTTAGTAATCGAATCTATTTCAATTTTGATAGCTTCCTTAAAAAAACGTGATTCAGAAGAAGATATTGCTTCAGAAAAGCTTAAAGGATCATTATCAATTAGATAAGTGTAAAAATCATTACCAAAGGATGTAAGTTTCCTTTGTCTCTTACTCCTTCTCAAATTCTCATATTCATCCTCGTTAAAGTTAACATTATGATTAATATTATGACCAACAATTTCAAGACATGAATCATCTACAACATCATGAGAAATATGATCATACTTTAAAGGAGATACATGTTCAAAAATTCAGCTTTCTTAGTCTCTATAATAGTATTGCGATCATGCACATCATTTTTCAAAACAAGAAATCTATAAGTAGCACTATGTTCAACATAACCAATAAACATGCAATCAGAAGACTTAGATCCTATTTTCATTTTCTTAGGATCTGGAAACATCACTTTAGCAAGACACCCCCACGCTTTTAAATATTTCAGGTTTGGAGAATAACCTTTCCAAAGCTCATAGGGAGTCTTACCGGTTTTCTTATGAGGAATTCTATTTTGTAAGAAACATGCAGATAAAATAGCTTCATCCCACAAATTATTAGGGGCAGAGGAACTAACCAACATATAGTTCATCATATTTTTCGAAGTTCTATTTTTCCTTTCAACAACTCCATTTGATTAAGGAGAGTAAGGGGGATTTATCTCATGAATAATACCTTCCTTTTCACATAATTCATTGAAGATTATGTATTCACCTCCTCTATCAGATCTAACTCTCTTAATCTTTCTATTTAATTGATTTTCAACTTCAGCTTTATAAGAAAGAAACGTGTTGAAGGCTTCATCTTTATTTCTAACCAGATAAACTTTAGTGTATCTAGAGAAATTGTCACTAAAAGTTATGTAATACCTTTTCCCACCTCTTTTCATAGTATGTTTCAAGTCTCCTAAGTCTATATGAATTAATCCAAGCAATTAGGTTTCACGTTCAACAACTGAAGGACATGGTTTCTTAGAAAGTTTGGTTTCAACACAAATTTCACATTTGTCATTACATGATTTATTAGTACTAGTAATTAATCCTAGGTTTTTCATTTTCTGAATATAAGAGAAATTAACATGACATATTCTAGCATGCCACATATCAAATAAGTAAATCATATAAGCAGAAGAAGATGCATTCCCATTCATTATTTCATAAATATTGAGTACAAATAGACCATGATCAGAATATCCCTTCCCCATAAACATGTTATCATTTGTTGTAATAATCTTTCTAGATTCAAAGGATCCTTCATCCCAGCTTTTCCTAAAAGATAAATGGATATTAAGTTTGTTCTTATGGATGGGACATGAAGAACATTTCTTAAGTCTATGGTCTTTCGGGATGTGAGTTTGAGAAGAACTTTTCCCTTACCATGGAGTGGAGCAGTCCGAGAACCACCAAGATATATCTGTTCTTCTCCTTCCCCCATAGAAGAGTAGGAAGAAAACGTATATCTATTTTCACAGGTATGCTTAATAGCACCTGAGTCTACTACCCAACTCCTCACACCAGAGACCATGCTCACCTGAGAAATTACAGCAACAATAATGCCATCCCTTTTCACCAAATTAACATTTGGTTTAGGATATTTTCCATTTCCCAGGAGGTGCCTACAATGTTTAGCAATATGACCCAACTTTCCACAAACAAAGCAAGTTTCTTTGTTTTTGAAGGTATGGGTGAATCTAGGTATATTTTGATCAGGTTTCTTATTTGCATACCTCTTATTGTCAAACTTTTACTGAATCACATTAGCACGAATGGCCAATGCCTTTGCTCTTGCTCCAACGATCTCCTTCCGACTTGTGTCCTCGATAATGATGTGAGTTATTAGGTAATCAAGTGAGAGTTGTTTGTTTTTGTGTTTCAGCTATTATTTGTAGTCGTTCCATGATTGAGGTAGTTTTTCAATCAGGAGTCCAACAACATATTCATCTGACAAAATTATGTTTTTGCTTTTCAAATCTTCAATGAGTCTGTGATACTCATTGATCTGAGTTCTGATATCCTTATATTCAGTCATTTCCCACCTATAGTGATTTCCTATGATAATTTTTTGTCTTCCAATAGCTTCATCTGTGTACTTTAGAATCATGGAATCACATATTTCCTTTGCTACTTGTAAGAACAATACACATCAAAGAGCTCGTTAGATAAAGCGCTAAGAACAACATGATGACATACCTTCTTCGAATATGTCCAATTCTCAATCTGTTTTGGATCAGCAGAGGAATCCAGTCGCAGATCAATGAGTGCGGAAGCAACTATATGCATGGCTAAAGTGGAGAAAATCCTTTCTTGCCATCTGCGAAAATGTTGGCCTCCAAAGACTTTAATTTTTGAGACGTCAGGAAAGGGATTTGCTTAATGAGGGACCACAACAGCACCAAGGGAAGAGACATGAATGGAACCAGCGCCGCCAGATGTGTTGTTAGATTGTTTAACATTGTTGTGGTTAGGGCTCTCCATCGAAAATGATAAAACTCTCAAGTTTGCTGGATATAGAGAGCAAAATCAGCAACAAGTTCTACAATAACGAAGCCATAAATTAAAGAAAGTAACCGAGCTAAGTCGTGAATTAGATTCACTGTCCTTTGAGAGTTTTATTCAGGTATTATTCTAAACACTCCCTAAGATTGAACAACACCTTCTGGTTGCAGTAACCAGGAAATCAAGAACTAGCGAGAATCTTATAAATATATATATATATATATATATATATATATATATATATATATATATATATATATATATTATTGCCCAGGATAAAAGAAAGGAGAATAAGAAGATGATTTTCTGGTGTATTTATTCACAAGAATATGTTAACGATTTATATGAAAAAATTAGTGAATAACAAGGTAGAGGAAAATAAATGATGGGCGACAAGGTTTAATAATGTAAGCGGCAGCACAACAAATCATACTGATTCAGTCAAAGTGGACAGTGCAAGGTTAATGACTTAGGCGATAACACAACAAACAATACTGAATTCGTACTAAACTTCCACTGGTGGATGTTATTCTTAAAAAGGCTGCAATATTTTTTGGTCTGTTTTGCACTAACTTCCACTAGAGGATTGTTCTTAAAAAGACTACAATATTATTTAGATTTATTTTTGCACTAACTTCTATCGATATCGATGGAGGTTGGACTTTGAAATACACTAATTTTCCAACATTAATATACTAACTTTTCTACTAGGTGAAGGAGCTATTATACAATCTCCTTTTAAAGCCCTATAGTTTATTTCTTCGGTAATCTACAATATTTAGTGGGAAATGAATAAAAGTTGCTCCATAATGGGGGGTATATTGCCAAAGAATGGAAGTTGCTCTAAATTGTTTGATTACAAAAGTTCAATATATTATATTAATTGGCTTTATTTTCGGTAATGTAGCATCAATTTGTTTTTAAGATTAGTATATCACTATATTGTACTAAAATATATTTGTAGAATGTTTGGTACAATTGAACTTTGGATGTATACATATATACATCCAAAGGTATTCATTGTGTAGATAAAATCTAATTTAATTTTGAGATAAATAATATAAAATAGGGAACCCTATAAAATATGATACGATGTTGAATGATTGATGTATACTCGATCAACCTATTAAATATCATGTGTGTTACTACTATCTTTATCACTTACTTACTTTTTAGAATTCATATTCTTATATAGATTTAAAAACACATTAATACACTAAAATAACTAAGGACACCTTATGGTATATAAAAGTGAGTATAAGATGGACCGAACTAAGTTTTGTCAAACCTGAGTCTAACTGTTAAAATATTTTAAGTTTAAGTCTGACCTATAATCTATTAAAAATTTATGTTTTGATCTGAGCTTGACCTTTTTGAATGTCTGATTTGCTTATTAACCTATATAAAAAGCTCATACCATTTAAATACGTGTAAATAAAAAATTCAACAAATATTTAAATAGACTATAAAATCAAAACTATAATGAAATTAAATATTTGTTTTTATTATATAAATTAACAAGTTTGATATGCATTTTTTTAGAGTTTGAAATTGACAAGTTTGTATAGAAATTCTTTAAAGTACTTTTGATAACTGATGCATGACTAATTAATATAATGACCATTTGTATTAATGTAATGTTGGAGCCCTTAAGTTATTTTAATGATGATTCTTGCAAATAACCAACTAAGGTTCAAAAGGTTTGTCATATAAACATGAAGTCATGTTTTGCTTTTAAGGTATCAAATATAGATAAGCAAGCTATTGATCACACTTATGCTTCTTTTTCATCTAACTATAGCCTCTTTATGTTTTCGTATTTTTTCTTTAATGTATTGATCTATGCTCTTTTTTAATCATGCAATTTGATATTGGTTGTTTAGCAAATTGCAGTTTAAATAACATTTTACTAATTCAATTTCGACAATTATTTATAGTATTGTTGGTGGATTTCAACGGGCATGCGTTTTGGTTTGTTTTTTTTTTTTTTTGGCTTTTTATTCTCTGATTTTTAGGGAAAAAGGTCATAATAATCCAGAGTTCGTGTCGAGAGATCATGACACTGGTTAAGCATTGTTCTTACTAGGAATCGAATTCGGTATTCTTCGAATCTTCATTCCTTAGCAGGAACTCGTTTATAACTCGAGTCCAAATACTTGATTTGTCATGTCTTTTGGTTTTTGTTGATGGGTTGTTATACTTTCTTTTTATAGAATTAATGAATTAACAATATTGTATTGAATAAAAGTCAATAAGTTTAAGGTCACAATTTTCTTTGTTAAGCTTGTGAGTTTATGGGTTGATAGTAAATGGTGTTTGTTGTATAGAGATATGTAGCATAAGGTATCAAATTGAGGGTGTGGAGTTTTCAGACTGTATTTATGTTAAATATTGGTGGACTGTATTTGAATAGTCATGTTACAAGTTTGAAGAATGTGGCAGTTGATATCAATTATTTATTTATCAGTTGATAAACACATTTATATTTTCTTAAATGTGAAAAATAGGAAGCATATAATTATTCTCTTTTTAGTGTAAAATAAAATTAATTTTTATAAACGAGAATAACTTTTAGATTGATTTAATTTCTTTTATTTCTAAAAAGTGTAAAATAAAATTAATATTTATAAACGAGAACAACTTTACAATTGATTCAATTTTTCTTTTCTAAATAATATAAAATAAAATTAATATTTATAAACAGGAAATTTTACAATTGATTCAAATTTTATTATTATAAATCAATCGTGTAAAATAAAATTAATATTTATATACGGGAATAAATTCATTGTTGATAAAAACTATTTTTATATAAGGGGAAAATACTATTGTTATAAAATGGAACAAATTTACGATTGATTTAATTTTTTCATTCTAAACTTTTCCCTGACATAATTTATTGGTGTCATTTCAAAGGTCCACAACGGTACTCGTGCGAAATCACGGGTATCCCACTAGTATAGATTTAGAAACACATTAATACACTAAAATAACTAAGGACAATTAATGGTGTATAGGAGTGGGAATAGGCTGGGCCGAGCTAGGCTTTGCCAAACCTGAGTCTGGTCTGTTAAAAAATTTTAAACCTAAGTCTGACATGTAGCCTATCAAAGACTTATGTTTTGGTCTGAGTTTGACCTTTTAGAAGACTTGATTGACCTATTAGCCTACATAAAAAGCCCATGTCATTTAAATATGTGTAAATAAGAAATTCAACAAATGTTTAAATAGACTAGAGAATCAAACTATAATGAGACTAAATGTTTGTTTCCATTGACTTATTTGAGCTTGCCTAGTAGCATAAATTTTGTGAGATGATTTGTTTGAGAGAACTTATGAAAACACCTTATAACATTATTCATAGGATATCTCTCAACTTATTAAATATAACTAAGTCAATCCGACGAATACTTAAAATCTACTTTTAAAAAATACTTAAAATCTAACCAAATCAATCTGACGAATATTTATTTTTTATATGTCCGCTGAGGTCCAATTTTGCATGAATGTATAGTCTGTTAGAAATCAAATGGATTGTATCGATGCTAGAATCATGAATGAAATCATTTCCCTTAAAAGTATTTCAAGCACTCCCCAAAATGTCTTAGAGTTGGAACGCAGGAATACCCAGGATAATTCAGCATTTTATCGAGTTTGCGCAAGACCGACGAAAACTCGATTATGTAGCGAGTGTTTGAAATTTTGTATAAGAGATATTTGGTTTGTAATATTTTCTGAATTCCGGAATGAGGTATTTATAGGCATGCATATGTTGTTTCACAAGGTTGCGACCCTTGATGAAACAATACTTTTTAACCAAAAGTTGTCATGTTTCCAACCATTTGTCTATTTTCATTCCGCAATAGCACTTCACGAAGTGTTGCTTCTCTTCCACTTTTCTTGTCATTTTGGAACACACCAATGGACATTTAATTCTCATAAATTATAACAATCCCCCACTTGTTCTAATAATGACAAGACCAATTCCAAAAAAGAGAAACAAAGAATGTTAATACAGTTAAGTATCTTTCGATTTGAACTTAACCTTAGTAAGAATAACGCAAAGTCTAATCAGAACGTTAGGTATCTATGCTTTGAACCGTTATCCCATGTGATTAGACCGACATTACCATACACACACTCTTTAATGGTTCTTCGCCTACATCTCTCTCCTAGCACTATTTATGGTCATGTGCGTTTTCCTGTTTTCATGAACTTTCCATGAGAGAAACTTCAACTCTCACTTTGAGACGACACCATCTCGAAATTCACATAGGTGAAGTTCATTTTTGTATCCATTTCCTTGGAACGCATATCCTTGATATGGAACTTCATTAAGAGTTTCAAAAACTCAACTCTCGATCTATAATAGTCAACATTATCGCAAAATGTTATACAATCATCCAAATCAATGATTTGTTGTTACCCATTGAATCTTAGGTTAAGATTTATTAACTTCAGATTGGGTTGCTATCATTGTTGGAATTCTTACTCAAGGAGTTTCAACCTCCTCCTCTTGAGGTTGATTTTACTAAGTCTTTGGCCAATGGTTTAGTAAATGGATCAAGAAAATTATAGCTCGGTCGTATATATGTGGATGGTTACATCCTTAATTAATTTTCTCATAAAAGAATGTCTAAATCCTACTTGACTAGACCTTTTGTTATACACATTTGTATGTTTTAGTTAAAGTGGTTTGACTACCACAATGTATCAACACCTTTGAAAAAATTTCTTTAGCCAATAGAATTTCCAACAGAAGATCCCTCAACCATTCAACTTCTTCACTGACGGAAGTAAGAACCTTGATCTCTAATTCAATGGTTTAGAGAGTGATCCACATTTATTTCTTGCTCTTCCAAGAAATTTCACCCTCGACTATATACATATCCATCCAAATGTAGATTTATGATATTCAACACTTGATATCCAACTCGCATCTGCATATCCTTATAATATGAAAAAATCTACCATAATGGAGACCAATATTTTTGGTTTTCGTAAAATATTTGAAATTCCTAATGATGGCCTTCCAGTGCTCACCATTTGTATTGATAGTAAAATCTACTCATTTTACTAATTTCAAATGTTATGTCGGTTCTAGTACATTGCATATACTTGCATATTCCAATTGAACCACAACTCTTCCATCATTCTTTTGAGTTTTGACACTAGTTTCAAATAAAGTGGTAATTTCTTTAAAGCGTAAGTGTTTGAATTTATCAAGCACTTTTCTTAACATAGTTTTTTTGACTAAGTTCATAACCCCCACTATTTCTCTTTACTTTGATTCCCAAAAGCGTGTCAACTAGTCCAAGATCATTCATCTTGAATGTGGAAGTCAGAAATCTCTTTGTTTCTACAATTCCATTCATCTCATTGCTAATGATCAATCATATAATTAAAATGGAGACAAATGAATAGCACAATATTTTCACACAACATTATGTAAAAATACTTGTAACAAGAATCAAATGAAGAATATTTTTAGATAATCATGCTGGATGATGCAAGAAGGTTTTAGATGAAGTGAGAGATGCAATTATGAGCAATTTAAAGTAGTATAGTATAAATTGCAATGAGTACCTTAGTTACTTGTCTCAAATCTTCACTTGAATTTCTATGTTAAACCTTTTTTATTGACTACAACATTGATGTGCATGACAACTTTTGGTTATTTTCTTCTTTGATAATCTTTGTCTTCATCAAAATTGAATTAGATATAAGATGTATTCCTCACAATCTTCCCCTTTTGATGATGACAAAATCTTATGTATTCCTCACAATCTCCCTCTTTTGACGATGACAAAATGTTTTAATTCTTGTTTTGATAATGATTAAAAAGTCTTTCTTAACTTGTGTGCGTTTTTCTTAATTGGTGAATCTTACAATGACAAAGTCAAACTTTTGATATCATTGTTTCGGTGCATTTTTTAATCCATGCAAGGATTTGTCAAACTCGTACACCTTTTGTTCATTTTCACATAACCTTCTAGTTGTTTCATGTGAATCTCCTCATCAAGATCTCTATTTTGTAATGCTGTTTTGACATCCATTTCAGAAACTATACGACCATGCACGAAAGTTAATGCAAACGAAACTCTAATTTTTTTTATGCTTGCTACTAGCGCATATGTGTCAAAATAATCAACACATTCCTTTTGTCTAAAATCATTGGTTATGTTTTTATAGTACCATCACTATGATACTTTCTTCTAAACATCCACTTGCATCCAATGGATTTTGATCCTTTAGTTAGATTGACAAATTTCCAAGTTTGGTATGATATTGTTGAATCCATTTATCTTGGATATCATCCTTCCAAATAGTGGAGTCCTTTGAAGCTACTGCTTCCTCATAAGTCTTAGGATCGTCTTCCACTTGAAGATTATGAACCTTAAGAACAAAATTCTCACTGTTTCCTTCTACCAGATAAAAGAAATAAATTGATTATCAATTTTGTTCGGTCTTAGATCCTTAGCCTTTTGGACTCTCTTGCTTATTCTAAGTTCGAGTTGTTTTTCAACAATCCAGGAAGAATCTTCCTCACGAGATTCTTCATTAGTAACAAACTTTCAGTTTGTATTTAAACAATCCGTGAAAAACCTTTCTAACGAGGTTCTTCATTTAGAGAAAACTCGAATTTCTTATCCTCTATAATGAAATTCAATTTCATATTTTTATGTTCAATAAAAGAAATTCTATAAATATTACATACAATTATAATATTATTAATTCAAAATAGGAACCATAATTATAAAATATTTAACACACCAAATCACATATTTATTATCTAAAAAACTGTTTTAGAATAAAATACTCTTACTTTCTTCATTTGTCATCAAGTAGAACTTAGAATAATAGCCAAGTAATAAAATATATAAAGTGGACAAATATTATTCCATACATTAGTTATCACCGTATATAAAACATATATTAATTCCTCCAATAAATTTAATTTAAACCAATACCATATAAAGTTAATGGTGTCAGAAATCATTTAAGTATTTTGACTTTTAAAATCTAGTTATCATAGTGACTAGAGAAAATAGCTTATCAAACGACCATGCTTTTGAAAAAATTATAATATAATCAGTTAGTATGAAGATGATAAACATGTGTAGTTTTTGTACATACCATAGTAATCCTTGTCTCGAAAAATGTTAAGCATACGTAAATTGAACTTACTACTGTTACTATTATGGTGTGTATACGTAAAATGAAGTGCCACAGTGTAACAAATCATGACATCTGTTCACAGTGACGCATCCATATTCACTTTGCCGATTATTCTTCATTCTAGAAACAGAAATCTCGGTTGCCATTATATGTAATACTTTTAAGATCGTTAGAAAATTCTATAAATCGAATGGATTGTACCGAGGCTAGAATCATGAACGAAATCACTTTCCTTAAAAATATTTCAAACACTCTCCAAAATGTCTTAGAGTTGGAACACAAGAATACCAAGATAATTCAGCCTTTTATCGAGTCTGCGTAAGACCGACGAAAACTCGATTATGTAACGAAGAGTGTTTGGAATTTTGTATAAGAGAATATTTGGTTTGCAATATTTTCTGAATTCAAGAATGAGATATTTATAGGCATGCATATGTTGTTTCACAAGGTTGCGACCTTGGATGAAACAATACATTTTAACTAATAGTTATCATGTTTCCAACAATTGTCTATTTTCATTCCGCAACAATATTTTACAAAGTATTGTTTCTCTTCCACTTTTCTTATCATTTTAGAACAAACCAATTAAATATTTAATTCTCATAAATTATAACAGTCTTGATACATTATTAAAAGTTTGATGTGTCCAGACAAATACATATATGGCCAAATATTGATGAGATCCATTCCGGAATTCCCTATTTACAAGAGAAAAAGAGTCTCAAACTTGACTAAACATTAGCATGGTCGAAAATTAAGTGCTCATGTTGATTAATGGTACTAAGCAATGAATGTAACCGTTAATTAAAGGCATATAAGGTTGGCTTTTATGTTATCAAAAATAAAGTGTTTCAACATAATGTTTGGGCGTGAAAAGAAATAGTGACCCTTGATTTGATTCCAATTTCAATCCTTCCCTCTTTTTCAATACTCTTAATCATAGATGTTTCGCATTCTGTCATGCAGCCAGCATATGCATGCGAGTTCATTGTTTTCATATATATATATATATATATATACTTCTCCTTTTTCTATTATAATTTATTTTAAAAAAATATTTTGTACTACAATATAAGTTGTTTTATAATATCAATGATTATTAATGTTATTTTTTTAATAATATTTTTTAATATTTATTATTTTCTCTCTTTTTAATTATATAAATTTGTCTTTTCAATATCATTAATGAAGGATAATTTTGTAAAATCATTCATAATTTTTCTTTTCCATACAATAATTATTACATTTCTTAATACGTGTGAAAAATAAAAATAAAACGACTTATAATAAAAACGGAGGGAGTAATATTTTACATTTCTTTAAACAAAAACGAATATTTATTACATAATATTTCATTTTATCAATGGATTAAATGATCTCTAATTTAACTTAATGTAATCCATAATCAATTCACTTTAATTTAACATTATAGCTTTATGTAAACCATATAACCGGTTCACTAAGTAGAAAAAAAAACTTGGTTGTTATTGTTGATTAAATGCACCATCTCTTTAACTATTAAATATTGAGACTAATTCGGGGGTCTACATGAAGGAGTATTTTATATTTTCTTTTTTTTTAAAGAACAATATAAATTTGTAAGAAACATATCAAATATTTATCCAAAATTTTAAGATGATAGATATATGAGTTCTTTTAGTTATAAATGTTTAAGTCTTTACATCCTAACCATTATAGGACTTCCTCACACTACTCATACTTGTAATTCTTTTTCAACATTTTTCCTCAAGTGTGAGTCTATCCACGATTCTCCGTGAAAAATCTTTTATCTACTTACCATTTGTACACCATTGTTAACACTTTTCAACAAAACATCTCATATCCCGTAAATAATTTTGATACAAGTAAGTCGGTCCCTTCACTCGAACCAAAGACTCATGATACCACAGTTGAGATCAATTCGGGGGGGGGGGGGGGGGGTTGTCAAACATAAGGGAACATTTTTACTTTGGGGCTTTGCTTTAAGGGTAACACACCTTTGTGAGAGACATACCACATACTCACCCAAAATCTTAAGGTGGTCACGAGAGGGGATACATTCACATTGATTCTCAACAAGTTGTAAGTCCCACATTGTTTAGCAAATTGGAGGTTGAGCACATTATAAGTGAGAGACTCATACATCTATCATCTTAAGATTTTGGGTGAATATGTGATATTTTTCTCACTTGTGTGTTGCTCTTGATCCAACGTGGATGCTCCTCATGATGACTTAATATTAATTAAATTGAAAGAGATTGCCCAATAACATTTTGAAGGTAAACAATTGTATTAGTAGAGTGTCGTTAACAAACAATTTCATATTTCTTTTTGTTTCATTATTTAAAATTTTATAAATTTTATACAGTAATTCAAAATAAAGATATTGAAGGATTGAGTTGGATTGGATTTGATAAAATTAGTATTTTTAAATTGATAAAAAATATATCATTCAATATTTAATTTTTTTTCTTAATTTAAAA
Source organism: Lathyrus aphaca (assembly GCA_963966055.1). Lineage (NCBI taxonomy): Eukaryota > Viridiplantae > Streptophyta > Magnoliopsida > Fabales > Fabaceae > Lathyrus > Lathyrus aphaca. Next base: position 639,087,257 of record OZ014520.1, on the reverse strand, counting down.
AAGCTGAGGAATAAAGGAAGTCTTTTAAATTAATTTTGGGTTTAAAAAAGTATTTTCAAATTAAAAACTATAAATGTATTTTCTTTAAGAGAATATTTATGGTAAGTGTTGAGGTATATAATAATAATAATAATAATAATAATAATAATAATAATAATAATAATAATAATAAAATTAATAATAGTAAAAATAAAAATATTTTTAATAATAATAATAATAATAATAATAATAATAATAATAATAATAATAATAATAATAATAATAATAATAAATTTAATTTAACTATATTTAGGTTTGCATGTTTAAAATAACAAATATATAACTCAAATCAAATATTTTAATGATAAATTAATTTAGATTAGACTCAAACATTATTAAATTGAGTTAAAATTACGAGAGTTAGATTAACTTAGATGAACTGATTTATGGGTTTATCCATATCCACGATCACCCTTAAAATTATATTCAAATTTGTTTTAGAATGATTCAAGATATTAAAGGTAGTATATTGTCCATATAAAATTATTTTACACCATTATCTAATACATATTTAATATTTAGTTATGTCATATTAATATTTTAAACATAAAACTATAATTTGATGGGATATTCATTGATCGTACATGTGATCAAAATTTACAATGGTTGCAGACGCTGACGTAAAAGTTATAATTTTTGCTCGGTCGTCGAGGAGAATAGGGGGTGTACCTGCAAGGTACTCCAATGCCAAAGTAAGAGCGGACAAAAGCGTATGCAAGTACGAGTAAAAGTGTTAAGGGAGTGAATATTCGATACCTGACCCTCTCATGCGAGAGGGCTTATAAAAAGCCCCAAACGCTTGGCTATTGATCCCTATTTTAGGTTTGGATCATGGATCCCCAAAAAATAGGTAACTACCAGAAACTAGTCGCTAGGACGAGCATACCTGGTCGGATGAGATGTGCGTCGGGCATAGGGATATCCGAGCAGGAGTTGTCTTCGGATGAATCTGGGTGACTTCTGCGCTTGTCGGGAAGAAGTCTTGAAGGAGCAGAGGAATCCGACCACGTGTAACCATGGTCGACAAATCCTCCTCAGTTGAGGGGCATAAAGCCAATGGTCCCTCTGACATTTGGGCTATTGGGTTGTCTTATGTGCAGAAATGGATTAAGCCATGCCTAATCATTGGGCCATTAACCGGAACAGGAGCCCCCCAAGTCGTTGCTTCTGGTCGTAGAAGCAATGACTTAATGGTGGTCATCTACACACGGGGTGAAGCTGAGAATCGTGATATTTTTTAGTCATTTAGCTCGGTATAGGTGAACCCGTGTTCCCTTGAGCGCTAAAATGTGGTCGTCGGACGAGAATCTCAACAGTTATGTTGAGAAGCCACGTCACGCCTGCGCCTTGGGAAGCATGCGTATTTAATGTGTAATGATGGCCACTCTACGGTCGTCCCTAGGCAATGAGTGAGTCATTTATAAGTTATAGGTCCCACGTGCCCCTACACGTGCTGAAGGAGGCTATAAATAAGGCGTTGGGACTTAGTTTCACACTTTTTGCTCTCTATTTTTCTGCTCGACAAGGAAAAGTCCTCAATCTCCGCCGCAAACCACCGTTTGTCGCCGTTTCTAACGAAGATAGCCAAACGACCACTCCAAAACCTTCTAAAACTTGTAAGTTTCTTCATCTATCTCTCTAATTTTCCTTCTGATTCTTGCCGATTACATAGATACATGTGCTTAGGATAGATTTTAGGGTCAATATGACCCATAATTTAGACTGTTAGGGTTCCGATATGACGTCTCCATTTCTGTATGGTGGCTAATGTGTGCCACGTCGTCGTTGTGACACTTAGGGTTTTTAGCGACGTTCCTCGTGGCTTTGTACGACAGCTCCGTTTGAACTTCAACTAGAGTTCTGGGTTTCAGCGCAGAGTTATGTGTTAATCGATGTGAATCGTTAGTTTGATATCTTAGGATTCCCCCTTCCTTATATAAATTCATGGCCGTTATAACGACCGTGGAATAATTTGAATAAGGGCTTAGGTCGAGGGTAGCATCCTCGTTCCTCTACGCGCCCTTTCACTTGATCAACGGTGGAAGAGTGAATTTGATTTAACTCATCGAATTCACGTTTACTTTCGCAGATTTTCAGGTGTAAAGATGACCAACGACGCGCCCTCCCATACGGACGTGAAATATCTTTCTAGGGACATAGCTTCGTCCCCGAATCAATCTGATGAAACGACGTCAGGGAGAACTGCTTCTGCCTCGAGTGATTCCGAGGAAACTACCTCAAATCATACTGATCCTGACAACCTTGAGGAAAATGATGAGGATCAAAATATTCCTATTAAAGAATGGGCTGCCGAGTAGCCACTAAAGATTCAATCGATATACTCTCATCCCATGGAGGGTCCAGGTCCGGTGGACGGGAACCCCGAGGATTGACTTATCAGATACCCTAACGAAGAAGACCGTATCTGCTCGTCTTATGGTCCCAACAAGTTTCCCATGTGCGACATATTCTTCAAGGAGCTCAGATTTAGGCTCTCCTCCTCGGACTTTCAGGTTTCCATGTTCATCCACCTAAAGCTTTCGCCGTCGTAGCTGCATCCAAACTCGTTTGCTTTCATGAGAGTTTTAGAGCTGACCTGTAGATACTTGAAGATTGGAGCGACCCTTCCCTTGTTTTCCACATATTTCATCTCCAGAGGCAGGTCCTACAGGGGAAATATGGCTAGGTATCCCTCAAACAAAAGAAAAAGATCTTCAAAGTCTACTCTGGGTCAATCAAGGACTTCAAGGATCGGTATTACCTGGTCAAGCTCATCTCAGTTCGTGCACCGATAATGAAGGCAAAATCGTGTTTGACGAGAAGGGGAAGGAGGTTCACCGTCTTATGCTGAAATTCCATTTTTCCTGGCCGCGTGACCATTTCATGCATGGTACCGAGGAATATTTGGCCATAGCATTTGTGCTAAGTGACAAGGATCAGACTAGCTATGATGCTTTGATGAGTTATGTTTCCAGGATTACCATGAATATGCACGTAGACGAGCAGGGTCATGCGATCTTGGACAAGGACGAGGGTTCCAAAATGACCTCTAGATTCATAGAAGTGTCCAATCTTCTCGTTTGTGAGACGAACGAGGACGTAACCGCTTATCTTGGTAGTCTTTAGAGCTGTTTGTTTGCTTTGAATTTATGCTTGTATTCCTTTTATGCACTAATCAGTTTTTCTCTATCTTTTTCATATTCGATGATTGACTTGCAGGACAAGGTGGTGGCTGCTGTTGCACCCCAAAATTTGCCCTCACAAGACAAGAATTTGTGTACTAAGAGGTTCACAAGGTTAACAAGACATCTCATGAGGTTCACAAGGTTCACAAAGTTCACAATCAGTCAGAAGATTTGACATTTCCCTCAGACAATGCATCCTCCTAAGCAATGCATCCTAAACTAGGGTTTTGACTTTAATCAGGCTAAATGGACTTCCAAGACTTAAAGTGAGCTTCATAACATCTTATATGTGTTTAAGAATCCCCATGACAAGTTTCAAGACTTTTCCCAAAGGTTTGCTCAGTCAGATGATCAGATAGGTTAAAATCAGTCAAAGTAGTTAAAAAGTCAAACTGAGGTCAACTGTGGTCAAACCAAAGTCAAACTTCATGATTTTTTGCCAACATCAATTATATGAAGTAAAATTCATCATTTGATCAAGGTTTGATCATGATTCATCAAGGAGATTTCAGATCATCAAGAATCAGGAGTTTCTAAATTAGGATTTTCACAGGAAAAGTCAACTAAACTTTGACCAGCCATAACTTTCATATGCTTCATCAAAATTTTTCCATCCAAATCTCATTTTGAAGGAAATTTAATTCTCTACAACTTTGTGTCTCACAAGCCAAGCCCAAAAATGCTTCATTTGGAAGGTATGAGCTAAGACATTATAGGTCATTTCAAAAGTCAACAAAAAGTCAACATCTTCCAAAGAGCATAACTTGATAATGGTAAAAGATATGGATATGAGACCAAAGAGGTTTGTTATAGGACTCTTTAAGCTTTCCAAAATGTCCAATAACACCTTCATAGCCTTAAAATTGAGGGACTTATGTCCTTGCAAAGTTGGGAAAGTTTTGAGAGGCTTATGAAGCAAATGGGGTCTTAAAACCATAATTCACCAAATGGGCTTGCTTTTTTATGATCCAAACACTTCCATGACATCATGCACGAATTAAAAATTATTTATTCATATTTTTATTCATTTTATTTTATTTATTATGATTTTTTACATTAAAAATCATTTTAAATCAAAATAAAATATAAAAGTGTGAATATTTGATTTGATTTTGGTTCTAGAAGGTCTTAATGATTATTTATAAGTGATTGAAACTATATAAAATCAGATCAATCAAAAATAGTAAGAAGATATCAATTTTTTTTCTCAATATTTGATTTGATCTTTGTTCTAGAAATTCTTAAAGGCCATTTAGAGATGATTGAAATCATATAAGATCATATCAATCAAAAAAAGTAAGAAGATATCAATTTTTTTCTCAATATTTGATTTGATCTTTGTTCTAGAAATTCTTAAAGGCCATTTAGAGATGATTGAAATCATATAAGATCATATCAACCAAAAATAGTAAGAAGATATCAATTTTTTTTCAATATTTGAAAGCATATCTTTTTCAATCTCAAGTGATCCAAAAGTCCAAAGTAGGATATGATTTTTTGATCTAATTACACTCACTATATATACATGAAGAGATCACAACACAAAGGGAGGAATTTGGCTGCTTCCAAGAGTAAGAACAATACTTTAAATTTTCATAAAAATTCATAATTCGGATTCTATTTTGCAGGCTATATCAAAGTGTTTTGAAGGTTGCAATCTCTTCCTTGATCATCCTTGATGCTATCCCAATGCATTACATCATCCAAAACTCATTAAAATGCATAAACCGATTTCATCTTTAGCTTGAAATTTGATTTTTCGATTTCAATGATACAAGCAATATAAATGAAATTTGATTGTATATTATTGTTCATGATGATGTTTGTAATGTTTCTGGATATTTTGATCTAATGTTTGATGCAGAAACAACTAAGTGTCGCTCCCGGGATTTTCATCCTAGTACAAACGCGAAAGTGGCGCGGAAAAGGTAGAGTCGCCAGCCAGACATTTTTATCCCGAAAGAATGGGAAAGGTAATGTTGCACAAACCTGAGGAAGAAGGAAAGGACAAGGTCCTGCGAACCAAAGATCTGAGTTCGGGAGTCGGTTACGACCTGGGAAGGTATTAGCACCCCAGATCGTCCGTCGTACCCGACGGGATCCACGCTTGCTTGTTTGTTTCAAAGGGTGAGAAAATAAAGTGTTGCTGAAAAAAACGGCTAACTGGAACTGGAAATGAGGAAGGGAACTAGAAAAGAAAATGGAAAGAAAGGGGGGAAATGTAGGGAAAATAAAGAATGTGCTCGAACGGGCCCTACCCCGCTGCCTACGTACCTCATCGGGATAATGAGGATCAGAGTCGACGTAGTTCGCCTAACCTAGGCGGGAACTATTGTAACACCCCAAATTTACCCTCTCTTTTTCATAGCATATCATTTTCATATTTCGCACTGCATCATTAACATAGAAAGATGAAGCATAACATAAGGCTGGCAGTGATTTCATTTGAGTATGGTTGTTCAGTTTGCTATTTGATTCAGATAGACGTTTGACCTGGCTTGGTCAAACTGTCAGGATTCCTTTAATTGCAAGTTATCTGCTACTGTGGTTAAGCTCTCAGGCAACGTGCTAAGATGTATGGTGTGCGGGAGTTCTTTGAAATAGTGTGCACGTGGAAACTTTCAAGGATGGACCACATGAACCATACCAATTTCAGCCAACTACACCAGGCCACGTCATCAAATTTTGTTAGCAACAACTTTTCAGCTCACGCACGAAAATGTCACACGGATATACCACTCTCCTAGCAAGCATCAGGCACACTGCAAACATGAGGTCTATGTGAAGGCCAAAACGCAATGCTCCCATTCAAAAACCGCAAAAAAATAAGGGAATATAAAACTCTTTGAGGAAAATATCAGAAGAAAGAGGAGAGATGATTCAGTTACAAAAAAAAGAAGAAGAATAATAACAGAATGAAAATTGAAAAAAGGATAGCAGAAGGAAATCTCCAACAAACTTTGGAGACGACATCATCGCTGAACCATCATCACCAGTTAACCATTTTTCTTCATCATTGATTCAGACTTCATTCTTCATACTCCCTGATTACAACAAAAAAATAAAAACCAGAGTTCATCAATTTTCATTCATCACCAACAACCAAAAAAACCGATCACTCCTTCATCAAATTAAGGCTTCATTCTTCATCATCAAACAAATAACAACAGAAATTGAGAGCTAATTAATCACTTCTTCATCATCACCTTTCATCAATAGAACCAGAATTGATTACCTCACCAAAACACTTCATCCTTCGCTCAGTACGCGAACTTGCTCCTACTTGTCACTTTGCAAGACGGTTACGCACTCGTCGTCCGAGCCTGCAACACCTGAGCATTGACATAGGTAGTTCAAGCCTTTAATTCACAAGTAATTTCCTTTTATTACCCCTAGTTAGGGGAACTACGGTGTCTCTGATCCTCATTGTCCTGATGAGGTACGTAGGCAGCGGGGTATGGCCCGTTCGAGCACAATCTTTATTTTCCCTACATTTTTTCTCTTTGTTTCTTATTTCAGTTCTTTTCTAGTTCCAGTTTCTTTTCATTTTCATTTCTTTGCAGCAGCTTTCATACCCTCACCCTTTGAAACAGTTTCTTTTGCAAGCGTGGATCCCGTCGGGTACGGCGGACAATCTGGGTGCTAATACCTTCCCAGGTCGTAACCGACTCCTGAACTCAGTCTCTTTGGTTCGCAGGACCCGTGTCCTTCCTCTTTTTCTTCTGGTTTGTGCAGCATTACCATTCCCTCTCTTCGGGATAAAAATGTCTGGCTGGCGACTCTACCTTTCCGCGCCACTTTCGCGTTTGTACTAGGATGAAAATCCCGGGAGCGACAACTATTTGTTTGTGTTTTTTATGCTGGAACTGCGTATGTCTATGCTCAGGTGCTGCAGGCTCGTCTGGTATGAGTGCGTTTACCGTCTTGCATGCGAGACAAGTCGCCGCGAGTTCGCGTTATGAGTGAATGAGATGAGAAAAGAAGTTCCCGCGGGATAGTCGCTTGTTATTTGTTTTTGTCTTTTAAGAGAAGTGTTTTGAATTTTGTTTGTGAACGGTCTTGTACTAAGACCTATCCATCGCGGGAAGTATTTACACCTCGCCCCGAAACAGGACGCGTATAAACACTCCGCAACAAAGTCTCGTGTCGTACAAGATTATTCGGTTTTTATTAAGTGTTTTATTGCTTTTCTTTATGAGGAGAGAAAGAATGACTCAAATTGATAAAAGGACAAAATCTAGGGGAACTAAGACACACCTTGTTGCACCCCAAAATTTGCCCTCACAATACAAGACTTTGTGTGCTAAGAAGGTTCACAAGGTTCACAAGTTTCCCAATGTTTACAAGACCTTTCATGAGGTTCATGAAGTCTACAAGTCATTTCATGAAGGTTCACAAGGTTCACAAGATTCACAATGCTTTCAAGACCTTTCATGAGGTTCATGAAGTCTACAAGGCACTTCATGAAGGTTCAAAAGGTTCACAAGATTCACAATACCTCCCATGAGGTTCACAAGACATTTTATGATGGTTCACAAGGTTCACAAAATTCACAATTGGTCAGAAGAGTTGACAATTCCCTCAGACAATGCACCTCCTAAGCAGTGCATCCAAAACTAGGGTTTTGACTTTAATCAGGCTAAATGGACTTCCAAGACTTCAAGTGAGCTTCATAACATCTTATATGTGTGTAAGAACCCCCATGACAAGTTTCAAGACTTTTCTCAAAAGTTTGCTCAGTCAGATGATCAGATAAGTCAAAATCAGTCAATGTAGTTAAAAAGTCAAACTAAGGTCAACTGTGGTCAAACCAAAGTCAAACTTCATGATTTTTTGCCAACATCAAGTATATGAAGTAAAATTCATCATTTGATCAAGGGTTGATCATGATTCATCAAGGAGATTCCAGATCATCAATAATCAGGAGTTTCTAAATTAGGGTTTCCTTAGTAAAAGTCAACTGAACTTTGACCAGCCATAACTTTCACATACTTCATCACCAAGTCTCCATCCAAAGCTCATTTTGAAGGAAATTGAATTCTTTACAACTTTGTGTCTCACAAGCCAAGCCCAAAAATGCTCCATTTGGAAGGTATGAGCTAAGACATTATAGGTCCTTTTGAAAGTCAACAAAAAGTCAACAACTTCAAAAGGGCATAACTTGAGATTGGTAAATGATATGGACATGAAACCAGTGGGGTTGTTTAGAGGACTTTTCAAGCTTTCCAAAATGTCCAGGAACACCCTCATACCATTAAAATTGAAGGATATGTGCCCTTGCAAAGTTGGGAAATTTTGGGTTGGTTTATGATGAAAAGGGAGGTCTAAAACAAATTTCTTCCAAATGGGCTTGCCAAATAATGACCCAATCCACACTAAGACATCTTGCACGAAATTGATTTGATATTTTCATTATTTTATTTTTATTTATTATGATTTTTTATATTTAAAATCATTTTAAATTCAAATAAAATAAAAAATAGTGAAGATTTAAAATTATTTTGCTTCTAGAATGTCATAAATGATATTTTGATCTAATTGATACAAGAGTTATGAAAATCATCCCAAAATAGCAATGTGAGATCAAGAATATTCAAACTTTAAAGGCCAATCTTTTTCAATCTCAAACTACCAAAAAATCCAAAGCTTTGATGAATCTCTTGACCTAATTTTGTTATATCATATATATACAACACATAACAAACATGAACTCACAATTGGCAGCCTCCAAGAGTAAGTTTCACACTTCAAAAATTCAAGAAAAAACTCAAAATCGGATTCATTCATACAGGGCAGAAAAAGGTATTTTGAAGACATAGAGATGACCATTGGACATCACTGAATCTATCTCAACCTTCAAAAGCATTTGCATCATGCTCATATGCCTTACCCGAAGCCTTTTTGTTCTTGATTTATTTTTTTTCGATTCATTGGATTTACATGTTTATAATACATTTTGGTTCTGTATTAATGTTTGTATGTTCCTACAGATGGTTTCTGGATAGTTTGTGTGAAGAATCATAGCCTAATCGTAAAACTGCCATTGTTAGGGTTTTGTTGGCCGTTTAGGGTTTTCTAACTAAACCAATATAAATGATTTCTAATGACACTAATGGACTGTGTAAGACATAAGGATCATAATGACATGATCAATTTAGTGAAATTTCACAGGTTTCATGGTGTTTGAGGAAACATAGGTTTTCCTGGAAACCTTAATTCGCAGGAAAATCCCCAGTAATCTTCGCAGGTAAATTCGCAGCATCCAAGGAAGAAGATGACCCCTGCGCGCGTTTTCCAGAATTTAAATTTTCGTTTTAATATTTTATGAATTAATTTCTATTTTATTTCACAAGCAAACGCTTGTCCCAGTGGAAGGAAGCGCATGTGTGTGGCTATAGGACCTGTGTTCGAATCCTGGCTTTGTACAAATTTTTCCTATTTTTTCAGGTTAACAAGAAAGCTTCATATATTATGTGTTGTTACCATTATACTATAAGGTTCGCTCATCTAGCTGGAATGGTCATGAACTTGTGTGTTTGTGTGTAAGGTCCTGGGTTCGAATCCCCCAGGCCTTTTGGTTTTGTTTCTTTTTTTGTGATTTTTCAGGATAAGGCATAAAACTAATTCTGCTCATCTCATTGGCATCTGCGCATGGGTAGCCTGGTGGTGTGTGTTGTTAGTGGCAAGCAGAGTGTCCTGGGTTCAACTCCCAGCCAGGTAAATTCCCATTCTTTTTTTCTTATTTTGTTTAATTTACTTTGTTTAATTATATTAATAGTAATTATAAATAATCATATAAATATCTTATATTTTCAAAATTCTAAAATATTATTTGCTTAATTCAAAAATTAGTTTTTTTATTTATTATTATTATTTATTTAGATTAAAATATGTATATATTTCTTAAATTAATATTATCAATATTATATATTAAGCTTTAAGATATTTTTCTAAAAACCTAATATTTTTGTACATAAATCAAACCCTAATTATTTTCAAAACCCTAATTTATTTTTTCCTAAGCAATTGAAAAACCTAATTTTATCTTGTGATTTTAATTTTGTAAATATAATCATAATTAACTTTTTTTTTTATAATATGTAAATATGACCTAAATTGTTTATATTTTTAATTTTTGCATTCAAATAATTGTTAATATATGTTAAATTAATTAAAATTGATAATTTAATTTTCGTAAATATAATTATATGGTTATTCAATTATAATTAATCCTATTTTCATAATATATATATATATATATATATATATATATATATATATATATATATATATTCTATAATTTGTTCATAATTTAACTCTTGCATGTAAATAATTTTTAATATATGTTTAAAAAATAATTAAAACTTGTTAATTTAATATAATTTATTTTCATAATATGTTTATAATTAACTTAATTTTTATAGCATTTAAGACTTTATGATAATTAATTGTTTATATTTTCTTCTTAATCTTAAATAATAATTGTTCATAAAAATTTGATCTTTTAATTATTATGCTAATATTCTTATTTATTTTATCATTAATGCTATTTATTTTCATATCTATTTTATTATTACTAACCCCATTTAGATATATTGTGATTTATTATTATCATTATTATTAACCCCATTTATTTTTAAATTGTTATTATTATTATTGTTACTAACCATATTATAATTTCTTATTTATTTTGCTTACTTATTTATTTTGCTTATTTATTTTGCTCATTTATTTATTTTGATTATTTATTATTATTATTGTAATTGCTCCTGGATGTAATATTTTATAATGTTTAAATTACTTATTTTATGCTATGGTTAGTAAATAGGGAGTGGAACATGTATGTTGTTTAAAAAATAATTTAGATCACTTAATTTAAAAGATAAATATTTAAAATTGAACACTCACACATGTAAGTCGATTTTTAATCGCCATCTCACTTTCTAGGGTTGCCTCTCAATGTTGCCTAATCATAAGGTCAAGTGGGGTGTATAAAGCAAAGTCCCTTGAAAGAAAAGTCATCAAGTCCCTTAAATGGTTGCCTTTATAAAAGATCTGGTCCCTTTCGAATAATGATGACAGTCCCTCCTAATTGCTTAATACACCCTACAGTTGCCTTTATTAAACAGATGTCCCTCATATGTCCCTCACATCCAAGGTAATGACTACCTATTCCTTAATAATAGGGATAGTCTTACCATTTAAAGGATAAAGAACAGAAAGACTTAAACTTTAGGGTAGGTACCTCATAGTTGCTTGCTCACTTCATTCAAAACTTTTCAAACCTTTTACAAATTTCAAACAAATTTTCAAACACAAGTTTTTACGCATCCGTACATGGATCATTATTAACTTTTATGAAAATTTCTATTCACACACTTCACCTTTTCAAAAACAATTCAAAGTGAGCTAAGTAACTAAGAGCCCATGGATAACCATGGATGTAAAGGGTGCTAACACCTTCCCTTTACATAACCTACCCCCGGACCCAAAAATCTTTTAAAAGGTCTTTCCTGTTCTTTTATGCCTTTCCTTTGGATAAAATAAAAGTCGGTGGCGACTCTTGCTATCCGCAACATAACTAAAGTCAGTTCTCCCACCGTGTTACACACCCTAATTTCATTGTTTATTTACAAGAGATCCTATGGTTAATGGAGTTTTCTATTCCTAATGAGAAACTAGAAACTACTAGAATTCAACTTACTTCCTAATGAAGTTAAGTTGATTCTAAGAACAATAGGGAAGCCTACGCAAGTTATAAGATCAAGTAACAAGGCAAAACAATAAAATTGGACATAAGAAATAAAATTCTAAAAATGCATTTAAAGACATGAATTAAAAATAGTCATATTTTATTTATTCTAATTCTAATTAAAAGGGAACTCTAAGCCTAAGTTCTAAACTAAGATCACCTAATATTTTCCTTCTAAACATTCGAATTTAAACTAATCTAAGTCTACATTAAATTCTAGGATTAAATCTAATCTAAACTATATATTTTTTTTTTACTTTATTTTCAATGGCCTAAACTAATGGGAATTATACATAACTAAGCCTAAGAATTAATATTCTAAAAAATATCTAAACTCCTGGAAAAATTATGGAATTAAATCTATAGGGGCCTAAAATTACATATAACATTGTGCTAAAAGGAATCCTACAAAAATCAAAATTTAACTAGGTCTAAAAATGATTATTTTCAGCTATGACTTAATCCTTAATTTCTAAAGAATTGGCCTCTAAAACCTAAGATAAAAAATTCTAAAAAATCTACAAAAATTATCCTAAGTACTATCATTAGTTATCTAACTACAGTAAAAAGAGTGAATTAAAAATCCTACTGGAAGTTACCAAAATAAAATGAACAAAATTCAAGCACAATTAAAAGAAATTCAATAAAAGCTAATTACAAGAAAAATCAGAATTAAATCGAAAATAATGCCAAATTCAGAAAATAAAAATACCAAAAATTTCTAATTGGAATTAAAAAACTAATTAATTTTTTGTGGAATTTTATAATCATTTTTCCTATTTTTATTTGATTTATTTTCAAACTATACAAACAAAAATAATTTAAATCCTAAAAAAAGAAAATAGGGGGTGGACTTAGTAATATTTCTATTTGTTTTTGTGAACTGGGCCCAAAAGGGGGTGTTAATAACAATAAGAACCAGACCCAATTCGCTAAACTCAGGGGGGGTACAATAAGCAGCATTTGTATGTTGTTTCTATTATATGGGCCCAACAGGGGGTGAGAATAGCAAACAACTGGGCCCAATATGCAGGAAATGAGAAGGGGTGCGGACAGCATATTTTTTTAGTTTATTTTTCTAAATGTGCCTGATAAAGGGTGTTAATAGCAAGAACAGAAGGTAAGCTCAAAATCGCAGGAATAAAAAGGGGGGTTCAGTTAGCGTGTTTTTTTAGTTTGTTTTCTAATATGGGCTTTAAGGGAGGCGCCAATAACAACAATAATACCTAATTACATTTTCATGATTAGAATTGAGATTAATCTATACTTATTATTCTTTAAAACAACATAATAATTCTTACTAAAAACTTAAGATATTTTAATAATGTCTAATTAAATTACATGATATCTTAATAATTATCCTAAATACTAATTAAATGAAAATTATAATCTTGATTAAAACCAAAAACCCAAAACTGAGTAACAAAATGAAACCCCAAACCCTAAATTCCCTTCTATCCCTCGCTGCAACTTTCCTTTCCTCTTCTCCGTCTCCTTCTCCGTCGCAGCCTCACCATATCCCTAAGCTCCTCTTCTTCTTCGCCTACAACCTACATCACCTCTCTCGCCTCTTCTTCTCACAGAGGCCACCGCAACCCCCTCTCGGCTTCATCTTTGTTCTTCGAACTTAACACCACCACCTTATATCATCCCTTCCTCTTGATCTTTCGCCGCCGTCATCAATCACCTTCGATCCTCACCAAATAATGTAAACAACACTGAATCCTAAGAAAGAAACCAAAAACCCTAAGCTCTTCTTCGTGCGCTCACCGCCCTCATCCTCTCTAACGTCTTCGCCGCCGCGACACATACGGAAGTGAACGATGAACTTTAACCTTCCTTCATCCCTAACCTAAACCCTCTCCCTTACCCGAATCCGAAACCGCCTCGAATCATCGAATCAAACTCTCAGGGTTCACGAAATAACTCGAGCCATGAATACAGCACAACATCCTAATCACACAATGACACCCAAGCAACTGCGATTGAGAGTACTTACTTGGAATCGAAAATTCTTCAGGTATGGATCCGAATTTTGCCTTGTGAGTTCTTTCACCTTGCTCCGGTTGCTTGCTAAAACGTGTTTTGAACCGTTGCAGGGTTGCTCTTGCTACGATACGAAAATGATGCCGTTACGAGGTCGCGGCTATTGCTAACCTATTCTGGAATCTTTGCTGCAGTTTTGATTGCCATGGCATACAAATTTGCACAATTTGATTTTGCAGCTGTTACAATTTGTTTTATGATTGCAGGGCCTTTCCTAACAGCCTGATGAAGATTGCTGAAGGATTGATGGAGGTTGATAAAGAACGGACAAAGATGATGCAAAAACGAAAAAGGAAAAGGATTGGGAGAGTGAAGAGTAATGAGGATCAAGAGAAGAATGGAGAATCAAAAATCAGGATGCAAGAGATTGAAGAAGAATTAAAGATTATGGTGTGGTTGAGAAAGAGGAGATGAAGGAGGTGAATGAGAAAGGATTGCAGTTGGAAAATGGTGGAAGAGTGAAGTTATGCAGGAGGAGATTGAAAGGGAGAAGAGAAGAATGGTGAGAAGGTTGAGAGAAAAAAAATGGTGGAAGAAGAACAATGGAAGAAGAAGTTCCCGATTTATAGGCAATGCTCAGAAGAATCCAGAAGCTTCAGGTAAGAAAATCAGTTTCAATTCTTTTACTCTTTCTGTTACATTCTGTTGCTTTCTGTTGTGGTTGTGAGATGTAACTGAATTCGGTTTTTTTCATTTTTAAGTATCACTGACTTTTGTTGTTATGAAAAGCTTAAAGCTAATGAAGAGTGGAGATTGGAAATTGATTGATGCAGAGAAGTGTTTTTTTTTTTGAGTTTTCTCTCTTCTAATTCTTCTGGCTTTCACTGAGAATTGTTGCTGTTATTTTCTTATTGAAGCAGGATCAAAACGTGAGAGTTCAGAGAATCAAAACCCTTGGGATGTAACATTGTTAGGTTGACTAACATTTCGTCCATGATTTTGCATTGGGAAGAAAGTTCAGCAGCTGGTGCAATTACTCTTGCTTGTGGTGGAATAACATTGTTTCATTCATGACTTGATGAGTAAGAGATTCTGTGACAAAGAGAAGAAGAGATGAGAGAAGAGTTGGTGATTGAGATGCGCGGCCAGAAAAAATGGTGCAAGACCCCTGTTTTGTTTTCTCACT
Organism: Lathyrus aphaca; assembly: GCA_963966055.1. NCBI lineage: Eukaryota > Viridiplantae > Streptophyta > Magnoliopsida > Fabales > Fabaceae > Lathyrus > Lathyrus aphaca. The sequence continues at coordinate 639,072,109 of OZ014520.1, read as the reverse complement.
TTTTCCTCTTATTCTTTTTCTCTTTTCGCTGGTGTAAACTAAAGTAGTTAACATTCTTTTTTGTTTGCTATGAGATTGTAGATTTTCCTCAACTGCTGCGTTTTCTTTTTTCTGATTTGTCCATTATTTAATCTACTATGAATTTCAACCAAGTGGGCATTCATTGGAGAGTATCAAACAACCAAAAAACAAACAATTCTGTTAACTTATAACATTAAGCAACCCATTAGTTTGAGTATGGATTACAGGCCCATGTGGGATAGCAATTAAAATTAATTGTGGGCTTACTAGGATAAAGAATGCAAATATTTTGGATGGAATTTTTACAATGACAATGCTTTTAAATTTGGAAAAGGAAACATGGTCAACCCTTGATTAAGTATATGTTCGGATGGTTTAAGAATTGATCAACCAAAAACAAATGAAGGTGGATTTATAACTCGGTTAAGAATATCGCCAATAGAATGAAATAGAAACTGGGCTTGTACGAGATACGGCTAATGGGCTTTAAATGGGCCAGCAAAAAATGCGAACTTAAATCATAGTGGGCTTATGGTTGTAAAAAGGGAATAGATTGAATTAAAAAAGAAACAAATGGAATAAAATTTGTGGTAAATGTGATAGTTATGAATATTGGCAAAAAATGGAACTTATAAAAAGAGAATTACATGGGTAATTGGATGTGGACAAAGATTGCAAAATGGATTAACGAAAACAAATTGGAAAAAGAAAGGAAAGTGGAGTGGAATAATCGGGGATGGTTTATGAAAATGAGAACAAAACAATGAATGGATATGAAAAACTTGATTTTAGCCCAAAGCCTATTGATGGGCTAAAGACGTGTCTACTTATGCGTCTAGCGGTATCTTACTGCAAGTGCACAGCCTATCGAAGTAATATTTAAGATTATCGATCCACAGGGATTCTATGGTTACTTAGTGCTAGATGAACTTTCTAGTTTAGCTAAGGCGAATGGTTGTCACGATTTTTGTTGGTTTTTAAGACTATTAAAGGCGAAATTAATTTGAGTTTTAATTAAGTAATTCTAAGGCGGTCGGTATGTAATTATATTAACTTAGGTGGGTCAATCTAACCTAGGCTTATTTAAGATGTTCACTTAATCTATTCGGTAGAGATTACTAGTTTAAATACCCTCAACTCACACTCTCGTGGTCTTATATCAGATCTTATCCCTAAAGCCCTATGCCTGCTCTCGCTAGCCCATAAGTGTTTAGAGGTAATTTTTGGAAACTAAGTAATTCTAATTTATCTTAAAGCGCTCTCGCTGTGTTTAATTTAAATGCCTAACTTTAGCTATCTGGTTAAAATCTCACACTCTCGTGGTCTTGACCTAACCTAATACTCTTTTCTTACTCTCGTAACAAAAAGGTCTTTTTACTTAAAAAGTGTCAGCCAGAATGTTAAGTGATTAATTATTTTTAGCCTACGGTTATATTTTACCGGTTAAGTTTGTTCTAACTACATACCGCCCTAAGGTATTTAGCTACTCATCGATGTTGAACCAGACAGAGACAGAAAATTAAATAATAAAATACTCATGGCAGGAAAATAAATAAACATTATAAATAATTAAATTGCAATATAAATAAAAAAAACTTGGTTAACAATATTAGAGCAGACTCCTTCTTCCACAGACCGGAAAGCTCGGAGTTGGCGAAATCAAAAATAAACGAATGCTGAAGGTTTAGAAAAAAATAATAAACGTATAACAATTTCCTGATGTTGGAAATTGTTATATGGCGGGTTTGGATACAATAAAATGAAACAGAAAATAATGCAGAAATAAGAAGGGTTGCTAAATAATTCGGCAGAGCTTCCGCAGGAAATTGATAGAAAAAATGCTCTGTAGTTTCTTCATAAAACTAATGCTATTTATAGAACTTCAATTGGGCTGGATTTTTGGGCTTCAATTTGAATGGGCCTTCCTATTTTTGTGGAGAAAATGTAGGTAGTGGCAAAAAATTAGGAAACCATCTCTTTCACGTAATGCCTTCACGTTGCCTTGGTCAAAAACCTAAAATAGTCATTGTCACGGTCGTGACACTTCTCTCACGGTCGTGAGGCCTTCTTTTGGGGTGTCACGGTCGTGACACCCTAGTGACGACCGTGACTGCAACAAATTATGCAGTTTTGCAGGAAGCTTCATTTCTTCATCTTTTTATGACCGATTTTGTTCCTTTTTCTCTTGATTCATGATTTAGCTCCACATAATGGTGTACCTGCAAAACGGTAAGAAAAACTCGAGAAATCGAGTGTTAAAACGGTAATTATTCGATAAAACGCCAATGAAAACTAGCAATATAATCGATACGTTTTCTCGTTATCAAACTTCCCCAAACTTAAACCTTTGCTTGTCCTCAAGCAAATAGTCGGTTGAAAATCGGCGGACAAGATGTTATTCACACATACTCCTAACAAATCAAACGAGGGATCGTTTTTGTCGGATGATCCGATACTTTGATAGAACATTACCGATACACTAATGACACAAGCAACAAGCTATGTCGTCGACTTCCCGTTAAATGAGCCAATCGGCAATTACTTTACGATTTCACCTAAAGTTTTTCGATCTTATTTCGCCCGGTTTCATTCTAGCGCAATCACATTAAGCCCTTTGCCTTAGCACGCACGTAGTGGAGTAGCCGGTTAGCGACTTTGATCCTTTTTAAGCACGGGGTCTGGTACACGAGTGTGGTAACCCTTCATTTTGTATCCGAATTGGAGGTTGTGGGGGATCGAGCCGTAGCACGCCCTACCGAGTTCAGAACCAGTACCTCTGAACCAACCCGCAATGGACTCCTTCTCATATTTCTCGTTTCTTATATGCGACCGTGTACTTTGGTGCAATTTCTTTTCATTTTGCATCGAGATATGAAGGATCATTGTTGATTAGGCATCAAACGCTTATATTCATCGGCTCCCCACGTGGTTTGTGTTCAGACGGTGCTGACTGCTAGTATAAACTACTCGGGGTTACTTTCGAACTGAAACTAGAAGTGTACTCGTAATGGTAATCGGAGATGGAATCGCTTAAGTAGGAAGTCAAAGTTGTCAAGATTGTATTGGTCTTGTTTAATCGTTCTCGGTTTCCTATTTACGATTTCGTAGGTAAGTCGGGTAATGCGAATAATTAAAATTTTTCGGTTATGGCTAAATAAACGGGAAAGTTTGAAACTAAAGAAATGTCATAAAGATTTTTGCACGCTTCATTAACTTGCTAAAGGGAAATACAATGGAATTGAAAATACAACGAAATGGAAAAATGCGAAAAGGGAAAAATACGGAAATGAAAGGTACCTCTCCCACACTATATCAGACATTGTCCTCAATGTTGTGATATAAATGCGGTTAAAGTACAGTACAAACGACAAAAACTAAAAACAAACAGAAGAAAAACTAAATCTATGGCTACTGAGGACCGCGGGGTCGGCTTCTGGTACGGGAGCGGCGTCTGGAAGGAGTCGCTTCAGGATCAGAACCGGTGCTGGTGGTCCCAGTGATGTCGATACGCAAGGCTGCTAACTCGCCAAAAATCGCGTCAAATCTCTCATTAGTAGCTGCCTGGTTTGCTGCAATAGTGTCGAGCAAAGCATCGTACTGCTCCTTATACCTACGCTCCAGTGCGGCATTCATCTGGTTTTGCTGATGAATCGCACGGAGGATGTCCTCAAGTGTGATGTCCTGTGCAGGAGGCTGTCGGGTAGATGTCTCTGGTATATCCTGGACAGGCTCACCTGCATCCATAGCGTCCTGCATCTCATCCGCAGGGAGATCTGCCTGATCATGGATAGGAGCGTGGTCAGCAGCATCAGGTAGAACAAAGAGCCAGTTGGCTCGGCTGGATGGGTCGATGCGGTCGCGGGACGACAGAGTGATATGGTGAAATATGGTGCCATGGACAACAGGGCTATACCTGCCATCCTCTCGCTGCGCAATCAGGTGAGCGGACCTGCAATAACTCTTGGTAAGGTATTATGCGGCTAGATGAGGCTGATTAGCAATCGCGTCACCAAGCCCCAACTGAATGGCGAGGGTGGTGACGATGCCGCCTATGAAGAACGGGGTGGAGCCTCTGTGTGCAATGGCCTGGATGTGGTAAAGCATGAAAGGGGCAGCATTGATCGGCTCGTCATTAAGAGCACAATGCAAGAATAGAAGCTCCTTGGAGTTGAGCTTATGGTTGCTCTCTCGAGCGAAGATGGTGTTGCAGATGACTCTGTGGAAATAGCGGATGGCCGGATTATGAATGTGAGTAGCGTTTAGGCTTTGGAAGGCTGATGCACGGGTGTTGGTTAAATCGTGCCATAAAGTGAAAGCTTGTTCACTAAAGTTATCGGGCACGCGACGATGAGCTTCAGTTCCGTGATGGAAGCCTAACAACTCGGCGATCCTGTCTTGCGAGAGGTTGAACTCTTGGCCATGCAATCTGAATTTTGCGAAACCGGTGAGCTGACTCAAAGAACCGGTGCCGGTGATGTAACTGAATGAACTTAAGAACTCCAGTGTCAGAAGTTCGAAGGTTGGCTGAGGTTGACTGCAAAGGTCCCAGAGCCCGACTTTTTGGAGCAGGTTCGTAACACTGGAAAGCATTCCGAGTTCTCTCAAACACACAGTGTCAATGTAACGCGTAGGTTGCACACCGCGGCTTTGGAATCGGAGAAATCGTTCTCTCTGAGTTTCTCCAGCATCACCTTCTCTAAAAGTGATAGAATCCATTGCATGCAAGAGCTTAGAGTTAAGAATGAAGATTTTTGAAGTTTTTGTGAAAAATTGATAAAATGAGAGAAAAAATTGATTCGGGATAAATAATGGAGAGTGAGAATGTAGTAAGTTGTGATAATGGGTGGTTAATGAGATTAAAAATGGTAAATGGGGGGTTACGGAGGTTAAGAAGAAGATGGGTAGTTTTTTAGGAAGTTATAGAGAAGAAGAAGAAGAAGAGGCACGAAGAGAAACAGTTCTGTTTCTCACGAATTCTGGTATAAGGGTCGTCACGGTCGTGACAGGGGTACGACGGTCGTGACACTCAAAAAGAGCGTGTCACGATCGTGAAGGGCAGTGACGACCGTGAGGCTTGCAAACTTGAAATATTTTCCAGAAAAACGCTTTCTCACTTGTTTCACATAATTTATATTAATGTATTTTCCTCACTAACTCTCATATTAATTTATAAACACCACTTGGTATAAATGTTCAACACAGTACTTCAATAACTTGCAAGGCATGAGAGATTTGTATATATAATGAATAAATTCAAGCATAAAAGTGCATAGAATGAAAAATACATAAATTGCTAAAAATGGAGAAATTTTGGAATTTAAAAATGCATTGCATAAAGTACTTGAAAATGAAATTACATAAATGGAAAAACGATAAGAAATTGTTGCGAAAAATAAATCTAACTAGAAACGAAAACAATGAGAAAATAAACTAAATCACTTATAACATTATCAAAAGCGTTTCTTCAAGTCTTCGATGGCGGAATTCGAGTGATAGGACTGTTCGCAGGTTATGTCAGTCAATCCTATAATATCCAATCGCATGCTTTTAATGTCTTCTTTAAATAAGTTAATGTCAGTTTGGTAGGCATTGAGAGTGTTCATGATGTTTTGTAAGTTGTTAGCATAATCTCCGTGATTCACTTCAGGGGTTTCATAAACTTCTTCAGTGTGGCCAATGTCATGGTAACCAGGAGGTGTCTCAGGGTCAGTTTCGACATCGGTCATTGTATCATCTTTTATTTTGTAAGACTGAGGTGTTTCAGGAGTGGGTGGATAATCAGGTGGGTTTAACTCATAAAGCCAGTTATCCTTATTATGAACACTTACTTTAGCATGGTTAGGCAATGTGAACAGGGTTACTACCTCGTTCCGGATTAGGTACTCAAAAGGTGGATGTCCTAAATTCCTTATGATATGTCTATTGAAGCAGAAGTTAAGATCCATAGGACGTATGTTACCTAAACGGTTGCACCTGTGCAATTGGTACCTAAGTCCTAAAGCATCAGCAATCATGGTTACAAGACCTCCTACTAAGATAGGTAATTCAGGTTCTTCTTGGATACGGGTGAAGGTTTGCATCATGAAAGGTACACCATTAACAGGCTGTCCAAGAGTGAAACATGACATAATAAATATTTCATCTTTAGAAACTCCGGTAATGTTTTCTTCTTTTCCAAAGAATGTGTGGGCAAGGAATTTATGGAAGTAACGGAGGGCAGGATTATGGATCTCATCATTATTCATGCCATTTGGTTCAGGGTGGTAGTTTCCGGTTAAAGTTCCCCAAAAGAAATCTAGCTCAATATCCATCAATTCTACCTGTGTGGTAGTAAAAGCAAATGGTCCACTAGGGAATCCTAACAAGTCAGCTAGTTCTTTATGGTTAAAGTCATATTCTATTCCAAACAGGCGGAAACTAATAAATCCTTTCCTAAATCCAAAACCGCGCTCAGGTAGGTAAATTAAGGAGCTAAGGAACTCAAGAGTGAGCTCGCGGTAGGTCACAAACTTATGTTGGATCAATGAATTCTCCCATCCGAGTCGGTTAAGCAAGTACATAATGCTATCATGTATTCCTAAGGTTTCCATAGTCCGATCATCCGGGTACAGGGTCAAATCCATTTGCCTCTGTGATAACTCTTCAAATTTCATTCTTTGGTTCCTACCTCTAAATTTGGTTTCCATATGGTTAATTGGTTGGTTAGCCATGGTCAGTGCAAATATGGAGGAAACAAATCAGGAGAAGAAGGAAAGTGGAAAAGACTTTTAGAAAATCTGTAAAAAGTGATTTAAAATAAATATAAGAAAATGAAATGCATAATGTAATGGCAATAATAGTAATATAAAATAAACTATAAAATGACAAAACAAATAGTAAAACAATAAATAATAAAAATGATAAAGAGAATAATTTAAATAATTTGATAAGTAAATGGGTTGCCTCCCACTAAGCGCTGTTTTTATCGTCTAAAGCCTGACGTAATGCTTAAGTTTAGATTAATCAGGGGAATTAGTGGACAACTCTAAAAGCTTTAGATTATTCGCGTAATCTCTATTTTCAACTTTATGATAATGTTTTAAACGTTGTCCGTTTACTATGAATGGTTCACTATTCCTACCCTTAATTTCTATTGCTCCACTCGGGAATACTTTAATTATTTCAAAGGGTCCTGACCATCTAGATTTTAATTTTCCAGGAAAGAGCCTAAGTCTTGAATTAAAGAGGAGTACAACGTCTCCCACACTAAATTCTTTCCTAGATAGGCGTTTATCATGCCATCGCTTAGTTCTTTCTTTATATATCTTAGCATTCTCATAAGCATCTAACCTTAATTCTTCTAATTCGTTAATGTCTAGGATTCGCTTTTCTCCTGCAGCATTATAGTTTATATTGAGAGTTCTAATTGCCCAATAAGCTTTGTGTTCTAGTTCTACTGGTAGGTGACAAGATTTTCCATAAACGAGTTTGAAAGGTGTAGTACCTATGGGTGTCTTGTAAGCGGTCCTATAAGCCCATAAAGCTTCATTAAGTTTAGATGACCAATCTTTCCGAGATATGGCGACAGTCTTTTCTAAGATTTGTTTAATTTCTCTGTTTGAGACTTCGACTTGTCCACTTGTTTGTGGATGATATGGTGTAGCCACACGGTGTCTTACTCCATACTTAGATAGTAATTTGTCAAATATTTTTGAGATGAAGTGCGAGCCACCGTCACTTATGACGAGTCTAGGCACACCAAATCTGGGAAAGATTATATTTTTGAAAAGCTTTATTACTACTCGCGTATCGTTTGTAGGAGAAGCTATGGCTTCAATCCATTTCGAAACATAATCAACTGCTACGAGTATGTAATTATTACCGAAAGATGATGGGAACGGTCCCATGAAATCTATTCCCCAGACGTCAAAGATTTCTACTTCTAATATTCCTTTTTGAGGCATTTCATCTCTTCTTGAAATATTGCCAGTGCGTTGACACCGATCGCAATTTATAACAGCGATGTGGACATCCTTCCATAGATTAGGCCAGAATAAGCCGGTTTGCAAGATTTTTGCACAAGTTTTGGAAGTACTTGCATGTCCACCATAAGGAGATGAATGGCATTGAGCAATGACATCTTCTATTTCTTCTTCGGGAATACATCGGCGAAAGATTCCATCTGGTCCTCTTTTGAACAATAATGGTTCATCCCAATAGTAATGTTTCAGATTATGAAAGAATTTCTTTTTCTGCTGATAGGTTAGATCGGGTGGAAGAGCTCCTGCAGCTAGGTAGTTGACGATGTCAGCGTACCATGGCAGTCCTACAGTTGTCTGGATTGTTTCCACGGATTCTGGTTCATTTATATCTAACTGAGCTAGGTCGCTTCCTAATTGTGCTATCAGCTGTTCATACGGAAAATCATCGTTAATCGGCACTTGTTCAGGTTTAATACCTTCTATTCTAGATAAATGGTCCGCTACGACGTTCTCAGTACCTTTCTTATCTTTTATTTCTAGATCAAACTCTTGTAAAAGTAAAATCCATCTTAAGAGTCTTGGTTTAGCATCTTTTTTAGTTAATAGATATCGGATAGCAGCATGGTCTGTGTAAATGATTATTTTCGCTCCAACAAGGTAGGAACGGAATTTGTCAAGCGCAAAGACCACTGCTAACAATTCTTTTTCGGTAGTGGCGTAGTTCATCTAGGCAGAATCCAAGGTTCTACTGGCATAGTAGATCGCATGAAGTTTCTTTTCCTTTCTCTGGCCTAGAACTGCGCCTACAGCATAGTCACTCGCATCGCACATGATTTCAAAAGGTAATCTCCAGTCAGGGGGTTGCATGATTGGTGCGGTGATGAGGGCTGTTTTTAGAGTTTCGAATGCTTTAAGACAATCTTCGTTGAATATGAACTCAACGTCTTTCATTAATAAACCAGTAAGAGGTTTAATGATTTTCGAGAAGTCTTTGATGAATCGTCGGTAGAAACCGGCGTGTCCTAAAAAGCTTCGTATTTCTCGAACGGTTTTAGGGGGTTGAAGATCTTTTATGACTTCAATCTTAGCTTTATCAACTTCAATTCCCTTGTCTGATATTACATGACCTAATACGATTCCTTCGTTGACCATAAAGTGACATTTCTCCCAGTTAAGCACGAGGTTTACTTTTACACATCTTTCTAATACCATTTCTAAGTTTGATAAACATCCTTCAAAACTTTGCCCGCATACAGAGAAGTCGTCCATGAACACTTCCATGATGTTGTCTATAAAATCTGCGAAGATTGACATCATACATCTTTGAAAGGTTGCAGGAGCGTTGCATAATCCAAAGGGCATTCGTCTATAGGCGAACGTTCCATAAGGGCATGTGAATGTAGTTTTCTCTTGATCATCTGGATGGATAGGGATTTGGAAAAATCCTGAGTAACCGTCAAGATAACAGAAGTAAGAATGCTTGGCTAATCTTTCTAACATTTGATCTATAAAAGGTAGTGGGAAGTGATCTTTTCGAGTGGCTTTGTTTAGTTTACGATAATCTATGCACACTCTATATCCCGTCACTACTCTTTGCGATATCGATTCGCCTTGAGCGTTCTTCACAACAGTGATACCTCCTTTCTTTGGCACTACATGTATTGGACTAACCCATTCGCTATCAGAGATTGGATAAATTATTCCGGCATCTAATAATTTCTTAACTTCCTCTTTTACTACAGTGCTAAGGGTTGGGTTAATTCTTCTTTGAGATTCTCTGGAGGTTCTGCAATCTTCTTCTAGCAGAATACGGTGCATACAAACTGAAGGACATATTCCTTTGAGATCAGATATGTTATATCCTAATGCAGTCGGATATTTCTTCAAAACATCTAGAAGTTTCTTTGTTTCTATAGTTCCTAAACTGGAATTTACTATAACTGGTCTTTTACATTCAATGTCTAAGAATTCGTACCTTAGGTTATGAGGTAAAGTTTTTAATCCTAATGTAGGTTTATCCTTACTTGGCATAGGATCCGGTGTAAGTGCTAAACTTTCGCTTAGACTATCATCCTGATATGGTTTACGCCAATTATCATCTTCGAAAATCGGAGGGATTTGGATTTTCATTATTTCAGAATAAGTGGTCTCTTTTAGTTCCATTTCTCTTACACATTCGTCAATTACGTCCAATAGATAGCATGTATCCTCTATAGCTGGTGATTGTAAGAATTGTGTTAAAATAAATTCAACTTTCTCTTCACCCACTTCAAAGGTTAGCTTTCCTCTTTTTACGTCTATTATAGCTCCAGCAGTGGCTAAGAATGGTCTTCCTAGTATGATAGGTGTAGTGGAGTCCTCAGAGATGTCCATGATTATAAAATCAGTAGGGATATAGAATTGTCCTATACGTACTGGGACGTTTTCTAGTATGCCTACAGGATATTTAACAGAGCGATCGGCTAGTTGAACAGACATTTTAGTTGGTCTTAGGTCTCCCATGTCTAGCCTTTTGCAAATCGTTAAGGGCATAACACTGATACTGGCTCCTAAATCGCATAGAGCTTTGTCAATGACGAATTTTCCTATTACACAGGGTATAGAGAAACTTCCTGGATCTTTTAGCTTAGGAGGCATTTTATTCTGAATTATAGCGCTACACTCGGCAGTAAGTGTAACTGTTCCGTTATCCTCTATCTTTTTCTTATTGGATAAGATTTCTTTTAAAAACTTAGCATACGAGGGTATTTGAGTAATTGCTTCTGTAAACGGAATAGTAATATTCAACTGTTTCAGAAGTTCGACAAATTTCTTAAATTGACCCGTCGTCTTGGAATTTATTAATATTTGAGGGTACGGAATTGGTGGTTTATAGGGTGGTGGAGGCACATAAGGTTGTTCTTTCTCCACTACCTCTTGATTGTCAGCTCCCTTTTCTTCTGGATCATTCACCACTTCAGTCGGTTTATCCGGTTGTTGGTACATGGCTGGATTGTCAAGTCTTGGATCGGTAGGTCCGTCAAGTTCCTTGCCACTTCTTAATATCACAGCGTTAGCATGTCCTTTCGGATTAGGTTGAGGTTGTCCAGGGAACACTCCAGCTGGTGCAGCAGTAGGTGCTTGTTGTTGAGCTACTTGTGAAATCTGGGTTTCTAGCATTTTGTTATGTGTAGCTAATACATCTACTTTGCTCACTAATTGTTTAATCTGCTCATTAGTGTGAATGTTTTGGTTTAAGAAGTCCTTGTTTGTCTGAGATTGGTTAGCTATAAAGTTCTCCATCATCAACTCAAGGTTCGATTTTCTAGGGATACTAGGAGTAGTCTTTTGATATCCTGGTGATGTAGCTGGTGCTTGACCTGGCGCGTATAAAGCGTTGTTATTCTTATAGGAGAAGTTCGGATGATTCTTCCAACCTGGGTTATATGTGTTTGAGTAAGGGTTTCCTTGAGCATAATTCACTTGATCCGTGGGAGTTCCTGTCAATAGTTGACAATCAGAAACTTCGTGTCCTGAAACTCCACATAACTCACAGTTAGGTGTTACTGCAGCCACGTTGGCTGTTGGTGTTATGGCCAAGTTGTCGATCTTTTGGTTTAGTTGGTCAAACTTCGCATTGACTTGGTCCATACTACTTACTTCATACATACCTCCCTTTGTTGGTTTCTCAGTTGCGACTCTCTCGCTTCCCCAAAGGTAATGATTTTGAGCCATACTTTCGATAAGTGCATAGGCATCATTATATTCTTTGTCCATCAATGCACCGCCCGCGGCAGCGTCAATTGTCATTCTTGTATTGTACAAGAGTCCATTATAGAAGGTATGGATGACCATCCATTCTATTAATCCATGATGTGGACAAAGTCTCAATAGATCTTTATAGCGTTCCCAAGCTTCGAATAATGATTCACTTTCTCTTTGCTTAAATTCGTTGATCTGAGCTCTCAGCATAGCTGTCTTGCTAGGTGGAAAATATCTGTTCAAGAAAACTCTCTTAAGCTCCTCCCACGTAGTTACTGAGTTCAAAGGCAGAGATTGAAGCCAAGCTCTTGCTCTGTCTCGAAGCGAAAAAGGAAATAAACGTAATCTAATAGCTTCTTGGGTAACTCCATTGGCTTTTACGGTATCGGCATATTGCACAAAGATCGAAAGATGAAGATTCGGATCCTCGGTAGGATTTCCGGCGAATTGATTTTGTTGCACGGATGATATCAATGAAGGTTTTAGTTCGAAATCGTTTCGGTTGATAGCCGGCGCTGCAATGCTCGAATGCGGTTCAGCTTGCGAAGGACTTGCGTAATATTTGAGTGGATGAGTTTGTTCTTCAGCCATCTCTGCGTCCTTTGATGTTACGACTGGTTTAGGCGGATCTGATTGAAGATCTGGAATACTGTAACTTTTTTCGTAATCGAATATACGTCTTCTTACGTGTAAGAAGCGTTCCGATTCAGGGATTAGAGGTTGCAAGTCTTCGCTTTTAGAGCGAGTACTTGGCATACACTCGGAAATTAAATTAAATTAAATAGTTGATACCTTAGTCTAGACAATGCTACCTAAGTGCACTAGTAACTAAATTAAGGAATCCCCGGCAACGGCGCCAAAAACTTGATGGGCTAAAGACGTGTCTACTTATGCGTCTAGCGGTATCTTACTGCAAGTGCACAGCCTATCGAAGTAATATTTAAGATTATCGATCCACAGGGATTCTATGGTTACTTAGTGCTAGATGAACTTTCTAGTTTAGCTAAGGCGAATGGTTGTCACGATTTTTGTTGGTTTTTAAGACTATTAAAGGCGAAATTAATTTGAGTTTTAATTAAGTAATTCTAAGGCGGTCGGTATGTAATTATATTAACTTAGGTGGGTCAATCTAACCTAGGCTTATTTAAGATGTTCACTTAATCTATTCGGTAGAGATTACTAGTTTAAATACCCTCAACTCACACTCTCGTGGTCTTATATCAGATCTTATCCCTAAAGCCCTATGCCTGCTCTCGCTAGCCCATAAGTGTTTAGAGGTAATTTTTGGAAACTAAGTAATTCTAATTTATCTTAAAGCGCTCTCGCTGTGTTTAATTTAAATGCCTAACTTTAGCTATCTGGTTAAAATCTCACACTCTCGTGGTCTTGACCTAACCTAATACTCTTTTCTTACTCTCGTAACAAAAAGGTCTTTTTACTTAAAAAGTGTCAGCCAGAATGTTAAGTGATTAATTATTTTTAGCCTACGGTTATATTTTACCGGTTAAGTTTGTTCTAACTACATACCGCCCTAAGGTATTTAGCTACTCATCGATGTTGAACCAGACAGAGACAGAAAATTAAATAATAAAATACTCATGGCAGGAAAATAAATAAACATTATAAATAATTAAATTGCAATATAAATAAAAAAAACCTGGTTAACAATATTAGAGCAGACTCCTTCTTCCACAGACCGGAAAGCTCGGAGTTGGCGAAATCAAAAATAAACGAATGCTGAAGGTTTAGAAAAAAATAATAAACGTATAACAATTTCCTGATGTTGGAAATTGTTATATGGCGGGTTTGGATACAATAAAATGAAACAGAAAATAATGCAGAAATAAGAAGGGTTGCTAAATAATTCGGCAGAGCTTCCGCAAGAAATTGATAGAAAAAATGCTCTGTAGTTTCTTCATAAAACTAATGCTATTTATAGAACTTCAATTGGGCTGGATTTTTGGGCTTCAATTTGAATGGGCCTTCCTATTTTTGTGGAGAAAATGTAGGTAGTGGCAAAAAATTAGGAAACCATCTCTTTCACGTAATGCCTTCACGTTGCCTTGGTCAAAAACCTAAAATAGTCATTGTCACGGTCGTGACACTTCTCTCACGGTCGTGAGGCCTTCTTTTGGGGTGTCACGGTCGTGACACCCTAGTGACGACCGTGACTGCAACAAATTATGCAGTTTTGCAGGAAGCTTCATTTCTTCATCTTTTTATGACCGATTTTGTTCCTTTTTCTCTTGATTCATGATTTAGCTCCACATAATGGTGTACCTGCAAAACGGTAAGAAAAACTCGAGAAATCGAGTGTTAAAACGGTAATTATTCGATAAAACGCCAATGAAAACTAGCAATATAATCGATACGTTTTCTCGTTATCACCTATTTTGAATTCTTTCCACAAGTCTATGAACACGACCACTTCTGAACCACTGAATAATTTTCCAGACCAGTCACACCCCTTTGAATCGTCTGAAACATGTCATGACCATTCGAATCCAGATACATCACTGATAAACTACAAATTCAAACCAAACTTCTCACGAAACACTGCTTGATGAACTGACGAATCTCAACACACGACAACCTGAACTCTGAATAGGCCTTGTCTAAGAAATAGTCCAATGGTCCAAAATAATCTTGCAAATTGCAGTGATCTTTCAATAATTAAATCAAACCCCCATTTGAATCGAGACACAACTGAGCAACCACATTTGGAGTGGAATCATAGTCCAGTGAATATCCTCTGTTATTTCAATCCTTGCCAGATACGTATAAGGTGCAAAAAACCCTAATTTCCTTGAGCCCTGATCACATGCCTTATGAAACAATGAAATGAACTACTATGATATTAATGCCCTGGTGAGAAATGCAGATGAGTGTGAAACGATGAACCGATAGAGGTAATAAATAGGATGGCAAATTTTGAGGTATTACACCATTGCTATAGCTTGGGTTCGAATCCCAACCCCAGGTAAGTTTTGTTTTTTCATTCAATTTCTCACTATTTTCTTTATTGTTTTGTTTTATATTTAATATAAATTATATTTCTTATAAGAAAATATATTTAAATAATCATATGTAATATATATATATATATATATATATATATATATATATATATATATATATATATATATATATATATATATATATATATATTAACTTCATATTTTTCTAAAAGGGATCTCTAATTTATTTTCTAAAAATTTTAATCTTAGTTTTTTTATTAAAATATGTATATATTATTATTATATATTTAATTTTGTAAATAGTTAAATTAATATTGTAATTTAAATTATAAACCCTAATTCTATTTTCTTTAAAATTCCTAACCCTAATCTTTAAATATTAAAATTAATTAAAATATCTAATTAAAATAATTAATAATATTTTCTTTGTAAATAATTATTATATGGTTTATTATTATTATTCATATCATCTTATTTTCATCTCAAAAATTATTTAAAGTTGTTTATTTAAATCTAAAAATACTTAATTAAATTATATATATATTTTGTATATTATTACTAACCTTTTCTTCTTATAATTATCACTAACCTTTTTTATTGTTTATACTTATCATTTTATTATATAATTATTATTTAAATTGTTTTTATTATAATGTAACTATAAAAGCCATGTAATAGTTGTAGCTCTTATTGTTTATTTATAAATATATTGCTATGGTTAGTAAAATAGGGAGTGATAACATGTTTGCTTTAAAATTAACTTAGATCACTAATTATAAGATAAATATTTGAATTTGTACACACACACACGTAAGTCGATCTTTGATCGCCATCTCACTTCCTTAAGGGTTACCTCTCATGTTGCCTAAACTAAATGGTCAAGTAAGGTGTCTAAAAAGCAAAGTCTCTTCTCATGAACAGATCATCTAGTCCCTTTCAATATTATAAGATCAAGTCCCTTCGATGTTGCCTTCGTAAATGATCTTGTCCCTTTCAAATAAAAGATGATAAGTCCCTTCGTATTGCTAAGACACCTTACAGTTGCCTAAACACAGATGACCCTTCACATGTCCCATACAACATCCAAGGTAATGACTACTTATTCCTTAATAATAGGGATCGTCTTACCATTGAAAGAACATTTAAGAACAGAAAAGATTCAATTTAGGGTAGGTTCCTCTTAAGTACTTGCTCACTCCTTCAAAATACTTCATTACACTTTACATTTTAAACAATTTTCAAAACAAAGTCTTTATATATATCCGTACAAGGATCATTATAAAGTACTTAAGAAAATTTTTAATCACACACTTCACTTCTCAAAAACAATTTAAAGTGAGCTAAGTAACTAAGAGCCCATGGATAACCATGGATGTAAAGGGTGCTAACACCTTCCCTTTACATAACCTATCCCCCGAACCCAAAAATCTTTTAAGGTCTTTCCTGTTCTTATATGCCCTTTCCTTTTGGATAAAATAAAAGTCGGTGGCGACTCTTGCTATCCGCAACATTCAACTAAAGTCAGTTCTCCCACCGTGTTACAGCTGCCAAGAGAAGGGGAGCCAAGAAGCTGAAACAAACTCATCTGAATGATTTGTTGGTATCTGCAGGCATAAGTTCAGGTAACTCTTCCTCATCTCCTCATGGTTCTCCAGGCACTGCCTCCTGGTCGGGGAAAAGGCCGAGGGCCGATGACGTTATACACTTAACAGAGACCTCCCAAAGCCTTTGTTTGAGCTCCTAACTTGCTTCATAAAGCCAACGTTATTCGAGGAGACCTTTCTCCAAGTCCACATGGAGAAAACGCTTAAGTTGGAGGAGTTGAGTCAACCGAACAGGCGGTTATGTTTGGCTCGGGATGCGAGCTTGGTGATGAGGGTCTTAACGATATCCTTCATTTATTTAATTCAGTCCCATTCAGCAAGCCACATATGGAATTAATCCAGTTCCATTCAACAAGTGTAGTAAAAGGGGGTGGTAAAATATGATTTTTGGTTTTATAAGGGGGACTTCATAAAAAAAACAACTTCAGGGGGGGAATAACAAATCTCGCCGTAATGGCATGGGGTTTCATATAATTAACCCGTTTTTTAATAAGTAATAACATTAATAAAAAGAGGGAATCAAGGTACAAGATGTGCCAAGACTTCAAAC
The DNA here is from genome assembly GCA_963966055.1 of Lathyrus aphaca. Taxonomy (NCBI): domain Eukaryota; kingdom Viridiplantae; phylum Streptophyta; class Magnoliopsida; order Fabales; family Fabaceae; genus Lathyrus; species Lathyrus aphaca. The sequence continues at coordinate 639,055,254 of OZ014520.1, read as the reverse complement.
ACAATACTAGAACAAAATATAAAAATACAATTGCCTTTACAAATTCGAACTATAAGATTATGACACAATACATTACAATAAAAGTTCTCATATATGTTTTTAACTATCACTAAGGTTGCTACAACTCTCCGCAACAAATGAAGAACCAAAATAAGATTTGATGCTCAAGAATTTATCCTTTCACACGCTTCAAAACCAAAACAGGTGATGCAGGATGATATTGAGTTCCAACTACGATTACTCTGAAGTCTCTGAATGATAACTACAATGAAGCAAAAGAAAATCCACAACATCCACAACTAATAAAACTGTAGCATAAACTATCAAAGACAACACACCCCAACAAACAACACAAACTGCTTTGAACTCATCCGACTAAGAAGTAAGAAGGATTAATGTACCACATGGACGAAATCACATCGATTAACCCACAATACTTAGCCAAAAATCATTCCCTAGACAAGGATTTGATGAGCCCCAAGATATCAATATCCTCCAATCTCCTATCATCAAAGAGGATAGTGTTCCTAGACATCCACAAAACCCAGCAAACAACAAGTCAAAAACAACAGTGAAACTCAACTTTAAATTTGATTTTACATCAGAACTTAAAATACAAAAACATAATTAAAGAATTTTGCTGCACCAATTAATCGATATCAAACCAACAACTCATCTTAAACTCTAAAATTGGTCACACCAAATCAAACAATATTCTCCACATTCATATTATAGTAATTAATTTTAGTACATTATGAAGGAAAGGTACGTTCTCACAATAAAGAACATGTCTTAACTAAACAAGCAATTTCTCATTCAATTATATATATATATATATATATATATATATATATATATATATATATATATATATATATATATATATATATATATATATATATATATATATATATAAAATAAAATCTTACAATTTTTGAAATCAATTTTAAAATAAACAAAGTTTCTATAAAAATAAAAATATATTAACATGCAACAATCAAACAATCAAACAAACATAGATAAAGTTGTCTTCTTTTCATATTTGACCAAGGTGATGCAATTAAAAAAAACAGTCGTAGTGGTAGTAATAATACTATAATAGTCATCCAATCACAATCACAAATAGCAAGCAACAAGGGGATTTTTTACTGCAGTACCCCATTTCTGAAAATAAAGAACCAATATACCCCTCTTTGAAATTTTTTTCCCAAAGTACCCCATATTCAAGGCATGCTCGGCCTCTTGCATGGAGAGCATGGGCTGAAAAATTCCTATGGGTCTGCTCGGCCAATGGGTTGCCAAGCACCCTAATATTTTATTATTTTTTCGTTTTTCATAATTTTAATTGTTTTAAATTGTTTTTTTATAATACTTTTAATAATAATAATTTTAATAATATATTTTATAAATAATAATTTTAATAATATATTTTAATAATATATTTTAATAAAAAAAATTATTTATTCTATAACTACAAAGATTGATTAAAAAATATTTTGTATGGAATATGGATTAAAAAATATTATTGAATATATTTTAAAAAATATTTATTATTGAATATTTATTAGTGATATGAATAATAGAATATTATTGAATATATATTAAAAAATATTATTGATACAATATGAATAATAGAACATAATTGATTACATTTCATTAATTATTTGTGACCGCCTGTTCCACAACCAGGTTTTCTTCTGATTCGTATTGGTCTTGTCGGGTCCCTTTGAGGCGGTGATGGATGAGGAGGAGATGAATCGGATGACATATCTTCGTTGTTATGTGGTACTACTGGAGGGTCCACATTAGCCATGAGATCTTCAATATTATAATCTGGCATATTCAAAAGTTGGTCATCCGTGAGCAAATAATGTTGGAATGACGTTCCTTGTTGTGAGGTGGCCTCAGGTTGAGTTTGTTGCATTGGCGGGTAATAGACATTTTCAGTGGTGAACATGGAGGTGGGTTGGGAATACATTGGGTTATTAGTGTGTTGTTGGAATTGTGGGTTTGATTGTTGGAAGTTTGGTGGGGGAATTGGAGAAAACTGTAAGGGTGGTCGATAAGTGGATTGTTGGTGGAATTGTTGGTTGTAGGGGTAGTTTGGTTGTTGGAATGGAGTGTATGGAGTTTGATGTTGGGATGTGGTTGCAAAAAAGGTGTGTTGTGTGTGATGGTATGTTTGTTGTGTGGATGAAGTTCCCTGTCCCCCAAATTGAGATGTATATGTTGGTGGAACATCTTCATATTGAGAGACGGTTGTGTGTTGGGTTTGGTAAGAGGCACGTTGGCGGGGGTTGTTCAGGAATTGCTCGGGAGCAACATGGACATATGGTATTGAGTGTAACCAATTCAAATATTCTTGACTTGGCTTATGCTCACCCATTACCGTCGTACCGTCCAATAATAAATTCCTTCTATTTCTCCATTCACTCACTGCATCTTTGTTCAGTTGCTGCCAATGCACATTTTGGGCCTTTTTCATGTTCATTTCATGTTCCTCACTTAAACACCTTGGTTCGGAAGGGATCGGTTGTTCCAACCCAAACTGGAGTTTAACTCTGTCAGTCTGATGCATCTCAACTATAAAGAAGCATACGATATGAGTTGTTGCACTCCAGATTTGTGAATCCCTAAGATTTGGCACCGGGAATTCCAGGTACGGCCTCCAAATAAACTGGAAAAAAAATTAAAGTCAGATAATAAATAATAAGTAATGGAAAAAAAATTAAAGTCAGATAATAAAAAAAATTAAAGTCAGATAATAAATAATAAGTAATGTATTGTTTCAAACTTACATCGCGTGCCTCCATGTGATCTATTACGATTCGATATCCACGAAGATCATGACGCGGATTATTCCGATAATTCATTCCTCGATGACACCACCTTGCATTTAAAAAATAAAATGTTAGGTATAGTTTAATAAATGTTTTGTATAATTTATTAAGAAGCGTAAATTTGGAGTAGTAATACCTTTGAGCGTATGGAAATGACGGATTCACTGTAGTAATGGGTGCAAGCAGAGGTATACGTGTGAATGCCCAGATTTGGAGCAATAATACGCACCCCCCCATGCTTTTAACATTTTTGTAGGACGCCTTGCACATATTTCTGTACAATGTAGCCAAGCAAGCCGACCCCCAACTGTATTGGCCGCATGTTTGTAGATCACCCACCATAGGTATCCATGATGAATGCAACAGGTTGTGACTTTTGTCTGGGCACAACAAGGTACCAATGATGCGTAGAATATAAAGCTTGGCACATAATATATTGTCTGCCTCAGTTGGGGAAGCTTTCTCATTTAACTCAGCAAAAAGACGTTCCATCCAAACAATTCGGACAGAACATCTATTCATGTCATCCTCTGTAGGTTGTACCCCTAAATTCTCCATGTACATTTCGGGGTACGTCTCTGTTGGACCATTTACGCATCTACCATTAATACGGAGACCAAGTAACATACTTACATCCTCTAGCGTAATGGTGCATTCACCAGTAGGGAGATGAAACGTATGTGTCTCTGGTCTCCATCTCTCTAATGGTGCATTCACCCTCCGTGTTTGGATTTGTCACACCTAACCACATAGGTGACGAAATAGAAGAGGGGATGGAGTTTGAAAATAAGGAGTCATGTGTTTCTTTTCTACAACATTGGCATATCACACACAATGTTGATTATTTCGTGTATCAAGCTGACAACGTACGATACGTAATTAAATGTAAGAAACCAGAATGCAAATTCAAATGCAGAGCTTCACTGAGAAAGAAAAACTCAAAATGGAGGATTGGTACGCTGACCGGGCCTCACACATGCACATCCACATCAATGTCACAAGACCATAGCAAACTTGATTCAAAAACGATTAGTCGCAGCATCAGAGAGATTGTTACCCGCGACGCTTCGGTCAAGGTTAATGTCATCATTGCTCATATTGCCGAGAAATACAAGTACATAATATCGTACAGGAAAGCATGGATCGCAAAGACTAAGGCCATAGAATCATTGTATGGAAATTGGGAAACATCTTACAACGACCTGCCACAATGGTTACTGGTAATGAAAACTTTTCTTCCAGGAACTATAATTGAGTTGGAAACCATGCCTGCAATTTCTAGCAGTGGACTCCAAATAGGTGATGTGCGGATATTCCATCGTCTCTTTTGGGCGTTTCGACCATGCATCCATGGTTTCGCCTATTGTAAACCTATTGTACAGGTGGACGGAACATGGTTATATGGCAAATATAGAGGTACTCTATTGATGGCTGTTGCACAAGATGGAAACGGAAACATTTTCCCGATAGCGTTTGCATTGGTTGAAGGCGAGACAAAGGAGGCTTGGGGCTTCTTTCTTAAAAACTTGCGACAACATGTGACACCGCAGGCAGGTTTGTGTGTAATCTCAGACAGGCATGAATCAATAAAAAGTGCATATAACAATCCTGAAAATGGATGGCAGGATCCACCGTCTACCCATGTATACTGTATTAGACACATTGCGCAAAACTTCATGCGTGAGATTAAAGACAAGGACCTACGCAAAAAGCTTGTAAACATGGGTAAGAACATACTGTTAGGTTACTTTGATACTCGGTCAATTAAGTATTATAGATTGTAATATCACTTCTATTACAGGTTATGCGTTAACGGAGGCTACTTTTAAATACTATCGTGGGGAAATTCGGAGCGCAAACATTGCGGCTTCGCGTTGGATAGACAACATCCCAAAGGAGAAGTGGGCAAGAGCATATGATGGTGGGCAACGTTGGGGACACATGACTACCAACTTGGCAGAAGCAATGAACGCGGTACTCAAGGAAACCAGAAACCTTCCAATCACTGCATTAGTCCGGTGTACATACTATCGGTTGGGCTCGCTCTTTGGTAAAAGGGGACACATGTGGACAAAAAAATTGCCTTCTGGTCAGATTTTCACTGATGGTTGCAATAAGGGCATGGCTGAAGAAGTGGCTAAAGCTAACACCCACAATGTCATGCAATTTGATCGTGAAAATTTCGCTTTCATGGTCAATGAAAAAATTAATCTGAATGACAGTAGGCCTAGTGCTAGTTTCCACGTTGATCTGCGGAAACAGTGGTGTGATTGTGGGAAATTTCAGGCATTTCACTTGCCTTGCTCCCACGTCATTGCAGCATGTTCAAGTGTACGCCAAGACTACACCATTCACATTCCAGACGTCTTCAAAATTTATAATGTCTTCAACGTCTACAAGGAAAGCTTCCTAGGACTACCCCATGAGGAAAACTGGCCACGTTACGAAGGATTTACTCTTTGTCACGACGAATCAATGAGAAGAAAGAAGAAGGGACGACCAAATAGTACACGTATTAGAACTGAAATGGATGACATTGAAAAAGAAAAGAGAAGATGTGGACTTTGTCGAGAGATTGGCCATATGCGTCGAAAATGTCCAAATGTCGCTGGTCCTTCTCAAAGACACATGTAGTTTACTTTGTTTGTTTCTTTTCAATCTTTTAGTAATGGATTTACATTTAACACGTCTCCTTTTAATTCAACATTCAACTAACAATATTAAACATACAACAACAAAACAACAAGACAATAAATAAAATAACGATTAAACATCTAAACAAGCCTAAGAGAAAACAACCATCAACAATAATATCTTGTTAATACATCATCAACTTAGCAAACTAATCAACAACCACGATCAGCGTAAGTGGGTCTTCGACTCCTCTGTTGACTTCACCACTGTGTGTTGAAAACATACATTGGACATCTTCATCGTTTTCGACGCGATCCATATAATACATGTACGTACCATCGGGGTTATTATCAGTCAACGTTATGTATGGACATCGATACTCAACTTTCCTCACCTTCAAGCGACGACCTCCTACCTGTCGAAGACCCGTGTTGATGGCTGCAGTCAGTGTTCTAAAATTCCATTGCGGATCTAGGTAAACACTGATTCTTTTGTCTTGCCCATAGAATGCAACAGCCCAAACAGACATTTCTAAAAAAAATTTGACACTGGTGATGATTTTTTAGTGAAACGTATCAGACTATTTATAATAAAATTTTACATGATAACTCAGATATTCAATGACCGAGCAACTTTTACTGTTCGGGTATTCAATGGCCGAGCACTTTATTTTTATTCACTTAATTATCAATATTTAATAAATTATTATTATTAAAATTATTATTATTAAAATTATTATTATTAAAATTATTATTAATAAAATATATTAAAAAAATCATTATTAATAAAATATATTATTAAAATATATTATTAAAATTATTATTATTAAAAGTATTAATAAAAAAACAATTAATAACATTTAAATTCATGAAAAACGAAAAAATAATAAAAAAAAGGGGTGCTTGGCATGTAACTGGCCGAGCATGGCCTAGGAAAATTTCCCACACATGCTCAACATATGAGAGGCCGAGCATAGCCTAAAAAAGGGGCAGTTTGGAAATTTTTTTTGAAAATGGGGTATATTGGTGTTTAAATTTCAAAAATAGGGTATCATGGTAAAAAAACTCGCAACAAGGATAGTGAGTGTGTTTGGTGAAAAGCAAAATGTGTTGAAGAGGAGAGGAGACCATAATTCAGAGGTAACAAGCATGAACAGTTGGAGTGTCATGGAGGGAAGAATCAATATAGACGCAGGTTTTGTGTGTTGGTGCATCTTTTGAAAGATTCTCACATAAGTGTCAGACAGCACAGTGTACTTGTGCAACCCAAAAGACGGAAAACTCGTGGAAAACACAATTAACACAACAGTGATCAGTTTGGGTTTGGTACACTGTTCGACCGGTTCATCGAAGATCGGGTCAGGTTCAGTTTGGGTTTGGATTAAGTTTCATCCAGTAAAGAAAGAAATATAGAGAAAGCATTAAACAGAGTATTCATTATTTTAATATCTAGTCAAAGAGAATTCGTACGTGTACACAAGGTAGTGGCAACTCTAACACCATCTAGTTCCAACAAACCTGCGTAGGGGCACGAAATCAAATAAAAAGAAATTCGTGTGCAAAGCCATTAACTTTCAAGACGACGGCTAATAAACTAACCGTAAACACAGACTGATTTACGAATCAACAACTTTTGGAAAAACAATAAGCAAGCAATACATCTCTTTCGAGCCAAATAATCTAACATCAAATATATAGAATGATACAAATATTAAATCAATCCGACAACAATCACCTACGAAGAAAACACAAACCTTAAATCTTGAAGTCCGTATATCTCAACAAATCTAATGAGAATCCGAGAATAAAAAACTCAGGTAACCAACTTTACACCAGAAACACAAACCTACGATGGTGGAAAAAAATATTTTCGTTTAAAACAGTCAATCATAAAATCTTACTGATGCAACGAAACCAACTTTAAAAGTGTTCCATTTGGTTTTTGATTCGTCTGCAATAAACGAAAATCGACTATACCAACTACCGATTTTTTATCCTTGATCCTCCTCCAATAAACTATGTTTTCTTTTTTTTATTAGAAGTTAAATCACATACCGACACTACTACGGAAAACCCATTTCACAATGGTTGGAAAATTGGTACCATCACGCCGGTCATACCGTTGTTTAGTAGAGTGTTGTTGTAAATTCTTTGTTTTTACAATGGTCTAAAAACCGTTGTAGAAATCCAGGCCGCGCGCCATATATCACAACGGTTAGGCTTATAAATCATTGTGATATATACACTTAGTTACTGGGTTCGTAATCCATCATCAGCAATTTAGAAAAAAAACAGAAATTACCTTTAACCTCGGTTACAATAGATAACCGTCATTGAAAGTACCATACGTTTATTATATTATATATAGATTGTTTGTTTTCCATACACCTCATTACCGAAATACATAGATTCAAATTGATGAAGAAATATATAATATGAAAATTAAACTATTCTTCAAAACCAATTTAATCAAACTATTGTTGTTTTTTTATTGCATTCGTCTCATTGCGCATCTCATACTGTTTAAAATATACTATGGTATATTGACAAGGCTCCTTAGATGCATCACTGTCTTCGATTATAGTTAAATTTTCATAACAATAATTTATTGGATAATCTACCTCCTCCTCATCATTTATCATCGTAATTTTTATAATCATAAATTTTACGATTATCAATAATAAGGATGAGGAGGTAGACTATCCAATAAATTGTTGTTATGGAAATTTAAATATAAACGAATTCAGTGATGTATCTAAGGAATCAGATCATTATACCATAATATATGTAAACAACATGAGATAAACGAAGAGACGCATGCAATTCAAAAACAACTATGGTTTGTTTAACTTGGTTTTCAAATACAACTTAATTTACAGATTATAAGTATTTATATCAATTTAAATGAATGTATTTTAAGTAAGGATTAGTGAAACAAACAATCTATATAAGATATAATAAACTAAAACAACATCATACACCAAAACCAAATATTATAAATTTATCAACAAAACCCTAACCGCATACAATATCACATACTATGTTAAATTGTTTCAAGAGAAATACCATCTTCGTCGCCGCCGCCATCGTCAACAAAATCCTTAACAACTCATACTATAAGTTTGCTACCACCATCATCATCACCGTGTGAAACAAAACCCAAAGCAATGAATAAAATTAGTTAGTATTCAAAACAAAACAAACAAAAATTGAAACAAAATCCTAAGGAGTGAGACTGTACCATTACAATGAAGTTCACCTTGCTTGTGAAGCATTGAAGTCGAATCTACAAAAAATGAGAACAATCAGCAAAAACAACATGAAGGAAACGAGATAATGAAAACTATCTAACAAAAAGATTGAAGTAGAAGAATACATTATTTTCCATAAACAATATGTACATTACGCTTGCTACCGCCAACATCATCACCATGTTCATCTAGTTTTAGACTCTACAAGAAGAAATACAAGGAAGAATAAACTTAGATCAAAAGCTTCATACTTCTTATATTTCTTTTCGCAAATTCTAAAATCTTATGAAGTTTGTTGCCAAAAATGTAGAGAAAAAATGAGTGTTAGGATTTTCGTTGTGAAGGAAACGACGCTACTGTCAATAAGGGAAAGTTAATTCCCTTATATAGGCAAATATTTCACAACGGTTATCTATAAGAACCGTAATAATAAGTATACCATCAGTAAGAGAAAGTATATATTTATTTTAAATATATCACAACAGTTAGTAATATTAACCGTATGGATACCCCTTAAATATATTTATTTTAAATATATGTAATAATTAATATTATCAATGTACTCCCATTTTCTGTAATTATAATGAGGTTTTATTTTATATATACTTATGTTTAATAAAATAAATAAAATTAATGTTTAAAATGTAAATCTATGGAAAAAAAGTTGTCGGGAATCGAAGTTTGTTACACATCATGTATTACAACAATGTTTTAATACAATCATCGTTAAATCTGACGTTATAAACCAATTGCGAAATTTTTTAACCTATTACAAGAGTGAGATACAAATCTGTTATAAATTTGACATCGTTAAATGCTCTTTTTATAATAGTGAGATCGTAAGTTTAACTTCTATTTTTGATGTAGAAATACTTTAATAAATATTTTGAATCTGAAATCTTATTATGATTCTTCAGAGTCCAAATATATATATATATATATATATATATATATATATATATATATATATATATTTTTTTTTTTTTTATCAATAAAATTAGTTGTGGGAGCAAACCATAAATAATACTTAAAATATTATTTGAGACTAGACTTAAATCTTTCATCAACAATTTTTAAAAAAGAAAAAAGTTAATTTGTCTTTCAATATTTTTTGTTTTGGTCTAGTGTTCCAAAGTTATTTTAACAAAAGAAAATTATTTAAAAATGAATGTCACATTTATATTAGTAACTACATTTATTTATTTATTATTATAACATTAACTAATTCTATGTTTTGATGATCTATATTTATGATGATAAAAAAATACATCATGTTAATAAAATGAAGTTCATAAAAATCTCTTTTTTTTTTTGTTTTTTTTTACTATTTCATTACAATATTTCAATTATATTAAATATTAAACAATAATTATTTCAGTATATTGAATCTTTTATCTTTATTTTAACAAACAATTTTCCAACTTTAAAAAAAAAATACACCACTTTATAACAATATTTTTATATATATTTTAATCAGTATGTTAACAATATTTGTTTGCATTTTTTACTTTAAAAATATGAGAAACAAAAAAGTGAAAAATATATAAATATGAGGCAACATGTCTGTTAAAGTGAAGAGGATCGTATCAGAAACCAACAACCATTACACTGTGCTAACTTTGGTAGTGGGAACCAAAATGCAAACACTTCTTTAGTTTTAATGTACTGTTTCTAGATACTGAAAGTGACCTTAGATTTTTTTTTCTTAATTAACTATATTACTATTTCATTGATTATTATTTTTCTTAATACTAGTAATTAATTAAAAAATAAAGCACGTATTATTTTAATGGAAAAAGGAAAACGAATTCCGGCGCTGGCAGCAGGCTGCTACTTTTTCTTTTTCTATTTACGAAGTACAAGCATGGTAAACAAAATAATAGTACTTCTTTACTTTCAAAATGATATTGAATTACATAAAAAAAAAATCAAAGAATTTTAAATTCTTCTTAGGCATTACATAAGATGACGGGAAAACCTCTCCCTTCCCTGAGTTAATGGAAAAACCTATTCTGATTGAATTTGAGTTTTTTTTAATTAAAAAATATAAGGACGAGTCGAGTAATTGGAATATTAGTATTCACCTTGATGAGTCGGATAATTAGAACACTAGTATTTACTTTAAAAAAAAGGATAAGATGACTTGCGTCCTAATACAAAATAGTAGAGGTTTCCTAGGTTACAAACAAAACTAAAAGGCGTATAGGAAAGCCCATCAATAAACTTTATATAGGCTTGCTTTACGCGAGCAATGAGGATGGGCATTACTAAGACTTTAGGCTTGAGCTCTTGAAGTTGCACGAGACTGCAATTTTCCATGCTTTTTAGCGATCAAACCATCTCAAAAACACTAGGATTCGGATCCCGTTTATTTCATCATATATATATATATATATATATATATATATATATATATATATATATATATATATATATATATATAATTTAATTTTTTTTTTAATTTTGAAATATTAAATGTGGGGCCAATGTTTTGATATTTAAATTTATATTAACAATTGAAATTTATGCATGAAATTTTTTTTGAGATTGTTTTGTTTATTTTTTATTTTTTTGGATAAAGAGACTTTTTAAATTTTTTTTGAGATTGTTTTGTTTATTTTTTATTTTTTTGGATAAAGAGACTTTTATTAAAAATAAAAATGACACAAACAAAATGATCTCAATAGAGATCCAGCTAACAAAGAGACAAGAAGACTAAGGCAATAAACCAAACACAAAAACTTAAGGTATTAGGAGCTCCTCCCATGTGTTTCCTAAGTCTAGTGATCATCCAACATCTATTAACAATGATGTTAGATATTCTCTCATCAATACCATCCAAATCAATAGATTTCAAAAGCTCACATCATTTCTGCTCCCCCATAAATCAAAAGTTTGTTTTATTTTATTATTTGTAATGTATATTGATTTTGATAAAAATAAATATTTTTATTAAAAAATTGATTTTACGGATGGTGGCGGAGCAAAGATATCTAAATCCAACCTGAATTCGTTTGAGACGGGTTTGAATTTTAATTCTCTATCCCCACTTGGATTTGGAGCGGGGAACGAGATTTGTTTGGAAATTCAGGTTTAGATTTGAGTGATATAAAAACCGTCATCGACTCACCCTGTTACCATACCTAACTCTTTTTATATGATTGAATATTATTCTTATTTCATATTTTGTAAATTAGTCTCCAAATTTTATAAATTTATCCTTAACATTTTATAAAATTTGTAAATTGATGCTTAATAGTTTTCAAGATTTAAAAATTGATCTTTTAAAATTTTAAAAATTGCATAGAGGTTCCTATTTTTAAATTTTAAATTTTAGCCCAAATATTTAAGATTTAAAAAAATGACATCATAAATTTAACAAGAGTAACTTTAATATTTTATCAAAACAAAATAATTTAAATATAAATAAATTTTAATTGAATCATTTAAATTTTTTAAAATCTTATAATTTTAAAAATAATTTTAATTAATTCATCCAAACACATTTTTAAATCTGGCATACTAATAAAGAAATATAATGTTGTGAGATAATTTAAAATGATTTGAACAATTATTTCAGTGAAAAATAGAAATAATTTGATAAAATTCTATGAAGTATTTTGTATAAATCAAATTTAATAATTTTGAAATAACATTCAAAATAAAAAAATTTGAAAATGTTCTCATACTCAATAAAATGTGAATGCCAAATTAAATATTATTATCATTTTAAATTTTTTAAGCTGGTCCCTTATTTTTCTCAAAATTTAGAAACTAATCCTTACAATTTCCTAAAAATTATAATTTGATCCTTAATAAATTTAAATTTTATAAATTGGTCTTTTAATTTTAAAAAATTGTAACTTGGTCTCAAGTTTTCAAAATTTGACCTCAAATCATTAAAATTTATAAAAATGACCTATAAAATTTTATTATTTTATTAATTTAAGAGTTTATCCAAATAAAATAAAATAAAAAATTGATTGAATTTAAATAAATTATTTAACTAACTTATAGTTTTAAATACTTTAGAAATTTTCAATAACCTCAATCAAACATTAATTTGAATCTTCACAAATAAAAGAATAATAAATTAATAATATTAATTAAATGACATAATTAAAAATAAATAATAGAATTACATTGAAATTTAAAAATAAAATTTATTTTAAAATAAATAATTTTATAAATGCGATAATGTATTACATTATAAAGATAAGATAACTATATTTTCTTTTTCTTTTTACAACTCTTCTCTTTGTAAATGTTAAATATTCTTCTTAACTTAAATTTGGAGATAATTTTGTCAATTAGCATTTTCAATATTTTATAAAATTTAAAGCATATATACACACACGTTGGTCATCGATTCATCATGATATCATACAAAGGGTGCATGCATATTACATAGTACATACTTTGATGCTAATAATGGACAACGACTCTAGAGAAGTGAGGGAGTGGGCTAGTCACTACTCACTAGCTAGTGGCTACTTGCTAGTAGTGTGTGAGGCTCATAACAAATAGTGTGGGGATAATTTGTGGGACCAATAAATAAATGTTGAGGTGTTAGGCTTTATGTTTAGGGACTTGTCTTTAGGCTTTTATAAGGGTGAGAATTATCGAATTTTTTTTTAATATAACACACTTTATAAAATTATTTTCCAAAATAACATATATTTGAAAAAAATTACCAAACTAACATAGTTTGGTAACATGTTCGCCAAATGAAATGAAGAACATAAGGATTTTAGGAGCAATTCGCCAAATGGATTGGCTAGCCCTAAAAAATTTGGCCTAATTCGCCATACCATTTGGCGAATGAGTGTACTTGCATGTACCAATTCGCCAAATGGTTTGAAGCATGTGCATGTGATTTTGTTTTAATTTTTGGATTTAAGTTTTTTTATATTTTTGTGTTATTCATATATATATATATATATATATATATATATATATATATATATATATATATATATATATATATATATATATATATATATATATATATATGTATATATATATATATATATATATATATATATATATATATATATATATATATATATATATATATATATATATATATATATATATATATAGTTATATATATATATGTATATTTATATATATATATATATATATATATATATATATATATATATATATATATATATATATATATATGTATATTTATGTATATATATATATATATATAAGTAAAAAAAATTGCAAACCCTAGGTATATATATATATATATATATATATATATATATATATATATATATATATATATATATATATATATATATATATATACACGTATACATATATATATATATATGTATATATATATACTTATACATATATATATATACCTAGGGTTTGCAAATTTTTTTACTATATATATGCCTCACTCATAAACATAAGATTCATCTCACTCCATCCTTACAAACCCTCTCTCATTCAGTCCTTTCAGTCTCCCTCTCTCACAATATGGCTTCTCCCCGTCCATCTAATTATGCATCGGCACCGTCTTCCTCAACATCAGAAGAACCGCTTCCAAAATTTGATATCTTGAAGAAAAATGCTTTAGTGTTTTTCTCGGCCACAAAGCCTCCTCTGAAGATGCTGTTATGGAACCCCCAAACTTTGGAACACTTGCACAGAGAACTAACCCGCTGGTTAGAGGGAGAGATCGGCCACAAAGAAAAGATAATTAAAATTGAGAAGCGGGTTGTGGAGTTTGGTGTGACGAAATGGAGAAAAAATGTCAATGATGCAGGTGTTTTGTCGATGATGCTAGGTGGAGGTGAAGTTGTCCTGATGGTTCTGATAGGCTAGATTTGTTGAATCTTGCAGTTGTTCTATTTATGTATGGTCATGTCTGAATTTATGTTTTTTTCCGTTTTATTTATGTACGGTCATTTTCTGAATCATGTATTTCCTTGTTTTATTTATGTATGTTCGTGTTTGTGGTTGTATGATTTTACTGATATGAATTAAACAAACTAGGCTTCCATATAAAATAAATACGGTTACAATGACTTAATTTACGATGTTGAGCTTGGTCCAACGTTGGGACATTTTTTTCGATTGTGCCCGGGCTGACGACATGAACTACACAGTCTCACCATCTTATTCGCCGTATCCATTTCGGTGCGAATACGCGTGCTGTTAGGACGGCCTTTTTTCTTTCTTCGCATGTTCTCGTTGTGCCAGACTATTTCCCCGTTGTAGGAGGGCCAGTAGTCCTCATTTGCAACAACCGGAAAGCTTTTGTTGT